>OU342742.1:192985700-194454471 GCA_910589775.1 Avena eriantha | reverse complement strand
TCTCTTTAGAGACCACACATGGATCCACCAGTGTGGTAGCATTGGCATGTGTGTTCTTTCACACTAACAACAACTAGAGTCCTTGCATGTGTGTTCTGTTTCACATACCACATATGGATCTCCAGTGTCAATTGCATGTGTGCTCTTTTATACGAACAACAACTCAGGATTGTCATTGGATGTTGTGTTCTCTTTAAGAGCCACACATGGATCTCCCTAGTGTCATTGAAATGTGTATTAATTTTCAACTACCCCCACCGCCGTTGGCCACAAACAATCGGGACGCAGAAACTACCAGTACCAACTCTCGGCGTCTAGAAGACCTGACCCCAATTGTTCGGCGTTGTTGGAATCGGGGTGCGTGGACCCGATAGTGATGTCCTTCGCGAGGGCGATCCGCGAGAAGTCTGTTCCTGCGAACTATTGGTCGTGGCAACTACGCTGGGCCTACGTCCTTGCCCTTATCCCCTTACCTCCGGGCCAAAAATCAGATTGTGTTCCTCTCATTGCCATGGAGAGGGAGAGAGCCAAACTCAGCTTGCACGAGGCTCAGATGTTCGCCCACTGCGACATACTCGCACCACCGTTGGTGAGGCCTTCTGGCCGGCTTCGAGCTCAGCTACGCCGGGGTTCCTGTCGCGCCGCTCTTTGCGCGACAACGTGTTGTCGAGGCAGATCGAGGAGCACCGCCGCCAGCTGTTAGAGAGGAAGAGGGCAATGGCGCGGTACTCGCGTACGAGCGCGTACTGGCAAAAGTTGTTCAAGAAGGAGCGGGCTGCGTTGATTGAGCTGTGCGGAACCCACCGGCGGGAGATCCACCTGGATCTGCGCAACCCCGAAGGGAGGAAGCGCTTCTGGGCAGTGCCTGGGCGTACGACCTCCACCGTTATCGATGCTGCACGCCGTGAAGAATCCATAAGGAGGAACGCTGCCAGGAACATCGACAGCGATTCCGATGCGGAGGAGGCTGGCGGCGATGCGGACAACATCGTCAATGATGGAGACTACGGGAGCGTCATAGTCGATTAGGGCCACTTAAGCATAAGTTGAATCTATGTACGGTATCTTAATGCGCTCTTTGGATCTGGGTCACTTGAGTCATGGTCGATTATGGTCATAATCTATATATGTTGGCCATGTTTTAGTTGTCTTTGTCTTTGAAACTAGTCGATCAAAACTCGTTCGATCCTGAAAATAAAGTTCGCGCGTTCCCTGGCATATCTGATGGGACAATACGCTGACTCTGCTCCTAGCACTTGATGGCGCAGCCGTAATTTGGAGTATGCCAGAGGAGAAGGGATCGAGCGTGTTGTAATAGTGTACTACTCCTGTCTAGATATAACTGACTTAGTTTTTTTTAGATATTTAATAAATGTGTCTATACCCAAAACATGTCTAGATACATGTTTTAGGTTTCTCTGTCTTTCAAACTAATCAAAAGTCGTCAAATTCTGAATAAACAAAGTCATTGCGTTCACACCTGATGGGACAATACGCTGACTCTGCTACTTGATGGCACAGCCGTAATTCTGGAGTGCGCCAGAGGAGATGGGAATGCAAGGGAGATGGGAACTAGTAGCCGCGTCCAAACGCAGGTAAAAATTTAATGTAATAATATTTAAAAAAATGTAATCTGGTCCACATGACTCCATCACAGACACGTTGCACGCGCCAGATATAAATAAAGACGACACCGCTAGTTTAGTTTCAATGATATAATTCAACATACGACATTACTGTGCCCACATCTTTCTGCTCCTCTTATTAGTCTGCTAGCCCACGCTGCATTAAGCATCAGTTGATGAGGATAAAAAAATGATAAAATGGCAAATAAAACAATTTTTAAGCTTACCTTTCATCCGGAGAATCGTACAAAGATGAAATTGGCAGGGATTTATTATTTCTCCTGCAGTTAGCCGAAAGATCCTCAAGAACATCGTCAATCACCCCTGCAACTTCTTCATATTCTAATACACCTCCATTATTTGCCCTTCCCTCCCCGTTCTGCTTACCCTTTTGTTTCTTTTCACACCCTTTTCTCGTCGGCACCTCCACTTCTTCATAAATTGGCTGCTTACGTACGTTTTCCTCCGAGTGCTCATCACCGTCTTCGCGCTGCTCTTCTGCCAGTTCTGGCTGAGAAGCCTCATTTTCTACCACCGGGGTGTGAACAGGGACAATAGCATGTGTAACTGGGTTTTTGCACAACCTCTTGATATGGCCGAATCCACTACAACGTCCGCATTTCGTTTTCCTAGCTCCCAGCCTTGGACCTTTATCGGTGGAGGCTTCGATCCTTAGCTTTCTAGGCCTCCCAGGTGGCCTCCTAAGAATTGGTGGTTGAAGTTTGAACTCTAGATCGACAATCTCCCAATCATTTTCATCGGCCATAGGTGGTACGTTTTCTGCATAAGTTGCGGCAAACTTGTCCACGGAGAAATAGTTGTCAACATAGTTCTCTATTTCAGCTCCGTTACCTCTAAGCTTTAAGATGAAGTAAATTGCATGGTGACATGGCCGACCAGTAATCTGCCACTGCCTACATGAACAAGTCTTGTTTCCAATGTCTACAGTGTACCTCCGTTCACTTCCACGCTTGTATTCTGCATAAACCTCAGCCAATGTTCTGGAACTTCTGATCACCCTCATCTTTATCGTTCTGATTGCCCTGGTTCTTGCATTCAGTGTATTTTATGGCCTAAAAAATTTCTTGCACAAATTCTTTGCCTTAAATCTATCTTCACCATTATCCACTGTCTTATTGCATCCAACAAAATAACAATTCCAAGTGTCTTCATGCCCGAAATCTTATCATTGAAACTCTCTGCCAAATTATTGCATACAAAATCCACCTTGCTTAACTCACCAAACTTGCTTCTGGCCCATAGCTTGGTGTGATGTTCTTCAAGGTATTTTTTCACCTTTGGCACTACATACATGTTCTGCAAGTAAGTAGCATGCGTGCTTGGGGTGTATGTGTATGCTGATCGCCACAAGTCCTCTTCAAAGATCTTTCCTTGGAACTTCTTCGTGAAGTTAGTAGCAAGGTGCCGCATGCATTCCCTATGCTCAACCCCAGGAAACACAGCATCGATAACATTCTCAAGACCCTCGGATGCACCGGTGTGTATCACCAAGCCTTCAGGGTGACTAATTACTTCCCGTAGTCTCTGCATGAACCATGTCCAGCTTTCATTTGATTCACCCTCAAGAACAACATAAGCTACGGGTAGAAGCCAATTATGCGCGTCCAAAGCACAAGCAGAAGCAAGATGTCCCCTGAACTTCCTTGTTAAAGAAGTTGCGTCTATTGCCAAGTATGGCCTGCAGCCGTCTAGGAACCCCTTCCAGCATGCCTTTAGGCAGACAAAACATCTCCTGAAGCATATCTTGTTTGCCTGCTTATACCTGACCCCCCTCGAGACCTTTTCTCTCCCTTTCACAACCTCGTAATCGATGTCAACAACACTACCAGGTGATGTTTTCTCTACCTGAGCTTTGAAACTATACAACATATGAAAACTGTCATTCCACTTGCCTTGAATGAAGTCTACAGCCATCTCCTTCCCATCAAAGACTCTATGGTAAGGAATCAGAATGTTAAATTTTTTGCTAATCTTTGCTCTGAGTTCAGCAGGTCCATTATTATGATCCTGCCTCACCCTGTCGAGTACAGTAGCAGCAATCCACTTGGTAGTCGCCGGTCTAATTTTACCACTTAAAGAAGTATTAGGGCAGTTGTGTTTCTTCGTGTTTACTTTGATATGCATTCGATTAGAATCCAAATAATTCAGAGCTAGTTATCAGCAGAATAAATATGAGAAAGACTGAAACTAAATGTAGCTATTGCAACCTGAAATGGGTGTCCACCCCGCATTGGAGATGCATGTAATCTCAATTTACACACATTACTTTCCCTACAGTGCACCCTAAATCTCTTTTGGTCGCTCTTTTCAATGATAAATTCGAACCCAACTCTAGTTGCATAGGTTGCAACTGCATATCTGCAGTCCTCCACATTATCAAAACAGTCCCCTCATCAATTGTAGGATTGTCCCTGTCAAAGTGTATCACTGGCCTGTCCACGTCTTCGTTGTCGTATCTACATCCCATTTCCACATCTTCACATTCCTCTTCCTCATCAGTCCCATAGTCAGACTCAAAGTTCGAATCAACCAAATATTCCCTACTCTCCATCCTATCAGGGTCAGCAGCCACGTCTGGATATGCTTTCTCATCATCATCTGCACCGCCACACGTTTCAGTGCCTTGATGCTCGCTTGAAAAAGCATCATGCTCAAGGACAAGATGTACATACGTCCTGCGGTTACCAACACATATCCTTGCCATCACCACGGGACTAGAAACGCTAATTGGGGTATGCAGATAAGGAATCACAGTTCTTACCCTTCAATGTGGATGCACGAGACCTTTTCCGGGCTCCATACCTACAAAGCTCCACACCCCGCTTCCTCTCCCCCCGTTTCGTTGTCCTATGTGCTCTCCAGACTTGAAGGAGATTCCGTGATCTCTAGCTACGTAGGACCCATATCCGTGCTCTCAAGCCTCGCAGGATCCATCTCCGAGCGGGATCCGGATCACTAGCGCAGTTGGGCCCCTAACCCAACGGCCGACTCTCGGTTTTCGTTTCCAGACGCGCAAGGAGACAGGGCAGGGAGGGGACGTGAGGGGATGGCAGGGAGGGGAGGGCGGGAGGACGACGGCCCAAGGGGACGACGAGAGCGGTGCACAACTAAGCGGAGTGGCGGCGGCAGGAGTAGAGGAGCGGAGCTGGTTGCGACAAAGCATGGAAAATTGCACAATAATGTGTTGGTGGGCGGCACCAGCCCTCGAACCTGGGACGCGCGCCGTCGAAGGTGGAGGAGGCGGGCCCGCGTGTCAGAAAACATGCCACCAGTCAGCGCACTATGCACGGGGAGCACTTCACGGAATTTTTTAGCAGGTCCCACATGTCATTCTGTTTGATCAAAACTTGCATGCAGTGCATGGCTGGTTCACGCGCTTGTTCCAAAAAAAGCCCGTTGATCAAAACTTGAATTGGCAGTTCTGCTTCTTCTCCCCCCGTCTCCTCGTCTCCTCGCAGTGGCAGTTCCGCTTCGTCTCCCTTGTCTGTTATCCTCTTCTTCTTCTCCTCGCAGTGGTAGTTCTTCTTTCTTGCTCGATCAAAACATTCCCGCATGTAAGCCATGGCCAGTAGCCGGATGAAGAGGAACTGGGCTGATCTCCTGGCCGACCCACTTCGCAAGATCGCCGACTATTTGCTGGAGAAAGAGGAGTACGTCGACACCTATGCTGCTTGTCGGGAAGTCTGCACCGATTGGCGTCGCACTTTAAAGGTGCCCGAATTCCATGTCAACAACTGGATCATGATAGATCACACACTTCCAGACGTTGGCGACTTCACCTTCCTCAACCTCGCCACTGGTCGTTGCTTCAGGACAAATCTAATGGACGTCCATCGCAGGTTCACATTCACATCCGATATTTATTGGTATTTTCTACTGTAAACATCTTAGTGCTAACTGATGCGCTCTGCTTCCAAAAGATTCTACTTCATCGGTGTTTCTCGTGGCATCATCGTGCTTGCTCAGAGGGTGGAGCCATACCAGATTCGGCTTTTGAACCCAATCACTCATAAGTCTAACACTGAATTTCAAGCACACATACCATTTGATCCTCTGTAATCTGTCATCGTGACGAAGTCCCCGATGATGGTTTTCGTTTGCACTAATTATCTAGATCGTATTGCATGGGCCGATGAGAGCACCCCAACGTGGCAAATCAATGAATCATTTGGAGAAGGATTGTATTCGCCACCTCCTGCTATGCTTCTGGACTGCATGACGACATTCCGAGGGGAAGTATATGCATTACTTGAGAACGGAGATATCTTGTCGACCAACATCAAGTTAGAGCAGCGCGCGAGCACTGTCACGATGGCCAAAATAATTTCGGCACCAGTATTTGAATAGGTACGTGGAACTTACAAATTTTACCTTGTGGAGTTAGACGGTGATCTGCTTCTTGTGTTGAACGGGGATTTCACCAAAGGGCAAGCGGTGTTGTACCGGGTGGACACGGAGAACCGCTCTCTCGAGACCTTCGGTGACATTGGAAGTCGTGCCCTCTTTGTTGATTACAATTGGTCTATCTCCATTGACACCAGGTTACACCCCACAGTAGAACCCGGTTGCATATACTACAGGAATTATATCAGACTGTACGATCATGAGGTTCAAGCCTGGGAAGAGGAACCAACAATGACGTTTGGCTTAAGTATGGAACATACACCAAGGCCTTACCCTCTGGACGAGATACTGGTAGCACATTGCAGACGGAGAGAGTTCTCTGAATGTGTGTTGCAGCACGCGGGAGCCGCTGCCGACAAAATATATAGGGGAGAATGAATCCTATATTCATCCTAGGTTATTTGCTAGCATTTTCAGGTCTATTTTTCGAAGTAGAAATTTGTACTGTATTTATATTATTTCGATGAGCAGTATGCGTATTAACTTTCAGACAGAATTGTAATGTATTTAAATTTAGTACTTTCAGAATTCAAAGTATTTATTTTTAGTGGATTCTTTCAGAATTCTCTATGTTCGACATGGGCATCAGCTTAGCACCGGAATTCAGGTTCCACATGGAAAATTGCACAATAATGTTTTGGTGGGCGGCACCACCCCTCGAACCTGGGATGCGCGCCATCGAAGGTGGAGGGGGTGGGCCCGCCAGTCAAAAACATGCCACGTCAGCATCCCCTGTTTCTGATGCCCTTTAAAAAAATGAAACACGCCACATCGTTATCCCCTGTTTCTGATGGTGTTGCTACACTCGACGGTACATGATGGCATATAAATAATATCGTATAAACATAAGGGCATAGTCGTCAACATTTCTAAAATGAAACCCGGTCCCGTCTCCTACCTGTCCTGGTACATTGCCCGATGAGGTGGATAGGCACGACCGATCTTTTTAATACGTTCGCACTCTTATGCTGAGAAGGGAAATAAAGATTGAGCTGTTAATGCAACGAGTATCGAATTATTACCCTCTAAGGAAATGGGAAATGATTATTTTCACGCGTGCCTGTAGTCCAAACTTACTGTCAGTCTTTCACTCCCCTTCTCCGACTAAGCACAGTTCACCTTGCGCAGCTCCTCCGCGCCGCACCAACTAGGGTAACATGGCCCCACCTAAGCCGCCGCTGCCGCGACAGCCACCGAAACTAGGGTATTTAGCCCCTCTAAGGCAAGCCATGAAGCTCTACTTCAAGGCCGGTCTCCCATTGCCCTGCCAGGCGGATGATTTCCCCAAATGTGCTGAATCGGCCGCGGCAGCGACTACGCCATCGTCGGCGCCAGATGCGGCAAGCAGGGCCAAGAGAGCGATGTGGAGAAATCGTGTGGCGGCATTACGTCATGCTCTAGGTAGTGGGAACAAGGTACGTATCAAATCGTTCATGAGAGCATGCCGCCGCCAAGGGTACACACCCTCGAATAGGGCAGCGCCAAGGTCTAGGAACTCTCGCGTCCACGCTTCGGCACAGACTACCTTACCTCAGTGGGGTAGGCTGGGAGCATGCCGTCTGCGGAAAAGACGCTCCATCCTACGCACCGTCGAAGGCCGTACCACGGCGGCGACCAAGCGTCTACACTCAGCATGCTGGATTGTTCGACAGCCAGAGCCGGCGGCGGGCATCAGCTCAGCCCCGGAATTCAGGTTCGAGTTCACATGAACCTACGATCCTGAGAAGGAGATGTCGAATTTCAGTTTTGAAGAAATCGTTGCGGTGGCGCGGATGGTCCAACTGAACCGGGACTGGTGCATGCAAATCGCTCGTCCATGAACGATGCAGATTTCTTGTAGTTTGGCAGGAAGGCAATAAATCAGTTTGGTTTAAATGATCAAAGAACTTATGTCCTCTCAAGGCAATTGGCCAGCCAACTTTTCTGGTGGAGATCTGTAGTTTCTTCAGTGTACAATAGTTAAGTTTGGACTGAAGAATGGCTTTTGTAGATGAAATGCTGATGAATTGTTCTATAAACTAGTAGAAAGTTTAGCCCACTTTTGTGCAGGTATAAGACCCTTTTGTATGGAAGTACTACTGTTGTAAGCAGATACTATCAAGTATCTATTTCCTTCAATTACTAGTCGTGGTTCAATCCAGTTAACTGGCATCTTTTTATCCCAGACTACAGATTTTGCGTCTGCTGTCTATGCTGTAAACCATTTTTCCTTTGTCTTGTGTTGCCTGCAAAATGGTCCTGTAGTTCAACGTGTTACAAATGTAGCTACCTTGTACTTGAAGAGGAGATGTACTACATTTTCCTGACATCCACACAATTGACATTGCTCATTGCCAAACAACCCTCTTTTCATGAGGTTGTCCTTGGTTATTCACAGAAATTATAAAGCATGGTGTTCAACTACATCGATTCAAACTATTACACACACACACTACATCAAATTCATTACCCACACATACTACATCGATTCAAACTATTACACACACATACTACTTCAAACTATTACACACATGTACTACATCGATTCAAACTATTAAACATTTTTACTCGATGCTAACTTCCTGCTACGCTCTCCATACTACAAATTCATTAGCCACACATACCACGGCAATTCACTAGAGCTCTGTCTTCACTCGAGGGAAATCAGAACTACCAGCTCGTCCAAGCCCGGTCCCCCCACCGAAACTGTGTGCGCCGTTGCGAAATGGTGGTGGTCCCGTGCCATCGATCCTTCCAGGCCAACACTACAGGCAACAAGGACGCTTTCTGGCAGCCTCTTCGGGGCCCTGAATGGCATGCACCGATTCCAGAACCTCCTCCAGGTGGATGATGGCCGGGTGCTTCCAGCAAAGCTGTCGCCCTGCCCTGCTTGGAATCTGCACCTCGTACATCTTAGGAATGGCGTTAGGATCTTTCAACCACGCCTTTACCTCGATGACCCATCTGTCGCTCGGTGGCACGATTTCCATCAGCTCGCCGCCAAGGCTACTGACGACCTACTTGAGGGCCTCCGGCTCCCAAGCATCCAATGGGAGGCCGTCAAAGCCGAGTTTGGAGAAGAAACGAAGCTGCCCCAAGCGATCGTCCCACCCACAGGAGCGATGCGAATGCATGAAGCTCATTGTCTCCCCGCAGCACTCGAAAGAACAGAAAGAATGCAGAACGCGCTCGGTGTCTGAGCTGTGCTCGAACCGGACGAAAAAATCGAATGGCAGCACGCATACCTCAATGTTGACCTCATTTCTTCTGATTCCAAAACGAGACCTGAAAGCCGACAACAACTCTACCGGCGACACGGCAGGACGGACGCCCAGCATGGTGGCCATGTGAGTGTGGTCGTCGAACTGCTGTGCCAGGGCTACCATGCCTGGGGTGCGCGGCAGCATGCAACTTCCGGAGGCCGGACGATGGCCTAGATCGCCCGACGGGATGCGCTCCACCGTGCGAGAAGGACTAGCTAGAGGCGAGATATTAGTCTAGGGATGCGGAGCTCCGATACGGCGAACGATGCAATGGCGACGGCTGCGAGCTTCGATTAGAGGAGTGGGAGGTTGACTAGACATGGAGGGGACGCAAATTAGAGCAAGTGCGAGCTCCAATCTGAGACGAGCAGCTGGAGCTGAGCAAATGTTATGGGGAGGGGAGCAGGGGAGAAGACCAGCGCAGAGCAAAGAAATAGATCTGGACCACTCAGGGATCTGGTCCATGCAGGGGTAAGCTATTCCACGACCGCAAAAGATAACGGGGAATACTGACATGGCGGGCCAAGAAGAGTTGACCTAATGGCGGTATTTGAGTTCAACCGTTTTTCGTCTGGTTCAAACGACCGTTTGGCCGTTAGATCTGTATTCACCCCCATTTGGCCCTTCTGGACAATTGGCGAATCTACTATGGCCCCTCCGCGCGATTGATGACAACTCGGGTACCGCGGTGCGCTCACCCACCAAGTTTGGCACCGCAAACAAACATTCCCCACCGAGAGTACCCGCGTAGCCAGCGGCTGTGCCAGCAACGAACAACGGAGGAGACAGTACCCTCCCCCACTGGGCAACATGGGCATGATCGAGAAAATTCATCCCTCGAACAGAGCTCAGAAGACAAGCACCCGCCAGATCAACTTGGTAGTAACGGATCCACCATCAACCCCTGAGTAACTCACTAGATCCGAGTCTTGCATCACCTTTGACAGGACAGATCATCTGCGTCAGGTCCCTCGCCCAGGCCATTCTTCCCTGGTGCTCGAGGCGCAGATCGGCGGTGTCGAGATGAGAAAATTCTTCATGGACAGCGACAACAACATCAGCCTCATGTTCTATCGTGGTGCTGTCACGGCAGATGCCATGGATAGGCTAAAGGTGGGGACAAGATGCACTAGAGGAATCCAGGGAGGGATAGTGTGGTGATTCCACACACAGATGTTTCTATTTGATTCACTTCCAAGGTTTACAAGTGCTCCTTGAGCTGTATTGAGGAGAGGAGGAAGAAGGAAGTCTCTTACTCTCACAACTGACTAGCCCTTAGGAACATACTAGAGAATTGCCAAGTAAAGCTCAACTGACTCGAGATCAACCCTTTCTAGAGAGGCCCTAGCCCTACTTATATAGGGGTGGCTAGGTCTCCAATTAGGGCATACGGGGAGGCATATTCCAGGGAATATGCCTCTTCCCAAAATAGTAAACCGACCGGGTCACTTTTACCCTTCGTAAGCCATGCAGAGGCTACGTGAGCCTCTGTGGCGCCAGCGTCATCCGACACAGGCATCGTCACCCTTGTCGGCCACGCCTCGGTGCTCCTGGCCTCTGTCCGCTTCACTCACGCTCTATGTACAGTGGTCACCTTTTGACCAGCGAGATACCTTCCTTCTCTTGCAAGCTTGATATAACCCGGATCGTGCCTGGTTAATCCAGCCACACATGTACCTGCATACAAGGTACATAAATCCTGCCGGCATACAACATAAGTCGGCCGGGACTCAGTTAGGTGGAGATCCTTCAGTCCGGGTTACTCCGTGATTCGGCCTGCCTTGAGGTGACTCGGCCAGCACTTGCTTTGACCTTGCCGTACCTCGGCTAACTCAGCCATTATACCGCGTTGTGACCCTACCCGGGGGTATCCCCCCAACATTAGTCCCCGCAGCTGGTGCGGTCTTAGCAGCCTCAGTCACTAAGGCCACAACAAGTTCAATTTTTCTGAGCCTTTTGCTCCCTTTTCTGAGTTATCTCATATCTCGGATTTCATTGACTATCTTTTCCCTTGGCACATTCCGAGTTTTCACTCGCTGGCCGGGTCATCCTATAGTTATCCGAGTCATTCTTCCTTCTCTCGTACGCTTCCCCATGTGGAGGGTAATCATTACTTTGCCTCATTTTAAGGGCATGCGCCAGTTATTGCCACAGTTAATGTCAGTTGTTACTGTTGCACACGTCACATCGTGTCTGTCTCCTCGTTAACTGTTTCACCATGTCACGTCGTGGGATCTCCTGCGCCCTGTGGCCCTTCCTGTGGCTCGCCTCTGATTGGATGATCCGTATTATACACGACCACATCGTGTGGCCCGTCCACACCGCTCGCTCCGACTACCCTGCTAGGGCGTGGTTAAATAGGGGAGGGGCGCTCCCCTTGGGACTTTTCCCCATTCTCGCACCCCTCTACCTCTTCTTCTTCCTCCCAGCGACAGCGCCGCCACACCTGCTTAGCTGTGCCGCCGCCGCACCAGTCCTCGCGCACCAGCATCGCCGCCACTCCCACGCATCTCCACCACCACGGGTCTGCGTCATTCCAGGCCACTGCCCCCACCGCCAATAGGGCCAGTGCGGACAGCGACCTAGAAATGACAAAGGAAGAACTCACCGTCGCAGAACAAGAGATGGAGGAGGATGCGGAGAACGCCGACCGCGGCGCCTGGGCTGGGTCCTGGGTATGCCAGGACGACCTAGACTGGTTGTACCACACCTGGCGTATCCCGGAGGGCGTCATCGCTCGCCTCGCTGCTGAGGAGCTCGCCCCCTCACCCAATCTGGGTGAGTTCGTAGTGTTCCTCTCCCACTTCTAGCGTGGATTTGGCTTCCCCGTCAGTGACTTCTTCCATGATTGGCTCAACACCTACGAGCTTCAACCGCATCACCTTCCGGCGAATGCCATCACTTCCCTTTCTGCCTTTGCTTCCACCATCGAGGGCTACGCCGGATTATGGCCCACTAAGGAGCTTTGGATCCGGTTTTTCGGTCTCCACCGGAACGTGATTCCGAATAGAGAGCTTGACCTGGAGGACAAGCAACTTACGCAGTTTGGCGCTGCCTCTATCTCTCCTCGGAAACAATCCATCTTTCCCCGAGTCACGGGGCTTGATTCTTGCAAGGGTTGGGCCCGAACCTTCTTTTATGTCAGAAATGGCATGACTGAAGATCTGATCCGGCTGCGCCCCTACGCTCCGGGTCCTCCTAATCCGGATCTGTGGGACCAGATCCCCAAGAAACCCACAGTCCTAGCGAACTAAGTAAACAAACAGTTCCTAGAGCTGAAGAATCAGGGACTATGCACCGAGGATGCAATGATCACCTTCGTCCGCAACCGGTTCTCCCCCCTCCAGAAACGCACGCATAAACTTTGCCACATGAGCCGGCGCCTTGACCCCAACCGGACCTCCTCATTTGAGTTGAGCAACACCGAGATTTACCACTGGGTAAAGGCCCTCTTTACCACCAACAAAAACTTCTCCGCTGATTGGGAGTGGGGGATCGAGCACTTCTATCGAGATAGGCTTCCTCCTGCGGTAACTCTCGTGCTCTAATCCTTTTCCGAGTTAAATCATATGTCGGATTTTGTTGTATGTTTGATCCCTTTGCATTTTTCTTTCTCTTAGATGTTTCTTCAGCAAACTCTTGAGGATGGCACCGAGCCTTCTCTCAAGTGGGCGCCTAATCGAGATGCCCCGGATGAGGAGGAGCCGGATCAGGAGATGTTCCTGTCATTCCCTGATGCGACCAAGCGACACACCGGTAAATTCTCTTCCATTAGAGATTGGCCTGACAATGAAGATGATTCCGACGTTGAGGTGATGGAGGCATTTGACGCTGTCCCCCTTTCTTACGCTTTTCCGGCATCAGCTAGCCCCGGTGGGCAGATCCATGAAGATCCTCTCCTTGCCACGGGTGAGCCGGTCCCGGTCGCATCAAAGAAAAGGGGGGCAACATCTGCTTCTTCCTCCGGACCTTCTATGCCAACCAAGAGGCGAAAGAAGTCCGCAGACAAAGCTGCCACCAAGTCCACGACTAAGGCCATAACTCGGAGAGCTCGCAAGCCAAAGGAGCCTTTGACCTCAGATGAGTAAGTCACTTCTTCCTTATTCAATTTTCTGCTTCGTGCTTTGCCACTCATTTGTTTTTCCTTTGTTATGATTTCTTATCATTCATCGTTCGATTCGGCAGGTCTGCGGTGGAAGTTCCTCAGAGTGGATCCGGCATTGCCTCGCCACTCCGACATAGCCCTTCTCCCTCTCGTGGCGACGATTCACGCCTGTTGAGCCCCATTCAGGAGGGTTCAGCGGCTGCTCCGGGTTCTAGCCCACCTCGTCAAGAGGAGGGCAACCTCGGAACAGGGGGAAGTGGTTTTGCCGAGGCTGCGGTTGCTCCCTCTTCGGCTCAGCCACAACCAGTCACCACCGAGGTTCCTTCAGCACCCCCGCCAAGACAAAAATCAGCAGCAGCACCAGCACAAGCATCAGTAACAGTACCGAGCCCCTCCGCCTCGTCCGAGTCTTCCAAGACTCGGCGAGAAGACACCAGCAGCACCAAGGCTAGCACTAAGGCTGCGCCCAAGGGCAAATCCGTAGCACAAACTTGAACTTCTCAGCAGCAGCCCAAAGGAAAGAAAGCTCCTGACGCCGCCAGGGCAGCGTCTATCGAAGCTGGACAGCGCACACTTGCGTCCATGCTTTCGAACAAGACCCCGCCAACGAAGGACACCTCTGCCGGGTCAGCTGATGCGCAACTCGTTTTGCACACCAGCCCCGCTGTTGCACAAGTTGAGAGGAGGGAGGCCCATGCCAAGGGTTTGGTCGCGTCCCATATGCTTAGCGGAGAACGTTATCCTCCAACCTTAATCGAGTTTGTTACCAACTAGAACAAGGCGGAGTTCGTCCATAATGACGATCCCCCAGAGAAGTTTGGGCCTGCCAAGTTTGTCGCGCAGATGAACACAGCCGCCAAGGCTATTAACCTTGCCGGCCGAATGATGGAGGTATGCTACTTCACCTTTTCCTTAACATGTACTAGATATTAGTGATATAAACATTAGTCCCCGAGCCTCCGGGGAGTAACCTGTTACTCGGCCGGATGCTCCTTAGAGAACTAGCGTAGCTCCTTAGTAACTTCGAATATGCACACACCTAGAGCCGGGTTAAGTTCCACTTGGCTCGGATCTTGTACACTTCGAATATGCACACACATAGAGCCGGGTTAAGTTCCACTTGGCCCGGATTTTGTACACTTCGAATATGCACACACCTAGAGCCGGGTTAAGTTCCACTTGGCCCGGATTTTGTACACTTCGAATATGCACACACCTAGAGCCGGGTTAAGTTCCACTTGGCCCGGATTTTGTACACTTCGAATATGCACACACCTAGAGCCGGGTTAAGTTCGACTTGGCCCGGATTTTGTACACTTCGAATATGCACACACCTAGAGCCGGGTTAAGTTTGACTTGGCACGAATTTTGTACACTTCGAATATGCACACACCTAGAGCCGGGTTACGTTCCACTTGGCCTGGATTTTGTACACTTCGAATATGCACACACCTATAGCCGGGTTAAGTTCCGCTTGGCCTGGATCTTGTATACTTCGAATATGCACGTGACTAAGCTATCCTTTTGTACTCTTTTCAGGTGACCACCAATCACCGGAGCGCTGAGTTTCAGCGTCTCTTGGACACCCACAAGATGCTGCGCTCGAAACATACTATGCTTCTCGCCGAATACGAGAAAAGGGGTAAGTTTTTCCCTTGGCATTTTTTCCATTTCTCTCTTTCCTTTTCCGCCGAACTAATTTTGTTATTCGGATTGGACAGCCAGAGTGGAGGCCGAAAACATCCTCATGAGGAAGAACTTGGACCAAATAAAGGGTAAGTCAATTTTGCTTAATCTTCCTTTGCGCTCTATCTCCTTTTCTTCTTGGCTCGGCAAATATTCATACCTCGGCTTTGCCGAGTCAAAAAAACTATTTCAGCATCTCTTGAAGATAGTGTGCCCGTGCCTGATATGATGCTGCATTTTCTCGAACAAGCAGGGCAGCACCAGGCCGAACTCAAGAAGAAGGATGATGAGCTCGCCCTCCTCCGGACCAAAGATGATGAAATTGCCAAGCTTAAGGCAGACATGAAAAAACTCAAGGCTCTCCACAAATCCGAACTGGATAAAGCTGGCCAAAATTTCACCGAAGAGCGAGAACGTCTCAGCCTCCAAATTGCCAAGGACCATGAACTGCTGAAAGAGGCCACACTAAGCTTGAGTCGGCGAATGCTGAGCTTGCACAACTCCGGAAGAGGCGTGACAATTGCACCAAGGAGCTGACCCAGATCCACATCCATATTTCTCGTAAGTTCTTTTCCTTTAGCCGATATGAATCTCTCTGGGTCAACCTCCTTCACCTATTTCACTTGTTTTGTTTTCAGACAAATTTCCGGAGGGTAATGCCATTGCAGCCACTGCCGTTGCCAAGTTCCACCAGAAGAGAGGTACCCCAATTGGTCCTGGCGCTGAAGACACTCCCTATGACATGGAGGATCTGCTGGTCAGCTTATCTTCTCGCGTCGAGATTGTGAAGAACTATGGTAAGGATATCCTAGATGTGGCAATCCAGATCTTCAATGCCTTTTGGCCTAATGAAGATATTCCGGAGGGGGCCCCCGCTCTCATTACCAAGTTGATGGAGTGCGAGACCCAGCTTGATCTTTGGAGGGAATCCGCTGGGCGTGCCGGAGCTGAAATCATCCTCCACTATTTGCTCACATGGTATGAGAAAATCAATCTCAATCTTCTTGAGCAGATGCGCACCATATCAAGGTGGTCCAATGATCCGGATTGGATAGCTCAGCGCAAGGCTTGTGCTCATAGCCTCATTCAGTATGCCCCCATCCATCAATGGATGAGGGACCAAGCTTCCTTGGCGCCGCCGATGACAAAAATGCCGAAGATGATTCGGGTGAGGAGGAGGAGGACGAAGCCTCAGACGTTGAAGAAGGTGAAGATGATGCTGAAGCCAAGGCCAGAGCTGCACCTGCTGGCGCCGAGTTACCTCCCCATGCTGCTCCTTGATTAAAAACACTTTGCAGTTTATCAGATCCCCGGTATGCCGGGTGCAAGTGTATTAAGTAGACAAGTTATATTTTGCTACTAAGTTGTTTGTGCCGGATTAACTTGGGCGTAGTCCCCGAGTTTCATTTTCTTGTTCCTCCAATTTCTTGGCTCGGCTCGTGTCTACCTTGGTTCGGTTTTATGACTTACGAGTCCGAGTTTCAAAAATTGACTTAACAATACTTGGAAACTTTAGGATTAGCTCAAAATAATTCAGCATAGTAAACATAAAGTAAGCATAAGGTTAGTCCGAATAACAAATGTTGTCTCAATTAAGTTCTTTTCCTTAGTCGTTTTTTGTGTGCTACGCAATTATAAACTTGTTCTCTTGCTTGCCATGAAGCCAAATCTTGCTGGACAGCAGCAAATCGAAGAGTTAGGTTTTTGGTGCTCACACACTACTAATCCGTCTTAGGTAGAAGCAACTTATGCCAGCCGATATACGAATAATAAATACAGAAAATAAACAATAAATATCACTAAGGCAGTCCCCGAGTTACTGCTCGAGGTGCCGAGATTTCATTGATAAACTCACTACCGGCATACATACCGACATATGAGAAACTCGGATACACACACTTCTTTGCTAAGTGTAGAAAGGATGAAGTAGAGCTACATTCCATGGATGCTTAGATTCCTCACCGGACCTGTCCGCCTTGTTCTTCTCCTATGGTTTTGCATCAATGAGATAATATGAGTCATTGTGCAATGCTTTGCTCACAATGAATGGCCCTTCCCATGGAGGGCATAGCTTATGCATGCCAGTGGTACGTTGTACCAACCGGAGTACCAGATCACCTTCCCAAAAAACTCGAGGGTTTACTTTCCGGCTATGATAGCGTCGGAGATTTTGCTGATATATGGCGGATCTGGACAATGCCAACTCTCTTGCTTCTTCTAGCAGATCAACATCATTTTGCCGGGCTTCTCGCACTTCGGCGTCTGTGTATTGGGTGACTCTAGGCTAATCATGCTCTATGTCGGCTAGTAATACAGCTTCTGCCCCATATACCAGAAAGAATGGCGTATAGACTGTTGATCGATTCGGAGTTGTTCTTAAACTCCATAGTACCGCTAGTAGTTCTTCTATCCAGCACCCCGCTGATCTTTGCAGCGGCTCAATGAGCCGGGTTTTATCCAGGATAATACTAATCTGTTGGATCTCTTCACTTGTCCGTTCGATGCGGGGTGGGCTGCCGAGGTAACGTCTAGCCGAATCTTCTTATCTTGGCAGAATCGTGCAAATGCTCCTTCAGCAAAATTCGTGCCACTATCTATTATGATACTGTGACGATAGCCGTATCTCAAGATGATATCTTTAAGGAATGTAACGGCGGTAGCTCCATCACATTATCTTATTGGCTTCACTTCAGTCCATTTGGTAAACTTGTCAACCATGACTAAGATATGGGTCATGTTCCCGCTTGCTGGTTTAAATGGGCCAACCATGTCCAAACACCATACAACAAATGGCCAGGTAATTGGTATAGTCTTGAGTTCCGACATTGGCATATGTGTCTTGGTTGCATACCTCTGATAGCCATTGCATTTTCTTACCAGATCTTCTGCTTGCTCTAAGGCACTTGGCTAGTAGAATCCATGCTGGAAAGCTTTTACCACCAACGCTCTGGATGAGGCGTGATGCCCACATTCCCCTTGATGTATATCCCGAAGGATGTCAAGCCCTTCTTCCGGGTCAACACATCGTTGGAGGACGTTTGTGACGCTTCCCTTGAATAGTTCGGCATTGATGATTCTGTACGCCTTTGCGCACCTCTGAATTTGCCTGGAAAGCACCTCTTCACTGGGCAGAGTTCCATCCTTCAGGAATTGAATAATGGGCAGCGCCCAAGCTGGTATAGCTCGCACTGGAAACACATCCTCATCTACTTCCATTTGCTCCACCGGCATAACCTCGACCGGATCGCACTGTGTAGTCCCCGGGTTCTACGAAGTAGTCCCCGAGTTTCCTGAACCACTTCCCACGTTAATGTCCATGGGTACAGCTCCGGACTCTGGATCTGCCAGGATATAGATTGAGTTGGTTTCTAGGGACGGCCTGATAGATGGTTTTCTGAGGTGTTCCAGTGCTACACCCGGTGGAATCGCTTGTCGGGTTGATCCGAGCTTCGACAATACGTCGGCAACCTCATTTTCCACCTGGGGTATATGGTGAAACTCGCATCCCTCAAAGTACCCAGATATCTTTTGCACATGGAATCTGTACAATGCCATATTTGGATCAAGAGCGTCCCACTACCCTGAAACTTGCTGAACTACCAAATCCGAGTCGCCAAAGCATTGGATCCGATGTATTCCAATTTCTTTTGCCACTTTGAGCCCATGCACAAGTGCTTCATATTCAGCGATATTGTTTGACGCTGCGAAATGGATCTGCAGCACATACTTCAGCTGGTTGTTTTTTGGCGAGGTGAGTACAACTCCGACTCCTAACCCGGTTTTTGTTTTTGATCTGTCAAAGTGCATTCTCCAATAGTTCGGATCTGGTAACGGTGGTTCGTATTGCATCTCGGCCCAATCCACGAAAAAGTTGGCCATAACCTGAGACTTGATCGCATCTCTTCCGTCGTATTGTGGAGCATAAGGGGCTAGCTCAATTGCCCATTTTGCGATTCGGCCACTTGCATCATTGTTACTCATTATCTCGGATATAGGGGCTTCACATATCACTTTGATTGGGTGTTCTTCAAAGTAGTGCTTCAACTTCTTTGCTGACATGTACACACCATATGCCATTTTCTGATAGTGAGGATAGTTTTGCTTCGAAGCGGATAATACCTCGCTCAGGTAATACACTGGCCGTTGCACTGACTTACCCTCTTCATCGCGCTCTACCACTACCACTGCACTTACAACTCGGTTGGTTGTGGCTATATAGAGCAACATTGGATCTTTTGATAGTGGAGAGGCTAACACTGGTGCAGTGGCTAGCATTTTCTTTAATTGGATAAAGGCTTCGTTGGCCTGTGGCGTCCATATGAACTTGTCCGCTTTTTTCATTAGTTGATAGAGAGGCAATGCCTTTTCTCCCATCCAACATACAAACCGACTTAAGGATGCCAGGCAACCAGTGAACTTCTGGACATGGTTAAGACATTTTGGCAGCTCCATTCGCTCTGTGGCTCGGATTTTAGTTGGATTAACTTCGATACCTTGGCTGGATACAAGAAATCCGAGTAATTTTCTAGTCGGGACACCGAAGGTACATTTTTCCGGGTTAAGCTTCATTCGGAATCTTCTTAGGTTCGCAAATGTTTGCCTGATCATCAAGGAGCATTTTGCTTTCCTTGATTTTTCTAACCACATCATCCACATATACTTGCACGTTCCGACCTATTTGGTCGTGCAAACATTTTTGCATACATCTTTGTTACGTTGCCCCTGCATTACTTAAACCAAACGGCATGGTGCGATAGCAATAAGCCCCATACGGGGTGATAAACATAGTCTTTATTTGATCATTCGGATTCAGAGGTATCTGGTGGAAACCAGAATATGCATCTATGAATGACAACAGTTCACACCCAACAGTAGAGGCTATGACTTGATCTATCCTTGGCAGTGGGAATGGATCTTTTGGACACGCCTTATTCAGGTTCGTGTAATCGATGCACATACGCCAAACTACTGCCACATTCGGATCATCTTTCTTCTTTTCCACCAGCACCGGATTAGATAGCCAATCCGGGTAAAGCACTTCCATGATGAACCCAGCCGCTAGGAGCCGAGCTATCTCATCTCCAATGACTTTTCTCCTATCTTCGGCGAAGCGGCGGAGAGGTTGCTTCACCGGCCTTGCTCCGGGTCTCACATTCAAAGAGTGCTCGGCCAACTCCCTCGGAACACCTTGCAAGTCCTGTGTGGACCAAGCAAAAATATCCCGATTCTCACGGAGGAAGTTGACGAGCTCGCTTTCCTATTTGTCATTTAACCCGGCACCAATTGTTACGGTGCGCTCTAGGAACATGTCATCAACTGGCACTTTCTTTGTATCCTTTGTTGCTTGAAACGAGTCACTTCCATGCGGGTTACTCAGCGCCGGCATATACTGCTGAGCGGATTGAGCCAAAGCCGCCACCTCCCGGATCTTTCTCTTTTCCTGTGCGATCACGAGTGACTCGGCCAGGTTAGACTCGGTCGACGCACACTCAATGGAACGTCGGAAATCTCCCGCTATAGTGATTACTCCATTTGGCCCAGGCAACTTCATTTTCAGGTAACTGATGTGACTACTTGCCATGAATTTGTTCAGGGCAAGCCTGCCGAGTAACGCGTGATACACACTTTCTAGGTTCACAACCTCAAACTCCAAGTTCACAGTTCGGCAGTTATCTCGTGTACCGAATAACACGTCAACCCGGACTTTGCCAATGGGCTCACAAGATATGCCTGGCACAATACCATGGAAAGTTGTTCTCGTGGCCTGGAGCATGTTCTCCGAGATGCCCAACTTGCGCATTGTGTCCACGTACATGATATTGATACTGCTGCCATTGTCTATCAACACCTTGGAGAGTCTCACATTGATATTTGGCTCGATGAATGTTGGGTCCAGCACTAACGCATACGAACCAGGGCTTGGCATAAGCTTGGGATGATCCTTGATACTCCATGTGATTTCCTGATCGTGGCCTGGAGCGGCTTTCTGTTGCATACCTTGGCTGGCACTTCTCTCTTGCCGTGGTATATTCCACTGCTGTGGTTGCCCTGCACCCGCCGAGTTACGCTGTCCAGCATTGCCATTCACAGCGTTTCCCTGACCGGCATTGCCTTGATCGTGGTTACCTCGGCCAACATCACCTCGGCTCACACTCCGTCGATCCTCATTTCTCTACACTTCTTTTCCTTTCCCTGCCCTTGCCAGGTCATATGGGACTATCTGCTTGTTTCTCCTCGCCGAGGTTACTACCTCCTCTCTTCATGGGCCACCATGAGGTGATGATGCAGCTCCAGCAGATTTCTCCGGGTTACCTACCGCTGAATGAACAACTTTGGACGCCCCAGTTCTTCCCGGATTAGCCCTGAGAAACTCTTCATTTTGTTTGTTCGTGATACGAACTAACTCATTGACCCTATCCTGCTGTCTTTGTCGGGCTTCACTCGTCAAACCCTCTAACTCGGATGCAGCTACATCTGCTGCTCTAAGGTTCTTTGCCGGGGTACTATACTTCGGCAGCCCCACGGACAGAACATTTTATGATTCCTCAATTCTAGTATCACCCTCTTTGTTCATTTCACTAATGAGGTTTCTCCCCTTCACTTTTACAGCATCTACCTTATTTGCCTTTGCGTACTCACGCAGTGTCATGTTCAACGACTGCAGAGCCGTTGCTATCTTTTTTGCACCCTCTAGTATTTTCTGCCCAGTCTCTTCTAACTCAGCCTAAGCCCGAGCCGGATCTACTGCAGGTGCTATGGGGCTCTCTAGGCTATCTATCGCCTGCTGCAGCAAATTCTCTGGCCTCTATAGCGGAGGACCTCTACTTTTCCTTGGTGCCTTCGGTGTTACCTCCGGATTTGGTGCCGGATCCTTGCTCGCGCCAGCGTCGGGCGCAGTCATCATCACCTCGGCACGGTCAGGGGAGCGAGTGATACGCGCCCCGCGAGCCATGCTAAGGGGTGGCTCGCCTCCGTCGACGACGTGCCGCGGATGAATGCACGACACATCGACAATGACATAGATCTTGTGCGTGCCAAGCTTGACGAAGAGGCTGTTGCGCGGGAGAGGTTGCTTGCCGAAGCAACCATCATTGTCGCTGACAAAGTCCAGTGCTCCAAAGCGCTGAACAAGACCGGAGACGATGCATTCGCCGGTGCCGATGAGGTTTCCCGTCCAGATCTTTACTCCTGCTAGCGCTGCTAGCCCCACGGTGGGCGCCAACTGTCGTGGTGGTGTCACGGCAGATGCTATGGATAGTCTAAAGGTGGGGACAAGATGCACTAGAGGATTCCAGGGAGGGATAGTGTGGTGATTCCACACACAGATGTTTGTATTTAATTCACTTCCAAGGTTTACAAGTGCTCCTTGAGCTGTATTGTGGAGAGGAGGAAGAAGGAACTCTCTTACTCTCACAACTGACTAGCCCTTAGGAACATACTAGAGAATAGCCAAGTAAAGCTCAACTGACTCGAGATCAACCCTTTCTACAGAGGCCCTAGCCCTCCTTATATAGGGGTGGCTAGGTCTCTAATTAGGGCATACGGGGAGGCATATTCCAGGGAATATGCCTCTTCCCAAAATAGTAAACCGACCGGGTCACTTTTCCCCTTCGTAAGCCATGCAAAGGTGATGTCTACGCACTTCTATTCTTGTAGACAGTTGTTGGGCCCCCAAGTGCAGAGGTTTGTAGAACAGCAGCAAATTTTCCCTTAAGTGGATCACCCAAGGTTTATCGATTTCAAGGAGGAAGTGGTCAAAGGTATTCCCTCTCAAGCAACCCTGCAATCAAGATACAAGAAGTCTCTTGTGTCCCCAAAACACCCAATACACTTGTCAGGTGTATAGGTGCACTAGTTCGGCGAAGAGATAGTGAAATACAAATGGTATAGATAAAAGACAACGGTGCTAGAAATAGCTTGATCGCGAGGAAAAGACTAAAGGCAAGCTGAAATAAAGAAGGAAGCAAGCAAACATGTAACAGATCTAGTAGCAAACGGTGTTTCAATGCTAAGAAACAAGGCCTAGGGATCATACTTTCACTAGTTAACACTTTCATATAAATATATTTTCTTCACGATACTACTCTTAACTACTCTCCGGTTGAACACTCTAATCGATGGTAGTGCTATAACAGCACACCTCAAAGTAAGCCTTTCCCATCTAGAAAACCCCACACTGTCACCTTGAGCACTAGATGAGTCCAACAAACACCGCAATTTCATAAAGACATCCAACTCCAAATATAACTCATAACACGTATTTGTAATCTCTAGCCTAAGTGCCACCATGGTGTGCACGCTGTCACTTTCACACACATGGGGAGAGCAGAGATCTATTAAAGCACTTGAGTAGCAAGGTAGATATACTAGATTACAAGCTCATGATCACAATATGATCACGCATAGAGAGAGAGAGAGAGATGGAGACATAGCTACCGGTAGAACCCTTAGCCTCGAGAGAGAACTACTCCCTCCTCATCATGGGAATAAGCAATGGGGATGGAGATGGCAGTGGATATCGATGGAGATGGCTCCGGGGGCACTTCCCCGTCCCGGCAGGGTGCCGGAACAGAGACTTTCTGACTGAAGGCTTGATTATTTCGGGTTTTGGTATCGGGAGGCTCTTATAGGCAAAGGAGGCAAGGTCGGTGGAGTGCCAGGGGGCCCACACTACCTGGTGGCGCGGCCAGGGCCAGCCCGCAC
This sequence comes from Avena eriantha, assembly GCA_910589775.1. Taxonomy (NCBI): domain Eukaryota; kingdom Viridiplantae; phylum Streptophyta; class Magnoliopsida; order Poales; family Poaceae; genus Avena; species Avena eriantha. The sequence continues at coordinate 194,430,685 of OU342742.1, read as the reverse complement.
AACCACATGGTGTGGCCGCCCTGTGGCCCCTCTCCATCTCGTCTTCTGGCCCCGTGAGTCTTCCGGTAAAATAGGCACTTTGGCTTTTGTCCCGTCCAATTCCGAGAATATTCATTTTCCGACTTTCCTGGAACCAAAAACAGCAGAAAACAGGCAGCTGGCACTGTGGCTCTTGTTAATAGGTTAGTCCAAGAAATCATATGAAAAGTACTCCAAAGTGTGGACAAAACACAAGAAAGTGGATAAAACCAAGCATGGAACATCAAAAATTATAGATACATTTGCAATGTATCAACATCCCCAAGCTTAACTCCTGCTCGTCCTCGAGTAGGTAAGTGATAAAAAGAAAGAATAATTTTTGAGGTGATATGCACCATCAAAGACTTGATCAAAGTATTTGTAAAACATTCAAAGCTGGGATCATAGTACTTCAATCATAACATGAAAGACAAGGTTCTAGCAATAAGCAAAGAAACTATGATGCAACATGAAAAGGCACAAACAAAAGATTCATGAATAACAATGCTTTGCAAGACGTTTGTTTGTGTCACATAAATAAAACATAGCATAAAAGTATTCAGCTTGTCCCTCAATAGAGTAGAAAATATAAATGCATAGGACACCTTCAAAGTTCATAAGAGTGACTAGATACAGTAGTTTAAAACAAGCAATATCAAAGTATGCATCAATCAACTAGTCTTGGGACAATGCACATAGAACTAAGAATGGGCACTATGCTCTCAAAGTAGGTGCATAAAGATAGAAGGTGGAGACTCAATGTAATGGTGGAAAAAAGGCCTTTGTAAAAGGAAGTAGGGATTCAAGTCTCATAAAGAGCTTCCAAAAATTATGGTACTTGTAGCTTTCAGCTCTCATTGCCCCTATCATAAGCATCTTGAAGTGATTAAGGTTAAAGTGAACAAACTATGGTGTACGTGCTTGACGAAGTATAAGTCAGAAATCTCATGTCCCTTGTATACGAGGGCCGCTCCTCATGCTACTCAAGTTTAGTCATCGGTAAGTTCTTGTCATTGTAAGTATATGTGTATCATAGAGAACTGCCAACGGGGTACCCCTTGCCCGATGATACGGAAGAATCCCCATATCAAAATGACAAGGCAAGCAGACAGCGAGCATCTCAGCATTCTTCTTATTTACCATGGGAATATGGTGCTTTTTTCTCTCTTTCCTCTTTTCATAGTATCTCTTTTTTTATCTTTTTCTCTTTTTTCTCAATATAGGACTCTTTTTTTTATAAGAAGAATGCCTCATAGACAGCTCATTATGGTTACGCTGCAGGTTTCCACCATGTCAGCATGGATTAGACCAGCGGCCCAGGAGCTTCTCTAACACATATACATAACTCCATGGACTTACAAGCTCCCCTTTCATTTCACACCGACGACATCCATATACAAAAGTGCATGATATCAACTAGGTACAAGTACCAAGTGCAATGTTGAAAGCGTTCCCCATGAAAGCATGGTTCTGCTAATTCCCGACAAATAAGTGCAAGTATATACAACATAGAAGACACAATGGTTCAAGTTTATTAAGGGCAAGAAAAGTAAAGTGTGCCATCAAGTTTGTGAGAGCTTTAATCACTAGTTTTCTCATAACAAGTTTAATTTGGAAGGTAAACAAAAGAATGAATATACTTGGAATAGCATAAGCTAGTAGGTAGGTATGGTGGACTCTTTGGAATAACTTGGTTTAGGGAGTTGGATGCATGTGTAGAACTCATACTTTGTTGTGGAGGCTAGCAAAAGACTGAGAGCGACAAACTAAGAGAGCAATAATGTCCATAATCATGCAGAGCGATAGAACATCATTGATCAAAGCATAAAGTGATACTACAAGTTGAAAACTAAAGGATCATAAAGGCTATGGTGACTTGAGATAGCCATAACATGGTGTGAGCATGCGCCAAGTCAACCCAAATAAAGCATCAAAGGAGATTACCACAATACTATGCTTTAATATGCTAAAACAATGCATGATTCATCCAAGGCACATTAAGCAATCTCAATTGTTTATAACAATTCATGCTAAAGCAAAGAATAATAAGCATAAAGCCAAAACAATATCAAGCATGGCATGACAAAGCATAGACCACAGTCAAAAACAAGCTCTCTTTACCACTTAAGAATGAACTTTCCTACTCTTTTCCAATCCAACCCAAACTATTTTAAAACCAATGCATGAAAGAGGGGGTCCAACCAATTTATTCAGCAAACTAAACAAACCAAAACAAACGAAAATGAAAAGGAAGACGCTCCAAGAACAACACAACTGTGCATGAAACAATAAAAATGAAGCGTTTGGAAGGAACCTAGGATTTTTATTGATGAAGAGGGGGATGCCTTGGGCATCCCCAAGCTTTGACGCTTGTACTTCTTGGATATTTCTTGGGGTGACACGCTTGGCATCCCCAAGCTTGAGCTTTAGTCCATTCTTCATCTCATTACTCACTCCTTCCATACACCTGAAATTTTTCCTTCATACAAAATGTCACACAATCTTTATTAGCAACATTAGTGCACTCAAGATAAATAAGTCTTAAGGTTCAGTTCTAACACCAAATAAACTTCCATTAGAACACTAGCTACTGTAGCACATCCCTCAAAAATCTCAATTCCCCAAAAGAACTCAGAAAGGAACCAACAAGAAGCAAATGCAGAAAATGGCAGAAATCTGTCAAAACAGACCAGCAGGTAAAGACGAATTTTTTCGAAGACCTTCTGTTGCTCAAATCAAAAAGTGTTGAACTAACGAAAGTTAGATAACAACCTGGGGCAGCATCATAAAACTTCACTACTCAAAACAACGTTCATAGATTTTACACGAATTTTTAGGTGAAGCACAGAAATCTGTTTCGAGACAGCAAATTTCCCAATCATTACTTCTCTCTCATTAGAGGTTACTCTTGGCACAAAAAGCATATAAAAAGGATAAGGAGAGGTTATTACAGAGGTAATAGCTTCCAAGACTCATCTAAAACTTTTGGGTTATCTCCCAATAAGTACTTTTCTTTAACGCCTTTAAGTTAGGCATGATAGTTTGAGAAGATCCTCACATAAGAAATATGAATTGAAGTAAAAGAGAGCATCAAGAAGCAAATTCAAAGAACATTTAAGTCTAACCCACTTCCTATGCATAGGAATCTTGTAAAGAAACAAGTCATGAAAGCACAAAGCAACAAGCATAGGAAAACAAAACAAGTGCAACTTCAAAATTTTCAACATAAAGAGGGGAAACTTAATATTGTTGAGACACATAAAACCATGTTTTCCTCTCTCATATTAACTTTTAGTAGCATCATGAATAAAATTAACAATATAACTATCACAAGAAACATTCTTATCATGAGCCACATGCATAAAAGAATTAATACTCCCCACATAAACATAGTCATTTTTATTGATTATAGTGGGAGCAAATTCAACAAAATAGCTATAATTATAATTTTCATCACCATAATCATCAAATATAGGAGGCATATTGTAATCATAATTAATTTCCTCCTTAATAGTAGGTGTACTGAAAATATCATATTCATCATTCCAATCATCATATATTGGAGGTATATTATCATCAAAGTAAATTTTCTCCTCCGTGCTTGGGGGACTAAAAAGATCATTCTCATCAAAACTAGCTTCCCCAAGCTTAGACTTTTCCATAGCATTAGCAATAATTGTGTCCAAAGAATTCATACTAACAACATTGTTATTAGCATGCAAATAAAGTTCCATAGGTTTTTTAATTTTCTCTTCAAATACTTCATGTCCTAACTCAAGATAAATACTATAAAGCTCTCTAAGTTTTTTGTTGTTTTACATTAAGCCTAACTAGTGAAAACAAGAAACAAAAAGACAAAATTGTAGAATCTAAAGGAAATAACTTCGAGCACTCACACCGGAGGATGTGAGTACCATTTACCTTACCTCCCCATCAACGGCGCCAGAAAATAGGCGTTTGTTGTGGGAGGTTCTTCTTCTTTAATCCTCCGGTGTGAATACCTTTTACCTTACCTCCCCGGCAACGGCGCTAGAAAATAGCTTGATGTCTACGCACTTCTAATCTTGTAGACAGATGTTGGGCTCCCAAGTGCAGAGGTTTGTAGAACAGCAGCAAGTTTTCCCTTAAGTGGATCACCCAAGGTTTATCGAACTCAGGGAGGAAGTGGTCAAAGGTATTCCCTCTCAAGCAATCCTGCAATCAAGATACAAGAAGTCTCTTGTGTCCCCAACACACCCAATACACTTGTCAGGTGTATAGGTGCACTAGTTCGGCGAAGAGATAGTGAAATACAAGTGGTATAGATAAAAGACAGCGGTGCTAGAAAATAGCTTGATCGCGAGGAAAAGACTAAAGGCAAACTGAAATAAAGAAGGAAGCAAGCAAACATGTAACAGATCTAGTAGCAAACGGTGTTTCAATGCTAAGAAACAAGGACTAGGATCATACTTTCACTAGTGAACACTCTCATATAAATTTATTCTCTTCATGATACTACCCTTAACTACTCTCCGGTTGAACACTCTAATCGATGGTAGGGCTATAACAGCACACCTCAAAGTAAGCCTTTCCCATCTAGAAAACCCCACACTATCACCTTGAGCACTATATGAGTCCAACAAACACCACAATTTCATAAAGACATCCAACTCCAAATATAACTCATAACAAGTATTTGTACTCTCTAGCCTAAGTGCCACCATGGTGTGCACGCTATCACTTTCACACTCATGGGGAGAGCATAGATTACAAGCTCATGATCACAATATGATCACGCATAGAGAGAGAGATGAACACATAGCTACCGGTAGAACCCTTAGCCTCGAGAGCGAACTACTCCCTCCTCATCATGGGAATCAGCAATGGTGATCGAGATGGCGGTGGAGATCGATGGAGATGGCTCCGGGGGCACTTCCCTGTCTCGGCAGGATGCCGGAACAGAGACATTCTATCCCCCGAATCTCCCCTTCGGTGGCGGCGGCGTTGCGGAACTTTTCGTGGCTGGAGGCTTGATTATTTAGGGTTTTGGTATCGGGAGGCTCTTATAGGCGAAGGAGGCAAGGTCGGTGGAGTGCTAGGGGGCCCACACCACCTGGTGGCGCGGCCAGGGCCAGCCCGCGCCACCACATGGTGTGGCCACCCTGTGGCCCCTCTCCATCTCGTCTTTTGGCCCCATGAGTCTTCCGGTAAAATAGCACTTTGGCTTTTGTCCTATCCAATTCCGAGAATATTCATTTTCTGACTTTCCTGGAACCAAAAATAGCAGAAAACAGGCAGCTGGCACTATGGCTCTTGTTAATAGGTTAGTCCAAGAAATCACATGAAAAGTACTCCAAAGTGTGGACAAAACACAAGAAAGTGGATAAAACCAAGCATGGAACATCAAAAATTATAGATATATTTGCAATGTATCAAAAGGCTACGTGAGCCTCTGCGGCGCCAGCGTCATCCGACACATGCATCGTCACCCTTTTCGGCCACGCCTCGGTGGTCCTGGCCTCTGTCCGCTTCGCTCAGGCTCTGCATACAGTGGTCACCTTTTGACCAGCGAGATAGCTTCCTTCTCTTGCAAGCTTGCTATAACCCGGATCGTGCCTGGTTAATCCGGCCACACCTGTACCTGCATACAAGTTACATATAACCTGCCGGCATACGACATAAGTCGGCCGAGACTCAGTTAGGTGGACATCCTTCGGTCCGGGGTACTCCGTGATTCGGCCTGCCTTGAGGTGACTCGACCATCACTTGCTTTGACCTTGCCGTACCTCGGCTAACTCGACCATTATACCCCGGCGTGTCCCTACCCGGGGGTATCCCCCCAACATGTTCGCCAGCACCTTACAAGCAATGTGGATCCCCATCTCGAGTCTAGAAGCATCCAATAGAACCTTCCATGACATTGTATCAGGCACCCAAGAACTTCTGGTGTGAACGCCTCGAGTTTGAGGTGGTCGACTGGCCCTCTCAATACCACACCATCCTCGGACGCGTGGCATTCTCAAGGTTCCTGGTGGTTCCCCATTGTTCATACCTCCTAATGAAGATGCCAGGGCCAAACGGTGTAATCACTATCCATGGGAGCTTCACCAGATCTGACAGATGCGACAGGGAATTCAACAGAATCTCCCAATCTTTCAGCATGTAGGAGGAGCTCGCAAGACTCAAGGAACCGACGGATAGCAGTCTTCCTCTTGTGAGCAAGCAGAATGCACCAGACTAGTCCTTTGATTCCACGGTGAACACCAAGCCGGTCCAGGTCCACCCGATGGACCCGACCAAGATGGCCCTCATCGCTAATAACCTAAGTTCCGCATAGGAACTCACCCTCGTCGAATTCCTCCATGAGCACTGGGAAATATTCGCCTGGTGTCATGCGGACATGCCAGTAGTTCGTAGGGAATGCGCCGAGCATGCACTCAACATATCTCTAGACACAAGACCAGTCAAGAAGTCGATGCGTCGACTATCAGAGCCAAGGGAAAAAGTGGTTGGCATGGAAGTCAAAAGAATCCTAGACACTGAATTTATATGCAAAATCAAGGAAAGCACCTGGGTAGCTAACCCCATGCTCATTCCCAAAAAGGACACGGACATCCTATGGATGTGCGTGGACTTCACCTCCCTCAACAAGCACAACCCAAAGGATCACTTCCCATTACCGCATATCGACTAGATAATCGACTCCATCGTGGGATTTGAACGTCTCTATTTCCTCGATGCCTACTCAGGCTATCATCAGATTCGAATGAAGGAAGATTATCAGGAAAAGACAGCCTTCATCACGCCCTTAGACATCTACTACTACACCACAACGCCCTTCAGGCTGAAGAATGCATGAGCCACCTACCAACGGTTCATGCAGGCCTGCCTCAAGAACCAGCTTGGCCGCAACATCCAGGTCTATGTCGACGACATAGTGTTCAAGACAAAAGAGGAAACTACACTCATCAATGATCTCCGCAAGACCTTGACAACCTTGACCGCTACAAGATCAAGCTGAACCCGGAGAAGTGCATCTTCGACATCCTGTACAGACAATTACTCGGGTACCTTATCTCCACCAGGGGAATAGAGGAGAATCTGAAGAAGATAAGGGCCGTAATGGACATGGAGAAGCCAAAGAACGTCAAGGGCGTCTAGAAGCTAGATGGGTGCATCGCAGCGCTCAGCCGATTCATCAGTCAGATGGGCGAGAAGGCACTCCCGTTTTACCAACTTCTCCGCAAAACCGACAAATTCGAGTGGATAGACGAGGCGCAAGAAGCATTTGAAGATCTCAAGCGCCTGCTCTCCACCTCGCCCGTTCTAGTGAACCCTAGGGAGAAGGAACCAATGTTGCTATACATATCAGCCACCAACCAAGTGGTCAGTACCATGCTGGTGGTCGAACAAGACGAAGAGAACAAGATGCATGGGGTGCAACGCCCGGTGTACTACCTCAGTGAGGTGCTGACACCCACAAAGCAGCGGTACCCACACTATCAAAAGTTGGCCTATGGCGTATTCATGACAGCACGACAACTGCACCACTACTTCTAGGAGCACCCGATCATCGTGGTGAATGATGCTCCACTGAGTCACATCCTCAACAACCCTGGAGCAACGGGGTGAGTCGCCTTGTGGAGCATCGAGTTGTCTCCACGAGACATCACCTACGAGCGGTGGGCTACAATCAAGTCACAAGTACTGCTGGACTTTCTCATCCACTGGATGGAAAACTAGCTCCCAGATACACCTAATATGTCCTGCCTATGGACAATGCACTTCGACGGGTCCACGTGTCGAGAAGGAGCTGGTGCTGGCATCATCCTGACATCTCCTCAGTGCGACAAGATGTGATATATCCTGTGAATAAAGTTCCGCGCATCCAACAACGAGCCAGAGTACGAGGCACTGATCCATGGGATGCGGATGGCCAAGGCTTGTGGCGCAATACAGCTCATCATCTACAGAGACTCTAACCTCGTGGTCCAACAAACCATGAACATATGTGATGCCTTGAGCGACAACATGATCGCATACCGCGATCTCTACAACACACTCGAAGGGGACTTTGATGGCTGCAAACTGCGGCACGTCGGCCGCGAAAGCAACAAGGAGGTCGACATGATCGCCAACATAGGCTCCACCTGTGCCCCGGTTCCACTAGGCGTATACTTGGAGAAAATCTGCGAGCAATCCATCAAGCTGAAGGCTACTATAGGTCCTTCAGAAGCGGCATTGCACTCGGGGACTACGCCACCTGAAGAGGCTGAAGGATCCAGCGAGACAGAACAAGGATCTGCACCTGAAGTTCCCATGGAGGTCATACTCATTGAGCCATCCTGTACACAGTAGTACATCACATACATGCTCACCAAGAAGCTGCTAAATGACCCAACGGATGGGCGAAGCATCGCTCAGTGCTCCAAGGCCTTCACAATAATCGACGACGAGCTGTACAAGCGAAGCATCACTGGCGTCCTCCAACGATGCGTCGCCAATGGTGATCGCAAAGGCATCCTCGAAAACCATGAGGGCACCTGTGGACACCACGCCGGCAGTCGCGCCCTTGTCGCTAAAGCTCTACAAGCTGGCTTCTATTGGCCCACCGTGATGCACGACACCAAGGACATCGTCGAGAGCTGCAATGCCGGTTAGAGATCCGCAGATAAACCGCACACGCCAGGTGTGGAACTTAGGCCAATACTCGTCGCTTGGCCCTTCGCATAGTGGGGCCTCGACATTGTCGCCAAGCTGCAGAAGTCATCGCTCGGAGGATCCGTCTTCCTCCTCGTCACAGTCGACAAGTTCACCAAGTGGATAGAGGCCATTCCGGTGACCAACCAAACTTGAGCCACCGCCGTCAAGTTCTTCGAATCCATCATCTTCAGGTTTGGGGTTCCGCACAGTATCATCACCGACAACGGGAAAAACTTCACCTCCAAGGAGTTCCAGGATTTCTGTGAAAACCTGGGCATCAACATTAGCTATGCTTTGATGGCACACCCTCAGACCAACGCTCAAGTCAAAAAGGCCAACAACCTAGTCTGTAATGGCATTAAGAAGCAGCTCCTTTGGCCTCTCAAACGAGCGGCATGATGTTGGGTAGAGGAGCTTCCCACCGTACTATGGAGCCTACGGACAACCCCGAACATCGCCACTGGGTACACGTTTTTCTTCATGGTGCATAGTGCCAAGGTGGTACTACTAGCTAAAGTTCTCTTCAAGGCCCCATTGGTCGTCACCTACAAAAGGTCAAATCCACGGTTGCACTCGAGGACTCCATCGACGTGCTTGACCAAAGCGCGTGGCAAGACCATCGAATGGTCAACGGTGTACCAACAGAGACTCCGCAACTACCAGAACCGATGACTGCGTCCAAGGTCCTTCGCCGAAGGTGAACTCGTCCTGCGACTAAAGCAGAAATGGCACCTCAAGCTCAAATCCCCATGGGAAGTACCCTACATGGTCACCGAAGTGATCCTAGGTGGTGCCTATCGCCTCAAGGACTTAGAGATTAGATTCCCTTTACAATAAGGCTACTCAGCCATGATACTTAGCCAAACAATGTACCTCATGCTATTCCCCAATAAATAAAGCTAAGTGCCTTAACTACGTGTCTTATTATTGTTTACTTTGCATGCATTTCGCACTCAGGGGTTGTGCCTCCCTGATGACCTTGTCACACGTATAACTCACCATCACAATTGCTCGAGTAGCTGACTCAGCTTACAATCGAACCCTTGAAAACTCCAGTCCAGTTGCAGCCCAACTGATAGGTTGGCATGGTGCAGAGATTTAAAAGCATCAGGATAACAAAAAGGAATTGCATAATCACACTCAAACATATACAATCTAACAAGTTTGCAATAATTATAAGGGCCGGAATACACCCAATCGAAACTGTATGAACTTTACAACACTCATACATTATGTGCAGGCTAGCAACTACTCTACTGATGCTGAAGAAGGACGTTGGTGTACTCATCAAATAAATTCGTGATGTCCTCCGCTGGTCGGGAAACCGCTCGGTAATGTGGAACCATATTCCACACCAAACCATCCGTAGGTGTTGGGGGACCTCCTGCAATAGCATCCAAGTCCACATCCAGGCGTTGCATATGTACAAGTGCCACCACAACCTTGACACATGTGACAATTTGCTAATGCACGCACTCGCGTACAACACCAGCATCAAGGAATTTCTCCAACAACACCAACAGGGTTGCGGGGACTGCATCCAGAGGGAACATCACCCTGAAAATATGCTTAAAATATGACCGTGCATTCTTTAAGAAGTGTAGGACCTGTGAAACATGATCCTGCAGAGTCGCCAACACAGTTGCCCGATTCCGATCAGTCTAGAAGAACCCTACAGATTCCAGCTCCGCCCGAGTCAGGAAATTCAATCAAATGCTGATATGCTCTTTCTCTTCCTGCGGAATGAGATTCACCACTACGGATACAAAGCAAGGCATATTAGTTGAGTTCATAACAAGCTAAAAGGAATGCAAGTCAGCCGAATGATGCTCACATCACAGTCATTCGCTGACCTGAGCAACCTCGCCAAGAAGATAATTCTCCCACTTAACAGCTTTCTCAGCCTTCGACTTCCACACGTCAGCACTGCCGCGGATGATCAATGTGTTTCTCTCCAACTCCTTCACACAGTCACGTAGGCGGTCCACCCTCGATTGTGGAGGAGGCAAGGACGCGACAGAAGACGACATGTCATATGCACTGCTTGCGGGACCCTAGCCAAGCAAACAATCGAAGGATAAGTTTCACCAATCAAGGAATGCAAGTTAGAATAAACAAGAGAAGAATGAAGCACCCAACATAAACACATCAAGCTTAAATAAGTTCTTAACGGGGCACCCCCACAAAAGTATTCAAGGACATCTCAGGTTCCTGGCATGACTATACGAGAAAAACAAGCAAAAACATAGCCAGGCCTATGCATCAGCATCCGCGAGCTTTGTGGACTCCGTGGAAGCCCCTGACATTGTGGCCTTTGCAGCAACATCTTCTTAACGCCATGGCCTTCACCGCATTCAATCGCTTTTGCTCCACGGAGTACTTCATGAGCGTTTTTATAAGCCAAGTCCCATACTTCTGGCAACAAGCAGCAAAAGGTGCAAATGCTACCACTTTGCCTTCTATGGTCACCAGCATCTTGGACGTGATCTTGCTGATGTCCAGCCCAGCACCGCAAGCCTTCCATCGCGATCCTGAGTGAAGCATCCGCTCCTTTTTGCATCTACTTGTAGCCTGCAGGCACCCCCTCGTCGAAAGCTTCAGCGAGACCACCAATGTCTTCCACGGCCTTGACCTTCGGCATCATCTCCTCTCGGAGACGTCCAAGCATGGCCTTGTCCTTCTAGAGCGCATCGTTGGTGGAAACATTGCGGTCTTTGATCGCAGCCATGATGCCAACTAAGAGATCCTCATGGGTTAGTGCCTGACGATCAAAGTCAATACTGGCCACATTAGTGAAACCACAACAGTTCACGGTCAAGGAGAAGAAGTCAAAAAATCAACACATTAAAGGCAAAGTCGAACAAGGAAACTAACTAGATAGAGCCTGGGTAGCGGCCAGGAGTTGTTCTGCGAACCCTCACTCCCTTTCAGATGCGGCTGCCGCCTAGTCTTCCTCGCACCGTTGCGACTCCTCCTTGTAGCGCTTGAGGGCATCGATCGCGTCTTTTCTCTTCGTCTCCGTCGTGCTGAGACTATTCTCAAGAGAGCTTAGTCGACGAAGATTTTCATTTTTTTTCTCTAGCAACGAAAGGCGCATTAGTCAGAGATTCATCCCATCTTCACGTACACTACTCGAAAAACAAAAGATCTTACTTTGAAGTTGCTGATGGTCAGCATCCAGCCGCACATGCTCCTAGCCAAGTTGAATCATGCTATGAAGAAAGGGTTGCAATAAACTTCATGTCAGATGACAAAGAAAGAACTCAGGGGTTCCCTCAAATGACTAAACATACACTTATGTGATACCCGAAGACTCCGAAGGTTCTTTTCTGGTCGTCCGGGTGAGAACCCTATGTTCCCCCACCTTGGATCAACTTGAGGAGCTCTCATCGAAGGTGGCCATTGTCTTCGGGGAAGGCTCGGGTTGTTCCGAAGTCTTTCCCCTAGAGTCCACGACTCCTTCACCTCTAGGTCATAGACAGTGTAGTAAGAACATGACGCTATAATAATTCAGCAGATGCACCTAAACTAAGTGCAAGGAAAGAAATGATAAGAGCAATCTAAGAAACATTGCAAAAAAGGGTAGATGCTCACCCATCAAATCTGTCGAGGTCAAACACTTCATCCTGCTTCTGCTTCTGCTTCTTTAGAGGAGGAGGACACATGCTTCGGACAAGCACCACAGGAATCGGATCTATACCACCCTCCTCAGGAGCAAGGTCCTTTGGCGTTTCCGGCATGGAGGCATCCGAATCCTCACTCTGTTCTCGCTCGACTTAGGATCCCTATGTCTCGGCGGCAGGCACGGTTGAATCCGACTCGTCTTTCTCTGCGGCCTCAGGAGGAATTATGCCTTCAGGTTGAGAAGGCACTGAGCCCTCAACTTTCCACTCCTGCAGCACAAAGAGACAACATCATCAGGTTTATACTAAAAACTATCCAACAGACAAAGGAAAGTTGCAATCGACAATTACCACAAGTGCAAGATAGGTGGCGCAGAATGGCTGCATGTTCGACTCAGATGGTAGAACTTCCTTCCTAGTGAGCTTGGTTAACGACCTAATCTTATTCTCGAGCTCTACTGATGTCATGTCCTCCTGGCAGACGCATGTTGGGTCCATCACGCTAGTCCAAAGAAACATCGGGTATGCCCTAGACTATAGAGGCTGCACCCGATGTCGCAGCCAGGTTCGAATGAGATCCACGCTGGTGACCTCCTTGCCATGGATGAGCTGAAGGTCCTGCACCCTGCTTGTACAAGATCTCAACGTCACACTCTTCACCTCGCATCACGACGTTCTTCCAGGACCTCTTCTTCTCCAGCTGACGAGGGTTTAACTCATCAATGCCCATTGTTACGGACTTGGGGTTTGGAGAAGGAGGGAGCGCTAGAGACATCTATCGGCTAGCAAACAAGCACATAGGGGACTCGAAGATTTACCCAGGTTCAGGCCTCACAGAGGTCCCTACTCCTGCTTGTCTGCTCGGTGAATTATCGAAGGAATCGAGGATTACAATGGTGCGAAGATGCAATCTGGCGAGGGTTGTGGAAACTAGGGTTGCGCGTGTCCTCCTCGCCACCCCTCCTAGCCTTTATATAGATAGGCTAGGTCTCGGGTAGTAGGTCGAGTCGGTTACAGGATAGGGTTTTCCCCTTTGAACTTTCTATCTTTAGCTTCTTCTTGTTCTTCAAGCAATCGAGAGTCCGTAGGTTACTCGAGTTCTCTGTTTGTGCCTTGGCGACACCGTGGGCTCCCACTGTATTCAGGACTTATATACCAAGCTCGAGTACCCATAGGGTATACCCATGTCAGTAGCCTCCGAGTGTCCAGTGGAATCGCAGATTCGACTGGGGACTCTATGAAGCCTTTCGAGTGCATGAATGAATATATTTTTGATTGCTCTGTTTATGTCATAGGGATTGTTGATGTGCGTGCCTGATTTAACCGATGTATCGGTAGCAGTTAACTACCTTAGGGTAAAACAACGCCATCTACTTGAACTCGAGTCCCCGGACTCGAATCCGGAAAAGTGCTGGTGTAATTCGACTCAAGCCGCGAAGGTCTTATAGGAGTCGAATTCCAGTATATGGGTGTGAGCACTCGACGCGTCCATCAAGGCGTGTTCATTGTACCAGTCGGCACGGATATATTTCTGGTAGTGCACAGCAAATGCGTTGCCAGGCCTTATTCAGGTCTTATCTTCACGATGTAAGCGCAGCATCCGAATTTTTGTCATCACGGAGATGATTCGGGTGACCCAGGAGATGCAGTCTCTTTTGTAGGGAAAATTCTTGAGGCGGTGTCGCCATAAGCTTTGAGTGTGGATGTTATCAGTACGCAGTACGATGTACAAATAATCATAGGGTGTGCGACCAGCGCTCCCTATTTGAGTAGCCCCCGAGTGCCTGGTTGAGTCAAAGACTTAGGGAGGGACTAAATAACTTTTGCGACTGCTGTCATCTGTTGTTGCTTGTTTCAGTCGAATTTGTTTCCGACGCTCCCTATGGGAGTAAGCCATGTCCATAGTCGAATTGCGGTTCGAGTGGTTGGGTTTGCTTTGATTATCCATGTTCCTGTAAAAAAGAAAAAGAAAAAAATCATAGGGTGCGCGACCAGCGCTCCCTATGGGAGTAGCCCCCCGAGTGTTTGGTGGAGTCGAAGACTCGAGCAAGGACTAAAGTAGTCGAAGTCTTCTGCTGCGTAATTTTGGATGATGTCAGTGCTGACGATGCGATGACCTCAGTTGCCCACGTGAGCGGGTTTGACGGGACGTGACGAGCGGTGGGTCCCATTTTTCTGATTCTGACTTGACCGGGCATGCGTAATCTTTGTTTTAACTATGCCTCCTCGTTTTTCGCGCGTAATGGGGGTAGTGGGGGACGGTTCACGCTTCAGATCCTCCACGTGTCGACCACGATGAACGCCACGCGTCTGCTAGGGTTTTTATTGGCCGTTAGATTGCATCTTCCAGGGGGTTAAGTAGTGATGCGGCGATGGTAATTTTCACATCTGCTTCTTTTCTTTGCCTTTGCCTCTGTCGCCATTGCTGCTGCTCCTCTGCTCCTTTGTGTTCGTCTCTTTCGTAGCACTGGACCAGCTCCGCGTATTTCCCAATTACTTCCTCCGGTCACACCGCCACCGCGGAATAGGGGAAGAATAAGGGAGGTGCCACGGCCGATTCCGCCACCGCGATGGTTGCTACGAAGAAGAAGGGTGGCTCCGCCGCTGTGGGCACCAGCACCGCCGCTGCCAGGAAAAAGAAGGGCACGGGAACTCGCGTCACCAATGGTGTGTGGCGTGCATCCGTGATCATGTCTTTAGAGCTTCGTCTTCTTCGCCAAGACAGAGTTTTGTCTTCAGCAGTCACTGACGCGCGCGTCCCTGGCAGCGAGGTAATCCCCTCTCCTCCTGCCGGCTGTCAGGTGATGTTCCTAGCGTTCATCATCTATGGTCTTTCGTTGCCCCTACATCCTTTCTTCAGGGGCTTTCTCTGTTTTTATGGGCTCCAGCTCCATCAGCTGTCCCCCAACTCCATCCTCCATGTAGCTTGCTACATTACTCTTTGCGAATGCTGGCTCGGAATTGAGCCACACTTCGGTCTCTTCAAGCGCCTCTTCTAGCTGAAGCGCCAATCGGCGTCTGGCTCCGTAGTCTATGATGTAGGCGGCTGCGATATCCACGCCGACTCTTCCACCACATACTTTGAAATCAAGCTCATGATGTCCGTCCAAGGGTGGAGGGACAAGTGGTTCTACATCCGCGACCAGAAGGCCGATGGAGACCACTTTAGACTCGCTCCCTTCGATACCGCAACACCGTGCAAGAGGAGGCGTTCCTGGAAGAATGTAGTTATGCCCGCTGAGTCCGCGGAGACAGATGTGCTATACGAGCGCGTCTGCGACCTCGAGAATTGCATGGGTAAAGAGGAGGGAGGCTGCGCCCTCATTCGCACATGGTTGTGCCATCGCGTCCAGCCCCTACAGGCCAGAGTCCACCCTATGTTCCAGTGGGTTGGCACAGATGATGTCACTTGCGTATCTGCCGATGGCATTTCCACGAGTGAGGTAGATAAGAGGGTGTGACTGGTCACCAAGTACACCGCCAAGGATGTGCTCCCCGGTGAACCAGACGTTCCTCTGTTCGATGCTGCTAACCCTCCTCCTGAGGTACAATTGTGCTACATAGTAGCTTTGCTTTGTCGACTGCTTCTTTGCTGTTGCATGACTTTGTGCTAAATTGTTTTCTGTATGCAGGATTGGGCGGTGTCACCCTGTATGCCCCCTCTTCCTGAGGGGGTTATCCCTTGTGAGGCCTTGGAAGAGGAAGAGTCAGAGTCGACCGTCCCATCTGATATGGAGGAGGAAGCCCCTGAGTCGAGTGGTCCGGACACTTGCAAGCGTTCGCGCAGTGAGGATTCGGATACATTGTCTCCTTCGACTCCAGAAGGTGCAGCTGTTGGTGCAGAGTCGCCGATACCTGCCGTTCCTGTGAGTGCTATGGCGCCACCTTCCCGCAAGAAGATGTGGTTGCCGAAGGAGTCATCATCTGAGTCGTGGGATCAAACCTTCGATTTTGACAAGTTTGATTGGTAAGTATAAAAGTTTTCCTTTTGGTTCTTCCTTTTCGATTTGCCTTCTCTTGATGCTGGTTTTGGTCTTCAGTTAGCCGGCGTCGTCATCTTCTGGTGATGTCCAATTTGTGAAGGAATCTGGAGTCGCAACCTCCAAGGCCAAGAAAGAGGTTGAGTGCGCTCCTTCCCCTCCTTTGGCGGCCCACTCCGAGCATAATTCAACGAGTTCTCCACACGATGTGGAGCATCGGATGGTTGCCTGGACGACTGTGTGTCAATTGACTTCGGAGTCATTGGAGGATCATGTATGTGTAGTATCTCTTCTTCTGATGCTGCAGTCGAATTTTTATCCATGCCATCTGTTGATCTTTTACTGTTTCCTTTATTACAGCTCTTTGTGAAGGAAGCAGCGCACCTGGCGGAGCAGGTGCTGGCGATGGGTCATCAGCATGCGATGCTGGACAATCGCCATGGCGCGGTTGAAAGTGAGTGCTCTTTACTTTTCTTCTGCATCCTTGTGATATATTCGACTGACGGTTTATCTTTGCTTGTGTCACAACTGAGCATAATGCCCTCCTTCGTAGCGCTGCTTCCCTAGGGAAAACGCTTGTTGCGGCGTTGAAGAGCCGTGATGAGGCAATCACGATGCTAGACGAATCGCGGAAACGCGAAGAGGATCGGCACACCTCTATCACAGATAAAGAGAAGTTGTTCGAAGAATAGCTTTTTGCGATTGCCAAGGCTCTCTCATGTATTTCCTGGTCTTCAATTTCACAAGTTGCATCTTCTGTCGACTTTGCTTTTTTATGCTTATTTTGTGCCAATGCTTGATTCTTGTGTAGATGCCAGCGGTCTGAGCTTTGACGCGCAGGCGCTCCGCCGTGACGCTCTGTTGGCGGGTGCCATCTCGGTAGTCGAAGACCGCAGCGCTGCCATGCAGGGGACGCTCACCAAGGCTAAGGGCGTGCTGAGTCACCTCCGGGAAGAGCTAGCGCCCAAATCTGAGTTGATCGAGAATATGGATCAGCTGGTGGAGTCGTTTGCCGGAGGCATTCCTTCAAGCTTCAAGAACTCACTCCGTGCGGCTAGTGCTTCAATGTCACTCGCCATGGTTCAAGCACACAGAGTCGAAGTTGATCCTACAGCAGTCTCCAAGGCGATGCCTGTCAGCGCTGATGGCCAGTAGGTAGTTTTGCTCCCTTCGCGACTGCTTGTGGCAAGTACGGCCCGTAGTTGATCAATACAGTTGCGAAGTACTCTGAGGAGCTTCAGCGAGCCAAGAAGATGGCTAAGGTTGCGACGTCGGGGGTCGGGGGAAGTCTGTGGTGTCTGATACTGCCATAGACTCGATGAGGCCCCCAAAACCGAAGTGTAAGTGGAAGAAGCCAATCGCTCCTCAGTAGTCGCATCTTGTAATAGAATAGCTTATGTCTTTTTGTCGAGAACATGCCTTTTGGGGAATGTATCTGCTGATATTTTGTGGATCTTGAATGCACTCGAGTCTTTTGTCCATGCCTCGCCTTAGTCCTCTTATTGTCTCTTGCTTGACTTGTGATAGGGCACATCAAGTGATCCTTTGAGGGAGCCTCAAGATTCGCCGCCCCTTGATGACACTTTGGCACCGCCGCGCTCAAGGGTGGATGAGTTGTCTCTGCTCTCACGACTCCATGACCGCGTGAAGTAGTTGGAGCGTGAATTGCCCGTACTCCGCGGAAATGCGGCCGTATGGAAGTCGAAGGCGGAGAAGGCCACCGCTCGAGAACAATATCTTCTAGGGGAGGTGACACAGCTGGGCGACCAATTCAAATGTTAGTCTTCTTCCTCCTTGTCGTTTCCCTGTAGTTACTCGCAGTAGTTCGTTGTCCTCATACTTTGCCTTTGCTTGGTATAGTTGTCAGCGCACGCCATCCGCAGGATGAGAAGGATAGGATTTCCATTCGCATGAATGACCTGACCCAAGAGCAGCTTCAGGCGAGTGGATACTTGTGGGTAGATCATGATCGTGCAATCGCATTGGCGACCCTGCAGGATTGTGCGTCGCGAGTGCTTCACTTCTTGAAGAAGTCGCAATCATGCTTGAAGAATATTTACCAAACGATGTTCCCGCTGGACGTTGTTCCATGAAGCCTGCTGGCCCTTCTTGCTAAATTCTAGGACTTGAGTGCAGTCCGCGAGTGTGTACGGCAACAGTTAGTGGCTGGTGCCAAGGCTACTCTATCGCTGGTGTGACTGCATAGGCCTGATGTGGATGTTGCAGCAGTTGCGGCTGGACCCCCAGCGCCGCTAGCATGTTCGAGTTGGAACATGGTTCCGCACTACCAGGCGGTGGATCGCCTAGCGGAGGAGATCGTCGACTTCTTTGAGGAGCATACCAACATTCTTTTGCTGCAACAGTAGTTTAGTTTGTATCCTGCACATAGTTGTACCAGTGTTCTAAAGTTCGTATATATGTTGTGTATAATTAATTGATAGTGATGTGTAAAAGATCTTGTTAGTGTGTATGTTTTGTGAGTGCGTTGCACTATGCGATTCCTTTTCGTTAGCCTGACTTGTGTTTATTCAGCCACTTGTCAACCTGTCAGGTACGTGGCAGCTGGGTTGGTGTTTATCAAGGGTTTGGCTTGATGCGTCAGCTACTCAGGATATCGCATTAGTTCGTAGAACAGATGTGTACAGGGTGGCGCAGCCCCCGAGTGGATTAATTGCAAAAATAAAATAAAATGAACACATAATTTTGGGGCATTTAGCTTTATTTATTCGTAGCACAGTACGGGGTACAATGTGTGGCTGAGTAGCCTTGGCCTAAGTAGCCTTATTTGCAATGTAAAAGTAAAGACGACTAAGGGCAGAAGCGTCGCAGCCGCGCGACGTTCCAAGGGTTGGAGTATGCGACTCCTTTCTCTAAATCTTTAAGGCGATAGGCGCCACCTGGGATTACTTCTGTAATCACGTATGGTCCCTCCCAGGGGGACTCGTGCTTGAGATGTCCTTGCTGCTTCAGTCGCAGGACCAGGTCGCCTTCGACGAACACTACAAGAAATCTGACTGTATATGACCCTCCATTTTTCTCACAAAATCGTCACAATAGTCTGTTTATGACGATTCTATGATGATTTTGAGATCGTCGAAAGTTGAGAATCGCAAATGAACTATAACGATGATTTTTATAAAATCGTCATAACCAACTATGACGATATTAGATCGTCGTAACCTCTATGACGATCCAATATCGTCATCGACCATCTAGCCAGGCCAGGTCAGATCCTACGTGGCCGATCGTACGTGGCAAAATTGTGATGAAATGAGATCGTCGTAGTCTGATTTCACCCTAGTCCATTCGGTCATTTATGTGGGCCGAGCCCAATAATTCAGACAAACTTTTCTAATTTATTCCGTTCAGCTACATGGGTCAAGCCCAGCATATTGGCCTTTTTATTTCTAGGCCCTGGCCTTTTTCTACAACAATTTTATTCTGCATTTTTTTGAATTGATCACTACTACAATCTAATTTTGTTTGTGCCACGGCAATTTTAAAGCCCAAACATTATTTGGATCATTTCTTATGACCGAGCAGTCAAGAACCCAAATCAAATAAATTTTCACAAATGACATCGGAAATTATAATATATATTTCAATCAATCCATATTACATAACCTAGAATACAAAACAGTTGGGGATATGTAGTATATTACAAACATTCATAGAACAGACCACCCAAGATCATGTATAACTAGCTAGAAAATAGGGCTGTCTACTCTACACTTTGTTGAATATGCAATAAAATCTTCCCTTCTTCTAACTTCATCCTTGAGCTCTTGTATACAGTATAAGAGAGAAAATGATGGACATTGAGTCAGAATGAAATCATATCTTCTAACAATAATATAGAAAATTGGAAACACAATAAATAATAGATTTACAAGAACCTAGCTCCAAATCAACAGATTACAGTACCATGGGACTAGAAGATAACAAACTAATCGCTACTAGCACACAAATATACACAAGTACTAGATAGAACAAAATTTACTGGCACATATTAAGCTCCAGGAAATACTCCATGTACACGAAAAGAGTAGCACATGAAATACTCCATAGGTTTACTCCACAGGTTAAGCGGGTAACAAAAACAGGATCCTAATAAAATACTATTCAGACAATACCTTTCCACATCACATAGGTACTCAACAAAATAATATGTCATGGCACCTTGGCCTATCAACCAAGTAATAAAGGAAGAGGATGGGAGAGACCAGAGACTTATCTAATCCATAGAAGGGAAGACCCCTGCGGTTGCAGCGTGCTTATCTCGACGCTGCAAATGTGGTAACATGGCAAAGGATGATGCGCTTCAGCACATAAGTAGCAAGGCTAGCTGAAGGAAATATGCCCTGAGAGGTAATAATAAAGTTGTTATTATATATTCCTTATATATGATAGATGTTTATTTTACATGCTAGAATTGTATTGCTGGGAAACATCAATACATGCGTGTTTAATAAACAAAAAGGGTTCCTAGTTATGCCTCTCTTATAGACTAGCTTGTTGATTAACAAGATGATCAAGGTTTCTTGATCATGGACATTGGATGTTGTTAATAACAAGGTCACACCATTGGTGGAATGATGTGATGAACATTCATCTGAAGTATAGCATTACGATCAAGTCATTATGTTTATATTGCTATAACATCATACGAAGTAATCTTTATCCTTAGACCATGAGATCATGCTAATTGCTAACACCGGAAGAGTATCTTGATAACATCAAACGTCACACCGTAACAGGGTGACTATAAAGATGGGTTCAGTACTACGAAGGTGTTATGTTGAGGCTCATGGATCAAGAGTGGAATTTTTCAATCTAGATGACGGATAGATATACTCTGGGCCCTCTCGGTGATATCACATTAAGATAGCTTGCAAGCAAGTGATGTGATCACTAGAATGTTATATCACAGGAACGAGAAAAGAGTGCATTTTGGTAACGAGATCAAACTAGGTATGGAGATACCGATGATCGAATCTCGGACATATAATATATCGAGAGACAAAGAGATTTAGTTACAAGCGTTAAAGGTTCTCACGATCACAGAAGTCATCGTTGAATGTGTAGGAGTCAGTACGGATCTCCAGGTCCCGCTGCTGATTATTGATCGGAGAAGGGTCTCGATCATGTCTGCATTATTCGCGAACTGTAGGGTGGCACACTTAAGATTTACCGGACACCATTTTGGAGCACATATGTTTCAGACGAAAGAATTGCAAAGCGCAGGAATTGTTTCAATAGAAACCGGAAATTGTTTCGGGTGAAATTGCAGGAAGTGGTTCTGCATGTGATGTTGAAATATTGCAAGGGGCTATATGTGAATGTTTGTTAATTAAAGTAATTAACAAAATTCTGAATAAATTTAATAAAAAGAGTTTTATTAAATGAGAGAGCATTAAATTTGGAGAAATTTAATGCATTTAAAGTGGAGACTTTAAAAGGGAATGTGAAGAGGCATTTTAATGTGGAGGGGTTACCACCACATGAATGGGGGAGGTGATGGGTCATCCCCCCATGCGCCGGCCATGGAGAGAGGGGGCACCCCCCTGCTCCTATAAAAGGCCACCCATTCCCTCCTTCATCCACACACCTCCTTGTGAAGGATCTCTCTCCCCCTCTAGAATTATTCCCCCATGGTCTCGGATTAGCGAGATACATGTTCCCGTTGGCATTTCGTCTGGAAGGAGTTGTTGCTTCCGCTGGATCGCTGGAGCGAGGAGGTGGAGGTTGTCCGGTGGCTTGAACGTGTGTGCGAGTGCGGATGCGCTGCTGAGTTGCGGCGCTCGGACTTCCTCACGATGTTGAGATCAGCAAGTGTACGACTACATCAACCACGAGTTCCTACTCGTTAAACAAACTCGTTGTCTTCGAGGGTAAGTTCTCGTTGGATGTATGTCCACCTGTTGCTTTGTACCTAGTAGATAGATCTTGGCGTGTAGTTCAAACCGTAGGAAATTTTTTGTTTTCTATGTTGCGGACCCAACAGTGGTATCAGAGCCTGATATATGCGTAGGTGCTTTGCACGGGTAGTACACATATGTTTATATGTGGGCGATGATGATCATGTTATTGCATCTTCTATGTATTTTGGATATTGGTGGCATAGTGGGATGAAGCGGCCCGGACCAACCTTACATGTCATCGTACATGAGACCGGTTCCACGACTGACATGCAACTTGTTTTGCATAAGTGGCTGGCGGGTGTCTGTCTCTCCTACTATAGTCAATATCTGATTTACAACGAGTTGCTAATTGCTTAGTTATCCTCGTTGTGGTTCATGTTCGTAGGTGAGAACAGTTCTATCTCCGAAAGCCCTAAGCCACGTAAAACTTGCAATTGATAAATTAGAGGCGTCTAGTTTAGATCGTTGTTGGGCTAGTGTATTGATATGGTATTGTTGTAAGTAGATGTATGATAGATACTCTTACAACACACTCAACGTGTAAGTTCCATAGACCTTGTCCTTACACACAAAGGAATGATAGAGATCATACCACGATGCAAGTGATTGAGATCAAATGCATGGATCATATCATCTCACTTTACACATTAGATGTTAGCATCTTATACTGCTAGTTTGGTGCTTTTGGTAGCATTATAAGATGATCCCTCATTTACATATCAAGATAAAAATGTGTTCTTCCTTAAGTATGCACCGTTTTGTGGATCGTGTTTTGAGACATCACGTGATGATCGGGTGTACTCGAATCTACGTTTTGATAGGAACGGGTGTAAGAGAGTTACACACACGCGAATACTAAGGTTCTTACTTGGCGAGCCTAGCATGTACATACATGGCCTCGGAACACGGACCGAAAGGCTAAGTATGAGTCATATAGTTGATATGATGCCCATATAGATGCTCGCCTCTGAAGCTACATCAGCTCACGTGATGATCGGACTTGGTGTAGTGGATTTGGTTCATGTAATCACCAAAAAGACACGAGGGATGTCGTTTTTGAGTGGGAGTTCATTAGTAATTTGGATTAGTTGAACTCCGTCTATCATAAACTTAGTCTAAATAAACTTTAAAATTCTGTTGTAGATGGCACCACCTGCTTTTAATTTCAATGTGTGCATGGAGAAAGAGAAACTTGTTGCGAATGGTAGCAACTTCACCAACTGGGCTATGAATTTGTGGATTCACCTCACTGCTGCACAAAAGCAATATGTGCTAGATGCGCCGCCAGGCCCCCCACCAGCTCCTGATGCCCCTGGCGAGGAAAAGAATGTCCATGTGACTCATTAGGAGGACCACAACTTAGTTCATTGTGGCATACTGTATGGGCTAGAGCCAGAACTTCGAAAGCGTTTCGAAAATGGCAATGCCTTTGATACCATGGGAGAATTGAAAATGATTTTCGATACCCATGCTGCCGTAGAGAGTTATAATGCTACAGAAAAGTTCTTTAGCTGCATGATGGAGGAAAACAGCTCCGTTAGTGAGCACGTACTCAAAATGTCTGGGTACACTGATAAGCTTGTGTCCTTGGGAATAACGATTCCCATTGACTTAGGCATACATCGTGTTCTCCAAACTCTGCCACCTAGCTACAAGAGCTTCATGATGAACTATAATATGCAGGGCATGAAGAAGTCTCTTCCCGAGCTTCTGTCAATGCTTAAGACTACAGAAGTGGAGATTAGGAAAGAACATCAAGTGTTGATGATCAATAGGACCACCGGTTTCAAGAAAGACAAGAGAGGCAAGCACAAGGGAAATAAGGGTGGCAAGTGTATTGCCACGCCTTAAAAGAAACCCCGAGCTGGCCCTAAGTCTGACGCCGAGTGCTACTATTGTAAGGGGACTGGCCATTGGAAGCGCAACAGCCCCAAGTATTTGGCGGACAAGAAGTCCAGCCAGGCAAACAAAGGTATATGTGATATACATGTTATTGATGTGTACTTGACTAGTACTCGCCGTAGCACCTGGGTATTTGATACGGGATCGGTTGCTAATATATGTAACTTGGTTCAGGGGCTACGGAACAAGCGACAACTAGCAAGGGATGAGGTCAGAATGCGGGTCGGCAATTGATCAAAAGTTGATGTGATCGCCGTCGGGACACTACCTCTCCATTTGCCATCGGGATTAGTTATAAACCTAAATAATTGTTATTTAGTGCCTGCACTGAGCATGAACATTGTATCTGGATCGTGTTTGATGCAAAGTGGTCATTCCTTTAAATCTGAAAACAATGGTTGTTCGATTTATAAGAATGATATCTTTTATGGTCATGCACCTATGTTGAATGGTTTATTTCTGTTGTATCTCGATCGTAATATTACACACATTCATAATGTTAATGCTAAAAAGATTAAACTTGATGATGATATGTCTACATATATGTGGCATTGTCGTCTAGGTCATATTGGCATTAAACGCATGAAGAAACTCCATTCTGATGGACTCTTGGAATCACTTGATTTTGAATCATTTGATACATGTGAGCCATGCCTTATGGGCAAGATGACTAGAATGCCGTTTTTCGGTTCAATGGAACGAGCGACAGATCTATTGGAAATCATACATACTGAGGTGTGTCGGCGCGAGATGGATATCGTTATTTTGTTACTTTCACGGATGATTTGAGTAGATATGGGTATATCTATTTGATAAAACACAAGTCTGAAACTTTTGAAAAGTTCAAGGAATTTCAGAATGAAGTGGAAAATCATCGTAATAGAAAGATCAAATTTCTATGGTCTGACCGTGGAGGAGCGTATGTAAATTACGAGTTTAGCACACACATGAAAGAGTGGAATAGTTTCACAACTCACGCCTGCCGGAACACCACAACGTAATGGTGTGTCGGAACGTCGTAATCGTACCTTATTGGATATGGTTCGATCTATGATGTCTCTAACTTGCCACTGTCATTTTGGGGTTATGCACTGAAAATAGCTGCATTCACTTTAAATCGGGCACCATCTAAATCCGTTGAAATGAAACCGTATGAATTATAGTTTGGAAACAAACCTAAGCTGTCATTTCTTAAAGTTTGGGGATGCGATGTTTATGTGAAGAAACTTCAACCAGATAAACTCGAACCCAAAGCGGAAAAATGCGTCTTCATAGGATACCCCAAGGAAACAATTGGGTATACCTTCTATCACAGATCCGAGGGCAAGGTTTTTGTTGCCAAGAATGGATCCTTTCTTGAGAAGGAGTTTCTCGCGAAAGGTGTGAGTAGTCGGAAGGTAGAACTCGAAGAGGTTATTGAACCTTCTCTTCATGGAATGGCGATTGGCACAGCACCGGAAGTTGTTTCGGAGTTGACTTCACCTGATGAAGGGAGAGCTAATGATAATGATCATGAAACTTCGAAAGAGGACACTACCGAACATCGCAGGTCAAGCAGGACATGTGCAGCTCCTGAACTGTACGGCAATCCAGTTGTGAATTTCATGGTTGATGAAATGGATGACCCTGTGACGTATGAAGAAGCGATGATTATCCCAGATTCCAACAAATGGCTAGAAGCCATGAAATCCAAGATGGAATCCATGTACGAGAACCAAGTTTGGAACTTGGTGGACTTACCTCACGACCGAAAGGCCGTTGAGAATAAATGGATTTTCAAAAGAAAAACTGATGCTGATGGTAATGTGACTTGTCGCAAAGGGGTTTCGACAAATTCAAGGAGTTGACTACGATGAGACATTCTCTCCCGTAGCGATGCTTAAGTCGTTTAGGATTATGTTAGCAATTGCTGCATATTTCGATTATGAAATATGGCAGATGGATGTCAAAAATGCGTTCCTCAATGGTAATATTGAAGAAGAGTTGTCTATGATACAACCTAAGGGTTTTGTCGATCCTAAGGATGCTAATAAGGTATGCAAACTTCAGCGATCCATCTATGGACTGAAGCAAGCATCCCGGAGTTGGAATCTCCGCTTTGATGAGGTGATCAAAGAGTTTGGATTTGTCCAAACTTATGGAGAGGCTTGTATTTACAAGAAAGTGAGTGGGAGCAATGTGGCATTTCTGATATTATATGTGGATGACATATTATTGATTGGAAATGATATAGATCTTTTAAGCAGTGTTACAAGTTATCTAAATAGCAAATTTTCGATGAAAGACCTTGGTGAAGCATCATATATATTAGGCATTAAAATCTATAGAGATAGATCAAGGCGCCTAATTGGGCTATCGCAGAGTACATACCTTGATAAGATATTAAAGAAGTTTAATATGGAAGAAAGTAAGAAGGGGTTCTTACCTATGTTGCAAGGCAAGACATTGAGGAAGACTCAAAGTCCGGCTACGGCGGAAGAAAGAGAGATGATGGATAAGATCCCCTATGCCTCGACATTGAGTAAGACTCATCTGTCGTCGTGACGAAGTCCCCGATGATGGTTTTCGTTTGCACTAATTATCCAGATCGTATTGCATGGGCCGATGAGAGCACCCCAATAGGGCAAATCAATTAATCATTTGGAGAAGGATTGTATTCGCCACCTCCTGCTATGCTTCTGGACTACATGACGACATTCTGAGGGGAAGTATATGTATTACTTGAGAATGGAGATATCTTGTCGACCAACATCAAGTTAGAGCAGCGCGTGAGCACTGTCACGATGGCGAAAATAATTTCGGCACCAGTCTTTGAATAGGTACGTGGAACTTAAATTTTTTACCTTGTGGACTCAGATGGTGATCTGCTTCTTGTGTTGAACGGGGATTTCGCCAAAGGGAAAGCGGTGTTGTACCGGGTGGACATGGAGAACCGCTCTCTCGAGGCCATCAGTGACATTGGAAGTCGTGCCCTCTTTGTTGATTACAATCGGTCTATCGCCATTGACACCAGGTTACACCCCACAGTCAAACCCGGTTGCATATACTACAGGAATTATATCAGACTGTACGATCATGAGGTTCAAGCCTGGGAAGAGGAACCAACAATGACGTTTGGCTTAAGTATGGAACATACACCAAGGCCTTACCCTCTGGACGAGATACTGGTAGCACATTGCAGACGGAGAGAGTTCTCTGAATGTGTGTTGTAGCACGCGGGAGCCGCCGCCGACAAAATATATAGGGGAGAATGAATCCTATATTCATCCTAGGTTATTTGCTAGCATTTTCAGGTCTATTTTTCGAAGTAGAAATTTGTACTGTATTTATATTATTTCGATGAGCAGTATGCGTATTAACTTTCAGACAGAATTGTAATGTATTTAAATTTAGTACTTTCAGAATTCAAAGTATTTATTTTTAGTGGATTCTTTCAGAATTCTCTATGTTCGACATGGGCATCAGCTTAGGACCAGAATTCAGGTTCCATGTGGAAAATTGCACAATAATGTGTTGGTGGGTGGCACCACCCCTCGAACCTAGGATGCGCGCCATCGAAGGTGGAGGGGGCGAGCGGGCCAATCAAAAAACATGCCACGTCGACATCCCCTGTTTCTGATGCCCTTTAAAAAAATAAAACACGCCACATCGTTATCCCCTGTTTGTGATGATGTTGCTACACTCGACGGTACATGGTGGCATATAAATAGTATCGTATAAACATAAGGGCATAGTCGTCAACATTTCTAAAATGAAACTCGGTCCCGTCTCCTACCTGTCCTGGCACATTGCCCGATGAGGTGGATAGGCACGACCGATCTTTTTAATATGTTCGCACTCTTATGCTGAGAAGGAAAATAAAGATTGAGCTGTTAATGCAACGAGTATCGAATTATTACCCTCTAAGGAAATGGGAAATTGTTATTTTCACGCGTGCCCGTAGTCCAAACCTATTGGCAGTCTTTCACTCCCCTTCTCCGACTAACCACAGTTCACATTGCGTAGCTCCTCCGTGCCGCACCAACTAGGGTAACATGGCCCCACCTAAGCCGCCACTGCCACGACAGCCGAACTGGGGTATTTAGCCCCTCTAAGGCAGGCCATGAAGCTCTACTTCAAGGCCGGTCTCCCATTGCCCTGCCAGGCGGATGATTTCCCCGAATGTGCCGAATCGGCCGCGGCAGCGACTGCGTCGTCGTCGGCGCCAGATGCGGCAAGCAGGGCCAAGAGAGCGATGTGGAGAAATCGCGTGGCGGCATTACGTCATGCTCTAGGTAGTGGGAACAAGGTACGTATCAAATCGTTCATGAGAGCATGCCGCCGCCGAGGGTACACACCCTCGAACAGGGCGGGGCCAAGGTCTAGGAACTCTCGCGTCCACGCTTCGGCACAGGTTACCTTACCTCAGTGGGGGATGCTGGGAGCATGCCGTCTGCGGCAAAGACGCTCCATCCTACGCACCGTCAAAGGCCGTACCGTGGCGGCGACCAAGCATCTACACTCAGCATGCTGGATTGTTCGACAGCTAGAGCCGACGGCGGGCATCAGCTCAGCCCCGGAATTCAGGTTCGAGTTCACACGGACCTACGATCCCGAGAAGGAGATGTCGAATTTCAGTTTCAAAGAAATCGTTGCGGTGGCGCGGATGGTCCAACTGAACCGGGACTGGCACACGCAAATCGCTCGTCCATGAATGATGCAGATTTCTTGTAGTTTGGCAGGAAGGCAATAAATCAGTTTGGTTTAAATGATCAAAGAACTTATGTCCTCTCAAGGCAATTGGCCAGCCAACTTTTCTGGTGGAAATCTGTAGTTTCTTCAGTGTACAATAGTTAAGTTCAGACTGAAGAATGGCTTTTGTAGATGAAATGCTGACGAATTGTTCTATAAACTAGTAGGAAGTTTAGCCCTCTTTTGTGCAGGTATAAGACCCTTTTGTATGTAAGTACTAATGTTGTAAGCAGATACTATCAAGTATCTATTTCCTTCAATTACTAGTCGTGGTTCAATCCAGTTAACTGGCATCTTTTTATCCCAAACTACAGATTTTGCATCTGCTGTCTGTGCTGTAAACCATTTTTCCTTTGTCTTGTGTTGCCTGCAAAAAGGTCCTGTAGTTCAACGTGTTACAAATGTCGCTACCTTGTACTTGAAGAGGAGATGTACTACATTTTCCTGACATCCACAGAATTGACATTGCTCATTGCCAAACCCCCCTCTTTTCATAAGGTTGTCCGTGGTTATTCACAGAAATTATAAAGCACGGTGTTCAACTACATCGATTCAAACTATTACACACACATACTACATCAAATTCATTACCCACACATACTACATCGATTCAAACTATTACACACACATACTACTTCAAACTATTACACACACGTACTACATCGATTCAAACTATTAAACATATTTACTCGATGCTAACTTCCTGCTACGCTCTCCATACTAAAAATTCATTAGCCACACATACCACGGCAATTCACTAGAGCTCTGTCTTCACTCAAGGGAAATCAGAACCACCAGCTCGTCCAAGCCCGGTCCCCCCACCGAAACTGTGTGCGCCATCGCGAAACGGTGGTTGTCCCGTGCCATCGATCCTTCCAGGCCAACACTACAGGCGACGAGGACGCTTTGTGGCAGCCTCTTCGGGGCCCTGAATGCCATGTACCGATTCCAGAACCTCCTCCAGGTGGATGATGACCGGGTGCTTCCAGCAAAGCTGTCGCCCTGCCCTGCTTGGAATCTGCACCTCGTACATCTTAGGAACGGCGTCAGGATCTTTCAACCACGCCTTTACCTCGATGACCCATCTACCGCTTGGTGGCACGATTTCCATCAGCTCGCCGCCAAGGCTACTGACGACCTGCTTGAGGGCCTCCGGCTCCCAAGCATCCAATGGGAGGCCGTCAAAGCCGAGTTTGGAGAAGAAACAAAGCTGCCCCAAGCGATCGTCCCACCCACAAGAGTGATGCCAACGCATGAAGCTCATTGTCTCCCCGCAGCACTCGAAAGAATAGAAAGAATGCAGAACGCGCTCGGTGTCTGAGCTGTGCTCGAACCGAACGAAAAAATCGAATGGCGGCACGCATACCTCAATCTTGACCTCATTTCGTCTGATTCCAAAACAAGACCTGAAAGCCTACAACAACTCTACCGGCAACACGGCGGGACGGACGCCCAGCACGGTAGCCATGAGAGTATGGTCGTCGAACTGTTGTGCCAGGGCTACCATGCCTGGGGTGCGCGGCAGCATGCAAGTTCCGGAGGCCGGTCGACGGCCTGGATCGCCCGAGAGGACGCGCTCCGCCGTGCGAGAAGGACTAGCCAGAGGCGAGATATTAGTCTAGGGACGCGGAGCTCCGATACGGCGAACGATGCAATGGCGACAGCTGCGAGCTTCGATTAGAGGAGTGGGAGGTTGACCGGACATGGTGGGGACGCAAATTAGAGCAAGAGTGAGCTCCAATCTGAGATGAGCAGCTGGAGCTGAGCAAATGTTATGGGGAGAGGATCAGGGGAGAAGACCAGAGCAGAGCAAAGAAATAGATCTAGTCCACTCAGGGATCTGGTCCACGCAAGGGTAAGCTATTCCACGACCGCAAAAGATAACAGGGAATACTGACATGGCGGGCCAAGAAGAGTTGACCTAATGGCGGTATTTGAGTTCAACCATTTTTCGTCTGGTTCAAACGACCGTTTGGCCGTTAGATTTGTATTCACCCCCATTTGGCCCTTCTGGACAATTGGCGAATCTACTATGGCCCCTCCACGCGATTGATGACAACTCGGGTACTGCGGTGCGCTCACCCACCAAGTTTGGTACCGCAAACGAACATTCCCCACCGAGAGTACCCGCGTAGCCAGCGGCTGCGCCAGTACCGAACAACGGAGGAGAGCAGTACCCTCCCCCACTAGGCAACATGGGCATGATCGAGAAAGTTCATCCCTCGAACAGAGCTTAGAAGAAAACCACCCGCTAGATCAACTTGGTAGTAACGGATCCACCATCAACCCCTGAGTACCTCACTAGATCCGAGTCTTGCATCACCTTTGACAGGACAGATCATCTGCGTCAGGTCCCTCGCCCAGGCCATTCTGCCCTGGTGCTCGAGGCGCAGATCGGTGGTGTCGAGATGAGAAAATTCTTCATGGTCAGCGACAACAACATCAACCTCATGTTCTGTCGTGGTGGTGTCACGGCAGATGCCATGGATAGGCTAAAGGTGGGGACAAGATGCACTAGAGGAATCTAGGGAGGGATAGTGTGGTGATTCCACACACAGATGTTTGTATTTGATTCACTTCCAAGGTTTACAAGTGCTCCTTGAGCTGTATTGAGGAGAGGAGGAAGAAGGAACTCTCTTACTCTCACAACTGACTAGCCCTTAGGAACATACTAGATAATTGCCAAGTACAGCTCAACTGACTCGAGATCAACCCTTTCTATAGAGGCCCTAGCCCTCCTTATATAGGGGTGGCTAGGTCTCCAATTAGGGCATACAGGGAGGCATATTCCAGGGAATATGCCTCTTCCCAAAATAGTAAACCGACCGGGTCACTTTTCCCCTTCGTAAGCCATGCAGAGGCTACGTGAGCCTCTGTGGCGCTAGCGTCATCCGACACAGGCATCGTCACCCTTGTCGGCCACGCCTCGGTGGTCCTGGCCTCTGTCCGCTTCGCTCACGCTCTGCGTACAGTGGTCACCTTTTGACCAGCGATATACCTTCCTTCTCTTGCAAGGTTGATATAACCCGGATCGTGTCTAGTTAATCCAGCCACACCTGTACCTGCATACAAGTTACATAAATCCTGCCGGCATACGACATAAGTCGGCCGGGACTCAGTTAGGTGGAGATCCTTCAGTCCGGGTTACTCCGTGATTCGGCCTGCCTTGAGGTGACTCGGCCAACACTTGCTTTGACCTTGCCGTACCTCGGCTAACTCGGCCATTATACCGCGGCGTGACCCTACCCAGGGGTATCCCCCCAATATTAGTCCCCGAAGCTGGTGCGGTCTTATCAGCCTCAGCCGCTAAGGCCACAGCAAGTTCAATTTTTCTGAGCCTTTTGCTCCCTTTTCTGAGTTATCTCATATCTCGGATTTCATTGACTATCTTTTCCCTTGGCACATTCCGAGTTTTCACTCGCTGGTCGGGTCATCCTATAGTTATCCGAGTCATTCTTCCTTCTCTCGTACGCTTCCCCATGTGGAGGGTAATCATTACTTTGCCTCATTTTAAGGGCATGTGCCACTTACTGCCACAGTTAATGTCAGGTGTTACTGTTGCACACGTCACATCGTGTCTATCTCCTCATTAACTGTTTCACCACGTCACGTCGTGGGATCTCCTGCGCCCTGTGGCCCTTCCTGTGGCTCGCCTCTGATTGGATGATCCGTATTATACATGACCACACCGTGTGGCCCGTCCACACCGCTCGATCCGACTACCCTGCTAGGGCGTGGTTAAATAGGGGAGGGGCGCTCCCCTTGGGACTTTTCCCCATTCTCGTGCCCCTCTGCCTCTTCTTCTTCCTCCCAGCGACAGCGCCGCCACACCTGCTTAGCTGTGTCGCGGCCACACCATTCCTCGCGCACCAGCATCGCCGCCACTCCTGTGCATCTCCACCACCACGGGTCTGCGCCAGTCCAGGCCACTGCCCCCCACCACCGATAGGGCCAGTGAGGACAGCGACCTAGAAATGACAAAGGAAGAACTCACCGTCACGGAACAGCAGATGCAGGAGGATGCGGAGAACGCCGACCGCGGCGCCTGGGCTGGGTCCTGGGTATGCCACGACGACCTAGACTGGTTGTACCACACTCGGCGTATCCCGGAGGGCGTCATCGCCCGCCTCGCCGCCGAGGAGCTCGCCCCCTTACCCAATCCGGGTGAGTTCATAGTGTTCCTCTCCCACTTCTAGCATGGGTTTGGCCTACCCGTCAGTGACTTCTTCCATGATTGGCTCAACACCTACGAGCTTCAACCGCATCACCATCCGACGAATGCCATCACTTCCCTTTCTGCCTTTGCTTCCACCATCGAGGGCTATGCCGGATTATGTCCCACTAAGGAGCTCTGGATCCGGTTTTTGGGTCTCCGCCGGAACGTGATTCCGAATAGAGAGCTTGACCTGGAGGACAAGCAACTTACGCAGTTAGGCGCTGCCTCTATCTCTCCTCGGAAACATTCCATCTTTCCTCGAGTCACGGGGCTGGGCCTGAACCTTCTTTCATGTCAGAAATGGCACGACTGAAGATCTGATCCGGCTGCGCCCCTACTCTCCGGGTCCTCCTAATCCGGATCTGTGGGACCAGATCCCTAAGAAACCCACAGTCCTGGTGAACTAAGTCAACAAACGGTTCCAGGAGCTGAAGGATTAGGGACTACGAAACGAGGATGCAATGATCACCTTCGTCCGCAACCGGTTGTCCCCCCTCCAGAAACGCACGCATAAACTTTGCCACATGAGCTGGCGCCTTAACCCCAACCGGACCTCCTCATTCGAGTTGAGCAACACCGAGATTTACCGCCGTGTCAAGGCCCTCTTTACCACCAACAAAAACTTCTCCACTGATTGGGAGTGGGGGATCGAGCACTTCTGCCGAGATAGGCTTCCTCCTGCAGTAACTCTCGTGCTCTAATCCTTTTCCGAGTTAAATCATATGTCGGATTTTGTTGTATGTTTGATCCCTTCGCATTTTTCTTTCTCTAGATGTTTCTTCAGCAAACTCTTGAGGATGGCACCGAGCCTTCTCTCAAGTGGGCGCCTAATCGAGATGCCCCGGATGAGGAGGAGCCGGATCAGGAGATGTTCCTGTCATTCCCTGATGCAACCAAGCGACACACCGGTAAATTCTCTTCCATTAGAGATTGGCCTGAGGATGAAGATGATTCCGACGTTGAGGTGATGGAGGCATTTGACGCTGTCCCCTTTCTTACGCTTTTCCGGCATCAGCTAACCCCGGTGGGCAGATCCATGAAGATCCTCCCCTTGCCACGGGTGAGCCAGTCCCGGTCGCATCAAAGAAAAGGGGGGCCGCATCTGCTTCTTCCTCTGGACCTTCTATGCCAACCAAGAGGCGAAAGAAGTCCGCAGACAAAGCTGCCACCAAGTCCATGAATAAGGCCGTAACTCAGAGAGCTCGCAAGCCAAAGGAGCCTTTGACCTCAGATGAGTAAGTCACTTCTTCCTTATTCAATTTTCTGCTTCGTGCTTTGCCACTCATTTGTTTTTCCTTTGTTATGATTTCTTATCATTCATCGTTCGATTCGGCAGGTCTATGGTGGAACTTCCTCAGAGTGGATCCGGCATCGCCTCGCCGCTCCGACATAGCCCTTCTCCCTCTCGTGGTGACGATTCACGCCCGTTGATCCCCATTCAGGAGGGTCCAGCGGCTGCTCCGGGTTCTAGCCACCTCGTCAAGAGGAGGGCAACCTCGGAACAGGGGGAAGTGGTTCTGCCGAGGCTGCAGTTGCTCCCTCTTCGGCTCAGCCGCAACCAGCCATCACCGAGGTTCCTTCAGCACCCCCGCCAAGACAAAAATCAGCACCAGCACCAGCACCAGCAGCACAAGCATCAGTAACAGCACCGAGCCCCTCCGCCTCGTCCGAGTCTTCCAAGACTCGGCGAGAAGACACCAGCAGCACCAAGGCTAGCACTAAGGCTGCCCAAGGGCAAATCCGTAGCACAAACTTCAACTTCTCAGCAGCAGCCCAAAGGCAAGAAAGCTCCTAACGCCGCCAGGGCAGCGTCTATTGAAGCTGGACAGCGCACACTTGCGTCCATGCTTTCAAAGAAGACCCCGCCAACGAAGGACACCTCTGCCGGGTTAGCTGATGTGCAACTCATTTTGCACACCATCTCTGCTGTTGCACAAGTTGAGAGGAGGGAGGCCCACGCCAAGGGTTTGGTCGCGTCCCATATGCCTAATGCAGAACATTATCCTCCGACCTTAATCGAGTTTGTTACCAACTGGAACAAGGCGGAGTTCGTCCATAATGACGATCTCCCGGAGAAATTTGGGCCTGCCAAGTTTGCCGCACAGATGAACACAGCCGCCATGGCTATTAACCTTTCCGGCCGAATGATGGAGCTACGCTACTTCGCCTTTTCCTTAACATGTACTAGATATTAGTGATATAACCATTAGTCCCCGAGCCTCCGGGGGAGTAACCTGTTCCCCGGTCGGATGCTCCTTAGAGAACTAGCGTAGCTCCTTAGTAACTTCGAATATGCACACACCTAGAGCCGGGTTAAGTTCCACTTGGCCCGGATTTTGTACACTTCGAATATGCACACACCTAGAGCCAGGTTACGTTCCGCTTGGCCTGGATTTTGTACACTTCGAATATGCACAAACCTATAGCCGGGTTAAGTTCCACTTGGCCCGGATTTTGTATACTTCGAATATGCACACACCTAGAGCCGGCTTAAGTTCCACTTGGCCCAGATTTTGTACACTTCGAATATGCACACACCTAGAGACGGGTTAAGTTCGACTTGGCCCGGATTTTGTACACTTCGAATATGCACACACCTAGAGCCGAGTTAAGTTCGACTTGGCACGAATTTTGTACACTTCGAATATGCACACACCTAGAGCCGGGTTACGTTCCGCTTGGCCTGGATTTTGTACACTTCGAATATGCACACACATATAGCCGGGTTAAGTTCTGCTTGGCCTGGATCTTGTATACTTCGAATATGCACGTGACTAAGCTATCCTTTTGTACTCTTTTCAGGTGACCACCAATCACCGGAGCGCTGAGTTTCAGCGTCTCTTGGATATCCACAAGATGTTGTGCTCGAAACATACTACGCTTCTCGCCGAATACGAGAAAAGGGGTAAGTTTTTCCCTTGGCATT
Organism: Avena eriantha; assembly: GCA_910589775.1. Lineage (NCBI taxonomy): Eukaryota > Viridiplantae > Streptophyta > Magnoliopsida > Poales > Poaceae > Avena > Avena eriantha. The sequence goes on along the minus strand of OU342742.1, from coordinate 194,394,686 downwards.
TTTTCCATTTCTCTCTTTCCTTTTCCGCCAAACTAATTTTGTTATTCGGATTGGACAGCCGGAGTGGAGGCCGAAAACATCCTCATGAGGAAGAACTTGGACCAAATAAAGGGTAAGTCAATTTTGCTTAATCTTCCTTTGCGCTCTATCTCCTTTTCTTCTTGGCTCGACAAATATTCATACCTCGACTTTGCCGGGTCAAAAAAACTATTTCAGCATCTCTTGAAGATAGTGTGCCCGTGCCTGATATGATGCTGCATTTTCTCGAACAAGCAGGGCATCACCAGGCCGAAATCAAGAAGAAGGATGATGAGCTCGCCCTCCTCCGGACCAAAGATGATGAAATTGCCAAGCTTAAGGCAGACATGAAAAAACTCAAGGCTCTCCACAAATCCGAACTGGATAAAGCTGGCCAAAATTTCACCGAAGAGCGAGAATGTCTCAGCCTCCAAATTGCCAAGGACCAAGAACTGCTGAAAGAGGCCGACACTAAGCTTGAGTCAGCGAATGCTGAGCTTGTGCAACTCCGGAAGAGGCGTGACAATTGCACCAAGGAGCTGACCCAGATCCACATCCATATTTCTCGTAAGTTCTTTTCCTTTAGCCGATATGAATCTCTCCGGGTCAACCTCCTTCACCTATTTCAGTTGTCTTGTTTTCAAACAAATTTCTGGAGGGTAATGCCATTGCAGCCACTGCCATTGCCAAGTTCCGCCAGAAGAGAGGTACCCCAATTGGTCCTGGCGCTGAAGACACTCCCTATGACATGGAGGATATATTGGTCAGCTTATCTTCTCGCGTCGAGATTGTGAAGAACTATGGTAAGGATATCCTAGATGTGGCAATCCGGATATTCAATGCCTTTTGGCCTAATGAAGTTACTCCAGAGGGGGCCCCCACTCTCATTGCCAAGTTGATGGAGTGCGAGACCTAGCTTGATCTTTGGAGGGAATCCGCTGGGCGCGCTGGAGCTGAAATCGTCCTCCACTATGTGCTCACATGGTATGAGAAAATCAATCTCAATCTTCTTGAGCAGATGCGCACCAGATCAAGGTGGTCCAATGATCCGGATTGGATAGCTCGGCGCAAGGCTTGTGCTCATAGCCTCATTCCGTATGCCCCATCCATCAATAGATGAGGGACCAAGCTTCCTTGGTGCCGCCGATGACGAAAATGCCAAAGATGATTCGGGTGACGAGGAGGAGGACGAAGCCTCAGACGTTGAAGAAGGTGAAGATGATGCTGAAGCCGAGGCCAGAGCTGCACCTGCTGGCGCCGAGTTACCTCCCCGTGCTGCTCCTTGATTAAAAACACTTTGCAGTTTATCAGATCCCCGGTATGCCGGGTGCAAGTGTATTAAGCAGACAAGTTATATTTTGCTACTAAGTTGTTTGTGCCGGATTAACTTGGGCGTAGTCCCCGAGTTTCATTTTCTTGTTCGTCCAATTTCTTGGCCCGGCTCGTGTCTACCTTGGTTCGGTTTTATGACTTACGAGTCCGAGTTTCAAAAATTGACTTAACAATACTTGGAAACTTTAGGATTAGCTCACAATAATTCAGCATAGTAAACGAAAAGTAAGCATAAGGTTAGTCTGAATAACAAATGTCGGCTCGATTAAGTTCTTTTGCTTAGTCGTTTTTCGTGTGCTACGCAACTCCAAACTTGTTCTCTTGCTTGCCATGAAGCCAAATCTTGTTGGACAGCAGCAAATCGAAGAGTTAGGTTTTTGGTGCTCACACACTACTAATCCGTCTTAGGTAGAAGCAACTGATGCCAGCCGACATACGAATAATAAATACAGAAAATAAACAATAAATATCACTAAGGCAGTCCCCGAGTTACTGCTCGAGGTGCCGAGATTTCATTAATAAACTCACTGCCGGCATACATACCGACATATGAGAAACTCGGATACACACACTTCTTCGCTAAGTGTAGAATGGATGAAGTAGAGCTACATTCCATGGACGCTTAGATTCCTCACCGGACCTGTCCGCCTTGGTCTTCTCCTGTGGTTTTGCATCAATGAGATAATATGAGTCATTGTGCAATGCTTTTCTCACAATGAATGGCCCTTCCCATGGGGGGGATAGCTTATGCATGCCAGTGGTACGTTGTACCAACCGGAGTACCAGATCACCTTCCCAGAAAACTCGAGGGTATACTTTTTGGCTATGATAGCGTCGGAGATTTTGCTGATATATGGCGGATCTGGACAATGCCAATTCTCTTGCTTCTTCTAGCAGATCAACATCATTTTGCCGGGCTTCTCGCACTTCGGCTTCTGTGTATTGGGTGACTCTAGGCGAGTCATGCTCTATGTCGGCTAGTAATACAGCTTCTGCCCCATATACCAGAAAGAATGGCGTATAGACTGTTGATCGATTCGGAGTTGTTCTTAAACTCCATAGTACCGCTAGTAGTTCTTCTATCCAGTACCCCGCTGATCTTTGCAGCGGCTCAATGAGCCGGGTTTTATCCCGGATAATACTAATCCGTTGGATCTCTCCACTTGTCCGTTCAATGCGGGGTGGGCTACCGAGGCAACGTCTAGCCGAATCTTCTTATCTCGGCAGAATCGCGCAAATGCTCCTTCAGCAAAATTTGTGCCATTATCTATTATGATACTTTGAGGATAGCCGTATCTCAAGATGATATCTTTAAGGAATGTAACGGCGGTAGCTCCATCACATTTTCTTATTTGCTTCACTTCAATCCATTTGGTAAACTTGTCAACCATGACTAAGATATGGGTCATGTTCCCTCTTGCTGGTTTAAACGGGCCAACCATGTCCACACACCATACAGCAAATGGCCAGGTAATTGGTATAGTCTTGAATTCCGACATTGGCATATGTGTCTTGGTTGCATACCTCTGACAGCCATTGCATTTTCTTACCTGATCTTCTGCTTGCTCTAAGGCACTTGGCTAGTAGAATCCATGCTGGAAAGCTTTTTCCACCAACGCTCTGGATGAGGCGTGATGCCCACATTCCCCTTGATGTATATCCCGGAGGATGTCAAGCCCTTCTTCCGGGTCAACACATCGTTGGAGGACGTTTGTGACACATCTCTTGAATAGTTCGGCATTGATGATTGTGTACGCCTTTGCGCGCCTCTGAATTTGCCTGGAAAGCACCTCTTCACCGGGCAGAGTTCCGTCCTTCAGGAATTGAATAATGGGCAGCACCCAAGCTGGTATAGCTCGCACTGGAAACACACCCTCATCTACTTCCATTTGCTCCACCGGCATAACCTCGGCCGGATCGCACTGCGTAGTCCCCGGGTTCTGCGAAGCAGTCCCCGGGTTTCCTGAACCACTTCCCACGTCAATGTCCACGGGTACAGCTCCGGACTCTGGATCTGCCGGGATATAGATTGAGTCGGTTTCTGGGGACGGCCTGATAGATGGTTTTCTGAGGTGTTCCAGTGCTACACCCGGTGGAATCGCTTGTCGGGTTGATCCGAGCTTCGACAATACGTCGGCAGCCTCATTTTCCACCTAGGGTATATGGTGAAACTTGCATCCCTCAAAGTACCCAGATATCTTTTGCACATGGAATCTGTACAATGCCATATTTGGATCAAGAGCGTCCCACTACCCTGAAACTTGCTGAACTACCAAATCTGAGTCGCCAAAGCATTGGATCCGATGTATTCCAATTTTTTTTTGCCACTTTGAGCCCATGCACAAGTGCTTCATATTCAGCGACATTGTTTGACGCTGCGAAATGGATCTGCAGCACATACTTCAGCTGGTTGTTTTTTGGCGAGGTGAGTACAACTCCGACGCCTAACCTGGTTTTTGTTTTTGATCTGTCAAAGTCAATTCTCCAATAGTTCGGATCTGGTAACGGTGGTTCGTATTGCATCTCGGCCCAATCCACGAAAAAGTTGGCCACAGCCTAAGACTTGATCGCATCTCTTCTGTCGTATTGTGGAGCATAAGGGGCTAGCTCAATTGCCCATTTTGCGATTCGGCCGCTTGCATCCTTGTTACTCATTCTCTCGGATATAGGGGCTTCACATATCACTTTGATTGGGTGTTCTTCAAAGTAGTGTTTCAACTTCTTTGCTGACATGTACACACCATATGCCATTTTCTGATAGTGAGGATAGTTTTGCTTCGAAGCGGATAATACCTCGCTCAGGTAACACACTGGCCGTTGCACTGACTTACCCTCTTCATCGTGCTCTACCACTACCACTACACTTACAACTCGGTTGGTTGTGGCTATATAGAGCAACATTGGCTCTTTTGATAGTGGAGAGGCTAACAGTGGTGCAGTGGCTAGCATTTTATTTAATTGGATAAAGGCTTCGTTGGCCTGCGGCGTCCATACGAACTTGTCCGCTTTTTTCATTAGTTGATAGAGAGGCAATGCCTTTTCTCCCATCCAACATACAAACCGACTTAAGGATGCCAGGCAACCAGTGAACTTCTGGACATGGCTAAGACATTTCGACAGCTCCATTCGCTCGGTGGCTCGGATTTTCGTTGGATTAACTTCGATACCTTGGCTGGAGACAAGAAATCCGAGTAATTTTTTAGTCGGGACACTGAAGGTACATTTTTCTGGGTTAAGCTTCATTCGGAATCTTCTTAGGTTCGCGAATGTTTGCCTGATCATCAAGGAGCGTTTTGCTTTCCTTGATTTTTATAACCACATCATCCACATATACTTGCACGTTCTGACCTATTTGGTCGTGAAAACATTTTTGCATACATCTTTGTTACGTTGCCCCTGCATTACTTAAACCAAACGGCATGGTGCGATAGCAATAAGCCCCATACGGGGTGATAAACGCAGTCTTTATTTGATCATTCGGATTCAGAGGTATCTGGTGGAAACCAGAATATGCATCTATGAATGACAACAATTCACACCCAGCAGTAGAGTCTATGACTTGATATATCCTTGGCAGTGGGAATGGTTCTTTTGGACACGCCTTATTCAGGTCCGTGTAATCAATGCACATACGCCAAACTACTGCCACATTCGGATCATCTTTCTTCTTTTCCACCAGCACCGGATTAGATAGCCAATCCGGGTAAAGCACTTCCATGATGAACCCAGCCGCTAGGAGCCGAGCTATCTCATCTCCAATGACTTTTCTCCTATCTTCGGCGAAGCGGCGGAGAGGTTGCTTCACTGGCCTTGCTCCGGGTCTCACATTCAAAGAGTGCTCGGCCAACTCCCTCGGAACACCTTGCAAGTCCTGTGTGGACCAAGCAAAAATATCCCGATTCTCACGGAGGAAGTTGACGAGCTCGCTTTCCTATTTGTCATTTAACCCGGCACCAATTGTTACGGTGCGCTCTAGGAACATGTCATCAACTGGCACTTTCTTTGTATCCTTTGTTGCTTGAAACGAGTCACTTCCATGTGGGTTACTCAGCGCCGGCATATACTGCTGAGCGGATTGAGCCAAAGCCGCCACCCTCCCAGATCTTTCTCTTTTCCTGTGCGATCACGAGTGACTCGGCCAGGTTAGACTCGGTCGACGCACACTCAATGGAACGTCGGAAATCTCCCGCTATAGTGATTACTCCATTTGGCCCGGGCAACTTCATTTTCAGGTAACTAATGTGACTACTTGCCATGAATTTGTTCAGGGCAAGCCTGCCGAGTAACGCGTGATACACACTTTCTAGGTTCACAACCTCAAACTCCAAGTTCACAGTTCGGCAGTTATCTCGTGTACCGAATAACACGTCAACCCGGACTTTGCCAATGGGCTCACAAGATATGCCTGGCACAATACCATGGAAAGTTTTTCTCGTGGCCTGGAGCATGTTCTCCGAGATGCCCAACTTGCGCATTGTGTCCACGTACATGATATTGATACTGCTGCCATTGTCTATCAGCACCTTGGAGAGTCTCACATTGATATTTGGCTCGATGAACGTTGGGTCCAGCACTAACGCATACGAACCAGGGCTTGGCATAAGCTTGGGATGATCCTTGATACTCCATGTGATTTCCTGATCCGACCAAGGCATATACCTCGTCACCGCGGGCATTACCGCATTCACCTCCATATGTTGGCGCTGCAAACTCTTTCTATCTGTTTCCTCTGTAGTAAACACACAGTAACTCTGGTGATGCTCTCTGTATTCATTTCTCCTCTCATTTCCGGGGTATCTTTGATCTGGCTAATGTTGGTTTTCCACCTGATGCACTGCATCCCTTCTCTCATGGTTTTCATACCTCGGCGGAGGGGGTGGCAACATTAACTGTTGCGTGTTCGCTCTGGAGAACAATTGCTGCCGGGGTAACTCCTGCCGAGGTTGATCGTTCCGAGGTGCCTGAGCATTCCCCGAATCACTTTGTTCTATCTTCCTCATCCATTCACATTGCCGAGTCGTGTGACCCACCGGGTTACTCGGATTTGGCGTGTGAAATTTACACGGCTGATCCATCATTGCCTCATAGGTATACCTCGGACGATCCTTCTTTGCTTGCCACTGTTTCTTCTACTCTAGCGTCCAAGTTTTCTTGCAATCATTTCTTGGGGTCCATTGTTGCCCTCCAGTTTTCTGACGCTGATTACTCCCTGCTCCGGGTTGATCTTGATTTACAGCTGCAACTTGTTGCGAATTGTATCTGTAATCCGGCCTTTCATCTCTTCTCTTACCCCGGTAGTCATTCTGCCGAGATGATCCGGCTCTATCTCGCTGGTAGTACTCCTGATCTGACTCGCTTGACATAAGCCTACGTTGAGTCGGATCACCCAAGGCATATGAATCAGCGATCCGGATTGTCTCTGCCAGAGTAGTTGGCATATCCCTTTGCAACCTTTGCCATAGCATGCTTGCATACCTGCACCCTTGTGCAAACCATGCTATGGCATGTGACTCAATCACGCCCTCACATGAATTTCGCACTTTGCACCACCGGATTAAGAACTCCCGGTCCGTCTCATTCGGTTTCTGCTTGCACATTGCTAGGGTATGTGGCCTATTCGGCCTCTGATACATGCTCGAGAAGTTACTGACAAACATTTCCTCAAAATTGATCCAACAGTTGATACTTCCAGGTGGTAAATTGTTTAGCCATACCCTCGCTGGCCCTTCCAGCATCTGAGGCACATATCTTACAGCCCATCTCAAGTTTCCTGTGGAGATCTTCACCGATGTCGCGTAATTGATCAACCAATCCTCTGGCTTTGTGCTACCGTCATATGTTTTTGTGCCTCTAGGCATCTGAAAGTTTGGCACCAGAGGTTCCTTCATGATCCGGGGCCCAAAACATGCAGGACCCGGAGGACCTTGACATTCAATTTGCTCCGACCTATAAAGCCGATCCAGCTTTAACCTGGCATCGCCAGGCATTAAGTTCCTGCTTCCCAACCTTGACCCTATCACGTGATAGTCCGGCCTAGGGTATCCTGCGTTCACCATTTCCGAATCACCATCATTATATCTATCTTGCTCCTGCGGAGTGGCTTTCTATTGCATACCTTGGCTGGCACTTCGCTCTTGCCGTGGTATATTCCACTGCTGTGGTTGCCCTGCACCCGTCGAGTTACGCTGTCCAGCATTGCCATTCACAGCGTTTCCCTGACTGGCATTGCCTTGGTCGCGGTTACCTCGGCCAGCATCACCTCGGCTCACACTCCGTCGATCCTCATTTCTCTACACTTCTTTTCCCTTCCCTGCCCTTGCCAGGTCATATGGGACTATCTGCTTGTTTCTCCTCGCCGAGGTTACTACCTCCTCTCTTCTTGGGCCACCATGAGGCGATGATGCAGCTCCAGCAGATTTCTTCGGGTTACCTACCGCTGAATGAACAACTTTGGACGCCCCAGTTCTTCCCGGATTAGCCCTGAGCAACTCTTCATTTTGTTTGTTCGTGATCCGAACTAACTCATTGACCCTATCCTGCTGTCTTTGTCGGGCTTCACTCGTCAAACCCTCTAACTCGGATGCAGCTACATCTGCTGCTCTGAGGTTCTTTGCCGGGGTACTATACTTCGGCAGCCCCACGGACAGAACATTTTATGATTCCTCAATTCTAGTATCACCCTCTTTGTTCATTTCACTAATGAGGTTTCTCCCCTTCACTTTCACAGCATCTACCTTATTTGCCTTTGCGTATTCACGCAGAGTCATGTTCAACGACTGTAGAGCCGTTGCTATCTTTTTTGCACCCTCTAGTATTTTCTTCCTAGTCTCCTCTAACTCGGCCTAAGCCCGAGCCGGATCTACTGCAGGTGCTATGGGGCTCTCTAGGCTATCTATCGCCTGCTGCAGCAAATTCTCTGGCCTCTCTAGCGGAGGACCTCTACTTTTCCTTGGTGCCTTCGGTGTTACCTCCGGATCTGGTGCCGGATCCTTGCTCGCGCCAGCGTCGGGCGCAGTCATCATCACCTCGGCACGGTCAGGGGAGCGAGTGATACGCGCCCCACGAGCCGTGCTAAGGGGTGGCTCGCCTCCGTCGACGACGTGCCGCAGATGAACGCACGACACATCGACAACGACATAGATCTTGTGCGTGCCAAGCTTGACAAAGAGGCTGTTGCGCGGGAGAGGTCGCTTGCCGAAGCAACCAGCATTGTCGCTGACAAAGTCCAGCACTCCAAAGCGCTGAACAAGCCCGGAGACGATGCGTTCGCCGGTGCCGATGAGGTTTCCCGTCCGGATCTTTACTCCTGCTAGCGCCGCTAGCCCCACGGTGGGCGCCAACTGTCGTGGTGGTGTCACGGCAGATGCCATGGATAGGCTAAAGGTGGGGACAAGATGCACTAGAGGAATCCAGGGAGGGATAGTGTGGTGATTCCACGCACAGATGTTTGTATTTGATTCACTTCCAAGGTTTACAAGTGCTCCTTGAGCTATATTGAGGAGAGGAGGAAGAAGGAACTCTCTTACTCTCACAACTGACTAGCCCTTAGGAACATACTAGAGAATAGCCAAGTAAAGCTCAACTGACTCGAGATCAACCCTTTCTACAGAGGCCCTAGCCCTCCTTATATAGGGGTGGCTAGGTCTCCAATTAGGGCATACGAGGAGGCATATTCCTTCCCAAAATAGTAAACTGACCGGGTCACTTTTCCCCTTTGTAAGCCATGCAAAGGTGATGTCTACGCACTTCTATTCTTGTAGACAGTTGTTGGGCCCCCAAGTGCAGAGGTTTGTAGAACAACAGCAAGTTTTCCCTTAAGTGGATCACCCAAGGTTTATCAAACTCAGGGAGGAAGTGGTCAAAGGTATTCCCTCTCAAGCAACCCTGCAATCAAGATACAAGAAGTCTCTTGTGTCCCCAAAACACCCAATACACTTGTCAGGTGTATAGGTGCACTAGTTCGGCGAAGAGATAGTGAAATACAAGTGGTATAGATAAAAGACAACGGTGCTAGAAATAGCTTGATCGCGAGGAAAAGACTAAAGGCAAACTGAAATAAAGAAGGAAGCAAGCGAAAATGTAACAGATCTAGTAGCAAACGGTGTTTCAATGCTAAGAAACAAGGCCTAGGGATCATACTTTCACTAGTGAAAACTTTCATATAAATATATTCTCTTCATGATACTACTCTTAACTACTCTCCAGTTGAACACTCTAATCGATGGTAGTGCTATAACAGCACACCTCAAAGTAAGCCTTTCCCATCTAGAAAACCCCACACTGTCACCTTGAGCACTAGATGAGTCCAACAAACACCACAATTTCATAAAGACATCCAACTCCAAATATAACTCATAACAAGTATTTGTAATCTCTAGCCTAAGTGCCACCATGGTGTGCATGCTGTCACTTTCACACACATGGGGAGAGCAGAGATCTATTAAAGCACTTGAGTAGCAAGGTAGATATACTAGATTACAAGCTCATGATCACAATATGATCACGCATAGAGAGAGATGGAGACATAGCTACTGGTAGAACCCTTAGCCTCGAGAGAGAACTACTCCCTCCTCATCATGGGAATAAGAAATGGTGATGGAGATGGCGGTGGAGATCGATGGAGATGGCTCCGGGGGCACTTCCCTGTCTCGGCAGGGTGCCGGAACAGAGAATTTCTGTCCCCCGAATCTCCCCTTCTGTGGCGGCGGCGCTGTGGAACTTTTCGTGACTGGAGGCTTGCTTATTTAGGGTTTTGGTATCGGGAGGCTCTTATAGGTGAAGGAGGCAAGGTCGGTGGAGTGCCAGGGGCCCCACACCACCTGGTGGCGCGGCCAGGGCCAGCCCGCACCACCACATGGTGTGGCCGCCCTGTGGCCCTTCTCCATCTCGTCTTCTGGCCCCGTGAGTCTCCCGGTAAAATAGGCACTTTGGCTTTTGTCCCGTCCAATTCCGAGAATATTCATTTTCTGACTTTCCTGGAACCAAAAACAGCAGAAAACAGGCAGCTGGCACTGTGGCTCTTGTTAATAGGTTAGTCCAAGAAATCATATGAAAAGTACTCCAAAGTGTGGACAAAACACAAGAAAGTGGATAAAACCAAGAATGGAACATCAAAAATTATAGATACATTTGCAATGTATCAACATCCCCAAGCTTAACTCATGCTCGTCCTCGAGTAGGTAAGTGATAAAAAGAAAGAATAATTTTTGAGGTGACATGCACCATCAAAGAATTGATCAAAGTATTTGTAAAACATTCAAAGCTGGGATCATAATACTTCAATCATAACATGAAAGACAAGGTTCTAGCAATAAGCAAAGAAACTATGATGCAACATGAAAAGGCACAAACAAAAGATTCATGAATAACAATGCTTTGCAAGACGTTTGTTTGTTTCACATAAAGAAAACATAGCATAATAGTATTCAGCTTGTCCCTCAATAGAGTAGCAAATATAAATGCATAGGACACCTTCAAAGTTCATAAGAGTGACTAGATACAATAGTTGAAACCAAGCAATATCAAAGTATGCACCAATCAACTAGTCTTGGGACAATGCACATAGAACTAAGAATGGCCACTATGCTCTCAAAGTAGGTGCATAAAGATAGAAGGTGGAGACTCAATGTAATGGTGGAAGAAAGGCCTTTGTAAAAGGAAGTAGGGATTCAAGTCTCATAAAGAGCTTCCAAAAATTATGGTACTTGTAGCTTTTAGCTCTCATTGCCCCTATCATAAGCATCTTGAAGTGATTAAGGTTAAAGTGAACAAACTATGGTGTACATGCTTGACGAAGTATAAGTCAGAAATCTCATGTCCCTTGTATACGAGGGCCGCTCCTCATGCTACTCAAGTTTAGTCACCGGTAAGTTCTTGTCATTGTAAGTATATGTGTATCATAGAGAACCGCCAACGGGGTACCCCTTGCCCGATGATACGGAAGAATCCCCATATCAAAATGACAAGGCAAGCAGACAACGAGCATCTCAGGATTCTTCTTTTTTACCATGGGAATATGGTGCTTTTTTCTCTCTTTCCTCTTTCCATAGTATCTCTTTTTTCTCTTTTTCTCCTTTTTCTCAATATAGGACTCTTTTTTATAAGAAGAATGCCTCATAGACAGCTCATTATGGTTACGCTGCAGGTTTCCACCATGTCAGCATGGATTAGACCAGCGGCCCAGGCGTTTCTCTAACTTATATACATAACTCCATGGACTTACAAGCTTCCCTTTCATTTCACACCGACGACATCCATATACAAAAGAGCATGATATCAACTAGGTACAAGTACCAAGTGCAATGTTGAAAGCGTTCCCCATGAAAGCATGGTTCTGCTAGTTCCCGACAAATACGTGCAAGCATATACAACATCGAAGACACAATCGTTCAAGTTTATTAAGGGCAAGAAAAGTAAAGTGTGCCATCAAGTTTGTGAGAGCTTTAATCACTAGTTTTCTCATAACAAGTTTAATTTGGAAGGTAAACAAAAGAATGAATATACTTGGAATAGCATAAGCTAGTAGGTAGGTATGGTTGACTCTTTGGAATAACTTGGTTTAGGGAGTTGGATGCATGAGTAGAACTCATACTTTGTTGTGGAGGCTAGCAAAAGACTGGGAGCGACAAACTAAGAAAGCAATAATGGACATAATCATGTAGAGCGATAGAACATCATTGATCAAAGCATAAAGTGATACTACAAGTTGAAAACTAAAGGATCATAAAGGCTATGGTGACTTGAGATAGTCATAACATGGTGTGAGCATGCGCCAAGTCAACCCAAATAAAGCATCAAAGGAGATTACCACAATACTATGCTTTAATATGCTAAAACAACGCATGATTCATCCAAGGCACATTAAGCAATCTCAATTGTTTATAACAATTCATGCTACAACAAAGAATACTAAGCATAAATCCAAAACAATATCAAGCATGGCATGACAAAGCATAGACCACAGTCAAAAACAAGCTCTCTTAACCAATTAAGCATGAAATTTCGTACTCTTTTCCAATCTAACCCAAACTATTTTAAAACCAATGCATGAAAGAGGGGGTCCAACCAATTTATTCAGCAAACTAAAAAAACCAAAACAAATGAAAAACCAAAACGAAAATGAAAAGGAAGACGCACCAAGAACAACACAACTGTGCATGAAATAATAAAAATGAAGCGTTTGGAAGAAACCTGGGATTTTTATTGATGAAGAGGGGGATGCCTTGGGCATCCCCAAGCTGTGATGCTTGTACTTCTTGGATATTTCTTGGGGTGACATGCATGGCATCCCCAACCTTGAGCTTTAGTCCATTCTTCATCTCATTACTCACTCCTTCCATGCACCTGAAATTTTTCCTTCATACAAAATGTCACACAATCTTTATTAGCAACATTAGTGCACTCAAGATAAATATGTCTTAAGCTTCAGTTCTAACACCAAATAAACTTCCATTAGAACAACCTGGGGAAGCATCACAAAACTTCACTACTCAAAACGACGTTCATAGATTTTACACGAATTTTTAGGTGAAGCACAGAAATCTGTTTCGAGACAGCAAATTTCCCAATCATTACTTCTCTCTCATTAGAGGTTACTCTTGGCCCAAAGATCATATAAAAAGGATAAGGAGAGGCTATTACAGAGGTAATAGCTTCCAAGACTCATCTAAAACTTTTGGGTTATCTCACAATAAGTACTTTTCTTTAACGCCTTTAAGTTAGGCATGATAGTTTGAGAAGATGCTCACATAAGAAATATGAATTGAAGTAAAAGAGAGCATCAAGAAGCAAATTCAAAGAACATTTAAGTCTAACCCACTTCCTATGCATAGGAATCTTGTAAAGAAACAAGTCATGAAAGCACAAAGCAACAAGCATAGGAAAACAAAACAAGTGCAACTTCAAAATTTTCAACATAAAGAGGGGAAACTTAATATTGTTGAGACACATAAAACCATGTTTCCCTCTCTCATAATAACTTTCAGTAGCATCATGAATAAAAGTAACAATATAACTATCACAAGAAACATTCTTATCGTGAGCCACATGCATAAAAGAATTAATACGCCCCACATAAACATAGTCATTTTTATTGATTATAGTGGGAGCAAATTCAACAAAATAGCTATCATTATAATTTTCATCACCATAATAATCAAATATAGGAGGCATATTGTAATCATAATTAATTTCCTCCTCAATAGTAGGTGTACTGAAAATATCATATTCATTATTGCAATCATCATATATTAGAGGTATATTATCATCAAAGTAAATTTTCTCCTTCGTGCTTGGGGGACTAAAAGATCATTCTCATCAAAACTAGCTTCCCAAAGCTTAGACTTTTCCATAGCATTAGCAATAATTGTGTCCAAAGAATTCATACTAACAACATTGCTATTAGCATGCAAATAAAGTTCCATAGGTTTTTTAATTTTCTCTTCAAACACTTCATGTCCTAACTCAAGATAAATACTATAAAGATCTCTAATTTTGTTGTTGTTTTACATTAAGCCTAACTAGTGAAAACAAGAAACAAAAAGACAAAATTGCAGAATCTAAAGGAAATAACTTCGAGCACTCACACCGGAGGATGTGAGTACCTTTTACCTTACCTCCCCGGCAACGGTGCCATAAAATAGGCGTTTGCCGTGGGAGGTTCTTCTTCTTTAATCCTCCGGTGTGAATACCTTTTACCTTACCTCCCCGGCAACAGCGCTAGAAAATAGCTTGATGTCTATGCACTTCTATTCTTGTAGACAGATGTTGGGCTCCCAAGTGTAGAGGTTTGTAGAACAGCAGCAAGTTTTCCCTTAAGTGGATCACCCAAGGCTTATTGAACTCAGGGAGGAAGTGGTCAAAGGTATTCCCTCTCAAGCAAACCTGCAATCAAGATACAAGAAGTCTCTTGTGTCCCCAACACACCCAATACACTTGTCAGGTGTATAGGTGCACTAGCTCAGCGAAGAGATAGTGAAATACAAGTGGTATAGATAAAAGACAACGGTGCTAGAAATAGCTTGATCGCGACGAAAAGACTAAAGGCAAACTGAAATAAAGAAGGAAGCAAGCAAAAATGTAACAGATCTAGTAGCAAACGGTGTTTCAATGCTAAGAAACAAGGCCTAGGGATCATACTTTCACTAGTGAAACTTTCATATAAATATATTCTCTTCATGATACTACTCTTAACTACTCTCCGGTTGAACACTCTAATCGATGGTAGTGCTATAACAACACACCTCAAAGTAAGCCTTTCCCATCTAGAAAACCCCACACTGTCACCTTGAGCACTAGATGAGTCCAACAAACACCACAATTTCATAAAGACATCCAACTCCAAATATAACTCATAACAAGTATTTGTAATCTCTAGCCTAAGTGCCACCATGGTGTGCACGCTATCACTTTCACACACATGGGGAGAGCAGAGATCTATTAAAGCACTTGAGTAGCAAGGTAGATATACTAGATTACAAGCTCATGATCACAATATGATCACGCATAGAGAGAGAGATGAACACATAGCTACCGGTAGAACCCTTAGCCTCGAGAGAGAACTACTCCCTCCTCATCATGGGAATCAGCAATGGTGATTGAGATGGCGGTGGAGATTGATGGAGATGGCTCCGGGGGCACTTCCCCGTCCCGGCAGGGTGCCGGAACAGAGACATTGTGTCCCCCAAATCTTTATGTTTATGATAAATGTTTACATCCCATGCTATAATTGTATTATTAGGAAACACTAATACATGTGTGTTTTGTAAACATAAAAGAGTCCCTAGTAAGCCTCTTGTTGAACTAGCTTGTTAATTAATTGATGATCATGGTTTGCTGATCATGGACATTGGATGTGATTAATAACAAGGTTATATCATTAGGAGAATGATGTAATGGACACACACCCATAGTAAGCGTAGCATAAAGATCAAGTCATTAAGTTCGTATTGCTATAAGCTTTCAAATGCATAGTAACCTAATCCTTCGACCATGAGGTTATGTTAATCACCATCACCGGATGGGTACTTTGATGACATCAAACACCGCTTCGTAACTGGGTGGTCATAAAGGTGTCATTGGGTATTCTGAAAGTATGTGTTGAAGCGCATGAACCAAGATTGGGATTTGTCCATCCATATGACGGATAGATATGCTCTGGGCCCTCTCGGTAGAATGTCATCTAATTAGCTTGCAAGCATGTGACTAGGTCACAAGGGATGACATATCACGGAACGAGTAAAGAGTACTTATCAGTAACGAGGTAGAACTAGGTATGGAGATACCGACGATCAAACCTCGGATAAGTATAGTATCGCGAGACAAAGGGAATTAGTTTCGTATGTAAGTGGTTCAATCGATCGCGAAGTCATCATTGAGTATGTGGGAGCCATTATGGATCTCCAGGTCCCGCTGATGGTTATTGATAGGAGATGTGTCTCTGTCATGTCTGCCTATTCACGAACCGTAGGGTGACACACTTAAGGTTCGAAGTTGTTTTAAGTAGATATGGAATATGCGTTGGAGACCGAATGTTGTTCGGAGTCTCGGATTGGATTCGGGACATCACGAGGAGATCTGGAATGGTCCGGAGAATAAGATTCATATATTAGGGATCATTTTCTAAGTTAGGAAATGTTCCGGAGTGTTTGTATGGAGATTCTAGAAGGTTTCGGAATGTTCTGGAAGGTTCTAGAGGATTTCTTGGAGTTTGCTTGAAAACCAAGAAAGGGTCAAAGGAAACCTAGTGGGGCAAGACACGGATTCGTGGGTGAGGAGGACTCCTCCCCCCTTCCCACCGCCGGCCATAGGAGGGGAGTCCTTATAGGACTCCCCCTCCCCAGGCGCGCCCTCCCCTCCTTAAATAGAAGGGCAGGGGCGCCCCCTCCTACCCCGCTCCCATAACTCCAATCTCTGCCGCCTCTCTCCTCCACCTTTCTTCTGCACAAGCACAGGCGAAGCCCTGCAGAATTCTCTACACCACCACCACCACCACGCCGTCGTGCTGCTGGGATTCCGTGGAGAAGATCTACTACCTCCGCTGCTCGCTGGAACGGGGAGAGGAAGGTCTGCTTCGACTCCGCATGTGTGACCAACTGCGGAAGCGCTGCCGAAACGCGGCGCCGGAAGGATCGTCCACTTGACTGACTGCGGAAGCGCTGCCGGAACGTGACGCCGGAAGGATCGTCCACACGATCTTGAGATCGGCAAGTGATCGACTACATCAACCACGAGATCTAATCTCGTTAACGCTTTCGGATCTACAAGGGTTAGTTCCTATCTATCTCGTTAACGCTTTCGGATCTACAATAGATTAGATCTTGGCTTTTATCTAGATTAGATCTGGGTTTTGTTCGTTCTTGTGGTAGAAATTTTTTGTTTTACATGCTACGAACCCATCAGGAGTTTCTCGCGAAAGGTGTGAGTAGTCGGAAGGTAGAACTCGAAGAGGTTATTGAACCTTCTCTTCATGGAATGGCGAGTGGCGCAGCACCATAAGTTGTTTCGGAGTTGACTTCACCTGATGAAGAGAGAGCTAATGATATTGATCATGAAACTCCGAAAGAGGACACTACCGAACCTCGCAGGTCAAGCATGACATGTGTAGCTCCTAAACTGTACAGCAATCCTGTTGTGAATTTCATGGTTGATGAAATGGATGACCCTACGACGTATGAAGAAGCGATGATGAGCCCGAATTCCAACAAATGGCTAGAAGCCATGAAATCCAAGATGGAATCCATGTACGAGAACCAAGTTTGGAACTTGGTGTACTTACCTCATGACCGAAAGGCCATTGAGAATAAATGGATTTTCAAAAGAAAAACTGATGCTGATGGTAATGTGACCATCTATAAGGCTCGACTTGTCGCAAAGGGGTTTCGACAAATTCAAGGAGTTGACTACGATGAGACATTCTCTCCCGTAGCGATGCTTAAGTCGGTTAGGATTATGTTAGCAATTGCTGCATATTTCGATTATGAAATATGGCAGATGGATGTCAAAACTATGTTCCTCAATGGTAATATTGAAGAAGAGTTGTATATGATACAACCTAAGGGTTTTGTCGATCCTAAGGATGCTAATAAGGTATGCAAACTTCAGCGATCCATCTATGGACTGAAGCAAGCATCCCGGAGTTGGAATCTCCGCTTTGATGAGGTGATCAAAGAGTTTGGATTTGTCCAAACTTATGGAGAGGCTTGTATTTACAAGAAAGTGAGTGGGAGCAATGTGGCATTTCTGATATTATATGTGGATGACATATTATTGATTGGAAATGATATAGATCTTTTAAGCAGTGTTAAAAGTTATCTAAACAGCAAATTTTCGATGAAATACCTTGGTGAAGCATCATATATATTAGGCATTAAAATCTATAGAGATAGATCAAGGCGCCTAATTGGGTTATCGCAGAGTACATACCTTGATAAGATATTAAAGAAGTTTAATATGGACAAAAGTAAGAAGGGGTTCTTACCTATGTTGCAAGGCAAGACATTGAGTAAGACTCAAAGTCCGGCTACGGTGGAAGAAAGAGAGATGATGGATAAGATCCCCTATGCCTCGGCCATAGGCTCTATTATGTATTCCATGCTATGTACAAGACCGGATGTGGCACATGCTATTAGTTTGACTAGTAGGTACCAATCTGATCCAGGTTCGGAACACTGGATAGCGGTAAAGAACATCCTCAAGTACTTGAGAAGAACTAAGGATATGTTTCTTATATACGAAGGTTAATAAGAGCTAGTCGCTAATTGTTATGTTGATGCTAGCTTTGACACCGATCCGGATGACTCTAAGTCTCAGTCCGGATACGTATTTCTCTTGAACGGGGCAGCTGTTAGTTGGAGGAGTTCCAAACAACCTGTGGTGGCTGGATCAACGACGGAGGCGGAATATGTCGCTGCTTCAGAAGCGGCACAGGAGGCGGTTTGGATGAAAGAGTTCATCATGGAACTAGGTGTGGTTCCCAGTGCATTGGACCCAATGGTGATCTATTGTGACAATAATGGAGCCATAGCCAACACAAAGGAACCGAGGTCTCACAAGAATTCCAAGCATATTAAGCGCCGGTTTCACTCCATCCGCGAGCATGTCAAGGATGGAGATATAAAGATTTGTAAAGTACACACGGACCTAAATGTAGCAGATCCGTTGACTAAAGTTCTTCCTAGGGCAAAACATGATCAACACTAGAACTCCATGGGTGTTAGATTTATCACTATGTGAACTAGATTATTGTCTCTAGTGCAAGTGGGAGACTGAAGGAAATACGCCCTGAGAGGCAATAATAAAGTTGTTATTATATATTCCTTATATATGATAGATGTTTATTTTGCATGCTAGAATTGTATTGATCGGAAACATCAATACATGTGTGTTTAATAAACCAAAAGGGTTCCTAGTTATGCCTCTATTATAGACTAGCTTGTTGATTACCAAGATGATCAAGGTTTCCTGATCATGGACATTGGATGTTGTTAATAACAAGGTCACACCATTGGTGGAATGATGTGATGAACATTCATCCGAAGTATAGCATTACGATCAAGTCATTATTTTTATATTGCTATAACATCATACGAAGTAATCTTTATCCTTATACCATGAGATCATGTTAATTGCTAACACCGGAAGAGTATCTTGATAACATCAAACGTCACACCGTAACAGGGTGACTATAAAGATGGGTTCAGTACTACGAAGGTGTTATGTTGAGGATCATGGATCAAGAGTGGAATTTGTCAATCCAGATGACGGATATATAAACTCTGGGCCCTCTCGGTGATATCACATTAAGATAGCTTGCAAGCAAGTGATGTGATCACTACAATGTTATATCACGGGAACGAGAAAAGAGTGCATGTCGGTAACGAATCAAACTAGGTATGGAGATACCGATGATCGAATATCGGACATGTAATATATCGAGAGACAAAGGGATTTAGTTACAAGCGTTAAAGGTTCTCACGATCACAGAAGTCATCGTTGAATGTGTAGGAGTCAATACGGCTCTCCAGGTCCCGCTGCTGATTATTGATCGGAGAAGGGTCTCGATCATGTCTGCATTATTCGGCAACCATAAGGTGGCACACATAAGAGTTACCGGACACCATTTTGGAGCACATATGTTTCAGACGAAAGAATTGCAAAGCGCAGGAATTGTTTCAATAGAAACCGGAAATTATTTCGGGTGAAGTTGCAGAAAGTGGTTCTGCATGTGATATTGAAATATTGCAAGGGGCTATATGTGAATGTTTGTTAATTAAAGTAATTAAAAAAATTCTGAATAAATTTAATAAAAAGAGTTTTATTAAATGAGAGAGCATTAAATTTGGAGAAATTTAATGCATTTAAAGTGGAGACTTTTAAAAGGGAATGTGAAGAGGCATTTTAATGTGGAGGGGTTACCACCACATGAATGGGGGAGGTGAGGGGTCACTCCCCCATGCGCCAACCATGGAGATGATGGGTTCGTAGCATGGAAAACAAAAAATTTATACCGCAAGAACGAACAAAACCCAGATCTAATCTAGATAAAAGCCAAGATCTAATATATTAGACATGTGCAACGAGATAGATCTGTACTAACCCTTATAGATCCGAAAGCGTTACGAGATTTGGGGTTAATGTAGTCGATCACTTGCCGATCTCAAGATCTAGTAGACGATCCTTCCGGCGCCGCGTTCCGGCAGCGCTTCCGCAGTCGGTCACACGTGCGGAGTCGAAGCAGACCTTCCTCTCCTCGTTCCAGCGAGCAGCGGAGGTAGTATATCTTCTCCACGGAATCCCAGCAGCACGACGGCGTGGTGGTGGTGGAGTAGAGAATTCTGCAGGGCTTCGCCTAAGCCTGAGCAGAAGAAAGGAGGAGGAGAGAGGTGGCTAGGTCTTGTAGTGGAAGGGGGCCAGGGGGTGGCGCCTCCACCCCTCTATTTAAAGGAGGGAGGCGCCATGGGGTGGTGTAGTCCTTATAGGACTCCCCTCTCCCTTGGCCGGCGGATCAAGGAGGTGGGAGGAGAGTCCTACTCCCCCACGAATCCTTGTCTTACCCCACAAGGATTCCTTGATCCTTTCTTGGTTTTCAAGTAAACTCCAAGAAATCTTCCAGAACCTTCTGGAACATTCCGAAACCTTCTAGAATCCCCATACAAATACTCCGGAACATTTCCTAACTTAGAAAATGATCCCCAATATATGAATCTTATTCCCCGGACAATTCCGGAGCTCCTCGTGACGTCCCGAATCCAATCCGAGACTCCGAACAACATTCGGTCTACAACACACATTCCATATCTACTTAAAACAACTTCGAACCTTAAGTGTGTCACCCTACGGTTCGTGAATATGCAGACATGATGGAGACACCTCTCCGATTAATAACCATCAGTGGGATCTGGAGATCCATAACGGCCCCCACATACTCAACGATGACTTTGTGATCGATAGAACCATTAATATACGAAACCAATTCCCTTTGTCACGCGATACTCTACTTATCCGTGGTTTGATCGTCGGTATCTCCATACCTAGTTCTAACTCGTTACTGATAAGTACTTGTTACTTGTTCCATGGTATGTCATCCCTTGTGATCCAGTCACATGCTTGCAAGCTAATTAGATGACATTCCACCGAGAGGGACCAGAGCATATCTATCCGTCATATGGATGGACAAATCCCAATCTTGGTCCATGCGCTTCAACACATACTTTCAGAATACCCAATGACACCTTTATGACCACCCAGTTACGAAGCGGTGTTTGATGTCATCAAAGTACCCATCCGGTGATGGTGATTAACATAACCTCATGGTCGAAGGATTAGGTTACTATGTATTTTAAAGCTTATAGCAAACGAACTTAATGACTTGATCTTATGCTATGCTTACTATGGGTGTGTGTCCATCACATCATTCTCCTAATGATATGATCTTGTTATTAACGACATCCAATGTCCATGATCAGGAAACCATGATCATCCATTAATCAACAAGCTAGTTTAACAAGAGGCTTACTAGGGACTCTTTTATGTTTACAAAACACACAAGTATTAATGTTTCCGGTTAATACAATTATAGCATGGGATGTAAACATTTATCATAAACATAAATATATAATAATAACCACTTTATTATTGCCTCTTGGGCATATCTCCAACAGTCTCCCACTTGCACTAGAGTCAATAATCTAGTTAAAAAAACTTGTGCATTCAACACCTATGGCTTTCTGGTGTTGTATAGACACTATTGCTAGTGGTAAAC
The DNA here is from genome assembly GCA_910589775.1 of Avena eriantha. Classification (NCBI taxonomy): domain Eukaryota; kingdom Viridiplantae; phylum Streptophyta; class Magnoliopsida; order Poales; family Poaceae; genus Avena; species Avena eriantha. The sequence continues at coordinate 194,373,076 of OU342742.1, read as the reverse complement.
ATAATCCTTGGATCTGACACTTCCAGGTCCGTGTGTATTTGCATGTCCTTGCGTCTCTACGCATTACTCATTCTCCAATGAGATGGCATTGTATAAATTTGGTCCTTTGGTGAGACCTTTAGTTCCTTGGGGTTAAATCATGTTGATACAATTGTCGTACAATGTATCTTCATAGTATTATCCTACTATGAACCACGCCTAGTTTGATAACAAACTACTTAACACAAATGCCCTCCTTTGCTGCTACTATAGCAGTTATATACTTAGCCTTTTGTTGTAGTATCTGTCACAATGTTTTAACTTTGGTACTCAACCAAATCCGTTATGGAACTTCCTTTCCATTATATTGTGCCACCCATAGTCTGAATTGAGATAAATTTAATTTGTATCTTGTGACAAAACTAGTATCAATGTAACACTTTACAATGAACTACCTTTAACTATTTGTCACTTATACATAATATATTCTTAGTTCTTCCAAAGCTCATAAGAATATATTTACTATTGTCCAATAATCATCTTATGAATCATTCTGGTATATGCTCATAACATTTAGAGCATAGGACATATCTTGATGTGTACATCTCAAAGAATGATTGATCAAAATATTCTTGTGATTTCACCAAGTGTCAAAACACTTGAATCTCGTGTCAACACACTTGAATCTTGATTTAGTCCTTTCCGTGCGTCAAGAACCTTTCCTGTTGTTTCCATATTGAACTCATTCAACATCTTATCTATATACATTTGGCAAAACCATATTAGCGCCTCAAACTATCCATATAGACATTGATGCCTAATTCTTGAGTTATGCCTAAGTCTTTCATCGAAATGACATTCTTAACCTGTGTCAACAAAAGATACATTATTTCTAATCAACAATATGTCTTTCACATAATGTATTAGAAATATGTCTTAGCGCTCCCACTTAATTTCTTGCAAAATGCAAACATCTTCATCGTCTCTGAAGATTCCAACTCCGCGATGCTCACTTCAACCATTGAAGTTTTGCATACTCTTTTAGCATCCCTTGAATTAACAAAACCCTTTGGAACGTGTCATGTACACGTCCTAGGTAACCATTCTATTAGAAGAACTTGTTTTGTTTGTTCAACTACCATATACCAAAATATATGTAGTGGTTGCTACATTAATCCGTCCAGACCAAATATCGCTATGAAAGATCAAATCTTATCATAGTCAATTCCTTGAACATTGTCGTAAACTCTTTCCGACATGTCGACTATTTCATAGATTTGAAACATCCATGTCTATTTCTTTATAGATCCAAACACGACCGATAGGCTTCACGCCTTTCCGGAGGGTCTTCTAAGTTCAAAAACTTGATTTCTCGTGTATGGATACTATCACAGATTCCATGACTTCTAGTCATTTTATGGAGTCAGGGCCCATCATCGCTTCTTTGCATGTAGTCGGTTCATCGTTGTCAAAACAATAACGACTTGCTTATCAAATCTTACTATTTGATTCTTACCGACCCACACGGTTCTATAGGAACTCTAATCTCCGAGATCACACCTTTGTAATCACGAGAGCCGTGAGCATTGTGGCCGCCACCGGGACACTTTCCGGCGCTGCGCTACTTAGCACATATAGCTAAGGTTCAACAACCTTATCAAAGTTCTATTGTCCTCCCACTTAACTTTTCACGAAAAATTCCTTCTCAAGAAACTTGATGTTCCAATCGACAAACTCTTTTGTCCTCGGCGTTATGGAGAAATTCCCAACAAATTATTTGGAATAACCTACAAAGACGTGCTTATCCGACTTTGGTTGTAAACATTTTACTTATGCATAGCATACCAAAATTTAAGAAAAGACAATTCGGGTTTTATCCCAAACCATGACTTATATGGTGTCATTTCAACGGATCACGATGGAGCTCTTTTCAGTGTAAAAGCGGTAGTCACTAAAGCTTTAATCTTTAAAATATAATGGCAGTTTTATAAATGACACCTTTGATCTTACCATGTAAAACAAGGTTTCATTACATATCTCGAACACTCCATACTCCTATGGTGTTTTGGGAAATGCAAATCCATGGAACGATTCCTCAAATCTTAGGTGTTTTGCTAAACTTGTAACTCAAATATCTTGCTTTATGATCCAATCATAAACTCTTTTATTTTCTTGTTACAATGATTTTCCACTTCATCTTGAAAGTCTTTGAACATTTTTCAAATGTTTCATACTTCTTCCTTATTGAGTAAGTATATACATATACTCACTCAAATCTTCGGAGAAAGCATATGAAGTTGAAATCCATCGCCCACGACTACACATAATGGACTATATACATCAATATGTACAAATTCCAATCAGTTAGTCGTATGTTCCTCTTTTGGCCTACGAACGGAGTTTTAATTATCTCCAGGAAAGTATCACAAGCGTCATTTGATCCAAATCAAAGACTCCAAAAATCCATCAACATGGAGTTTCTTCATGTATCCCTTTCAATATAATTTAAACGACGATGTCACTTCGCAAGTGATCTTTCAATCATTTGTCTTGCGACATTTTAGCATTAGTTTTATGGTCGTTATTTCTCCTACCAGACTTGTATATTATCCATCTATTATGGAATACGGTAATTATTTGAACAACCTTTTGTCATCATAATACCTGATCAAAATAACAATTATTTAAACAAATCTTGAAGGCAAGCTTTGATGTTAACGAGCAACACAACAACCCTTTGTTTGTTTTCGATGAACATCATCACATTTTCTCTTGCTAGTTACTTAGGCCATTGCAGTTCATGAATTGTGTTGTCATGTATGACACTTCATACCAACAATTCGGTATCCAATACCGGAGAACCACATTGTTTAACAAGCAAGGAATACAACCATAACGTGTATATCTTCTATATGCCTAAGTTGGACATCTCCAACCTTTTATTTTCTGCCAAATATTTTATAGATTCTCTTTCAGCAATTCCTTTTCTTTTAAAAGAATCTATCAACATCAATAGTGGTGTCATCAACATGACACATGGTACAAAGCGTATATAGTCAACCACTAATACCTTTGGACTTGCACTTTGAGGTGGATCACCATCATCAAATGTTTGGTGTTCTTTCAAAAATCCATTCTTTAGTAATCTTTTAGTGTAGTAAACATTTTACTTACATCTTCTATTCATCCTATCATGACAACTTTCATAATCAAGCTGCTATAGCTTATAAAGTTGAATTGCGAGTATAATGTTTCTTTTTCAAAACCTTTGGAGGATTAGGACGACTAGCGTCTCCAACCTTCACAAATTCTCATCAAATATGAGGACGTATACTCTATCATGTTGTAACCAACACATTGTTTTAGATATCGCAATACCTTTCACATATGATGGTTTCTGAAACATCGCTTTCAGCTCTTAGATAAACTTGATATTAAAAATAATCTTTTGAATATCAATAATCATGGAGGCAAACATGATACTTTAGATACTAACATTGGAATTCTTACTCTTGATTTAATACTACTTATTAAACTTCATGGAGTAAATAGAGTTTGCTGAAAGTTTGCAATAGGACTTATAAACTTTAAATTGACATTCAAAACAATACGATACCAGTTCGTAAAGTAAATATCCAGAATTTCTATAGTTCCACTATCTCAACTATAACTAAGCGTAAGGTGGTGAACGGATGCCAATGACTACAACAAACTATGAAAATTCACTTTGATTGTGTTTATGATAAATTGAGTTCGACTAATCCAAATTACAAATGAACTCCCACTCAAAACAACATCCCTCGAGTTGTTTCAGTGATTACACGAACCAAATCCACTACACCAAGTCCGATCATCACGTGAGATGATGTAGCTTTAAAGGCGAACAATCAACATGTTCATCATATCATCCATATGACTCATGCTTTACCTTTCGGTATTCCGTGTTCCGAGACCATGTCTGTACATGCTAGGCTCGTCAAGGTTAACCTTAGTTTCCGCATGTGCAAATCTGGCTTGCACCCGTTGTATGCACACGTAGAGTCTATCACACCCGATCATCACGAGATGCTTCGAAACGACGAGTCTTAGCAACGGTGCCAACTAAGGACGAACACTTTATTACTTGATATTTAGTGAGAGGGATCATCTTATAATGCTACCGTCGCGATCTAAGCAATACAAGATGCATAAAGGATTAACATCACAGGCAATTCATAATTAGTGTGATATGATATGGCCCTTTCTTCTTGTGCCTTTGATCTCCATCTCCAAAGAACGGACATGATCTCCATCATCACCAGCATGGCGTCAAGGTCAGTGGCGCCGCTTAATGGTTGTCCATCATCACTAGCAACTATTACAACTACTTGGAACAAAGCTATTACAAGATGAATAGACACGCAGGTCTTAACATAATTGAAGACAACCATTAGGCTCCTGCCAGTTGCCATATTACAACAAGGATCATTGCATACATCAAATATAATCACAATTACATGATGGCCATATCACATCACAAAAACCCCTGCAAAAACGAGTTAGACGCCTCTAATCTTCTTTGCATGTTTTACGTGGCTTGGGGCTTTCGAATAAGAACGGATCTTACCTACGAACATGAACCACAACGTTGATGCAAGTGCTATCAAGTGCAAAGTGTAGATTGGATCTATACTATGGTGAGAGAGATAGACACCCGCAAAGCCACTTGTGCAAAGCAAGTTACACGTCAAGCGTGGAGCAAGTCTCATGTGCGATGACATGTAATGTTAGCCCGAGCCGCTTCATCCCACCATACCGCAAGATGCAAAGTACACAAAGAAAAAGACGGCACGAGCACCAACGCCCACAAAACCATTGTGTTCTACTCGTGCAACAGATCTACGCATAGATATGGCTCTGATACCACTGATGGGTTCGTAGCATGGAAAACAAAAAAATTCTACTGCAAGAACGAACAAAACCTAGATCTAATCTAGATAAAAGCCAAGATCTAATCTATTAGACATGTGCAACGAGATAGATCTGTACTAACCCTTGTAGATCCGAAAGCGTTACGAGATTCGGATCTCGTGGTTGATGTAGTCGATCACTTGCCGATCTCAAGAACGAGTAGACGATCCTTTCGGCGCCATGTTCCGGCAGCGCTTCTGCAGTCGGTCACACGTGCGGAGTCTAAGCAGACCTTCCTCTCCTTGTTCCAGCGAGCAGCAGAGGTAGTAGATCTTGTCCACGAAATCCCAGCAGCACGACGACGTGGTGGTGGTGGTGGAGTAGAGAATTCTGCAGGGCTTCGCCTAAGCCTGAGCAGAAGAAAGGAGGAGGAGAGAGGCGGATAGGGCTGGGAGTGGAAGGGGGCCAGGGGGTGGCGCCTCCACCCCTCTATTTAAAGGAGGGAGGCGCCATGGGGAGGTGGAGTCCTTGTAGGACTCCCCTCTCCCTTGGCCGGCGGATCAAGGAGGTGGGGAGAGTCCTACTCCCCCATGAATCCTTGTCTTCCCCCACAAGGATTCCTTGATCCTTTCTTGGTTTTCAAGTAAACTCCAAGAAATCTTCCAGAACCATCCGGAACATTCCAAAACCTTCTAGAATCCCCATACAAATACTCTGGAACATTTCCTAACTTAGAAAATGATCCCCAATATATGAATCTTATTCCCCGGACAATTCCGGAGCTCCTCGTGACGTCCTGAATCCAATCCGAGACTCCGAACAACATTCGGTCTCCAACGCACATTCCATATCTACTTAAAACAACTTCGAACCTTAAGTGTGTCACCCTACGGTTCGTGAATATGCAGACATGATGGAGACACCTCTCCGATCAATAACCATCAGCGGGATCTAGAGATCCATAACGGCTCCCACATACTCAGCGATGACTTTGTGATCGATAGAACCATTAACATACGAAACCAATTCCCTTTGTCACGCGATAATCTACTTATCCGAGGTTTGATCGTCGGTGTCTCCATACCTAGTTCTACCTCGTTACTGATAATTACTCTTTACTCGTTCCATGTTATGTCATCCCTTGTGATCCAGTCACATGCTTGCAAGCTAATTAGATGACATTCCACCGAGAGGGCCCAGAGCATATCTATAGGTCATATGAATGGACAAATCCCAATCTTGGTCCATGCGCTTCAACACATACTTTCAGAATACCCAATGACACCTTTATGACCACCCAGTTACGAAGCGGTGTTTGATGTCATCAAAGTACCCATCCGGTGATGGTGATTAACATAACCTCATGGTCGAAGGATTATGTTACTATGTATTTTAAAGCTTATAGCAAACGAACTTAATGACTTGATATTATGCTATGCTTACTACGGGTGTGTGTCCATCACATCATTCTCCTAATGATATGATCTTGTTATTAACGACATCCAATGTCCATGATCAGGAAACCATGATCATCCATTAATCAACAAGCTAGTTTAACAAGAGGCTTACTAGTGACTCGTTTATGTTTACAAAACACACAAGTATTAATGTTTCCGGTTAATACAATTATAGCATGGGATGTAAAGATTTATCATAAACATAAGATATAATAATAACCACTTTATTATTGCCTCTTGGGCATATCTCCAACAGGAGAGAGGGGGCACCCCCTCCTCCCATAAAAGGCCACCCATTCCCTCCTTCATCCACATACCTCCTTGTGAAGGATCTCTCTCCCCCTCTAGAATTATTCCCCCATGGTCTCGGATTAGCGAGATACATGTTCCCGGTGGCATTTCGTCTAGAAGGAGTTGCTGCTTCCGCTGGATCGCTGGAGCGAGGAGGTGCAGGTTGTCTGGTGGCTTGAACGTGTGTGCGAGTGCGGATGCGCTGCTGTGTTGCGGCGCTCGGACTTCCTCACGATCTTGAGATCGGCAAGTGTACGACTACATCAACCACGAGTTCCTACTCGTTAACAAAACGTGTTGTCTTCGAGGGTAAGTTCTTGTTGGATGTATGTCCACCCGTTGCTTTGTACCTAGTTGATAGATCTTGGCGTGTAGTTCACACCGTAGGAAATTTTTTGTTTTCTATGCTGCGGACCCAACAGTAGCTCCATTGGGTCTGCGAGAACAATAGTTTGGGTTAGTAACCATCAAGAATGCTACTCCTGCAAGTCAAAATAATGCATTACAGGGTTATTAAATGATTTTGAATCATAGTAGCAGCATGTGAACTCATACTGACTAGCAAAAGGCCAACATATTAAAAAATTATAGTGACTCAACCAGATCTTAATACAAACCTAGTCAGGAACCTAGCATTCCGCTTCTGCCATGCCTACATTAGTGCATCGGCTTCCATTCTATTAACGAACTTGGCAGCCCTACAAATTACTAAATCCTAGTCTATATCAAGTAACATGAGGAAATAAGAGTGCATCAAGTGTAATAAAAATTTCAAGTGCAACAGCAGCATTGGTATGTTCATGTGTCATGTGACCTTATTAGTGGGTAGTAGAAGAGCTGCAACCTGCATGGCTAGCTAGATAGTTGCCGCCAGGACAGGAACAACACGATTTTGGCTAAAGCTACCGATCCAGTGCTTGTGCTACACTGATCTTCACATAACTACTCACTCAATTGTCCTACTCCACATCACTAATCACAAAGGCTCAGCCTTCGGGATGATTAGAAAAAGTACTAGTTTAGAAGCAGCATTGTAGCAGCAGCATTACGCAGCAACGGCAGTTCAATCAGCCCCAGCATTCTAATGCTACTGATCAGGAGCACATACGCGGCAGCATCGACAGTTTAACAAGTCCTAGATATTGACAGTTCCAAGCATTAACTGAACCAAATATTGTTTGGACATCAAAACAGGAACTACCGAGACATCTTTTATCCATACTTGTAGAGGGAATCACTTGGACTAAGAACAAAATATGAACTATTCAGTAACTAGCGGGGCAGCAAAACAGGCACAACAAGCACTAACATAGTTAATCAAACATCCAATTTGCTTCAAAAGTACAACTAGTAGCTCTACATAATTGCACAACACATACTAGTTGAAGGTGTTTTGGCATATCTTTTAGCTGATATTTTTTATGTACATAATCAAAATGTTCATAGAAAGTAATGTATAGAGCTAATCACAGACTAGTTCAAAGATGGATACTAGGGAATTTTTTCATTAAAGAGCACAAGTTGTAGTACAGTGCTGCATACATAATGAACCAGACATTCAGTTTGGAAGAAATGCTAACGCAAAGCTGAAACACAGTTGGTATTTGTTCTTCCACACAAGAAATATTGACATTGAGTCTAATGCACCCATGTTCAGAACACAAGAATTTCATCAATAATATTAAATCCCCACAGATACAGCAAGGATACACACACAGGTATCAATTGTGCTTGTATCCAAAACCTTGTCACATCTCTTCCATGCCAAGCATACACACACAAGTATCACTTGCTTGTATCAAATAGAGCAACAACATTATAACAATAAAAATGCTACCAGAAAGCTCATGCTTAAAAATATTAGCTGATATCACACCAACAAAAATAGTACACCTATCAGATGCATGCCTAGAGATAAGGCTTGATGACATGAACTAAGCAACCTAAGAATCCTAATATGACCAGGCTTCAATCGACTTGTTATGGTTGATGAAATCCCACTAAAATCCAAACCCTACCCTCACAGAATATGTGCATCGACAGAGCAGACTCACATGAAGATGGATCCATGTCATGGGCACCAGCAACTTACCTTGCTGTGCGAGCGGATGGAGCACCTAGGCTCCAACAGACAATGGGGTGGCTCTCATCGATGATCTCCTCAAGGCATCCGACGCTCATGGGGCAGAGCCGCTCCTTGATGGACTCGAACAGAGCTCCCATCATCAGGGCCACCATCGCCAGAGCCCCCATCATCGGGGCCGCCACCGCCAGAGCCCCCATCGTCGGGGCTGCCACCGCCAGAGCCCCCATCGTCGGGGCTGCCACCGCCAGAGCCCCCATCATCAGGGACGCCACCGCCAGAGCCCCCATCGTCGGGGCTACCATCGCTAGAGCCCCCATCGTCGGGGCCGCCACCGCCAGAGCCCCCATCGTCGGGGCTGCCACCGCCAGAGCCCCCATCGTCAGGGACGCCACCGCCAGAGCCCCCATCGTCAGGGCCACCACCGCCAGAGCCCCCATCGTCGGGGCCGCCACCGCCAGAGCCCCCATCGTCAGGGTCGCAGTCGCTGGAGCCCCCTACACAGGGCCGCCATCGACGACGTAGACGAGAAGCAGGACCTGGCCCACCTTGATGCCGTTAGATTCCTCCACCAAGGTTGTGCTGGGGGTAGGCAGAGCTGGGCTCAGCCGGGAAGAGAGGAGGGAGAGGGTGGATCGGCTGGAGGGGAGAGGGTGGTGGCCGTGTTGTGAATCGGCGAGAGGAGACAATCGGCAGCGCAGAGATAGGGCAAGGAAAGGGGTGGCGCGAGGGGGGCGATCTAGGTTTTCTTGACAGATGGCGATCTAGGTTTTCTTGACAGCAGCGCAAGGAGGGAGAGGGTCGATGAGGCCGTGGGCACGGTGGGGTGATGTGCTACTTCAGGTGAGCTACCAGCCATTGGATCCACTCTGAACGGTCCAGATAAGGCACATAAGGCTGATCCATGGGAGGCGTTTTCCGGTGTTTTGATTGGTTGGTTCACAAAACACCTCAATTTTTGCACTTGCAAAATAGAAAATGGCTTTTTTGTCTAACGAAAATGAAGATTTTCTCCGATGACATTGTTCGTCATTACAAAATACATATGTGTGCACAACTTTTTCATGTAATCTTGAAAATGTATTCTCAAAAAAGCTATTTTCTATTTTTCGAGTGCCAAAATCAGAGCGTTTTGTGAAGCAACACCAAACGGTAAATACAAAAATGCTACCACCCCATTTTTCAAAAATACTAGACCACCTTACATGAACAATGTCTCAGCCAGAGATTTTAAAACCTTTTCGTCCATCCCTGGTGAAAAAGAAAATTCCTGCTGAATCGGTAGGAAGTGGGTCTAATTTGAACTACAGGTACATGATCTGATGCCCATGATGTTTTGAAAAAAATGATTTTTAGACTCACAATATGCTATTTCTTTAGAGACCCAATGCAAATTTAGCGAGGCTCATCCCCTATCTAAGAACCTTCATGCCCGCTGTTTTGACCATAGTTTGAAACGGACATAAAAATTCAAAAAAGGTCCGACCAATACAAATCCTTCGCGTGGTCTCTTATTATGTGACATAGTTTTAAGGAAAAATATTAAACTTGGTATATTGCAAGTGTATCAAAAAAACCTTTACAGAATTGACCTATCATGTCCGAGGTTTCATGGCTTTTGGGCCAAACGACCAATGTTATGGCCAGAATCGCGACATAGTTTGTGATAATGTACCCATATTGTGCATGCATGTGCATCCCAGGATGGCGAACAATGTTGCAGGAGGAAGATTTCATATTCCTCGCACGAAAATACCATTTTTCATTTTACGTGCGCAAAAAACGGGGCGTTTTGTGAAGCAACCACCACATTACCATTTTAGAATGCTACCACCCTATTTTTCAAAAATAGTATACTACCTTACATGGACAAATGTCCCAATCGGGGTATCTCAAACCTTTCCGTCCGCCCCTGGCGAAAAAGACAAATTCCTGCCGAATCGGTAGGAAGTGGGTCTGATTTGAACTACAGGTACATGATCTGATCCCCATGATTTTTTGAAAAAATGATATTTAGACTCACAATGTGCTATTTCTTCAGAGATCCAATGCAATTTTAGCGAGGCTCATCCTCTATCTAAGAACCTTCATGCCCGCCGTTTTGACCAAAGTTTGAAACGGGCATAAAAAATTCAAAAAAGGTCCGCTCAATACAAATCCTTTGCGTGGTGTCTTATTATGTTACATAGTTTCAAGTAAAAATACCAAACTTGGTATATTGCAAGTGTATTAAAAACCCTTTGCAGAAATGACCTATCATGTCCGAGGTTTCATGGCTTTCTAGCCAAACGACCAATGTTATGGCCAGAATCGTGATATCGTTTGTGATAATGTACCCATATTGTGCATGCATGTGCATCCCAGGATGGCGAACAATGTTGCAGGAGGAAGATTTCATATTCCTCGCACGAAAATACCATTTTTCATTTTACGTGCGCAAAAAACGGGGCGTTTTGTGAAGCAACCACCACATTACCATTTTAGAATGCTACCACCCTATTTTTCAAAAATAGTATACTACCTTACATGGACAAATGTCCCAATCGGGGTATCTCAAACCTTTCCGTCCGCCCCTGGCGAAAAAGACAAATTCCTGCCGAATCGGTAGGAAGTGGGTCTGATTTGAACTACAGGTACATGATCTGATCCCCATGATTTTTTGAAAAAATGATATTTAGACTCACAATGTGCTATTTCTTCAGAGATCCAATGCAATTTTAGCGAGGCTCATCCTCTATCTAAGAACCTTCATGCCCGCCGTTTTGACCAAAGTTTGAAACGGGCATAAAAAATTCAAAAAAGGTCCGCTCAATACAAATCCTTTGCGTGGTGTCTTATTATGTTACATAGTTTCAAGTAAAAATACCAAACTTGGTATATTGCAAGTGTATTAAAAACCCTTTGCAGAAATGACCTATCATGTCCGAGGTTTCATGGCTTTCTAGCCAAACGACCAATGTTATGGCCAGAATCGTGATATCGTTTGTGATAATGTACCCATATTTTGCATGCATGTGCATCCCGGGATGGTGAACAATGTTGCAGGAGGAAGTTTTCATATTCATCGCACGAAAATACCATTTTTCATTTTCCGTGCGCAAAAAACAGGGCGTTTTGTGAAGCAATCACCAAATGACCGTTTTAGAATGCTACCACCCTATTTTTTCAAAAATAGTATACTACCTTACATGGACAAATGTCCCAATCGGGGTATCTCAAACCTTTTCGTCCGCCCCTGGCAAAAAAGACAAATGCTTGCCGAATAAGTAGGAAGTGGGTCTGATTTGAACTACAGGTACATGGCATCGCCCATGATTTTTTGAAAAAATGATTTTAAGACTCACAATATGCTATTTCTTCAGAAATCCAATGCAAGTTTGGCGAGGCTCATCCCCTATCTAAGAACCTTCATGCCCGTCGTTTTGACCATAGTTTGAAACAGGCATAAAAAATTCAAAAAAGGTTTGATCAATACAAATCCTTCGCGTGGTGTCTTATTATGTGACATAGTTTCAAGAAAAAATACCAAACTTGGTGTATTGCAAGTGTGTCAAAAAACCTTTGCAGAAATTACCTATCATGTCCGAGGTTTCATGGCTTTCGGGCCAAACGACCAATGTTATGGCCAGAATCGCGACATAGTTTGTGATAATGTACCCATATTGTGCATGCATGTGCATCCCGGGATGGCGAACAATGTTGCAGGAGGGAGTTTTCATATTCGTCGCACGAAAATACCATTTTTCATTTTCTGTGCGCAAAAAATGGGGCATTTTGTGAAGAAACCATCAAATGACCGTTTTAGAATGCTACCACCCTATTTTTCAAAAATAGTATACTACCTTACATGGACAAATGTCCCAATCAGGGTATCTCAAACCTTTCCATCTGCCCCTGGCGAAAAAGACAAATTCCTGCCGAATCGGTAGGAAGTGGGTCTGATTTGAACTACAGGTACATGATCTGATGCCCATGATTTTTTGAAAAAATGATTTTTAGACTCACAATATGCTATTTCTTCAGAGGAGGGAGAGGGTGGATCGGCTGGAGGGGAGAGGGTGGTGGCCGTGTTGTGAATCGGCGAGAGGAGACAATCGGCAGCGCAGAGATAGGGCAAGGAAAGGGGTGGCGCGAGGGGGGCGATCTAGGTTTTCTTGACAGATGGCGATCTAGGTTTTCTTGACAGCAGCGCAAGGAGGGAGAGGGTCGATGAGGCCGTGGGCACGGTGGGGTGATGTGCTACTTCAGGTGAGCTACCAGCCATTGGATCCACTCTGAACGGTCCAGATAAGGCACATAAGGCTGATCCATGGGAGGCGTTTTCCGGTGTTTTGATTGGTTGGTTCACAAAACACCTCAATTTTTGCACTTGCAAAATAGAAAATGGCTTTTTTGTCTAACGAAAATGAAGATTTTCTCCGATGACATTGTTCGTCATTACAAAATACATATGTGTGCACAACTTTTTCATGTAATCTTGAAAATGTATTCTCAAAAAAGCTATTTTCTATTTTTCGAGTGCCAAAATCAGAGCGTTTTGTGAAGCAACACCAAACGGTAAATACAAAAATGCTACCACCCCATTTTTCAAAAATACTAGACCACCTTACATGAACAATGTCTCAGCCAGAGATTTTAAAACCTTTTCGTCCATCCCTGGTGAAAAAGAAAATTCCTGCTGAATCGGTAGGAAGTGGGTCTAATTTGAACTACAGGTACATGATCTGATGCCCATGATGTTTTGAAAAAAATGATTTTTAGACTCACAATATGCTATTTCTTTAGAGACCCAATGCAAATTTAGCGAGGCTCATCCCCTATCTAAGAACCTTCATGCCCGCTGTTTTGACCATAGTTTGAAACGGACATAAAAATTCAAAAAAGGTCCGACCAATACAAATCCTTCGCGTGGTCTCTTATTATGTGACATAGTTTTAAGGAAAAATATTAAACTTGGTATATTGCAAGTGTATCAAAAAAACCTTTACAGAATTGACCTATCATGTCCGAGGTTTCATGGCTTTTGGGCCAAACGACCAATGTTATGGCCAGAATCGCGACATAGTTTGTGATAATGTACCCATATTGTGCATGCATGTGCATCCCAGGATGGCGAACAATGTTGCAGGAGGAAGATTTCATATTCCTCGCACGAAAATACCATTTTTCATTTTACGTGCGCAAAAAACGGGGCGTTTTGTGAAGCAACCACCACATTACCATTTTAGAATGCTACCACCCTATTTTTCAAAAATAGTATACTACCTTACATGGACAAATGTCCCAATCGGGGTATCTCAAACCTTTCCGTCCGCCCCTGGCGAAAAAGACAAATTCCTGCCGAATCGGTAGGAAGTGGGTCTGATTTGAACTACAGGTACATGATCTGATCCCCATGATTTTTTGAAAAAATGATATTTAGACTCACAATGTGCTATTTCTTCAGAGATCCAATGCAATTTTAGCGAGGCTCATCCTCTATCTAAGAACCTTCATGCCCGCCGTTTTGACCAAAGTTTGAAACGGGCATAAAAAATTCAAAAAAGGTCCGCTCAATACAAATCCTTTGCGTGGTGTCTTATTATGTTACATAGTTTCAAGTAAAAATACCAAACTTGGTATATTGCAAGTGTATTAAAAACCCTTTGCAGAAATGACCTATCATGTCCGAGGTTTCATGGCTTTCTAGCCAAACGACCAATGTTATGGCCAGAATCGTGATATCGTTTGTGATAATGTACCCATATTTTGCATGCATGTGCATCCCGGGATGGTGAACAATGTTGCAGGAGGAAGTTTTCATATTCATCGCACGAAAATACCATTTTTCATTTTCCGTGCGCAAAAAACAGGGCGTTTTGTGAAGCAATCACCAAATGACCGTTTTAGAATGCTACCACCCTATTTTTTCAAAAATAGTATACTACCTTACATGGACAAATGTCCCAATCGGGGTATCTCAAACCTTTTCGTCCGCCCCTGGCAAAAAAGACAAATGCTTGCCGAATAAGTAGGAAGTGGGTCTGATTTGAACTACAGGTACATGGCATCGCCCATGATTTTTTGAAAAAATGATTTTAAGACTCACAATATGCTATTTCTTCAGAAATCCAATGCAAGTTTGGCGAGGCTCATCCCCTATCTAAGAACCTTCATGCCCGTCGTTTTGACCATAGTTTGAAACAGGCATAAAAAATTCAAAAAAGGTTTGATCAATACAAATCCTTCACGTGGTGTCTTATTATGTGACATAGTTTCAAGAAAAAATAACAAACTTGGTATATTGTAAGTGTCTCAAAAAACCTTTACAGAAATGACCTATCATGTCCGAGGTTTCATGGCTTTCGGGCCAAACGACAAATGTTATGGCCAGAATCGCGACATAGTTTGTGATAATATACCCATATTGTGCATGCATGTGCATCCCGGGATGAAGAACAATATTGCAGGAGGAAGTTTTCATATTCGCCGCACGAAAATACCATTTTCCATTTTCCCTGCGCAAAAAATGAGGCGTTTTGGGAAGCAACCACCAAATGACCGTTTTAGAATGCTACCACCCCATTTTTCAAAAATAGTATACTACCTTACATGGACAAATGTCTCAATCGGGGTATCTCAAACCTTTCCGTTGACCTGGCAAAAAAGACAAATTCCTGCCGAATCGGTAGGAAGTGGGTCTGATTTGAACTACAGGTACATGATCTGATGCCCATGATTTTTTGAAAAAATCATTTTTAGGCTCACAATATGCTATTTCATCATGGTATTTCATCCATTGCACTCATCTTTTTTAAATCAAAACGCTAGTTTCAAAATTATATTTTGAATTCGGATATTGTCCCTACCATGGACTAATGTGGGATTAGTAAATTTATTTTTTAAAATAATAAAAGTATTTCTAATTAACACCCTAAGATGATTTGCTGAATTTTATAAAAATTTAGAAAAAAAATCAATTCTTTTGGACTTTATATGAAAAAGATACAAAAGAATTAAGAAAAAAATAAAAAAAGTATCTTAATTGGACCAGCCGAGCTGGCCCATACCTAAACTATCGCACATAAGTGCAAATCCGGCTGCAACCCATTTCCCTCAAAGGCCCAGTCCTACAATGGCCCAGTCCTACCGAACAAGCCCAAGTCTGACACATAAATGTTGTTATATATGCGGTTGTAGTAATAGAACACAGAAACTTGGATGGTGCAGTAGTATGCATCTCTAGGAGAGTAGGAGGGGCGTGGGGTCGCGAGTTCGAACCCCCCTGCCGGACATTTTTTGCAGAATTTGCTGTTCAGAGTGTCATTTCAGAGACGGGTCCATCGTGTCAGCTTGGTGTGTCTATCTGATTTCAGATATAGGCCCACGCGCCAGATTGGGTATATATTTGTCCTGGTAGATTCAAATATTGCCATATAAGCAAATATTGACACATGGATATGACACGTGGTCAAAAGGTGACACATAGACGAAATTGCTGACGTGGCCGACTACCAATTTCAACTTAACCTAATTTGGACGATATGACGATTTTAAATGGTCATAGTGAGCTACAGATAACATTGTATGCTACATCCGGCCAGGTTATGACGATTTGAGATGATAAAACTATGATGTTTCTGAGCAAAATTGTCATAATTTTCTAAGGTTTTGAACCTCCCAAATGGCTTACGACCATCTGGTGCGAAATCGTCATAACTTTATGACGATTTTGTCCACGGTCACTATCAGAAGGTCATAGAATAACACATTCCTTGTAGTGGAAGGACCTAGGGCGTAGCCTCCTGCTGTGGTAGTTGCGCAGGTTCTGCTGGTAGATCGTTGATCTCTCTGCGGCGATTTCCCTTGCCTCGTCAAGGAGGTCAACGGAGTCTTCAAGTGCAAGAGTTGACTCCTGCTTGCTGTAAGCAACCACGTGTGATGCTTTGTATCGTACTTTGGCGGGTAGCAATGCTTCAGCTCCGTGCACCATGAAGAACGGGGTGTACCCGGTGGCGCTGTTTGGACTTGTGCGTAGGCTCCAGAGTACCGATTGTAGCTCGTCTGGGCAGCAACCCACGACCTGTTCGAGTGGTATAAGGAGTCGCTTCTTGATGCCGCCTCAGACGAGCCCGTTAGCTTTTTTGACCTGACCGTTGGTCTGTGGATGTGCTACGGAGTCATAGGTGACGTTGATTCCCAGGTTCTCGCAGAATTCTTGGAACTCCTTGTATATGCAGTTCGTCCCATTGTCCATGATGATGTTGTGTGGTACTCCGAAGCGATAGACGATGGACGCGAAGAACTTGACCGCGCTGTATCCCGACCGATTAGTCACTGGCATGGCCTCTATCCACTTGGTGAATTCGTCGACTGCGACCAAGAGGTAGACGTAGCCTCCTCGTTAGGACCTTGGAAGTTTGCCGACCATGTCAAGTCCCCATTGCGCGAAGGGTCAGGCCAATGGAATTGGTCGGAGCTCTACGCCAGGAGCGTGCGGCTTGTCCGCGAATCGCGGGCAAGCATTGCATTTTTGGACGATGTCCTTGGCATCACGCATGGCCGTAGGCCAGTAGAATCCAGCTCGTAGAGCTTTGGCGACGAGGGCAAGACTGCCGGCGTGGTGCCCGCAGGTTCCCTCATGGATGTCGAGGAGAACAACTCTTCCATCGGCCATGGAGACGCATCGTTGGAGTACTCATATGATGTTGCGCTTGTATAGTTTGCCGTTGATAACAGCGAATGCCTTGGAGCGTCGTGCTATGTGTCGGGCGTCAGTCGGATTGTCCGGTAGCCTCTTGCTGAGGAGGTACGTAATGTATGGTTGGGTCTAGGATGTCTCGATCATCATGATGCTCATTGGTCCTTCGACTCCAGGTCATCGAGTGCCATTGGCTCATTAGGCGGCGCAGCCCCCGAGTCCGTTGTTGCGCTTGTTTTCTTCTCTGCGGCCTTTGGCTTGATGGAGCGTTCGTAGATGCGCTCGAGAAATACCCCAGGTGGTATGGGGGCGCAGGTGGAGCCTATGTTGGCGAGTGCATCCGCCTCGTCATTGCTTTCGTGACCGATGTGTCGTAGTTCGCAACCATCGAAGTCCCCTTCTAGTGTGTCGTAGAGGTCGTGGTAAGCGATCATGTTGTGGTTCAGTGCGTCGCACTCGTGCATTGTTTGGTTGACAACCAGCTTGGAGTCGCCGTATATAATGAGCCTCTTGGCGCCGTAGGCTTTTGCCATCCTCATCCCGTGTAGCAGGGCCTCGTATTCGGCTTTGTTGTTGGAGGCGGTGAACTGCATTCACATAATATATTTCAGCTTGTATCCCTAGGGCGATGTCAGTATGACACCTGCACCAGCTCCGTCCTTCCCCTTGGATCCGTCGAAGTGCATTTTCCAGAGGTAGGACATATCTGGTTTTTCAGGGAGCTGATTCTCCATCCAGTGCACGAGGAAGTTAGGGAGAACTTGCGACTTGATTGCATCGCGTTTTTCATATGTAATGTCTCGTGGAGACAACTCAATTCCCCAAACTGTGACTCGTGCGGTGGCGTCTGGATTGTTGAGGATGTGCCCAAGCGGGGCATCGTTGACTACCACGATTGGGTGTTCTTGGAAGTAGTGACGCAGTCGCCGGGCCGTCATGAAGACGCCGTACGCCAGTTTCTGGTAGTGCGGGTACTTCTGTTTTGTTGGCGTAAGTACCTCGCTGAGATAGTAGACTGGGCGCTGTACTCCATGGACCTTGTTTTTCTCGGCTCGTTCTACCACGAGCACCGTGCTGACCACCTGGTTGGTGGCGGAGATGTATAGTAACAGTGGTTCCCTTTCGCGTGGGGTCACCAGTACTAGCGAGGTGGATAGTTGGCGCTTCAGGTCTTCGAATGCTTCATGTGCCTCGTTGGTCCACTCGAATTTGTCGGCTTTGCGGAGGAGTTGGTTGAAAGGTAGTGCCTTCTCGCCCATTTGACTGATGAATCGACTGAGCGCCATGATTCGCCCAGCCAGCTGTTGGACGCCTCTTATGTTTTTCGGCTTCTCCATGGCCAATGTGGCTTTTATTTTCTTCGGGTTCGCTTCGGTCCCTCTCGCAGAGATAAGATACCCGAGTAGTTGCCCAGATGGTACGCCGAAGGTGCACTTGTCCGGATTGAGCTTCATCCGGTAGCGGTCGGGGTTGGCGAAGGTTTCGCGCAAATCGTCGATTAGTGAGGCTTCCTCTTTGGTCTTGATTAATATGTCATCGACATAGACTTGAATGTTGCGACCAAGTTGGTTCTTGAGGCAAGCCTGCATGTACCGCTGGTAGGTGGCTCCTGCGTTCTTTAGTCCGAAGGGCATTGTGTTGTAGCAGAACACACCAAAAGGCGTTGTAAACTCTATTTTTTCTTGATCTTCCTCCTTCACTCGAATCTGGTTGTAGCCTGAGTAGGCGTCGAGGAAGCAGATGCGCTCACATCCCACGGTGGAGTCGATGATCTGGTCGATTCGCGGTAGCGGTTAGTGATCCTTTGGGCAGTGCTTATTCAGAGAGGTGAAGTCCACGCACATCCGGAGGATATCCGTGTCTTTCTTTGGTACTAGCAGCGTGCTGTCGAGCCAAGTGCTTTCCTTGATCTCGGGTATAAATTTGGCGTCGAGGAGTCTGTTGATCTCCATTCCAACTACCTTTGCTCTCTGTTCAAACAGTCGCCGAATTGTTTGTTTGATTGGCCTTGCGTCTGGGTTGACATTGAGTGTGCGCTCGGCGAATTCCCTGGGAACTCCTGGCATGTCCGTTGGACACCAGGCGAAGATTTCCCAGTGCTCACGGAGGAATTCAACGAGCGCAAGTTCCTATGCGAGACTCAAGTTATTGGCGATGAGGGCCGTCTTGGCGGGATCCGATGGGTGGACCAAAACTTTCTTTGTGTGCACCGATGAGTCGAAAGATAGGTCGGGTGAACTTGGCCGGCTCAGGGGAGGCAGACTGTTGTCTGTCGACTCCTTTAGTCTCGCGAGTTCTTCCTGCATGCCGAAGGACTGGGAAATTCTGTTGAATTCCCTATCGCTACTGTCGGACCTCTCGAAGCTCCCAGTGACTGTGAGGATGCCATTAGGGCCTGGCATTTTCATCTACAGATAGGCGTAGTGTGGCACTGCCATGAACCTAGCGAACGCGACACGTCCAAGGATGCAGTGATACTGTGAGGGCCAGTCGACGACCTTGAAGTCGATGCGCTTGCACCGAAAGTTTTTCGGCGTGCCGAAGATAACGTCAAGGTTGATTTTGCCAAGGGGATACACGCCCTTGCATGGGACGGCGCCGTGGAATGTTGTGTCTGAGGCCTCTAAGCAAGTCAGAGGGATCCTCATTGCTTGCAAGGTACTCGCGAATATAAGGTTGATGACGCTTCCGCCGTCCATGAAAACACGGCTCATGTCGAAGCCTCCAATTTGTGCCTTGAGTACGAGGGGACAATGGCCTGGACGAGGTACTTGGGGCGGATGGTCACACTTGTCGAAGGTGATGCAGGACTCGCTTCCACTGAGGTACTCAGTGGTAGATGGTGGCGAGTTTGTTGCCAGATTGACTTGGCGAGTGATGGCCTTTTGCACCCGGTTGGAGGGGCGACCCTTTTGGATCATCATGGTGCCCATGGCCCATGGGTATGGTTCGCCTCCGTGGTGCTGGTCCGGCGCAGCTGCATTTGGGGGTGGCCCAGGTGGTGGTGGCGGAGCTCCATGTGCCACGGCGCCTGGGGCGGCTCCATAGCCCCTTTCGACTGCGTTGCGATTCATCCGAGCCAATCCCTCATGTAGTTTGAGGAACTCGCGACAGTCCTTGAGGAGATGGCTGGACTTCTTTTTTCCATCGTGCTTGTCAATGTAGAAGTGCATAGTGCATGGCCCAGACAGCTTGTCTTCAATGGATGTTGCGGGTGCATCATATCGATTGCAGCGCTGCCATACTTGCATGGTTTTCCCGGAGTCGCGGTATCCACCGCTGCGGTAGCTGCTATTGCGGTTGTCGTCGCGTCTGTCGGCGTAGCCGGCTGCGACCATGTTGACGTCGTTACGGTCATCGTAGATGCGCATGCGGCGTTTGCTTCGGCAATCGCGTCTGCGCTCGAGTTCTGCTTCCTCGTCGGAGTGAACGCGATTCTTCAGTGAGTCTTCTCTGTCAGCCCACCGGTTCGTGATTTCCATCAGGTGGTCGATGGTCTTGGGCTTCGAGCAGCCCAGCTCCTCCCTGAGCTATATGCGGCGAACGCCGCCGTTGAATGCATCAATTGCGCGGTCCTCCGAGATATTTTCTGCGGAGTTCTTGATGATGGACCACCTTTGGATGTACGAGCATAGCGATTCGCCCGATCTTTGCTGGCAGCACCTCAGCTCTTCGATTGACATGGGCCTTTTGTATGTGCTTTTGAAGTTGTGCACAAAGCTGTAAACCAGCTCTTCACAACTGGGAATGGATCCGCATGGGAGGTTGTTGAGCCATGCTCGGGCGGCGCCCTGCAGCTGTAGTTGCAGGCACTGCATGGTCGTGCTTCGACTTCCGCCGTGAAGCCTGACGGAGGAGATGTGGTCCTCCAACCAGATTTTTAGGTCCTGCGGACCGTCAAACTTCGGGTTCTTTATTGGGAACTTAAACCCCTTCGGCATTCGCTTTTGCCTGATGGCCCTGCTGAAGCATCTAGCGCCACAGAGCTCCACATCTTCGTCCTCTAAGTCAGTCGATCGGGCATGTCGCTCCCTTGACTTGTCGATCTTGCGCTGTGTTATGTCATCACGCGCGTCGTAGTCGTGATCTTGTCGCTGTGAGCGGCAGCGTCGAGATAGGTCGTGACTATCTTCGCTGGAGGAGGGTGAGGAATAGCGTTTTGCTAGAGCCTTGCCTTTCTTCGGCTCCGGTTTTGGCTCCTTGTCGACGGCGGCCTCGACTAGTTCCAAGCCCACGATCGTAGATCGGTGCATGGCGGCTCGAGGATCTCCAGCTGGCGGCTGGTTGTTCAGGAGGTACATGGTAGATGCCGTCACTGCAGCTTGCGGCGTCTTTGGGACCACATTGCCCCGTGTGTCGACTGTCATAGAGCTGAAGTCGAGGACCTTTGCAGCTTCTATGCGCTCTTGCTCGGTGAGATGGGCCATCTGGGATTGCCTCTTGTTTGCGATGTGCTTGTTGCCCTTTGAGGAGGATCCTCCGTGGGAGGAGAGCCCAGCACGTCGAAGACTCGACTCATCTGCTTCCTTTTTACGCGCCTCGAGTTGGGTGATTGTTTGCACTTGGCGCTTGAATTCCTCCTTCCGGAGCCAATGGTAGCCCATCAGCAGTTCTTGCGGGGAGCCAAAGGGTAGAGGGTTGCCCCGTAGGGCATCACGGCAGCAAGCCCACTCGAGTTCGTTGAGCTTAATCACGACACGTTCGTCAGTCTTCTCGTTTATTATAGTTGGAGGTTTGACTGCTCCTCCGTTGTTGACGGGGGCGCCGTTTGGCGGTGGTCCGCCATTGGGTATGCCGCCATTTGGCGGGTCAGCTCCGTGGCCGCCGTTGCCCGTGTTGTTGCGATTGGCAGAGGAGTCGCCTGCATTGATGACGGCGCACATGAAGTGGTTGGGGAAGCTGCTGCTCCCACCACTTTCAGATCCGGAACCGTAGGCTCCATCTTCAGTTGCCAGATCGCCCAGATCGGATTCGCGACTACTGTCGCTGTACGTATTCTCGACTGTTGTCGAGGCATTGAGTTCGCTGAGGGTGCCGATCGGCGGGGGAAACCACAATGCCAGAGTAATCGACAGTATCGTCGACTAGTTAGGCATGCGAAGCGTGCCCATCTGACCAACTTGGAAGCGGAAGCTCCCGATCGCCAAGCTGATCCCATTGCCCATGGACTCGAAAGCTCGGCGAGTGGCTGGCGTGTGGACGGTGAAGTCGAACGCGCCGAAGAGCTGGCGGATCTCTGCTGTTGCGGAGTTGTAGATCGCAGTTGATAGGGCCGAAGAAGCCGCAACATCAGCACTCCCAATTCCCACAGACGGCGCTAATTGACGAGGGTTTAACTCATCAATGCCCATTCTTATGGACTCGGGTTTTGGAGAAGGAGGGAGCACTGGAGACATCTATCTACTAGCAAACAAGCACACAGGGGACTCGAAGATTTACCCAGGTTCAGGCCTCGCAAAGGTCCCTAGTCCTGCTTCTCTGCTCGTGGAATTATCGAAGGAATCGAGGATTACAATGGTGCGTAGATGCAATCTGGCGAGGGTTGCGGAAACTAGGGTTGTGCGTGTCCTCCTCGCCGCCCCCTCCTAGCCTTTATATAGATAGGCTAGGTCTCGGGTAGTAGGTCGAGTCGGTTACACGTTAGGGTTTTCCCCTTTGAACTTTCTATCTTTAGCTTGTTCTTGTTCTTCAAGTAATCGAGAGTCCGTAGGTTACTCGAGTTCTCTGTTTGGACCTTGGCGACACCGTGGGCTCCCGCTGTATTCAGGCCGTATATACCAAGCTCGAGTACCCATAGGGTATACCCATGTCACCAGCACTACATTTAAGTCGAAAGGGGCAAGGTCGAACCTTTGCTCCCCCACCTTCTAGTCTTAGATGTAGAACCACTTGTCTCTCCATCCTTGAGAGGAGTCGACGAAGTTGAGGCTGAAGTACTGGACATGGGGGCTAACAAAGATACCGCCGCTGCCAAGGTCGTAAACTACAGATTTTGACCCTGACTGCCTCTTCACGTTTAACAACTTTTTGAAGAGGCCAAAGTGTGGCCCGATACTGAGCCAGCACTCGCACAAGGTGATAAAGCAAGCGATATGAAGAATGGAGGTGGGACTCAGTCGGTGAAGCTAAATCCCGTAGAAGCAAAGTAAACCATGCACGAAGTCATGGAGGCAGAGATACCTCAAAGGAGGTGAGCAATGAAGATGAGGTGAAATCCAGCGGGAGGATTAGGAATTACCTCCGATCTGGGGATGGGGTAGTCATCCTCCACGGCTGGATTGATGTCGGCATGTCAAAGAGGATGGAGCTCGTGGGGTCTTATTATCGAGCGCCGCTAGGACTTGTTCCTAACATAGGATCTCGTCCCGTTCTTCTTCGGAGCAGTGGTGGCAGGGGTGCCGGACCCATGGCAGTGTCGAATTTCTTCTTCGTAGCAGTGGCGACAGCGCAGGATCCAGCAGCAGCAGTGATAGTGCAGGATCCAACAGTAGCTGGGGAATGCCCTGAGCACATCTCGCGCAACACGTAGGAGAAGAAACTGTGGAGAGAAGTTGAGAGACAATGGCAGCAGCACGAGGAGGAAGAAGAGACCAAGTGTCAAAATTACCGCCGTAGATTGATACTTAAATACTGGCGAGATATCATCCGACGGCCAGCAATCACCTACCCTAACGCGTGGCACGCATTGGCACTGACGTGTGGAAGTGTGTACAC
The DNA here is from genome assembly GCA_910589775.1 of Avena eriantha. NCBI lineage: Eukaryota > Viridiplantae > Streptophyta > Magnoliopsida > Poales > Poaceae > Avena > Avena eriantha. The sequence goes on along the minus strand of OU342742.1, from coordinate 194,348,982 downwards.
CAAACCATCGCTGCACGATCCCCACCCAGCATGGAAATCGAGGAGACGCAGTTAAAACCCCAAATTACGTGTGACTAGTAAAATCTTGGTCAGATAATGGGGCCCATATTTCATCTCGTCCCATCAGCACCGCTCAGGCATGCGGCCGAGCTCATAAAATCGCCAGCACTGACGTCATGGGAACTCACACCATCGGCTACTCTATATAGACGTGTGAAACGGTAATTTTTTCGACCCACATAGTTTTTATTCGAGTCTACGACTCCACCAAACACTCAGGGGATACTCCTAATAGGAGCACTGGTCGCACACCCGAAGATCTCCTAGGCCTAGTGTTACATCATGCACATACAAGTCCAGGGCTATTATGCCTCGATCCTTTCTTCGAATCCACAATTCAATTATGCACTCAGGGGCTACTTCCATAGGGAGTGCTAGAATCTCAACCGACAAACTATGGCCAATGATAGCAGTTGCAAAAGTTCAAAGTCCCCACTCGAGTCTACGACTCTAATAGGCACTCGGGGGCTACTCCCATAGGGAGCGCTAGTCGCGCACCCTACGAAAAGGAGTGGTAAATTATTCATGGCAAAGAGCATTGACCACATCAGTATTGTAAGCATTCGAAGCATTCGGCGACTTTGCATCTTACCAAACCGTAAATTGACTTCCAAAGAGACAACATCTCCTGGGCCACCCGAAACACCTCCGCAGTGATAAAATTCGGATGTCGTGTTTACAACATGAAGATAAGACGTGCGGATATTATCCAATGGCCTAGCAACACACCTGCTACGCTCTACTAGAAACATATCGTGCCTATAGGTATGATGAAAAAGCCTTGGCGGATGCATCGAGTGCACACATTAAACACTAGAATTCAACTTCGTAAGGCCTCCACAACATGAGTCGAATTACGCTAGCAACCTTCCAAATTCGAGTCCGGAGACTCGAATTTGAGTAGATAGCATTGTTTTACCCTAAGGCAGTTAACTAATCCCGATCTGTCGTATGAATCAGGCACGCATATCAACTATCCCTACAACATGAGCATACACCTGGTAAAACATTCGGATGAGAACTCAAAAGACTTTATAGTCTCCATCCGAATCTATGATTCAGACGAACACTCGGGGGCTACTAAAATGGGTATGCCGCACGTGCACCCATACTTGGCCTATACGGTGCAGCCTAAGAGAAGACCATGGTAAGGCCCAAGAATATTCGGGTGGCCTAAGTTTGAGAAGATGCGACTCCTTGTGAAGCACGACAAAGTGTAGATAGGAAAATTAAAGGGAAAACCCTAATCTATAACCGACTCGACCTACTATCCGGAGACCTATCCCCTCTATATAAAGGATAGGAGGGGCATCGAGGAGGACAATCTACAACCTAGCTTACACACCGCCAGATTGTATCTGCTCACCTCTATACTTCTCGATTTCATCGGTAACAAAGAGCAGACAAGCAGGAGTAGGGTCCCTTCTTAGGGCCTGAACCTGGGTAAACTGTGTGTCCCCGATGTGCTTGTTTGCTAGCCGATCGATGCCTCCAGCGCTCCCCACTTCCTTAAACCTAAGTCCATCATCCATGCGCATTGGCGTGTAACCCCTCTTCACTTGGACAATGCGGAAGTGAATACAAATCCTCTATCAGTTACTATATTCTTGGGTACTCCATGCTTGCTAACAATTGCTTTGACATAAATGTCAACCAACTTCTCTGTGTTGTCTTTCTAATTCACTGCTATAAAATGTGCACTTTTGGTGAGTATATCAACAATAAACCAGATCATGTACTTGTGTTTTTGGGTCATTGGTAACCCTATGATAAAATCCATCCCAATTCCCTCCTATTTTTATTCCAGAATCTCTAAAGTTTGCATTGGTCTTGCTAGACTTTGATGCTCTGCCTTCAATCTTTAACATGTATGACATTCAGATATGTATTTGGCAACCTCCCTCTTCATGTTGTTCCACCAAAATAATTCTTTGAGTTCCATGTACATCTTTGTACTTCTTGGGTGAATCTAATAAGGTGTTTCATGTGCTTTCCGAAGTATCATCTCCTTGATTTTAGGTACATCTGGCACAAAAATCCTCTTTTGAAACCATAGTGAACTATAGTCACCCAAAATAAATGTTGATGGCGGACCTTCTGAAATCATCCACATTTCTTAAACAATAAAAGGATCATCATTTTGACGTCGTATTATCTCATTACAAAGATCACACTTTCTTTATTCGATTATCCACATAGTATCTAAACCTCCAAGAGATACAGTTCCCACTAACTAGACTTGCAATTTTTCAAGATCCATCTTCAAGTCCTTTGGAAATTCTCTATTTGATGGTTGACTATTTGTGCACTTTATATTCAAAGCATATGCTACAACATTAGCTTTTACTAGGGTGTAATTCATTGTAAGATAATAATCCTTGATCAATTTTAACCATCTCTTCTATAACATGTTCAACTCCTTCTGAGTAAAGAAGTACTTGAGGCTTTTATGGTCCATGAATAACTCACACTTAGCTCCATAAACAAAAATGCCTCCAACCTTTTAATGCAAATACAATTGCTGCTAATTTCAAATCATGTGTTGGATAGTTGACTTCATGTGGTTTAAGTTGTCTAGATCCATATGCAAGTACCTTCCGATCTTTTATTAATACACAACCTAGTCCCTCCTTGGATGCATCACAAGAAAATCTATAATCCTTGCATGTTTCTGGCACTACTAAGACTAGTACTATTTTTAATCTAGTCTTCAACTCTTGAAAACTCGCTTCACATTTATCGTTCCATTGAAATGGAGTATTCTTTCTTAGAAACTTTGTCATTGATCCGACCATCTTGGAAAATCCTTCAATAAATCTTCTATAATAGCCTTCCATTCCTAAGAAACCTCTAACTTATTTAACATTTCTAGGTGCATTCCAATCTAGAACTGATTGAACTTTTGTTGGGTTTAGAACAATTCCAACCTTGCTGATGACATGACCAAGAAATTCTACTTTATCCAACCAAAATCACATTTACTAAACTTGGCATAAATCTTATGTTCCCTTAAAACTTGCAATGGTACTCTCAAATGATTAGCATGTTCCGCTTTATCCTTAGAATATATCAAGATATGATTGATGAACACTATCACGAACTTGTCCAAATAAGGCATACAGATCTTGTATGAAGATTGCTGGTGCATTAGTCAATCCAAATTGTATGACTAAATACTCGTGATGTCCATACCTTGAAACAAATGCAGTTTTGGAACATTTTTGGGCTTAATTTTTATTTAATTATAACCTGACCTCAAATCAATCTTGGAAAATACTCCCGCTCCCTTGACTTGATCAAATAAATATTGTATTATCGGTAATGGATACTTGTTATTGATGGTGACATTGTTCAAGTTACAATAATCTCCACACATCTGTCATCCTCCATCACGCTTATCCACAAAGATTTTTGGTGTTCCCCATGGTGATACACTTTCGTGAATGAATCTTTTACCAGTCAATTCATCAATTTATTCTTTGAGATATTTTAACTCCTTTGGACCCATCTTATATGGTACTTGTGCAATAGGTGTTGTTCATGGTACCGAGTCAATAGTAAACTCGATCTCCTGATCTGGTGGCATTCCAAGTAACTATGCTGGAAAAACAACCATGAACTCATTCATAATTGGAATATGTTCCAACTTCACACTGTTCATGGTGTTCAATTGTAATCCAACTTCTATATGTGTATGCTTATCAGCTTGATAAACTACTCTTCCTCCACTAGGATTCTTGATTGAAACAGTCTTCTCTTCACAGTTGATCTGGGCTCCATGTTCAGACATCTAGTCCATTTCCAGAATTATTGTTATATCTTTCATTGGAATCACATAAAGATCCGTGTAATATACACAACCATAGATTGTAATGACCATTGGGTTTTCTAACTTTGCCCGTCTAATCCCAAATTTATCAATGAATTCCTCATAAATGAAGGAATTATTTGCGTCGGTGTCAAATAATACTTTGCCAAGATGGGTAAGTATGCTGAGCGTACCTATCATGGCTTTATCATAGTTTTTAATTCCTCCAAAGTTGTACAATTCAGCTTTCCAAATGGCTTGGTTCACTTGCCATTGTCATTCCTTCCAAAACTTCTACCACTTGTCAGTTGTCTGCCACTTTCGCCGAATTTACCGCCTCCCTTCACTGGCGAACCTCCTGTTGGCTTATTGGGACAATCAGGTTTCATATGTCCCTTATGTCCACATACAAAATATATAATCACCGGTTTCTGACACTCAGTCTTCACATGTCCGAGTATACAACAATTGTCACAAATAATCTTGCTCCTGGATGATGGTGCTCCCCGGTTTGCATTATTATTGGAAAGTCTAGATCTGGGTTTGAAACCCGGATTTGGTGTTGACTTATTCGGCTAAAACTTCTTACTCTCCTGCTTTGCCCTTTTTCTTCTATCCTCCTGACCACCCTTGTAATCATCCTCAAAAGTAATTGTTGCATCTAGCAATTGTTGAAATGATTTTTTACTAGCAATCCTCAGTTGCATCCTCATGTATGGGTTTAATCCTGGCATGAACCTCTTCTTTCTTTTCTCCTCAGTGTTTACCTCGTCAACTGCATAGCGAGACGATTGACTATACTCCCTGATGTATTTCATCACACTAGCACTGCCTTGCTATAGCTCTTCAAACTCTCTTCTCTTCAATTCCATGATCCTAGTTGGAACATGAAACTCCCGGAACCTTTTCTTGAATTCGTCCCATTTATATGCGCTACATGGAAGTTGCATAGCTAATTGATTTTCCCACCAAGATGATACATGTTCAGTCAAGAGATATGTTGCATACACTAAATTCTCCTCATCATTGCATCCCACCATCTTTAGCTTTCTTTCAGTATACATCAACCAGTCTTCTGCATCCATTAGCTCTAGCGCAGAAGCGAAAGGTAATGGTCTAGAATTTTGGAATTTAGAAAGATTTACTCCTCAGACTTTTGGCTCCCTTTGATTTCTAGCTCATCCAAGTAGTTCTTGCATGAACTTGTTTTGAGATATTGCATATACTACATAAAATTATGATCCATTAACAACCGCATTGGTGGTGGTTGCATTGCTCCATGCACCCTTGCATCTTCATCCTCTTTGTCTTTGGGTTCGCGCTCCACGTTTTGTTGTTTAGACTCGTTTTCTACTCCCATTTTCATATCCCTTCTAGTCCTGTTACACAAAGCTAATACTCATAATTACACCATGCTCATGTTTTTTGAGCTCAACTTCATGCATAGTTCTAGTCACACAAGAAAATCTAGATCTAAATCCAAATAAGAGCCAAATATGCATTACATGTTATACAATACAAACACCATAGTTTGGTACATCATTCATCTCACACCTAGTCAGTTACATCACAACCTGATATATTACAACCACTGCTGGTTCATGTTAGTGGTATCTCACTTATTGAAATAAAACAAGTTCACAAGCTCTACAATACTCATTACCAAACACTACAAGAAAAGTTGGCTTTTACAACAGATGATTTTCATCGTTGAAGGCCCATTTTTCATGGTGAAAAAGTCTTTTGTGATAGATGGGTACCCGTTGTAGAAGCCCCGTCACAAAAGAATCTACCACTGATTTTTCGTGACCGTGGTGAATTGCACCCTTCAACCACGGAATTTCGTGCTATTGTAGATTTGTTTTGCCAGCCCCATTGAATGCAGACATCATGAAACTGCCACGTGGCAAGCGCCGTTAATGGCCAGTTACCACTGTTAATGGTCACAAAAACATGGTAGAAGCCATACCCAACCAAGGCCTGCTAATTATTAAGTGGGTCGGCACATGAGAGAAGTCTAATAAGAAGATGGCTCATTACTATTTCGGCCTGCTAGAGGCCTACACTGATTGAAGGGGGCATCACTTTGTAGCCAACCTGCGCCCTATTAACTTTCTAGTCTGTTACTATTTTGTCCTACATAAGGCCTAGCTTAGTACAACACTATGTGGCCCATTAGTAGCATGCGCCGCGTCGGTCTAATACTATTAAGGCCCAAGTTAGACCCATCATTGTTCCTAAAGCCCATCATGAGCCGCCATTAAAGAACCATTTGTGAGAAGGTCCGTTACTATTTTGGACTTTTACTGTTCAGGCCTGCCTGTCATGGGTCACCCACTAACGACCCTTTTGTGAGAAGGTCCGTTACTATTCTGGCCTTCAACCATTCTAGCCTTTTACTGTTCGGGCCTATTACTATTCAAGCCTTTCACTATTTAGGCCCATAAGGTTTTTTGGCCTTTTGCCATTTCACGGCCTGCTATGATTCTGGCATGTTACTGTTATGGCCTTCTACTATTCAGGGAGCCCGTCTATGGTGTCCCTTTTGGCATTTTTGCATGCATGGCACATTACTATTACGGCCTTTTACTGTTCGTTCTTTATAAGGCCCATGCCAATCGTAACAATAAAAAAGGTGCATATGGACAATCATCGATCATCTTTTACCATTCATTGTCGATCCAATACAAAATGGGCCAATACCAAAGCCCAATTGGCCCAGTTATGGTACCGTCTACCGCCAGACGGGGACAACGTAAACTAAATGCCTACATAGCCTATGCGATTTACCTATATATTACATCAGTTGCAAACTTCTTAAAATTATTACATATTATCAACAAAATGAAGGGTAAGAAAATTCTACATTTCAGTTGCTAATCGAGATTGAGCCCACGGGTAGAAGAGTCCTCAATTTGCTTTCTCAATCTATCAACTGTGTCTCCCTTTGAGTGTGATAGCTACATTGGAAAACCACCTTGAGACATGATCTTGTAGCCCCCCACTTTGGTGGTGATAGCAATTATTGCAGTCTCAAACTAAGTAATAACAAGTTGATACAACAAACAAGGCAAATAAATATCCATCTTCATTAACAAAGAATTTGAAACTACTCATTTGACTAATATGACATGAGCTCTGAACTGGAGTTGACTATAGGTCCATGGTTTAATTATTGACCAACACGTCAAACAAAATAGGACAAGCAAACATTAAACAAGTGTTCTTACAGTTTGTCAAGCAATCAAACAATGTGTGTTTGGCTTATAATTTTAGCTAATATAAACTAGCTAGGTCATTTCAGCAAATATGGAAGCTGTTGTATAACCTAGAATGCATGAGACGTTTGGTGACTCGGAATTTGCGGTGAACTACACAATAGGATGTAGTTACTATCATAGCTAAGAATGAACCAGATAGATATTATAATGGCATTATACCCGAACTTATAGAGCAAGGAATGCAACCACCCATGAACAACGTAGTAGATGATAGTTATGTCGTTTCTTAAGATGAACCATATAGAAATTATAAAGGCATCACTTGTGAACCTGTAGAACAAGCTTTGCAAAGCAACATGTTTAGTGTTCCATGTTTGAGCTCTATGTAAAGGAAGAGAAATAGTTAGTGATGTAGATTTTGAAGAATTAGATGGCAACAAGAAAATTATAATCAAATTAGTAGGAAGATTTTAAATGGGTACTACAGAATAGCGGAAGGATACCAGGGAGGAAACAATAGTAGGAACTTAGCTCAGGACAAACCAGATAGAAGTCAGTAATTATGGAGTAGGGAATGCAAACTAATATTTTCGGGTAACTTCGATTTTGCAAGAAAACCACAATAGCAGGAAATTATTGTTGTACAGAGTAGCTAAGTACATGTGAATGCCAAAATAATAATAAAAGTGCATGACTTCAAAATTTGTACAGTAGGTGATGCAAACCAGCATGTCTAGTGACCTTATATGCAACACAAAGAACAAGCGTGCACAATGACTTGGTATGTAGCACAATTAAAAAAACGCAGTTCACTATGGCGGGCTTGAACCTACTATACTGCTAACAAAACTAAAACAGGTTGGAAATTTGGTTACCATGGTCGGAGGGGCATCTAAGAATCATCCATATCTGTGTCGGTGACGTCGAGGTCACCGAGGCCCGAGGGTGCTACTATTGCGGGTGGCTATTGGTGTTGGGGAAGTAGATTTGGGGTGGTCGATGTCGGATTCAGCATGGTGGACAAGAGCGTCGCTGAGACAGATCTAGTCCAATGAATGGCGACGCCCGTGCAGGTGGTCTGGAGTAGTGGACATGGAACTAGTTGAACTAGATCCCATTCCGTGGACATCGATGAAGCATCTCCGGTATGGTTGTGTAGCTGTTAGCGGCGGGGAAGCAGAGCTTGGGCGGTCAATGATGTCATCGGAGTGGTGAACAAGACCGCAATTCCGACATAGTGGTAGAGAGAACTGGTGAATCAGATCCAATATGGTGGGATTTAGTGAAGCAGCTCAGGTGAGGTGAACGAGACCGCAAATCAAGTGGCTCCGGTCGGTAGCCGATGCGTGCGGTGGTCATGGAGGTGAGAGCGTGAGAGAGGGGCTTTGGCTTTTTGGGAGGGGCAACGGGAAATACTACGTGAATCATGACTAAAGAGGTGAACATAAAAATAATTATGAACGTGCCCCCAAGCTACCGACTTTAGCATGCCCATTTTTGTCTGAACAATGGGTAGAATGGGAATTTTAATGTGTTTGAAAAGGAAGGGTTTAAAATGTTTCAGGGTCGGTGCGAGATTTTCCCACTCTATTGATATTTTGAATTTGGCTAGTGTCTATCTACTTATAATAGAAAAATGGTACTCCCTTGGTGGGAGATTTTGCATCAAAGTTTTTGAAACAGAGGGGCGTGAAATGCTTTCAGGTCATTGGGTGATTTTTCCGCTCGATTGAGATTCTGAATTTGGATAGCGTATGTCTACTAATAATGGAAAAATGGTACTCCCCTAGTGAGAGATTTTGCCTTAAAGTTTTTGATGGATGGGCACAAAATTATTTAAGGTAGGTGGGTGATTTTGCCGCTTGATTGATATTTTGAATTTGGCTAGCCTCCATCACTAATAATAGAAAAATGGTACTCCCCTAGTGGGAGATTTTTCCTCGAAGTTTTTGAAACGGATGAGCACAAAATGCGTCAATGTTGGTCGGTCATTTTTCCACTCGATTGATATTTTGAATTTGGGTAGCGTTCATCTACTAATAGAAAAAACGTAGTAGACCGTACGCTATCTATCCAGAAATTCAAAGCCGAAATTCACATCAACTGATCATCCATAACCATATTTCTGCACAGAAAATTGGATACCTTCAACTCACATAACATAGGGGGTAAATTTTGCCGCTTGGATAGATTTTATATTTGGCTAGGATCCAAGTAATAATAGAAAAATGGTACTCCCTTGGTGGAAGATTTTGCCTCAAAATGTTTGAAACGGAGGGGCACGCAATTCTTCGGGGTCAGTGGGAGATTTCACCACTCGATTACAATTTAAATTTGGCTAACGGCCAAGTTATAATATAAAAAAGGTCGTGTAGACCGTAGGTCAGGAATTTAAGGCAAGAGTCACATCAACTGATCATCCATGATTTAAATTGGATGCCTCTAATTCAAATGGAGTAGGCGGTAGGTTTTGGCTCTCGACTGAGATATTGATTTTGGAGGTTGTCCAATGAATAATTTAAAAAATAGGATGTTCTCCCACTGTTTCAGGAATCTAAGTCGGGGGAGTGATCATCTACCACGTGTATGAAAATGCAGATCTCCAATACAAGAATTTTTGTTTTACCAAACAACAAACAAATGTCTAAAGTAGCTCCGATTCAAGAATGTAGTTATGTTTATCACAACGCATGTGAAAATATATGTAACCAAGGGCTACTAATTATTTAGGTGCCGACACAGACTCTTCTGCAGGAAGCACTACATAAATGGTACTACTAATTTAGATCAAATAAAAATTCTGCTTCAAAACAAATACTACTGCATACTATCAAAACACAAACACCAGCTACGAGTATATGTAGATCACATAAAACAAGATTTCATCACGCATATAGTACTATGTAGAGAACACCATTTCATCACATACAGCAAAGTTTCATCAGACATGCATAACCCCCCTCCCTAAATAGATAGCTCTAACGTTCCAGCCCCTGCTGCTTTGAATGGAGGGCAAACAAAGGTGCAGCCACAATTCCATCAACTACCAAAACAAACAAACATTAGACTGCAACTATAAATAACACAACCTGGTATAACACATGCTTTCCCAAACAAGCCTTGCCTATTCATCTGAGTGTTATTTTCATCTCCTTGATGTTGTAGTCTGAATCAGCTGGGTTGCTGATAGGGATTCCTTTTGTTTCTTTGATTTAGCACTCTAAATCATGTCGATTGATGAAGGAAATGAATGAAATGATCAGCAAAATCATAGGTGTACAAAAATATAATTGTTACACATGAATGACTACACTAACCAGGTTTCATTGAGTAGGGATGTAAAGTACACAAACATTTAGGAGATCTGACCTTCTTACACTTCATGTTGCTGAGATTTAATTCGAATACTCTCTCCTTCGCCCATATAACCGCCATTTCTCTATCCTCAAATGTGCAAAGTAACCTTACTAAATCTTTCCCACCATATGTCCATGATTTGTTATGGCCAAGGGGAGTATCCAAATCAACCTTTATATGAGGCACCCAAGCTTCCCATTTTCTTGTTGATGATCTTGCACTAGACCACAATTTTAGAGTGAAGTCTCTTATAACCGCGAGGGCAACATCTCCAATATGCCCCTTAGCGATGAGAAGATTTCATATGGAAATATCACGTGTCTCATGTGGGCAGTCAATATAACATAGTTTTGTTGTCAAGTTGTCGGAGGAAATTTTATATTTAGACTTCATTGTTGGCAAGTACAAAATGCCCCCTATGAGAGTTATTGACCTGTGATAAATCTCAGCCAGCATCTCAACAGGTTCAATCCAGTCCTACCATTCTCCTAACTCTGATGAGTACCTCTATACTAGTTCTTGGTTACCATTGGTTACTATCCAAACAACCTAGAAATTGTTGCAATAGTGTGAAGACAATTGCCCATGGTTTCTCGAATAGAGAATTGTGTCGATGTCATACTTACATCTCCACCAAATTAGTGGTTATGGTATCAGTATTTTACTTTCACTTATTGGATCCCAGGATATTATCGCGTTAGACCCTTGCGGGTAATGAAGTAGCACCCTGCCATTGTAACATCTGAGTAAATATGGTTTGTAGGCTATATGCACTTCCACTACTCTGTTCAACTTTTGCAAGATGGCTTGGTCAAGATCATGATATGTTATGAATTGAGCATCCTGGATCTATTGGTGAAAAATCCAAGTAATGGCATTCCTGTATTGTGTGACGGGGTTAAATTTTTGAAATTGTTTCTTCCCATGAAGGCTATCCAATGCTTTTAGCCTACTAATGCCCTCAGTACGCAGGATGGGTATGGAGGAAGCCTGACGAAAATCTAAATGAATACATCGCCTGTCACATTGTTAAATGTTGCATATGGTCTTCCACTGAAACTGGCAGCATGATGCAGACATCACAATGCATCATCAGAATTAAGTAAACATCACAATGCATAATGCACAACCCTAAAAAATAATTAAGTAAACACCACAATGCATCATCTAATTTGACTGGAAAATTTACCATCAAAATTTCCTAAGTGCACGCATCCAAAAAATTACCTAAAAAGCAGAGTGTGTCATCAAAATACCTAAACAACACAAGGCATCAACAAGAGTAGTATGAAAGCACTTCAAAATGCTTCACCATGTCAGAACTAGGTAAAGGGAATGAACATTTATTTAGAGGTCACCGAGGAGAAAACAAATGCCCCCACCTGAATTTTCTCATTTTATCCTAAAGGAAATGAGAAAAACCGGATGCAGCTTCAGTGACTTGGTGAACCCAAGTCTCACGGTGACTTTCCCCAAGATGCACCCTCTATCTTAGATCCAATGTATGATAGTAGCTCACATTTTGAACTATGAAGTAAAACTATTTGAAAAAATGAAAAAAATCAGTAAATCATAGGTTCCTAGGTTTGAATCATGTGAACATTTCATCCCATTTGGATCACTAGTTTGTGATTAAATAGCTTTTATGTTTTATAGTACTAGTTTAAACTAATATCCATTGCGTCCAAAAACACTAGAGCGGAATACACAAAATAGGGAGGGAGGCAATGACCAATGCAGAACTTACAAAGTGGTTGATGAGTTTTGAGAAGATGGAGCAAGCGCCACCAACGAATGACGAGCCACAACCACTGACACTGAAGAAGCACGACCACGAGATGACGCATTCCTAGCATCTCATGCAGCTGTTAGTTTGGCAACGACATCCAACATAGACGAATGTGTTGCAGCAGTAGCCGGTGAGGATTTTGACTATGCCTCCACCATTTTCCAAGTATCACTCAACACTACCCAAGACTCCGATGCAGTACAAGCATCAACATTTGCATCCGCTTCACATGTATTCGCTGGTGCTGCTTCGGCATCCACCTTCACTTTACAAGCATCCGACGATATCGATTCCATTTCCTGGAAATGCCACTAGCTTAATTACTTCACAATTCCCAAAATAAATGTATTCTATCCATCAGAAAGCCTATAATCATTAGAGGTTGGGATGTACATACCAGCGAAAGGCGTTGAGGTGGTGTTCAATGGTAGAGCGGCGGAGATGGTCCGGTCAAGAGAAGGCTGCCAGGAGGAGAATATGACGATGTGGTGGAGGGGCACACGATTTAGCTTCCTCAAAATAGGCTTTCGCCCCACTATATTTTTTGTGAACCTCGCCTTTTTAGGGGAAACCCATGCTATATTAATATAACAACTACATGGCTGAGGATCTGAGCCTTGTGTTGCTCAGTTTCCCACCTACAAACATCAAGTTTATGCACTTATTCGTGTGATACAATGAATTTATAGGTACAAAACGTTCCAGGTCGTTGAAGTGTACCATTCTATGACATCGATTCTAGAGTTTAAACATCAATATGACATTCCACAATCTACAACTAAAAGTTTTTGTTCACTACCAGATACATGTACTTACAAATCACTCGCAATTGGCACTAACATCATCATTAACAGATCTTAGAAGTACAATTTTAAAAAGATAAAAAACCATAACAAGTTCGAATAAGATGTATGCTGTTCCGAAATATAATCACATAAAACCTGGTCCAATATATATATGTCATAATAGTACATCAAATATATAGATTCATTAACACCACACACAAGTAGAGCAAAAATAACTAGTTTTAGTACTTGACTTAACAAACGTCATCCTCACAAGAGATCCCAAACTCTTCCAAAATGAAGTAGCACGGTCATGCTGGTTTACATATTTCCTCATCTTTTGCAGGATTAGGACTATATGGGTGTGGAGAATCTCGAATTTTTGTTAGGGTCTCATCTTCTTCTAGAGCTGAGTTGAAAAGACTGTCATCTCGCTTTTCCACCTCTTCCAAGATTCGGTTGTACGCCTGGCCAATGTGTTTCATGTGTAAGCTAAGCTCGTTGCCATATACATTAGGCGACTTGGGTACTACATTGTCAGCCATGAACTTTCAAAGATCAACAACAACATCATGAGCAACTGAAATTGATATATTCCATTCTGCAATCAAATCAGCTATCCGCTTAGTGGATATGGCCACTTCTTATTTCAGGTGCCTATTCTGTTCGTCCTGATGTTTCTCTTTATCTTGAAGGCGCAAATATGTGTCTATGAGCTTTTTATTTTTATCGGAGACGACCATTTATCAAATCCTTGTAGTAATCAATACCATTACGCCATGGGCGATATCAATAAGTTGGAAATTGCATATAAGAAATCCAAAATTAACTCAAAATCTTGTTAAAAAATAAATCCAGTTGCACACATCGTGCATGCTCCACAAATGTATCGCAAGTGGCAAAGAACCAATCAGACGCACATTTACCAAACATAGGGAACATAACCGCCATGAAAATGGTCGTACTTGAGGGTTTGCCTTCTGAGATGGCACATGAGCAGTACTAGCCTTAATAAGTGATAAAGATTAGAATGACTTCGATTCTGCAAATCATGATGCAACTAAAATGATCAATATATTTTAGGGAAAATTTGAAGTAATAACTCGCCCTTTATCGAAAAAATTAGGGGATAAAGCATAGGTTTCTGAAATTCTAGCAAAGCAGCTTTATAGATCAAAACACTTGTTAATTAATAAACACGATTAAGGCATGTCTTCATGCAATGCTGATACGTCCATTTTGTATCACTATTTTATTTCATAATTTACTACTATTCATTGATATATTTCATATTAAGAGATGATACTTATGTTATTTCATCTATTTTTGCATGATTGATGACTTTTGGAGGATGAACCACTGGAGTCAGGATTCTGATGGAAAAAGCACTGTCTAGATGTAATATTTGTGAAGATCAGCAAATCCTAGAGAATATATGGAAATTCCTATTTTTCCAGAAGATGAAGAATGCAAGAAGGGGAAGTGGAGATGGGCCACAGGGGGCCCACACCACCCCTGGCGCGACCCCCTAGGCCACGCCACCAGGTGGTGTGGCGACCCTGGCCCACCTCCGGCATCGCCCTTCCATGTATATATTCCCCTAGGAAACCTAAAGTTCGGGGAGCGACGACAGAAAGATTTCGCCACTTCTGCGGGGCGGAAACTATAGAGAGAGAAAGAGTACTCCGGTAGGCAGAAATCTGCAGGGAAATTCCTTCTCGGAGAGGGGAGATCGTCGCCATCAACACCGTCATCAAGCTAGACTTCATCGGGATCATAATCATCATCATCTTCACCATCATCTCCACCAGCACCATCACCACCACTTCGTACCGCTGTAACAATTGGGTTGAATCTTGCATAGTTCTTAGGGGAAACTTTCTTGGTGTTGATTACTTGTTGTAGTTGATGCTATTGAGTGGAACCATTGAATTATTATTCATGTTCAGATTGTTACTTATCATCATCTAATCTCTGATCTTGATCCATATGATGTCTCGTGAGTAGTTCATTAGTTCTTGAGGACATGGGAGAAGTCATGTTGTTAGTAGTGGAATTGTGTTGAGAAAGATTTAATGGTTTGATATTTAAGTTGTGGTGCTATTCTTCTAGTGGTGTCATATGAAAATCGACTACATGATACTTCACCTTTATGGGCCTAGGAGAATGCATTGTGTATTTGGCTACTAATCGCGGTGTTGCCAGAGTGACAGAAACCTAAACCCCCGTTAGGAAACCTTTGCATAAGGGAGTGTAGGATCTCAGAGTTTAAGGTTGTGGTTAGGTTTTTATCTTAATTACTTTCTTGTAGTTGCGGATGCTTGCAAGGGGTATAATCAGAAATATGGATTAATCCTAGTAAGGCCAGTACATTAGCATAGGTTCACCCACACAACACGTATCCAAACAGAGAATATTAATCAACTATATGAAGCGAAAGCACTTGACAATATTCTCATGTGTCCTCGAGAACATTTGGTCATCTTAAGTAATACAACCTCACTAAAAGAAAAGTTTCCTTCCGCAACGAATTGGCCCGATGGTCGTCATAGAAGGTGCATCTTCCGCGACGAAATTCTTGGCTCTGCCGTGGCCGATGGAAAACTCTTTTTTCCTGTTTCGCGGCCCTCTACTACGACAGATTTGCTAAAAACGTGGAGGAATCTTGGCTGGCGTGTGGCAGAAGCAAGATTTTTATTTCCTCACGCGATTTTGACTCGCCGACGTCTTTTGAGGTGTGTGGGTCCCGCACGTTAGTGTCTCTAGGGGACCATACTTTTTGGTCGCACCTCCCTGATTTGAACTCGATAACATTGCTTGAGGCGCCTGCCGTTTAGTCAGGCTGCTAGGTCCCACATGTCAGCCTCTCATTAGAAGGATCATGTGCATGATGGAATTTTTTTCCTTCGCTCGCGCTACCCTATTCCGAAGTTGATAGCGTTGTTCCATGCATCTACCATTTAATCAACCTCTTGGGACCCACATGTCATCCTCTCATTAAAAGAAATGTGTGTATGATGGAATTTTTTCCTTCGCTGGTGCTACGCCGTTCCGAGTTGATAACGCTGCTCGACGCATCTACTGTTTAACCAACCTCCTGAGCCCCACATGTCATCCTCTCATTATAAGAAACGTGTGTATGATGAATTTTTTTCCTTTGTTCGCGCTACCCTGTTCCGAACTTGATCGCGTTGTTCGATGCATCTACCGTTTAATCATGATGCTGGCATCACATGTCATCCTATCATTAGAAGAAACGTGTGTATGATGGAATTTTTATCCTCTATCGCGCCTTCGTGTTCCGAACTTGATAGCATTGCTCGCTGCTTCAACCGTTTATACAGGCTAGTGGGCCCAACATGTCAGTCTCCTCAGTGCAGGAAACGTGTGCATGCTAGACTTTTTTTCTTCTCTCGTGCCTCCCTATTTGGAACTTGGCAACGTTGCTCGATACGGCACCCATATAATGTCTCCCTGCTGGGTCCACATGTTAGCCGCCTATGTAGAGGAAACGTGTGTATGTTGGACTTTTTTTTGGTCGCGTCCGCTGGTTTGACCTTGGTAACGTTGTTCCATGCGATAGGCGTGTATGGTCTTGCTGCTGGGGCCCACGTGTCAGCCTCTCTCGACAAGAAACGTGTCGATCTTGGTCTTCTTTTTTCCGGTCGAGACTGTTGTACAAGTACTTTTTAAACGCGCTCGTTAAACTTGATATCTTGTATGGTAAGGTTGATGGGTGCTAGTTGCAGGCAGGTGGGTCGGCCATGTCAGCCTCTCAGTACAAAAATATTGCTACAGATAAACTGCATGCCTTGCCAGTACACAAGAAAATTGTTATCCTTTTATAAAATGTAAAAAATGTATACTAACATCGTATATACCTTATTTATTTTTCTTCTTAATAGATTGCTTATCCATATGATACACATGATTGCTAGCAGCTCAACTAAAAAATGTTAAGTATAAATAATGTAGTAGGTAGTACTTAAAAACATGGATAGGTGGAGTTTTTTTAGGGGTGGGTGGACGGAGCCCAAAAAAAGGCCGAATTGAAAAAAATGGGCCAAACAGGGATTAATGGGCTATTTTTAATGGGCTCTTGCACAATCTAACTAGGCTATTTGCGCAGCCAAATGACCCAAAACATGGCCGAGTTAGAAGGTCTTGGGCTATAACGAGGCCGGATGGGCTAATTTCTTGGGCTCGATAGTTAAAATCCCAGGGTATGTGCTGGGGCTCGGCCGGATTCAAAACAAAGCCGTCAACAAGGGATAAAAGGTATAAAATATGACCGCCTAGATCCCAGGCGCCTGAGAACTTGTTATGTTAAGGAGATAACGTCACCCTAGTAATTGTGCTAATACTTAGTTGTAACATAGTAGTTGCAACTCATTAAATTCCCAGTTATAAGCTGTTGCAACAAATGTGTAACCCTCACGTTGCACCAATCGCGAGGTAAATCCAATAGCGAGAGAGGTGACTCTTGATAACTGGCAAATCCGATAAAATATTCACACATATTTCTGTGAAAATTGTGGACAAACACCCCGCGCCCGTAAAAACTTTCCGCCGAGACCCCAAACTTTCCCAAGCCCGCCCTCAATCGAGCGACCAACCCCTGTCTCTGCAAGTTTTGCGTCGTTCTTATGGGAGATGCACCGGATTAGAACCAGGCCGCAAACTTCTCCACGCCTTAAAAAAACTTCTCCACGCCTTTCTATCAATAGTGCCCGTCTACCACCATTGGCCGCGCCGTTATTCATGAGACGCACCGGCCGGCGGTCAGCTGGGCGATCCCCACGCTTCGCCTGCTAGATTCAGGCACTGGACATTCTTCTTGGCTTTGGTTTGTTCTCCACCTCTCCTAGAAATAGTTAAAGCTTGTGACCATCTAGATTTACAAGGTGCTTGCAGATTTGGGTAGGTACGTTCTTTAGGTAAATCTATAGTAAAGCTCTGGACAGAAGAGTCTGAAAACATCTTAAAACAGACTTGGCAGAGATCCTGTGCAAGCTTTTGACCTGATATATTCCCCATCCTTCTTTGATACGATGGAGCATTTGACTGTTGATGTACCTGACGAGGAAGTACTTAGAGGTACACTACAGTATAGATGGGCGTACCCTATAGAACATCGACTTCGCCTTTCCAAGGAGCGGGAAGATATCCGTAGACAGTTTGATAAGTGAGTGTTATGCAAAGATATCTTCACATACAAGACTATAGAAAAGTTAGATATATTCAAATGTCTGTCTTGGCTATGTTTTGTAGGTTCTTTGCAGAAATAAAAGTACCAGCAAATTTCGTTCCACCAAGAAAAATACCGGATGGAATAAAATCTAAGGATCATGTAAGACACTCAAATTGCACTATGAATTGTGTATGAATTGTCTAGATGAGGTAACACTTGTCTATTTTGTAACGCTAGATTTTGGAACTTGAATTTCTGGCCCTTATTTGTGGTCCTGATAGGTGTATAACAAAAGCTTCAGCTTGCATTTCCAACGGTGTTTGCCATAGCGCCGATGTACCTTCTGTGGAGACTGACGCAGCTAGAGGTTGTCCTGATGAACCTGCACTGGATTGCGTTTAGATTCGAAATCCTGCACTTGACATTTTTGTCCCAAGGAAAAGAAGGTTGTGGATCTGGTAATAATGCCTTCTATAGTACAAGATGCTGGAGGTGATGATTTATGAATTGCATGTCCCTCTCTATCAATGAAAATGGCATATTGTTTGCCCTTGTTTCAAAAATAAATAAATATTTGCATGTCTCCTTGTGTTAGTCGATGCAAAGAAGATACTATTTTATGTTCAAGTCATGTGAACAAATATTTTTGTATGTAGAGACATAAATGAGGATTGGGTGACAAAGTTAGCATAAAATTGCCAGATCAACAACACAAGCATAATGGCATTGCAAGAAAAGGAACAAAACCATCTTTTCACCGTTCTTGTGAAAAGGAGATGAGGCAAGAACCACGCCTGCAAGTGGCAGAGGCCAATTCTCGCGCAGCTCAGCTAGCATTGGTTTATCATTGATAAGACTCAAGCATCCGAATATTATGATTACATACTAGGAGTAGTTCCAGTTCTACACTACAGTTCAATAGGAAAAAGTGTAAGAAATGCGTAAGGTAGCTCCATAATACAGGTTCCAGAGAAAAGCATACAAATCATAAGAAAGAAAGCTTTGCATCACAGTTTACCACCTTCAGGTGCAACAGTTTCTACAGATTGTGAACCCAAATCACCACCTCCTTCAGGGGGCACGATAATTTTAGGAGCGGGATCAACATCACCAACCGCAGTGCTAGCAGTGGTAGCATGAGTCTCCACAATAGGCGAACTATCGAGCACCACAATGTCCTTTGAAGGCTCTTCACTGCCAGCTCCTGTCGCACAAGTCTCCACGGATGGTAAAACCAATCCACCACCTCCATCATCTGGCACGATGATGGCAGGTGCAGTCTCATCAGTACCAGCTGCAACTACATCAGTCTCCACATAAGGTAAACAAGGAGGCGTCTTAGGTGTAGCGATCTGACATCGGTTTTCTATTCCGTCATCAGGAAACTGAGAGTCTTCTTCAACTTTGTGCTTCTGCGGTTACAAGATAAACAGAGATTACAGCGAAAGCATCTACGTGTAACGACAAGAACATATGTCATTCTATTGATTTACCTTGTCATCTGGGATAGCAGAAGTCACAGGATTGGAACCTATTTCATCGAGAATCCTCTTTTTCGCTCCTTCCTCTATCTCCTTATACAGCAAGTTGTAATATTGATTACATGATGTTGATTGACAAATATATGCAAATGTTCAAAAGTTTGCGCTGTCGAACTACCAACTTTGAACGGATCCCCACTGTTCTTAGTTATGGGATCTAGCCCAGAAAACAAGCTTCTACGGAATCCTAGTCTACAAAAAAAGGATGCATACCCGGGATAAGAACTACTCTACACATGACAATGCTGCGCAATCGACAATAAAAATTTAACCGCATCATCAACTCTATCATGTAAGTTTGGAGTGAATCTAGATACACTTGTTTCACATAAGCTAAAACATCTTATATTATGAACCGGAGGGAATATGTACGAGTGTTCTAGTATTTCACAAACCACCATTGCTGCCGCGGGACAGAGATGACGGATGCTCCACCGCCCTCCATAAGGTTGACGCGCCGATCTCGCCGCCACCTATAGAGGACGGAGCCGAGGAGCTGGTCGACAACAATATGGAGCGAGAGGCTAGGGGTGGTAGTGGATGGGAAGAAGGGACCGAGTAAAATAGGATGTGTGTGCGTGGGGGGAGGTAGGTGAGGGAGTTAAATCCAGCTTGTCTTGGAAGGAACATGTTGCCACGTGCACCGGCATGTGCAAAAATCCCTCCCTCTCTCTTCTACGGCAGCTACTGACAGTAGTACTCCGGCTAGCTTCATCGAGTTCTCTAGTACTCCTACTAGTATACCTTTAATACTTCTACAAGGGTAGACAAGGAGTACTTGTTCAGAATAAGAAAAAAACTAGACTAGCACACCATCATACAGTATTGCCTTGTCAAATCACTGGTGATGCCATGATGAGCGACATGTTTTTCCTGGTAAACCTGGAAACATCGTGTTCCTTGCACCGCGTGCAGTTTCTGAGCGAAGTACTTACCAACACGTCCAACTTAGGCTTAGAGGACCCAAACTATAGTGAAAAAGAAACAAAACTACGGACCTGCAAGGAGTAGTACTAACAGTATTATACAATATTCTAGAAGAAATTATGTACGTAATAGTAGTAGTAGAGTACAACTATACTCCTAATAAGGTTCTTTTACAAGCTTGGTGAAATATACATACTTGAGAAACTACCAAGTGTACAAAGGGGTTTTTTGGTCATACGGAGTATTTTACAAGCCGGACCGGGTGCGAAACTAAATGCTGAGTACCCGTACATCAGCTAAAAACCAGCCAAAAGAAAGAGTTCAACAGAAGGCCGAGACCAAATGAGTTATCCTTGAACAGGCTCGTTCCACTCCAAGGCATTTGAGAAGCTTGGGATGAACCAAAATGGAGTCTCCGACCATGTCCAACGAGTATTGGTGTGGAAACCAACAGCTGCGTCGCCATTCAGACTGAAGCGGCAAATTTCAGAATGTGGCCTGTACTCGTAGCCAATTTCTTGGTGTGATGTGTAAACACAGTTCCTTCTCGTCAGATGTCCTAGCAGATCATTTGCATCGCCTACTGCAATGATGATCGGATAGTTCACGCCGAGGAAAAGAGAATATGATCCAAGATTAGTAACCCTTTTCCATCGGTTAGCTGCAGTTAACTGGCTTGTGTCCATCGAGAACACCATGCACTCAAACCCAGAAGGATAGGTGCGAATGGTGCGACCATAGTGAACAACACTAGTATTATCAGCAATTGCATTGTCTGAGACACGATACGTATAGACCAGAAGAAGTCTTGAACCACCAGCAGATCTTGCTAACCACCACCTACCAGGAACATTCTCCTCATCGTCCTCAACAAACCCATGTGTTAGGTACAGCACATCGCGTGGCGATAGGATAAGGATAGGACCTTCAAAGGGAAAGGAAATGTAACATGGAAATTATATTGATACTGATCTGACATTGTAGAAGTTGATATACAGTACCATTTTTAAAAATCTTGATTATACTTAAGTTGTTTGATTGCGTAAAAAAATGCCAACCTAGGGAGATGCTATGGAAATTCTAATTCTTTTCGAAATAGGGATATGCTATGGAAATTCTCCTAGAGACACGGTTTGATTCATGGGATCAAATGAAATAGGAAATAATCCTATAGGATCTTGAATGTAAAGTTCATAGGGAAAAAAAGCAAGGTTGGATCCTACAAGATTTTGGTGTCTTATATACCAAAGGAAAACCAACAAGGATTATTTCTAGGAGGTTTAATATCTTATCTTATCTTATAATAATATTACCACTATGTAGTATATGAATAACTTTGAATATTCATTGTTGGATCAGGACTTGTGAATCCCAACATTGCCAGCAGTTGGATCTTCTTTTCCATTCTAGCATCTACTTGAAGATTATATTGATAGTCTTTAGCACAATGAACGCTATGCATAATCCTCAAAACACACTTCTCCATCATTCTAGAATTTTCTCCTTCATTTCTCAAGACCATGTTAACAAAATTTACAAGTACTAGTACCTCATAAACATCGACTTCTACATGATAGAAAATACAAGAACTAAATATGCGCCCATACTTTATAGATGTCGATCAAATTTCTAAAAATTTTGAGCTTTACCTAGTATTATAATTCTATATAGTTATGATATGTCATATGTCTAGTATCCGAGTCTCACGTAAATACTACTAGTAGATACCATGTTTTCCATGGATGTACTAGTACTAGGAGACAAGGCAATACTATCAGCAGAACTCAATCCTATGAATCGAATTACTTATATGTAAGAAAACTTAGTAAGGATTGCATTCCTCTGAAATTCCTAGGGAATTCGTACGAATCAAAGAGGCTAAAATTCTATGAAATTCCTACTAACCAAAGAAAATTCAGAAAAAATAACTTACATTGATTTAGGAATAATATCTGGGTCTCACATAAGTACTTACTACTACGTAGTAGATACCATAGTTTCCATGGGATGTACTAGGATACTAAGCAATACTATCAGCAGAACTCAATCATATGAAACAAACTACTTATATGCAAGAAAACCTCCTAAAGATTGCATTCCTCTCAAATTCCTAGGGAATTCCTTCGAATCAAAGAAACTAAAATTTTAATGGAATTCCTACTAACCAATGAAAGTTCAGAAAAAATAGCTTGCATCGATTCAGGAAAAAAGCTAATAAATTACATAGGGAGGAGAATTTACCAAGTTCCAGAGACTTCCATGCATAAACACATCCGTCCTCGGTCACGCGAACACTCGATCATGTTGGATAATAGCATCGCGGCATCTGAAGTAGCCCTGGAACTCGTTCACACAAACTGACCATCCATGACTATCATTCCCGTTGATGACAGCAATCTTGAATTCAAAAATGGCGACTAGAGAGAAATCTTTGATTCCCCCAGTAGCTGTTGGAACTTGGCAAATGACTATCTTCTGCAGTTTAGTACATCGACCTTCATCAGCATCATCCTGAAATGTAAGTGCAGAACCTTCAGTCGGTTCAAACCCTAACATTTACAGAATAACAATCTTGTGACGAGTGTACCTGTTGACAAGGTCCCACATGAAATCGGGCCCAACTGTGACAATCCAATCTCCATTGCCGCCTGTTCGCTGCTCATCAAAACCATTTGGCATCACAGCATCGCAGGAGAACCTGTCTAGCAGCGTCAGCTTGCACGGGCTGCCCGCCACTTCGAAGCAGTCTTTGGATTCCCACGGTCTCACTGTCAGGTGAGAATGAAGAACACATGGGAGGCCAAACGAATGAGAAGAAGGTGTAGTTCCGCTCTCTTTTGCTGATTGAAGAATATGTTTGGACGAACCGACGAGGCTTGTGGCGGTGGTGGCGTCGCAATGGTTGATGAGTACTTGAAGAGGGCCTTCGGTGAACACCTTCTGAAACTTCTCAAGATCTTTACAGACCTTTTTCAATGTCACCATGGAAGGAGGCTGCAGATGGTGTTTTGGGGGCTTTATTTGGGGTGGGTGGGTGGGGGAGGGAGGGAAGATCGTTGGCGTGAGCTGGCGGCCGGGGTGCAATGGAGAAGACAAAGGCTGATGGTGCGTTACTCTACTACTTGTAGTACTTCAGAAGGTGGGCGAGTGGGGGTGGGGCTCCAATTGAGGCTAGTTGCACGAACCTCCAACAATTAGAGCCGTAGTTGCAAAGTGCTCCAACTGTTGAGCCCCACGTATGTAAGAAATAATGCTAAGAGGGCTAATCAAGAATTTTGTGCTATGTGCAGCATTTGTACCCAAAGGTAATTGTAGTACAGTAGTTTCTTGCAACTAGACTATCCTGATTATCTCGAGTTCCTTGCAATTTCGAATCCAATTGTTGGAGGTTTGTGAAATGTCCACCCTCCTCGTGTTCCGAGGAAGCTCTATGACCCTCTGTTCAAACAAAAAATGATCAAAGACAAAAAAAAGACCATTTCTCAGGGCTCTTTTGATTTTCAGGATTCTCAAAACATAAGAAGAGGAAACTACATGAATTTGGATCAAGTATGTGGTTGAATCACAGGGAAAGCAAAGGAATACTTTCAAGGAATCTCAATTCCCGTGTTTTTCCTATTCCTATATTTTTCCTATCATGCGTTCCAAACATGACATAATTCCTACATATTGGAATCCTATGAATCAAACAAAACAGCGTAGGATTATTTCCTAAGGGACAAGATCCTTCACAAAAACTTTGAATTTTCTTTGAATCAAAGAAGGAATGAAAAAAGGTTTCCTCTCTCGGGAAAAAAAAGGAACTCCACCTCTTGGAGAAAAAAGAAACTCCACCTCTTGGAGAAAAAAAGGAAATCCACCTCTTGTACCATTCACTGTAACGAGAGTAGCTACTAAAATCTATGTCTAGTACTAGCTGTAGGGCCCAACCGTAGCACGTTATTTACAAGTAGCACAGTAGCAGTCTTTGCACGTGCCTAGAAGGAAACAAAATAAAGCTATGCAGGTAATAAATGGCCATGGCAATTTCCAAGATACACAATCTTTTGCTTGTTCATTTTGATCTAGGCGACAGCCGGAGGATAGAGGAGTACTAGCTGCTTCGTGTCTTGAGCCATCGAGCTGGAGTAGAAATTTGGATATCTAAAAACCTGAATTGTCCTGTCAAACCAATGCTCGTTGCATGCAGCTTGACCAAACAGACTTACTATACTGCTTTACTGCGCGTCCAAAAAACTAGGGAGTACAAGAAGTACTAGTAGTACACTAATGTTACACAGCGATTTTTTTAACGGACACAAAGAGTTCACATTCATCTTGTAGTGCCAAAAGTAGAAGTTGTGCCAATATAGTACTATAGTAGTCACGTCCAGGTTGCCTTTACATGGAAAAAATAGTACGATGAGCAACAAGATCTATCTATTTTTGTACTCATATTTACGTATACTAGTAGTACTACAACGTACTCAAGAACGGCACGAGCGTGTGCTCCACAAGTGCACCTCCGCAGATAGGGTAATCCAGTACGGAGTATATCGCCACCGCATGGTCGCGTGATTATTATGCATTCGTCCATGCTCTAGTCGTGGGCACGTGCCATAGCAGTAAATAAATTGTGAAAAATAGATTACTCATAAATAATTACTCCCTCCATCCTAAAATAATAGTTACTAACTTGGCTTTGTCTAGATACACATGTATTTCGACGTATTTTAGTACTTAGATGCTCCCTCATTTCTAAATTAGAAAGCATACTAGGTTTTGTCGAAGTCAATATTTATAAAGTTTGATGATTCCGATAACATTGAGTTGATATCGTAGATATACATATTATTTTCTAGATATTTAGGCTAAATTCTAGGGCAGCCTATCCTGTACGCTGGACCCACGTCGATGCGTCGTCCACACCAGCGCAATTTCGACGGCAATCTTGATTCAAGACTTAAATCAAGTCGAATTGACAAGTTTGGGCATAAAATTCCATAATCACTGAGTTAGATGACTAAAATCAAAGCACCGTAAGAAAGGTTAGTGTGTTTATCTGTGGTCCATGTCATAAAAGTGAACAATAACATAAAAGTAATACTAAACCCCTAAATACTCCATAATAATATTAGCAGGAAACTTAGTTTACATCCAAAGTACATCCTTCCTAGTACCAAAAGAGAATCTACATGCGACTACTACTAGTAAACTAGAGTAGTAAAATAGTACTACTAGCAATACTATTTATCTGCTAATACGCCATTACAGTCTTGATCATCAACCGTAGTTTAAGATCGTTTTTTCCTGTCGATGCAAATCCAAAAAGATACATGCCTAGACTGTCCAAACTTCATCAGGAACCGCGGCGGCACCCCGAGGTACGTCCTGAGCTTGTCGGACGGGAGGTTGGCCGGTGTCGAGCTGCTCATCAGCTCGATTACCGCATTAAGGCTCTCGACCATTGACAAGTCCACCGACCCCGGCGGGCCAGGCGCACACAATTTCACCGTGTACCGCGGCCACAAGCACCTGTCCTGCCTGATGCACACCAAGGACACGATGGCTGCCAGGCCGAGCATGCTGATGGTCAGGCCGAACACGGCACCGTCATCCCCGCAGAGGAAGCGCGTGAATCCCCTCGTGCTTGTTGGTGGTGGAGTCAGGATGAGGCAAAAGAAGGCGATGTCGTAGATGGCCCTGGTTACTATGACCCCGTGGGCCTCCTTCATGTGGGGAAGGAGCCCTGCCGGCGAGGCAATGAAATCACAGGAAGAATCAATGCAAGAGCACGGGCCGTGCGAGCACGCGATCTTGTGCTTGTCGAGCTTGTCGAAGGCGACCAAGCTAAAGCAGCCGTCGTAGGGGTACTCAATCATCGCCTCAGACTGGACGGCGTCCATAGCAGCTGGCTCACGGTCGAATCCGCCGACGCGGTACACGAACTTGTGGGAGTGGTTATAGAGGGAAGATCGGTTCGGCGATGTAGTGCCCGCCGGCCTGAAACCCGGGTTGGGTGGGTATACGGAAGAGTATACTGATTGAGTTTCGTACTGTACTGGTATGATTGTACAAAAATACGCTAGGCATGGGCGCACTGGCGGGAGCTACACTTGGCCACTTTTTTCTTAGACAGTGTGCCACACACTGTACATGCTTCGTCAAAACAAAAAGGCTGCAGAAAGTTGACTGGTGAGTAATAAAGCAGGTGTCACGCTATAATGTACCAGCCAGTACAGTCAGCAAGAGGGAGAGACCGAGGCAGGAAGATCCAGGTGAGTGAGAGACAAGAAGATCTACTCCTGGAGAGAGACGAAAAGCCTACAGCCTGCTGCAGGGTGTACAGTGCTGCAGGGGAGAGATCGAGGACTGCATGCATGTCTTCGACACCAACCTGTAATTAACTATTTTGGTCTTATCCAATTTAAATGGCCTTAATAATCCCAGACATAGGGACTGCTAGTAATAGTAGTAGTACTACATCTTACAACAAATCGGATAAACCAGTACTGTATTTATTAGTGGTACTTCTTTTTGAGAAATTATAATTAGTTGTAGTACTTAGATATGTGAAAAACCAATCCAAGTTACTAATCCAATAGAGAGTACGATCACTCTATTTTATGGATTCTTGTTTACTATACGTACTAGTAGTAAAAGCTAGAATGTAGATTGTTTCAGAACAAATTTTGGCTCTACAATATCTAGCATACACGCAAACCTCAAAAGACACTTCATTGCTTAGTTTCAGGAATCTTGTGCTAAATACATGGACTTGGATGTAATTTTCATTTTTATGAGGTCCTTGATGTAAATTGTACTTCCACCGATCGCGTGTTAACTAATAAAGCACGTCGCTCCTACGGGACCTACCACAATTAAAAAATAATTACACTGCCCCGATTATCAGACAAAGTGGAACATGGTTTCTTATAATTCCAAAATTTTAAGAAATAGGATGTTTCAAGCTTCCCAGCTAACTTTGCACACTTTAGTGACTTTTTGCTGATTTGACGAAATTAGGTCAAACATTTGCTACAGAAGTAAGGGAAATTGATTTATATTGAATTAAATGCATTTTTAGAGGTAGATGGTGATGTAGTAAACAATGTTGTCGGTGTTAGTTTCCAGCTATCTTGAAAGAACATTTAATTCTCAATTTTTGGAGTGATGACGAGATTGTTCTTTTATGTAAAGAAACTCCGAAGAATATGGATCTGAATACTAGAAGACAAGTTTTCAGACATAAAGAGTGGACCAACATGTTGTGCTAACGATACCCATGTTTTATGAGCTTTCAAACTTCCAACCTAACTCCGCCAACTTGAATGACTTTATACCAATTATTTAACGAATTTAGGTCAAATTTGAACTACAAGTAAATTCTAGGTTGCTTTGAAAGTTTTATGAAAACTCCTCTGGAGGTACCTATTAAGGGGACAATTAATATATTATTAACAACCGAGAGTTTTGACGACACGTTCAACTTCATGCTAAGATTTTGCATCTTTGACAGTTTAACAAAATTAGGTCAAACTTGATATACAAGTAAGCGCAAAAGATCGCTCTTGAATTAAATGTTTGTCGATATTTGAATGACTTCCTAGCTAACTCTGCCCATTTGAATGACTTTATGTCGATTTATCGAAATTAGATCAAATTTGAAACTACAAGTAAATTTTAGGTTGCTTTGAAAGTTCTATGAAAAAGCTTTTGGCGGGCACCCATCGAGGAGTCATAATCAATATGTCAGAAACCACTGAGAGTTTTGGCGATAGTTTCAACTTTTTGGTAAGATTTTGCATCCTGACTATTTAACGAAATTAGGACAAACTTGAGCTTCAAGCAAGTAAGCACGATAGATTTCTCTTGAATTAAATGTCTTTTCTAGGATAGATGGGTGCATCTTCTCGTAGTAAACAATGCTGTTAGTGTGAGTTTCCAACTATCGGGGAAGAACATTCTCAATTTTTCGAGTGATATCGAGATTATTATCTCCTATAAAGGAAGTCTAGAGAATAAGGATCTAAATGCCACAAGCCAAGTTTTCCACATATATAGTGGACCAACATATTGTACTTATGATTTCTTGTGTTTTATGAGTTCTCAAGCTTCCTATAGCTTATCGCTCTGCCCACTTGAATGACTTTATATGTCGATTAATCAAAATTAGGTCAAATTTGAACTATATACTACAAGTTTTGTAGGTTGCTATGAAAGTTATACGCAAAAGCTTTTGGAGGTACCCATCAGGGGTTCACAATCAATATATGAGAAACAACCGAGAGTTTTAACAACTGGTTTGACTTTATGCTAAGATTTTTCATCATGACACTATTTAACGAAATTGGGTCAAACTTGAGCTACAAAGTAAGCGCGATAGATTGCTCTTGAAATATATGACTTTTCAGAGGTAGATGGGTGTATTTTCCTGTAGTAAATAATGTCGTCGGTGTGATTTTCCAACTATCAGGAAAGAACATTCAATTCTCAATTTTTCGAGTGATGACAAGCGAGATTGTTCTTTTCCATAAAGAAATGCTCGAAGAATATTGGATCTGAATGCCAGAAGCCAAGTTTACCGACATATATAGTGGACCAACATGTTGTACCAACGATTCCCATGTTTTATGAGTTATCAAACTTCCTAGCTAACTCTGCCATTTGACCGAATGACTTTATGTCGATTTATTAAAATTAGGTCAAATTTGAAACTTCAAGTACATTATAGGTTGCTTTGGTAGATTTACAAAAAAACTTTTGGAGGTACCCATCAATGGGTCACAATTAATATATCATAAAACACTGAGAGTTTTGACGATAGGATCAACTTTTTCCTAAGATTTAGCATCTTGACAACTAAATGAAATTAGGTCAAACCTGATCTACAAGTAATTAAGCGCGGTAGATTGCTCTTGAAATTAAATGTATTTTCATAGGTAGATAGGTGTATCTTGTTGTAGTAAACAATGCCGTAAATGTGAGTTTCAAACTATCAGGAAAGAACATTCAATTCTACATTTTCCAAGTGAAGATGAGTGAGGTTGTTCTTTTTCGTAAGAAGTTCGGAGAATATTGGATATGAATGCCACGCCAAGTTTACAGACATATATAGTGGACCAACATATTGTACCAACGATTCCCATGTTTTATTTATGAGTTTTCAAACTTCCTAGCTAACTCTGCCCATTTGACCGAATGACTATATGTCAATTTATCAAAATTAGGTCAAATTTGAAACTACAAGTAAATTGTAGGTTGGTTTGAAAGTTTTAAGAAAAATCTTTTGGACGTACCCATCGAGGGGTCACAATTAATATCTCTGAAAACAATGAGAGTTTTGACGATAGGTTCAACTTCTTTCTAAGATTTTGCATCTTGACAATTTAACGAAATTAGGTCAAACCTGATCTACAAGTAATTAAGCACGATAGATTGCTCTTGAAATTAAATGTATTTCTAGAGGTAGATGGGTGTATCTTGTTGTAGTAAACAATGCCATCAATGTGAGTTTCCAACTATCAGGAAAGAACATTCAATTATACATTTTCCAAGTGAAAATGAGGGAGGTTGTTCTTTTTCGTAAGAAGTCCGAAGAATATTGGATGTGAATGCCACGCCAAGTTTACATACATATATAGTAGACCAACATGTTGTACCAATGATTCCCATATTTTATTTATGAGTTTTCAAACTTCCTAGCTAACTCTGCCCATTTGACCGAATGACTATATGTCGATTTATCAAAATTAGGTCAAATTTGAAACTACAAGTAAATTGTAGGTTGCTTTGAAAGTTTTAAGAAAAATCTTTTGGCGGTACCCATCAAGGGGACACAATTAATATATCTGAAAACAACGAGAGTTTTAACGATAGGTTCAACCTTTTGCTAAGATTTTGCATCTTGATAATTTAACAAAATTAATTAGGTCAAACTTGAGCTACAAGTAAACGCGATAGATATCTCTTGAATTAAATGTCATTTCAGAGGTAGATGGGTGCATTTTCTAGTAATAAGCAGTACCATGGGTGTGAGTGTCCAACTACCAGGAAAGAACATTGAATTCTACATTTTCCGAGTGAAGACGAACGAGGTTAGTTATTATTTTCCGTAAAGATAAGTCCAAAGAATATTGGATGTGGATGCCACAAGCCAAGTTGACAGACCTATATATATATATATATATATATATATATATTCAGCACCCAGGGTGTAGAATAGTTATTTTGCACCCCATATATTTTTATGTTCTCACATATAGAAATTTAAGTTTTGTATACTAATAATTATGTTCATGTTCATCAAAAACGTAAAAAAAATCTACATAAAAATACGATGTATGTGTCATTATAGTTAAAAAATAGAAAATACGCATTTTACATCGTATTTTTATACAGCATGTAAACTAATTATTTTATGACATGTCAAAATTTGTTATGTTCTTCTCAACTTCCGAGATCAGAGAAAATTTATGTGACGTAAAAATAACATACGGTTTGGAAGTTGAGAAGAACATAACAAATTTAGACATGTCATAAAAACATTAGTTAACATTCTTAATAAAAATACGACGTAAAATGCGTATTTTCTATGTTTTTTACACTATAATGACTCATAAATCGTATTTTTATGTCGTTTTTACGTTTCTGATGAACATAAACATAATTATTAGTATACAAAACATAAATTTCTATATGTGAGAACATAAAAATATGTGGGGTGCAACTTAACTATTCTACACCCTAGGTGCTGAATAGGGTTTCTATATATCTATATAAAGTGGATAGACAACATGCTGCACTTGTGATTCCCATATTTTATGGGTTTTGAAGCTTCCTATAGCTAACCCCGCACATTTAAATAACTTTATGTCGATATCTCCGAATTAGGTCAAATTTGAAACTACAAGTAAATTGTAGGTTTTGCTTTGATAGATTTATGAAAAAGCTTTTGGACATATCCATCGAGGGTTCAAAATTAATATACTAGAAACCAGCGAGAGTTTTGACGATAGGTTCAACTTCTTGCTAAGACTTTTCATATTGGTAATTTAACGAAATTAGGTCAAACTTGAGCTAGCTGCAAGTAAACGCCATAGATTGCTCTTGAATTAAATGTCTTTTCATAGGTAGATCATCGGTGCATCTTCTTGTATTAAATAGTGTCGTCATGTGAGTTTCCAACTATCAAGAAAGAACATTCGATTCTGCATTTTTCGAGTGATGAATACGAGCGAGGTTGTTCTTTTTCCTAAAGAAATGTTCGAAAAATATTGGATCTGAATTCCACAAGCCAAGTTTACATACATATATATTGGACCAACATGTTGTACCAACGATTCCCATGTTTTATGAGTTTTCAAACTTCCCAGCTAACTCTGCCCATTAGAATGACCTTATGTCGATTTATCAAAATTAGGTCATATTTGAAACTACAAGTACTAGTAAATTGCACGTGCCCTACACGTGAGACTCGGATGATAAACATCTGGCATATCATCACTATATAAAATTATAATAGGCAAAATTTGAACTACTACAAGTAAACCGTGTAGGTTGCTTTGAAAGTTTTACGGAAAAGCTCTTAGAGGTACCCATCGGAGGACGCGCGCGTGGGGGGACGGGGTGGGGCAATTAATATACTATCAGGAACAAAAGAGAGTTCTGACAGCAGGTTCATCTTCTTGCTAAGATTTTGTGGCTTGACAGTTTAATGAAATTTGGTCAAACTTGAGCTACAACTAAGTGCGATAGATTGCTCTTGAATTTAATGAAATTAGGTCAAACTTGAACTACATGTAATAAATTGTATGTTGCTTTGGAATTTTTATGAAAAAAGCTTTTGGAGGTACCCATCGAGCGATTAATTAATATATCATAAACCACAGAAAGTTTTGACGAGTGGTTCGACTTCTAGCTAAGATTTTCCATCATGAAAATTTTGAATACCTTTTGAAAACGATCACATGAAATAGGGAGAGAGGGGAAATGATATTTCTATTCTCGATGGGCAACCCACAAGCTTGAGGTGCACCTTAGGCTTAAATATAACTTTAT
Organism: Avena eriantha; assembly: GCA_910589775.1. Lineage (NCBI taxonomy): Eukaryota > Viridiplantae > Streptophyta > Magnoliopsida > Poales > Poaceae > Avena > Avena eriantha. Next base: position 194,316,264 of record OU342742.1, on the reverse strand, counting down.
TTTTTCCACTATGTATAAGGTGGACCTTAGCGGATGCCACATAGTAGGCCTTTTTTGAACGGGTAGTATGCCATATTAAGGTGTGCTCTTTTACTCAATGCGGGAGTAGTATATTTCTGTGCTTAGACATATGGTCACCTCTGTCCACGCGATGTACATGCTGAGAGAATAAAACGTTGGAAGGGGAAGAGGGCAGTAGGGAAGAGAAGTTGAAGGCGGTTCCATGTCAGAGAAAAGTTATGATGGGTTTCTGACATGAGGTACTCCTGCGGCCTTACAGTGTACTACACTATGCTAGTACTAGTAAATTTCAGGACCTATGCATGTAAAAAAATGTGTGTTTTCTCTCTCCTTCACTGCCTCACACCATCCATCCTCCCTCTCTCCTACCCTTTTCCCTCGCGCACCGGCCCGACTGATCTCTCCCTTGTCCACAGTGTGGTGCTACACACGTGTGCCTTGGTACGGCGGCTGTGTGTCTCTGTCGTGTTCGGCAGCCGCGTTGGTGTGGAGTAGGGACGAGGAGTACATAGGAAGGAAACCACTTTGATCCTTGGCGGCAAAAAAATTAAAACTTTTCTGGTTTTTGAAATTTTCACTTGCTTCCCAAACATCGGGAGGGAAGGTTACACAAAAGATCGGCCATTCGCATTACTTCTTATGTTATATTATCTTTATCTTGTCTTATCTCTTACAATACCATACCACTGTATAGTGTACGGATAACTTCAAACATTGACCGTTGGATCAAGACCAGCCAATCCAAACATTGCTAACCGTTGGATCTTATTTTTCCATTCATAGCATCTACAAAGATTCTACTGATAGTCTTTAGCACGATGAACGCTAGTATGCGCAAACCTCAAAACACACAGTTTCAGGGTCCTTGTGCTAAATGCATGGAGTTGGGTGCAATTTTCATTTTTATGAGGTCCTTGATGTAACTTGTACTTCCACCGACCGTGTTAACTCTCAAGCACCTCACTCCTACGAGACCTACCACGGTTAAAAGAAAATGCAACCACCCCAATTATGAAACAAACTGGACCACAGTTTCTTATACGTAATACCCGAGTTTTTAGTACTAGGATTATTCAAGCTTCCTAGCTAACTTCGCACACTTCAGTGACTTCTTGTCGATTAACGAAATTAGGTCAAACTTGAGCTACAAGTAAGCGCGATAGATTGCTCTTGAATTAAATATATTTTTGGAGGTAGATGGGTGCATCTTCTTGTAGTAAACAATGTTGTCAGTGTGAGTTTCCAGCTATCAGGAAATAAAATTCTCAGTTTTCCGAGTGATGAAGAGATGATTCTTTTCCGTAAAGAAAGAACGAAGCAGAATATGGATCTCAATGCCATAAGCCAAGCTTCTAGACATATTAAGTGGACCAACATGTTTTACTTACGATTCCCATATGTTTTTTGAGTTTTCAAACTCCCTAGCTAATTAACTCTGCCCACTTGAATGACTACATGTCGATTTATCGAAATTAGGTCAAACTTGAACTATAACTAAATTGTAGGTTGCTCTGAAAGTTCTATGAAAAAGCTTTTGGAGGCACCGTACCGATCGGGAGGGGTGTCACAATCAATATATGAGAAAAAACCGAGATTTTTGACAATAGGTTTGACTTCTTCTAGGATTTTGAATCGCATGACACTATTTAATGAAATTGGGTAACACTTGAGGTACAAGTAAGTGCGATAGATTTCTGTTGAAATATATGACTTTTCAGAGAGGTAGATGGGTGCATTTTCTTATAGTAAACAGTGTCATCGATATGGTGTGATTTTCGAACTATATAAGGAAAGAAGGTTCAATTATTCTCAATTTTTCGGATGATGACGAGCGAGTTTGTTCTTTTTCATAAAGAAATGTCCAAAGAATAATATTTGATCTGAATACCAGAAGCCAAGTTTACCAACATATATAGTGGACCAACATGTTGTACCAACGATTGCCATGTTTTATTTATGAGTTTTCAAGCTTCCTAGCTAACTCTGCCCATTTGACTGGATGACTTCATGTCGATTTATCGAAATTAGGTCAAATTTGAAACTACAAGTAAATTGTAGGTTGCTTTGAAAGTTAAAAAAAAAAACTTTTGCAGGTACCCATCGAGGGGTCACAATTAATATATCATAAAACACTGAGACTTTTCACGATGTGTTCAACTTCTTGCTAAGATTTTGTATCTTGAGAATTTAACAAAATTAGGTCAAACTTGAGTTATAAGTAAGCGCGATAGATTGCTCTTGAATTAAATGTATTTTCGGAGGTAGATCGATGCACCTTCTTGTAGTAAACAATGTCGTCAGTGTGAGTTTCCAACTATCAGGAAAGAACATTAAATTCTACATTTTCCGAGTGAAGACGAGCAATGCTACTAGTTGTTATTTTTCGTAAAGAGAAGTCCAAAGAATATTGGATATGGATGCCACAAGCCAAGTTGACAGACATATATAGTCGATCGACAACATGTTATACTTGCGATTCCCATGTTTTATGAGCTTTCAAACTTCCTAGCTAACTCTGCTCATTTTAATGACTTTAAGTCGATTTATCGAAATTAGGTCAAATTTGAAACTACAAGTAAATTGTAGGTTTTGCTTTTTAACTTTTACGAAAAATCTTTTAATTTGGAGGTACCATTGAGGGGTCACAATTAATATATCTGAAAACAACAAGAGTTTTGACAATAGGTTCAATTTCCTGCTAAGATTTTGCATCTTGACAATTTTAACAAAATTAATTAGGTCAAACTTGAGCTACAAGTAAGCGCGATAGATAGCTCTTGAATTAAATGTCATTTCAGAGGTAGATGGGTGCATTTTCTAGTAGTAAGCAGTGCTGTGGGTGTGAGTTTCCAACTACCAGGAAAGAACATTGAATTTCTATGTTTTCCGAGTGAAGACGAACAAGGTTAGTTGTTCTTTTCCGTAAAGAAAAGTCCAAAGAATATTGGATGTGGATGCGACAAGCCAAGTTGACAGACATATATATATAGTGGATCAACAACTTGTTGTACTTGCGATTCCCATGTTTTATGGGTTTTGAAGCTTCCTATAGCTAACCCCGCACATTTAAATAACTTTATGTCGATATCTCAGAATTAGGTCAAATTTGAAAATACAAGTAAATTGTAGGTTTTGCTTTGATAGATTTACGAAAAAGCTTTTGGACGTACATATCGAGGGTTCCAAATTAATATACCAGAAACCAGCGAGAGTTTCGACGATAGGTTCAACTTCTTGCTAAGACTTTGCATATTGGTAATTTAACGAAATTAGGTCAAACTTGAGCTAGCTTCAAGTAAACGCCATAGATTGCTCTTGAATTGAATGTCTTTTAATAGGTATATCATCGGTGCATCTTCTTGTAGTAAATAGTATCGTCGGTGTGAGTTTCCAACTATTAAGAAAGAACATTCAATTCTACATTTTCCGAGTGAAGAATACGAGTGAGGTTGTTCTTTTTCCTAAAGAAAAGTCCGAAAAATATTGGATCTGAATTCCACAAGCCAAGTTTACATACATATATATTGGACCAACATGTTGTACCAACGATTCCCATGTTTTATGAGTTTTCAAACTTCCTAGCTAACTCTGCCCATTAGAATGACTTTATGTCGATTTATCGAAATTAGGTCAAATTTGAAACTACAAGTACTAGTAAATTGCACGTGCCCTGCACGAGAGACTTGGATAATAAGCCATCTGGCATATCATCACTGTATAAAATTATAATAGGCAAAGAGGAAAAAATATAATAGGCAAAATTTGAACTGCTATAAGTAAACAGTGTAGGTTGATTTGAAAGTTTTATAGAAAAGCTCTTAGAGGTACCCATCGGAGGGGGCGCGCGGGGGGGGGGAGGGGGTGGGGCAATTAATATACTATCAGGAACTAAAAGAGAGTTCTGACGGCAGGTTCATCTTCTTGCTAAGATTTTGTGTCTTGACAGTTTAATGAAATTAGGTCAAACTTGAGCTACAACTTAGTGCGATAGATTGCTCTTGAATTTAATGAAATTAGGTCAAACTTGAACTACATGTAATAAATTGTATGTTGCTTTGAAAGTTTTATGAAAAAATCTTGTGGAGGTACCCATCGAGCGGTTAATTAATATATCAGAAACCATAGAGAGTTTTGACGAGTGGTTCGACTTCTAGCTAAGATTTTGCATCATAAAATTTTTGAACACCTTTTGAAAACGATCACATGAAATAGGGAGAGAGGGGAAATGATATTTCTATTCTCTATGGATAACCCACAAGCTTGAGGTGCACCTTAGGCTTAAAGATAAATTTATTTTTTCCACTATGTATAAGGTGAACCTTAGCGGATGCCACATAGTACGCCATTTTTTTTGAATGGTCAGTAGACCATATTAAGGTGTGCTTTTTTACACAATGCGGGAGTAGTATATTTCTTTGCTTAGACATATGGTCACCTCTGTCCACGTGTTGTACATGCTGAGAGAATAAAGAGTTGGTAGGGGAAGAGGGCAGCAGCGAAGAGAAGTTGAAGGCGGTTCCATGTCAGAGCAAAGTTATGATGGGTTTCTAACACGAGGTACTCCTGCGGCCTTACAGTGTACTACACTATTCTAGTTCTAGTAAATTTAAGGATCTATACACGCAAAACAAATTGTGTGTTTTCTCTCTCCTTTACTGCCTCTCACCATCCATCCTCCCTCTCTCCTACACTTTCCCCTCGCGCACCGGCCCGGCTGATCTCTCCCTCGTCCACAGCGTGGTACTACGCATGTGTGCCTTGGTACGGTGGCTCTGTGTCTCTGGCATGTTCGGCAGCCGCGTTGGTGTGGAGTAGGTACGAGGAGTACATAGGAAGGAAACCACTTTGGTCCTTGGCGGCAAAAAAAATCAAACTTTACCGGTTTTCGAAATTTTCACTTGCTTCCGAAACATCGGAAGGGAAGGTTACTCAAAAGATCATCCATTCGTAGTACTTATTATCTTTATCTTGTCTTATCTCTTACAATACCATACCATACCAGTGTATAGTGTACGGATAACTTCGAACATTGACCGTTGGATCAAGACAGGCAAATCCAAACATTGCTAACTATTGGATCTTCTTTTTTCCATTCTTAGCATCTACAAAGATTCTACTGATAGTCTTTAGCACGATGAACGCTAGTATGCGCAAACCTCAAAACACACACTTCATTGCTCAATTTCAGGGTCCTTGTGCGAAATGCATGGACTTGGGTGCAATTTTCATTTTTATGAGGTCCTTGATGTAACTTGTACTTCCACCGACCGTGTTAACTCTCAAGCACCTCGCTCCTACGAGACCTACCACGGTTAAAAAAAATGCAACCGCCCCAATTATCAAACAAACTGGACCACTGTTTCTTACAGGTAATACCCAAGTTTTTAGTACTAGGATTTTTCAAGCTTCCTAGCTAACTTCACACACTTCAGTGACTTCTTGTGGATTAACGAAATTAGGTCAAACTTGAGCTACAAGTAAGCGCGATAGATTGCTCTTGCATTAAATATATTTTTGAGGTAGATGGGTGCATCTTCTTGTAGTAAATAATGTTATCAGTGTGAGTTTCCAACTATCAGGAAATAAAATTCTCAGTTTTCCGAGTGATGAAGAGATGGTTCTTTTCCGTAAAGAAAGCACGAAGCATATGGATCTCAATGCCATAAGCCAAGCTTCTAGACATATTAAGTGGACCAACGTGTTTTACTTACGATTCCCATATGTTATTTGAGTTTTCAAACTCCCTAGCTAATTAACTCCACCCACTTGAATGACTACATGTCGATTTATCGAAATTAGGTCAAACTTGAACTATAACTAAATTGTAGGTTGCTCTGAAAGTTTTACCAAAAATCTTTTGGAGGTACCATACCGATCGGGAGGGGTTTCACAATCAATATATGAGAAAAAACCAAGATTTTTGACAATAGGTTTGACTTCTTCTAAGATTTTGAATCGCATGACACTATTTAATGAAATTGGGTAACACTTGAGGTACAAGTAAGTGCGATAGATTTCTGTTGAAATATATGACTTTTCAGAGAGGTAAATGGGAGCATTTTCTTGTAGTAAACAGTACCGCCGGTACGGTGTGATTTTTGAACTATATCAGGAAAGAAGATTCAATTATTCTCAATTTTTCGAGTGATGACGAGCGAGGTTGTTCTTTTCCCTAAAGAAATGTCCGAAGAATAATATTGGATCTGAATGCTAGAAGCCAAGTTTACCGACATATATAGTGGACCAACATGGTGTACCAACTATTCACATGTTTTATTTATGAGTTTTCAAGCTTCCTAGCTAACTCTGCCCATTTGACCGGATGACTTCATGTCGATTTATCAAAATTAGGTCAAATTTGAAACTACAAGTAAATTGTAGGTTGCTTTGAAAGTTTTACAAAAAAATATTTTGGAGGTACCCATCGAGGGGTCACAATTAATATATCATAAAACACCGAGAGTTTTGACGATATGTTCAACTTCTTGCTAAGATTTTGCATCTTGACAATTTAACAAAATTAGGTCAAACTTGAGCTACAAGTAAGCGCGATAGATTTCTCTTGAATTAAATGTATTTTCAGAGGTAGATCGATGCACCTTCTTGTAGTAAACAATGCCGTCAGTGTGAGTTTGCAACTATCAAGAAAGAACATTCAATTCTACATTTTCCGAGTAAAGACGAGCGATGCTACTAGTTGTTATTTTTCGTAAAGAGAAGTCCAAAGAATATTGGATGTGGATGCCACAAGCCAAGTTGACAAACATATATAGTCGATCGACAACATGTTGTTCTTGCGATTCCCATGTTTTATGAGCTTTCAAACTTCCTAGCTTACTCTGCCAATTTTAATGAGTTTAAGTCGATTTATCGAAATTAGGTCAAATTTGAAACTACAAGTAAATTGTAGGTTTTGATTTTTAACTTTTACGATTGAAGGTACCTATCGAGGGGTCACAATTAATATATCTGAAAACAACAAGAGTTTTGACGATAGGTTCAACTTCCTTCTAAGATTTTTCTTCTTGACAATTTAACAAAATTAATTAGGTCAAAATTGAGGTACAAGTAAGCGCGATAGATAGCTCTTGAATTAAATGTCATTTCAGAGGTAGATGGGTGCATTTTCTAGTAGTAAGCAGTGTCGTGGGTGTGAGTGTCCAACTACCAGGAAAGAACATTGAATTCTACATTTTCCGAGTGAATACGAACTATGTTAGTTGTTCTTTTCCGTAAAGAAAAGTGATACGTTGCTAACGTATCTATAATTTTTGATGTTCCATGCTTGGTTTTTATCTACTTTCTTATGTTTTGTTCCAACTTTGGAGTATTTTTATACACTTTCTTGGACTAACCTTTTAACAAGATCCCACAGTGCCAGTTGCATGTTTTCATCTGTTTTTGGTTCTAGGAAAGTCAGAAAATCAATATTCTCGGAATTGGACCGGACAAAAGCCAAAGTCGATATTTTACCGGAAGACTCACGGAGCCAGAAGACGAGACGGAGAGGGGCCACAGGGTGGCCACACCATGTGGTGGCGCAGGTCCACCCTGGCCGCGCCACCAGCTGGTGTGGGCCCCCTGGCCGCCCACCGACCTTGCCTCTTCGCCTATAAGATGCCTCCCGATGCAAAAACCCTAAGTCATCCAGCCTCCAGCCACGAAAGTTCTGCAGCGCCGCCGCCACCGAAGGGGAGATTCGGGGGACAGAAAGTCTCTGTCCCTGCACCCTGCCGGGACGGGGAAGTGCCCCCGGAGCTATCTCCATCGATCTCCACCACCATCTCCATCATCTTTGCTGATTCCTATGATGAGGAGGGAGTAGTTCTCTCTCGAGGCTAAGGGTTCTACCGGTAGCTACGTGTTCATCTCTCTCTATGCATGATCTTATTGATATCATGAGCTTGTAATCTATAGATCTACCTTGCTACTCAAGTGCTTTAACAGATCTCTGCTCTCCCCATGTGTGTGAAAGTGATAGCGTGCACACCATGGTGGCACTTAGGCTAGAGATTACAAATACTTGTTATGAGTTATATTTGGAGTTGGATGTCTCTATGAAATTGTGATGTTTGTTGGAACAATCTAGAGCTCAAGGTGACAGTGTGGGGTTATCTAGATGGGAAAAGCAGACTTTGAGGAGTGTTGTTATAGCCCTACCATGGATTGGAGTGTCCAACCGGAGAGTAGTTTAGAGTAGTATCATGAAGATAATATATTTATATGAGAGTGTTCACTTGTGAAAGTATGATCCCTAGGCCTTGTTTCTAAGCATTGAAACACCGTTTGCAACTAGATCAGTTACATGTTTGCATGTTGCCATCTTTTTTTCAGTTTGCCTTTAGTCTATTCCACGCCATCAAAGTATTTTATAGCACCGTTGTCTTATTTCCATACCACTTGTATTTCACTATCTCTTTGCTGAACTAGTGCACCTATACGCCTGACAAGTGTATTGGGTGTGTTGGGGACACAAGAGACTTCTTGTATCTTGATTGTAGGGTTGCTTGAGAGGGGATACCTTTGACCACTTCCTCCCTGAGTTCGATAAACCTTCGGTAATCCACTTAAGGGAAACTTGTTGCTGTTCTACCTCTGCACTTGGAGGCCCAACAACTGTCTACAAGAATAGAGGTGCGTAGACATCAAGCTATTTTCTGGCGCCGTTGTTGGGGACTGAAGAAGAAGAAACTCCCAAGTCAACCACACGCCAGCAAAGTATTTTCTAGCGCCGTTGCCGGGGAGGTAAGGTAAAAGGTACTCACATCCTTCGGTGTGAGTGCTCGAAGTTATTTCCTTTAGATTCTGCAATTTTTCTTTTTGTTTCTTGTTTTCACTAGTTAGGCTTAATGGAAAACAACAACAAAATTAGAGAGCTTTATAGTATTTATCTTGATTTAGGACATGAAGTGTTTGAAGAAAAAATTGAAAAACCTATGGAACTTTATTTGCATGCTAATAGCAATGTTGTTAGTATGAATTCTTTGGACACCATTGTAGCTAATGCTATGGAAAACTCTAAGCTTGGGGAAGCTAGTTTTTATGAAAATGATCTTTTTAGTTCCCCAGCTTTGGAAGATAGCTATTCTATTGCTTATGATGATACCAAACCTCCAATATATGATGATTATAATGATGAATATGATATTTTCAGTCCACCTACTATTGAGGAGAAAAATTAATGATTACAACATGCCTCCTATATTTGATGATTATGGTGATGAGAATAATAATGATAGCTATTTTGTTGAATTTACTCCCCCTACAATTAATAAGAATGACTATGCTGATGTGGAGAGTAATAATCATTTTATGCATGTGGCTCATGATAAGAATGTTTTATGCGATAGTTATATTGTTAATTTTATTCATGTTGCTACTAAAACTTTTTATGAGAAAGGGAAACATGGTCTTATGTATCTCAACATTATTAAGTTTCCCCTCTTTATGTTGAATTTTTTTGAAGTTACACTTGTTTTGCTTTCCTATGCTTGTTCTTTTGTGCTTTTATGACTTGTTTATTTACAAGATTCCTATGCATAGGAAGTGGGTTAGACTTAAATGTGTGATACATTGTAAATGTATCTATAATTTTTGATGTTCCATGCTTGGTTTCATCCACTTTCTTGTGTTTTGTCCACACTTTGGAGTACTTTTCATATGATTTCTTGGACTAACCTATTAACAAGAGCCACAGTGCTAGCTGCCTATTTTATGCTGTTTTTGGTTCCAGGAAAGTCAGAAAATGAATATTCTTGGAATTGGACGGGACAAAAGCCAAAGTGCCTACTTTTCCGGAAGTCATCAGATGCCAGAGTACGAGACGGAGAGGGGCCAGGGGGCCACCAGACCACCTGGCCGCGCGGCCCAGCCTGGCCCTCGCCAGGGGGTGGTCTGGCCGCCTCCGGCACCCTCTCGGCCTCCCCTTCCGACTATAAGATGCCCTCAGGATGAAAACCCTAAGGGCCCGATCAAAAATCCACAAAAGAGTCTGTAGCCGCCGTCATCTCCATCCCTAGGTTGGGAGGGATCTGAAGCTCTTCCCGGCACCCTGCCGGAGAGGGGAATTCACCCTGGAGACCTTCTTCATCACCATGCAAGCCTCCGGTGTGATGCATCAGTAGTTCATCCTTGGACTACGGATCCATGTAGTACCTAGATGTCTGGTTCTCCTCCTTTGTGCTTTCATGTCTAGATCTTGTGAGCTCCGTTCATGATCAAGATCATCTATTTGTAATTCTGCATTTTGTGTTTGCGGGGATCCGATGGATATTGAGATGCTATTTCAGATTGATTATTGATTCTATCATGTATTTGTTATTTGTGATCTTGCATGCTTTCCGTTGTTAGTAGCTATCTTGGCCAAGTAGATGCTAGCAACTCCAAGAGTTAGTATTTATGCTCGATAGTGGGTTCATGCCTCTGGTAATCTGGGGAAGTGATAGAAATCTCTAAGGTACTAGATGTGCTGTTGCTACAAGGGCGAAAACAACAATCCTTTGTTCATAGAACAATCGTATTGATTACTTTACTCGCAATTCGTAAAGCAATAATATATTGCTTGCAACTTAGTACTAGAGGGGGTTCGGATGATAACCTGAAGGTGGATTATTAGTCATAGATGCAGTTGGATGGCGGTCTATGTATAATGTTGTAATGCCCAATCAAGTCTCAAAGGAGTCAAGATGATTAGTATATGCATGTATTGCTTTCTCGATGTTTGTCAATTGCCCCGCTGTAATTTGTTCACCTATCATGTTATCTATCAAGGAGAGCCACCTCTAGTGAACTATGGATCCCGGTCCTTTTCTTTACATATTCTATAATCTATTTACTGCTTTGTTTTTACTTTCTACAAACTATTACTTCCTTCCATTCGATACGTTTAATCCTTTGTTTTCCGCAAAACACGGTGAGATTGACAACCTCATCGCAAGTTGGGGACAAAGTTCTATGGTTGTGTTGTGCAGGTCTCCACGTTGCTACTAGCACCGGTAGTGCGCCCTGCCAAGGCTCAACTAGCAACTCCTTTGGGGTGTTTCCTTGCTCCTACTGGTTCAATTAAACCTTGGTTTCATAACTGAGGGAAACTTGATGATGTTGTCATCATACCTTCCTCTTGGGGTTCCCAGCGAGCTATACATCAATACCGAGCCATCAAGCATTTTTCTGGCATCGTTGCCGGGGAGTCAAGGACATCTTCACAAGGGGAGTCCCTCATAACCAATCTCTTTACTTTGTTTTTTTTGCTTAGTTTCTTTTTTCTTTGTTTTCTTGTTTTGTTATCAAAAAATACAAAAAAGATTAGTTTTACAAGTTTGCTTTCTTATTTGAAAACACACAAAAAATTTAGTTCCTTTCTTGAGTTGCTATTATGTCTAGCCTTGCTCTAGTCACTTTGTCACCCGAGGAAATGATTTTCACTTTTAAACAAGGAATTGAGGAAAGTTTTAAAGAAGCTTGGTCTAGAATCTCTGATCTACATGAAAAATTGAGCCTAAAATGACTCAAAGCTTGTTACTTAGTAGTTTTTACCTTGGAATTGCTCTTTGCTATAGATATGCTTTAGATGCTGTTGTGGGAGGAGATTTCCTCCAATGTAATGAGGATTATGCTATAAATTCTATAAAGAGATTGATCCTTACTTACAACTTGCCTAGCCAAACTGATATTTCTTTCGCAAAAATGTTTGCTAGATTAAACACTCTTGAGACCGGCACTGCTAGCTTAAAAGATTGCTATAATATGCTTAGGGAGCATCACAATTATGTTCCCATAAATTCTGAACCATCCAAGTGGCTCCCTATAGTAAAGATTGAGATAAACACTGAAACTTTTCAAGCCCGCTGTGATATCATGTCTGAATTTTGTCTTATGCCCAAAGATATTTATGAATCTTTGAATACTTGGGGGCTTACTGAAGGAGGAAAATAAATATCTCTTGCTAATAATTCTACCATATTACCTATTGGAATAGCTGAAGGAGTGTTTACAAAGATCCTTGGGAAAATGATTTCTACTGATTATCTTGTTATTGAATGTGCAGGAAAAGGACAAATAACACTTGGAAGGTCCCTATTAGAACTCCTTGGAGCAATAATAGATGTGGGAAAGGGGACCATGCACCTTTATTCTCCACCAAACAATCATATTTTCCCCAAGGTTAAGAATAAAAGTAAGAGAGGTAAGGGCAAGAAATTTGGTCTTAATGCTTCTTCATTTGAGAACACTTGATTCTTTCTTGCTTCTTATGCCTAACTTAAAGGCGTTAAAGAAAAGTACTTATTGGGAGATAACCCAAAAGTTTTAGATGAGTCTTGGAAGTTATTACCTCTGTAATAACCGCTCCTTATCCTTTTTATTTTCTTTTTGTGCCAAGAGTAACCTCTAATGAGAGAGAAGTAATGATTGGAAAAGTTGCTGTCCCGAAACAGATTTCTGTGCTTCACCGTAAAAATTCGTGTAAAATCTCTGAACTTCTTTTTAAGGCGTGAAGTTTTCTGATTCTTCCCCAGGTTTTTATCTAACTTTCGTTAGTTCAACACTTTTTGATTTGAGCAACAGAAGGTCTTCGAAAAAATTCGTCTTTACCTGCTGGTCTGTTTTGACAGATTTCTGCCATTTTCTGCATTTGCTTCTTGTTGGTTCCTTTCTGAGTTCTTTTGGGGAATTGAGATTTTTGAGGGATGTGCTACAGTAGCTAGTGTTCTAATGGAAGTTTATTTGGTGTTAGAACTGAACCTTGAGACTTATTTATCTTGAGTGCACAAATGTTGCTAATGAGATTGTGTGAAGTTTTGTATGAAGGAACAGGTGTATGGAAGGAATGAGTAATGAGATGAAGAATGGACTAAAGCTCAAGCTTGGGGATGCCACGCGTGTCACCCCAAGAAATATCCAAGAAGTACAAGCGTCAAAGCTTGGGGATGCCCAAGGCATCCCCTTCTTCATCGATAAAAATTCCAGGTTTCTTTCAAACGCTTCATTTTTATTGGTTCATGCATAGTTGTGTTGTTCTTGGAGCGTCTTCTTTTTCGTTTTCATTTTGGTTTTTCGTTTGCTTTTGTTTTCTTAGTTTGCTGAATAAATTGGTTGGACCCCCTCTTTCATACATTGGTTTGCAAATAGTTTGGTTTGGTTTGGAAAAGAGTAGGAAAGTTCATACTTATGTGGTAAAAAGAGCTTGTTTTTGACTGTGGCCTATGTTTTGTCATGCCATGCTTGATATTGTTTTGGCTTTATGCTTAGTATTCTTTGTTGTAGCATGACTTGTTATAAACAATTGAGATTGCTTAATGTGCCTTGGATGAATCATGCATTGTTTTAGCATATTAAAGCATACTATAGTGGTATTCTCCTTTGATGCTTTATTTGGGTTGACTTATCGCATGCTCACACCATGTTATGACTATACCAACTCACCATAGCCTTTATGATCCTTTAGTTTTCAACTTGTAGTATCACTTTATGCTTTGATCAATGATGTTTTGTCGCTCTGCATGATTATGGCCATTATTGCTCTCTTAGTTTGTCGCTCCCAGTCTTTTGCTAGCCTCCACATCAAAGTATGAGTTCCACTCATGCATCCAACTCCCTAAAACTAGTTATTCCAAAGATTCCACCATACCTACCTACCAGCTTATGCTATTCCAAGTATATTCATGCTTTTTTTACCTTCCAAATTAAACTTTTTATGAGAAAACTAGTGATTAAAGCTCTCACGAACTTGATGGCACACTTTACTTTTTTGCATCTAATAAACTTGAACCATTGGGTCCTTCTTTGTTGCGTATATGCTTGTGCTTTATAAGTTGAAATTAGCATAACCATGTATCATGGGGAACGCTTTCAACATTGTACTTGTACTTTGTACCCCGTTGATATCATGTTCTTTTGCTTATGGATCCCGGCGGTGTGAAATAAGAACTTGTAAGATCATGGAGTTTGTATGTGAGAGAAGAAACGCCTGGGCCGCTAGCCCTAAGCCATGCCTAATCATGGTGGAAACTTGCAGCATCACCATAATGAGCACTCTATGAAGCATCCTCAATAAAAACCTATGCAAATAGCAAATAAAAAGATCGCTGAGATGCTCATTGTCTGCTTGCCTTGTCATTTTGATTATGGGATAGCTCCTGTATCATATGCAAGGGGTACCCCATTGGCGGTTCTTTATGATACACAGGTACTTACAATGACAAGAGCTTACTCGTGACTAAAGTTGAGTAGCATGAGGTTCGGTCTTCGTAAGTAAGGGGCATGAGATTTCGGTTTATAACTTGTCAAGCATATCCTATTAGTTGTGCACTTTAACCTTAATCACCATAAAGATGCTTATGATAGGGGCAATGAGAGCTGAAAGCTATAAGTACCATAATTTTTGGAAGATCTTTATGAGACTTGAATCCCTACTTCCTTCTATGAAGGCCTTTCTTTTACTTTTATGTTGAGTCTCCACCTTCTATCTTTATGCACCTGCTTTGAGAGCATAGTGGCCATTCTTAGTTCTATGTGCATTGTCCCAAGACTAGTTGATTGATGCATAACTTAAATGTGTGATACATTGCAAATGTATCTATAATTTTTGATGTTCCATGCTTGGTTTTATCCACTTTCTTGTGTTTTGTCCACACTTTGGAGTACTTTTCATATGATTTCTTGGACTAACCTATTAACAAGAGCCCCAGTGCCAGCTGCCTGTTTTCTGCTGTTTTTGGTTCTAGGAAAGTCATAAAATGAATATTCTTGGAATTGGACGGGACAAAAGCCAAAGTGCCTATTTTTCCGGAAGTCATCAGATGCCAGAGTACGAGACGGAGAGGGGCTAGGGGGCCACCACACCACCTGGCCACGTGGCCCAGCCTGGCCCGCGCCAGGCGGTGGTCGGGCTGCCTCCGGCACCCCCTCGGCCTCCCCTTCCGACTATAAGATGCCCTCGGGACGAAAACCCTAAGGGCCCGATCAAAAATCCACGAAAGAGTCTGTAGCCGCCATCATCTCCATCCCTAGATCGGGAGGGATCTGAAGCTCTTCTCGGCACCCAGCTGGGGACGAGAATTCACCCTAGAGGCCTTCTTCATCATCATGCAAGCCTCCGGTGTGATGCGTGAGTAGTTCATCCTTGGACTACGGATCCATGTAGTACCTAGATGTCTGGTTCTCCTCCTTTGTGATTTCATGTCTAGATCTTGTGAGCTCCGTTCATGATCAAGATCATCTATTTGTAATTCTGCATTTTGTGTTTGCGGGGATCCGATGGATATTGAGATGCTATTTCAGATTGATTATTGATTCTATCATGTCTTTGTTATTTGTGATCTTGCATGCTTTCCGTTGTTAGTAGATATCTTGGACAAGTAGATGCTAGCAACTCCAAGAGTTAGTATTTATGCTCGATAGTGGGTTCATGCCTCTGGTAATCTGGGGAAGTGACAGAAATCTCTAAGGTACTAGATGTGCTATTGCTACTAGGGCGAAAAGAACAATCCTTTGTTCATAGAACAATCGTATTGTTTACTTTACACGCAATTCATAAAGCAATAATCTATTGCTTGCAACTTAATACTGGAGGGGGTTCGGATGATAACCTGAAGGTGGATTATTAGTCATAGATGCAGTTGGATGGCGGTCTATGTATAATGTTGTAATGCCCAATCAAGTCTCAAAGGAGTCAAGATGATTAGTATATGCATGTATTGCTTTCTCGCTGTTTGTCAATTGCCCTGCTGTAATTTGTTCACCCAGCATGTTATCTATAAAGGAGAGCCACCTCTAGTGAACTATGGATCCCGGTCCTTTTCTTTACATACAATCTATAATCTGTTTACTGCTTTGTGTTTACTTTCTGCAAACTATTACTTCCTTCCATTCGATACGTTTAATCATTTGTTTTCCGCAAAACACGGTGAGATTGAGAACCTCATCGCAAGTTGGGGACAAAGTTATGTGGTTGTGTTGTGCAGGTCTCCACGTTGCTACTAGCACCGGTAGTGCACCCTGCCAAGGCTCAGCTAGCAACACCTTTGGGGTGTTTCCTTGCTCCTACTGGTTCGATTAAACCTTGGTTTCATAACTGAGGGAAACTTGCTGCTGTGCTCATCATACCTTCCTCTTGGCGTTCCCAACGAGCTCCACATCAATACTGAGCCATCAATGTGTTTTGAATTTGCTTCTTGATGCTCTCTTTTACTTCAATTCATATTTCTTATGTGAGCATCTTCTCAAACTATCAAGCCTAACTTAAAAGCATTAAAGAAAAGTACTTATTAGGAGATAACCCAAAAGTTTTAGTTGAGTCTTGGAAGTTATTACCTCAGTAATAACCACTCCCTATCCTTTTTATTTGCTTTTTGTGCCAAGAATAACCTCTAATGAGAGAGAAGTAATGATTGGGAAAGTTGTTGTCCCGAAACAGATTTATGTGCTTCACCGTAAAAATTCGTGTAAAATCTTTGTATGTCGTTTTGAGGCGTGAATTTTTGTGATTCTTCCCCAGGTTGTTTTCTAACTTTCGTTAGCTTAACACTGTTTGATTTGAGCAAAAGAATGTCTTCGAAAAAATTGGTTTTTACCTGCTGGTCTGTTTTGACAGATTTCTGCCATTATTTGCATTTGCTTCTTATTGGTTCCTTTTTGAGTTCTTTTGGGGAATTGAGATTTTTGAGGGAAGTGCTACAGTAGCTTGTGTTTTAATGGAAGTTTTATTGGTGTTGGAACTGAACCTAAAGACTTATTATCTTGTGTGCACTAATGTTGCTAATAAAGATTGTGTGGAGTTATGTATGAAGGAAAAAATTTCAGGTGTATGGAAGGAATGAGTAATGAGATGAAGAATGGACTAAAGCTCAAGCTTGGGGATGCCACCCCATGTCACGCCAAGAAATATTCAAGAGGTACAAGCATCAAAGCTTGGGGATGCCCAAGGCATCCCCTTCTTCATCAATAAAAATCCCAGGTTTCTTCCAATCACTTCATTTTTATTGTTTCATGCACAGTTGTGTTGTTCTTGGAGCGTCTTCGTTTTTGTTTTTTGTATTCATTTTCTTGGTTTTCTTAGTTTGCTTGAATAAATTGGTTGGACCCCCTCTTTCATGCATTGGTTTTCAAATAGTTTGGTTTGGATTGGAAAAGAGCAGGAAAAGTTCATGCTTAAGTGGTAAAAAGGAGCTTGTTTTTGAGTGTGGCCTAGACTTTATCATGTCTTGCTTGATATTGTTTTGGCTTTATGCTTAGTGATTTTTGCTGTAGCATGACATGTTACAAACAATTGAGATTGCTTAATGTACCTTGAAAGAATCATGCATTGTTTTAGCATATTAAAGCACAGTAGTGTGGTATTCTCCTTTTATGCTTTATTTGGGTTGACTTGACGCATGTTCACACCATGTTATGACTATCCCGAGTCACCATAGCCTTTATGATCTTTTAGTTTTTGACTTGTAATATCACTTTATAATTTAATTAATGAAGTTTTGTCGCTTTGCATGATTATGGCCATTATTTGCTCTCTTAGTTGGTTTCTCCCAGTCTTTTGCTAGCCTCCATAACAAAGTATGGGTTCCACTCATGCATCCAACTCCAAATAAAATCAAGTTATTCCAAAGAGTCCACCATACCTACCTATTAGCATTTTCTTTTCCAAGTATATTCATGTTTTTATCTACCTTCTGAATTAAACTTGTTATGAGAAAACTAGTGATTAAAGCTCTCACGAACTTGATGGCACA
Organism: Avena eriantha; assembly: GCA_910589775.1. Classification (NCBI taxonomy): domain Eukaryota; kingdom Viridiplantae; phylum Streptophyta; class Magnoliopsida; order Poales; family Poaceae; genus Avena; species Avena eriantha. Next base: position 194,298,517 of record OU342742.1, on the reverse strand, counting down.
CTTTACTTTTATTGCCCTTAATAAACTTGAACCATTGTGTTGTCTATGTTGTATATGCTTGCACTTATATGTTGGAGATTAGCAGAACCATGCTGTCATGGGGAACGCTTTCAACATTGCACTTGTACTTTATACCTAGTTGATATCATGCTCTTTTGTCTATGGATGTCGTTGTTGTGAAATGAAAGGGGAGCTTGTAAGTCCATGGAGTTATGTATGTGTGTTAGACAAATGCCTGGGCTGCCAGTCTAATCCATGTCGTCATGGTGGAAACCTGTAGTGTAACCATAATGAGCTGTCTATGAAGCATTCTTCTTATAAAAAAAGAGTCAGATATTGAGAAAAAAGGGAAAAGGAAAAAAAGATATGAGAAAAGAGGAAAGAGAGAAAAAAGCATCATTTTCCCATGGTAAATAAGAAGATTGTTGAGATGCTCGTTGTCTGCTTGCCTTGTCATTTTGATATGGGGATTCTTCCGTATCATCGGGCAAGGGGTACCCCGTTGGAGGTTCTCTATGATACACATGTACTTACTATGACAAGAACTTACTGGTAACTAAACTTGAGTAGCATGAGGAGCGGCCCTCGTATTCAAGGGACATGAGATTTCCAACTTATACTTCATCAAGCATATACTCCATAGTTTGTTCACTTTAACCTTAATCACCTAAAGATGCTTATGATAGGGGCAATGAGAGCTGAAAGCTAATAAGTACCATAATTTTTGGAAGCTCTTTGTGAGACTTGAATCCCTGCTTCCTTCTATGAAGGCATTTCTTTTAATTTTATGTTGAGTCTCCACCTTCTATCTTTATGCACCTATTAAGAGAGCATAGTGGTCATTCTTAGTTCTATGTGCATTGCGCCAAAAATATTGATTGATGCATAACTTTGATATTGCTTGTTCTTAAACTATTTTTATCTAGTCACTCTTATGAACTTTGAAGGTGGCCTATGCATTTATGTTTGCTACTCTATGAAAGACAAGTTGAATGCCACTATGCTATGTTTTCTTTATGTGAAACAAACAAACGTCTTGCAAAGCATTGTTATTCATGAATCTTTTGTTTGTGCTTTTTCATGTTGCAACATAGTTGCTTTGTCTTATTGTTAGAACTTTATGTTTCATGTTATGATTGAAGTAGTATGATCCTAGCTATCATTGTTTTACAAATACTTTGATCAAGTTTATGATGATGCATGTCACCTCAAAAATTATTCTTTCTTTTTATCACTTACCTACTCGAGGATGAGCAGGAGTTAAGCTTGCGAATGTTGATATGTTGCTAACGTATCTATAATTTTTGATGTTCCATGCTTGGTTTTTTATCTACTTTCTTATGTTTTGTTCCAACTTTGGAGTATTTTTATACACTTTCTTGGACTAACCTATTAACAAGATGCCACAGTGCTAGTTGCCTGTTTTCTACTATTTTTGGTTCCAGGAAAGTCAGAAAATCAGTATTCTCGGAATTGGATCGGACAAAAGCCAAAGTCGATATTTTACCGGAACACTCACAGAGCCTGAAGACGAGACGGAGAGGGGCCAGAGGGCGGCCACACCATGTGGTGGCACCGGTCCACCCTGGCCGCGCCACCAGGTGGTGTGGGCCCCCTGGCCACCCACCCTAAGTCATCCAGCCTCCAGCCACGAAAAGTTCCGCAGCGCCGCCGCCACCGAAGGGGAGATTCGGGGGACAGAAAGTCTTTTTTCCGGCACGTGCCGGGACGGGGAAGTGCCCCGGAGCCATCTCCATCGATCTCCACCACCATCTCCATCACCGTTGCTGATTCCCATGATGAGGAGGGAGTAGTTCTCTCTCGAGGCTAAGGGTTCTACCGGTAGCTATGTGTTCATCTCTCTCTATGCATGATCTTATTGAGATCATGAGCTTTTAATCTATAGATCTACCTTGCTACTCAAGTGCTTTAATGGATCTCTGCTCTCCCCATGTGTGTGAAAGTGGCAGCATGCACACCATGGTGGCACTTAGGCTAGAGATTACAAATACTTGTTATGAGTTATATTTGGAGTCGGATGTCTCTATGAAATTGTGGTGTTTGTTGGAACCATCTAGAGCTCAAGGTGACAGTGTGGGGTTATCTAGATGGGAAAATCGGACTTTGAGGAGTGCTGTTATAGCCCTACCATGGATTGGAGTGTCCAACCGGAGAGTAGTTTAGAGTAGTATCATGAAGAAAATATATTTATATGAGAGTGTTCACTAGTGAAAGTATGATCCCTAGGCCTTGTTTCTAAGGATTGAAAGACCGTTTGCAACTAGACTAGTTACATGTTTGCTTGCTGCCATCTTTATTTCTGTTTGTCTTTAGTCTCTTCCACGCCATTAAAGTATTTTCTAGCACCGTTGTCTTATTTCCATACCACTTGTATTTCACTATCTCTTCGCTGACCTAGTGCACCTATACACCTGACAAGTGCATTGGGTGTGTTGGGGACACAAGAGACTTCTTGTATCTTGATTGCGGGGTTGCTTGAGAGGGGATACCTTTGACCACTTCCTCCCTGAGTTCGATAAACCTTGGGTAATCCACTTAAGGGAAACTTGTTGTTGTTCTACAAACCTCTACACTTGGAGGCCCAACAACTGTCTACAAGAATAGAAGTGCGTAGACATCAAAAAGTCCAAAGAATATTGGATGTGGATGACACAAGCCAAGTTGATAGAAATATATATATAGTGGTTCGACAACATGTTGTACTTGTGATTCACATGTTTTGTGGGTTTTGAAGATTCCTATAGCTAACCCCGCACATTTGAATAACTTTATGTCGATATCTCGGAATTATGTCAAATTTGAAACTACAAGTAAATTGTAGATTTTGCTTTGATAGATTTACGAAAAAGCTTTTGGACGTACCCATCGAGGGTTCAAAATTTATATACCAGAAACCAGCGAGAGTTTCGATGATAGGTTCAACTTCTTGCTAAGACTTTGCATATTGGTAATTTAACGAAATTAGGTCAAACTTGAGCTAACTACAAGTAAACACCATAGACTACTCTTGAATTAAATGTCTTTTCATAGGTAGATCATTGGTGCATCTTCTTGTAGTAAACAGTGTCGTCGGTGTGAGTTTCCAACTATCAAGAAAGAATATTCAATTCTACATTTTCTGAGGGAAGAATACGAGCAAGGTTGTTCTTTTTCCTAAAGAAAAGTCCGAAGAATATTGGATCTGAATGCCACAAGCCAAGTTTACATACATATATATTGGACCAACATGTTTAACTAAAGATTCCCATGTTTTATGAGTTTCAAACTTCCCAGCTAACTCTGCCCATTAGAATGACTTTATGTCGATTTATCGAAATTAGGTCAAATTTTAAACTACAAGTACTAGTAAATTGCACGTGCCATGCACGTCAGACTCGGATAATAGACATCTGACATATCATCACTATATAAAATTATAATAGGCAAAGCGGAAAAAATATAATAGATAAAATTTGAACTACTACAAGTAAACCGTGTAGGTTGCTTTGAAAGTTTTACAAAAAAGCTCTTAGAGGTACCATCGTAGGGGGCACGCGGGGGGGGGGGGGAATTAATATACTATCAGGAACCAAAAGAGAGTTCTAACAGCAAGTTCATCTTCTTGCTAAGATTTTGCGTCCTAACAGTTTAATAAAATTAGGTCAAACTTGACCTACAACTAAGTGCGATAGATTGCTCTTGAATTTAATGAAATTAGGTCAAACTTGAACTACAAGTAATAAATTGTAGGTTTCTTTGAAAGTTTTATGAAAAAAGCTTTTGGAGGTACCCATCGAGCGGTTAATTAATATATCAGAAACCACAGAGATTTTTGACGAGTGGTTCGACTTCTAGCTAAGACTTCGCATCATGAAAAATTTGAACACCTTTTGAAAACGAACCCGCGCATCCGGACATAGTTCGTGCCCCAAAATTTCAAATACTTCGAAATTCCCATTCGACCCCTATTAAATTCTGTAGGTGGGGCTTCACACGTAATTTTCCCAGTATAGTGCTAGCAGTATCTAAACCCAACCCCCCTCCCCCTCTCTCTCCTCCAGGAATACGTCACCGGCCGGAACATTCCCACTGCACTTTCGTCGGCGTACCCGCACACCTAATCTGCTCAACGAACCCTCTTGTCCGGCGTGCTGATCACATCATCGACCGCCTAGGATCTGCTCCACAGACGTCGTGGTCCAGTGTTCTGCTCGTATCCTCGCCCGCCCCAGATCTGCTTAAATTTACCATTTGTCTTTCTTGTTTTCATATTTTTTTTCCCAAAAATTAGCGTCAAACATTTTAGCCCCACTATGGTCTGCTTTTGTTCCATGTGCTTAGTTCAATTTCCTAGATATGGAGAGGTCGGGTGTATTGCATCTGAGTTGTTTGATAATAAGAACAAGGCCACACTAGCGATAAAATCCACACATGTATCATAAGGAACTCTATGCAGTTTATCTCACTCTTGTATCTACTGTGTATCATAGTTAAATGAACTAGCTATTTTAATATGAGGCACTTGATGGTTCAGTTTGTTGTTCTCAGGCCACCGAAGCATTGAAATTATCTGGCTATTCATGAATAATTCAATGTATGATTGCTTGATTCATTGTTTGTCTAAAATTATCTGGCTAGCATATTCGAGGCTCACAATTGATGTGTTTTTATTGGCTGAGTTATTCTTCTTTTGTCTATGATTAAATCAGTGGAAGATTTCGTTGTGTAGTTCCTGGCTAGTTTATATATGCGAAACATAATGGCTTAGTTTTAATATTCGTTTTATTCATGTTCTGCACATTCTAGTTTGAGTAGTCTGCATCAGGTACTTTGGTTGATTGCTCGTATTGTTATTCAAAATGAACTTGTAGTTTGTTTCCCAGGTCTATTGTTTAAGTAACTTGTTTTGTCTTGGTCTCAGCCATCTTCAAGTAGAGCAGTCATTTCATAGAGCAGCACATGCTCGCATCGCTCCATGGCGCCAGCTGGTCCACTTATTCAAGAAGAATTAGATGTATGAGCCACCACTGTTAATTGCTTCCTTATATATTACCGCATTGACACATTTCAAATTCATGGTGGTGTGATTGCATGGTAATGCTCCTATAACTTGTTTTGTGTTTGTTTCAGGCCGCAAATGACCCTCTGAATGCCGAACAAAGACCCACTTCTCCAAGTTTAGATTTTGTTTCACACAGCAGCAGTGACAATACCTATTGCTCATGACACACCGCTTTGACTGATCCTCGTTTTTCAGCCGAAAGATTATTTGAGGATGCCCTCCAAGATGCCCATGATATTGTTGAGCAAGAAGCCAACAAAACAGATTCGGTAATCACCATAGCACGCAAAGACTTATATTAATTGAAAAATAGGCAAGCCTTAACGCAGAACATACTTAATAATCTCATATGCAGCTCTCACGGGAAGCCAGTTGTTACATGTCTCGGGATGCAAGCACCATAGAGACCTTTTCTGTAACACGAGTTATGGTGTTTTTTTAGTTGTCTGGACTCTGCTGCAACTTTTATGCTTCATTGTATTACTATCAAGTTTAGTGAGGATTATAATAATCAACTGTAATTTGCAGTTGTATGTTGTTTGAGGATTGTTGCAAACTGAGCATCTATCAGAATTACTACACACACATCAAAAAAAACAGTGAAAATGTAAGAGGTACAACACACGATCTACCGGAACAGGGAGAACGTCCATTGTATTACACGGGCACCATAGAACTTGCAAAATTCATAGACGTTCACTCAACAAAGCGAACACATAAAGAGCAGACCTGAAGAGAATACATTAGGAGCAAACCCACATAATCCATCAATCTGATGGATAGCCGTCGTAGTAATCGTAGTGGGTGGTACCATCCTCGCCATATGGCGGCAACATCTGCAGCTCAGAATGCTCGACAATTCTGCAATACTCCGCCAGCAATCGATCGAGTTTGAAAGGATAGTCATTCCATAATCCTCCTACTCCATACCCATATACAACGCTTAGCTCCTCTTCCCACGGAAGAGCCTCAAAGTTTTAAGATCTAATCTTGGATAGATCCGCATAGTATATGTTGTCGGCTTGCACTATGGGTACCCTGGTGCTATTGACGCAGACGCACCGATTCTCAGCAATGAAGAGAGCACGACTTCCAATGTCTCTGGCCGGCTGAAGGACACGGTTCTGGGTATCAACCCGGTAAACAACCAGCATGCCACTGTAGACCGGTCCACTCACAACGAACAGCAACTCCCCGTCAGACTCGACGAGGTAAAAATGATTCTCTAGGAACTGGCAGCCCGGAATAGGGCCTACAACGGTGGGATGCATCTCCAGGGTTCATGTGGAGTGCTGCAGCTGCACATCTCCATGAGCAGATCACACATAGTCGAGAGGACAGACCCGTACCTGTCTACGACAAAAACATCACCGGTGTAAGAGGTCATGCTCCGAAGTTCCGCGAAGTCATACAGCGAGTACCAACCTTCACCAAAGACCGGGCGACTCCCTTCCTCCCTGCTCTCATCCGCCCACCGAATGGTGGTGTTCTGATTGTTTGATGTAAACACCATCAACGACGGGAACATCGTCACAGCGACAGAAGCCACCCGCTCGGTCGGTATCTCCACCCTCAGGCGCTTGATTGCACCCGAGAAGGGCTTGTACAACCGGGTCTTGTACGGCTGCACCCTCTGTCCAAGCACAAGGAGGCCGCCGGTTGTGCTACCGATATAAAAGTACCTTCCAGAGATAGAGGGAGGAGAAACAGAGATTCATCCAAGGTAAACAGACTAAAATTCAATCAAGGTAAACCATGGAGTAAAACCCTGGGCAACAAGTGGACAAAGAAACAGAACTTGAAAAACAGATAGTATAGGATGTGAATGCAAAAAATGGATCGCATATATACAGATGAATATAAAGAAAGAACCTGCAAATAACCCGACTAATCTTCTTCTCAAGGTGGCGACCAGTTCTCACGTTCAGCAACATGATGGCGGCGTCTTCTACCTGATACTCCTCCGACAACTGGTGCTCTAGAACAATCCAGTTGGCTGGCATAAAGCGCTCCTCCATGAAGCCGCGCTAGGCGCTGTAGACTGCCCGAAAGGCGGGGTAGTAGTTGAAATCGTCCATCGAAAGGAAGATGTCACCTATCTTCTGGATGAGTCCCTCAGGGAGACCAGCCCATGGCGAGTCCTCCTGCTTATTGCCGTCCATGGATGATGGCGTTCGTGTGGTCTCGGTCCCACCAACTGGCACAGGAAGTGGTTCCAGAGACACACATTTAAACAAAGGCCTAGGAAAGCCAAGCGAATCGTGTGGAAACGAGACGACGGCATGCACACAGCAACCACAAGCGCGTTTCATCAAACTGGCACGGGCACGCGCACGCGCACTAATTACGCTACAATGGTCGTGAGGACACCATCTTTACGACTCCTGGGAGCACGCGAGTGTGTAGGTGTAGGATGATACTAGTAGTACTATCATAACCTCATTGTATTTAATTATCCCAAAATCTAAGAATAAAACCTGCGCTCCCTGGTCCTCAGGGCACACGCAAACGCAGGGCATTTTCCAATTTTTGCATGGCATTTTCCATTTTTTAATTTTGCTTTTTGGCTGTGTCCTTGGATGCTCACCATGTGGCCAGATGGGGTGTATGCTCCGTGGAGCTAAAAACCTCATGTTCTCTCAATAGCACGGTTGTTAATTATTTAGGTATATATGTTTTTAGTCCCAACTTGCACCGCGGGAGCGTTTTAGTCCCACATCTTGCAAAGTGAGCAACACTAGCCCCACAACTTGTAACCAGGAACATTTTAGTCCAATTCAATCAACTTTCTGTGATTTTATCCGAATTCGTCGTAACTAATTCTGGAAGTGACATGTGGCATCATATTTTTTGCAAAATGACCCCTATGTATTTTCTGTCTGCCAGTTGTGACCTTGGGATGACTTGACATGAGGATCTAAATAAGAAAACAAATAAGAAAAACTACCAATGCATTGTAGGGTATCGAACTGATTACCTGCGCTACTGAAGAAATCAACCTTGGCACTACAACATGCACACATAAGTGATTAACTGAAGAACGCTCCGGCTAATGTGTTCTTTATTTTGGATATTCAAAAATATGTGTTCTGGGGTACAATAACAACTCAACTTTATTACTTTTCATTTTTGCGAATAAGAAAAAACTCAAGTTTATTCTAGACACTACAGCTAGCTACTAGGTTAACGACAAAGCTATACAATTGATATTATCGACCATGCAAACATAGACGTGAGCATTTTTTATGTTCGTATGTGCTTTTTTATTGTATAAATAATTACTTCCCGCAAGTACTCCTCGTCTGGCATAATTACGTCCTCTCAAGTACTCCTCGTCTCACATGAGTAGTCGTGGGCATCTACCGTCATAGTGGCTTGTGGGTGTGTGTGTGTGTCGTTGCACAAAACTGTTAAGTTCAAATCCATTCTCCTCTTAGAGATTTAACTATTTTATTTGTACGTCTACTAACAGGTGGCCCACTTATCAGTCCGCATAGGGACACAAATGACATAAAAAAATAGAGGGGTCATTTTAAAAAAGTCAACGTCATTTGTGGACAAATTAAGTCAAATTCACTGAAATTTCATTAAATTGGACTAAAATGCTCTCGAGATATAAGTTGAGGGACTAGTATTGCTTATTTTTTAATATGTGGGACTAGAACGCTCTCGCGGTGCAAGATATGGGACTAAAGGTGTATATACCTCTTAATTATTTTACAGCCTCGATTGCTAGGCCGGGGGACCAATTAATGCTCCTAGTTTTGTTCAATTACTCCTCTAGTTGACCATAAAATATGAACCACCATGTCGTGTAATGCTCCTGGCCGATCATGTTGTTAAAACGGGAGTGCATCCATTGGCTTGCATGTTTTCAATTAGATGCGGTGGCCACGAGCATTGCCTGGTTTTAAGAATACTACTGCATGCAATAACTAGCTATAAAGTGAGTAGGTGAAGTTAATTCTCCAACCTAGTAGTACTACTCCGGCCTAGTAATACCGAACACAGGGAGTACCACAAGTGTGGTTATATGGATGATCAGTTGATGTGACTCTCGGCCATGAATTCCTGACCATATAGCCGTACGTTCTACCACCTTTTTTACTACTACTAGTAGTAGTACATGGACGCTAGCAAAATTCAATATCTCAATCGAGCAGCAAAATCACACACACACCGACTTCGAAGCATTTCCCGATTAACCGTTTCAAAAACTTTGAGCCAAAATCTTCCACCTAGGGAGTACCATTTTTATATTATTATTATTATCAAATGGGTGCTTGTTAAATTCAAAATCTCAATCGAGCGGCAAAACCGCACACCGACTTTGAAGCATTTCCCGCCCCTCCGTTTCAAAAACTTTGAGGCAAACTATCCCATCGAGGCTGTACCATTTTTGTATTATTATCAGATGGGCGCTTGTCAAATTCAAAATCTCAATCGAGCAGCTAAACGATACACTGACTTTGAAGCATTTTCCGCCCCTCAGTTTCAAAAACTTTGAGGCAAAATATCCCACCGGGGCAGTACCATTTTTATATTATTATTAGATGGACGGTCGCCAAATTCAATATCTCAATCAAGCGGAAAAATCACACACCAATCTTGAAGCATTTCCCGGCCCTCAGTTTCAAAAACTTTTGACTTCAAAATTCTGATTCTACCCATTGTTCTCACGCCCTATGGGTAAGCTAAAGTCAGTAGCTTGGGGGCACGATCGTAATTTATATTTATGTTCACCTCATTAATCCGAATTCGCCCAAATTTTCCTGTTGGTCCTTCCAAAAATCCTAGACCCCTCTCTCCCACGCCCTCACCTCCACGACCACGACGCGCACCGGCCGACAAAAATTCCATGGCGGCCGAACCCGCTTGAGCGGTTGTCTCGTGCACCGCCGCGGAGCCGCTTCACCGATGCTCACCCACTAGATCTGGTTCACCAGGTGTCTCTGCCATTCCACCAGTGCTGCAGTGTCGTTCACCATGCCGATGGCATCATCGACCGCCCAAGCTCTGCTTCCCGGCCACCGAAAGCTACCCAACCATACCGGATCCGCTTCACCGGTGTACACCGTACGTGATCTAGTTCCGGGAGTTTCATGTCCACCACTCTAGACCAGCTGCTCGACCGTCGCCGTTCACTGCGCTGGATCTGCCTCAGTGACGCTCTCGTCCACCGCGCTCATGCCGGCATCGACCGCCCAAGATCTGCTTCCCCGACGCCAACAGCCACCGTAACCGCAGCACCCTCGGTGACCTAGACGTCACCCGCACGGTACCGACGATGCTTAGACGCCTCTCCGACCAAGGTTAACCAAATCTGCAACCCGTTTTTGTTTTGTCAACAGTATAGCAGGTTCGAGCCTGTCGCAGTGAACTGCATTTTTGTCATCGTGCTCGTACATACAAGTCCGTGGGCATGCATGTTCTTCGTGCTAGTACATACAAGGTCATTAGACATGTTGGTTTGCATGTGCTGCTCTACAAATTTCAAGTCATGGACATGTCTGTTATTTTGTCATACACATGTTCTTAGCTACTCCATACAACAATAATTGCCTGCTACCGTATAATTCTTGCAAAATCTAAAGTCAGCAAAAAATATTAGTGTGGATTCCCTGCTCTACAGTTGTTGAATCTATCTGTTTCGTCCTGAGATCAGTTCTGCTATTATTTCCTCCTTGGCATCGTTCTACTATCCTATGGTAGCCGTTTAAACTCTTCGTACTAATTTGATTATAATTTTGTCGTTGCCATCTGCTTCTTCAAAATCTACATCACTAACTATTTCCTTTTTCTTACATATAGCTCAAAATGGAACAATGAACATGTTGGTTTGCATAGCCTATTCTACAGGTTCACAAGGAATGCCATTAATTCCTTATCTGGTGTTGGTTCGTCCTGACAACGGCATAACTGTCCTCTACTATGTAGTTCACTCGTGGTTTGCATTCCTTCTCTAGACGTTCTCTTATGATGCCATTATAATTTCTATCTGGTTGATTCTTATCTATGACAGCAACTACATGCCATTGTGTAGCTCACCGCAAATTCTGAGTCACCCAACGACTATGCATTCCAGGAGATGCCACTTCTTCCATATATATTTGTTGAAATGACCTCGCTTGTTTATATTTGGTGATATTCTAAGAAACACTTTGTTTGATTGCTCATTTCATTCTAGGCACACTTGTCTAATGCTTGTTTCTCCTGCTCTACAGGTTCACGAGAGACGCCATTATATCCTGCATCTGGTTCTGGGTCTGGTTCATCTTAAGTCACGACATAGCTATCCTCTACAATATATAGTTCATTCGTGGTTTGCATTCCTACTCTACAAGTTCTCGTATGATGCGGTTATAGTTTCTATCTGGTTCATTCTTCGCTATGACAGTAACTGCATGCCATTTTGTGTCTCAGTGCAAATTCCGAGTCATGCGACGTCTCTTGCATTTTAGGGTATAGAACTGCTTCCATATATATTTATTGAAATGACCTAGCTAGTTTATTTTTGCTGAAATTCTAAGCCACACACACACATTTTTTGATTGTTTGTTTCACGGTAGGCACACTTGTTTAATGCATGCTTGCTTGTCCTGTTTGTTTGACGTGTTGGTCAATAATTGAACCATTGACCAGTTGTAAACTCCAGATCATAGCTCCTGTCATATCAGTCAAATGAGTAGTTTGTCTTGTTTGATGTATTAACTTGTTATTACTTAGTTTCAGGGTGCAATTATTGCTATTTCCAACAAAGAGGGGGTTGCAAGATTAAGTCTCCTCCAATGTAGCTATCACACTCAAAGGAAGATGCAGGTGATCAATTGAGGAATCTGCTATCAACTTGATTGTCAACTGAAATGCCGATTTTTCTTTCCCTTGATTTGATAATATGTAATAATTTTAAGAAGTTTGTAGCTGATGTAATATCTAGATAACTCGCGTAGGCCATGTATTTCATTTAGTTGATGTCGTCCACATATGCGGTAGTTGTTACGGTAACTAAGCCAGGAAGGTCGATTAGGCAACAGTACCATGCTTTGTTATTGGCCCGTCGTGTATTCGGCCGAAGATGAACATTAAAAAATGCTGAATTATATAAATGTTTTATGATATTGGCATGGGCTTCAGAAAAGGCCGAAATTGTAAAAGTCCGTGGACATAATGGGCTGACCTACAAGTTGTAACTAGACGTAATAGTAATAGGCCGTAGGAGTAATAGGTCATAACTGTAACATGCCATAACAATAATAGGCCTTAACAGTAGTATGCCATAACAGAAACATCCCGCTGTAACAGGCAAGAAACCGTGAAATCCCAGAACAGTAACAGCACAAAACAGTAGCCGGTCGCAACAGTAATGGGCCGAAACAGTGAAAGGCCAGAATAGTGATAAGCCAGAACAGCAACGGCCCGAGAAATTTCTAGGCTAGGGCAGTAACAGGCCGACACATTTACCAGACTAGAACAGTAAAGGGCCGCTTATGGGCCTGAACAGGTAAAGCTCGGAACAGTGAAAGGCCAGGACAGTAACAGGCCTGAACAGTAATGGGCCATCTCAGACAAGGGCCGTCAGTAGGCCGCCTATGATGTGCTGCGATAAACAGTGATGGGCCGCCTGCATGCCTTAAATGTAGAGGAGCGACTTGGCGCAAGCTGCTAATGGGCCGCAGAGTGTTGGACCATCATGGGTCTTCTTTAGGCCAAAACAGTATTGGGCCTGAAAGTTCACGGGTCGCTGCTGACTGCAACTTTGCGCCCATTTCGAAAAGTATAGGACAAAACAGTAATGGGCCATCTTCTTATTGGGCTCCCTTAATGGGCCAGCCCAGTTAGAATTTAGCAGGCCTTGGCTGGGCCTGCCTTCTGCCATGGTTTCTATGGCCGTTAACAGCGGTAACTGGCCGCTAACGGTGGCTGCCACGTGGCAGTTTGCATGACGTCAGCAGTCAACGCGGCTGGCGAACAGATCTACGACAGAACAAGTTTTTGTGGCTGAAGGTTGCGATCCGCCACGGTCAGGAAAAAACCATGGTAGATTATTTTGTGACGAGGATTTTACCACGATGGCCATCCGTCGTAGAAGACTTTTTAGCCACGAAAAATGGGCCTTCAACCTCGAAAATTGTCTGTTGTAAAAGCCAACTTTTCTTGTAGTGCATGCTTGTCCTTTGCTAAAGAAAGGATTGGGCCACTTGCTGCAATTATTATTATTGTCTTTTATTTACTCGCACTTTATTTATCTGCATTATCAAAACCTCTAAAAATAAGTTTGCTAAGTATTTACAGAGAATTCCTGATCCAAACCACTTGTCAACACCTACTGCTCCTCATTGGGTTTGACACTCTTATTTATCAAAAATACTATGATACACCCCCTATACTTGTGGGTCATCAATACTATTTTCTGGCGCCGTTGCCGGGGAGTGAAGTGCTATTGAAGAGTGGAACTGATAAAGGAAACTTCTACTGTGAATATTGTTTAGTTCTATTTGTTACTTTATTTTCAATATGGATAATTCACTTAGTTTCTTATTTCGGGATGCTACTACCACTGCTAAGTTAGTAGATGAACCACCACCTGCTGAAATTTATCCTTTTAAAATACCTACAAAAATTGTTGATCGTGTTATGGATAACTATTATTTTGGAGATGGAACTATCCATCTCGGCGATAATTTGCTTTTTATACATGAATTATGCGGATTTTTCAAGTGTGCAAGTATTAAAACAGATCAAGTTAAGAAAAAGTTATTCTCTGTATCATTGAAAGGCAGAGCTGAGGAATGGTATAAGATGCTAAAGAATGGCCAATCTCTTGAATGGGAGGAAATTGTACCTCTCTTTTATTCCAAATTTTATCCTCCTAGTGAGATTCATAAAGATCAGAATCAAATATATAACTTTTGTCCTCGTGATGAAGAGAGTACCGCCCAATCTTGGGGGAGATTGAAGTTACTAATGCTCAAATGTCCTATTCATGAGCTCCCTAATAATATTATTATGAATAACTTTTATGCAAGGCTTTCTCTTCATGATAAGGATTTATTGGGTGCTTCTTGTGCTGGATCATTTACATGTATGAAAGAAGAAGCTAAATGGGATCTTCTAGACCATATTCAAGAAAATGCTGAAGCATGGGAGAATGATAAAGGAAGAAAGTCAGGTATAAATTATGATTATGAATGCATTAAATCTTTTATGGGAACTCATGATTTTCATAATATTAGTGTTGCTTATGGTCTTGATTCTCAAAGTATTACAAATTGTTTTAAGACCTTTGCCTCTTATACTAAAAGTGTAGAAGGTGGACACATTATCCTTTGTAAGGATACTTCTAATATTGTTTCACTTCCTAGTAGAACTAAGAAAGCTAGTGTCCCTATGTTTTCTGTCAGAATAAGTAATCATTGCTACTATGGTTCATGTGATAGTTATATCGTTAAATTCATTCATGATGCTGAAAGTTATTATGCGAGAGGGGAAAATGTTTTCATGCATCTCAATAATATTAAGTTTCCTCGCTTTATACTGAAAGTATTTATGTTGCACTTGTTTTGCCTTCCTATGCTAGTAGCCTCTGGTTTCAGTACTTTATTTTCTTACAAAATACCCTTGCATAGGAAGTGGGTTAGACTTAAATATGTGTATATTTGCTTCTTGATGCTCTATTTTACTTCAATTCATATTTTTATGTGAGCATTATTGAAATTATCATGCCTATCTTAATGGCTATAAAGAAAGACCTTTTTGGGAGACAACCCATTATATTTTGGCTATCAGTTTATTTTTGTTTATTTGAGTCTTGGAAGTTATCGTTTATGTAATAACCTCTCCTTATCCTTTTTTGGTTTTTGTGTCAAGATTAGCCTCTAATGAGAGAGAAGTAAGATTTGAGGAAATTGTTGTCCCAAAACAGATTTTTGTGCTTCACTGTAAAAAATCGTGAAAAATCCTAGAACATCGCACGGATCTATAAATTTTTGTGTGCATGACCCAGGTTATTATTTAACTTTAGTTAGTTTTGCACTTTTTTATTTGAGCAACAAAAGATTTCGAAAAAAATGATCTTTACCTGTTGGTCTGTTTTGACAAATTTCTGTCATTTTTGCATTTGCCTCTTAAATCGATTTCCTTTTTGAATTATTTTGGGCTTTCGAAAGGAGTTTCTACAGTAGCTTATCTTTTGATATATTTTAGTTGAAATTGAACCCAAAGGTTTATTATCTTGCATATTGTATGAAGTTTGATATGAAAGAAATTTTCAAGTGTTAGGAGAGAATGATGTAATGAGATGACGAATGGTCAAAAGACTCAAACATTATATTTTTGAAGATTCTTACAATGAAGATATTGATATTATTCAAGTGGTGACTCCGGAAGAATTTATTAAAGACTAAATTCAGAAACCTGCAGAGTCTGTTTTCGAATAGGTAACAGTTCTGGTAAGAAAAGGTCCGCGAAAAACTTTTTTTTTTGAAGTTTTTATCTAACAGGGAAGATAATGAGTCGAAAAAAGGGACGGAAACGGAGCCCGGGGACTCACACCACCCCGTGGTGCGGGCCCACCTGGCCGCGCCACCAGGGGGTGTGGCCACCCTAGAGCCCGTCTCTGACCCGTTTTCTCCCAGTACCTTCCTTTTGTTGTTAAACTTTGTAATATATAATCCCCCGGATCCTCCGAGGTCCGTATATTGTGTTCTCGTCGTGTTTTGTTTCGATTTGTTTCTGACAGGCAGATTCTCAGTTTTGTAGCCACAATGTCTTCCTCTGGACCACCCAAGGAGGATTCCTCCATGGACATCATCAACACATACATGTATGAGTTGAAGATTCACCCCAAGGATTTATTGCTCAAAGATGGGAAGGTACAGATAAAAGAGGTTCAGGACTGACATGGGTATACCCTATAGGGATACAGGCAATCACAATCAAACTCAACCACTCAAAAGACGATTCGGCTATGGACGTGGGTTACTCCCATAGGGAGCGCTAGAAACAATTTCGACTGAAACAAGCAAGCAAAAGACGACAGTAGTCGCAACCCAAGTCTTCGACTCAAACAAACAAAAATGACAGCAGTCGCAAAATTTCTTTAGTCCCTGCCTGAGTCTTCGACTCAACCAGGCACTCGGGGGCTACTCCCATAGGGAGCGTTGGTCGCGCACCCTATGATTATTTGCACGAAAGCTGTGTGTTGATTACATCAGCACTCGCAGATCATGGCGACACCGCCTCATAATTTTCCCTACAAAGAGACTACGTCTCCTGGGTTGCCCGAATCATCTCCGCGATGATAAAATTCGGATGTCGCGCTTACAGCGTGAAGGTAAGACCTAAATAAAGGCTTGGCAACGCATTTAACTGCGCACTACCAAAAATATATCCGTGCCTGCAGGCACGATGAACATGCCTTGACGGACGCGTCAAGTGCTCACACCCATATAACTGGAATTCGACTCCTGTAAGACCTCCGCAGCCTGAGTCGAATTACGCCAGCACTTTTCCGGATTCGAGTCCGGGGACTCGTGTTCGAGTAGATTACGTTGTTTCACCCTAAGGTGGTTAACTGATACCGATACTTCGGCTACATCAGGCACGTATATCAAAAATGTACTCATTCAGGCACTCGAAGACTTCAAAAAGTACCCAGTCGAATCTGCGATTCCACTGAATACTCGGGGGCTACTGACATGGGTATACCCTACAGGTACTCGAGCTTGGTATATACGGTCTAAATACGTACATGCCCACGGTGTCGCCAAGGCCCAGACGAAAGGACTCGAGTAACCTGCGGACTCTCGATTGCTTGAGAGACAAGAAGAAGCTAAAGATAGAAAGTTTGAAGGGGAAAACCCTAACTTGTAACCGACTCGACCTGCTACCCGAGACCTAGCCTATCTATATAAAGGCTAGGAGGGGGCGGCGAGGAGGATACACGCAACCCTAGTTTCCACAACTTTCGCCATATTGCATCTGCGCACCATTGTAACTTTCGACTCCTTTGATAATTCCACGAGCAGACAAGCAGGAGTAGGGACCTCTACGAGGCCTGAACCTGGGTAAATCCTTTGTCCCCTGTGTGCTTGTTTGCTAGCCGATAGAGGTTTCCAGCACTCCCTCCTTCTCCAAAACCCAAGTCCATAACAATGGGCATTGATGAGTTAAACCCTCGTCAAGGACCCTAAAGGAGAAGGTAGTCTGGAGGACAGGATGGAAGCACTAGAGCAAGAAGTATTTAGATACAAAAAGATGGTAGAACACGAAGTGGATATCATCCATAACATAAGTTCAGAACTCATCGCCGAGCACAAGAAGGAGACTGTTGAGCTTAGGGATGAAATTCCCTCACTCCATCGAACAACCAACCAACTACAAGCACAACTCTATGACATGCAAAATCAAAACTGTGAGTACGAGGCTAGGTTTAAACACATAAGTTCTGCTGCTAGTTTCCAGATATTGGAAACCAAGATGTCCTTTGCTGATGGAGAGCCTTTACCTTGGAAGTCGTATGATGACGAGAGAACATCACCACCTCCGAAGGAGTAATTCGTCATCAGGTTTTGGCATCCCCTTGGTTTGTTCCAAGCTTGGGGGAGTGCCGTGGTATCACATCATTATCTTTCATCTTTTTACCCTTTTAGTAGAGTCATATCATGAATAGAGAAGTTATCATATAGGATGGTTTGCATTGTGGAAGTATCTCTCCTCTAGTTAGTTCTCTATGTATCCCTTGGTGTGAGTTTCCATTATGGAATATTAATGATAAGTTCTGTCATTTACTTTTTGCACATCTTATTTTAGTTTGCAATTTCTGTTATATGATTGATCTTGTTGTTAGTATTGGTATCACTTTCGGATCATTAAGTAAATTTAGTTGGTTTTGGCAAACCTATCTCTGGTCAGTAGCAACACTATTTTAGGATTGAATGGAAAAGAGAAAAGTACTTTTAGAAATACAATTTCATTATCTTTCTTCCTTGATTGGCTCATAAGCTTAGTATTCTCTAGTTAAGATCTTTGGTGTTTCCAAGGAAGATTGCATGATTGTTTCTATCACTTTTATGTTTGTTTGTTTCCTTCAACTCTTATGCTTGCTACCCAGCCTTGCTAGCCAAAAACCTGTACTGAGAGGGAATGATTCTCGTGCATCCAATCCTTGAACTAAAACCTATGCCATTTGTGTCCACCATATCTACCTATAAGCATTATTGCTATTACATAAATTCTCGAGTTTTATCTCTCTTCCAAATTAAACTTGTTATGTGAAAATTAGTAATTAAAGCTCCCACAAACTTGATGGCACACTTTATTTTCTTGTACTTAATAAATTTGAACCATTGTGACTATCTTATGAATCTTGTATACTTGCAAATTATAAGTTGGGAATTAGCAAAACCATGTTATCATGGGGTCTGCTTTCGACATTGCACTTATTATTTAGTTGATATCATGTTCTTTTGTTTATGGATGCCGGCGGTGTGAAATAAAAGGGGAGCTTGTAAGCTCATGGAGTTTGTATATGTGTTAGAGAAATTCCTGGGTGACTAGCCTAAGACATGCCTAATCATGGTGGAAACTTGCAGCATAACCATAGTGGCATTCTATGAAGCATCCTCAATAAAAACCTATGCAAATAGCAAATAAAAAGATTGTCGAGATGCTCACTGTATGTTGCCTTGTCATTTTGATATGGGATAGCTCCTGTGTCATGGGGCAAGGGGTACCCCATTGACGGTTCTCTATGATACACATACACTTACAATGACAAGAACTTACCAGAAACCAAAGTTGAGTAGCATGAGGTTCGGTACTCGTAAGCAAGGGGCATGAGATTTTCAACTTATAACTTGTCAAGCATATCCTCATATTTGTGTCACATTAACCTTAATCATTTCAAGATTCTTATGATAGCAGCAATGAGAGCTGAAAGCTAATAAGTACCATAATTTTTGGAAGCTCTTTATGAAACTTGAAATCCCTGCTTCCCTCTATGAAGGGACTATCTTTTACTTTTTAATTGAGCCAGTAAACCTATTTCTTTCTATCTCAAGAAAGCATTTGAGTTGTTGTGATTCAATCATCCATATGATGATTTATTCAATAATGTTTCTTATGTTCCTTGTTTTGCACATTGCTCTTATCTGAGTGAATATTACTTTGAAAGCTATCATTCAAAACCCCATTATTGTTTGAGTCCTCCAATTTGTTAACCATTCTATAACCAAGAACAAAGTTTGCTATTACCAATTATGATTTACGTTGTGTATCTTTATTGTGTTTCCCTTAATCATTGCAAGTTAAGTTATATAATAGTGAGTTGTTTTCTATTATGATTTGTGTATTGATGAATTTGATGCTTCTTGTTCGTATTCTCTTTATCGACACTTCACTCCATAAACCTATCGTCATGTTTATTGAGCTCAGTTTTCACTTGGGGACAAGCGAGGTCTAAGCTTGGGGGAGTCCATACGTCCATTTTGCATCACTATTTTATATCATAATTTACTGTTATTCATTGATATATTTCATATTAAGAGATGATACTTATGTTATTTCATCTATTTTTGCATGATTGATGACTTTTGGAGGATGAACCACTGGAGTCGGGATTTTGATGGAAAAAGCACTGTCTAGATGCAATATTTGTGAATATCAGCAATCCTAGAAAATATATGAAAATTCCTATTTTTCCAGAAGATGAAGAATGCCATAAGGGGAAGTGGAGATGGGCCACGGGGGGGGCCCACACCACCCCCCGGCGCGTGCCCCCTAGGCTGCGCCACCAGGTGGTGTGGCCACCCTGGCCCACCTCTGGCATCGCACTTCTGTGTATATATTCCCCTCGTAAACCTGAAGTTCGGGGAGCAACGATAGAAAGATTCTGCCGCCTCTGCAGGGCGGAAACTACAGAAGGAGAAAGAGCTCTCCGGCAGGCAGAAATTTGCCAGGGAAATTCCTTCCCGGAGAGGGGAGATCGTCGACATCAACAACATCATCAAGCTAGACTTTATCGGGATCATCATCATTCATCATCATCATCTTCACCATCATCTCCACCAGCACCATCACCACCACTTTGTAACACTATAACAATTGGGTTGAATCTTGCATAGTTCTTAGGGAAAACTTTCTCGGTGTTGATTACTTGTTGTAGTTGATGCTATTGAGTGGAACCATTGAATTATTGTTCATATTCAGATTGTTACTTATCATTATTTCATCTCTGATCTTGATCCATATGATGTCTCGTGAGTAGTTCATTAGTTCTTGAGGATACGGGAGAAGTCATGTTGTTAGTAGTGGAATTGTGTTGAGAAAGATTTAATGGTTTGATATTTAAGTTGTGGTGCTATTCTTCTAGTGGGGTCATGTAAACGTCGACTACATGATACCTCACCTTTATGGGCCTAGGGCAATGCATTGTGTATTTGACTACTAATCGTGGGGTTACTGGAGTGACAAAAACCTAAACCCCTGTTAGGAAACCTTTGCATAAGGGAGTGTAGGATCTCACAGTTTAAGGTTGTGGTTAGGTTTTTATCTTAATTACTTTCTTATAGTTGCGGATGCTTGCAAGGGGTATAATCACAAGTATGTATTAGTCCTAGTAAGGTCAGTACATTAGCATAGATTCACCCGCACAACACTTATCCAACTAGAGAATATTAATCAACTATATGAAGCAAAAACACTTGATATTCCCATGTGTCCTCGAGAATGTTTGGTCATATTAAGTAATACAATCAGCTTGTCCTTTGCTAAAGAAAGGATTGGTCCACTTGCTGCAATTATTATTATTATCTTTTATTTACTCGCACTTTATTTATCTACATTATCAAAAAACCCTAAAATCCATTTGCTAAGTATTTATAGAGAATTCCTAATCCAACCCACTTGTCAACACCTTCTGCTCCTCGTTGGGTTCGACACTCTTATTTATCGAAAATACTACGATACACCCCTATACTTGTGGGTCATCAAATGCCTCCTCCGCTGCTGGGACATGAGCATGATGCTAAATGAAATCCAGCAAAACCTGTAAATTTTAGGAAAGAACATATCAACTTCACAATACAAAAAAGGATATTTGCATTAATCTGATGTCGGTGATTGGGATGTTCCCCTTTAGCAAAAAATATAATTTAAAAAACTCAGCAATGTAGGACACTAGCAAACAACAATCTGTTTATGAACGAGATGTAGCAAATTACCTCTGCATTCTTCAGCATAGGACCATCTTGTGAAATAAAGCCAAGGTCATTCTTCCCATCATCATAAGACTCTTCTTGGAAGCATGTGCTTCCCTGTGCTCATTGTACTTTATAACTAATTCCATTGCTACATCCATGGTGATCCGAACTTCCTAATGTAAAATATAGATCTACTATTTCAAATAGCAATCACCTAATCAACTATCCAGATGGTTGTGGACTCAGAGATTGCGTTGATGTGATGGAGAGGTGGATGTTGCTGGTAAAAGAAGGTGCATGACGGGGAGGTGCACAAATGTGCAAAAAATTGTAGCAATACTCGTATATAGATAGAGATAACAATAACACATAAACTAGGTCAATTATTAGTAACCACAAACTGTAGATAGGCTGTAAGCAAACTATGAACTAATCCCATATTAATTAACCTAATGTAATTTAATGTGGGAGTAATCTGAAATGGGGAGTACTAGTAAACAAAAGGGGATTACTTAATTATTAGTGGAATCTACAACCAGCCACCAAAAGCAACATGAGCATGCTCAATATCTGGATTGCAGACCGTACTTGGTTAAGAACCTAACGTCCAACCCTAATTACGCAAATCTAAGGGCATCTAGCCTATTTACAACCGAGTGCGGTGAGTAGGACACATATCTTTGGCATGCATATGCTGGTGCTCTGGCTCCCCCTCTCCGAGGTCATCGTGGATCTCGAGCTATAACCACAACAACATCATCACGCGCTGCAGCAAAATTGAGCATGGTAGATCGACCTAGTGGACGAACAAGCAACACTCTCATTTGTAGTTGCAACCTAAGAACTAGTGGCTGAAGTTCATTCCCTCGAACATGACGCGGCGACGAGGTGCCAGGGCGTAGTCGCGCTGGAGCCAGAGATCCTTATCAGTAACGATGTAGTATGACTCTGTGTCTACCATCCATGATTAAATCTAAACCTAGAAAACATTGTCAATCAAGACGAGCAGAATAGATAAAAACCCCAAAAGGAGAGACCCCATATAATTAATAAGCTAAATGTGAGAAAATAAACTGAGCTAGTGAACTTTGGCATAATTACCCTAACATGGCAGCCTTGCGCATCGAGATCCCCTGTCGTTTGCTAGACCAGCATGACTAAATCCATCGACATTGCTCAGAAAATGGGCGCGCCTTCAAAGCTGAGCGCCAAGGTTTTGTGGAGAAGAAAGAGCGAGGGGAACTAGTGCTCACATTCACTTAATGATATAGGATATAATTGTTCCATTCATAACTGGGCCCCATGATAGTGAGCCCATAGGCCCCAGACATTAGTGACCTAGTTTGACTTGCATTTCATATACTTTTGGAAGATTTCAACTCCATACAGAAGGTTTGCGATATTCATCTAACATCCTCATACGACTCCAAGAAGGAAGGATTGCATCATCTCTGAGCTGCATTAGCGATGACTGGGTTCCTGCACCAAAAACAGGGTTATTGCAGTACTTGTAGCAGCAAATATTTAAAGAGTTTGTCCCGATGGGAGCTCGGAGAGCACGACCCACAGCCACGTTGTCAATGCGACCACGTTCGCACCCAAACCGTGGTTTGGAAATAGCCTATTCTATAAGTTTCTAGGATAAATGAATTTAAGATGTTTTGTAATAACTCCTACTAGGACTGGAAGAAAACTAGAACAGAAGTAAAACTGAAAAGAAGTGAATGCAATGAGATGAAATATTAATGCTATGATTCCTCAAGTAATGTTGTGTATACCGGTGTGCATGATAAGTGCTTATGGAGTAGCTGTTAACTATAATTGTGGCGGTCCCTCATATACCGTTGTCTCCCACCGCTGGTAAGTGGCAACTAGACAACTCAATTGTCCACACCCTCTTCATACATGGGTCATCTCGTAAGTGAAGGAGATATGCCCTAGAGGCAAATAATAAATAGGTTTTTATTGTCATATATCAATTAGTTCATAATAGTTTCATAATGTGCAATAACTGTATTAATACGAAACATTAATACACGTGTGGTATGTAAACAAACCGTGTCTCTAGTTACCTCTAGCGAACTAGTTCATTGGTCATGAGGATGATCTAGGGTTTCGAGATCATGGGCATTTATGCCAATTGACAATGAGGTCACATCATTAGTTGAATGATATGATAGACAAACAACCCAACCAGTTGTATCCTAATGAGATCTAGTTACAAAGTTCACCATTAATGATAAAACTAAGGAAACCTCACGACCTGTCCTTAGACTCTGAGATAATGCAAATCACCGTTCAAGAGGGAGCTTAGATGGTTATCAAGTATCACTCCATGACTGGGTGATCAAAAAGGTGCTACTCAGGTTTCCCAAAGGAGCGCGTAGAGGAGTACATATCAAGACCAAGATTTGCCAATCCATGTAACGGATAGATACATATGTGGCCATCTCGGTGACGTTGCATTACGAAGCTTACAAGGGTGTGACTAGGTCACAAAATGCAACGACACGGAAACGAGAAAACAAGTTCATCGGTAACGAGATCGAACGAGGGTATGGAGATGCCGTAGATCAAATCTCGGATGAACTAGGTATCAAGTGGCAAAGGGAATGGGAGACGACTGTTTACGGTTCAAACGACATTGTGATCGTGGAATGCACAGGGGTCAATATGGGCATCCCGGTCCCGCTATTGATCATTGATGGAGATCATGTCTGTGTCATTCCTGAGCCGTGGGGAAATACACTTAAGGGTACGGTGAGCTAGAGATCCTCTGTAAGTTGGAATCACCATATGAAAGAGAAAAGGAAACCGGAAAAGTTCCGTGAGAGAACCGGAATCGTTCCGGGAAAGTTCCGAAGTCGTTCAGAGGAAATCGAAAGGGAACCGAAAGGTGTTTCGTGTCAAATCGGATTTTGTAATATGTATTTACATATTAATTAATGTAATTAATATTTTAAACTCTAATTTGAAGGGGTATTCCACTAATGGGACAAACTTCCTAGGGAAAAAGGGCCCATGAGGGAAAACCAAAGGAGGGAAGGGCCAAGGGCCAAAGGGCCAAGGCCCAGGCGCCTCAAGGTGGCCCACCCGGCTAGCCTAGGGTTGTGCGCGGGGTGGGGACCACCTCTGGTCGGCTGGCCCATGAGGCCGATGCGCCTCCCCCCTCTCTCCCTTCTTTAGTCCCACATGGGAAACCCAAAGGGGAGGGCACACCCCCTCCCCCTATATAAAGGGGTGCCCATGGGTGGGAATAGACACACCAATATTTGGAGAAGTCCTTTGGTTGACTTTCTCCTTCCCTCTCTCTCTCGTCTCCATGCATTGGTACGGTCCCAAATAAGGACTATCCGAGCAAGAGACACCGCACCTGCAGCACGCCGTTGCACTGCAGGGATTCCAAGCCAGAGATCTACTTCCGCACTCCCGGCAGGGATCAAGGAGTCGGAGGTCGTCGTCATACATCGTATGTGTACGAAACCACGAGGGGCCTCACTTGAGGCACCTTGGATGTCATGAGCCAGAGCTGCTGCACGATGAAGAAGGAGCAAGGGGTGACATGCGAGGAGCTTCGCAACCTTGAGGTCGGCTACGGGTTCGACTACTTCAACCATGTTCCCCGCAGAACGTTAACCACATACGGTCTACAAGGGTATGTATTCTATACGCTCGGCCGTTACCGCATTACTACATAGATAGATCTTGGTAGTATTAGGCGGTTCCAACGTAGGAAATTTTTGTTTTCTGCTGCGGAACCCTTCAGTAAGAGAATAGTGTTTTAAGGTAACTAGACCAATCAAGGTAAACTAGAGCAAAGTAATTAAGTTCTATGGACAACCGTACTCCTAAGCAAGTGTGCTAGTCATAAGATATCCCGCCTGTAACTTTAGGGTCAAGCAATTCGCAACACTATACCTATCTATATCATGAGTGATCTTGAGGGAACTGTGGGCGGTGCTTCCTAAGCTGCTATCGCCTCTGTAAATCACTTATAGAAAATAGCCTATTAGTTCTACCCATGGAAGAGCAGAGACTAATGATAAGATTTGTGACACTCCATGAATCCCTAGTAAATTCCTCAATAATGGATTAGGATTTTTTTACAAACATACACCTCTGCACATTCGCTTTGTCAAAAATAACCCCATTCGATATTGATTGTCAAAACTACCCTGGCGGAAGGTGAAAAAAGCGCCACGTGTATCTTGCCGCCACACTGCATGGCGGAGCTGTCATCCAGCCACTAGGGCTGGCGTTATGTCTTTACCGCCCTTAACATCGGCGGAATGTGGTGAGCCCTCCTGTGTCAGACGAAGGGAGGAATTTGTTCCCGCCTGGGAGCAGATGGGAAGCACATCCATACCGTATTCTTGTGCTTGACCAATGAAAGAAGCCCAAAAAGTTATTCCCACCTACTATTTTGGAGTCTTTTTAAGACACGGGATACCACAGCTCCCTCTCACCCTCTCGTTTCATTTGCTCTCTCTCTTGGTTAAGAATTAACACACAAACACTAGTAGCTTAGTAGCTGTGAGGGTGCAGCGACATGACTAGGCTGCAGCTACAGGCAAGGACGACCAGCAAACCAGTGCGCTGCTCCTCCCCATCCCTAGTGCATCTCCTCCCGCTGGTTCCAAGGGCGGGATGTACTTTCCGCCAGTTCTCTAGGTGGGATGTGAGCTCTGCCAAGCGCAATGGCGGGAGGTGCCACGCGTCAGTTTTCCCACATCACGCCAGGGTACTTCTGCCATTCGATTTGAGAGCAGGGTATTTTTAGCGATAGTGATGTGCAGAGGGTCATATTTGTAAGAAAATCGAAGTCTCCAATCACTAGAACAATATCATGAATAGAACAATGTAAAGAGAAAGCACAAACATATTAATTAACAAGAACACACCACTCTTCAATTACTCAAATCATCATAGCATTAATAAAAGGGGGTTCAAGCCATGTTACAACCCATCACGGAGATCATGATGGGGAAGGATGAAGGAGTAGTGGAGATGGAGATGGTGATGATGGCGCGGTGTTGGGGATATACTTTCCGGGTATCCTC
Organism: Avena eriantha; assembly: GCA_910589775.1. NCBI lineage: Eukaryota > Viridiplantae > Streptophyta > Magnoliopsida > Poales > Poaceae > Avena > Avena eriantha. The sequence goes on along the minus strand of OU342742.1, from coordinate 194,272,196 downwards.
ACCGTACCTCACTAACCAGGGTGGCCCACTTCAGGTTAGATCTTTGCTTCATGGGCAGCCCAGTCAGGGAGAAGAGACGGAGTCCAGTCCGGCAATAGGAAGACCCAGAAGACTTATTGACATAGGCCCATAGTGTTACTTGTAGGTCAAGATGTACTCTGTAACCGACTCTTAGTCGTAGCCAGATAGATCTCTCCTGTGAACCCTAGGTCGGATATCTATATAAGACGATCTTGGGAGAGCCTTTTTACCACCCTCACAATAGTCTACAATCTCAACTCGCATAGGCGAAACCCTTGTAACCCATATTCCGGCTCTGCCGTATTATTGGATTGCTAGCAGGAGTAGGATCCGTCCAAAGACGTGGATTCGAACCTAGGTAACTTGTGTGCTCACCGTCCCGGAACACCATACGTCTCACACCCCTCTCTTCCACACGCCCCGAGGACCCCCTCATGGCGTACTTGTCATCAATCCGACGACAGTTGGCACCCACCGTGGGTCAAGTGAGCTTCGGATCTGCGTTCCGAGCGGAATCTGCAAGAATCGGAATTGGCGAGACTATCGCTGTCGGTCGCATCCTCTATGCCAGCGACGTCCCTCTCATCGTTCTCGAAGAGACCTAGATTCCGGCTAGGGAGGCCGTGACTGCTTACACCATTATGTCTTTCGGCGAGATCGATGTGTACATCGGATTCGCTGAACCTGTCCCACCCACCCTAGTGGTGATGATAGAGGCAGAAGAAATTTCTGGGTCCCCTTTGTCCGCGAAGGCGGCAGAGTTCCGGATCTCAGAAAACCCTGATCCCACCCAGCCCACACCCATTGTGGAGATAGTGGAGAAATCCGAGCCTGAAGCAGACCTTGCGGTTCAAGTCGAATCTGGAGTGGATCTCCCTAGCGAGGCTGAATCCCAGATTGATCCACCCGCTGAAGTCATCCAGGAGGAACACAACAACAACAACAACCCTGGTTCTAGCCCTACCAACACCGGAACAGATCAACCATTCCTGAGGCACACGTTGAGGCGCCTGATGATGCAAGACGCAAGCGTGGATGAGGTTCTCGAAACCATCAACATCTTCGAGGAAGCCCACGAGGAAAGCCGCGACTACCTCAGGACCCACACATCGCACTTCGTCGGATACGTTGGATCCAGATCCGGCTCTGCCGATGCTGGAGAAAACACTGACTCGGTGCTGGAGGTGATCGGAACAAACACCGACTTACCCGCATCCTCGGATGACTCGATGACGTCGGCAGATTTCCGAAAGTTCTCCGCGGAGTATGAAGAGGAGTACAACTCCAAAGCTGCAGATGAAGGAGAAGCCATGGATGAAGGATTCATGGAAAACTCTCCCAAAGCACAGGATGACATGGATATCGGAGATAATCCCGAGCTCCAGATGTCCGAAAGTACCGATCAGAGCTTGACTCCGAGAAATTGACCCAAAGCCGTCTTTGCTACCGGCGCTACCAAGAAGGCAAAGAAGAGGAACAAGAAGAACAAGACCCCGGCAAAAGAACTTCCAGCATAGGAGGTGATTGCCGAGGAATACAAGGAAGACTCGGATGGAGCACTTATCCTAGACGAGCCCAAAGAAGAATCGATGGATGGACACGTGGTCACCACAGGTGCCCGTAAACTCATCGATGCTGCATTAACCACACCTATCCCTACTGCAACAGAACTAACTGTTGTGGAATTAGACGAAAGGTCCCAAGCCCTAGAAGTGCGTCGCCAAGTACTCCTGGATGAAACTAAAAACATTGAGGAAGAAAAGAAACGCATGGCCAAGGCGGAGAAGCTCATCTCTCTGCAACATCAAAAGAACCCGAAACAACATACACGTGACAATCAATTTCCGGAAGTACGTAAGGTTCTCTTTGAGGGAGATCCGGGGATGCCTCGGCTTGATAGCAAGGGAGATCTGGCGTATCCAACACTAGTGCAAAACACTACCGCTGCTCGAGACATCCTGGCAAATAATCTAGGCCCAGAATAGGTTCGATTGGGCATTAAGCTACCCACCAAGGGTCTAGAGCAGCAGAAGGCCGCGAAGTCCGGAAGCAGAAAACTGGTCTCCCAATCCGACCAATGTCGCACGGATCCGGCCTGGAATGACATAAGACCCCAACGTGCTCTGGAACAGCATCACCATTCCGACTGTCGAGAAGACAACTACTCAAGAACCGGATCTTCAGGACAACATCACAAAACTGCATGTGACTGGCGCAATGTTGTTCTAGCTGCTGAGCAAGAGGCAATTGCTGCACGGTATCCGAAGAATCCTCTCCGGCGAGAGTTGAACGATCGTAGGGAAGAAGAAAAAGAGAAACGTCGAGAGGAGGACCGTCAAAGAATGCCACCTCCTAGACATACAAACCGTCCGGCTGAGCCCCACCGTGGTGGAAGTGACGGACGAAGGAACGACGGACACCATGCCGAGTCAAGCCGGCAGGGCGCTCGTCGTAATGAAGACCCTACCGGAACTGGAATAATGATGCTCCGGACGGAGGCCGGCGATCAGCCAGAAACAATCTAGCTGCTCCACCCTCTCCACTAAGCAGCCACCACAACGGCTCCCAAGGAGGCCAAGGAGGGCGTCCTGGCAGAGGAGGTGGTGGCAGAAGCCGAAGTCCGGCTCCAAGGCACCGCAGCCATAGCCGTCAATCAAGGCGGTCTCTGTCCCCAAGTGACGCAAGGCACAGGATTAACTCCAACATAGAGGCATGACGCTATGAAAAAGATGATATATACGTGGGCCCAAAATGCTTCGGACCACGCATAAGAGCAACAAAATTCTCGGAAGGATTTTCTATCTCAAGACACATCCAATCCTATGATGGTATAGCCCGGCCAGATACTTGGCTCCAGGATTTCTTCCAGGCTTGTTGTATCGCCAAAGGCGGAAACAGCCTGGTCATGACCCGATATCTCCCACTCATGTTGTGGAAGACGGCACGATCATGGTTCAATGAACTTCCGGAGAACACCATCCACAAATGGTATGACATGCAAAGCGCGTTCTTTTGGAATTTCGAAGGCACATATCGGAGGCCCTGTATGGTAGGAGACCTATAGCGTTGCACCCAGAAAGCCGGAGAAACTTGCCGAGATTATCTCGGATGATGGATGGACACTAAAAACTCCTGTGAAGGGGTAAATGACCAAACTGCGATTGAAGCTTTTATTGCAGGACTCCCAATTGGCTTACTACGTTATCGCTTGAAGTGTGACAAGGTCACTAATTTGGGAGAGATGATAGAAACAGCGAGCAAGTATGCATATGCTGACGACGATGCAAAGGGGTTACTTGACGCCCTAGCTGTGCCATAGTCGGCAAAACAACCAAAGCAGCAAGCTCAGAAGCGCAAAGAACACCTAGGAAGAAAATCCCAACACGGAAACGGCAGTGGTCACTGCTACTTTTGGGTCTGGAGGATGAGGAGGGCGCGGCGGAGGCCGTGGGCGCGGTCGTCGGACATCAAGAGTCCAGGGTAGAGGAGACCAGCAACTTGGCAAAACCTACTCTTGGGCCGACATTGCCAATAACCCGTGTGTGCATCACTTAGATGCCAATGGGGGCTCGTCTCACATAAACGCCGAGTGTCATTTTAATGATGACATCAAGAAAGATGATATTGTTGGCTACAGGGCTAAGCGGAAGAAGGGAAAGAAGAATCCTGAAAAAGATAAAGAGAGCAAGTAAGATTCTGACATGGAGGAAGCCGATGCTTCAAATCTCAAGCCGGATGGAAAGAAAAACTTCCCTACAAAGAAGGACATTTACGTCACCTTCCTCGATTCTCAACCAGCTACGGTCAAGAAAGCAGTTCTACATGAACTCAACGCGACAGTTTCGGTTCTCCCTCAATTCTTGGACTAGTCGGAAGTGGTAATCACCTTTAACCGTGCTGATCATCCGCCTAAGTTGCACAGGCGAGGAAAATACACCTTAGTAGTCAATCCACTTATTGATGGCTATGGTTTCTCCAAGACTCTCATGGATGGCGGCAGCGGCATTACCATCCTATAAGTCGAAACCCAGCTGAATTACAGCTATGTGATCTTTCATGGAGTTGTCCCAGGAAGACAAGCAAATTCCCTGGGAGAAATCACTTTGGATGTGACCTTTGGAACTCCAAAGAACTATCGGACGGAAGCACATTCCTTCGAAGTGGTCCCGTTCAAGAGCGCATACCATGCTATATTCGGACGTCCGGCTTACTAGGCTTTTATGGATCATCCGTGTTACATTTACAATATGATGAAAATTCTAGGTCCCAACAACGTGATCACCATCAAGGGAGACCTGAAGAAAGCGCGAGAGTGCGAGGACAGAAATGCCGCCTTTGCTGAAGCCGTGATGCACGCCCAGGAGTACCAGGAGATCAAGAAGACCATAGATCCGACCGAGATACCCACGACAAAGAAGGAGGTGACAAAGCCGAATCTGGAGTTCAAGGCATCAGAAGAGACGAAGAAGACGCCGTTGAAGGATAACGACCCCTCCAAGGTGACCCAGATAGGTGTAGGCCTAGATAGCGCATAGGAAAGCGCGCTCGTCAAGTTCCTCCAAGCAAATCAAGATATCTTCGCATGGCAGCCATCTAATATGACCGGAGTACCTAGGGAACTTGCCGAGCACTCTCTAAATGTACAACTGAACGCTAAACCTGTCAAACAGTCCCTACGACATTTTGGCGATGAAAAGCGTAAGGCAATAGCGAAGGAACTAGCTCGGCTCGAGTTAGCCGGATTCATAGAAGAGGTCATCCACACTGAGTGGTCGACCAATCCTGTAATGGTCCCTAAAAAGGTCACCACTGATTTAAGGATGTGTGTTGATTATACTACCTTGAACAAGGCTTGTCCCAAAGATCTGTTTGCTCTGCCTAGGATTGATCAAGTTATCGATTCTACGGTAGGCTCGTAACTCCTATGTTTTCTCGACGCGTATTCTGGTTATCACCAAATCCGGATGAAGGAATCTGACAAAGTCAAAACTTCATTCATAACCCCTTTCAGAACCTTCTGTTTTGTTACGATGCCCTTTGGGTTCAAGAACATAGGAGCTACATACCAACGCACTATGCAGCGTTGCCTCCACGATCAAATCGGACTCCATGTACATGCATATGTGGACGATATTGCGGTGATGTCCAAAAAGAAGGAAACCTTGATTTCCAACTTGGAGGAAACGTTCGCCAATCTACGAAAATACAACATAATGCTTAATCCGAAGAAGTGTTTCTTTGGAATTCCAGCCGGAAAAGTGTTAGGTTTTATCGTGTCTCAAAGAGGCATAGAGGTGAACTGGGACAAAATCAAGGTATACTCAATATTTCCAGGCCAACTTTCCTGAAGGACGTTCAAATACTAACTGGTTGCATTGCCGCGGTCAGTCGGTTTCTAAGCCGGCTCGGTGAAAGAGCCGCACCACTATACAAACTCCTGAGAAAGACCAAGAAATTCGCTTGGACCGACGAAGCTGAAGCTGCGCTACAAGACCTGAAAGCAGTACTCTCATCTACTCCCATCCTTGCAGCACCGGAACCACGGGAACCGATGTTGCTATATCTCGCTGCGACAAACAAGGTCATCAGTATCGTCATGGTGGTGGAGAGACCGGAGGAAAATCAGGAACACCTGGTGCAGCGTCCGACTTACTATCTTAGCGAGGTCTTAACTGAATCAAAACAACGGTATCCGCACTATCAAAAGCTGGCTTACGGTGTGTTCTTAGCATCTCGTAAGTTGCGGCATTATTTTCAGGAACATCCAATTACCGTGGTGAGCACAGCTCCCGTGAGAGATATAATCAACAATAGTGGCACCAAAGGACACGTCGCCAAATGGGGCATAGAGGTTTCAGCATTCGACATTGAGTACAAACCTCGTACAGCAATCAAATCCCAAATCCTCGCTGACTTTGTTGTTGATTGGATAGAGACAACGGAGAATATGACCTTGCCAGAGTCAGAATACTGGACCTTGCATTTTGACGGGTCTAAGGCGCTCGGGGGCTCGTGGGCTGGTGTGGTGCTCAAATCACCCCAGGGAGATAAACTTTTCTATGTACTGCAAATACACTTCACGGCGACAAATAACATTGTCGAGTATGAAGCATTAGTGCATGGAATCCGAATTGCTAAGGACATTGGCATCCGATGTTTAATGTGTTATGGAGATTCTGATCTGGTTGCCCAACAAGTGTCGGATATCTGTAAGGAAAATAAGCACATGGCAGCATATAGGGCTTTCGTGGATGCACTATCTAAATCGTTTGAAGGGTTTGAAGTTCAACACATCCCTCGAACAGAAAATGAGGAAGCACATGCACTATCTCGAATAGGCTCTGCCCGGAAAAAGGTCCCGGATGGCGCTTTTTTAGAGCACCTCAAAGTTCCCTCTATAAAAGGAGTAGACGAGGAATATCCGACCAAATCCGACTCACCTTTAGTAGCAGTTCTGGCTGTGATTCCCAGCTGGACTCAACCCTACCTTGATTACTTGGTAGACAGAAAAATTACCCAAACACGAAGTTCTGAGCCGGTAGATCGTCCGACGAGCAAAAGCCTACACTATAATTAGTGGTGAGCACTATAAGCGGAGTGCATCTGGGGTCTTTCAGCGCTGCGTATCTCCGGAAGAAGGAGTGGAAATCTTAAGAGAAATCCACAAAGGCAAGTGTGGTCACCACGCTACAGCCAAATCTCTAGTGGCAAAAGCTTTTCGACACGGTTTTTTCTGGCTTACAACCAAGGCAGATGTCGAAAGGTTGGTCAAGACGTGCAAGGGCTGCCAAAAATATGCCAAACAAGCTCACGTTCCGGTTGATTAGCTGCGAACAATACCTATAACATGGCCTTTTGCATTCTGGGGGCTTGACATGGTAGGACCGTTTAAACGGGCTCCAAGTGGATTTACTCACCTCTTAGTGATGGTGGATAAATTCACCAAATGGATTGAGGCTAAACCCGTCACCAGTTGTGATGGAGCAACAGCCAGAAGATTTGTCGAGGATGTCATAATCCGATACGGTTATCCGCATAGCATTATCACGGACAACAGGAGTAACTTCTCTATGGGAGAACTTGCTGAATTCTGCAACGAACAAAATATTTGGCTTGACATTGCGTTAGTCGCACATCCGCAAGCTAATGGACAAGTCGAAAGAGAAAATGGTTTAATCCTACAAGGCCTAAAACCAAGACTCGAAGCACCACTACGGCGTGCTGCGGGAGCTTGGGCAGAGGAATTACCTTCTGTAATATGGAGTTTGCGAACACATCCAAACAGGTCAACCGGATACACACATTTCTTCTTGGTCTATGGCGTAGAAGCAGTTCTTCCTAGTGATTTGATTCACTGTTCTCCTAGAGTGGCCGCGTATATTGGAGAGGATGCTGAAATTTCTCGACAAAATGATCTCGACTTAGTCGAAGAAGTTCGCGTCGTTGCTGAGATGAGATCAATAGCCTATCGGCAGAAGTTACGCAAGTATCATAGCCAGAGAGTTAGAAACCGGTCTTTTAATAAAGGCGATTTGGTTCTCCGGCTTGTGCAGCAAAGAAAGCACAAACTTTCCCCAATATGGGAAGGGCCATTTTTTGTTAGTCGAGTATTGCACAATGGTTCATACTACCTAACTGATATGCGGCCAGTCAAAGAAAGACCTGCTACTAAGAAGAGAAAGAGAGCTGGAGGCAATACAAACCCGGATGAATTAGACAGACCATGGAATATTGCTCAGCTACGTCCCTTTTATTCTTAGTTTATTTTTCTTTGTAATCATATGTGTACATGTTCAATGAGAAATAAGGTGTCGGTTGCCTCAAAATCTTTCTGAGAAGTTTTTACCATCTTATTTCTGAATGATCATGTCATAGTCGAAAATCCTAGAATACTTGAAAGTACTTTATGTTCATGTTTTTTCTGGTTTAGATTTCTGATTCCAAAATTGCTACCTTCGGGTATAAATCTAAATTTTCTAGTTTATACTTTGGTTAGTTATCTGATTGCTGGATGCGGGCATTTTCCGAGTAGTGAATTGTTGGTACTGGAGGCCGGCTTTGTTTCCTAGTTTAAACTAGTTTAGCAATTGAGCTCCGTTGCTCGACAAAGTTTCTGTGCTAAAAGTTGGCTGGATCACGAAAGGGACGAGGCGGAAAGCCAAATAAACGATAAGTGCAGACAAAAATACATGTGCTTATGCAAACATTTCAGGCACATAACATTAAAGCCAATAGTGCTGAATAGATAAAATAAAGCTTAGCAGTAGCAAAAGTATCATACTACTTATTTACAGACCCAAATTGTTTTCAGAATAACTCATTGTTCTTTCTGATACTCTATGATGCAGGAGGAGAGGTAGGAGCTGCCAGCTCGCTGGATACATCAGCCTCGCTCTGATAACGTTTCGAGATGTTCAAATCTGATACGGTTTGATCATCGTCGGAAACTTCTGCTGTTTCTTCGGAAGGCAGAGGTGGCGTGTCCACGCTGGTGAAGAAGGGAGTGTCGTAGCTGGTCAAGTCAACTACGTGGCACCCATATCCGGCATAGGAGTCCATGATAGCCTTGATGTATTGCTCATGTCCATCTTCATCCACTTTGCAGTACCCTCTGGTTACTTGCCAGATTTCCATGTTTCCATGGTGGCTCATAACCATGGTGAGAGAGTTCTGCGTTGCGGTTCGCGCATAGGACATGTTCCAGTCTTGGACAAGCTGTGGCATCTCCTTGGCCTTATCTCGCACTTCAAAGCCGGACATGCTATGCATATCCGGGACCTTGAGAACTTCGCCAATATCTACGATGGATTGGCGTAAGTAATGCAGCAAATTGCCGACTTGGGTAAGCCGGCTGGTGCGAGATTCGGCAGAGGCTGAGTCTAGTAAGTTCAGAGGATTTGCGCATGTAATGCAAAGGGGTTAATAAAATAAATCCGTACTCCAAAGAGTTGGAAGATGCAGATAAGTCAGAAAAAGGGAAACATACCAAAGATGACATCATCGACTTTGGCCTTCTCTTCCCGAAGTCTCTAGAGTTCAGCCCGGAGTGCCTCGACAATGTCCCTCTCTCTGAACAAATCGTTGCTGAGATCCGAGATTTTCTTATCTTGAAGAGTAATCTTACGATCGTGCTCCTCGGTGGCCATGGAGGTGGATTCGTGAATTTGAGCAATGCAGTTCTCATGATCCGCCTTAAGCTTATCCAGCTCTTGGCGAAGTTCCTTGTTTTCCACCACCAGGGTTTTAAGATTCTCGGCCTCTTCAATCATAGCACAGGATTGCTTTACAAGTGTTGTAGTCAAAAGAACAAAAGTTGAACAAAAAATTCAACTATGAAATACACAGACAAGGTTTGAGTTCTGGAATGTTTACCTTCAGCCTCATCCTTGGAAACTTGCAATTGAGCATTTTCAAGTCGGAGAGCTTTGATTTTTTCCGCTTGTTGCAAACATTCTTAAATAAATCCTAGTTATAGGAATATACTTTCTGTAATTCAGAATACCTAGAGTCAAAAGTCTACTAAAGACTCGGGCTAATATTTTTACTAATATCAGCACGAGCCTTGGGGGCTACACTAGTTCATTCTTTGGCATCCTAAGGAAGCATAAAACCGGATTTGACTGTCCAGCTTCATGCTTGGGGGATAGAGGATATGATATGAAATAAGGAAAAACGAGAGTTGGAATTCCGACTTACATATTACTCACGAGCGAGCTTGTTCAAGCTCGCATTCACTTCGGTGGTAACCTTCTCGGCGAGGGTTAGGGGGACCACTGGCGCAGTTGGAAGCTCGCCGGTCCTCAGCTTCTCGTCGCGAAGACGGACTTGTTCAAGAATATCAGAGTGCTTGATATCCTCTGCTTATTGTGCTTCTTCTTCGGCAGAGATAGTTCGGCTTTCTAGGCACTGCTGGGCCAACCGTTGGATCTCCTCCGAAGATTTCCGAGATAAACCAAATTTGGCAAGTCTCGAATTGCTCAGGAGATTGTCGACGAAGGCCTCTGTCGAGGGATCATTACCCAAGGAGGGTTCACCCTTATCAAAACTTGAGTCACCCATGGTGACGTCAGTCTGTGATCCGAGGATCACTGGCTCTGCTGGTTGAGCCGGATCTTCTGCAACGATCAGAGATGGAGTAATCTCCGGCGCTACAGAAGGCTGAGGGGCAGGAGTCAGAGGAGCTACTGCAGGAGAAGTCAAGTTTAGCTTCGACTGGCGTAGAGGCTTCAAGACAACCCCTTTCCCTTTGCCCTTGGTGAGCTGTTTAGCTCTGAGAAGTTAATAGAGCATGGAACATTACATCTCGAAAAGAATTAAGACCTATAATACAAAGACCTTGTGAGGAAAGATTACCTCTTCACAACAAGCACTTCCTTTGTGCCAATGGCCACTATCGGAGCTTTGCGCTTCCGAGGAACAACATCCGGTAGTGGAACCAATTCTCCCTCATCCTGAGAAAACTCAGGAGGATATCCCTTGATAGGAGTGAACTCCAACTCTAGGAGGTCGGCAAGCTGAAAAGAAGAAGTATCTTAGTATTGCGAAATAATATAAAGATGAGCACATAAAAAGAGTTGCTGCTGAGGCTTACCATCACAACGAGATTTTCCGTTGTATGCATGTCCAGGGATAGCTCTAAAATCTTACTCTCGATCCGCTCCCTTATCAGCCATTTGATCTAGCATACATAATCTTTTGCCGTATATGCTTTGGGCTAATGCAGAGGGAATCCTTCTTCGACAACGTGATGGAGTGCATCAGTCGATCTCCATGATGTTGAAGAGGCTGGATCCAGCGTGCCACCCAGCAGTGAACTAAGTCGGACCCTCTCAGGCCCTTGTGTTTCATCAAATACTCGATCCGCCTCTTGGCGAGGAGCAGATCGTCACTAAGAACCGGAGTGACCTCATCCCAGGATTCTTGGGGCGTGGCGGCTCCTTCGACAAAAGCCGGCGAAGCAGTATCTTTGCCAGGAGCAGGAATATCCTTATGATAGAAAAAACTGGACAGCCATTGCTTGACCGACTCATTAGCCATAATCCGAGGATAGACGCGCTCTCGCCTAACCGAAAAACTAATAGTACCGGTAATATAAGGATTACCGGCAGTAATGGAATTTCTCCGGACATGGAAATAATACCGGAAGAGAGTAAGGCTCGGCCTAATGCCGAGATAGCCCTGGCACAAAGATGCGTACGCGCTCATCTCTACGATGGAGTTCGGGGGAGATGCTGGGGATGAACTCCGTAATGATCTATGACCTCGGAAAAGAAATCTGAGGGAGGAAAGCTCAGACGTATGTCAAGGTGAGTGCCGAAGTGCACTCGCTCGTCCTTGCGAGGGTTGAAGATGGTTTCGCCAAAGCCGCTCCACTAATCACTGGCCCGGAGGAGCCTTTCTTCTTCCACACCACGGAGCTTGGCGTCGTCGAGGACGCATAGGATCCAAACCCCACGATTGCTCTCCTTCTCCGCCGCTACTATCGTCGATGTCGTCGCTGCCGTGCCGGAAGATGATGCAGAAGCCATTTTGCCGGTGTGCCGATGACCTTGGATGGGCGGCGCTGGAGATTTTTGGGGAGCAAGGGAGCTCTAGGTTCGTGGGAGGCGTAGGGGAGAAGGAAACGGCGCAAAGTGCTGGTGAGAGGAGATGAGGAATAGGATCCTCACCACTTATATCCACCGACCGCGTCAAGATTCGTGTTAACGCTACGGTAAACGTTCCACGCGTCGTGGAAAGAACTAGGAAACCCCCTGCGCGATGATTATGTCGCCTCAATCTCCACGCACGCATTGAAACGGCGCCTCAGTTCTGCGAAAGGCGGACCCACCAACGGTCGTGCTGACAGAAAATGTCTGTCAGTGACGTGACTTGACCATGACTGGTGTTAGATGACGTCAGAGACCCAGTTCCGGCTTAGTTTGAATTTTGAGCTGGAAATCCGAATAAACATATCTATAGGTCCGACTCATTTTTTGAGACCTGGATCGTATCTTTTCTTTTGAAGGTTCAGGAACCCTTCAAGATTATGCAAGCCGAACATCAAGCTAGATGATGAAGAATCGGACTTTGGATCTTGGAGGCCTCCAGGGGCTGCTATTGGGGATATACTTTCCGGGTATACTCACTGTACCTCACTGACCAGGGTGGCCCACTTTGGGTTAGAGCTTTGCTTCACGGGCAGGCCAGTCAGGGAGAAGAGACAGAGTCTAGTCCGGCTACGGGAAGGCCTAGAAGACTTACCGACATAGGCCCATAGTGTTACTTGTAGTTCAAGATCTACTCTGTAACCGACTCTTAGTCATAGCCGGATAGATCTCTCCTGTAAACCCTAGGCCGGATATCTATAGAAGCCAACCTAGGGAAAGCCTTTAGACCACCCTCACAATAGTCTACAATCTCAACTCACACAGGCGAAACCCTTGTAACCCATATTATGGCTCTGCCGTATTATTGGATTGCTAGCAAGAGTAGGATCCGTCCAAATCCGGCGGATTCGAACCTGGGTAAACTTGGGTGCTCACCATCCCGGAACACCGTACGTCTCACACCCCTCTCTTCCACATGCCCCGAGGACCCCCTCATGGTGTACTTGTCACCAATCCAACGACACGCGGTGATGGTGGTGTCAGTGTGGTGATGGCGGCGTCCTCCTTCTCCTCCTCTTCTTGCTTGGATGGCTTGATGGTGTTGATGGAGATCTGGATCTTGGAGGAGCTATAGAGGCTATGGAGGCGGCACAGCGGCAGGGCGCCACCGTGTAGGTGGTAGATGGGATCTAGATCTTGTATATGGTGTATGGTGGCTTCCTCATCTCTTCTTTGACTCCTCCCTCCTTTATATAGGCATTGTAGTGCCCTAGGGTTCCCCCAATACCGTCATATGACATAGGGAAGGTTCTGGAGCTTCCGGAGGGCGAAATCCCATCGTTTGCGACCTTTTTGTCAACTATACAGCGGGAGCTATATGGCCGGAATTTTTGCTCCTGACGTATAGTTGGTCGTTAAAATTTCGGTACTCTTTAGTATTTTGGTCGCTATTTCTTCATACGAACTCCATTTTGGGTGTTCTTAGGCTCGTTGAATTTGTCTCGTTGAGGGAGACAACCCTATGGTCTTGGATTTTTATTTTGAGAAGTTGGAAAAATTCACTTTTCCGACACCTCAAATGGCTAAGTATGGTCCCTACAGCTCCATACTATGCTCTCTTTGTTCCTTTTTCCTTTGTTTTATCCATAATCATCATCAACACCTACACACATGTCAAAGACAAGGAAGAGGGATAAAAGTCTATCTAAACTACTAAATGTGCAAAGCTCATATTGAATTTAATAAAAACAAGTAATCATGCATATCAGGCATAGAAATAGTTAGATGGATCATGATATGATAGGCAAATAACACAATTTTTATTGCTAAAAAGTGTTGTATTATCACAACCATCAACTTCCCCAAGCTAGATCTTGCTTGTCCTCGAGCAAAAGGGATCGATAACTTAATGGATGTGATCTTGCTTATCATTGGAAATCAATGCACAATATCCTTGTTTTTCTGCAAGCTCAAAGCAAGAGAGCACATAATCATACAAGGTAATATAAGCTCGGTTATATTATTCCAAACCACTAGATATTAGCCAAAAACTTCTATGCCCCATGTCAAAGTTAAATCTAGCTTGCAAGTAAACTTGTGATCCTTCTATATGCACTTTACTGTATTTTTGTATTTTTATTTGTATAAGGCAAAGCTGAACATGGTTAGTTGTTAATCATAAGTATAAATAGAGTTTTCCAATGTTGTCCACTCATGCCATCTATTAAAGTCTCTCAAGTGCAAATTTCAATTATTGAGCTCATAGAAAATATATTTCTTAGTAACGAGACCATACCAAAAGAGTGGTATATGTTCAATCAAGACTATGTAGGCTAGGAAGGACACTCGTGACCATTACCAAGGTTTCCCTTTTCAGTATAATGATTTCCCATCACAGTCAGAGGAGTATTCCGACTTTTGATTTTAACACAGGCCCATGAGAATACCAATGCGTACCCAAATATAGCATTTTTGCTACATATGTTGGGTAACTCATAGCCATACTCCAAGAGTTTCCTCTTTTTGGATTGTCCAAAGGCCAGCGGAGTTGTTAGCATCCCATGTTGTGCGATAGTGGTGCAAGACACGCATAAAGCAATATATCACTTTGATTTCCAAGACAAAAGTTTGGCATATGTAATCTTGAAACTTTGAAACATCATTTCTTATTTGACAACTCACTCAGTAAGCATATATTAGGACCATCATTTCCAACACTATGGGGTCGTGTTACTCCATAACCATTCACTTAAGACAATTCTGAACAGTGACAACTAGCAACTTTTGAAGAACTTCTTTATTATATTTTTTTCTTTTCAAAATGTAGAGAACATGGCAATGTATAGTTAAAGGATCAGAATATTTTTCACAAGCTAGATAAAAGTTGAACAAGGTGCATCAAAGCTATGGCTTGTCTCCTACGGGGTTTAACATGAGCAAGTATATCCCTTATATAAATATGAACAAAAACTCACCTAAGCAAGCATTCAAAAACAGAGGGATACATAATAGCATGAAAACTTTTTAAGATAAAGAACTTTGCACAAGACTCTATGCATGCAAAATAACCTCCCCAAGCCAAGAATACAAACCTTAGAAGATCATGAAAACAAAATAGAAAATGCAGTTATCAAAAGAGAGTATAAGAAGTGGTTACCTCCCTAAGCTTAAGTTAAAGCAAGGGTGACACACTTTACCGTTGACGTGCTTTTAACGTCTACTTTGATGGACAAAGAACCTTTGCTTCAATGAATGCTTCACGATCTGGTGTATGCCTTCCTTAAGAACCTGGTAGGAAAAAATACTAGAAAGAAGACAAAATATTTTTGTGTTTTTGAAGTCACGGGTTTGGCTCACAAGTGATAGAAATATAATTCCCACTGCGTCGGTTCATCAACCTAAGAACCATGCTTAAGTCAACAAACTAGTTCTAGAAGTGGCCTCTCCTAGATTATGATGAGGTGCAAGTGAAACAGGATACGAGACATGAGTGTGAAGCCCCTATGTGCTTATTTAAAAGAGGTTCGAGTTGGAAGGTTTTACCAGACACTGATTGTTGAAACATTGAATTGAACCAACCAAGTGGCTCATGCGAGTGTTTGCACGGTTGGATCTACAGTACATGTTGTCACAAAGGTTCAAGTCCCTGCGAAAATAACACACAAAATAAAAGATAACGGTTTGGTTGTTCACCCAACTAATGAAAGAAAACGAAAAGAAAACATGAACTACTAAAGAGAATTACAACTTAAGGAATTTCTGAGATAGAACTTTATTGTTTACATACGCTCGGCTTCTCTAAAACATGGGAGAAACTCCCAGGTGGTGTTTCGAGGTTTTTAGAAGAAGAAGGAAGAAGAAAGAATGAAATTTTGAGTATTGATTACCTTCCAATTGGCATTTGAGGAGTTTTCCCAACTATACGGGCGCAATTATATGGCCGGACCAAAAAGGTCTTGTCGTATAGTTGGTCGTTAAACTTAATGTACCTTGAATATCGAAGGGTAGATGGCGTCGATATCTATACGGCTGCAACTATACGGCCAGACCAAAAAGGTCTCTCCATATAGTTGGTCGTTAAACTTGGAGTACCCTACAATAGAAATTCGGAGATGGGGTAGATAACTATATGACCGTAACTATATGGCCAAAAAAAATCCCGCCGTATAGTTGGTTGTTAAACCTTCTGGAAACGCCAATCTTCACATGTTTCTTCGAGGATTCGTTATTAACCTGAAACTTAATAAACACCATGTTTTGGCGGTAAAATAACAACTTTAATTTTTGACCAACAAATACATATAATTGAAGGATTCACCTGAAACTGATTTTCTCTTCCTTTTTACTGAGTTTATGCAACACATAATATATTGACAATAAATTTTACCTTTTGAAAACTACCACAAGGTTACTCTAATAGCAAGACACGCGAAGAATAAAAGTGCCAATGCAACATGAATACAACTAGACTCGAGACACAAAACTAAGAAAGACACCTAGTAACTTCTGGGTTGCCTCCCGGGAAGCGCTCTCTTTAAAGCCATAAAGCCAGGCTAGGATGCTCCATACATTTCCAACCTGGATCCCAAGGGATATCGACTCGAGGTAAGGTTGTACATACTAGCTTGGAGCATCTTGAAGTAGAGTTCGGTCGGAGTCGTACCCGCTTACGGTGCATCGGCATCATGTATATGAATAAGTTCTCGCTTTCAAGCGAGTGTTGATGCACCAAGCTTGGTGAACATGCCTATGTGTATAGCTGCAATGCGAGGATTTGACATTCATATAAAATTCTTAAATCTTTACCTTGGTTACCTGTGTAAGGGAACACTTCATAGTATTCTTCCTTCATAGCATGGAGTTCAGGACCTTGCATGTTAGTATAGCAAGGTTCTATCTCTAGTTCATTATTATTAATGCTCTCCATATGAGTGTCTAGGAACAAGGCCTCCACAGAACAATTATGAACAGTTTTAGCATCATAAAAATCACTACTAGAGTGAGAGGCACCACAAACAAAAGTTGTAGTGTGACTCTTTTTGTCAACCTCACCTTTTTGTTCCTCCTTTTCATTGACTAGTGTTTTAATAGCAATGATAGAATCAAAAGTAGGAGTCAAAGGTGTGAGCAGGTGATCAATCCATTCTTCCTCCTTGTGCCCATTTTACTCTTCGCTCTTTAGTGAGTCCTACAAAAGGTTATCTTTCTCCATGGCGGTTTTAGACCGCTTCAAATAATATAATACAAATGCATTATTACTTAAATTATTGTTGCAAAAGAGGAATATGAGGTATACTAAATTAAAAACTCCATCAAGCGCTTCACTTCCAACATCAATACTTCCTAGTCTAAATACCATTCCAGATGCACCTTTGAAAAGAAAGTATTCTAGTACTTCCAAACTAGCATAGGATTTATCTCTATTATAATTTGCTAGAGTAGGATTGTTGGAACACTTACATTGAAAATTAAGGTGGTCATCTGTTATACAAATTGTGCAATAAGATCCATCATTAGCACACAACCATAATAAATGCCTTTCCAATTGGTCTAGCAATTTCCTTATCAGCTCATGTCTAGCAACCAGGCTTGATGAACTTGAATCCTTTATCTCCTCCAATGCTTGTATTATCTCTCGAACAAAATTTATCTTGGAAGACATGATTAGTAGCAATAGTTTTTATAAATTTTTGTTTTGTAATTTTTTTATTGTTTTCAATATAAAAGAAAGCGGTAAGATAATAGCAACAGACTGAAATAAACTATGTGCGAGTAGATAACCGAATGCTTTGTTCCCCGGAAACGGTGCCAATTTGATGACTGGGTTCCTCCACCAATAATAGGGTTATTGCAGTACTTGTAACAACAAAATTTTAAAGAGTTTGTCCCGATGGGAGCTCGGCGAACACGACCCCGCGGCCATGTTGTCAACGCGACCACGTTCGCCCCCAAACCGTGGTTTGGAAATAGCCTATTCTATAAGTTGCTAGGATAAATGAATTTAAGATGTTTTGTAATAACTACTACTAGGACTGGAAGAAAACTAGAACAAAATTAAAACTGAAAAGAGGTGAATGCAATGAGATGAAATATTAATGCTATGATTCCTCAAGTAATGTTGTGTATACCGGTGTGCATGATAAGTGCTTATCGAATAGCTGATGACCCACAAGTATAGGGGGTGTATCGTAGTATTTTCGATAAATAAGAGTGTCAAACCCAACAAGGAGCAGAAGGTCTTGACAAGTGGCTTGGATCAGGAATTCTCTATAAATACTTAGCAAATGGATTTTTAGGGGTTTTTGATAATGCAGATAAAGAAAGTGCGAGTGAATAAAAGACAATAATAATTGCAGCAAGTGGCCCAATCCTTTCTTTAGCAAAGGACAAGCCAATTGTAGTACTTAGGATGACCAAACGTTCTCGAGGACACATGGGAATATTGTCAAGTGCTTTCGCTTCATATAGTTGATTAATCTTCTCTAGTTGGATAAGTGTTGTGTGGGTGAACCTATGTTAATGTACTGACCTTACTAGGACTAATACATAATTGTGATTATACCCCTTGCAAGCATCCGCAACTACAAGAAAGTAATTAAGATAAAAACCTAACCACAACCTTAAACTCTGAGATCCTACACTCCCTTATGCAAAGGTTTCCTAACAGGGTTCAGGTTTCTGTCACTCCGGCAACCCCATGATTAGTAGCCAAATACACAATGAATTCCCCTAGGCCCATAAAGGT
Source organism: Avena eriantha (assembly GCA_910589775.1). Taxonomy (NCBI): domain Eukaryota; kingdom Viridiplantae; phylum Streptophyta; class Magnoliopsida; order Poales; family Poaceae; genus Avena; species Avena eriantha. Next base: position 194,253,842 of record OU342742.1, on the reverse strand, counting down.
GAAGTATCATGTAGTCCACGTTCACATGACACCACTAGAAGAATAGCACCACAACTTAAATATCAAACCATTGAATCTTTCTCAACACAATTCCACTAGAAGAACTAAACAAACTACTCACGAGACATCATATGGATCAAGATTAGAGATAAAATAATGATAAGTAAAAATCTGAACATGAACAATAATTCAATGGTTCCACTCAATAGCATCAACTACAACAAGTAATCAACACCGAGAAAGGTTCCTGTAAGAACTTTCCAAGATTCAACCCAATTGTTACAGTAGTACGGAGTGGTGGTGATCGTGCTGGTGGAGATGATGGTGAAGATGATGATGATGATGATCCCGATGAAGTCTAGCTTGATGGCGACGATCTCCCCTCTCCGGGAAGGATTTTCCCTAGCAGATTTCTGCCTGCCAGAGAGCTCTTTCTCTCTCTGTAATTTCTGCCCCGCAGAGGCGGTGGAACCTTTCTTTGGTCGCCCCCGAGTCTTAGGGTTTTGAGGGGATTATATACGCCAAAGGGCGATGCTAGATGTAGGCCAGGGTGGCCACACCACCTGGTGGCGGAGTGGTGTGGGCCCCCTGTGGCCCATCTCCACTCCTCCTTCTGGCCTCCTTTGTCTTCTGGAAAAATAGGAATTTCTTCTAGGATTTTCTGATCTTCGCCAATATTGCATCTAGACAATGCTTTTTCCATCAGAATCCTAACTCCGGTGGTTCATCCTTCAAAAGTCATCAACCATGCAAAAATGGATGAAACAACATAAGTATCATCTCTTAATATGAAATATATCAATGAATAATAGTAAATTATGATATAAAATAGTGATGCAAAATAGACGTATCAAATCCCCCCCCCCAAGCTTAGACCTCGCTTGTCCCCAAGCGAAAACCGAGCTCAATAAACATGACCACAGGTTTATGGAGTAAAGTGTCGATAAAGAGAATACGGACAAGAAGCATCACATTCATCAATACACAAATCATAATAGAAAACAACTTACTATTATATAACTTAACTTGCAATGATTAAGGGAAACACAATAAAGATACACAACGTAAATCATAATTGGTAATAGCAAACTTTGTTCTTGGTTATAGAATGGTTAACAAATTGTAGGACTCAAACAATAATGGGGTTTTGAATGATAGCTTTCAAAGTAATATTCACTCAGATAAGAGCAATGTGCAAAACAAGGAACATAAGAAACATTATTGAATAAATCATCATATGGATGATTGAATCACAACAACTCAAATGCTTGCTTGAGTTAGAAAGAAATAGGTTTACTAGCTCAATTAAAAAGTAAAAGATAGTCCCTTCATAGAGGGAAGCAGGGATTTCAAGTTTCATAAAGAGCTTCCAAAAATTATGGTACTTATTAGCTTTCAGCTCTCATTGCTGCTATCATAAGAATCTTGAAATGATTAAGGTTAATGTGACACAAATATGAGGATATGCTTGACAAGTTATAAGTTGAAAATCTCATGCCCCTTGCTTACGAGTACCAAACCTCATGCTACTCAACTTCAGTCACAAGTAAGTTCTTGTCATTGTAAGTACATGTGTATCATAGAGAACCGACAACGTGGTACCCCTTGCCCCATGACACAGGAGCTAGCCCATATCAAAATGACAAGGCAACAAACAGTGAGCACCTCAGCGATCTTTTTATTTGCTATTTGCATAGGTTTTTATTGAGGATGCTTCATAGAATGCCACTATGGTTATGTTGCAAGTTTCCACCATGATTAGGCATGGCTTAGGCTAGCCGCCTAGGCGTTTCTCTAACACACATACAAACTCCATGAGCTGACAAACTCCCCTTTTATTTCACACCGCCGGGATCCATAAACAAAAGAACATGATATCAACTGAATAATAAGTGCAATGTTGAAAGCGTTCCCCATGGTACATGGTTCTACTAATTCACAACTTATAAAGTGCAAGAATATAGGCAACATAGATGGACACAATGGTTCAAATTTATTAAGTACAAGAAAATAAAGTGTGCCATCAAGTTCGTGAGAGCTTAATCACTAATTTTCACATAAAAAGTTTAATTTGGAAGATAGATAAAACTCGAGAATTTACTTGAAATAGCAATAATGCTAATAGGTAGATATGGTGGACACAAATGTCATAGGTTTTAGTTCAAGGATTGGATGCACGAGAAGCATTCCCTCTCAGTACAGGTTTTTGGCTAGCAAGGCTGGATAGCAAGCATAAGAGTTGAAGGAAACAAACATACAAGTGATAGAAATAATCATGCAATCTTCCTTGGAAACACAAAAGATCTTAACTAGAGAATACTAAGCTTATGATCCAATCAAAAAACAAAGATAATGAAATTATATTTCTAAAAAATACTTTTCTCTTTTCCATTCAATCCTCAAATAGTGTTGCTATTGACCAGAGCTAGGTTTGCCCAAACCAACTTACTTAATGATCCTAGAGTGATACCAATACTAACAACAAGATCAATCATATAACAGAAATTGCAAACTAAAATAAGATCTGCAAAAAGTAAATGATAGAACTTATCATTAACATTCCATAATGGCAACTCACACTAAGGGATACATAGGTAACTAACTAGAGGAGAGATACTTCCACAATGCAACCCATCCTATACGATAACTCTATTCATGATATAACTCTACTAAAAAGATAAAAAGATGAAAGATAATGATGTGATACCGCAGCACTCCCCCAAGCTTGGAACAAACTAAGGGGATGCCAGAACGTGATGACGAATTACTCCGGTAGTGGTAGTGTTCTCTCAATAAGCTTTTCAATCAATTTCTTCAAATCCTCAATCTCAAAGGTGAGAGTACGAATCAACTCCGAATTGTGCTCAATGCGGTTCATGATCATGTCGGGCTGTGAATCCCAACCCTTGTGATTCTTTCCCCACTCTTCCTCCTTAAAGTGCTCTTTTCCTGCATGGTTAGAACGAGGCATATCCCAATTGGAGGGTAATTTTTCCTTACGCATCTTTTGGAATTGCTGCTCATGTATAAGGGTATGGAAGGGATTCTTGGTGCATGGAGGAAGTGACCATGAAGCTAAGCAAAGGCGCGGAACCATCCCTCCAGTGGACATCCGTGCAGTAATTTTGAGCTTAAAAGGATTTGCCACCACTACAATGCTTGCAATGGTGGTGCTGGTGCATGGATGTTGGTCTTCCTTCACTTCCTCTTCCACTTCACCCTTGATCTCCTCCTCCTGCTTGGGGTTTTGGAGATCATCTTCCGCAAGCTTCTTGTTCTTATCATTGGTGGAGACCATCGTGCTTCTAAACTTGAGAATAGTTCCTGACATAAACAGATCAAAACAAAAACACGACGAGAACACGATATACAGACCTTGGGGGATCCGGGGGATTATATATTACGAAGTTTAACAACAAAAGGAAGGTACTACAAGAAAATGGGTCGGAGACGGGCTCCGGAGTGGCCACACCCCCCTGGTGGCGCGGCTAGGTGGGCCTGCGCCATGGGGCGGTGTGAGCCCCCTGGGCTCCGTTTCCGTCCCTTTTTTGACTCATTATCTTCCATGTTAGATAAAAACTACAAAAATATAAATTCAAAAGTTTTTCACGGACCTTTTCTTACCAGAACTGTTACCTATTCGAAAATGGACTTTGCACGTTTCTGAATTTGGTCTTTAATAAATTCTTCCAGAGTCACCACTTGAATAATATAAATATCTTCATTGTAAGAATCTTCAAAAATATAATGTTTGAGCCTCTTGACCATTCTTCATCTCATTACATCATTCTCTCCTAACATTTGAAAATTTCTTTCATACAAAACTTCACACAATCTTCATTACCAACATTAGTGCATGCAAGATAATAAACCTTTGGGTTAAATTTCAACTGAAATCCATCAAAACATAAGCTACTGTAGCAACTCCTTTTGAAAGCCTAAAATAATTCAAAAAAGGAAACCAATTTAAGAGGCAAATGCAAAAATGGCAGAAATCTGTCAAAACAGACCAGCGGGTAAAGATCAAAATTTTTGAAAATCTTCTGTTGCTCAAATTGAAAAGTGCAAAACTAACGAAAGTTAAATAATAACATGGGGCATGCACACAATCAATTACATATCAGTACGACGTTCTGGGATTTTTCACAATTTTTTACAGTGAAGCACAAAAATCTGTTTCGGACAGCAACTTCCCCAAATCTTACTTCTCTCTCATTAGAGGCTAATATTGACACAAAAACCAAACAAAAATGATAAGGAGAGGTTATTACATAAGAAATAACTTCCAAGACTCAAATAAACAAAAATAAACTGAAAGAAAAAATATAATGGGTTGTCTCCCAAAAAGCTCTTTCTTTATAACCATTAAGACATGCATGGTAAATTTCAATGATGCTCACATAAGATTATGAATTGAAGTAAAAGAGAGAACCAAGAAGCAAATATACACATATTTAAGTCTAACCCACTAAAACCAGAGGCTACTAGCATAGGAAGGCAAAACAACTGCAACATAAAGCGAGGAAACTTAATATTATTGAGATGCATAAAAACATTTTTACCTCTCTCATAATAACTTTCAGTATCATGAATAAATTTAACGATATAACTATCACATGAACCATAGTAGCAATGATCTCTTATTATGACAGAAAACACAGGGGCACTAGCTTTCCTAGTTCTACTAGGGTGTGAAACAATATTAGAAGTATCCTTACAAAGGATAATGTGCCCATCTTCTACATTTTTAGTGACAAGGTCTTTCACATTTGCTACTACAGGTTCAACATATATTTGTTCATCAGGTTCTATAGCTTTCTTTGTGCTTTTGTTAACCACACTAGTTATCATAGAATGCTCCTTTACCTTAACAGGGAAAGGTATTTTCTCGATGTAAGGTTCAGGTAAAATATGATCAACGGTGCAAACTTCAGTATTTCTAGTAGGAACACAATTACCAATATCTTTATATGGCTCATGATACTTGTTCCATTTCTTTTTAGGAATTTCAATATAAGAGGCAAAAGCCTTGAAATAATTTGCAATACTTTGAGAATCAAGACCGTAAGCAACACTAATATTATGAAAGTCATCGGTTCCCATAAAATATTTAAAGCATTGATAATCATAATTTATACATGACTTTCTTCTTTTATCATTCTCCCATGCTTCAGCATTGTCTTGAATACGGTCTAGAAGATCCCATTTAGCTTCTTCTTTCATAAGTGTACATGATCTAGCACAAGAAGCATCCAATAGATCCTTATCATGAAGAGAAATCCTTGCATAAAAGTTATTGATAATAATATTATTAGGGAGCTCATGAATAGGACATTTGAGCATTAGTAACTTCAATCTCCCCCAAGCTTGGGCGGTACTCTCTCCATCACGAGGCCAAAAGTTATATATTTGATTCCAATCTTTATGAATCTCACTAGAAGGATAACATTTGGAATAAAAGAGAGGTACAATTTCCTCCCATTCAAGAGATTAGCCATTATTTAGTAGCTTATACCATTCCTCATCTCTGCCTTTCAATGATACAGAAAATAAATTTTTCTTAACTTGATCTGTTGTAATACCTGCACACTTGAACAATCTGCATAATTCATGTATAAAAAGAAAATGATCACCGGGATGGACAGTTCCATCTCCAAAATAGTAGTTATCCATAACACGATCAACAATTTTTGTAGGTATTTTAAAAGTATCAATTTTAGCAGATGGTGGTTCATCTACTACCTTAGCAGTGGTAGTAGCATTCCGGATTAAGAAACTAAGTGAATTATCCATATTGAAAATAAAGTAACAAACAGAAATAAATAATACTCATAGTAGAAGTTTCCTTTACCAGTTCGACTCTTCAATAGCGCTTCACTCCCCAACAATGGCGCTAGAAAATAGTCTTGATGACCCACAAGTATAAGGGGTGCATCGTAATATTTTCGATAAATAAGAGTGTCGAACCCAATGAGGAGAAGAAGGTGTTAACAAGTGGCTTGGATCAAGAATTCTCTATAAATACTTAGCAAACGGATTTTTAGGGTTTTTAGATAATGCAGATAAATAAAGTGTGAGTGAATAAAAGACAATAATTGCAGCAAGTGGCCCAATCCTTTCTTTAGCAAAGGACAAGCCGGTTGTATTACTTAGGATGACCAAACATTCTCGAGGACTAATACATTGCAAATGTATCTATAATTTTTGATGTTCCATGCTTGGTTTTATCCACTTTCTTGTGTTTTGTTCCAACTTAGGAGTACTTTTCATATGATCTCTTGGACTAACCTATTAACAAGAGCCACAGTGCCAGCTGCCTGTTTTCTGCTGTTTTTGGTTCCAGGAAAGTCAGAAAATGAATATTCACGGAATTGGACAGGCAAAAGCCAAAGTGCCTATTTTTCCGGATGTCATCAAGTGCTAGAATACGAGACGGAGAGGGGCCAGGGGGGCACCACACCACCTGGCCGCGCGGCCAGTCTTGGCCCGCGCCAAGGGGTGGTGTGGCTGCTCCCGGCACCCCCTCGTCCTCTCCTTCCGCCTATATATTGCCCTCGGGACGAAAACACTAAGTGCCCGATCAAAAAATCCACGAAAGAGTCTGTAGCCGCCGTCATCCCATCCCTAGATCGGGAGGGATCTGAAGCTCTTCCCGGCACCCTGCCGGAGAGGGGAATTCACCCTGGAGGCCTTCTTCATCACCATGCAAGCCTCCGGTGTGATGCGTGAGTACTTCATCCTTGGACTACGGATCCATGTAGTAGCTAGATGGCTGGTTCTCCTCCTTTGTGCTTTCATGTCTAGATCTTGTGAGCTCCTTTCATATGATCAAGATCATCTATTTGTAATTCTGCATGTTGTGTTTGCGGGGATCCGATGGATATTGAGATGCTATTTCAGATTGATTATTGATTCTATCATGTCTTTGTTATTTGTGATCTTGCATGCTTTCCGTTGTTAGTAGCTATCTTGGCCGAGTAGATGCTAGCAACTCCAAGAGTTAGTATTTATGCTCGATAGTGGGTTCATGCCTCTGGTAATCTGGGGAAGTGATAGAAATCACTAAGGTACTAGATGTGTTGTTGCTACTAGGGAGAAAACAACAATCCTTTGTTCATAGAACAATCGTATTGTTTACTTTACACGCAGTTCGTAAAGCAATAATATGTTGCTTCCAACTTAATACTTGAGGGGGTTCGGATGATAACCTGAAGGTGGATTATTAGTCATAGATGCAGTTGGATGACGGTCTATGTATAATGTTGTAATGCCCAATCAAGTCTGAAAGGAGTCAAGATGATTAGTATATGCATGTATTGCTTTCTCGGTGTTTGTCAATTTCCCCGCTGTAATTTGTTCACCCAGCATGTTATCTATCTTAAGGAGAGCCACCTCTAGTGAACTATGGATCCCGGTCCTTTCCTTTACATACAATCTATAACCTTTTACTGCTTTGTGTTTACTTTCTGCAAACTATTACTTCTTTCCATTCGATACGTTTAATCCTTTGTTTTCCGCAAAACACGGTGAGATTGAAAACCTCATCGCAAGTTGGGGACAAAGTTATGTGGTTGTGTTGTGCAGGTCTCCATGTTGCTACTAGCACCGGTAGTGCGCCCTGCCAAAGCTCAGCTAGTAACACCTTTGGGGTGTTTCCTTGCTCCTACTGGTTCAATTAAACCTTGGTTTCATAACTGAGGGAAACTTGCTGCTATGCTCATCACACCTTCCTCTTGGGGTTCCCAACGAGCTCTACATCAACCACGCACCAGCGATTTTCTAGCCGCCGTGCATTGAGCCATCAAGCGATTTTCTAGCGCCGTTGCCGGGGAATGAAGAAGAAGAAACTCCCACGTCAACTACACGCCATTAAAGATTTTCTGGCGCCGTTGCCGGGGAGTTAAGGACATCTTCACAAGGGGAGTTCCTCATAACCAATCTCTTTAATTTGTTGTTTTTGTTTTGCTTAGTTTTACTTTTGCTTTGTTTGCTTGTTTTGTTATTCAAAAACACACAAAAAAATAGTTTTACAAGTTTGCTTTTTTTATTTGAAAACCCAAAAAAAATGACTACTCTTGAAAACACTATGTTGTGTGACTTCACTAGCACCAACAACAATGATTTTATGAGCACACCTATTGCTCCACCTATGGCTAAAAATACTTTCTTTGAGATATAACCTGCTTTGCTCGATCTTGTTAGGAGAGAACAATTTTCTGGTATTGGTAATGAAGATGCTGCTTCCCATCTAAATAACTTTGTTGAACTTTGTGAGATGCAAAATCATAGGGATATAGATGATGATATTATTAAGCTGAAATTGTTTCCTTTCTCTTTGAGAGGAAAAGCTAAAGAATGGTTGAATTCCTTAACTAGGAATAGTATTGATTCTTGGACTAAATGCAAAGATGCTTTTATTGGAAAATACTATCCTCCTGCTGAGATTATATCCTTTAGAAGTGAAATAATGAAGTTTAAACAACTTGATAATGAGCATGTTGCTCAAGCTTGGGAAAGAATGCAATCTTTGGTAAAGAATTGTCCCACTCATGGACTGACCGCTTGGATGATCATCCAAACTTTTTATGCAGGATTGAACTATTCTTCAAGGAACCTATTGGATTCTGCTGCTGGAGGTACCTTTATGACCATCACTTTGGGTGCTGCAACAAAACTTTTGGACAATATGATGGTTAATTATTCTGAATGGCATACTAAGAGAGCTACACAAGGTAAGAAGGTAAATTATGTTGAGGAAACCTCCTCCTTGAGTGATAAGATTGATATTATTATGTCTATGCTTGTTAATGGGAAAGCCCATATTGATCCAAATAATGCCCCTTTGGCTTCTTTGGTTGCTCAAGAAGAGCAAGTTGATGTGAACTTCATAAGAAATAATAACTTTGGCAACAATGCTTATGGTAATAACAATTATAGGCCCTACCCTCCTAAAAATACTTATGGCTATAATGGTAAACCTGGATTACCTAGTGAAGGAAGAATTTTAGAAGTTGAAAGAGCCACTAAACCTTCACGCAAATGCAATATGAGCAAAATAAACTATTCACTAAAACTATGGAGGAACAATCAATCATTTTGAAGAACATTATCCATCAACTTGAGAATCTAAATAGGGAAATTCCTAGTTTACAATTGAAACTCTCTAATGCTGAAATAAATATATTATCTTTGTCTGAAGCTGAATCTTCATTGATTAATAAAATGGCTGCTAAACCTGAAACTAATGATAATCCCTTTGCAACTACCAATGCTATACAAGTAAGAATTGATGAAAATGTTAGGCTATTAGCTGAATTACATGCTAAGTGGGAAAGAGAAGATGAAATTGCTAGAAACATTAGTGTTTCTACTATTACCACCACTAGTGTTGAGGCTAGTAATAGTTCTACTACTTTAGATGATAAATTTGATTTTGATCTTGATGGTTGCAGTATCTCTGAAGTTATTAAGGTCCTACAAAAGCTTGCTAAAAGTCCTAATGCTAGTGCTATGAACATGGCCTTTACAAGACACATTACTGATGCTCTCATAAAGATTAAAGAAGAAAAGATGAAACATAAAGCTTCTATTCCTATAAAACAAGAAGATGGTTGGGAACCCATCATTAATATGAAAGTGAATGACTTTGATTTCAAAGCTTTATGTGATCCTGATAATAGTGTTTCTATTCTGCCTAGAAGGATTTATGATATGCTTGATTTGCCTCCTCCTGAAGATTGTTATTTGGATGTCACACTTGATGATAATGCTAAAAAGAAACTCATGGGGAGTCTTAATGATGTTCTTATTATGGTTAACAATTCCTATGTCCCCGTTGATTTCTATGTTTTGGATGTTGAATAAAATGCTTCTTGTCCTATTACTTTGGGAAGACCTTTTCTTAGAACTGTTGGTGCCATCATTGATATGAAAGAAGGCACCATTAAATATCAACTCCCACTCAAGAAAGGTATAGAACACATCCCTAGAAAGAGAGAAACGATTTCTTTTTCTTCTCCTATGAAAACAAAATTTTGTCTTAATGCCTCTTCATTTGAGAACACTTGATTCTTTGTTTGCTTCTTATGCCTAACTTAAAGGCGTTAAAGAAAAGTACTTATTGGGAGATAACCCAAAAGTTTTAGATGAGTCTTGGAAGTTATTACCTCTGTAATAACTGCTCCATATCCTTTTTATTTGCTTTTTGTGCCAAGAGTAACCTCTAATAAGAGAGAAGTAATGATTGGGAAAGTTGCTGTCCAGAAACAGATTTCTGTGCTTCACCGTAAAAATTCGTGAGACATCTCTGTATGTTTCATTGAGCTGTACTTTTTTGTGCTTCTGCCCCAGGTTGTTATCTAACTTTCGTTAGTACAACACTTTTTGATTTGAGCAACATAAGGTCTTCGAACAAATTCGTATTTACCTGCTGGTCTGTTTTGACAGATTTCTGCCATTTTCTACATTTGCTTCTTGTTGGTTCCTTTTTGAGTTCTTTTGGGGAATTGAGCTTTTTGAGGGAAGTGCTACAGTAGCTACAGTAGCTGGTGTTCTAATGGAAGTTTATTTGGTGTTAGAACTGAACCTTGAGACTTATTTATCTTGAGTGCACAAATGTTGCTAATGAGATTGTGTGAAGTTTTGTATGAAGGAAAATTTTCAGGTGTATGGAAGGAATGAGTAATGAGATGAAGAATGGACTAAAGCTCAAGCTTGGGGATGCCATGTGTGTCACCCCAAGAAATATCCAAGAAGTACAAGCGTCAAAGTTTGGGGATGCCCAAGGCATCCCCTTCTTCATCGATAAAAATTCCAGGTTTCTTCCAAACGCTTCATTTTTATTGTTTCATGCACAGTTGTGTTGTTCTTGGAGCGTCTTCTTTTTCATTTTGGTTTTTCGTTTGCTTTTGTTTTCTTAGTTTTCTGAATAAATTGGTTGGACCCCCTCTTTCATACATTGGTTTGCAAATAGTTTGGTTTGGTTTGGAAAAGAGTAGGAAAGTTCATACTTATGTGGTAAAAAGAGCTTGTTTTTGACTGTGGCCTATGTTTTGTCATGCCATGCTTGATATTGTTTTGGCTTTATGCTTAGTATTATTTTCTGTAGCATGACTTGTTATAAACAATTGAGATTGCTTAATGTGCCTTGGATGAATCATGCATTGTTTTAGCATATTAAAGCATAGTATAGTGGTATTCTCCTTTGATGCTTTATTTGGGTTGACTTGGTGCATGCTCACACCATGTTATGACTATCTCAAGTCACCATAGCCTTTATGATCCTTTAGTTTTCAACTTGTAGTATCACTTTATGCTTTGATCAATGATGTTTTGTCGCTCTGCATGATTATGGCCATTATTGCTCTCTTAGTTTGTCGCTCCCAGTCTTCTGCTAGCCTCCACAACCAAGTATGAGTTCCACTCATGCATCCAACTCCGTAAACCAAGTTATTCCAAAGAGTCCACCATACCTACCTACTAGCTTATGCTATTCCAAGTATATTCATGCTTTTGTTTACCTTCCAAATTAAACTTGTTATGAGAAAACTAGTGATTAAAGCTCTCACAAACTTGATGGCACACTTTACTTTAGTGCATCTAATAAACTTGAACCATTGGGTCCTTCTTTGTTGTGTATATGCTTGCGCTTTATAAGTTCAAATTAGCAGAACCCATGTACCATGGGGAACGCTTTCAACATTGCACTTGTACTTTGTACCCCGTTGATATCATGTTCTTGTGCTTACGGATCCCGGCGGTATGAAATAAAAGTGGAACTTGTAAGATCATGGAGTTTGTATGTGTGTTAGAGAAACGCCTGGGACGCTAGCCTAAGCCATGCCTAATCATGGTGGAAACTTGCAGCATCACCATAGTGAGCACTCTATGAAGCATCCTCAATAAAAACCTATGCAAATAGCAATTAAAAGATCACTGAGATGCTAATTGTCTGCTTGCCTTGTCATTTTGATTATGGAAAAGCTCCCGTATCATGTGCAAGGGGTACCCCGTTGGCGGTTCTTAATGATACACATGTACTTACAATGACAAGATCTTACTCGTGATTGAAGTTGAGTAGCATGAGGTTCGGTCTTCATAAGTAAGGGGCATGAGATTTCGGTTTATAACTTGTCAAGCATATCCTCTTAGTTGTGTCACTTTAACCTTAATCACCTTAAAGATGCTTATGATAGGGGCAATGAGAGCTGAAAGCTATAAGTACCATAATTTTTGGAAGCTCTTTATGAGACTTTAATCCCTACTTCCTTTTACAAAGGCCTTTCTTCCACCATATTATTGAGTCTCCACCTTCTATCTTTATGCACTTACTTTGTGAGCATAGTGGCCATTCTTAGTTCTATGTGCATTATCCCAAGACTAGTTGATTGATGCATAACTTGTTATTGCTTGTTTTAAACTATTGTATCTAGTCACTCTTATGAACTTTGAAGGTGTTCTATGCATTTATATTTGCTACTCTATTGAGGGACAAGCTGAATACTGTTATGCTATGTTTTCTTTATGTGAAACAAACAAACGTCTTGCAAAGCATTGTTATTCATGAATCTTTTGTTTGTGCCTTTTCATGTTGCATCATAGTTTCTTTGTCTTATTGCTAGAACTTTGTCTTTCATGTTATGATTCAAGTACTACGATCCTAGCTTTTAATGTTTTACAAATACTTTGATCAAGTCTTTGATGGTGCATGTTATCTTAAAAATTATTCTTTCTTTTTATCACTTCCCTACTCGAGGACGAGCAGGAGTTAAGCTTGGGGATGTTGATACATTGCAAATGTATCTATAATTTTTGATGTTCCATGCTTGGTTTTATCCACTTTCTTGTGTTTTGTTCCAACTTTGGAGTAGTTTTCATATGATTTTTTGACTAACCTATTAACAAGAGCCATAGTGCCAGCTGCCTGTTTTCTGCTGTTTTTGGTTCCAGGAAAGTCAGAAAATGAATATTCTTGGAATTTGACGGGACAAAAGCCAAAGTGCCTATTTTTCTAGATGTCATCAAGTGCCAGAATACGAGACGGAGAGGGGCCAGGGGGCCACCACACCACCTGGCCGCGCAGCCAGGCCTGGCCCACGCCAGGGGGTGGTGTGGCCGCTCCCGGCACCCCCTCGGCCTCTCCTTCCACCTATATATTGCCCTCGAGACGAAAATCCTAAGTGCCCGATCAAAAAATCCACGAAAGAGTCTGTAGCCGCCGTCATCTCCATCCCTAGATCGGGAGGGATCTGAAGCTCTTCCCGGCACCCTGCCGGAGAGGGGAATTCACCCTGGAGGCCTTCTTCATCACCATGCAAGCCTCCGGTGTGATGCGTGAGTAGTTCATCCTTGGACTACGGATCCATGTAGTAGCTAGATGGATGGTTCTCCTCCTTTGTGCTTTCATGTCGAGATCTTATGAGCTCCGTTCATGATCAAGATCATCTATTTGTAATTCTGCATGTTGTGTTTGCGGGGATCCGATGGATATTGAGATGCTATTTCAGATTGATTATTGATTCTATCATGTCTTTGTTATTTGTGATCTTGCATGCTTTCCGTTGTTAGTAGCTATCTTGGCCGAGTAGATGCTAGCAACTCCAAGAGTTAGTATTTATGCTCGATAGTGGGTTCATGCCTCTGGTAATCTGGGGAAGTGACGGAAATCTCTAAGGTACTAGATGTGTTGTTGCTACTAGGGAGAAAACAACAATCCTTTGTTCATAGAACAATCGTATTGTTTACTTTACACGCAGTTCGTAAAGCAATAATCTGTTGCTTGCAACTTAATACTGGAGCGGGTTCGGATGATAACCTGAAGGTGTTTATTAGTCATAGATGCAGTTGGATGGCGGTCTATGTATAATGTTGTAATGCCCAATCAAGTCTCAAAGGAGTCAAGATGATTAGTATATGCATGTATTGCTTTCTCGGTGTTTGTCAATTGCCCCACTGTAATTTGCTCACCCAGCATGTTATCTATCTTAAGGAGAGCCACCTCTAGTGAAATATGGATCCCGGTCCTTTTCTTTACATACAATCTATAAACTTTTACAGATTTGTGTTTACTTTCTGCAAACTATTACTTATTTCCATTCGATACGTTTAATCGTTTGTTTTCCGCAAAGACAGTGAGATTGACAACCTCATCGCAAGTTGGGGACAAAGTTCTGTGGTTGTGTTGTGCAGGTCTCCACGTTGCTACTAGCACTGGTAGTGTGCCCTGCCAAAGCTCAGCTAGTAACACCTTTGGGGTGTTTCCTTGCTCCTACTGGTTCGATTAAACCTTAGTTTCATAACTGAGGGAAACTTGCTGATGTGCTCATCATACCTTCCTCTTGGGGTTCCCAACAAGCTCTACATCAACCACGCACCAACGATTTTCTAGGCGCCGTGCATTGAGCCATCAAGGACACATGGGAATATTGTCAAGTGCTTTCGCTTCATATAGTTGATTAATATTCTCTAGTTGGATAAGTGTTGTGTGGGTGAACCTATGCTAATGTACTGACCTTACGAGGACTAATACATACTTGTGATTATACCCCTTGCAAGCATCCGCAACTACAAGAAAGTAATTAAGATAAACACCTAACCACAGCCTTAAACTCTGAGATCCTACACTCCCTTATGCAAAGGTTTCCTAACAAGGGTTCAGGTTTCTGTCACTCCGGCAATCCCACGATTAGTAGCCAAATACACAATGCATTCCCCTAGGCCATAAAGGTGAAGTATCATGTAGTCGACGTTCACATGACACCACTAGAATAATAGAACCACAACTTAAATATCAAACCATTGAATCTTTCTCAACACAATTCCAGTACTAACAACATGACTTCTCACTTGTCCTCAAGAACTAAACAAACTACTGACGAGACATCATATGGATCAAGATCAAAGATGAAATAATGATAAGTAACAATATGAACATGAACAATAATTCAATGGTTCCACTCAATAGCATCAACTACAACAAGTAATCAACATCGGGGAAGGTTCCCCTAAGAAATATGCAAGATTCAACCCAATTGTTATAGCGGTACAAAGTGGTGGTGATGGTGCTGGTGGAGATGATGGTGAAGAAGAAGATGATGATGATGATCCCGATGAAGTCTAGCTTGATGATGGTGTTGACGGCGACGATCTCCCCTCTCTGGGAAGGATTTTCCCTGGCAGATTTCTACCTGCCGGAGAGCTCTTGCTCTCTCTGTAGTTTTCGCCCCGCAGAGGCAGCGGAACCTTTCTTTGGTCGCCCCCGAGTCTTAGGGTTTCGAGGGGATTATATACGCCAAAAGGCGATGCTAGAGGTGGGCTAGGGTTGCCACACCACCTGGTGGCGCGGCCAAGGGTGGCTCGCGCCAGGGGTGGTGTGGGCCCCCTGTGGCCCATCTCCACTCCTCCTTCTAGCCTCATTCGTCTTCTAGAAAAATAGGAATTTCCGTATATTTTCTGGGATTTTCTGATCTTCGCCAATATTGCAGTTGGACAATGCTTTTTCCATCAGAATCCTGACTCCGGTGGTTCATCCTTCAAAATTCATCAACCATGCAAAAATGGATGAAATAACATAGGTATCATCTCTTAATATGAAATATATCAATGAATAAAGTAAATTATGATATAAAATAGTGATGCAAAATGGACGTATCAATAGTTGTTAACTATAATTGTTGCGGTCCCTCATATATCGTTGTGTCCCACTGTTGGTAAGTGGCAACTAGACAACTCAATTTTCCACACCTCTTCGGACATGGGTCATCTCGTAAGAGAATAGTGTATTAAGGTAACTAGACCAATCAAGGTAAACCAGAGCAAAGTAATTAAGTTCTATGGACAACCGTACTCCTAAGAAAGTGTGCTAGTCACAATATCCCATCTGTCACTTTGGGGTCAAGCAATTCGCAACACTATACCTATCTATATCATGAGTGATCTTGAGGGAACTCTGGGCAGTGCATCCTAAGCTGTTATTGCCTCCGCAAATCACTTATAGCAAATAGCCTATTACTTATACCTATGGAAGGGCAGAGACTAATGATAATTTTCGTGACACTCCGTAAATCCCTAGTAAATTCCTCGACAATGGATTGGACGTCTCCAATCACTAGAACAATATCATGAATAGAACAATGTAAAGAGAAAGCACAAACATATTAATTAACAAGAACACACCACACTTCAATTACTCAAATCATCATAACATTAATAAAAGGGGGTTCAAGCCATGTTACAACCCATCACGGAGATCATGATGGGGAAGGATGAAGGAGTAGCAGCGATGGAGATGGTGATGATGCCACGGTGATGGTGGCGTCGGCATGGTGATGGTGGCGTCCTCCTTCTCCTCCTCTTCTTGATTGGATGGCTTGATGGTGTTGATGGAGATCTAGATCTTGGTGGAGCTGTAGAGGCTATGGAGGCGGCAGGGCGCCACCGTGGAGGTAGTAGATGGGGTCTAGATCTTGTATATGGTGTATGGTGGCTTCCTCCTCTCTTCTTTGACTCCACCCTCCTTTATATAGGACTTGGGGGTGCCCTAGGGTTCCCCAATATCGTCATATGACTTAGGGAAGGTTCTGGAGCTTCCGGAGGGAGAAATCCCCTCGTTTGCACCCTTTTTGGCAACTATACGACGGGAGCTATACAGCCGAAATTTTCGCTCCCGCCGTATAGTTGGTCGTTAAATCTTCAGTACTCTTTAGTATTTTGGTCGTCATTTCTTCATACGAACTTTGTTTTGGGTGTTATTGCGCTCGTTGAATTTGTCTCGTCGAGGGCTATAACCATGTGGTCTTGGATATTTATTTTAAGAAGTTGGAAAAATTCATATTTCCAACACCTCAAATGGCTAAGTCTGGTCCCTACAACTCCTCCATACTATGCTCTCTTTGTTCCTTTTGCCTTTTTTTATCCATAATCATCATCAACACCTACACACATGTCAAAGACAAGGAAGAGGGATAAAATTATACCTAAACTACTAAATGTTCAAAGCTCATATTGAATTTAATAAAAACAAGTAATCATGCATATCAGGCATAACAATAGTTTGATGGAGCATGATATGGTAGGAAAATGACACAATTTATATTGCTAAAAAGTGTTGTATTATCACAACCATCAATTAGTGCAACCCTAAGGGGAAAAGACACTGTCTTTCCCACAAAAATAGAGTAACCCTCCGCTAGTAGCAATCTTAGAAGTTTTCAACCCCTAATTGTTTGTTAGTATGCGATAAGACCCTAAAGAAGTGTCATGAATTTTTATAGAAAAGGAAAGTAAGCTATGGATTATATCCTCAGAAAGGTACCTCAAGAAGATTCCAATTAGATGTCATTTGCCCGGCGTAAGCCCATGAGTTATCGAGTCCAAAAAGAGAAGAGGCTAAACCATCGCAACTAGGTCTGAAGCTTATTCAACTCTCCATGCATCCTAGAAGGATAAAGGTCAATTATACCGACAAAGTAACCATGTGTGAAGACAAAGTATGTGATATAGTACACTAGAGAACCCTAGCACTACCCTCCGGAATCTCGGGACGAGATTCTTTTAAGGGGGGAAGGTCTGTAGAATCCAACTTTCAGTAACCCCGACTATGTGCCCAAAATGCAAAAAATAGGGGGAACAAAGACTTTTATTGCTTAGTGGTGAAGCAGTTGTTTGCTTGTTTGTGATTAAGTCCCCGATTGTCTAGTAGCTAAGTTACTTCACTATCTTCTTCAAGGTTTAATAAAGCTATCTAACAAAAGACCATGTCATGGCTTACCTCACATATTCTCAAATGTTCTGACTTTTCAAAACAAGAGCCAAGCTGACTTTGTAAAACTAAAATGATTTATCTTCCTCTATTGAAAAAACTAAGGAGATCTATATGATACCATCTCCATATGTTTTAAAGACAGAGCCCTCCAAATATCCCTAAGGGTAGTCTTTCCAAAATATTTTACAAAGCTACTTACTTCTCACTCTTGGTAGAATTACCAAGGGACCCTCATCCTCTTCGAATCCCAACCCCTTTAAAGGTCCTCTTCTTTAGACCTTAAGAAATGCTTGTGTGTGTTGGTAGACTTCTTGATATGTTTGTATGAATTGTCTTGATCTATTGTCTTTAAACCAGGTTGTTTGAACTTGCTTGATTAGGAAGTAGTATGAGCTACTCTAGGAGCTCAACCTCTAGTAATTAAAACCAAACCAGCACTACAACCTAAATATCTCGGAATACCAAAACATCTAAACCCTAGTTAAAAAACTATCTTCGTCCTTATCACCAAGATCACCTATTGGAACCCTAATCAGGACCTCACCTCTGGATCTAAGGCAATGCACCCACTCTATACTCATCCTTGTGTGGTACTCTACCCTCACCCATAGTTGCTTTGGATCAAGGAACCCTTCCACTAAGATTTCCAAGCTTGTCTTGATCTTTAATCACTAAATTGACCACCTAATTCCTTAACCACATCAGTTTTGAGTTAATCCTTTTTAGTAGTTCCCACATCAATGGAGGACAACTCTAAGAATAAATACCCTCTACTCAATCTACACTTAAACCTCATTCACTTGGTGATGAGTTTGGAACCTTGCATCTCACCAAAACCATTGGATCTTGAACCCTGGTCGAAAACCCTAAAACGATCAAAATTTGACTAAGTCTAGATCTGTTATCAGGGCCCCATCTTGAGTCTCTAACTATATCAATCCATGGACCTTTTTCGAAATATACTTGAGCCATCTTGTAAACCATCATAAGTACTCCCAACTCCCACTCTTTCCTTTGGTTAAATCATTCTTGGACCCACTTGTTCTTGATGCTTTTGCAGCCAAGAAAGTAAAATGTTTCTGCCAATCTTATCAACATGCCTACTTTCGCAGAAGCTCCCAACTCCACCTAAACCTCTCTTGGCCAAATATTTGCATGGTTGTTATATAATCAACATTTTCTATCAAACCACACTCTCCTTGTTCCGGTTGGAGCCTTGTGCTTCTCAAACCATCATGGTTTTGGAGTCAAAATAATAATCTACATTGACACCATTATTTTCAACAAAGTTTGGCATCAATCCTAAGAGCTCGGTCAGTGGATGACCGAGAGATCAAATTGGGTGAACCCATCCTAATGGTTTTCAACTTCAAATGTTTTCAAATGTTTTAAAAAGGATTTTCAACAAATATATAGAGCTTCTATATCTACAAGAGAAACTGGTTTTAGAAAAGAACTTCTCTTAGAGCCCTCCTATTACAACAACCATATTGCATATCCTCTTATTGTTATCCTCTTAAGGTGGTTTGCAACTACATTCAACATACTCACTTGCATTGTCCCTGGCTATTTAATTGGCCAGACTTCGAGAAGGAAGGTGAAGAAGAAGGTGACGTTGACGACTATGCGAGTTAGGACATTCTCCCAGTCAGCTTCCCGTAGGGTTAAGGCATGACTTGGGATCTATGCTTTATGATGTTCCGCTGGTGATAATTTGAGTAGCCCGACTGGGCCGAATTAAGGTATAACCATAATTGCATTTTTGTAAGTCTTACTCGTTATGTTTTTGGATGTTGTAAACTTGTCGGTTACGTGCCACGACAAACTGATCCCGGGATCATCATGATATGCATAACATGGATTCTCAGATGATTAATATGGGAACCCCACAAATACCACACTAGTGTTTCAATGAAACAAGGACCCTGGGGCTTGGAACTCGCAATAGAGGCCATAAGGCCCAAACAAGCCCATGTGGCACGACCACTGGTGGGGCCCGTGCCACCTAAGGTTATCAAAAACTATGACTTCCCTTTTTGGGACCTCGAGCATCACCTCGTCTCCTCCTTTCACATACCCCTTTATATACCTAAAAACCTACATGGATAGAGGCATAGAGCTTTTTGTTAAATAGAGCGATGTCACCATTACGATCTTTGTTTTTGGGGTCAGATTGATCTTGATCTCCATGTCGGAGAGGGGGATTTT
Organism: Avena eriantha; assembly: GCA_910589775.1. Lineage (NCBI taxonomy): Eukaryota > Viridiplantae > Streptophyta > Magnoliopsida > Poales > Poaceae > Avena > Avena eriantha. The sequence goes on along the minus strand of OU342742.1, from coordinate 194,233,873 downwards.
GATGCCGTCTTCACTCCATCATCACCAACGTCATCTTTATCAACCATGTGCTCGCTCTCCATCGCCATGAGTGAGTAGTACTTTGTAGGCACGTGAGATGGATGGGAATTGGATGTGACTGATCATGTAATCATGCATACATGTCGAGATTTGAGGGGTTTATCTTGAGGATGTTATTGTATGGGTGTTGATGCACTATTGCTATGTTTAATGCTTATTATGAGGGCTCGAGTGACATGATTTCACTACTGAACTTTTATTGTCCCATCATATATATGAGTTTAGTATTTATCTGCAAAGTGTATTACCCGTTATTATGTCAAACCTGCAAACTCTAAAGTGACAATTAGGAAAAGCAAGGAGAATATGTGATACTCTGAGGATATTATATGTTCATGGAGTGTTAATGCATTGTTTCAGGCTATTCAAAAGGGTAGTCCTCCGCCACGCCACCGCCAGGGAACGCCGTTAGAACCATCAAGGTGGTCGCGCCAGCGCAGCTGGACCCTCCGTCCATAATGGTGGCGAGGACTAGACGTAGTGACTAGATGACGAACAGGAGAAGCCATCGTAGTTTAGTGAAATTAGACCTGGATCTAGATATAACTTGCTATCAATCTAATATAAAATGGAAAAAATGGTTATCGAATTAATGTGCCACTTACGCACTACGCCATCAGCATGCCTGTACAGCACACTATCCGCGTCAACAAAACCATGGCCAAGTTTGGTGAAGGAAAAGTCCATTTTAAACCCTGAACTCATAGAGTTCCGCTGATTTGAACCTCCAACTCCAAATTCCTACCGTTCGAACCCTGAAATCACAAATCTCGGTCTAAAATGAACCCTAAGACGTTTTGCTCTGGGAAACACTAAAGTAGACGGGTTTTATGTGAGTGGTGGGCCAGGTAGGTGCGCAAACTTAACAACATCGTCTCTCCAGATCATGCGCGCGCGATAGAGGAAGAAATAATTCGGGAAAAAATTAGGGTTCATCCCGGCGGCGGAAGGGGATTGGCTGCATGGCGGCGGAGTGCGGGGCCGGCAGCGGGCGCACGACCATGAGTTGGTCTTCTGGTTCTGCCGCTCCTGGATTCTGTGCAGCCGCCGGTCAGAGGAGAGGTGCGGCAAAAGGTAGGGCACCGGTGCCGTATCGGGAGAACCCGATGGCGTACGAGACGCCCAAGCTCTGTCATTGCAATCCTGGCAGGAAGGCGCCAAGATGGATCTCGTGGAGTGCTCAGAATCCTGGCAGGAGGTATTATGCATGCGTGGATGCCATGGTGAGTAAGATTTGCACTGCATTTGGTCGTCTTGTCCTCTCTGATTTTCTTCCCTTTTTGATTCCTTGTTTTTGGGACAAAATTGAACAGAATGGGCATGGATGTGGGTATGTGGAGTGGCATTATGATCCATTTCCATGGTTCTGGAGTGATCTGTTGGGAGATTTGAGAGATGAAGTCTAGAGGCTGTGAGCTCTAGAAAATTCCTCTCGCTCTGAAGAAGATTCAGTAGCATAAGCTACTATCTAGGCCATGCAGGCTGAACTAAAGGAGAAAGATGCAGAGTTGGCATTTCCTGGAATTGGACACCTTCGTCATTGGCAAAATCACCTTGAGTTGGATTTTCAACTTGAGACACTGGAGGTTGTGTGACTATGCAATCATCTTCATCTGAATAAACATGAACTACCCTTTCTCTTTCCCTTACAGTGCTAACCTTCTTCTTCACTAGGATCTTAAGGATTTGGGTGATCACTCCACCAGCATCAGGAACTTGAACATCTGTATCTGATTCAACGGGTTCAACAGCTCTGATTACAACATCTAGTGGATCATCATCTTTCAACTCAAAGATTTCATTCTCGAAATCACTACCACTACTGCTCTCAGCAGTGTCTTCCTCCCCATGGTACTCAATGTACACATCTGCAACTCCACCAACAAATATGTAATCAGCCATTCTAACACACCAACCGTCATCAACCAGCCATCCACTAATTCTTTTCCAGGAATACGAAAATAGAACTTCATAGTTTCCTTTAGAGGTAAATGATCTTTAGAAAATCCTTTTACTTCCTAGAGAGAAAGCTTGTCCCTCTCAATCTCTAACATTGCTTCATCCTCTCCTACATAATCCAGATTAGTACCTATTCGGATGAACTCCCCACCATAGTGAAATCTGACATTCAGTATCTCAGATGGATCCATGATTTTTACTGCAAAAACAAACAATGCGCACTAGCATAAGGCAACCTATCTTTCCAGAACACGAAAAACGCAAGAAAAAACTTATCTTTACTGTGACCAAAATCGCCTCCAAATATGTGCGCAAAACCCTAACCATAACCGCGCAATTAGAGGAAAAAATATAACATTCGATGCTAGCGAGGGTGTGGAATCTTACCTGCGTCTCCGACACATCGTCACGGCGTCAGAATCGTCGAACCACCGCCGACCAACCCCTAGTCGCCATTGTTGCAGCCAAAGAAGGTGGAGAGCCGGTGGAAACGGAGGAGACGAGGTGGACTGTCGGGCCTCGCTGGGCCGACCCAACCTTTTCTACAATCACGCGCACTCGTGCAGCCAACGGTCCCGGCCTTCCTTCGCCACGTCACCAATCCCCATTTGGCAAACCGTCCCAGGGTTTGTTTTAGACCGGGATTTGTGATTTCAGGGTTCGAACGATAGGGATTTGTTGGAGGTTCAAATCCCCGTTTGCTTCCTTGTCTCTCTAAAATTGGGTGGCTAGGAGGGTGGTTGTAGCCCCAGCCCACCAGAGTTCAAACCCCGGGTTTGACACTGTGTGTTACATAAAAGGCGAAATATTTTTTCAGTGCGAGACGACGTTTCTATCGACAACGAGGCGCTCGTGGTGATTTCGTCAATCTCAAGATCTGATCCGTCGGCTCGGTCTCTCGGAGGTGCTTATAGGGTAGGGTATGTGTGTGTGCGTTCATAGGGTGGGTGCATGTACGTGTTGTGAGTACGATTGAACTGTATTTCTAAAAAAAAGGTTTAAGGTTGGATTTAACTTTTGTGTACTAGTTCGAGGTTTGTTTTAGACTTTTTCCCGTGTCCGCGCGAACCGGTTGAGACGCGGCAGGACCGGTCCGACTCCAGCTTATCCCGCCGGCAGCCCCAGCACCACTGCCGCGCCCGCTTCTCCCTCCGCCGACGCGGCCCGCTGCCGGGACGAATCCTGTCTCTCCGCGCGCATCCCGGCTCGCATCCCCTCCGGTGACTTCCGTGGCCCCCGATCGTGAAGAGAAGATAAGTGAGAATATTACTTGTGTTCATCTGTTTAACAACCAATTTCGCCATCAGATGTTAAATTAATGCATAACGGGAATCAGGAGGCGCGGGAACCGGGAAGGGAGAACGTGGGAATCCATGGAAGCGGCAACGGCGAGCTCCGGATTCGGGTCCGGCCTGGGGCTCGCGCGCTCTTCGCGCAGGCCCAGCGGCCGTTCACCTATCCGCCATTCGTTCCCGCATCCGCCATGGCCGGCCTCGCGCCTCGTCCGCAGCGGCGCGCCCCTGACTTGGAGCGTCGTCGCCGCTGCAGATCCTCACCAGCACCAGCAGCAGGTGGAATTGGAAGGAGCACAGGCGATATGCGCCGCCATGGAACCCGAGAGGGGCAGCCCCCGTGAGGTGACCTTCTCACTCATTCTTCCTTTCCCTTCATGTTCCGATGTGGCCCTGACGGCAGCGAGCTCCATCCTGTGGCGACTCTGTACTGCAGGTGAGGGAGGAGATCACGAGGTGCTACGAGCTTGTCAGCCGCCTCGGCAGGGGCGCAGTCTACCTCGGCTCCTCCAGGGTGCCGGCCACGCATCCCCACTTCCACCAAACCGCGGAGCTCGCGAGGGAGGCAAGCTCCCTCATCCCTCCCTAGTTAGCTGTAGTCCCTTTCAGCATCTCAGCCTGAAATGTGGCTGTGCAGGCTCCACCAGTGGTCCAGTTTACACTTCCAAGACCACAAATCATCGCACCACTCTATTAGTATTAGAACTAGCCACAGAATCTGCACATTTTTTGTCTTGATGATGAAAACCTGTCTTTGCACATCAAAACAGATAGCCAAGCTGCTGGACTGTACCACATGGACCGGTGCTGGCCCTGGCCTCATGGATGCTGCCAACCAAGGCGCCATTGAGGCAGAAAAACCAGTCGGCGGATTCAAGATTGGGAAAGAGGCGGGTGAATGGACAACTTCAAACTTCCACCCTTACCTGCCATTGGAGTCCTACCACACCTGCAGGTATCTTTAGTCTTGAATCCATATATGGTGCATAGTATGAGTTTCATCATTAGATGAGAACAGCTTAGGAAGTTAGCCTGGGCTATCTGTATTTCAGGTTCTTCTCAGCAAGAAAGCATGGCTTAGTGGATGCAGTAGTGCGCAACAATGCTACGGATAAAACCGCCATCGTCGCACTGCCCGGCGGGATTGGGACGCTGGATGAAGTTTTTGAGATCATGGCTCTGATTCAACTAGAGAGGATTGGGTCTACACTCCCAGTCCCGTTTGTGGTTATGAACTATGACTCTTACTACTCCAAGCTGCTGGAGTTTCTGAATGATTGCAAGGACTGGGGCACAGTTGCTCCAGGGGAAGTAGCGTCTGTGTGGAAGGTTTGCAATGGGAACTATGAAGCCTTGGACTACTTGGCACAATTCTACGATGTACCTGCTGGGGAAAGGAATTTTGCCATATCACCGCCACCGAAGGAGCACCGGACTTCATACACCATGACGATATGACATGGCGCAAGCTCTTCTCAAGAATGTTCTCCTTATCCTTTTGCATCTTTCACTACTGAAAAATACTCCCTCCGTTCGGAAATATAAGATGTTTTAGCTTTGTGCATCGAATGTATCTAGACATCTTTTAGTGTATAGGTTCGTAGAGGTTCGGAGTGAACCTATACACTAAAAATTGTCTAGATACACTCATTGCACAAAGCTAAAATGTCTTATATTTTCGAACGGAGGGAGTATCATCATGGCAAGAATTCTCATTATGTTGCGGGGCAGCAATAATTTTACTACGAAACATGGCATCTGCAGTATTTGCATACAGTTGAATCAACAAATGGGTGCAACAAAATTCAATCTGCGTGCCGAATGTATATTACTTGTCCTAATGTACAAACATGCAACGGATTGATTTAGAATGAGGACGTCAAATTACTTATCTATTGCTATTGTTAACTTAAGCTGATATTTGCATATTCTGTGCAACAGTTCCTCACTCTGCAGTGTTGTATCTATATACTTTATGATTTTCTGGAGCAGATAACCCAAGGATATTTCGTGTTGATGAAATATGAGCAAGCAAACTCCGAGTTGTTAGTTCAGTCCAGTCCATAGAAAATAATCAGGGGACTTATTCTACTGTTTATAGCTGCATAGAGGGCTCTAAGATTGGTAAGTGTTATTTATTCACCCACTTGATATTACGTTGAGGTATAACTCTCTCTCCCTCCGCGGAAGTTCTCCGGTTACTCTGTTCAGCCAGTAAAATGCTAGAATCAGTTCCAGGTATGGTTCATTTGTTACATATCTCTTGGTTGAGACAAATTGTCTTTCGTTTTTCTGCTCCGTTTTCTCTCCATTTCACGTGTATTCTGTGTCATTATCAAATGATGGATCGAACTCTGAAGCTCTCGCTGTTCGCTGACAGGATCTCCATCATTTGAAGGCATAGTACTATCCTATCTTAGCATTGAGTTCATATTTTGTACCTTGTTTATTCTTGTGACTACAATAAGGGAGTTGAAAGAGAGACAGGGAGTCGGCTAGCAAATTTAATAGGCTCGGTTAAGTTCATTTAGTATACAAGTTCATACTAGGAAAGGTCTAATGAGTCCAATTTAACGAAGGTTGAGAAGCAAAACATGCAATATACAAGGAAGCATTTGGGATTAGTTTAAACAAGCAAGAGTAATCAATTTGTCATATCCCAAGTTTCTGTCAAAACCTATGTCTACTCAATCCCTCGTGGCCACGCCATCCCGCTGTCTTCAGTACGACAGTTACTCAATTGTGAATCCAGGTTCAAAACATCAGCTCATTAGTACTCTCTTCCATTGCCATTGGTTAGCTCATTGGTACTCTTTATAACTGTGTAATTGTGTGATAAAAAAACATCTATTGTGGTGTGCAGGATACAACTTTTCTTTTGACAACGTAACTGTTCTGACAATTAATAATAGTACAAACATTTGATATTTTCAATTATTTATAATCTTGTGATTTACATGCTTATTAACATAGTTGTATTTATTAGCTCACATTTTCTTGTTAAGAATTACTCCGACAGAACTGTGGAAACAATATTGCCTGCAAGATACATCAACCATTTCATGAACATGATATTTAGGCTATGCGTCACGCTCAGATGACAGATGATTTCCTTTTCAGTAGCACAAGAGCACAATGCATGCTTAAAGTTCAGAGTTGTTGCATGAGGCACACCATCGCTGAATCTTAGTCATACCATGGCCGTCAAGGTGTGAAACAAGGTCAGTGCCTCCATCAAGGTACCTAAATTGATCTGTGTATTGGCTTTAAATTTTCATATGATTTGATCTCACTCCGTGACATCACTTAATGATATTGACGATGTGAACAGGGACCAGTGATGGCGGAAACAAGTGTGGATCTGCGTGTTTCTCAAGGTGGCAGGCAGGGCCGTACCTGAGAAACCGGAGGCCCGGTGCAAAATATGAAAGTATGTCCTGCGAAGTTGGTCATTTTATTTACTAGCGTGTTGGTCATACAATTTTCCTTCAGAATATTTTTTCTAAAATAAGTGAGCTCTTAACAAACAATATGGAGCCTCTAATTCAACGCATCATCTATGTAGCAGTCATCACAGAAATATTCAATTAAATTTTGTTGAGGAATCTTTTTCATCAAGCTCTTTTTGATGGTATAGGATCAAAAGAAGGACCAACTGAACGAAAAGAAAATACCCAATACTATAGATAGAAACTAGCTAAGGGATACAAATAATTGCCGCCAATTACGAATTCATGCAGGTAGAAGGAGAAAATTACAAAAAACCACCACATTACAGGCTAGGGTTTCAAAAAGCCACCATTATTCGCTAGGGTTTCAAAAAACCACCAGTTTAGAGTTGGTTCGTTTCAAAAAACACTGATACCAGTTTGATGCTGGTCTAATGACGAAACTGACATCATGGCCCCACCTGTAAGGATGACGTGGCTCCCTCGGACGACAGCGGGCAGACGGCCGTTAACGGCGCTGTCGGAACCCTACACAAAACGGTTGCCCCGTTCCTTTCTCTCTCCCGCGCCTCAGTGCTTTACTTCTTGTCCGTCTCAGCTCGCCGCCGCCGTCGCTGCTGGTCAGCACGCCGCCGCCGCCACCGTAGATCATGCCGAGCTGGAACGACACCGAATCTTCCGGTGGATCTCTTCTCGGCGATGTGAGTAATTTTCTCCTCTAGTTAGTCAGGGTTAGGGTTACTGATTTGGGATTTTTTTTTGAAATCCTTTGATCTGAGCTTCGATTCGTGGGTGATTCGTTCGATTTGTAGATTTGTCCGCTGGACTACGCACTAGATCATGTCTTGGACGCGGAACATTGCTGCATTGATCACGATGCCCCATTCGTTTGCTCCGGTCACCAACTGAAGCCACGTCGATGTGTTGCGTTTGAGGGCAAAGATACAGGGAGGAAGTTCTATCTATGCTCAGTGGAAAATGTGAGTATTTCTCGGTAATTTGATTAATTCACATGTTGTTTTAAATAATGATTAGTTGTTATTGAATCAGATACATGACTACATGTACTCCTAATCTGAATTTAGTCTATTGTAATCATGCACACTTGATCTGATAATGATAATCTGCACTTAATTTAGTCTATTGTAATCATGCACACAAATAGTTCTGATAATTTAGTCTACTGTAATCATGCACACTTAATATGTTTTTAGATATAGATTTTTTTTTCTGAATCATTATAGTCCTAATGGTGTTTTTAGGTTGAAAAATGGAGTGTCCACTCCATTTATAATGGACTGAGCCTGTTAGGAATCATTTATAGTCTATTGGAATCATAGTGTTGTACTGAACCTGTATTTAGGTACATTGTGATAGCTGATTATATTCCCAATCATATACTTCTGCAGTAGGTCCTGAATTGTGGCTTTCAAAGGTGGATAGATCCAGAGTGGGATGATAGTTTGCAGCATGCATTGTCTAAGTTGTGGGGAATGTATGAGGATAGCCAGAGCTCAAGAATTCAAGAGAGGTATGAGAGTAGTAAGATGATGAAGGATCTATCTGCAGAGAAGGGAAATTGGAGAAAAAACATGCATCACTAGTAGAGGAAGGTAATAGGTGGATAGTTGAGACTGAGAGGAAGGTGAAAGCAGATATCCTTGTCAGGATAAACAGTGGGGAACCTGATGTTGAGAAGATGGAGAAGTACATAGCTGCATTGAAGAATGAAGTAGAGGTCCTAAAGAAAGCTAAGAAAGAAATGAAGAACGTGCTCAAATCTCAGGCAGATGTCTTCAGGGGGAAACAGCAGAAGTGGGATGATGAAAGAGCTACTCTTAAGGCTGAAAAGAAAAAGTTAGAGCACTCCTTGTTTGATCTTTTCAAAGCAAGTGATGCTAACAGGGACAAGTTGAAGAGAATCAAAGCAGTTTGTGAGGAGGAGTGATGGTGTGTTTAGGTACATGAATGGAGTGTGCACTCCATTTGTAATGGCCTCTCTATGTGTTGAACTATTTGTGTAATGCAAGTGATGAACCCTCTGTGCTGAACCATTGTGTTGAACTATTTGTAATGGCTTATCTATGTGCTGAACCATTGTGGTAATGTATGTACTGATGTTGATGGCTTATCTATGTGTATGTGCTGATGTTGTCATATTTATAGATGTATTTCCAGTGGTTTATGTCTAGTAGCATATTTATAAATTAGTACCAACAAGCATTTCAGAATCACACAATAGTATCAAGAAGGATTTCACAACATAGTTCATAGCATACTTCACAACCCACACATAGTTCCAACATAGTTCACTACCACATACATGATTCCAACATAGTAGCAGAATCACAACCACACACATAGTTCCAATCCAGACTTCAGAATCACCAAGCATACACATACTTTCAACATTACACATGCATTTTATAACAACCCCTTCTTGATATCTTTCAAGGTAATTTTGTCAATATTGCTTGCTGTCAGGTAACCTGTCATCCTTGTGCTTTGCTTTCTTGCTCTTACCGGCCTCCTAGAAGTACCACTTGCTTCATTTTGTGCAGGACCTGGCCTTGGGGCTTTGAAAGGTTGTGGTGGCCTCCTAGCAGCAGGTGCTGAAGCAGCTGAAGTAGTAGCAGGTGTTGTCCCCCTAGTTGCAGGTCTTGTTGTCCTCCTAGCAGCAGGTGCTGAAGCAGGTGAAGTAGGTGCTGGAGCATAGCTTGTAGCTACAGGTGGAACTGCTGCTGTGGAAGACTCAGAGTGCTCTGTCATGTTCTCTTGCATCCAAACAAGACATAATTGTTAAAACACAGAAAATGCAGAGAATGGTTAAAACACAGAAAAAGCAACCAAACAAAACCAACCTTATGTTTGTTTTTCCTCATCACCAAAGATGGCTTTAAAGGTGCTCCACAACTAGTGTATCTGTGCCCAAGAGTTCCACAATTGCTGCAAGTTATAGTGACCATCCTTGATGATTGCTTTGGTTCTGGAACTTCATACTTTCCTTTTCTCCTCTTGGTTTGATTCCTGCCCAATGAGACCTTGAAGACTGGTGGATCAATATCAGGTGTATCAGTCCTTGTCCAACTATCTTCACCAGGCACAGGGTAAATCACAGGCTTGTATGCCTCAACATACATAGGTTTCTTGAAGAAATTAGAAATAAAGTCTTCAGGGTGTTGGAATGACTTATATATGGCAGATACAACATGATTGCAAGGGATTCCAGTCATGTCCCATTTCTTACATCCACATGTTTTGTCAGCCAAATTAACAACATAGCATTTGTCCCCATGGCTAACTTCCCACAAACCTTCAGCAGCCTTTCTTGATCTATACATCCTTGACCACTTCTTGTTTTCTTCTAACAGTTCTGCATAACAAGGTGTGATTTCCCATCTTGCCTTGGCAGCTCCAGTTCTCTTACCTTCATTCCTGACCATCATTTTTTTCCTTATGCCATCAAACATTGTTCTAACTGGTTTCCCTCTAATGTCAAGAATCCACCTATTGAATACCTCACTTAAATTGTTCACCACTAAGTCTATTTTGCAGTTATAGTCCATGGCATATCTAGCCCATGCTGCAACTGGTATTTTCATTAACCACTCCCAAGCTTCCACACTCTCCTCTTTCATGTTAGCCATGGCAACATCAAAACCATGCTTTGTGTAAGAATAGGAGGCTGCATCCATGTATTTCTTGAGCTCCTCACCTCTAAAACCAGCAGTTTGAAAGTTTGCATAAATGTGTCTTAAGCAGTATCTTTGAGGGCAGTTGGGGAATATTTGGTTGATTGCATTAAGTAGACCCTACACAAAGATTACTAACAATGTAAATAACTGAACATGGCAACTACATATGGCACATGAGATGTATATTATGCAATTACCTTCTGCCTGTCTGAAATTATGGTATAATACCCAAACTTGCTTGCTTCACCACCAATAGCATACTTTAGTTGGGTGAGAAACCAAGACCATGTAGCTGTCTCCTCCTTGTCAACCAGCCCAAAAGCAATAGGGAAGATGTTATTGTTCCCATCCCTTCCAGTGGCACAGAGAATCTGTTGCCCTGTGGTGAGCTTAATGAAGCATCCATCTAGACCTACAAATGAAGAAATGTATGCCGGGTTATAATGTGTGCATGTCTCATTAATTAGCAAAGGGAGATATATCATGTCAATTACCTATAAATGGTCTACAACCATTAAGAAATCCTTGTATAGATGCACCTAGACAATAGAACAATCCATGAAATCTAGGGTTGGTACTTGGATGCTCTGCCAGAATTTTTGTGCTCACAATACATCTAGAGCCTGGATTTGTGTCAAGTAGTGTCTGCAAGTAATCCCTTAGCCTCTTGTATTGCTCCACCTGATCACCAAGCACAACCTGTAAAGCTTTCCTCTTTGCCCTGTATGCCATCATCTTAGGAACATCTACACCATATTTCTCCTTGGTTGTCTCCATCACAGTCTCAATGCCTGTCCTTGGGTCAATTCTAATGCTGGGCTCACATATCTTTGTAACCCATTTGCCTGTGACCTTGCATTGCTCACCTAATGTGCCACAAGTGTGCTCCAAGTGCATCTTTCTTAGGCAGAATGATTTCTCATTCTTTATCTGAGAACCAACCATAAAAAAGGGACATTTCTCTTGAGCACATTTTACTATCACTCTGTCCTTGCAATTTCTATGGTACCTGAAGTTCCTTAGTTGTGCAATATGAAGTGTTTGCACTGCTCTCTTGAACTGGTACACATCTCGGAAGCACATCCTAAGGCACAATCCTTCTTCAGGTTGCAGTCTGTTCTCATCATACCACACCCTTGGCTCCTTCTTTTTGGCCCTAGTTTTCCTTCCTTTTGGCAGAGCCCATGACAATGTCTGAAATCCATCATCATCCTCTGGATCCAAATCACCATCTGGCCCTTCATCATCAGAAGGAAGATAATCTGGTGGTGCTGAACTCTGCAGACTGCAATGTGATCTGGTAGTAGGCCCCTTCCTCACTGGTTCTGTCTTCTTCTTCACAGTAACTGGCTGGGAGAGTGTTTCACAACCACTGTCATCCTTGTCATCATCTGAACAATTTGCTGCATTAAATAAATCTTCAGGCTCTTGTTCATAATAAGACTCATGATCTAAGACACACCTCTTTCCTTTCTTCAAATCAGACAGTCCATGATTTGGCTCATCTTCATTGATTCAGTTTCATTTCTATCCTTTCCCACGTAATTTTCATCCTCTTCCATATCTGAATCTTCATCCTCTTCCATATCTTCTTGTTCATCCTCTTCCATATCTTCTTCTTCATCATCAACAATATGCTTTCCCTTCTCCTTAGTTGTTCCATGTTCATTAAATAAGTAGCCTCAATCACCATCACCAACTTGTAAGATCTGCATGTCATTCTCAAGATTGTTGCTCTATTGTGTAAGCCAGTACATGCAGTTAGGATCTTCTATTAACTCGGTACATTCCTGACTTGGTAAAATCACTCCATCATCATCAACTGTGTAGACAATGGGGTTTCCAATTTCTGAAATTGGGATTTGCTCTTCAACTGCAGGAGTGTTGATGTTTGATGGAAGTGTGCTTCCTCTTTTGATTACAGTCAAGCTGACAGATTTCTTATGCTCATGAAGTTCAACCATCTGCTCCACCTTAATATGCCCATCCAGTAAGTCCATCCCAGCTATCCCTGTACCCTCCTCTTTCACATAATATATGATGTCTGTAATCCCATAGCCCTCGGTCTCAATTAGAGCTAGCAAATTGAGGAATGTTACATCTGACTGGCATATAGTGCGCTCTTGTCCTTGCCATCTAAATTGATCCTTACATCCCATATATCATCATCCAAACTGCATATATTCATAATAAGATAATTTAATTGTCTATTTTTCAGCAGAAATCCCTAGCCAAAATGGAAAAGATAATGGCAGATAAGAGGGAGGCGAATGACTTACGCGACGTCGCCTCCGAATGCACTAGTCCAACGGCTGCTCTGGGTAACATCCTCCTTCCAACGCTTTGCCAAGGCAGCGGCGGCCATCTTCTCCGGCGATGCAAACTTCACCGTTGGCTGGTTAGAGCTACCGCAACAATCCCCTTCCGCCGCGACGAAGCCCAGCACCTCCACTTCGTGACCACCGTTGCCGTCTCCACCGCTATCTCCGCCACCAGGTACGCCTCCAGTGCCCCCGCCGGCCGTAGATCTAGAGCCAGGAGAAATCGCTGCCGCCATCGCTTCAGTTCGTGCGTAGGAGAGGAAGTGAGAGCATGGTCTGGTTTGACCCGTGTAGGAACGGGGGGTGTAGGGTTCCGACAGCGCCGTTAACGGCCGTCTGCCTGCTGCCGTCCGAGGGAGCCACGTCATCCTTACAGGTGGGGCCATGATGTCAGTTTCGTCATTAGACCAGCATCAAACCGGTATCAGTGTTTTTTGAAACGAACCAACTCTGAACTGGTGGTTTTTTGAAACCCTAGCGAATAGTGGTGGCTTTTTGAAACCCTAGCCTGTAATGTGGTGGTTTTTTGTAATTTTCTCAGGTAGAAGAGATAAGGTACTGATATAGAGAAAGAGACCACTGGAATGATTGCCGCCACTTACAAATTCATGCAGCTAGAAGAGGAAATGTTAGAACAGGGGAGTACTAGATATTTCTAGGTACGTGGAGCCAAGAAATAGATGCCTATCTAGTGATTGGTTGGAGTAATGTACATATATTAATTAGTGGTAAGAAAAATTTGAGGCCCTAATTCTTTGGGCGATTTTTTTAAAATAATACGGTTTTTTAATTAATTTGAGAAGTGTTGCACGAAATTAGGATCTTACACATCTAGGGCTTTGTCGGTTTCAGCGTCACCGATTCAGATCCATTCGGCTAGGGTCTAGCCGATTGAAGAAATCTGCGTGGGCCTGACCGATTCAGAGCTATTCGGCCACAGCCTGGCCGATTGCAGCTGCCACCGTGGGGTCGCGGGCCCACCCTGGCCGAGTGCGCCCACTCGGTGAGACGCATACCGAATAGATATTTCGGCGACAGCCTGACCGACTGCATGCCATCAGGACCACAACGTGTGTGCCGCCCCCGCTCCTCTCGCGTGTGCCGCCCCCGCTCCTCTCCTTCTTCCTCCCGCGCGGTGCTTCCTTCTCTCTCTCCTGCCTCGTGCGAGCTCGCTTCCCTGCAACTATTTTGCCTTATTTAGTACAGATTAACCACTAAATCTTCCTCTAAAACCAGTATAGAGATAGGGGAACCCTGATCTACTGATGGGTTAGCTCAGGACTCGATTTGATGGTGATTTTTTGGAGGAATGGTGGTGGTGCTACGGTGGAGCAATGGCAATGGTGGTGCTATGGTGGAGCTTGGAGCAGGGGCGTGTATGAGCTACACCGTGTTGCTTCTTTGGTAAACCGAGGCTGCTGTATCGAGTGGCTTCTCACACTTTAAAGGTAAACTCTAATCTCTCGTTAATCACAGTTATTGTATATGGTTATGTGGCTACTCGGGCCGTGGTTAGGAGGCTATTAGAATAATTAGGAGGGTTTTAGTATATTATTTAGAATATATGCGGATAGTTGCACATAGTTTTATTTAGAATAGGTGGATTTGTAGAAAGATTTGGTAGGTGGATTTGTAGAAATATTAGCCAGGCTATTAGTATATTATTTAAAATATTTGCGGATAGTTGTACATGTATTTATGCACTGTCGATAATTAATTATTTAGTTTGATTTTTTTATGTCAGCAGAGATGTCGAGTGTAGTGAAGTTCGTGTTTTACTATGGTCCTTGTAATATCCAATACTATGAATATGGAGCAGATTTGCGTGAGTTTTATTTTATGGAGTTGGATTTGACTGCACCTCAAACTTGGAGTGTTAGTCGGTTGAAGGAATGGTTGACGGACTGTTTAGGATATAATCTCGAAACATACACCGTTAGTGTCCAAGCATTGTGGACAAAGTCGACCAAGAATATTTTCTGGATTTTGAAGGATGTAGATCATAACAGAGATTGGTTTAAGTGGTTAAAAGGTTGCCAGGACAGGCACATACACCCTGTTGCACTAGTGTTTTATGTCTTGAGGAGATCAATCCACAAGCATCGGAAGGTGGACACGGTCCTGGCCATAGTGTTGAATCTAATGGCGAGACGTACTCTATGTCCAATGCTGGAGGTGGTGGTTATGAATCAGACCAGAGCAGTCAGATAGGAGGAGGAGGAGGAGGAGGTGGTGGTGGTTACGAACCAGGGCAGAGCAGTCAGGATGTAGGTGGAGGATACGATAGTGGAGAGGTAGATGTGGACGAGAAAGGTATGCACATGCATGACTTGATGAAGGATGAGGATTATATGGATGGTGGAAGTGGTGATTCTAATGATTTAGATAGTTCCGATGAAGAAGGCAATGGAGAGGACGTGCCGATTCCTGCATCCTGGAATCAAGACATCTCCGACATCATGACCGTTAACGACTGTCATGATTCTGCGTGGAAATATCACAAGAATAAAATTGCGTAGGGCGCGAGATATCCAGACAAGAAACATTTGCAAGATGCAATCATTGCTTGGGCATTATCTACATAGAGGGTTCTCAGTATAACCGCGTCAAATACGAAATACTTGACAATGGAATGCATGGATATAAATTGTCCAGTTAGGGTGCATGAATATCTTCCTAAATATGACACAAATTGGTTGGTGAGCGACATGGTGATGCACACGTGTCATCTTTCATCTATCCCTATAGATCATCGTAACCTCTCGTCCACGCTTCTGGCTCGGTTGTTTTACACGGAGATAGTGGAGAGCAAAGCGGTGGAAGTGAAGGCTATAATAAATAAAGTAAGGGTCGGGTTTAATTACAACATTTCGTACGACAAGGCTTGGAGGGCAAAGCAAAGGGCTCTTGAGGACAGGTTTGGTCCGTTCAGAGACGCGTATGACTTTGTAGTCAGACAACTCCTTACACTACAGGCGAGGAACCCAGACACCTATGTCGACATCCAACACTATGTGATACTACTTACTAGAGATCCATCCGTAAATGTGCTTCATCGAGTGTTCTTCTCTTTCTCTCTGTGCATCCAAGCTTTCACTTATTGCCGACCAGTTATATGTGTAGACGACACATTTCTCACTGACAAGTATAAGGGTTAGATCCTTACCACCATTGGTCAAGATGGCAACAATCGAATTGTCTCACTCGTCTTTGCTTTTGTTGAGGGAGAAAACACTGAAAGTTGGACATTGTTCTTCATGCAGCTTAAGATAGCAATTGTGAAAGATAAGCCCAATGTGTGCATCATTCATGATAGACATGCAGGTATACTAAATGCGGTTAAGCGTTTGACATAGCCTGGGCCTGAAGAACAAACACCTTGGCTCGACATGCAGAGCCATTGGTGCATGCGCCATTTGGGAGCTAATTTTTTCTGATAGTTCAGAAACAAGAATCCGATGAATCTTTTCAAAAAACTATGCAAGCACAACCAAGAATGGAAGTATGATTTCATACGTGCACATCTCGATGACTTCACTCAGAAACATGTCAGGGCAAGGAAAGCGACCCAAACCGCAGCTATAGCTGCACATCAAGCAACAGTTGCTACCCACGCTGCTACTGGAGAAGCGCATCTGGAAGAAGAGCATGTAGGGCTTTGTGACTTGCCATGATTTGACCCGCCTGGTACTAGGAGAAGGCTCGGGAGACAGATTAAAAAATTTCAACAGTGGATAGAGCACGAGCCTTTGGAGAGGTGGTATTTGCTACACGACACCCATGGAGCTAGGTATGGTGTCATGACTACAAACCTAGCTGAATCATATAACTTTATCCTTAGAGGCAACAAGACTCTGCCACTTATAGCCATTGTCGAGGGTATTTTTTATGGCACGATCAATTATTTCAGAGACAGACGACAGAGAGCTCAGTTGCATATATTGAACAATCCGAACCGCGCTTCTGTGAAATATTATGGACTACATGGATAAAAAGATGGAAAAAGCTTGGACACACACTATCGTGGCCATCGGTAATGCAGAAAGAAGGTTTGAGGTGCGCTTACCCACCGATAAGTTTGGGTGTGGTAATGATCTAATGACGCATGAGGTAAAGATTGGAAATGAGCAATGGCCAACCTATGAGTGCACGTGCAACAAACCAAAATTGCTTAATCTGCCTTATTCGCATGTGCTTGCTACGTGTGGGCAGCTGGGGTTGGACACAATCTTGTTCGTGTCTCTGTACTACCTAAAAGAATCTATGGTCAATACCTAGACTGGTGAGATGTCAGGATTTCGAGTAGTGGGCAATTTCAACATAGTAAACCCCGGTGAAAGGCAGTACATCCCCCACCCTGCTCTAATGCAAACATGCAGAGGAAGACGCCAGTGTAGGCACATCCGGAATGACATGGATGAATCAGAAGTTGGAGACCCAATGCGACAGTGTTTTCTGTGTAATGATTTTGGCCATAGGGCAAGGTATTGTCCCAAGTTCGGTACAGACGTAGTACCTACGCGAGGACATGGTACCCAGGCTCGAAGAGGTAGAGGACGCGGGCGAACTTAGGCTTCGATGAACTATGTTCCATTTGTAATATGTGACGAACTATGTTTTAATTTGTAATATGTGATGAACTATGTTTTAATTTGTAATATGTGGTGAACTATGTTTTAATTTGTAATATGTGATGAACTATGTTTTAATTTGAACTATGTTTCCATTTGTGATACGTGATGAACTATGTTTTACTATGTGATGAACTTTGTTTCCATTTGTGATATGTGATGAACTATGTTTTAATATGTGATGAACTATGTTTTAATTTGTAATATGTGCAGAAATGGCAAGAAGATACAGTTTGCTCAGTGCAGATATTGAAAAGAAACATCGTGCTAGAATTTTGGAGGATGAGCCTAACTCCCTCGAGCCCTTGGTCACTCGTACTTCCAATGTAAACTGGAGGATACACCTGGCTTGGGTTTCTAGGTACGATTTTATGATTGGACACACTAAGTCATTTGTCATGCTATTTGCATATGCAGGTTGAAGTGGGCCGAGCTTTTACCTTTCGCTCGTCTGGTTGAGGACACTAGAGACCCTACACGTCTGTTATATGACCAGTCGTTGCTCGGTTGCTTGGTTGACCGCTGGAGGCCCGAGACACACACTTTTCACTTTTGTTGGGGAGAAATGGCTCCTACTCTCCAGGATGTGTCATACCTGTTGAGACTTCCTTTGGCAAGCCAGCCCATTGGGCCGCTGGATGCACCAGCCAGTTGGCAAAGCAATATGGCCCAACATTTCGAGGGTATTAGTGTCTTATCTAGTCCATTTGAGCACGATGATCATGGGCCCAAGTTCGACTGGTTACTAGGATTTCAGGTGTGTTCACTAACTTGTTAGTCCACTTATCTTTATGCATCGTACAATTCTATGTTTTTTGGTACTAAACTATCTTTGGGTTAATCCAGATCCAAAGGTTAGGCTATCCAGAGACTTAGTTGACTGAGCCACAGATCACTCGGTGCTTGGAGGCATACTTACTTTGGCTTCTCGGGAAGGTGATGTTCACCGAGAACCATGTCACCACTATCACCGCTCGCTACATCCCTATTGCATTGGAGATTGCTAATGCAACAAGTGCCAACATGATTACACAAAGGAGTTGGGCTCTGAGGTCTTGTTAGCTACGTACCGAGGTATGTACAACGGTTGCCAGCGTAAAACTCCTAGGTCAGGCTTGCTTGGATACACATCACTGTTGCAGCTTTGGTCCTGGGAGCGGTTTTCTATTGGACGACCGGACGTAGTTGTTAAGACGGCATACCCATCGCATGCATTGGGTGACCCTCCGACATGACTGTTCGACGCAGACCGCATCGACTTACCGACTTTTGGTACAGTTTGGACATGTCGCAAGGTATGTGCAAAGTTTTAATTAGTTCACGTACTATATGACTGGAAATGACATAGTTCTTTGGTAGAGACGCTTTTCTCATGCTCAGGTGAGGGGTTGCTACCCCGCTTTCTCCGAGCATTTTGACGTGCTGCTCGCGAGCTCGGTGATGTGGAAGCCCTACACGGATGCAACCATTGGTGCTAGATTCTGCAAGGATGGGGATGTCATACTGATTTCTACTCTTTGTACCAGAGACCTGGCGTATTGGCTTACAAAATCGAAGATCATCTTCAACATGTAGGTAGAGGAGACGAGCCTACAAAGAGTAATGAGGTAGTTCTTCGCCAGTTGGCCGATCCTCGTCCTATAGAGAGTGTCGTACCTTCGGTCGTCCACACGCAAGTTTATTTGAGCATATTTCTTCCATCTTATCTGGTTTATTGACTTATCGCAATCACTCTCGAATTGTAGGTTGTCAAGGAAGGGAAGTAACAAGACCGTCACAGGCTGGCTCCATAGAGTTGGGACATACGTTGAGGAGTGGGACAACGTAACAACACGAGTCTGGGACTCGGATGCCCAGTTTGACATGGAAGAGTTCAACCACTATCTTCGAAGCTACATGAGCGCCACATGTCTATGCATCGCACAGCAGAGTGACCCAGAGGCGATGTCGAGCGCGGCTACTTGGGATAGTTATCCGAGCCAGTCTACTACGGACAGCAGACAACACGCGGTAACACATTGGCTTCATCTAATGCACCTACTTGTTACATAGTTTCTATTCCATTTTTCACTATAGTGGTTCAAATTGCAGGCACAAATGCTAGTTGATCTTGAGACGGAGAGTGCTGATTACAGACGGTCCCTCTCGTCCGGACCTCTGCTTATACCACATCAGGAGCAACAGACCTAGCTGAGTTGCCTAGAGTTGAAGCTCCGACGTATCCACGAGGTTATCACGTGCACTCGCTCTTTGGACGTTGCTCACCAGCCGGGACTACAGCGGCCTCCGCGTCACTCGACGCACCAGCAACAGTCACGTCCACCCTCGCCCGTACGACAGTCTCCACGTCCACGATTTACATCACAGGCAACACCGAGGCCTCCTCCTCCAGACCAGGCTGGAGGTTCGTCGTGGCAGCAATAGAGTTCTTTCGACTGGTGGCAGCAGTAGTAGCCACCTCTTCAGGGTGGAGGTTCGTCATGGCAGCCTCAACAGCAGCAGCAGGGGCCTTTTGGCCACTCTCCTGCGCCAAACTACGGCTTTCGTCCACAGCCGCAGCCACAGGGTACGTGTCTTCCACAATATCGAGTCTAGCTTCATATCAATTTCTTATATACTTCGATATTCATATGCAGGAGCCTTTGGAGTTCATGGGTCTATGCCTGACTAGCAGGCATCTTTTTTCGGATCCGCGTGGATGAGTGATCATGAGGTGGAGCACAACACTCAGGACTTCTTGACACAGAGCAGTTGGATGAACATTTTTCAGACTCCTGCCCCAGACCCCACACAGGAAACTCAGTACGACGAGCACGGCTCAGTGACTCCTCCTCGAAACGTTCGGGCGCCCATTAGGTATGGCTGGACGCCACCAGAGCAACCACGTGAGCGTTAAGGTAGACGACGATGCTGATACCTCTCTCAGCCAGATATGTACTAGTTCTCTATCTATCTATGTATGATACATATGTCTATCTATGTGTGAGACATGAACATATCTATATGTGAGACATGCACCTATCTATGTGTGAGACATTTTGCAATGTTATTCATTTCTCGGTCGAGATCGCTAACAAACGACAACAATAGATAATTAGGATACAAACGAGATAATTAAGATACATACACGAGCTACAAGGGAGAATTGTTCTAGTTCTTCTTGGCCCGCGCCTTGCCCTTACCCTTCGACGATGCCTTGACCGATGATTCCTTGCTCTTACCCTTCGACGATTCCTTGCTCTTAGCCTTCGATGATGCCTCGCCCTTACCCTTCGACAATGCCTTCTTCTTGGCCAACCTTTTGTCCCACTTAGCTCTCCACTTAGTCCCAATGGTAGGCGGCATGAATATATCATCTTCATCTTCACTCTCTTTTAGCTTGTCATTACTCTTCTTGTCATGCGCCTTCTTCAAGGCCTGCGCCTTGTCACGCTCTGCTCTATCCCTGGTACCACCGATCGGCGGCATGAAGAGATCGTCGGAGTCTTCACTCTCTTCTATCTAGACCCAAGGGTTCTTGGCTTCCCTCTGCCTTGCCTCTTCATTGAAGAACCTTTGCTTGCCCCACCTAACATTGATCCGAAGAAGCTCTTGCCGTATCTCCTCTAGTGTCCTCTTCGGCCACCCTTCTCTACGTAATCGCTCACCTAGCTCAGTGAGGAGACAATCACTAGCAATGAGTTCCTCCAATGGGGTTGGATTATTGTCTATCCTAAAGTTCCTGGCCAAATGAAAAAGGGCGACAGACATATGTGTCTCAAAACTGCGGTCGTAGGGAAAACCGGGAAACATATTGTCTAAAAACATGATGGCTTTGCTTACACAACTTCGTGAGGAGGGGGTTTTATAGGGTAAATGAACACAAAATGGCGGGAAACATTCTGGCAAGAAGCATTCTGGCGGGAAGCATTCCGGCGGGAAACACTTTGGTGGAAAGAACTAAGATACATTGTCTCTGAAATTAACTGATAAATACAAACTAATGTCACGCTTAAGATACATCACAAAACTATAACGGAAATGAAGATACATCATGACACTACAACTGAAATGAAGATACATCAAGACACTACAACTTAAATTAAGATACATCGGGACACTACAACTAAAGTGAAGATACATCAGTACTGATACATACATCTACCTGCCCTGAGTCTAGCGCGAGTACTTCTCGGTCTTGTCCCCACGTTCCTCTACAGCCCGCGCCTCGGCATCCCTTTCTCTTAATCTCTTCCTTTCCGCCTCACGGGCATCCTTGCGCACGTGTTCCTTCTGCTCCTCTTCCTCCCTTCTCTTCCTGTTCAGCTCGCGGTTTCGAGCTTGTTCCGCTCTAAATTCTTTAATTTCTCTCTCGAGCCTTCTTCTCGTTCACGGCTATCCTTTCAGCATGTTCCTCATCAAGAAAGCTCTCCCTTGCACGTCGGCTCCTGTCTGCAATCTCCTGCATGGCTCAGGCTAGCTGCTCCGTGTCAATTCAATGGTACCACTTGCAAAGTGGAGGAGGAGATTGCAAGCAAATCAATGGAATGAATAAAAGAACACATGATAACATGAATGGTTCATATTAACCATGCTCTGCGAATATACCGGAGGTCTCTCATACGACGAACTTGCTTGTCGGGGCGGGCTTGCGTCGTAGTTGGGACACATGAAAAACTTCATGCCCATGCAGGTGGAAAAATCGATCAACTCCTTGACCTTGGCGAGATGGCCGCACCAACAGCGCTCGTGTGTCACCCCTTGTGGCAACTTAGCATCTTTCATCTTCCTAGGCCTATACTCTGGGTCCAAACAAGGCACACTCATGATGGAGAGGAGAAGAAATGCGAGAAAAAGAGGAGGAATAGATGAACTGGATGAAGAGAGAACATCTCGGTGCATGGATTTATAGAGGCAATAGAAAAAATAGGCGGGAAAAACGGTGGGAGATAGTGGCAAGACTCGGTTGGCGGGAGAAAAACGGCGGGAATCAGCTGGCAGGAGATAAACGGCGGGATTTGGTCAGGGGTAAGCCGAAATTAGGTGCACTCGGCGTCGGCCAGGCCGATTGAGCCATTCGGCCTGGGCCTGGCCGATTTGACTAGCCCCAGTCGGCGTGGCCTGGCCTAGTGGTTTAATCGGCTATAGCCTGACCGATTACAGGTTGCACGGAAGTCAACAACCCACTCGGCGTGGCCCAGGTCGAATGCCTCCATTCGGCGACGCCAAAACCGACAAAACGCTAGATGTGTAAAATACTGAATTCGTGCAACACTTCTCAAATTAATTAAAAAAAGTATTATTTAAAAAATCGCATTCTTTGGAGGCCCTGTGCAGGTGCACACTCCGCACGTGCTTGCCATATAGGCCTGGTGGCAGGCATCGATTGAATCGAGGTTTCTAAGAGGTTATTGTTGGAGAGGGTTAGTTTGACCATCACGTGTTCGTTTAAATGTACTTCCTCCGTTTCAAAATATAAGATATTTTAGCTTTGTGAAAGGAGTGTATCTAGACCCATTTTAGTGTCTAGATTCACTTCAAACCTAGATGAACCTAGACACTAAAAGAGGACTAGATACACTTCATTCACAAAGCTAAAACATCTTATATTTTGAAACGGAGAGAGTATGTCTCTCAGAGAATGGGACGCCACAGCATGTTAGGGCATCTCCACTCGGGGTCCTCAAAGGCCCCCCAAAGGCCTATGAGGGTCGCCGGCGCCAAAAAACGCACCCAGCCGCGACCCTTATTCTAGAATTTCCACCGGCGCGGCCCAATTATTAACCCGGCGGCCCCAGGCGAAACCCTATCTACAGGGAGGCAAGCGGGGGCGCCGGAGGGGAATAAAATATTGCCCTGTCAAGCCAAGCGCCCTTCGGCGGCCACGCGTCGGCCGGAAGTGGCTGCCACTGCGTTTCCGCCAGTTCCTTCCCGCAAGTTCCACCGCTTTCCGCCTCAACTTCCCGCCATTTCCGGCTACATAGGCCATGGCCACCATTGCCACAACTCAGATATACACGCAATGTCATCCTCCAACCCTCCCCCCCCCACACACTAACATATGCCGAGGCGGAGGCGCTATGCGCCTCCCACTACCCCTGCCGCCGGGTACGGGTGCCCTCCGGGCTGGAGGTTGAGCGTCGGTGGCGTGCCGGTCCTGCCCATCCCTCAAGGTGATGCCCGCCGGATGGCCATCACCAACCACTACTACAGTGAGCTCACGCCGGAGCAGCGGATGGATACCAACTGGGACCCCGACAACGCCACCACCTGGAACGCCTTCTTCGCGAACCGTCGCGAGCGGCAACTCGCCATGTACGATGGAGACGGTCCGCCGCCCATCAACAACAACGAGGAGGGCCGCAGGCTGTGGTGGGGCGCCCGGACTCTTGTCGGCGTGATGGACCACATAATGGCGGGCGACTATCCCCGCCTTAGGTACCCGCACTTTCAGCGGAAAAAGGGCGGGGGTTGCGTGGTGTTCTGGGATCCTTTTGCCCCGTGCACGATGCTACGCCTCGACCGGATGTTGGAGGCTCGGCCGGAGCCTCAGCCGGAGCCGTAGCCGGAGTGGGTGGTCCCTCCGGAATACGCCGTCGCGGCGCGCCAGCAGAGGCGTCCCGGCGACCCGGAAGAATTTCCGGGCCAGCGTGCGGCCATTCGCGCGTCGCTCGAACCGACGCCGCCGGGGGACACCTGGTGGCGAAAGGAGGAGGAAGTCTATCGTGCGCGCGGCGGAGGCGACGGTGAAGGCTGCAGCCATTGCGGGTGCCGGTCCCCAAAGCGACGATCGCTCTTCGGCGATCGTTCGATGTGGTAGATCGTGGCCGGCCAACGCCGCTGAGGCCGGAGCGCGCGCCGACCGACGACGAAGACGACGGCTCCTACGACGACCACGAGGACGAGTACTACAAGGCTAGGCACGATTATGACTAGTTTTCTATTTTTTATATGTAATAAAATTAGATTTTCCCTATTTAAATATTATTTTACTAAAATATGTGTTTACTTTGGGGGCACGGATGGGAAGGCGGCGCCCCCCATTTCCGATTTCGCGCCGGCGGCCCCCCATACGGGCCAAAAACAGGCCGCGCCGGAGCCCGTATGGGGGTTACGAGTGGAGATGCTCTTACTTAAACGTTTGTTTCCTTGGGAGCATTTATTTGCTTTCTCGTGCTGATGTCACTATGTTGTTGCATAAGATACACCTGTATTTCCAGTATTGCCATTCTGCTTGTTTGTGCGCTAATTATATAACTAAGTAGTTCATTCCTACTAATCTATTTCTCTCAACATGTGCCACCTCGTCTATGGTGCCACCTTAGATTCTTTCATGCGTTTAAAGCATAACACCCTGCAACCTGCCAGTAATGTAATGTACATCTTCCCCACCGAATAGTATCGATCCACCAACAGGCAAAGGCAAACATGGATGCTTCATGCTCGCAATCAGTGTCCAGCCTCGCTTCGACTTCTTTCCACTATCGTCCATGAGTAACTGTCGTTTTCCTCACCTCTGATGCCTTTAACCTTCATCACCCAATCCAGGACGCCTGCAAATCTCCTATTCCCAGCAAATTCCGCAGCTTTTAATCGGCCATAAATCCTTCTGCTGTTCACCTTTCCCTTCCCCTTCCCCTTCCAAGCCCCTCTACTCCCGTCCTTCCGATTCACATTGAAGCCTCCACATTGTATTCAGGCTCTGACATTATAGCTGCATGGTCACGCTGGCAATGAATCCTGATACGTTGATGCTATGTCAAGTAGCACTCGTATGGTGATGATGCAAGGGAGCGCCAACCATGTTGAACCCTATCCTCGGGTTCAATTCCACAGCCTTGCGAAGGATTTCTAAATTTGGTATTTTCTTTTCGTTATTTGGGCGCTTTTGTGTAGTGATTGGATGGATGGGGCCATCCGTTTCTTCTGTTCTTATCCATGTGGGCAGGCTTGCTGTGAGTTGAATTGTGGGTTCGTACTACTACCTCTGTTTGGGATTATTAGTCTTAAGGACAAGTTGCTAATACCAAAATACTATATAACACTAGTAGAAATCAACTCTCTAGCCCCGGTTCGTAAGGACCTTTAGTCCCGGAATTTGACCCGGGACTGCAAAAACGGGACTAATGGTTCAAGTTTTAGCCCTGGTTCTGTTACGAACTGGGACTAGAGGTCCAACCACATGGCCGCGAGCCACGCTGGGCGGCAGGACATTTAGTCCCGGTTCGTAAGCGTTTTGGACTGCCGCGGCATGAGATGGGGTTTTAGGGTGTGTTTTTCTTTTCATTTTGTGTTTTGTGTTCAATTATTTTTTAGTCTGTGTTTTCATTAGAAACAAATTTTCGTATACATACATAACGCTACTACACAGTACTTGTACACATTGATGCAATATATAATATAATTTCTCTTACAAGCATACATGGAGTCCCAACCGGGTCCAGAGCATGTCTATTTGATTACATGAAGATCATTACATGGATGCTTTAGGGTCTACATAAAAAGAATTCTCGGCATGGGTCTATGACCTTGTCGACAAAAAATCCAGCAAATTCCTCTTAGATTGCTATTAGGTGCTCCTCTAGTAGGAGCTTGTCCCACATCGCGTCTAATTATATAAAGAAGGAGATCGTATGAATTAGACTCAACACAAATTTTTGTAATAAAAATAAAAGGTGAATATATTATTTACTTACTCGAACATTTTCCAAGAGGTTCTCAATAGTGATGCGAATGAACTTGCACATGTAGAATCCACATAGATTAGTCCCCTGTGGCTGTCTCGCGCACTTAAAAGAATAGAATTCAATTAAATAATAACTCTAGCATGATAAATGCACATAAACAAGAATTAAATAGATGCGCGGACTTAGCTCGTAGTACTTACCGAGAGCGATTTAAAAAATAGCTCCTCACGCCATTGACCGCGGACATGGTTCTTAAACCGTGTCCAAACCCTATCCGACAAAGAAAATGAATGTATGAGTTAATAATCACTTGATATCCCAGAAAATGAACGAAAGAAACCGATATAGTGCGATAATGGTTGAAATTACCTCTGGAGCGCATCGATAATGTTGCGGTAGTTTTCAATGTCTTTGTTTAGTGAGTCCATGATGTGAACTCTTCCCAAGTCAACTGAAATGCTTAGAAGAATCCAGTGGTACCTACGCAATGTTTACATACGTCAGTAACTCATCATTTACACTGAACATCGAGTAAGCAAAATTTAATGTGTACAAGAACTCACTTGCCGTCATGGTAAGGAAATAGTATTTCATTACAGAAATGATGGTTCGTGAGAAACCATAACAAGTTGTGCTCGGTCTCCAGTAACTTATCCTTTAGTATAGCTCCATAAACTCGATGTGGGTCGATGAACCCAAATCCATTGATAGCCTTTCTTTTACAATCAAGAATCTTCATTCTGCAGCATTATATATAGCGTACAAAAGAATATAGTGAGTATACTTACCTGCAATGAATTGAACAAGCTGAGATAGAGACTTAATTACATAAATAAAGTAATCACTTACAGACAATAGGAACTGAGGATAGTTTTGTCAAGTTCCTTTAGATTGAATAACTGAAATAATTATGTAAATTCAACAGGGACCTCTGATACGTCCATTTTGGATCACTATTCTATGTCTTAATTCACTATTATTCATTGATATATTTCGTATTGAGAGGTGATATTTATGTTATTTCATCTGTTTTTGCATGGTTGATGACTTTTGGAGCATGGACCGCTGCAGTCAGGATTCTAATGGAAAAGGTGCTGTTTGGAGGCAAAATTCGCGAAGATCAAAAAATCCGGGAAAATATACGGAAAATCCTATTTTTCCAGAAGACTAAGGATGCCAGAAGATGGAGTGGAGGTGGGCCACAGGGGGCCCACACCACCCCATGGCGCGGGCAGGCCTAGGCCGCGCCTGGAGGTGGTGTGGCCGCCCTGGCCCACTCCAGCCTCTCCCCTCTGGCGTATGTCATCCTCCCGAAACCCTAATACTCGGGGAGCGACCACAGAATGATTCCACCGCCTCTGTGAGAGGGAAAACACCGAGAGAGAAAGATCTCTCCGGTAGATAGATTTCTGCCGAGGGAATTCCTTCCCGGAGAGGGGAGATCGTCGCCATCAACACCATCATCAAGCTGAACTTCATCGGGATCATCATCACCATCATCACCACCATCATCACCATCAGCACCCTCATCACCATCTCCATATTGCTGTAACAATTGCGTTGAATCTTGCATTAGTTCATAGGGGTAACTTTCCCGGTACTGATTACGCTTTGTAGTTGATGCTATTGAGTGAACCATTGAATTATTGTTTATGTTCAGATTGTTATACATCATTATTCCATCTCTAATCATGATCCATATGATGTCTTGTGAGTAGTTCGTTTTGTTCTTGAGGACATGGGAGAAGTCTTGTTGTTAGTAGTGGAGTTGCGTTGAGAAAGATTAAATAGATTATTATTTAAGTTGTGGTGTACTTCTTCTAGTGGTGTCATGTGAACGTCGACTACATGACACTTCACCTATATGGTCCTAGGGGAATGCATTGTGTATTTGGCTACTAATCGTAGGGGTTGCCGGAGTGACAGAAACCTGAACCCCCGTTAGGAAACCATTGCACAAGGGACGTAAGGGTCTTAGAGTTTAAAGCTGTGGTTAGGTTTCTACCTTAATTACTTTCTTGTACTTACGGATGTTTGCAAGGGGTATAATCACAAGTATGTATTAGTCTTGGATGGGGCGGTACATTAGCACAGGTTCACCCACACAACACTTAGCAAGCTAAAGAAGATTAATCCACTATATGAAGTGAAAGCACTTGACAGTCTTCCCATGTGTCCTCAAGAACGTTTGGTCATCTTAAGAAATACAACCGGCTTGTCCTTTGCTGCATAAAGGATTAGGCCACTTGCTGCATTTATTCCTACCGTCTTTTATTTACTCGTACTTTGTTTACTTGATTTATCAAAAACCCCTAAAAATCCGTTTGCTAAGTATTTGTAGAGAATTCCTGATCCATACCACTAGCCAGCACCTTCTGCTCCTCGTTGGGTTCGACACTCTTACTTATCGAAATACTGCGATACACCCCCTATACTTGTGGGTCATCAAGACTATTTTCTGGCGCTGTTGCCAAGGAGTGAAGCGCTATTGGAGAGTGGAACTGGTAAAGGAAACTTCTACTGTGAGTATTGTTTACTTCTGCTAGTTGCTTTATTTTCGTTATGGATAATTCGCTGAGTTTCTTATTTGGTAATGCTACTACCACTGCTAAGGTAGTAGATAAGCCACCACCTGCTGAGAATGATGTTTTCAAAATACCTACAAAAATTATTGATCGTGTTATGGATAACTACTATGTTGGGGATGGAACTGTCCATCCCGGTGATCATTTACTCTTTATACACGAATTATGCGGGATGTTCAAGTGTGCAGGTATTACTACAGATCAAGTTAAGAAGAAGTTATTCTCATTATCACTAAAAGGAAGAGCTAAGGAATGGTATAAGCTGCTGAAGAATGGTCAAGCTCTGGAATGGGAGGAAATAGTGCCTCTCTTTTATTCAAAGTTTTATCCTCCTAGTGAGATTCATAAAGATCGGAATCAAATATACAACGTTTGGCCTATTGATGGAGAGAGTACAGCTCAAGCTTGGGGAAGATTGAAGTTACTAATGCTCAAATGTCCCATTCATGAGCTCCCCAACAATATTATTATCAACAACTTTTATGCAAGGCTCCCTCTACATGACAAAGATTTATTGGATGCCTCTTGTGCTGGATCATTCACTCGTATGGAAGAAGAAGCTAAATGGGATCTTCTAGACCGTATTCAAGACAATGCTGAAGCTTGGGAGAATGACAAAGGTAGAAAGTCAGGTATAAATTATGATTATGAATGCATTGAATCTTTTATGGGAACTGATGACTTTCAAAATATTAAAAATGCTTATGGTCTAGACTCTCAAGCTATTGCTTCTTATTTTAAGGCTTTTGCTTCCTACATTGAAGTGCCTAAAAAGAAGTGGAATAAGTATCATGAACCTTATAAAGATATTGCTAAGAGTGTTCCTGCAGGAAATACTGAAGTTTATACCGCTAATCATGTTTTACCCGAACCTTATATTGAGAAAATGCCTTTTCCAGTTAAGGTAAATGAACATTCTATGATGCCTAGTATGGTAGATGAAAGCATGAATAAAGATGTTGAACTTGATAAACAAATGGTTGATGAACCTATAATAGAAAATGTGAAAGACTTTGTCACTAAGTATGAGGAAGAGGGACACACTATCCTTTGTAAGGATACCTCTAATATTGTTTCACAAAGTAGTGTTATGAGAGCTAATATTCCTGTGTTTTCTGTTAGAATAAGTGATCATTGCTATGATGGTTCTTGTGATAGCTATATTGTTAGGTTTATGCATGATACTGAAAGTTACTATGAAAGAGGGAAAAGTGTTCTTATGCATCTCAATAATATCAAGTTTCCTCGTTTTATGCTGAAAGTTTTTTTGTTGCACTTCTTTTGCCTTCTTATACAAGTTGCCTTTGGTTTCAATAACTTGTTTGTTTACAAAAATTCCCTTGCATAGGAAGTGGTTTAGACTTAAATGTGTGTGTGTTTTGCTTCTTAATGCTCTCTTTCACTTCAATCCATATCCCTATGAGAGCTTCTTCAAAATTATCATGTCCATCTTAATGGCTATAAAGGAAGAGCTTTATGGGAGACAACCCAATTTGTTTTTGCTTTTAGTTTGTTTTTGTTTCTTTGAGTCTTGGAACTTATTACTTCAGTAATAACCGCTCCTTATCCGTTTTGTTTGGTTTTTGTGTCAAGATCAACCTCTAATGAGAGAGAAGTAAGATTTGGGGAAGTTGCTGTCCCGAAACAGATTTTTTGTGCTTCACCGTAAAAATTTGTGAGAGATCTCTGTTTGTCGGTTTGAGCTGTAATTTTTTGTGCTTCTGCCCCAGGTTGTTATTTAACTTTAGTTAGTTTTTCACTTTTTGATTTGAGCAACAGAAGATTTTCGAAAAAAATGATCTTTACCTGCTGGTCTGTTTTGACAGATTTTGCCACTCTTGCATTTGCTTCTTTATTCGATTTCCTTTTTGAATTCTTTTTGGGTTTTCGGAAGGAGTTGCTACAGTAGCTTATGTTTTGACGGTATTCAGTTGAAGTTGGACTCAAAAGGTTTTATCACTTCACTTATACTAATGTTGCTAACAAGAACTATGTGAAGTTTTGTGTGAAAGAAATTTCCAGGAAGTGGAGATAATGGTGTAATAAGGAAGAGAAGGGTTTTATGACTCAAGTAATAAGTATATGAAGATGAAGATATTGATGATTCAAGTGGTGACTCCGGAAGGATCCACTAAATACCAATTCAGAGACCTGCAGAGTCCGTGTTCAAATAGGAAACGGTTATGGTAAGAAAAGTTCCGCGAAAATACAATCCAACTATATTTTTGCAGTTTTCAGTCGATAAGGAAAGCTTTGAAGCGAAAAAGGGACGAAACCGGAGCCGGGGTGGCCCACACCACCCCATGGCGCGGGCCCACCCCTGGCCGCTCCACCAGGTGGTGAGGCCACCCAGGACTCTGCCTCCGACTCGTTTTCTCCTTGTACCTTTCTTTTGATATGAAACGTCGTAATATATAACCCCCCGGATCCCCCGAGGTCCGTATATCGTGTTTTCATCGTGTTTTTGTTTCGATCTGTTTTCTGCCAGGACATACTCTTTGAAAGTGTAGAAGCATAATGGTGTCTGCCAAGGATAAAGGGAAGGAGCCCATGGAGGAAGACCTCCAAGACCCCGGAAGGAGAAGGAGATCAAGAATGAAGGTGAAGAAGAGCAAGGCCAACACCCGCATACCGGCACTACCATTGCAAGCATTAGAGTGGTGGCGAACCCTGCCAGGATCAGAAGGACTGCACGGATGTCAACTGGAGGGAAGCCTCCGCGTCACTGCTTGGCACCACGGACACCTTCTCTGAACACCAAGAATACCTTCCATACCTTTATCCATAACCATGCAGGAAAAGAAGACTCCAAGTGGGAAGAATGGAAAAAGAATCACAAGAGCTAGGATCCACAAACTGAAATGATTATGGGCCGTATTGAGCACAACTCGGAGTTGATTCGTACTCTCACCTTCGAGATTGAGGACTTTGGGAAATTGATCAAAGAGCTCATCAAGAGGATACCACCACCACCGAAGGAGTAATTCATCATCAGGTTTGGCATCCCCTTGGTTTGTTCCAAGCTTGGGGGAGTGCCGCAGTATCATATCACTATCTTCTATATTTTTACCTTATTAGTAGAGTCATATCATGAATAAAGGAGTTATTATGTAGTATGGTTTGCATTATGGAAGTGTCCCCTCTCTCGTTAGATATGTATCCCTTGGTGTGAGTTTCCGTTATGGAATATTAATGAGAAGTTCTATCATTCACTCTTTTGCATAGCTTATATTAGTTTCCAATTCATGGTTATATGATTGATCTTGTTGTTAGTATTGGTATCACTTTGGGATCATTGAGTTAATTTAGTTGGTTTTGGCAAACCTGGCTCGGTCAGTAGCAACACCTTTTTGAGAGTTGAAAAGAAAAAGATAGAAGTACTCTAGAGAAAAATAATTTCATCATCTTTCTTTCTTGATTTGCCCATGAGTTTAGTATTCTCTAGTTAAGATCTTTTGTCCTTCCAAGGAAGATTGCATGTTTGTATTTATCACTTGTATGTTTGTTTGTTTCCTTCAACTCTTATACTTGCTACCCAGCCTTGCTAGCCAAAAACCCGTACTGAGAGGGTATTCTTCTCGTGCATCTACTCCTTTAAACCAAAACCTTTGCCATTTGTGTCCACCATACCTACCTAGCAGCGTTATTGCTATTCCAAGTAAATTCTTGTTCTATCTACCTCCCAAATTAAACTTGTTATGTGAAAATTAGTGATTAAAGCTCTCACGAACTTGATGGCACACTTTACTTTCTTGCATTTAATAAACTTGAACCATTGGGTCCTTCTTTGTTGCGTATATGCTTGCGCTTTATGAGTTGAAGTTAGCCGAACCATGTATCATGCGGACCGCTTTCAACACTTCATTTGGTACTTTGTACCTAGTTGATATCATGTTCTTTTGCTTATGGATCCCGGCAGTGTGAAATAAAAGTGGAACTTGTAAGATCATGGAGTTTATATGTGTGTTAGAGAAACGCCTGGGCCGCTAGCCTAATCCATGCCTAATCATGGTGGAAACTTGCAGCATAACTATAGTGAGCATTCTATGAAGCATCCTCAATAAAAACCTATGCAAATAGCAAATAAAAGATCGCTGAGATGCTCACTGTCTGCTTGCCTTGTCATTTTGATTATGGGATAGCTCCTGTGTCATGTGCAAGGGGTACCCCGTTGGCGGTTCTCAATGATACGCATATATTTACAATGACAAGAGCTTGCTCGTGACTGAAGTTGAGTAGCATGAGAATCGGTACTCATAAGTAAGGGGCATGAGATTTCAACTTATAACTTGTCAAGCGTATCCTCTTAGTTGTGTCACTTTAACCTTAATCACCTAAAGATGCCTATGATAGGGGCAATGAGAGCTGAAAGCTAGTAAGTATCATAATTTTTGGGAGCTCTTTATGAGACTTGAAATCCCTGCTTCCCTCTGCGAAGGGCCTTTCTTTTACTTTGTAGTTGAGTCCGTAAACCTACTCCCTTATATCTCAGCAAGTATTTTGAGTTGTTGTGTTTCATTCATTCATATGTTGATTTATTCATTCATGTTTCTTATGTTCCTTGTTTTGCACATTGCTCTTATCTTGATGTTTACTACTTTGAAAGCTATCATTGAAAAACCAGCTATTTGTGAACTCCAGCAAATTATCAACTATTCTTCGACCAAGAGCAAAGTTTGCCATTACCAATTATGATTTACTCTATGTATCTTTATTGTGTCTCATTTACTCATTGCAAGTTAAGTTATATAATAATGAGTTGTCTTCTATTATGATCTATGTATTTGATGAATGTGATGCTTCTTGTACCTATTCTTTTATCGACTCTTCACTCCATAAACCTGAGGCCATGTTTATTGAGCTCAGTTTTGCTTGAGGACAAGCGAAGTCTAAGCTTGGGGGGAGTTGATACGTCCATTTTGCATCACTATTCTATGTCTTAATTCACTTTTACTCATTGATATATTTTGTATTGAGAGGTGATACTTATGTTATTTCATCTGTTTTTGCATGGTTGATGACTTTTGGAGCATGGACCGCTGCAGTCAGAATTCTGATGGAAAAGGTGCTGTTTGGAGGCAAAATTCGCGAAGATCAGAAAATCTGGGAAAATATACGGAAAATCCTATTTTTCTAGAAGACTAAGGATGCCAGAAGATGGAGTGGAGGTGGGCCACAGGGGGCCCACACCACCCCATGGCGCGGGCAGGCCTAGGCCGCG
The DNA here is from genome assembly GCA_910589775.1 of Avena eriantha. Lineage (NCBI taxonomy): Eukaryota > Viridiplantae > Streptophyta > Magnoliopsida > Poales > Poaceae > Avena > Avena eriantha. Next base: position 194,199,994 of record OU342742.1, on the reverse strand, counting down.
CCTGGAGGTGGTGTGGCCGCCCTGGCCCACTCCAGCCTCTCCCCTCTGGCGTATATCATCCTCCCGAAACCCTAAGACTCGGGGAGCGACCACAGAAAGATTCCGCCGCCTCTGCGGGGCGGAAATCCTAAGACTCGGGGAGCAGACAGATTTCTGTCGGGGGAATTCCTTCCCGGAGAGGGGAGATCGTAGCCATCAACACCACCATCAAGCTGGACTTCATCGGGATCATCATCACCATCATCACCACCATCATCACCATCAACACCCTCATCACCATCTCCATATTGCTGTAACAATTGAGTTGAATCTTGCATTAGTTCATAGGGGAAACTTTCCCGGTGTTGATTACTCTTTGTAGTTGATGCTATTGAGTGAACCATTGAATTATTGTTTACGTTCGGATTGTTATACATCATTATTCCATCTCTGATCATGATCCATATGATGTGTTGTGAGTAGTTCGTTTTGTTCTTGAGGACATGGGAGAAGTCTTGTTGTTAGTAGTGGAGTTGTGTTGAGAGAGATTCAATGGATTGTTATTTAAGTTGTGGTGTACTTCTTCTAGTGGTGTCATGTGAACGTCGACTACATGACACTTCACCTTTATGGGCCTAGGGGAATGCATTGTGTATTTGGCTACTAATCGTAGGGGTTGCCGGAGTGACAGAAACCTGAACCCCCGTTAGGAAACCATTGCACAAGGGACGTAAGGGTCTTAGAGTTTAAAGTTGTGGTTAGGTTTCTACCTTAATTACTTTCTTGATGTTTGCAAGGGGTATAATCACAAGTATGTATTAGTCTTGGATGGGGCGGTACATTAGCACAGGTTCACCCACACAACACTTAGCAAGCTAAAGAAGATTAATCGACTATATGAAGCGAAAGCACTTGACAGTCTTCCCATGTGTCCTCGAGAACGTTTGGTCATCTTAAGAAATACAACAGGCTTGTCCTTTGCTGCATAAAGGATTGGGCCACTTGCTGCATTTATTCCTACCGTCTTTTATTTACTCGTACTTTGTTTACTTGCTTTATCAAAAACCCCTAAAAATCCGTTAGCTAAGTATTTGCAGAGAATTCCTGATCCATACCACTAGCCAGCACCTTCTGCTCCTCATTGGGTTCGACACTCTTACTTATCGAAAATACTGCGATACACCCCCTATACTTGTGGGTCATCAACCTCGTCTTTAGCGAAGTAATACGATTTTCGAACTTTCAGTATGAGCCAATATTGCTGTTCTTTTGATGCTTTCATGTACCATTCATGGAATCATTGCATTTTTGTTGGTATATCCCCAAGCCTCTCAGAACTGACCAGAGGCTCCCCGTGAACAAACTTGGGTGCTACCTCAGCCTTGGGCATATCGCTGTGAAGAATGTCATGAATAGACATATTACTTGCTCGGCCAATATCCTAGCCATTTCCGGATCTATAGGTTCTACCTCATATAGTTGAGGTTCGGGTATCTGCACCTGGAGCGGGGGGAGCGATTGATTTGCTTGTTTCCCCAGCTGGGGAATGTCTCTTTTGGTTCTTCGGCTACCACTCGATTATTTTGCTTGTTTCCCCAGCTGGGGGATGTCCGTTCTGATGCTTCCGCTACCACTCGATTGTTTTGCTTGTTCCCCCTGCTGGGGAACCTCTTTTGTGATGCTTCCTCTACCTCTTGATCTCTTTTGTTTTAGTGTCTTCTGAATACATTGTGTATAGTCACCTGGCGCATTTAACTGAGCTTGGGATGGTTGCGTCAGTAATTTCCTAAAGTGCTCCTTGGTTTCCGGTTTTATTTGGACCTCTAGCTCAGGTTGTTTCTTTTTAAAATGAGCATCCATTTCGGCCCGTACGACCGCATTGGTCTCCTCATCGGTCAGGTCGTAAGCCCTGTTGGGAGGAACCGGCGGTACTCTTGGGAGGGGCGAGAACTGTCGCTTTGGGCGTCGGTTATCGCTCGACGGAGCGGTGATATTCTTCCGCTTTTGGCCCTTAGTGGGTGGAAGCGGCTGCGTAGATTGAGATGGACTCGTGTTGGGGTCAAGGATTGGACTTGGAGGTGGTGGACTTTTACTGGGAGGAGACGGTGCACTTGGAGGTGGATTTGGAGGTGGACTTTTACTAGGAGGAGACGGTTGCCTTGGAGGTGATGGATTGTTTCTTGGTGGAGAAGGTGGCCTTGGTGTCGAGCCTGGAAACTTGATGTATTCTTTTTTCCAAAGAATGAAGCCACACGTGACTTCTCCTAGTGTCGTCTCCCCTTCACCTCCAGGGATATCAAGCTGTAGTGACTGACACATAGGTTGAATTTCATCCACACCGACACAAGCATAGCCAGCTGGAATCGGATTGCAATGGTAGGTCGCTCCCAGTGCAGAAGGTAAAGCAAAGCCGACCGCCACCTTCATGGATATATTCTTAAGTTCAACATGCAACTCATAACTAGTCTTCTCCTTAATTGCATCCACGGAGTACACATCCATCATTGCATCATTACCGTGGCCCTCCGTGGAAGCCATGCTGCTTTTCCGTTGCGATGGGACGACCGTACTGTCTGGTGTAGGATCTTGCTGTCGGAGTCCTTTAAGTTCATTAAGCTCCTGACGATGCTCCGGCAGCATGGCTTAAACCTCACGAACCGCTCTGTATCCTCCTCTTTTCGCCTTTGTTTTTCTCGATCGGCTTCTGTACGTGTCAAGGTGCTCGGGAAACCCGATAAGCCACGGATAAGAAGGTCCAAACCCTCTTGTTCGTCCAGCCTTTTTAGGATTCCCGAGAGCCTTTGTTAGCTCATCGTTCTCTCTGTCGGGAACAAACGTTCCCTCTTCAACCTCTTTTATCACTTTAATAAGTTCATTCTTGGGTGAAAAAACTTCTTCGACTGCAACAATCTCGCCTGTTTCTGGGTATAATGATGCCCCATGCTCGAGTACCCAATTTCTTGACCTCCTTGGCCAACGAGACGTAGCTGGAGTGACCCCTTTAGCCTCCAGGTCAGCCTCAGCTTTATCCCACTTAGGCATGACACTCCTGTAGCCACCTGTGCCCATATGATGGTGATATTTCTTTTTGGCTGCATTTAACTTATTCTTTTCTGACATTGCCTTAGCTGGTGCCGAGGTCTTGTATTCCACAAATATGGCCTAGTTATCCTGCTGCAACTCTAGTGGGTCAGTGAATGGAGGAGTTTTTTTCTTCAAGACATACTTGTGGTACAATCTTTTTTCTATTCTTTGAATAGTTCGGCCATCTTCTTAAGAGCAAAGTGCTTGACTTTCCTCGTCATTTGTTGTGTGAGCTCATCAGTCTCCAAGACTGGTAGGGTGAAATGTGTCATGAGAGAATTCCACATTGCATCTCTTGCTCTGTCATCTACAAAACTAGCCCCGGCTGGATCCTTTTTCTTTCCTGGCTTATTCCAATTCCGCGTGGTGATCGGGACGGTGTCTCTAACAATCACTCCGCATTGACTTGTAAATGCATTCACAGATTCTTTGGGCTCCAATGGTTGACCCAACGGAGAGACTAAGTCAATGCTGAAATGGACATCAGCGGTTAACTTGTGTGTCGGGCCTCTTGTCCTTGTAGAAGATTGGCCGGAAGCAGAGGTCTAAGAGAAGAAACATTCGTCAGTACATATATACGAATCAATTAGTGCATCTATACTAGTGAACGATCGATAGAGGCTTTATATACCTCGACGGATTTTTTTATTATTATGGTGTCTTCACCATGGTCTCCACCATGGTCAGCGCCATCGTCTCCACCATCGTCTCCTCCAGATAAATTAAGATATTTAGAGCCATCGTAATAAGAACCCCCAGTACCCTCATCTATCATGTTGAGAAGCTCCTCTTCATTCTGTCTACCGTCCATAGCTTAACTAATATAGAAAAAGAATATTGCATTAAGTAAAAGCATATTATAATTGCGACAACTCAGATACAGTACTTGGTGATTAAGATAAAGTACAATAGTATAATATAAAATGCATTATTAATACATCTCGCTCATAATATAAAGTACATTATTAATACATCTCGCTCATATCAAACTAGCGAACGCGACTGCCGTGTTCTATGCTACGGGAGCTCTGCAGCCAGAGAAAAGGAACCATCACCGGCGAATAGCTCGGGTGAGATCTGTGAACCTGCCAGATATTGGAGAACCTAGTCTCCGAAAGATACATGTATCGTCGTACGTGCTCGTCCTTCTCCCTAATACAACGACGTACCACCTCCTCAGGGGCTGGCTCCCTCTGGACCGCTCCTGGACCTCGTGGACGCCACCAAAGAAGCTCCAGCTCGACGATGATACCCGGATTTCTCACGAAGGTACGAGTCCCGACAGGTAGCACCTCCCAGTGCCAACCCGGCGGAGCCCAGACTCGAACATCTCCGGAACCGACAGAGTCCAGTAGGCTCGGACGAGGTGGACGTGGCATAACTTAATAATAGCAATAAACAATCATAAAACATAAACAGTAACTAAATCATTAAGTATTGCCCTAATAACACTAACCCTAAACCTAACATCCGGGGTGGAGGTGGGGGTATTTATACTAACTAATAACTAAATTAACCTAATACTTAACCTATATACTAAATTATCCTATATACTTAACCAATATACTAACTATATACTAGCTTAACCTAATACTTAACCTATATACTAAATTAACCTATATACTTAACCAATATACTAACTATATACTAACTTAACCTATATACTAAATTAACTTATATACTTAACCAATATACTAACTTAACCTAATACTTAACCTATATACTAAATTAACCTATATACTTAACCAATAGACTAACTATATACTAACTTAACCTAATACTTAACCTATATACTAAATTAACCTAGCCTAATAACTAAATTAACCTACTTAACCTATATACTAACCTATAATACGTAACCTAATACTAACATAATACTAAACCTAATACTTAACCTATATACTAACATAATACTAACCTAATACTTAACCTATATACTAACCTATAATACTTAACCTAATACTAACCTAATACTTAACCTAATACTTAACCTAATACTTAACCTATATACTAATTAACCTAGCTAATACGTACTTAAATTGACCTCACCTGCAGGGGCGGCGGAGGAGGTGCGGCGGTGCGGCGGCGCGTCGCGATGGCTCGGGGCGGGGCGGCGCGGCGACTCGGCGCGGGGCGGGGCGTCACAGAGACGCGGCGGGGCGACGCGGCGCGGGGCGGAGACGAGGCGGCGCTCCTCTTCTCACGGGCGCGGGCGGCGACGCGGCGGACGGCGTGGGCGCTGGTGTGATATGGCGGCTCTCCGGGTCGTGGCACGACCCGGGGTGGGGGTGGGGTATTTATACCACCCCCCTTTAGCCCCGTGTTCCTTTAGCCCCGGTTTGTATTACAACCCGGGGCTAAAGGTATTTTCGCCCGCCACTCTTCCCGCGCGAGCGCACCCTTTAGCCCTGGTTTGTAGTATAAACCGGGGCTAAAGGTTATTTTTGGCGCCAAAACCAAAAATGGTTTATAGTTTTCAGAAAATTATGTATTATATTATCAAAATTTTCATAAAAAAGATCTAATTTAAATCTATTATCATACTTTATTATACAACTTAAATGAAATTATCTATTGTTTAACAAGTATTATATTTAGTACAAATGTTGGAAAAATATAGTTTATTATTTAAAAAAGAAAAATACATATAATATACCAAAATATTCACAAAAATAATATACTCATTAGAAATATAATATTTATTACTAAAACTAGTAACTAGGACTAAAACATATTTTCCCGCCATTTCCCCCACTTCTCGCCATTTCCCCCGCTTCCCGCCATGTTTTCCCGCCATTTCCCCCGCTTCCAGCCATGTTCTCCCGCCATTTCCCCCGCTTCCCGCCATGTTCTCCCGCCATTTCCCTCTATATCTAGGCCGACCGCCATGTCCATCCACACATCTACACTTTCTCTCTTACAACAATGGACACCGCTTACTGGTCCTTTCTGACACTCGAGGAGACCGAGGCACTGTGCGCCTCCAGCTACCCATGCCCGCCGGGGTACCGGCTGCCCGCTGGCTGGATGCTAAGCGCTGGAGGGGTTCCTATTCCTCCTGTGCCTCAAGGTTCGGCCCGCCAGGCGGCCATCACGATCCACTTCTACCTCGAGCTCACGCCGGAGCAGCGGATGGATCCCATTGGGATCCCGACAACCTCGACACCTAGAATTCCTTCTTCGCAAACCGGCGGGAAAGGGAGCTCGCCAGGTACGAGGGTGACAGCCCGCCCCTAGTGAACCACAACGAGGCTGGTCTCCGCCTATGGTGGGCGAACCAGACTATCTCCGGCGTGATGCGCTACATCGCCATGGGAGACCATCCTCGCCTGAGGTACCCGCACTTTTACCAGCCGCATAGCCACAAGAAATGGTGGTGGTGGTGAAGGCCTATGGCGTACTGGGGTCGTCATCCGGGAGCCCCCTCCCCCGCGCGTCGTGAATCCGAGGCCGGAGGATCCATCCGCGTGCTACGAGGAAGGGCTGAGGATCCATCCGCGTGCTACGAGCGACGGCGATGACGATTCCGAAGACGACCCTAAAGCTGTGTACTACAGGGCTAGATATGATTATGACTAATTTTTACGTTTTAATATTAATAAATGTCTGCCCACAGTAAGTTGCAATACTACCTATTGAGATCGAGATAGTTCATATCCATATACATATAAGAAGATCATTAAAAATAAAGGTTTAATAATATTGTACATCACCAACATCCACACATGTTAGGGTTTTCTTCTAATCCGTAACCATGGAGCATCTTCCTTACTTAACGGGATGCTTGGGTCATCTTTCACAGCGAAGGGCGGAATTTCATGAAACTTATCATAATCTTCTGACATGTCTGTCTTATCCTCCACCCCCACGATGTTTCTTTTTCCTGAAAGAACTATGTGGCGCTTTGGCTCATCGGATGTTGTATTCTTTTGCTTATCTTTCTTTTTTCTCGGTTTGGTAGACATGTTATTCACATAAAAAACCTAAGCCACATCATTGGCTAGGACAAATGGTTCATTTCTATACGCAAGGTTGTTGAGATCCACTGTTGTCATTCCGTATTTCTTGTCTACCTCAACCCCGCCTCCTATCAGCTTGACCCATTTGCACCAAAACAAAGGAACCTTAAAAAAGGTCCATAGTCAAGTTCCCATATCTCCTCTATGTAACCATAATATGTATCATTTTTCCCATTCTCGTCTGTTGCATCAAATCGGACACCACTGTTTTGATCGGTGCTCTTTTTATCTTGGGCAATCGTGTAAAATGTATTCCCATTTATCTCGTACCCTTGGAAATTCAATATAGTCGAAGATGGTGACCTGGATAACAAGTACAACTGCTCTCCAACATTTATGTCATTCATGAGATGTGTCCGCAACCAACCGCCAAAAGTCCTCATGTGTTCATCTCTAATCCAGGAGCCAGGCTTCCCCGGGTTATTGGAGTGTACAATATTCTTGTGTTCCTCGATATACGGAGCCACCAAGGTGGAACTTTACAGAACTGTGTAGTGTGCATTAGTGAGAGAATGTCCGTCCATACATATCCTTGCTTTCTTTCCTAGCGTGCCTTTTCCACTAAGTCTACCCTCATGCCGTGATTCAGGAACACCGATGGGCTTAAGGTCAAGAATAAAGTCAACACAAAACTCAATGACCTCCTCTATTCCATATCCCTTTGAGATGCTTCCTTCTAGCCTAGCACGGTTATGAACATATTTCTTTAACACTCACATGAACCTCTCAAAGGGGAACATATTGTGTAGAAATACAGGACCAAGAATGTTAATCTCTTCGACTAGGTGAACTAAGAGGTACGTCATAATATTGAAGAAGGATGGTGGGAACACCAACTCGAAGCTGACAAGACATTGGACCACATCTTTCTATAACCTTGGTAGACTATCTAGACTGATTACCTTCTGAGAAATTGCATTGAGAAATACACATAGCTTCACAATGGGTACTCGAATATTTTCCGGCAGGAGTCCCCTCAATGCAATCGGAAGCAGCTGGGTCATAAGCACGTGGCAGTCATGAGATTTTAGGTTTTAAATTTTTTTCTCTGCCATATTTATTATTCCCTTTATGTTCGACGAGAAACCAGACAGGACCTTGATACTATAAAGGACTTCAAAAAAGATTTCCTTCTCTTCTTTGGTAAGAGCATAGCTAGCAGTACCTTCAAACAGCTCTGGATGCATGCCATCTCGATGTTTTATACGTTGTTGGTCTTGCCGTGCTTCAGGTGTATCTTTGCTCTTCCCATACACGCCCAAGAAGCCTAGCAGCGTCACATAAAGATTCTTCATCAGGTGCATCACGTCAATTGCATAGCAGACCTCTAGGACTTCCCAATAGGGTAGCTCCCAAAATATAGATTTCTTTTTCCACATGGGTGCGTGTCCGACATCGTCCTTCGGAACAGATTGTCTACCAGGACCCTTTCCAAATATTACTTTTAAATACTTCACCATATCAAATACATCATCACCAGTATGGCGGATAGGCTTACACCGGCTGTTTGCCTCACCATTGAAATGCTTACCTTTCTTTCTTAGGGTGTGCGTGGGCGGAAGAAAACGACGATTCCCTAGGTACAAATTCTTCTTACATTTATCCAAATATGTACTTTCAGTCTCGTTTAAACAGTGTGTGCATGCATTGTATCCCTTGTTTGTCTGTCCTGAAATGTTACTAAGAGCAGGCCAATCATTGATTGTTATGAACAACAACGCTCGTAGGTCAAATTCCTCCTGTTTGTTCTCATCCCACACACGTACACCTTGTCCGTGCCACAACTGTAAGAGTTCTTCAACTAATGGCCTTAGGTACACATCAATGTCGTTGCCGGGTTGCTTCGGGCCTTGGATGAGCACTGACATCATAATGAACTTCCGCTTCATGCACAACCAAGGAGGAAGGTTATAGATACACAGAGTCACAGGCCAGGTGCTATGACTGCAGCTCTGCTCCCCAAAAGGATTCATGCCATCTGTACTTAGACCAAACCATAAGTTCCTCGCATCACCTGCAAAGTCCGGAAACTCTCTCTCGATTTTTCTCCACTGCGACCCATCAGCGGGGTGTCTCAACATCTCGTCTTTCTTACGGTCTTCCATGTGCTATCGCAACAACTTGGCATGCTCTTTGTTCCTAAACAAACGTTTCAACCGTGGTATTATAGGAGCATACCACATCACCTTGGCAGGAACCCTCTTCGTGCGGCGCTCGCCCTCAACATCACCAGGGTCATCTCATCTTATCTTATACCGCAATGCAGTGCATACTGGGCATGCATCCAAATTCTCGTACGCCTCGCCGCGGTAGAGGATGTAGTCATTAATGTATGCATGTATCTTCTGCACCTCTAATCCTAGAGGGCAGACAACTTTCTTTGCTTCGTAGGTACTAGCAGGCAGTTCATTATCCTTTGGAAGCAACTTCTTCATTATTTTCAGCAACTTTTCAAATCCTTTGTGAGTCACACTGTTCTCTGCCTTCCATTGCAGCAATTCCAGTGTGCTACCTAGTTTTTTGTGCCCATCTTCACAATTTGGGTACAACAATTTGTTGTGATCCTCTAACATCTTCTTAAACTTCAACCTCTCCTTTTTAGTTACGCATTCTTTCTGGGCATCAGCAATGGCCTGACTAAAATCATCATCGGGCAGATCTGATGCTCGTTCTTCATCTTTTTCTTCATCAATGTCTTCCATTGTAGTACCATCGTATTCAGAGGACATAGTAGGGTAGTCGTTATCATTCTCTTCTTCTTCGTTGTCTTCCATCATAACCCCTCTTTCTCCGTGCTTGGTCCAACAATTATAGCCGGTCATGAAACCGGACCGAAACAGGTGGCTGTGAAGGACTCTTGAGGAAGAATATTCGTTATGATTCCGACAGACACCACATGGATAAGACATAAAACCATTCCACTTGTTTGCCTCGGCCACAAGAATAAAAGAATGCACGCCTTTAATGAACTCGTTAGAGAGTCGGTCAGCGTACATCCATTGCCGGCTCATCTGCATTATATAATTAATTAAGCACATCAAACATAATCATAATTAATTAGTACTAATCTAAAAAACAAAATTAAGTCAGCAACCGGGACTAAAGATATGATGAACCTTTAGTCCCGGTTGGAGGCACCAACCGGGACTAAATGTGGATGTGGAGACAACATGTCGACACTATGTCCTCAGTGGGCAGCACTAAGCCGATAAATTAAATGACGACACTATTTTGGGTGGGTGGCAGCATAATTATAATTAATTAGTACTAATCTAAAAAACAAAATTAAAACCAGCAACCGGGACTAAAGATATGATGAACCTTTAGTCCCGGTTGGAGGCACCAACCGGGACTAAATGTGGATGTGGAGACAACATGTCGACACTATGTCCTCAGTGGGCAGCACTAAGCCAGTAAATTAAATGACGACACTATTTTGGGTGGGTGGGGCATAATCATAATTAATTAGTACTAATCTAAAAAACAAAATTAAAGCCAGCAACCGGGACTAAAGATATATGAACCTTTAGTCTCGGTTGGAGGCACCAACCGGGACTAAATATGGATGTAGAGACAACATGTCGACACTATGTCCTCAGTGGGCAGCACTAAGCCAGTAAATTAAATGACGACACTATTTTGGGTGGGTGGAAGCACTATGCCAGGGGTGAGTGTGTCGACATTATGTCATCAGTGCCCGACACTATATTGTGCTGCTTAATCTATAAATAGGTATGCATTCTTGTGAAGAACTGCAAGATGGTGTGCGAGACCAGGGACACCACTACGGCGGAGCTTCTCGAAGATGTCTTAGGACCTCGTCCTCGGACATCTTCGAGGAGCTCGCCGTAGAGGCACTCTCTAATATATGAAATTAGTTAGCTCCACCAGCATACTGATCTAGCTAGAGAAGATATAAACTGAAAGATGGTATGCGAGAGCAGCAGGGACACCACTACGGCAGAGCTTCTCGAAGATGTCTTAGGATCCCGTCCTCAGACATCTTCGAGTAGCTCGCCATAGAGACACTCCCTAATATGTGAATTGTTTTAGTTACCCAGCGTATTAATCTATAGCTAGAGAAGTTATTAACTCCAAGATGGTGCCAGAGGGATACCACTACGGCGGAGCTTCTCTCAAAGATGTCTTAGGATCCTATCCTCAGACATCTTCGAGGAGCTCGCCATAGAGGAGCTTCTCGAAGATGTACTATGATGTCTTCTTATCAAGTTTTTATGAATTAACCCTATCCTTGTTATAATTTTTTCAGTTTGTTGAACGCAGGTAGACGAAGAAGGATATTTTGCCCAGCTAGTTAGAATGATGAACTCACCCATGTGTGTGCTTTTAAAATCAAATTTCGAGACTATGTGCCAAAACAAGATATATATAGATAGAATCCACATATTGTGATATTTACCTTAGAGAACATCGATCTCATGCTATCATTGCAAAAATTACTACCAAACTAAATCCACAAATCCATCTACAAGATAGAGCATGAAATGAGCTAATATAGCAATAAGAGTTCAAAGGATGAAATTGCTCACCTTTTAGAACCTTTGGATAGATGGGGCACCACAAAATATAGACAAATCTTGAGAAAAAAAGGGCATGAACTCGAGCTTGAAGCAAGAAAGAGAGAGAGGAGAGCCATCAGCTTGAATGATGGCTCGGGCAGGGGAAGAAGATATAGCCAGACCTTTAGTCCCGGTTCGTGTCTAGAACTGGGGCTAAAGGTCCACCTTTAGCCCCGGGTCGTATAACAAACCGGGACTAAAGGATCTGACGCCCGACCCGACCTGCCTGAAACCCTTTAGTCCTGGTTTGTTACACGACCCGGGGCTAAAGGTCCCGTTCGAACCGGGGCTAGTGCCTGCCACCCCCCTAGGGCTAGATCTAGCCGTTGGACTGGGGCATTAGTCCCGGTTTGTAGCAAAACCGGGGCTAATATCCCTGGACCAAAGGTCTGTTTTCTACTAGTGTAACTCTGTTTTATTAATATATATGCATGCACCAATAGTTTTACATGCATGAGAGAAGTGAGAGAAAACGGAGAACATGCATTGGGCGAGAGACTAATAAATGAGATATCCCTTATAATTTCAAACAATACAAAAAAGCTCTTAGGACTAATAATCTCAAACAGAGGTAGTACGATTGGTCTTAGTACAGCTCTAATTATTTAGCAACGAGCCAATGAGTATATTGATTATTCAATTATTGTTGTTTATTGTATCAGCAAATTTGTTCGATCTGTGTGCGTGCTTCTAGGTTGATTTCCCGATGAAGGCATCTTCTATTTCAACTTGGTTTCTCCGTTTCTCCATGCACATCCAAATGATCACATTATGTGGTACTGTACTGTTTATATCTGCCCCTATGTGCATTTACTGTATCTGCTAATCCACTTATCAACATCCAAATATTTCTTTGCATTTTTTCCAGCCTCATTTTTTTTGGTTTTGTTCTGCAGAAATTCTAGGGATGTAATTTGAAGGTGAGTTCAGTTGACTACTTCCTTGATTGGGAGCCATTGCATTTTCTTGTGTTGTCTGACAGTCAATCCTCCCTTTGCTAATTAAATTTTAATAGCCTTTTGTTAACTTTAAATTAGCAACTTTACTTCTTTTAGGTCTTCTAGGCTTTGTATATAAAGGAACTACACACAGTTTTTGCTGCATCAGATTAGGAATATTCTTTTTAAGTCTCGTTATGCAATGCTTTGAAGAGTCATTCTTTTATCCTTTTCAGGAATATGATGGTTCATGTCCAGTGATGCAATTAGGTAAGTTTTGCTCATTTAGTCATTTTACCTTAAACTAATGGGTATATGTAGGCTTTTGGAAGAGTGGGAAGCAGATTACTGGATAATTACAATGGACTTTTTTTTAAATCTTGATTGAAAACTCAAGTGTGCCACCCAATAAGTGGATAATTTGCATGAGCCGTTAAATTCTTCAATGTGGTGTATATTTTTCATTATGAGCAATTTTTTTACGTGACCATCCTTTTGTATCCAGACAAATGTGAATGGTGTGAATCTATGAACTTACTTTGTTCTACATACAAGTAAGGTTTATTATACAAATTTATAAGCCTTAATATTTTCACAGATTTTCTCATTTGTTCTATTCTTAGTTTTAAATTGTACATGATCGGATGATCCCATAACAACGTGTCGGGTGTGATCTAGTTTTGTAAGAGAGTGTGACCAGATCAATTTAATTAGAAAAGTTTTATCACTCGGTGTTTAGTTTGATTATCTCATACTATTGTGGTAAGCTTGTTTTCCCCTTACTACCATCTTGTCTTTTATGAGCTATAAATCATGTACTTTAAAAGGACTCCTCTGTTTTTTTATGTGGAAGGTCCCATCTTGGAGCCAGAAATGATGAATATGAACAGGACGTGAATTTTTGGACCCCGGTCACTCCATTGATTAGTTGGAGATTCGCTCGGGGAGGCCCATAGGAGATGCGCAGTTTTTCTTAACTTAGTGGTCGTGTATCCATAACTTAACCGTAACTTAGTGGTCATTCGACGCAACTCAGTCCGGCGTGATGTAACTTACTAACTAGTACTCTTGCCCCCACCACATGGGTGGGACTCGCCAGCACATGAGAGTGTTCTGATTGGCTAGGAACATGAGTCTAGGAGCACCCCCTTCCCATGTAGTATTTCCGATACGAACATAGCACTTCCCTTCTTACGCAGTGGAGGACGTGACCGCTCTAACCAACGCAAGGCCATTGGATCCCGCAGCATGCATGGTGTCAACAACACAATGATTTGTTAAAAGTTGTCTTTATTGATATAGGTGAAACAATTGTACCCGGCAAGCGGGGATCGGGTCCGTGCTATATGATAGGGAAAAGCCCCTTATGTGGCATTACACAGTTTGCTCATGGTATACGATCGGAGTACTACTCCGTATCGTATATATACACATATTACAACTCTAACACCACCTTGAGCTAAACCTGGGAGAGGTTTTATATTACACTTAGACTCATCTAATTTCTTAGAGCATAGAGTCTTAGTGAAAACAAGATTAATCTGATTTTTACTAGAAATAAACTTGACATCCAGTCGTTTGCTAGCAACTTGTTCTCGAACAAAATAAAAATCACGAAGCTGAGTATGAGGCCTTGTTGCATGGTATGCCTATGGCTAAAGCTTGCGGTGCAACTCGCCTTAAAATATTTGGTGATTCTAACCTTGTAGCACAACAAACAATGAAAAAATGCGACGCTGTCGGTGATAACATGATTACCTACCGTGATCTATATAGCATTATGAAGGCTCAATTTGACGGATGCGAAGTATCGCATATAGGAAGAGCAACCAATGAAGAAGTTGGCAATCTAGCAAACATCGGATCCTTAAGCCTACCAGTGCCACCCGGAGTTTTTTGGGAGGAAATAACTGAGCATTCTATCAAGGCCAAGTGAGTCTCTAAAGTTATAACACCCAAGATAGGGAAAAAGCATAAGCCGCGAAAGAACCCCAGGGCTCCACCAACCAGCAAGAGTACAGACGAAGAAGAATCAAAAGTTGATGAGGTCATGATAATAGAACCTACATGGATGCAACCATAGATAGCATATATGACTCGAGGAGAGCTACCCGAAGATGTGACAGAAGCTCGGCGAATCACTCGAAGATCAAAAGCCTTTAGAATCATCAAAGGAGAGTTATACAAAAGAAGTATTTCGGGTGTGCTACAATGATGTGTCACACCCGACGAAGGAAAAATCATACTCAAGGATATACATGAAGGAGTATGTGGCCATCACGCTAGCAGTCGAGCAATTACCGCCAAAGCGTTCAAGGCAAGATTCTATTGGTTCACAGTAGTACAAGATGCAAAGGATATAGTCAAAACATGCAAGGCATGTCAAAGATTCGCACCAAAGCTTGGTGCACCCGCCACTGAGTTAAACTCCATACCTCTCGCTTGGCCTTTCGCTCAGTGGGGACTCGATATGGTGGGTAAACTTCACAAATCATCTCCAGGAGGATATGTCTTTCTGCTAGTAGCAGTCGACAAATTTACTAAATGGATTGAAGCAATGCCTGTTACCAGTCAGGACAGAACTTGGGCTATGAACTTTATCAAATCCATCGTATTTCGTTTCGGCGTGCCGAATAGTATCATCATGGATAATAAAACTAATTTTACTTCCAATGAGTTCAAAGAATACTACGAGGAGATGGGTATAAACGTAAGCTATGCCTCAGTCGCCCACCCGCAAACTAACGAACAAGTGGAAAAAGCCAGTGGCCTAGTGACTGTTGACCTCACGAAAAGATTACTAGCACCACTCGACAAGGCGAAAGGAGCATGGGTAGATGAGTTACCATATGTGTTGTCGAGTTTGCATACTACTCCAAATAATTCAACACAAGAAACATCTTTCTTTTTGGTCAACGGTGTTGAAGCCGTCCTTCCAGTCGAAGTATCACACGAATCCCCACGAGTACTAACATATGATGAAGAGGCATCAAGAGAAGTACTTGAAGACGATCTTGATGCACTTGATGAAGCCCGAGACACCGCCCTACAAAGAGCTACTATATATTAGCAAAACTTGCGCAACTACCACAGTCGACGGCTGCGTCCTAGGTCCTTCGTTGTAAGGAACCTAGTTCTTCGCCTCAAGCAAGCCGACCACCACAAATTGGAGTCGTCTTGGGAAGGACTTTACATTGTTACAGAAGTTATTCCAGGAGGAGCATATCTGATACAAGACAAGAAGATAGGAGTCAAATACTCCAATTTGTGAAATATTGCACAACTACGGTGTTTTTACGCTTAGAATTTATGTTTCTCGCAGTATTTAAATACAAAAGGCCTATGGCCAAGCTTCTTAGCCAAAATATTAAGGCCAATGGCCAGGCGGCAATCCGCCAAATAGTGTATCATCGGCTTCGGTATATAAATAAAAGATAAGTTCTTCATACTCCGAGTCTTTATTTATACCTTTTTTGCCAGCAAAATAGGGATCTGAAAATTCTGTAGGAATATTTTTCTGATAAAACTAACAACAACTATGAGTCTATATCCAGATACATGCATCCGAACATAGCCTCGGGGGCTACTCCCATCGGGAGCACTGACGCGCACCCGATAAGATTTAAATTTTGCATATCAAAGCAATCATCATTAAAACCTATGAGTCTTACTTTGCTGTATCCTCAAAAGATTACTTCTATCGGAAGATTTTATAAATTATTAAAACAAAAATTCTGATAAAATTCAGAAATTCCAGCAGCCAAATAGGGCAGTCGATAAAATTATACAAAATCTTGGATCGCACCCGGCGCGATAAAATTCCGAATGCCATGATCAAAACATGAAGGTAAGACCCCGGGAAATCGCACAGGAATGCGCTCTTCCTGTAAAACATCCGTATCAATGATACAATGAAAAATCCCGGCGGACGCGTTGGGTACCCGATAAAATTAGAACTAGAATTCAGAATTCTGTAAGACCTCAGCGGCTCGAACTGAATTACGCCAGTTATAATTCCGAGTTCAGGCCTGGGCACCTGAATTTGATGTAGGTCTACCGTGCTTTTCGCCCAAGAGCAATTAACTGATCCCCGATCCGTCGGATGCATCAGGCATGTTGACTGAATCTCTATAAAGCTGAAAACGATGGAAACAATATAAAAACACTAAAAAATATCTTTGAAACTCAACTAGAATCTATGGCTCAGGTGGAGTCTCGGGGGCTACTGACATAGGTATAAATTACTTGGGTGCTTATGATTCGTTACCCTGGCTGTATAAAGGCTCACGACCCATGAAGATTCAAGATGATGGCCCAGGAAGCATCTGATGAAAGCCTTAGTTGCATTAGGAAAGGAAATATGAAGCGGCAATATGTTGGTGTTGTAATCATACATATGTAACCTGTCCATATACGGTTTTGAGATCTGGCCTATTATATATAGGACGGGAGAAGCCAAGAAGAAAACACCGGAAAAAACCCCAAGCAGTATGTAATAGATTTGTTCATCAAGTAATCGGGCGACTTCAACTCTCTGGTTTGCCTGGCATCCGACGAAATCTCCAATGTTCTATTTTCCGCAAAATCCTAAGTCTAACTCCATGGGCATTGCCGAGGTTACCCCTCATCAGCCTATGCAAGTGATTTTGTCATGCCTCGAGAGAGACCGCTGGCAGGTAGTAAGTTTTTGGATGATGCTCACATGGAAAGAATCAAATACATGGGAATATTCAGGGCTAACCGCTCCCTTCATGCTTATCAGTTTTATTATGAACCTAGCGGTGAAGTTCACCAGATTTTGCTTCCATTTGTTCAAGATTTTTTTTGCCAGGGAAATAGAGTTGGGTCCTCGATGAGGATGAGTTCCAACAAGAAATGATCACCTCGGGGAGGAAATCCCGCTTGGGAGAATGCAGGAGGTGTCCAAGAGCAGCACCAACCTGAGGAGGAGCAGAGCTGGAAAATGATGGGCTAGGATGACTATGGTCAGAAGCACCAGCATCAACAATACTTTCCCCAGTACCAGCAACAGAGCATGCCACCACCTCAGCTGGGATACTACTATGTCCCAAGAGATGAGTTTGATCAGATGGCGACTCGTGGCAGCGGTGTGGAGAACACACTACATTATGTGAACGTCAATGTTCTCACTCTCACCTAGGAATTCACCCATTTCATGTCTGAATTTCCAAACTACTACCTGTATCAGCCACCACC
Organism: Avena eriantha; assembly: GCA_910589775.1. Lineage (NCBI taxonomy): Eukaryota > Viridiplantae > Streptophyta > Magnoliopsida > Poales > Poaceae > Avena > Avena eriantha. The sequence goes on along the minus strand of OU342742.1, from coordinate 194,182,177 downwards.
CAACGAAGGCGACGGTATTTGATTCAAGTTAGACCAAGAGTCTAAGCTTGGGGAGGTAGAACTCCTCCCCACCTTTTTCATACATATTTTCTTCTTATTTTGATTTTTTTATATTTCTTTAGTTTCATGTTATTTTTAGTTTGCATTGATAAAAATAAAACACAAAAAATAGAGTAGCTTTAATCTTTTTTTGTGTGAAGCTCTCTCGGTTTTATTTTTTATTTTTTGCAGGTTATTCACTTCAAGTGACTTAGCTATGGGGAAGAATCGTGAGGATACAGCAGGAAGAAGCTTTGGTAACACCATCTTGTGTTACCACTGGCCCAAAACAGTGTTACTAGGCCATCTAGTAACAAATTTTGAAATGTGTTCCATTAGGTTGTGTTACTAAGGGTTGTTCTTAGTCTCACATAATAATTGTTACCATTTGTTAAATATCGTATTACAATTTTTATTGTAGTAACATGCATATTATGTGTGACTAGATGCGCTGGAAACACATTTTTGTAACTATTATAACATAGGTAGTAACATATTTTCATAGCAAAAGAACATTGGTGGTAACATATTTTTTAACTATAGTAACATTCATTTTAGCTCCAAGACACACTACCCTAGTAACGCATTTTGTAACTTCAGTAACACTAATAGTAACAATATACCATTATTATTACAACATAATATGTAATTTCATTATTATTAAACAAAAATTAGGTACACAATTTATGGATATACATTTCTTTAATAAAATCAATTACATGCTCAATTATTTATAGCCGTACAGATTACAGAACCTTTTGCAAACTAGCAATCTCAAGGGACTTAAGTTGTGTTTGGTAGCAATGTATTTTTGAAGTATTTCAGCAATACTTTAGTTTCTTAAAATAATATAGTTTAAAATACTTTGATGTGTTTGGCTATGATTAAATACCGTGTTATTAATACTTTATTATCTCTTAAAACGTGATGTTTTTGAAGTATTCGAAAAACAACTCTAGACCTCTCTTTCTAAAACTGAAGTGTTGCTAGCCTAGACAAGTAAATACTATAGTTTGTAATACTTATATATGGAATGGAGAACAACTCCTAATTTGTAACAATAGGATTAAATAACGTGCTCACATTTTTTCCCTTTTTATCTGAAATCACAGCTAGAAGATGAGGGGTAACCACTCCTCGGCGCCCGCTACCACTCCCTCACTGCTTCGCCACCGACAACCACATACACGTGCCGCTGGTGAAACCTTGTTTCAGGTTTATGACCTCTATTTAACATGTTGATTGGCAAAGATACCGAATTTCCCAACGTCCTGTTCAATGAAATTCCTACCTTCTAACCGAAAAATTAAAAGGAACTAGCGGTGAACAAATATAATCACCTAGGTACTGAGGTGTGGGCGAATCGGATCCACTTACATCCATGTCGTTATTGCTGGGAAAATAAAGACTGAAAACCTGTAGGCATGCGGTAAAGGCACGCAATGGCAGATGTACAACATGGCACAAAAACGACTTTGACTCACTATATTTTAGTACTCCCTCCGATCCAAATTAATGTTCTCGTGTTTGTCTAGATTCGTATGTATCTAGCAACACATTCGAATCTATACAAACCTGAGAACAATAATATGGATCAGAGGAAGTATGGAATCCGATGAAGATCTAAATCCCGATGAGTTGTGATCTAAATTTTGACTCACCATATTTTAGTACGGAAAGGTCTCGATGAAGGCTAGCACCGCCTCGTGATTCACGATTGCTGCCGCCTTCCTCGACGAGATCCGCATCGCCGGTGCGTGATGTCTACGCACTTCTATTCTTATAGACAGTTGTTGGGCCTCCAAGTGCAGAGGTTTGTAGAACAGCAACAAGTTTCCCTTAAGTGGATCACCCAAGGTTTATCGAACTCAGGGAGGAAGTGGTCAAAGGTATCCCCTCTCAAGCAACCCTGCAATCAAGATACAAGAAGTCTCTTGTGTCCCCAACACACCTAATACACTTGTTAGGTGTATAGGTGCACTAGTTCAGCGAAGAGATAGTAAAATACAAGTGGTATGGATATAAGACAATGGTGCCAGAAAATAGCTTGATGGCGTGGAAGAGACTAAAGGCAAACTGAAATAAAGATGGAAGCAAGCAAACATGTAATAGATCTAATTGCAAACGGTGTTTCAATGCTTAGAAACAAGGCCTAGGGATCATACTTTCACTAGTGAACACTCTCATATAAATATATTCTCTTTATGATACTACTCTGAACTACTCTCCGGTTGGACACTCTAATCCATGGTAGGGCTATAACATCACTCCTTAAAGTTCGCTTTCCGCATCTAGATAACCCCACACTGTTACCTTGAGCTCTAGATGGTTCTAACAAACACCACAATTTCATAGAAACATCCAACTCCAAATATAACTCATAACGAGTATTTCTAATCTCTAGCCTAAGTGCCACCATGGTGTGCACACTGTCACTTTCATACACATGGGGAGAGCAGAGATCTATTAAAGCACTTGAGTAGCAAAGTAGATCTACTTGATTACAAAGCTCATGACCACACCATGATCATGCATAGAGAGAGATGAACACATACCTACTGGTAGAACCCTTAGCCTCGAGAGACAACTACTCCCTCCTCATCATGGGAATCAGCAATGACGATGGAGATGGTGGTGGAGATTGATGGAGATGGCTCCCGGGGCACTTCCCCATCCCGATAGGGTGCTGGAACAGAGACTTTCTATCTCCCGAATCTCCTCTTCGGTGGCGGCGGCGCTGTGGAACTTTTCGTGGCTTTCTGATTGACGATTTAGGGTTTTTGCACCAGGAGGATTTTATAGGCGAAGGGGCCAGGTCGGTGGCCGGACAAGGGGCCCACACCATGCCCTAGCGTGGCCAGGGGGACCCGCGCCAAGGGGGGTGTGGCCATCCTGTGGCCCCTCTCCGTCTCGTCTTCTGGCTCCGTGAGTCTTCCGGTAAAATATCGACTTTGGCTTTTGTCCGGTCCAATTCCGAGAATATTCATTTTCTGACTTTTCTGAACCAAAAACAGAAGAAAAGAGGCAACTGGCACTGTGGCATCTTGTTAATAGGTTAGTCCAAGAAATTGTATAGAAAGTACTCCAAAGTGTGGACAAAACATAAGAAAGTAGATAAAAACCAAGCCTGGAACATCAAACATTATGGATACGTTTTCAACGTATCAACATCCCCAAGCTTAACTCCTGCTCGTCCTCGAGTAGGTAAGTGATAAAAAGAAAGAATAATTTTTGAGGTGACATGCACCATCATAAACTTGATCAAGGTATTTGTAAAACATTGATAGCTGGGATCAAAGTACTTCAACATAGCATAAAAGATAAAGTTCTAACAATAAGACATAGCAACTATGTTGTAACATGAAAAGGAACAAACAAAAGATTCATGAATAACAATGCTTTGCAAGACATTTGTTTGTTTCACATAAAGAAAACATAGCATAATGGCATGCAGCTTGTCCTTCATGGAGTAGCAAACATAAATGCATAGGACACCTTCAAAGTTTATAAGGGTGACTAGATACAAATAGTTTAAGAACAAGCAATATCAAAGTTATGCATCAATAAACAAGTTTCGGGACAATGCACATTAAACTAAGAATGGCTACTATGCTCTCTTAATATGTGCATAAAGATAGAAGGTGGAGACTCAATATAAAAGTGGAAGAAAGGCCTTCATAGAAGGAAGCAGGGATTCAAGTTTCATAAAGAGCTTCCAAAAATTATGATACTTATTTGCTTTCAGATCTCATTGCCCCTATCATAAGCATCTTGAAGTGATTAAGTTAAAGTGAACAAACTATGGAGTATATGCTTGACAAAGTATAAGTTGGAAATCTCATGTCCCTTGAATACGAGGGTCGCTCCTCATGCTACTCAAGTTTAGTTACCGGTAAGTTCTTGTCATAGTAAGTACATGTGTATCATAGAGAACCGCCAACGGGGTACCCCTTACCCGATGATACGGAAGAATCCCCATATCAAAATGACAAGGCAAGCAGACAACGAGCAACTCTGCAATCTTCTTATTTACCATGGGAAAATGGTGCTTTTTTCTCTCTTTCCTCTTTTCTCATATCTCTTTTTTTTATCTTTTTCTCCTTTTCTCAATATCTGACTCTTTTTTATAAGAAGAATGCTTTATAGACAACTCATTATGGTTATGCTGCAGGTTTCCACAATGATTAGGCATGGATTAGACCGGCGGCCTAGAAGTTTCTCTAACACACATACATAACTCCATGGACTTACAAGCTCCCCTTTCATTTCACACCAATGACATCCATAGACAAAAGAGCATGATATCAACTAGGTACAAAGTACAAGTGCAATGTTGAAAGCGTTTCCCATGACATCATGGTTCTGCTAATCCCCAACGTATAAGTGCAAGCATATACAACATAGATGACACAATGGTTCAAGTTTATTAGGGCAAGAAAAGTAAAGTGTGCCATCAAGTTCGTGAGAGCTTTAATCACTAGTTTTCTCATAACAAGTTTAATTCGGAAGGTAGATAAAAACATGAATATACTTGGAATAGCAAATGCTAATAGGTAGGTATGGTAAGCTCTTTGGAATAACTTGGTTTTATTCGGAGTTGGATGCATGAGTGGAACTCATACTTGGTTATGGAGGCTAGCAAAAGACTGGGAGCGACCAACTAAGAGAGCAATAATGGCCATAATCATGCAAAGCAACAAAACATTATTAATTAAAGCATTAAGTGATATTACAAGTCGAAATATAAAGGATCATAAAGGCTATGGTGACTTGGGATAGTCATAACATGGTGTGAGCATGTGCCAAGTCCACCCAAATAAAGCATCAAAGGAGAATACCACAATACTATGCTTTAATATGCTAAAACAACGCATGATTCTTTCAAGGCATATTAAGCAATCTCAATTGTTTATAACATGTCATGCTACAGCAAAAATCACTAAGCATAAAGCCAAAAAAATATCAAGCATGACATGATAAAGTCTAAGTCACAGTCAAAAACAAACTCCTTTTACCACTTAAGCATGAAATTTCCTACTTTTTCCAACACCAATCGACTTATTTGAAAAGTAATGTATGAATGAGGGGGTCCAACCAATTTATTCAAGCAAACTAAGAAAACTAAGCAAATGAAAACTAAAAACAAAAACAAAGACGCTCCAAGAACAACACAACTATGCATGAAACAATAAAAATGAAGTGTTTGGAAGAAACCTGAGATTTCTATTGATGAAGTAGGGGATGCCTTGGGCATCCCCAAGCTTTGACGCTTGTACCTCTTGAATATTTCTTGGGGTGACACGGGGTGGCATCCCCAAGCTTGAGCTTTAGTCCATTCTTCATCTCATTACATCATTCTCTCCATACACCTGAAATTTTTCCTTCATACAAAACTTCACACAATCTTTATTAGCAACATTAGTGCACTCAAGATAATAAATATTTGGGTTCAGTTTCAACACCAATAAAACATCCATTAAAACACAAGCTACTGTATCACTTCCCCCAGGAAGCTCAATTTCCCAAAAAAAACTCAAAGAGGAATCAACAAGAAGCAAATGCAAATAATGGCAGAAATCTGTCAAAACAGACCAGCAGGTAAAAACCATTTTTTCAAAGATCTTATGTTGCTCAAATCGAAAAGTGTTGAAATAACGTAAGTTAGATAACAACCTGGGGCAGAAGCACAAAAATTAACGCATCAAAACGTCGTACAGAGATTTTACACGAATTTTTACGGTGAAGCACAAAAATCTGTTTCGGGACAACAACTTTTCCAAGCATTACTTCTCTCTCTCATTAGAGGTTACTCTTGGCACAAAAAGCAAATAAAAAGGATAAGGAGAGGTTATTACTGAAGCAATAACTTCCAAGACTCAACTAAAACTTTTGGGTTATCTCCCAATAAGTACTTTTCTTTAACGCCTTTAAGTTAGGCTTGATAGTTTGAGAAGATGCTCACATAAGAAATATGAATTGAAGTAAAAGAGAGCATCAAGAAGCAAATTCAAAACACATTTAAGTCTAACCCACTTCCTATGCATAGGAATCTTGTAAAGAAACAAGTCATTAAAGCATAAAGCAATAAGCATAATAAAGCAAAACAAGTGCAACTTCAAGACTTTCAACATAAAGAGGGAAAACTTAATATTGTTGTGATGCATAAAACCATGTTTCCCTCTCTCATAATAACTTTCAGTAACGTCATGAATAAATTTAACAATATAACTATCACATAAAACATTCTTATCATGAGCCACATGCATATAATAATTATTACTCTCCACATAAGAATAGTCATTCTTATTAATTATAGTGGGAGAAAATTCAACAAAATATCTATTTCCAAAGTGTGTTCGTTTTTAAACATATCATCATTGGAAGGAACATGGATAGCACCAACAGTACAACAATTATTAATATCATCATTTTCAGAATTGGTACCTAAGAGATTTTCAATATCAAAAGAAGTGTGCTTTTCCTAATCATGATCACTACTATAGGTAATAGGCATAGGAACATCATCGAGTTTAGACTCATCAAAAACTATAATATGAGCAACATGCTTAGGGGAAAATACCGTTTCCTCTCTCCTTTTATTCCTCCTTTTCTTCTTTTTCTTCTTCTCTTTAGGAGGGAGAGGCTTGAAAGGAAGCTTCTCCATATACCCTGGTTTATTGTTAGAGACAATAGAAGAAACTTTGGAGGACTCCTTCTTTTCATTAATAAGATCAAAACACATATTAGTCCTGTCATATTTTGGTAAACCTCATCTTTTATAATATTTTGTATGTAAGTATTTGTGTGGCAATTGTCAACACAATAAAGATGACAACCATGCAGGACACTGTTCATATCAAAAGCACTCATATCTACCAAAGAGGTTTTTCTTGATAACTCTTCACATCCCAAAAATAATGTAAGTTCAGCATGCTGATTAGGAGTGATCATGTCATCACAATACAAACTTTCAGTACTCATTGGATTAGAAGGGCTATTATTATGGCCCGAGCATTGAAAATTGAAATGACCCACTTCAAAGCAAAGTTCATAAATAAAAGGATAGAGGGCACACACTTTTTTACCAAGATCATTTCGAGCCCTATACCATGTTCTAGTTTTTTCATTCCTGTGGGTGATAAAATATTCTTCTTCAATTTGATTATTCTCACAAGGTCTATGTATTCCACAAAAATTAACATGCTTATAAGAAATAGTACTTCCAGAGGTTTGAGCATGTTTATTGCTATCATTAATAACAATTTCATTTTCCATGCAAGTGTCTTTAAAAGGATCATGATACATGTCCCATTTTTCTTTAGGAGCATTAATATGAGAAGCAAAGGATCTAAAACAATCAATAAGAATTTGAGGATCAAGACCATATTTAGCACTAAGCTCTTGAAAATCAGCAGTTTCAGCGAAAGACTTAATGCAATCATACTCATGGTTTATACCTAGTTCTTTACCTTTGTTGTTATCCCAAACTTTGGTATTGCTTTGAATTGTTTCAACAAGATCCCACTTAGATTTGACATCATTACTTGTGAAGTGTCCCTCTAAACAAGTATCTAGATAGTCCTTGTAATGTCCTGAAAGCCTTGCATAAAAATTATTAATAACAATATTACTTGGGAGCTCATGAATGAGACATTTGAGCATTAGTGACTTCAATCTCCCCATGCTTGGGAAATACTTTCTCCACCATGTGGATGAAAATTATAAATGTAATTCCTATCTTTATGAATTTCATGAGGAGGATAAAATTTAGAGTAAAAGAGAGATTCAAGTTCCTTCCACTCCAAATGATGAGGATCATCTAGTAGCTCATACCACTCCCTTGCTTTGCCCTTAAGTGAAAAAGGGAATAGCTTCCTCTTAACTTGGTTCATTGAAATACCTGCACACTTGAACAACTCGCATAATTCGTGTATAAAGAGTAAATGATCACCATGATGGACAGATCCATCACCCAAATAACAGTTGTTCATAACACGTTCAACAATTTTTATAGGTATTTTAAAAGAGATGCTTTCAGTATGTGGATTTTAAATATCACAAGTATCATTAGAATTACCACATATGGGAGATAAAGTATCATCAGAGCAAATTTTCTTCTTTAAAGATGGGGAACTAAAAAGATCATTTTCATAAAAACTAACTTCCCCAAGCTTAGACGTTTCCATAGCATTAGTAACAAAGGTGTTCAAAAGATTCATACTAATAACATTGCTATTAGAATGCAAAGAAAGTTCCATGGGTTTTTTAATTTTCTTTTCAGACAATTCATGTTCTACATTAGGAAAAATACTAAAAATCTCTCTAATTTTGTTGTTGTTTTCCATTAAGACTAACTAGTGAAAACAAGAAACAAAAAGACAAAATTGTAGAATCTAAAGGAAATAACTTCGAGCACTCACATCGGAGGATGTGAGTACCTTTTACCTTACCTCCTCGGCAACGGCGCCAGAAAATAGCTTGATGTCTACGCACTTCTATTATTGTAGACAGTTGTTGGTCCTCCAAGTGTAGATGTTTGTAGAATAGTAGCAAGTTTCCCTTAAGTGGATCACCCAAGGTTTATCAAACTCAGGGAGGAAGTGGTCAAAGGTATCCCCTCTTAAGCAACCCTGCAATCAAGATACAAGAAGTCGCTTGTGTCCCCAACACACCCAATACACTTGTCAGGTGTATAGGTGCACTAGTTCGGCGAAGAGATAGTAAAATACAAGTGGTATGGATATAAGACAATGGTGCCAGAAAATAGCTTGATGGCATGGAAGAGACTAAAGGCAAACTGAAATAAAGATGGAAGAAAGCAAACATGTAACAGATCTAATTGCAAACGGTGTTTCAATGCTTAGAAACAAGGCCTAGGGATCATACTTTCAGTGGTGAACACTCTCATATAAATATCTTCTCTTTATGATACTACTCTAAACTACTCTCCGGTTGGACACTCTAATCCATGGTAGGGCTATAACATCACTCCTTAAAGTTCGCTTTCCCTATCTCGATAACCTCAGACTGTCACCTTGAGCTCTAGATGGTTCCAACAAACACCACAATTTCATAGAAACATCCAACTCCAAATATAACTCATAACAAGTATTTGTAATCTCTAGCCTAAGTGCCACCATGGTGTGCACGCTGTCACTTTCACACACATGGGGAGAGCAGAGATCTATTAAAGCACTAAAGTAGCAAAGTAGATCTACTTGATTACGAAGCTCATGACCACAACATGATCATGCATAGAGAGAGAGATGAACACATAGCTACCGGTAGAACCCTTAGCCTCGAGAGAGAACTACTCCCTCCTCACCATGGGAATCAACAACAATGATGGAGATGGTGGTGGAGATCGATGGAGATGGCTCCGGGGGCACTTCCCCATCCCGACAAGGTGCCAGAATAGAGACTTTCCGTCCCCCGAATCTCCTCTTTGGTGGCGGGGGCACTGTGGAACTTTTCATGGATTTCTGATTGACGATTTAGGGTTTTTGCATCAGGAGGATTTTATAGGCGAATGGGCAAGGTCGGTGGCCAGCCAGGGGGCCCACACCATGCCTTGGCGCGGCTAGGGGGGCCCGCGCCAAGGGGGTGTGGCCACCCTATGGCCCCTCTCCGTCTCATCTTCTGGCTCCATGAGTCTTCCTGTAAAATATCGACTTTTCTTTTGTCCGGTCCAATTCCGAGAATATTCATTTTTTGACTTTTCTGGAACCAAAAACAGAAGAAAAGAGGCAACTGGCACTGTGGCATCTTGTTAATAGGTTAGTCTAAGAAAGTGTATAGAAAGTACTCCAAAGTGTGGACAAAACATAAGAAAGTAGATAAAAACCAAGCATAGAACATCAAAAATTATGGATACGTTTGCAACATATCAATGCGCCGTCTCTCATGATCTAGGACACATCGGTTGAGGATGTGAGCGAAGATCTTGGCAGCGCTACACTGCTAGGAGAGAAGGGCGACACACCGCCTTTCATCGATCCGAACGGCAGCGTAGATGGGGCTTGATGAGAAGATGGGAAGGGTGGGGTCGTGTGGGCGTGGCACTAGGGGGTGGGAGACAGGGAGGGTTTAGGACTTAGTGGCCTATGCGGCATTATATTAGTGGATTGTAAAATTTGACACCCCGTGGATGTTAGTGAAAATTTTAACCTCCCCCCGCGCTTAGTTTTGGTTACTTTTTACACATCGGTAGTCTGTTCTTGATTGGCCGCTAGTCAGACCTACTTTATGTTGGCCCATCTCAGCAATTTGTTAGTTATAAATAACATTACTTATACTTGTACTAGTAAAACAAAAAACACTTAAATGAACCATGAAAAAACACAGAAAATCAGAGCCATAATTTTTGAACTAACAAACAATGGATTTTTTTCAGCTACCTTATGTATACGGCCTAACTTGTATTAGATCAAAAACATTTAATTTTTGTATTTTTAGAAAGCAGAAACAATGACAGACGAGGGTCTACAGAATCTAAAGGTGTAATTGGTGCAAAACCATAGGGCTATCACAATGATCAGGCAACATGGGACGTTGGATCGAGTCTTGAAACGCAATTTAGGCCGTTGGCCGGTGGTAAGAGGTTTTTACCCATGGTCAGCAATCAAAACTCAATTCGATGTGTGCACCTTCTTTTCCTATTCATAGCCATGTCTCTCTGCTCAGCCTTGTCCCCTAATCATCAGAAATGGTTCAGTCCCACTTGTTAGCCTCCCATGTAATGTTTTCGGTGGGCTTTTAGCGGGTGCGGGTGGTCTGGGCAGGGTAGTGTCTGCACATGGGAAAATGCCCCAAAGGTGAAACCCTAGCCACCAACCCGTCCCAACCCCCATGTATTTCTCATCCTCGCCCAGTCTCTCACCCAATCCTTTCCCCGGTCATCCCTCCCTACCTCCTGCTCCACTCCCCTCCAACCACCCCACCCACCCTTCCTCCCAAGCTCCGCCTCCTTGGTTCTCACCCTAGAATCTACCTCCCCCATACCCTGAACATCGACATGGTGTCTCAGGAGGACCACTGCGGTTGTCGTCATCCTTGTCATAGGTGGAGCACGAGATAAGGAGAACCATCATGTGGGGAGCAGGGGATTTCTCTCTTGTAGCCCACCACCATACGCAATGTTGTCAATCGAACAGCAGTTGGCGGCCTGTAGGAGCAGCATAGCCCGTCATGCGGTGCAACTGTACCTTGACATGATAATGTCATTTATTTTAAAATTATTCTCTTTTGATGACACAAGACATGTAACACTAAATACAACACATGAATTTGTTATGATCTATAGTTTGCAACACTTTTGGAGTAACTGAAAACTAAATATTACTGTAGTTGTATCCCTGTAACACCTTTTCGGATCTTACCTAGGATGTGTCACTAGCCAAACTAGCAACACAAGTCATGTGTTACCACAAATTTACTTGTAACAAACTCTTTCATCTATTACATGCTTATGTTACCAAAGCTATGTCCTCCTGTAGTGGAGTCTATTTGAGTATGAAATGAGCAAGCGAGAGGAGGTACCACATTCCTATTTTCTCTCTTCCTATAAGTTTACTCAAGAACATATTATGTTTGCTCGGTTGCACTTGATTCTAGCTCGACACTTAGCTTGTCATCTTTTAAAACTTATTCTCAAGGCTAATGTCACTACTTTGGTCTTGACTTTTGACAATTACTCTTAGTTTGAAAACAACCGCATTGGATTTAATTCCAATAATTTTACGAACAAGAGAAAGTGTCTTCTTGACAACTTTGGTGCCATGTATTTATCTTAAGGGCTTAAACTTATAAGCACTCCCCATATCTTAACTATTTGACTTGATAACATTTTTTGAAAAAGATTTGTTTGAGGGAATGGACATAAGATAATAACAACTTTATTATTGCCTCTCGGACATATTCCCTTCAGTAGCCCCCGGGTTTCAGGGCGGTTGCTGGAAGCAACCGGGCCAAAACTTATCAAATTTTCGGCAGGTTCTATAAAAGTTTTCATGCAAGAAAACATTAAGACGGTTGTTAGATATTTGAATACATAGTTTATCATTCACAATAAAGCATCATTGTTGAATTTTTATTTACTTGGGTGCTGGCTCGCTTCAGCTCGAGACCCTTAGTCATTTTCTCATCCTCCACTCTTTGTCTTTTTCTCTTGCTAGTCGGGCAGTCGGGTTGTGGTCTATAGCTGAGACGAAGAGTGGGCCGCGGGGTGAGACGTACGGTACTTGGACCTTGGAGAGTAGGTTCAAGCGAACGAAACACTCAGCCAGCCGAACGACGAGGAAGCAGCCAAATCGCCCGAGTCATTTTTCCCTAAGATGTTTTGCACGTGAGGTGACCTACAACTTCTGCTCTTGCTAGCGGACATCCAGGTTGCGGTTTGTATCTGAGACGAAGAGTGGGCGTTAGGTATCGTACACGCTAACTAGGGAGAAACATCTGGATTGGCTGGCTAACGCCTGCACCGAAACATGCCTGCAATGATAGAACAATGGTGAGGTGGCAGTCTTGAGATTCATTCACAGTGCGTGGAGGCATGAATTCATACTTACAACACTTTGTTTGGACATGGTAGAGGAGGAGGCTGAAGGAGATATGCCATAGAGGCTAATAAATAAAGTGTTATTGTTATATCTCTATGTGTTCATAATAGTTTTGCATCTTGCTATAACTATATTTAGCGGGAACATAAATACAGATCTGGTATATAAGCAACCAGGTCCCTATTATCCTCTACAAGTTCGTTGGGAAGATTATGATCGAGGTTTCCTTATCATGGACTTGATATAAAACAGCCACCTGACAACAAGGTCACTTAATGAAGTGATGGACACACCCGACCGTAGAATTGCAATGTGATCTAGTCACAAAATTCGACGTTGCGATACCTAACAAAACATAGTAATTTAGTCCTTTGACCATGACATCATGTTTAATCACTATCTACCACAACTGCTTTGATCACATTAACGTTATGTCTGTAACTGGGAGGCCATAAAGGTGTGTTTTAGGTATTCTAGAGGAATGGTTGAGGCGTGTGATTGAGATCGGGATTTTCCTATCCGAGTGACGGATATATACTCTGCGCCCACTCAGTGAGACCACATCAATGAGCTTGCAAGCATGTGACTAGGTCACGGGGATGTGTTATCATGGGAATGAGTAAAAGGATTTGTTAGTAACAAGATCGAACTATATGAGATACATGAGATCAGGTCTTGGACAAACCAGGTATCATTGTTCAAAGGGAATAAGACTCAACGTTTAGAAGGTTCAGGTGAACAACAATGTGGCGTGAAAGGAGTAGGGATCATCATGTATTTTCCAAATACCACTGATGATCAATGATAGGGGAGTGGTCCCCTTCATACCTAAACATACCCGAACCATAAGGGTGTCACACCAAAGGTTAATAGACGTTGTGAGATGATCCAATACCGATAGAGAAATAGGAAAGAGAATCAGAATGGTTCCAGAGAGAATATCAAAGTGTTCGGAGTCCATTCAAAAGGAGTTTTGAACAAGGAGAAATTAAATAATGTATTTAATATTTAATTATGAATTAATATTAAATCTGGAAATTATTTAAATAAAAGAAAAAGGAAAAATCTCCACATGGGCCTTCCCTAGGAGGGAAGAGGGCCCAAGAGGGGAGGGCCAACGGCCCTAGAGGCCAGCGGCTAGGGTGGGAGGGCTCCCACCCCGAAGGACACCCTAGGTGGTCCAAGGCGGGAGGGTGGGGCCCATCCCAACCACCGCCGACACCACCTCCCCACCTCCTCTTGTTTAGTCCCACCCCGGGACTTTGGAGGTGGGAGTAGCCCAGATTTTCCTATATATAGGGGAGACATTCACCCAATTTCTCCATCCATCAATCAATTGGCATTAGCCACTCTCTCTATCCCTCCCTCTCTCTCTCAAGCATGTTCCCAAGTTAGGAACGTGCTACATGAGGTAGAGGTTTCTCCACCCAGCGCACGTCGTCGTGCCGTTGGAATCTGTCTGGATCTTCTTCTGCTGCCCGTACTGGACCAAAGCTGGGGAGATGTCCTTTACAACGGAGGCCTATAAAGCTCGACGAGGCACCACCATCAGTGGGGCTCGACGCTTGAAGACTTCTAGAGCTTGAGGTCTGCGACGCTTGAATCCCACTTTCTCGGTCTTCAAAGGTATGATCACCGTATCTCGCTCATTTTTGTACTTCTCCATAAATAGATCTTGGGTTGGTGCGTTCTCATAGTAGGATTTTTTTTATTTTCTACCACAAAACCCCTTCAGTGGTATCATAGCGATCTATGCGTAGATGTACTCGTACAAGTAGAACACACAGGGATTGTGTGGGCATTGATTTTCTAATTACTACCCTCCCACGTGTACTTGCTACTATCGCTGTAATGTCGGATGAAGCGCCCCGGACCAAACTTACGTGTAACCTTATGCGAGACCGGTTCCACGACTAATATACGGATTGTACCGTATAAGTGGCTTGTGGGTGTCTGTCGCTCCGACATTAGTTGATATGTCACTTACAAAGGACGACCCTGAAAATGGATTTATAGTGGAAACTAGTTAGTCCATGTTGTGGTTAGATTCATAGGTAAGAAGCAGTTCTTGTGCGAAAGCTCAATCAGCCACGTAAAACTTGCAAAAAGAAAGTAGAAGCATCTAACTTTATTTTGATAGAGATCAAGACACAACAACCTCCACATATCACATACATAACTATTTTCATTAGATGTTAGTTGTTATGTGATCTTGTCGTTCTTAGTATTAGACTTACAATGGTAGCATAATAAGATAATCGCTCATACTAATATTCTAACATTCATGTTGTCCCACACGTGTGCATCACCAAGAAAGTTTGCAATTATGAAGTAGGTCGTGATGATCGGGTGCTAGACATCTTTGCGTTCGCATACGGTGGCCATGTATGCACATCAATACACTGTGGTTAAAGTTGGCAACCCTAGCATGTACATACATGGACTCGAAACACAGCTATCCAAAAGGTCAAGCATGAGTCGCATGTGATGTGATCGATATGATGGTATCTACCCTGGCAGCTGCACCAAAAGTCATGATGATCAGAGATGGTGTGGTGTAAAGAGATCATGTAGTCACCGAACGAATGTTGAGGGATGTTCGTTTGAGTGAGAGTTCTGGTATTTTAGTATGACTAAATAAGAATCCATATTATTAACATATAAGATTAACAATTTTACAAATAATATTGTAGATGTCTCGCACTACCTTCAACCTTGGCCCCTTCCTTGAGAAAGAAAAGATGAAAACTGATGGGACGAATTTCACCACCTAGTACCGCAACTTAAGGATTCTCCATGTTCCCAGAAGATGTCCTACATACTTGAGGCCTCTATAGGTGACCTATGTCCTACATACAGAAGGCAGATGATAACACCTATGTCCAGAGTGGCATACTCTATGCCATGGAGGTCGACATGCTGAAGCGCTTTGAGAACAAGAGTGCCTTTGAGATCATCGCTGATCTCAAGGCCATCTTTGCGCCCCAGGCCTAGTCTGAGAGGTATGAGGTTTCAAACCTCTTCTTCTTGGCTAAGATGGGGGAGCACATAAGCTTGATCAAGCACATAGTAAAAATGTCTGGCTATATTCAATGCCTAAACTATCTTGATTGCAAAATCAACGACGAGTTGGCCATTGATAGGGTGCTACAGTATCTTCTCCTAGCTACAAGAGCTTCGTGCTGAACTACAACATGCATGATATGACAAAAACCCTGTTTGAGTTGTTCGCCATGCCTAAGCACGCTGAGGTGCAAATCAGGAAGGAGCACATTGTCTTGATGGTCAACAAGAAATTTGACTTCGAGAACACTGCTAAGAAGGGCAAGGACGAGAAGGGCAAGCCTAAGAGGTTTAGAAAAATGGTTGGTGCCTCCAAGGTGTCCAAGTCCAAGCCTGGCACCACGTGTTTCTATTGCAAGAGTGAGGGTCACTGGAAGCATAACTGCCCCAAGTACCTAGAAGGTAAGAAGGCTGGGAAGATCGTTGCCAAAGAGAAAGCTATATATGATATACAAGTTATTGATGTTTTCCTCACTAGTGCCAGGAGCAACACCGGGTATTAGATACTGGTTTTGTTGCTCATTTGTAACTCTCAGTAGGAGTTACAGAATAAGAGACGCCTGGTGAAGGACAAGGTGATGATGCGCGTCGGCAATGGAAACCGAGTTCAAGTCATGGCTGTCGGCACCCTTCCTTTGCATCTCCCTTCAAGATTATTTTTAGTTTTGAATAATTATTACTATGTACTGGCTTTGAGCATGAATATTGTTAGTGGGTTTTGCTTGTTGCAAGACCGTTATTTGTTTAAATCAGAGACAAGCGGTTGTTCTATTTACATGAATAATGTGTTTTATTCTCAAGCGTGACAAAGTAAAGGTTTATTCTTGTTGAATCTTGATTATGATGATATGCACATCCATAGCATAGATGCCAAGTGATGCAAGCATGATAATGATAATTCCATGTACATGTGGCATTGCGGTGTGGGTCAAATTGGTGTTAAGCGCATAAAGCAGCTCCATCGGATGGACTACTCAAATCATTGGATTTTGAATCCCTCAATAGATGTGAACCGTGCCTTATGGGAAAGATGACCAAGACGCTGTTCAACGGTATGATGGAACGGGATGCAGACCTATTGGGAATCATACATTCAGATGTATGTGGACCAATGAGCGTCTCCACACGCAATGGTTATCATTGTTTTGTCACCTTCACTGACGACTTGAGTAGATATGGGTACATTTACTTGATGAAGCACAAGTCTGAAACCTTTGAAAAGTTCAAGGAATTTCAGATTCAAGTTGAGAATCAACTCGACAAGAAAATCAAGCACCTTCGTACAGATCAAGGGGCTAAGTATTTGAGTTACAAGTTTGGCACACATCTGAAGGCTTGTAGTATTGTACCACAGCTTAGGCCTGCTGGAACACCACAACTTAATGGTGTATCCGAGGAACATAATCGCACCCTATTGGATAGAGTACGATCTACGATGTCTCGTACCGACTTATCTGTATCTTTTTGGGATATGCACGTGAAACTGTTGTATTCATTTTAAATAGAGTGCCATCCAAGTCCGTGAAGACGACGACATATGAGTCATGGCATGGCACCAAGCCGAAGTTGTCTTTCCTAAAAGTTTGGGGATGTGAGGCTTACGTTAAGAAACTATAGCCTGGTAAACTTGAACCTAAGGCAGAGAAATGTATCTTTGTAGGATATCTAAAGGAGACTATTGAATATACCTTCTACAACCAAGCTCAGGGCAAAATATTTGTCGCGAAGAATGGTACCTTCCTCGAGAAAGAGTTTCTCGCGAAAGGTATAAGTGGAAGGAAGATACAACTCGATGAGACTATCGATCCCGATCTTCAAATAACGAGTGTCGCAACAGAAGCTGTTTTGGAGCCACCCTTATCAATTGAAGCGGGAGCAAATGATGATGATCATGAAACTCATAAGGAAATAGCTATCGAACCTCGCCTGTCGACAAGAAAATGTGTTCCCCCTGAATGGTATAGTTATCGTGTAAACATGGTCATGACTGTGGAACATGAGGAGCCTGCAACCTACGAGCGATGGAAGGTCCGGAACCCAAGAAATGGTGAATAGCCATGGAGTATGAAATGAAGTCCATGTATGACAACCAGGTGTGGACCTTGGTGGATATTCTCGAAGGCCGAAAGGCTATCAAGAATAAATAGATCTTCAAGAAAGACTGACACTGATAGAAATGTCACCATTTACAAAGCTCGACTTTTCGCAAAAGGTTTCCGAAAAATTCAAGGAATTGACTACGAGGAGACATTTTCTCTAGTAGCGAAGCTAAAGTATATTTGGATTCTACTAGCAGCTGTTGTGTATTTCGATTACGAAATATGGTAGATGGATTTGAAAAGTGCTTTCCTGAACAACAGCGTTGAGAAGAGTTGTATATGATACAACTAGAAGGTTTTATTGATCCAAAGGATGCTGGTTAAGTATGCAAACTTTAGAGGTCCATTTATGGTATGAAGCAAGCATCTCGGAGCTAGAATCTTCGATTTGATGATGTCATCAAAAGCAATGAGAAGTGTTCCATATGCCTCGGCCATTGGTTCTATCATGTATGCCATGTTGAGTACTAGACCATATACAGCCTTGGCTCTTAGCTTGATGAGTCATTTCCAAAGCAACCCAAGAGTGGTTCATTGGAATGCAGTTAAGAATATCCTTAAGTACTTGAGCAGGACTAAGGATATGCTTCTTGTATTTGGAGGACATGAAGAAGAACTTGTCGTAATAGGTTCCGTGGATGCAAGATTCAACACTAATCCAGATGACAGGAAATCTCAAACAGGGTACGTGTTCATGGTTAATGGAAGTGCGATGAGCTGGAGGAGCAGGAAGAAAAGCTCGGTGGCTCAATCTACAATGAAGTCGGAGTACATAGCTATTGCAGATGTAGTTAACGAAGCTGTTTGTATGATAAAGTTCCTCATAGAACTTAGAGTGTTCCCAAGCATGCAAGACCATGTCTGTATCTATTGCAACAACACGAGGGCCATTGCAAATGCGAAGGATCAGAGGTTCCACTCTGTGGCCAAGCACACAAGCCGACGTTACCATGTAATAAGAGAGTTTGTTTCTAAGGGTAACATTAGAATTTTAAAAGTACATACATATGTGAATAATGTAGATGATCCATTCAAGAAACTACTTCCATGGAATAAGCATGATCAACACCGGGATGATATTGGTGTTAGATTATTGCCTATTGTAAAACTAGTATAATTTTACTCTAGTGCAAGTGGGACACTGAAGGAGATATGCCCTAGAGGCCAATACATAAAGTGTTTTATTGTTATATCTCTATCTATTCATAATTGTTTTGTATAATGCTATAATTGTATTTAGAAAGAACATAAATACAGGTGTGGAATATAAACAACCAGGTCCCTAGTATCCTCTAGTATTAGTTCGTTTGGCAGATGATGATCGAGGTTTCCTGATCATGGACTTGACATAAAATAGTCACCTGACAACAAGGTCACTTAATGAAGTGATGGACACATGCGATCGTAGAATTGCAATGTGATCCAGTCACAAATTTCAATGTTGCGATATCTAGCAAAGCATAGTAATTTAGTCATTCGACCGTGAGATCATGTTTAATCACAATCTCCTGTGGCTGCTTTGATCACATCAACCGTCATGTCCGTAACTGGGTGGCCATAAAGGTGTGTTTTAGGTATTCCAGAGTAATGGTTGAGGCGTGTGATCGATATCGGGATTTGCCTATCCGAGTGACGGATAGAATCTCTGGGCCCACTCGGTGTGACCACATCAATGAGCTTGTAAGCATGTGACTAGTTCATAGGGATATGTTATCACGGGAACGAGTAAAAGCGTTTGTCAGTAAGAAGATCGAACTGTATGATACACATGAGATCAGGTCTTAGCCAAACTAGGTATCATTGTGCAAAGGGAATAAGACTCGACGTTTAGAAGGTTCAAGTGAACAACACTATGTTGTGGAGTTAGCAAGGATCATCATGTATTTCTTGATATCGTTGATGATCAATGATCAGGGAGTGATCCCCTTCATACCTGAACATCCCCGAACTGTAAGGGTGTCACACCAAAGGTTAATAGACGCTGCGATATGATCCAACATTGATGAAAAATAGGAAGATTGAATCAGAATGGTTCTGGAGAGAATACTAAAATGTTTGGAGTCTGTTCAAAAGGTGTTTTGAACAAGGAGGAATTAAATAATGTATTTAATATTTAATTATGAATTAATATTAAATATGGAAATTATTTAAATAAAAGGAAAATAAAAAATCCCCACATGGGCCTTGCCTAGGAGGGAAGAGGGCCCAAGAGGGGAGGGCCAAGGGCCCTAGGGGCCATGCAGCTAGGGTGGGAGGGCTCTCCCCTGCCGACCACCCTAGGTGGGCCAAGGCGGGTGGGTTGGGCCAATCCCCACCGCCTCCGTCCACCTCCTCTTGTTTAGTTCCACCCCGGGACTTTGGAGGTGGGAGTAGCCCAATGTTTCCTATATAGGGGAGGCATTCACCCCAATTTCTCAATCCATCAATCAATTGGCATTAGCCATTCTCTCTCTCCCTCCCTCTCTCCCTCTCAAGTGTGTTCCCAAGTTTGGAACGTGCTACACGAGGTAGAGGTTTTTCCACCCAGCGCACGTCGTCATGCCATTGGAATTGGTCCGGATCTTCTTATTTCGCTGCCCTTGCTAGACCAAGGCTGGGGAGACGTCCTTTACACTAGAGGCATGTAAAGCTCAACGAGGCACCACCATTAGTGGGGCTCAACGTTTGAAGCCTTCTAGACCTTGAGTTCTGCGACGCTCGGCTTCATCATCAACCTTTGTGCGGGAATGTATTCCTGCTTTCTC
The DNA here is from genome assembly GCA_910589775.1 of Avena eriantha. Taxonomy (NCBI): domain Eukaryota; kingdom Viridiplantae; phylum Streptophyta; class Magnoliopsida; order Poales; family Poaceae; genus Avena; species Avena eriantha. The sequence goes on along the minus strand of OU342742.1, from coordinate 194,161,675 downwards.
GGTCTTCAAAGGTATGATCACCGTATCCTGCTCTTTACTATACTTCTCCATAGATAGATTCTGGGTTGGTGCATTCTCATAGTAGGATTTTTTGTTTTCTTCCACGAAATCCCTTCAGAGGCATGCTCCTGCATCGAAATGGTGGAGGGGCTCTACAGCTGGCCTGGCCCTAGCTGGCCAAGCAGCCAAACACGAGGCAGCTGGGTGAGCCCCTAGTATGGTTGTCTTTAGCCAGTCAGGGAACTAAACAGTCCAGCTGGACCAGATGTCTAGGTTTGGGTAACCAAACAAGTAGGGGCAGCTGGCCAGGCCCTAGCTGGCCAGGCCTCAACCGGGTGAAACTGGGCAACCAAATGGGAGAGGAAACCTGGCCAGGCCCTAGCTGGCCTGGCCTCAGCCAGGAAAAAGGCAACCAAACGGCCGGGGGCAGCCGGCAAGTCGGTTCCTTTTCTTTTTTCTCTTTTTATTTTCCGTTCCTTTCTCCTTTCCTTTTTCTTTATCTTCTCTCTTTTCTTTTCTTTTTCCAGTTGGTTCCCCCTTTCTTCTCCAATCGGCGGCTTCTAGAGAAGCACTTGGAGCAGCATAGGAGCTGGCAAGGGCATGCGAGCGTAGCCAGGTGGAGGTGCGAGGGAGCCGATGGGGACGAGGCCATGCATGAACATACGAGGCGCGAGGCGCCGCAGAGGCAAGACGAAGCAGTGCGTGCGAAGGAGTATAAGCGCACATTCCAGGCCGACAGCAGACGAGGCACACGAGGGCAACTGGGCTATGGAGGTGCAGGCGCGTGCCCGAGCGCTAGAGCCGGCAAGCAGGGTGCATGCGGAGGAATAGTTGGGGTGTGGGGGAGTGCAGGGTGGGCGAAGCCGGTGCGGAGGTGCTATGATGCATCGGAGGGTAGGTGCAAACGACGTGGACGGAGTTCCCGAAGGAGGAAGAAGGTCGACACGCATGGGCATGCGCAGACACAACACGGACGCGGGTGCATAGAGCGTAGGAGCTCGAGCGCGGCGGCGAACGGTATGGAGGGCAGGCTAGAGGCATGGATAAGCGTGCGGCAGGTAGGTGTGGGATGACCGAATGATGTGGTCTAGGATAGGCGAGTGCGGGAACCGTGGCAATGCTGAGCCGGTGGGCTTCTTGGGTGAGAGTGGTGAAGCAGACCCGAAGGCTAGGACACGCGGCCGCCTTGAAGGGAGGTGCGCGAGAGCCATAGCAGGATGACAAAATAGAGGTGGGTGCGATATGGCATGACGACAGTGTTCAGAATGAGATTGGGCACACACAAACACGACGGTGTATCCAGGTTCGAGGCCCTCGTGGTGAGGTAAAACCCCTAGTCCTACATGTTTGATGCATATGGCAATGGTGAATCTAGTGTTACATGGTTGCTCCTTGAGCTGTATGTGTTCTTAGCTAGAACAGAGTGTGAGAGAGAGCTTCCTAGGAGCTTGATCGTATTAGAGTATGGCCTCTGTTGGGTCCGCAGCATAGAAAACAAAAAAAATCCTACGGTGTGAACTATACGCCAGAATCTATCTACTAGGTACAAAGCAAGGGGTGGATATACATCCGATAAGAACTTACCCTCGAAGACAACAAGTTTTGTTAACGAGTAGGAACTCGTGGTTGATGTAGTCGTACACTTGCCGATCTCAAGACCGTGAGGAAGTCTGAGCGCCACAACTCAGCAGCACATCCGCACTCGCACACACGTTCAAGCCACTGGACAACCTCCACCTCCTCGCTCCAGTGATCCAGCGGAAGTAGCAACTCCTTCCAGATGAAATGCCATCGGGAACATGTATTTCGCTAATCCGATACCATGGGGGAATAATTCTAGAGGGGGGAGAGATCCTTCACAAGGAGGTGTGTGGATGAAGGAGGGAATGGGTGGCCTTTTATAGGAGGAGGGGGGTGCCCCCTCTCTCCATGGCCGGCGCATGGGGGGTGACCCCTCACCTCCCCCATTCATGTGGTGGTAACCCCTCCACATTAAAATGCCTCTTCACATTCCCTTTTAAAGTCTCCACTTTAAATGCATTAAAATTCTCCAAGTTTAATGCTCTCTCATTTAATAAAACTCTTTTTATTAAATTTATTCAGAATTTTGTTAATTACTTTAATTAACAAACATTCACATATAGCCCCTTGCAATATTTCAATATCACATGCAGAACCACTTTCTGCAATTTCACCCGAAACAATTTCCGGTTTGTATTGAAATAATTCCTGCGCTTTGCAATTCTTTCGTCCAAAACATATGTGCTCCAAAATGGTGTCCGGTAACTCTTAAGTGTGCCACCCTACGGTTCGCGAATAATGCAGACATGATCGAGACCCTTCTCCGATCAATAATCAGCAGCGGGACCTAGAGATCCGTACTGACTCCTACACATTCTATGATGACTTCTGTGATCGTGAGAACCTTTAACGCTTGTACCTAAATCCCTCTGTCTCTCGATATATTACATGTCTGAGATTCGATCATTGGTATCTCCATACTTAGTTTGATCTCGTTACCGACATGCACTCTTTTCTCGTTCCCGTGATATAACATTCTAGTGATCACATCACTTGCTTGCAAGCTATCTCAATGTGATATCACCGAGAGGGCCCAGAGTATATCTATCCATCATCGGGATTGACAAATTCCACTCTTGATCCATGAGCATCAACATAACACCTTTGTAGTACTGAACCCATCTTTATAGTCACCCTGTTACGGTGTGACGTTTGATGTTATCAAGATACTCTTCCGGTGTTAGCAATTAACATGATCTCATGGTCTAAGGATAAAGATTACTTCGTATGATGTTATAGCAATATAAACATAATGACTTGATCGTAATGCTATACTTCGGATGAATGTTCATCACATCATTCCACCAATGGTGTGACCTTGTTATTAACAACATCCAATGTCCATGATCAGGAAACCTTGATCATCTTGTTAATCAACAAGCTAGTCTATAAGAGAGGCATAACTAGGAACCCTTTTTGTTTATTAAACACACATGTATTGATGTTTCCGATCAGTACAATTATAGCATGTAAAATAAACATCTATCATATATAAGGAATATATAATAACAACTTTATTATTGCCTCTCAGGGCATATTTCCTTCAGTCTCCCACTTGCACAAGAGACAATAATCTAGTTCACATAGTGATAAATCTAACACCCATGGAGTTCTAGTGTTGATCATGTTTTTCCCTAGGGAGAACTTTAGTCAACGGATCAGCTACATTTAGGTCCGTGTGTACTTTACAAATCTTTATATCTCCATCCTTGACATGCTCGCGGATGGAGTGAAACCGGCGCTTAATATGCTTGGAATTCTTGTGAGACCTCGGTTCCTTTGCGTTGGCTATGGCTCCATTGTTGTCACAATAGATCACCATTGGGTCCAACGCACTGGGAACCACACCTAGTTCCGTAATGAACTCTTTCATCCAAACCGCTTCCTGCGCCGCTTCTGAAGCATCCACATATTCCGCCTCCGTCGTTGATCCAGCCACCACAGGTTGTTTGGAACTCCTCCAACTAACTGCTGCTCCATTCAAGAGAAATATGTATCCGTATTGAGACTTAGAGTCATCCGGATCGGTGTCAAAGCTAGCATCGACATAACACTTAGCGACCAGCTCTTCTTCACCTCCGTATATAAGAAACATATCCTTAGTTCTTCTCAAGTACTTGAGGATGTTCTTTACCGCTATCTAGTGTTCCGAACCTGGATCAGACTGGTACCTACTAGTCAAACTAATAACATGTCCCACATCCGGTCTTGTACATAGCATGGCATACATAATAGAGCCTATGGCCGACGCATAGGGGATCTTATCCATCATCTCTCTTTCTTCCGCCGTAGCCGGACTTTGAGTCTTACTCAATGTCTTGCCTTGCAACATAGGTAAGAACCCCTTCTTACTTTCGTCCATATTAAACTTCTTTAATATCTTATCAAGGTATGTACTTTGCGATAGCCCAATTAGGCGCCTTGATCTATCTCTATAGATTTTAATGCCTAATATATATGACGCTTCACCAAGGTATTTCGTCGAAAATTTGCTGTTTAGGTAACTTTTAACACTGTTTAAAAGATCTATATCATTTCCAATCAATAATATGTCATCCACATATAAAATCAGAAATGCCAATTGCTCCCACTCACTTTCTTGTAAATACAAGTCTCTCCATAAGTTTGGACAAATCCAAACTCTTTGATCACCTCATCAAAGCGGAGATTCCAACTCTGGGATGCTTGCTTCAGTCCATAGATGGATCGCTGAAGTTTGCATACCTTATTAGCATCCTTAGGATCGACAAAACCCTTAGGTTGTATCATATACAACTCTTCTTCAATATTACCATTGAGGAATGCAGTTTTGACATCCATCTGCCATATTTCATAATCGAAATATGCAGCAATTGCTAACATAATCCTAACCGACTTAAGCATCGCTACGGGAGAGAATGTCTCATCGTAGTCAACTCCTTGAATTTGTCGAAACCCCTTTGCGACAAATCGAGCCTTATAGATGGTCACATTACCACAGCATCAGTTTTTCTTTTGAAAATCCATTTATTCTCAACGGCCTTTCGATCGTGAGGTAAGTCCACCAAGTTCCAAACTTGGTTCTCATACATGGATTCCATCTCAGATTTATTGGAATCCGGGCTCATCATCGCTTCTTCATACGTCGCAGGGTCATCCATTTCATCAACCATGAAATTCACAACAGGATTGCCGTACAGTTCAGGAGATGCACGTGTCCTGCTTGACCTGCGAGGTTCGGTAGTGTCCTCTTTTGGAGTTTCATGATTATTATCATTAGCTCTCTCTTCATCAGGTGAAGTCAACTCCGAAACAACTTCCGGTGTTGCGCCACTCGCCATTTCATGAAGAGAAGGTTCAATAACCTCTTCGAGTTCTACCTTCCGACTACTCACACCTTTCGCGAGAAACTCCTTCTCAAGAAAGGATCCATTCTTGGCAACAAAAACCTTGCCCTCGGTTCTGTGATAGAAGGTATACCCAATCGTTTCCTTAGGGTATCCTATGAAGACGCATTTTTCCGCTTTGGGTTCGAGTTTATCCGGTTGAAGTTTCTTCACATAAACATCGCATCCCCAAACTTTAAGAAATGACAGCTTAGGTTTGTTTCCAAACCATAATTCATACGGCGTCGTTTCAACGGATTTAGATGGTGCCCAATTTAAAGTGAATGCAGCTGTTTCTAGTGCATAACCCCAAAATGACAGAGGCAAGTCAGTCAGAGACATCATAGATTGAACCATATCCAATAAGGTACGATTACGACGTTCCGACACACCATTACGCTGTGGTGTTCCGGCAGGCGTGAGTTGTGAAACTATTCCACACTCTTTCATGTGTGTGCTAAACTCGTAACTTAGATACTCTCCTCCACGGTCAGACCGTAGAAATTTGATCTTTCTATTACGATGATTTTCACTTCATTCTAAAATTCCTTGAACTTTTCAAAAGTTTCAGACTTGTGTTTCATCAAATAGATATACCCATATCTACTCAAATCATCCGTGAAAGTAACAAAATAACAATATCCACCTTGCGCCGACACACTCATTGGTCCACACACATCAGTATGTATGATTTCTAATAGATCTGTCTCCTGTTCTATTGAACCGGAAAACGGCGTTCTAGTCATCTTGCCCATAAGGCATGGCTCACATGTATCAAATGATTCAAAATCAAGTGATTCCAAAAGTCCATCAGAATGGAGTTTCTTCATGCGTTTAATGCCAATATGACCTAGACGGTAGTGCCACATATACGTAGATATATCATTATCAAGTTTAATCCTTTTAGCATTAACATTATGAATGTGCGTAATATTACTATCGAGATCTATCAGAAATAAACCATTTAACATAGGTGCATGACCATAAAAGATATCATTCTTATAAATCGAACAACCATTTTTTTAAGATTTAAATGAATGACCACTTTGCATCAAACACGATCCGGATACAATGTTCATGCTCAGTGCAGGCACCAAATAACAATTATTTAGGTTTATAACTAATACCGATGGCAAATGGAGAGGTAGCGTCCCGATGGCGATCACATCAACTTTTGATCCATTATCGACCCGCATCCTGACCTCATCCCTTGCTAGTTGTCGCTTGTTTCGTAGCCCCTGAAACGAGTTGCATATATTAGCAACTGATCCCGTATCAAATACCTAGGTGCTACTGCGAGTACTAGTCAAGTACACATCAATAACACTTGTCCGCCAAATACTTGGGGCAGTTGTGCTTCTAATGGCTAGTCCCCTTACAATAGTAGCACTCGGTGTCAGACTTAGGGCCAGCTCGGGGTTTCTTTTTAGGCGCGGCAATAGATTTGCCACCCTTCTTTCCCTTGTGCTTGCCTTTCTTGTCCTTCTTGAAACCGGTGGTTCTATTGATCATCAACACTTGATGTTGTTTCCTAATCTCCACTTCTGCAGTCTTAAGCATTGACAGAAGCTTGGAAAGAGACTTCTTCATGCCCTACATATTATAGTTCATCACGAAGCTCTTGTAGCTAGGTGGCAGAGATTGGAGAACACGATGTATGCCTAAGTCAATGGGAATCGTTATTCCCAAGGACACAAGCTTATCGGCGTACCTAGACATTTTGAGTACGTGCTCACTAACGGAGTTGTTTTCCTCCATCATGCAGCTAAAGAACTTTTCTATAGCATTATAACTCTCTACGGCAGCATGGGTATCGAAAATCATTTTCAATTCTCCCATGGTATCAAAGGCATTACCATTTTCGAAATGCTTTCGGAGTTTTGGCTCTAGCCCATACAGTATGACGCAATGAACTAAGTTGTGGTCCTCCTGACGAGTCACATAGACATTCTTTTCCTCACCAGGGGCATCAGGAGCTGGTGGGGGCCTAACGACACATCTAGCACATATTGCTTTTGTGCAGCAGTGAGGAGAATCCTCAAATTCATAGCCCAGTTGGTGAAGTTGCTACCATTCGCAGCAAGTTTCTCTTTCTCCATGAACACATTGAAATTAAAAGTAGGTGGTTCCATCTACAACAGAATTTGTAAAGTTTACTTAGACTAAGTTTATGATAGATTGAGTTCAACTAATCCAAATTACTAATGAACTCCCACTCAAAAACGACATCCCTCGTGTCCTTTTGGTGATTACATGAACCAAATCCACTACACCCAAGTCCGATCATCACGTGAGTTGATGTAGCTTCAAAGGCGAGCATCTATATGGGCATAACATCAACTATATGACTCATGCTTAACCTTTCCATCCGTGTTCCGAGGCCATGTCTGTACATGCTAGGCTCGCCAAGTAAGAACCTTAGTATTCGCGTGTGTAAAACTGTCTTACACCCGTTCCTATGAAAGCATAGATTCGAGTACACCTGATCATCACGTGATGTCTCGAAACACGATCCACTGAACGGTGCATACTTAAGGAAGAACACATTTTTATCTTGATATCTAAATGAGGGATCATCTTACAATGCTACCAAAAGCGCCAAACTAGCAGTATAAGATGCTAACATCTAATGTGTAAAGTGAGATGATATGGTCCATGCATTTGATCTCTATCACTTGCATCGTGGTGTGATCTCTATCATTCCTTTGTGTGTAAGGCCAAGGTCTATGGAACTTACACGTTGAGTGTGTTGAAATAGTATCTATCATACATCTACTTACAGCAATACCATATCAATACACTAGCCCGGTAACGATCTAAACTAGACGCCTCTAATTTATCAATTGCAAGTTTATGTGGCTTAGGGCTTTCGGAGATAGAACCGTTCTCACCTACGAACATGAACCACAACGAGGATAAGTAAGTTATTAGCAACTCGTTGTAAATCAGATATTGACTATAGTAGGAGAGACAGACACCCGCCAGCCACTTGATGGCTCAATACACGGCGCCCAGAAAAGTGTTTGGTGCGTGGTGTTGATGTAGAGCTCGTTGGGAACCCCAAGAGGAAGGTATGATGAGCACAGTAGCAAGTTTCCCTCAGTTATGAAACCAAGGTTTAATCGAACCAGTAGGAGCAAGGAAACACCCCAAAGGTGTTACTAGCTGAGCTTTGGCAGGGCGCACTACCGGTGCTAGTAGCAACGTGGAGACCTGCACAACACAACCATAGAACTTTGTCCCCAACTTGCGATGAGGTTGTCAATCTCACCGTGTTTTGCGGAAAACAAAGGATTAAACGTATCGAATGGAAAGAAGTAAAAGTTGTTAGAAAGAAAACACAAAACAGTAAACAATTGTAGATTGTATGTAAAGAAAGAGGACCGGGATCCATAGTTCACTAGAGGTGGCTATCCTTAGATAGATAACATGCTGGGTGAACAAATTATAGCGGGGCAATTGACAAACACCGAGAAAGCAATACATGCATATACTAATCATCTTGACTCCTTTCAGACTTGATTGGGCATTACAACATTATACATAGACCGCCATCCAACTGCATCTATGACTAATAATCCACCTTCAGGTTATCATCCGAACCCCCTCCAGTATTAAGTTGCAAGCAACAGATTATTACTTTACGAACTGCGTGTAAAGTAAACAATACGATTGTTCTATGAACAAAGGATTGTTGTTTTCTCCCTAGTAGCAACAGCACATCTAGTACCTTAGAGATTTCTGTCACTTCCCCAGATTACCAGAGGCATGAACCCACTATCGAGCATAAATACTAACTCTTGGAGTTGCTAGCATCTACTTGGCCAAGATAGCTACTAACAACGGAAAGCATGCAAGATCACAAATAACAAAGACATGATAGAATCAATAATCAATCTGAAATAGCATCTCAATATCCATCGGATCCCCGCAAACACAACATGTATGAATTACAAATAGATGATCTTGATCATGAACGGAGCTCACAATATCTAAACATGAAAGCACAAAGGAGGAGAAACTAGCCATCTAGCTACTACATGGATCCGTAGTCCAAGGATGAACTACTCACGCATCACACTGGAGGCTTGCATGGTGATGAAGAAGGCCTCCAGGGTGAATTCCCCTGTCCGGCCAGGTGTCGGGAAGAGCTTCAGATCCCTCCCGATCTAGGGATGGAGATGACGGCGGCTATAGACTCTTTCATGGATTTTTGATCGGGTACTTAGGGTTTTTGTCCCGAGGGAAACTTATAGTCGAAAGGGGAGGCCGAGGGGGTGCCAGGAGCGGCCACACCACCCCTGGAGCGGGCCAGGCCTGGCAGCGCGGCCAGGTGGTGTGGTGGCTTCATACATTGCAAATGTATCTATAATTTTTTATGCTCCATGCTTGGTTTTATCCACTTTCTTGTGTTTTGTCCACACTTTGGAGTACTTTTTGATGCTCCATGTTATGATTGAAGTACTTTGATCCTAGATTTGAATGTTTTACAAATATTTTGATCAAGTCTTTGATGGTGCATGTCACCTCAAAAATTATTCTTTCTTTTTATCACTTACCTACTCGAGGACGAGCAGGAGTTAAGCTTGGGGATGTTGATACATTGCAAATGTATCTATAATTTTTGATGCTCCATGCTTGGTTTTATCCACTTTCTTATGTTTTTTCCACACTTTGGAGTACTTTTCATATGATTTTTTGTTGGACTAACCTATTAACAAGAGTCACAGTGCCAGCTGCCTGTTTTCTACTGTTTTTGGTTCCAGGAAAGTCAGAAAATGAATATTCTCGGAATTGGACGGGACAAAAGCCAAAGTGCCTATTTTTCCAGAAGACTCATGGAGCCAGAATACGAGACGGAGGAGGGCCAGGGCATGGTGTGGTGGCCCCAGGCACCCCCTCGATCTCCCTCTTCGCCTATAAGAAGCCTTCTGACCTAAAAACTTCGAGGGGTTCGACGTTTTTCCACGAAAAGTTCTGTTGCGCCGCCGCCACCGAAGGGGAGATTTGGGGGACAGAAAGTCTCTGTTCCGGCACCCTGCCGGGACGGGGAAGTGCCCCCGGAGCCATCTCCATCGATCTTCATCATCGCTTCTCCATCGACCATCCATGTTTCCCCCATCTATGAGTGAGTAATCCCCCGCTATAGGCTATGGGGATGGGAGGGATTGGATGAGATCGTTCATGTAATGGCATCAGACTGTTAGGGCATAGTGCCTAGTATCTTTTATTAGTGCTTTATGACTTTGTTGCGACTTGTTGTGCTTAATTCTTGTCACTAGGGCCCGAGTGCCATGATTTCAGATCTGAACTTATTATTGATTCATCATGATAGTATTGTTTTTGGTCTTATCTACAAGTTGTATACACACGTTGTTGTCTGGAACCTATGGTCCCGAAGTGACAGAAATCGGGATAGCCGGAAGGGAAAGGCTTTGATGTGAGGATCACATGTGTTCACAGAGTGTTAATGCTTTGCTCTAGTGTTCTATTAAAAGGAGCACCTTAATTGCCAGTAGTTCCCTAGAGGCCCCGCTGCAAACGGGCTGGTAGGACAAAAGATGTTGTGCAAGTTCTCATTGCGAGCACGTATGACTATATATGGAACACATGCCTAGGATTGTCTAGTACTTGGGTGCTTTATCTTATTTATCTGCAATTGCCCTATGTTCTGATTGCTATGTGAATTGTCTTGTCCATGCAACGCCCGTCCATCCATCCCTATGCCTACCGCACGCGAATCCCACTGTTTACTACTTTTGTTACTACTGCCTTTGCTTTGCTACTACTGTTACTTTACTATTCCTACTACAAAACTGTTGCTACTGATAAACTGCTGTGAGCAAGATTGTTTCCAGGTGCAGCTGAATTGACAACTCAGTTGTTAAGGCTGATAAGTATTCTTTGGCTCCCTTTGTGTCGAATCAATAAATTGGGTTTTACTTCCATCGAAAATACTGCGATACACCCCCTATACTTGTGGGTCATCAAGACTATTTTCTGGCGTCGTTGACTGGGAGCATAGCTTTATTTATCAAGTTAACTTGGATTCACTATTGTTCAAGCTAAGTTTATTTCTGCCTTGTTTGCTTCTTCCTTTATTGAAAATACAAAAAAAATTAGTTCCTACTCTAGTTGTTATTTTCGTTGGTCTGTTATTGTCTTGCTTTATCATGCTTGATGTCAATGGTTGGTTTCTTTGAAACGGAATCTTATTGGCAAGGTGGGTTCACAGAAGATCAAAAAGATTATTATAAGGAACAACGCTTGTCACAAAAAGGGAAACACTTATGGGAACAAATTGATAGATTGTATACCATTGCTAGGAACGTGTGCTCTACTTATAATGTTACTTATTGCTGTGATGAGTCTTGTTGCAGAAAGAGGTATAAACACCTCCCTTTTCAATGTGAGTATAGTGATAATGATACCATATCTTCCTATGCTAAAGGAATTTATGACTTTTATGATGTGGGACAAATTGAAGAATTTATTGCTTGGAAGGGTGCTTTTGAACTTGCTAGTTTGCTTAAAAATATTGATGATTCACCTTACAAATATGAGGTGTATGGTATGCTTAAATTTTGCTTTGATAATTACAAGGATGAAAATGACTATATTCTTGAATATTTTAATAGATGCTTTCCACAAATGGAAGAGACTAATGCCTTGCAGGATCCTATGGAAGAAGAAATTGATGAGCCTGAAATCTCATTAGATGAAAAAGAGGAGGAGAGTGATGAACAAAAGGAGGAAGAATGGATTAGCTACCCATGCCTACCTTCTAATGAGGGTAACTCTTTATCCCTTACATTATTTGATTGTCCCCCTTGCTAACTAAAGGAGAATGAATGTCATGTTCCTGAGGTTTCTCTTGATAGTGTTTATAATAAAGCTCTAGTGCTTGTAGATCATGAAGAGCATGCTTTATGTGATAGTTATATTGTTGAGTTTATTCATGAGGCTACTGAAAATTATTATGAGAGAGGAAAATATGGTTGTAGAAGTTTTCATGGTATAGAAACACCTCTCTATGTGCTGAAAGTTTTGAAGTCACTCTTGTTTTATCTTCCTATGCCTGTCACTTTGTTCTTTGCAAATTTATTTGCATACATTATTCCTATGCATAGGAAATGGGTTAGACTTAAATGTGTTTTGAATGATTCTTGATGCTCTCTTTTACTTCAACTCATATTTCTTATGAGAGCATCCTCTCAAACTTTTATGCCTGAAGATGATAATATGTGTATTATTCTTGGGACACTTTTTCTTAAATACTGCAGGAGCTGTTATTAATTGTAATCAAGGAAAGGTGACCTTCAATGAACACATTGTCTATTTCCTCAAGAAGATTGAAAGGACTTATGGATTGAATTCAATTGAACATGTTGAGGGCATTCAAGTTGGAGAAATATATTGTCCCATACGAAGAGAAAAATGTGAAACTATTATGATTGGGACCATTGCTATCAAAGTTGAGGTAACATAATCATTAGTAGGATACAAAGTTTTGTCTCATATGGAATTGTTGTGGTAACAAGACCTGATCAACCTTGTTAACAAAAGGATTTCATTGAACAAAAAAATGTTTTCACCATGATTATCTCTGCTTACTTCTATTCTATCTATTTTAGTTTTTGCTTCTTATGCCTAACTTAAAGGCGTAAAAGAAAAGTAATTGTTGGGAGATAACCCAAGAGTTTTAGATGAGTACTGGAAGTTATTATCTCTGTAATAACCGCTCCTTATCCTTTTTATTTGCTTTTGTGCCAAGAGTAACCTCTAATGAGAGAGAAGTAATGATTGGGAAATTTGCTGTCGTGAAACAGATTTTTGTGCTTCACCGTAAATATTCCTGAGAGCGCTCTGTACATCGGATTGAGTTGTAATTTTTTGTGCTTCTGCCCCAGGTTGTTATATAACTTTCGTTGGTTCAACACGTTTTGATTTGAGCAACATAAGGTCTTATAAAAAATTCGTCTTTACCTGCTGGTCTGTTTTGACAGATTTCTGCCATTTTCTGCATTTGCTTCTTGTTGGTTCCTTTTTGAGTTCTTTTGGGGAATTGAGCTTTTTGAGGGAAGTGCTACAGTATCTAGTGTTCTAATGGGAGTTTATTTGGTGTTAGAACTGAATCTTATGACTTATTTATCTTAAGTACACTAATGTTGCTAATAAAGATTGTGTGAAGTTCTGTATGAAGGAAAAATTTCAGGTGTATGGAAGAAATGAGTAATGAGATGAAGGATGGACTAAAGCTCAAGCTTGGGGATGCCACGCGTGTCACCCCAAGAAATATCCAAGAAGTACAAGCGTCAAAACTTGGGGATGCCCAAGGCATCCCCTTCTTCATCAATAAAAATCTCAGGTTTCTTCCAAACACTTCATTTTTATTGTTTCATGCACAGTTGTGTTGTTCTTGGAGCGTCTTCTTTTTCGTTTTCGTTTTGGTTTTTAGTTTGCGTGGTTTGCTTAGTTTGCTGAATAAATTGATTGGACCCCCTCATTCATACATTGGTGTTCAAATAGTCTGGTTTGGATTGGAAAAGAGTAGGAAAGCTCATGCTTAAGTGGTAAAGAGAGCTTGTTTTTGACTGTGGCCTATGCTTTGTCATGCCATGCTTGATATTGTTTTGGCTTTATGCTTAGTATTCTTTGATGTAGCATGACTTGTTATAAACAACTGAGATTTCTTAATGTGCCTTGGATGAATCATGCGTTGTTTTAGCATATTAAAGCATAGTATAGTGGTATTCTCCTTTGATGTTTTATTTGGGTTGACTTGGCACATGCTCACACCATGATATGACTATCTCAAGTCACCATAAGCCTTTATGATCCTTTAGTTTTCAACTTGTAGTATCACTTTATGCTTTGATCAATGATGTTTTGTCGCTCTGCATGATTATGGCCATTATTGCTCTCTTAGTTTGTCACTCCCAGTCTTTTGCTAGCCTCCACAACAAAGTATGAGTTCCACTCATGCATCCAACTCCCTAAACCAAGTTTTTCCAAAGAGTCCACCATACCTACCTACTAGCTTATGCTATTCCAAGTATATTCATGCTTTTGTTTACCTTCCACTTGTTATGAGAAAACTAGTGATTAAAGCTCTCACGAACTTGATGGCACACTTTACTTTTGGCCCCTAATAAACTTGAACCATTGGGTCCTTCTTTGTTGCGTATATGCTTGCACTTTATAAGTTGAAATTAGCAGAACCATGCTTTCATGGGGAACGCTTTCAACATTGCACTTGTACTCTATACCCCGTTGATATCATGTTCTTTTGCTTACGGATCCCAGCGGTGTGAAATAGAAGTGGAACTTGTAAGATCATGGAGTTTGTATGTGTGTTAGAGAAACGCCTGGGCCGCTAGCCTAAGCCATGCCTAATCATGGTGGAAACTTGCAGCATCACCATAATGAGCACTCTATGAAGCATCCTCAATAAAAACCTATGCAAATAGCAAATAAAAAGATCGCTGAGATGCTCATTATCTGCTTGCCTTGTCATTTTGATTATGGGAAAGCTCCCGTATCATGTGCAAGGGGTACCCCGTTGGCGGTTCTTAATGATACACATATACTTACGATGAAAAGAGCTTACTCGTGACTGAAGTTGAGTAGCATGAGGATCGGTCTTCATAAGTAAGGGGCATGAGATTTCGGTTTATAACTTGTCAAGCATATCCTCTTAGTTGTGTCACTTTAACCTTAATCACCTTCAAGATGCTTATGATGGGGGCAATGAGAGCTGAAAGCTATAAGTACCATAATTTTTGGAAGCTCTTTATGAGACTTGAATCCCTACTTCCTTTTACAAAGGCTTTTCTTCCACCATTACATTGAGTCTCCACCTTCTATCTTTATGCACTACTTTGAGAGCATAGTGGCCATTCTTAGTTCTATGTGCATTGTCCCAAGACTAGTTGATTGATGCATAACTTGTTATTGCGTGTTTGAAAATTTTGTATCTAGTCACTCTTATGAACTTTGAAGGTGTCCTATGCATTTATATTTGCTACTCTATTGAGGGACAAGCTGAATACTTTTATGCTATGTTTTCTTTATGTGAAACAAACAAATGTCTTGCAAAGCATTGTTATTCATGAATCTTTTGTTTGTGCCTTTTCATGTTGCATCATAGTCTCTTTGCTTATTGCTAGAACTTTGTCTTTCATGTTATGATTCAAGTACTTTGATCCCAGATTTGAATGTTTTACAAATATTTTGATCAAGTCTTTGATGGTGCATGTCACCTCAAAAATTATTCTTTCTTTTTATCACTTACCTACTCGAGGACGAGCAGGAGTTAAGCTTGGGGATGTTGATACATTGCAAATGTATCTATAATTTTGATGCTCCATGCTTGGTTTTATCCACTTTCTTGTGTTTTGTCCACACTTTGGAGTACTTTTCATATGATTTCTTGGACTAACCTATTAACAAGAGCCACAATGCCAGCTACCTGTTTTCTGCTGTTTTTGGTTCCAGGAAAGTCCGAAAATGAATATTCTTGGAATTGGACGGGACAAAAGCCAAAGTGCCTATTTTTTCAAAAGACTCACGGAGCCAGAATACGAGACGGAGGAGGGCCAGGGGCTGTCCACACCCCCCCAGGCGCGGGCTAGGCCTGGTCACGCCAGGGCCTGGTGTGGTGGCCCCAGGCACCCCCTCAGTCTCCCTCTTCGCCTATAAGAAGCCTTCTGACCTAAAAGCTTTGGGGGGTTTGACGTTTTTCCACGAAAAGTTCCGCTGCGCCGCCGCCACCCAAGGGGAGATTCGGGGGACAGAAAGTCTATGTTCCGGCACCCTGCCGGGACGGGGAAGTGCGGAGCCATCTCCATCGATCTTCACCATCGCTTCTCCATCGACCATCCATGTTTCCCCCATCTATGAGTGAGTAATCCCCCGCTGTAGGCTATGGGGATGGTAGGGATTGGATGAGATCGTTCATGTAATGGCATCAGATTGTTAGGGCATAGTGCCTAGTATCTTTTATTAGTGCTTTATGACTTTGTTGCGACTTGTACTGCTTATTGCTTGTCACTAGGGCCCGAGTGCCATGATTTCAGATCTGAACTTATTATTGATTCATCATGATAGTATTGTTTTGGGTCTTATCTACAAGTTGTATACACATGTCGTTGTCCGGAACCTATGGTCCCGAAGTGACAGAAATCGGGGTAGCCAGAAGGGAAAGGCTTTGATGTGAGGATCACATGTGTTCACGGAGTGTTAATGCTTTGCTCTGGTGCTCTATTAAAAGGAGCACCTTAATTGTCAGTAGTTCCCTAGAGGCCCCGCTGCAAACGGGCTGGCAGGACAAAAGATGTTGTGCAAGTTCTCATTGCGAGCACGTATGACTATATATGGAACACATGCCTAGGATTGTCTAGTACTTGGGTGCTTTATCTTATTTATCTGCAATTTCCCTATGTTCTGATTGCTATGTGAATTGTCTTGTCCATGCAACGCCCGTCCATCCATCCCTATGCCTACCGCACTCGAATCCCACTGTTTACTGCTTTTGTTACTACTGTCTTTGCTTTGCTACTACTGTTACTTTACTATTCCTACTACAAAACTGTTGCTACTGATAAACTGCTGTGAGCAAGATTGTTTCCAGGTGCAGCTGAATTGACAACTCAGTTGTTAAGGCTGATAAGTATTCTTTAGCTCCCCTTGTGTTGAATCAATAAATTGGGTTTCACTTCCCTCGAAAATACTGCGATACACCCCCTATACTTGTGGGTCATCATGGCTCCCTGGCCCTTCTCCGTCTCGTATTCTGGCACTTGATCACTTCCAGAAAAATAGGCACTTTGGCTTTTGTCCCGTCCAATTCCAAGAATATTCATTTTCTGACTTTTCTGGAACCAAAAACAGCAGAAAACAGGCAGCTGGCACTGTGGCTCTTGTTAATAGGTTAGTCCAAGAAATCATATGAAAAGTACTCCAAAGTTGGAACAAAACACAAGAAAGTGGATAAAACCAAGCATGGAACATCAAAAATTATAGATACATTTGCAATGTATCAACATCCCCAAGCTTAACTCATGCTCGTGCTCGAGTAGGTAAGTGATAAAAAGAAAGAATAATTTTTGAGGTGACATGCACCATCAAAGACTTGATCAAAGTATTTGCAAAACACTCAAAACTGGGATCATAGTACTTCAATCATAACATGAAAGACAAAGTTCTAGCAATAAGCAAATAAACTATGATGCAACATGAAAAGGCACAAACAAAAGATTCATGAATAACAATGCTTTGCAAGATGTTTGTTTGTTTCACATAAAGAAAACATAGTATAAAAGTATTCAGCTTGTCCCTCAATAGAGTAGCAAATATAAATGCATAGGACACCTTCAAAGTTCATAAGAGTGACTAGATACAATAGTTTTAAACAAGCAATAACAAGTTATGCATCAATCAACTAGTCTTGGGACAATGCACATAGAACTAAGAATGGCCACTATGCTCTCAAAGTAGGTGCATAGAGATAGAAGGTGGAGACTCAAAATAATGGTGGAAGAAAAGCCTTTTGTAAAAGGAAGTAGGGATTCAAGTCTCATAAAGAGCTTCCAAAAATTATGGTACTCATAGCTTTCAGCTCTCATTGCCCCTATCATAAGCATCTTGAAGTGATTAAGGTTAAAGTGAACAAACTATGGTGTACATGCTTGACGAAGTATAAGTCAGAAATCTCATGTCCCTTGTATACAAGGGCCGCTCCTCATGCTACTCAAGTTTAGTCACTGGTAAGTTCTTGTCATCGTAAGTATATGTGTATCATTAAGAACCGCCAATAGGGTATCCCTTGCCCAATGATACGGAAGAATCCCCACATCAAAATGACAAGGCAAGCAGACAACGAGCATCTCAGCATTCTTCTTATTTACCATGGGAATATGGTGTTTTTTTCTCTCTTTCCTCTTTTCATAGTATCTCTTTTTTTCTCTTTTTGTCTTTTTTCATCATAGGACTCTTTTTTATAAGAAGAATGGTTCATAGACAGCTCATTATGGTTACGCTGCAGGTTTCCACCATGTCAACATGGATTAGACCAGCAGCCCAGGCATTTCTCTAACACATATACATAACTCCATGGACTTACAAGCTCCCCTTTCATTTCACACCGACGACATCCATATACAAAAGAGCATGATATCAACTAGGTACAAGTACCAAGTGCAATGTTGAAAGCGTTCCCCATGAAAGCATGGTTCTGCTAATTCTCGACAAATAAGTGCAAGCATCTACAACATAGAAGACACAATGGTTCAAGTTTATTAAGGGCAAGTAAAGTAAAGTGTGCCATCAAGTTCGTGAGAGTTTTAATCACTAGTTTTTTCATAACAAGTGGAAGGTAAACAAAAGCATGAATATACTTGGAATAGCATAAGCTAGTAGGTAGGTATGGTGGACTCTTTGGAAAAACTTGGTTTAGGTAGTTGGATGCATGAGTGGAACTCATACTTTGTTGTGGAGGCTAGCAAAAGACTGGGAGCGACAAACTAAGAGAGCAATAATGGTCATAATCATGCAGAGCAACAAAACATCATTGATCAAAGCATAAAGTGATACTACAAGTTGAAAACTAAAGGATCATAAAGGCTATGGTGACTTGAGATAGTCATAACATAGTGTGAGCATGTGCCAAGTCAACCCAGATAAAGCATCAAAGGAGAATACCAATATACTATGCTTTAATATGCTAAACAACGCATGATTCATCCAAGGCACATTAAGAAATCTCAATTGTTTATAACAAGTCATGCTACAGCAAAGAATACTAACCATAAAGCCAAAACAATATCAAGCATGGCATGACAAAGCATAGGCCACAGTCAAAAACAAGCTCTTTTTACCATATAAGCATGAACTTTCCTACTCTTTTCCAAACCAAACCAAACTATTTGCAAACCAAAGTGTGAAAGAGGGGGTCCAACCAACTTATTCAGAACACTAAGCAAACCAAGAAAACTAAAAACCAAAACAAAAACGAAAAACAAGACGCTCCAAGAAAAACACAACTGTGCATGAAACAATAAAAATGAAGCGTTTGGAAGAAACCTGGAATTTTTATTGATGAAGAAGGGGATGCCTTGGGCATCCCCAAGCTTTGACGCTTGTACTTCTTGGATGTTTCTTGGGGTGACACGCGTGGCATCCCCAAGCTTGAGCTTTAGTCCATCCTTCATCTCATTACTCATTCCTTCCATACACCTGAAATTTTTCCTTCATACAAAACATCACACAATCTCATTAGCAACATTAGTGCACTTAAGATAAATAAGTCTCAAGGTGCAGTTCTAACACCAAATAAACTTCCATTAGAACACTAGCTACTGTAGCACTTCCCTCAAAAATCTCAATTCTCCAAAGGAACTAACAAGAAGCAAATGCAGAAAATGGCAGAAATCTGTCAAAACAGACCAGTAGGTAAAGAAGAATTTTTTCGAAGACCTTCTGTTGCTCAAATCAAAGAGTGTTGAACTAACGAATGTTCTATAACAACCTGGGGCAGAATCACAAAAAATTACAGCTCAATCCGACATACAGAGATCTCTCAGGAATTTTTACGGTGAAGCACAGAAATCTGTTTCGGGACAGCAACTTTCCCAATCATTACTTCACTCTCATTAGAGGTTACTCTTGAAAGCAAATAAAAAGGATAATGAGAGGTTATTACAGAGGTAATAACTTCCAAGACTCAACTAAAACTCTTGGGTTATCTCCCAACAAGTACTTTTCTTTAACGCCTTTAAGCTAGGCATAAGAAGCAAAGAAAGAATCAAGTGTTCTCAAATGAAGAAGCATTAAGACCAAAATTTGTTTTCATAGGAGAAGCAAAATAAATCTTTTATCTATTTTTAGGGAAGTGTTCTATACCTTTCTTGAGTGGGATTTGATATTTGATGGTGCCTTCTTTCATATCAATGATGGCACCCACAGTTCTAAGAAAAGGTCTTCCCAAAGTAATAGGACAAGAAGCATTGTATTCAACATCCAAAACATAGGAATCAACGGGGACATAGGAATCGTTAACCATAATAAGAACATCATTAAGACTCCTCATGAGTTTCTTTTTAGCATTAGCATCAAGTGGAACATTCAAATAACAATCTTCGAGAGGAGGCAAATCAAGCATATCATAAATCCTTCTAGGCATAATAGAAACACTACTATCAAGATCACACAAAGCTTTGAAATCAAAGTCATTCACTTTCATATTAATGATGGGTTCACAACCATCTTCTTGTTTTATGGGAATATAAGCTTTATGTTTCATCTTTTCTTCTTTAATCTTTATGAGAGCATCAGTAATGTGTTTTGTAAAAGCCATGTTCATAACACTAGCATTAGGACTTTTAGCAAGATTTTGTAGGAACTTAATCACTTCAGAGATGTTGCAACCATCAAGATCAAAATCAAATTTATCATTTAAGTTGTAGAACTATTACTAGCCTCAACACTAGTGGTGGGAATAGTGGAAACACTAATGTTTCTAGCAATTTCATCTTCTCTTTCCCACTTAGCATGTAATTCAGCTAATAGTCTAACATTTTCATCAATTCTTACTTGTATATCATTAGTGGCTGCAAAGAGATTATCATTAGTTTCAGGTTTAGCAGCCATTTTATTCAAAGAAGATTGAGCTTCAGCCAAAGATGTTATATTTCTTTCAGCATTAGAGAGTTTTTCCTCAATAGTTTTATTGAAAGCAGTTTGTTTACTAATAAACTCTTTAAGCATAACTTCAAGTTCAGAGGGAGCACTCTTATTATTGTTGTAAGAATTTCCATAAGCATTACCATTGTTGGGAGGATATGGCTTATAATTGTTGTTACCAAAATTGTTCCTATAAGCATTATTACCATAATCATTGTTGCCAAAATTGTTATTTCTTATGAAGTTCACATCAACTTGCTCTTCTTGAGCAACCAAAGAGGCTAAAGGAACATTATTTGGATCAATATGGGCTTTCCCATTAACAAGCATAGACATAATAATATCAATCTTATCACTCAAGGAGGAGGTTTCCTCAACAGAATTTACCTTCTTACCTTGTGGAGCTCTCTCAGTATGCCATTCAGAATAATTAACCATCATATTGTCCAATAATTTTGTTGCAGCACCCAAAGTGATGGTCATAAAAGTACCTCCAGCAGCTGATCCAATAGGTTCCATGAAGAATAGTTCAATCCTGCATAAAAAGTTTGGATGATCATCCAAGCAGTCAGTCCATGAGTGGGACAATCCTTTACCAAAGATTTCATTCTTTCCCAAGCTTGAGCAACATGCTCATTATCAAGTTGTTTAAACTTCATTATTTCACTTCTCATGGATATAATCTTAGCAGGAGGATAGTATTTTCCAATAAAAGCATATTTTCACTTAGTCCAAGAATCAATACTATTCCTAGTCAAGGAATTCAACCATTCTTTAGCTTTTCCTCTCAAAGAGAAAGGAAACAATTTCAGTTTAATAATATCACCATCTATATCCCTATGCTTTTGCATCTCACAAAGTTCAACAAAGTTATTTAGATGGGAACCAACATCTTCATTACCAATACCAGAAAATTGTTCTCTCATAACAAGATTGAGCAAAGCAGGTTTTATCTCGAAGAAAGTATTTTCAGCCACAGGTGG
Source organism: Avena eriantha (assembly GCA_910589775.1). Lineage (NCBI taxonomy): Eukaryota > Viridiplantae > Streptophyta > Magnoliopsida > Poales > Poaceae > Avena > Avena eriantha. The sequence goes on along the minus strand of OU342742.1, from coordinate 194,140,065 downwards.
AGCAATAGGAGTGCTCATAAAATCATTGTTGTTGGTGCTAGTGAAGTCACACAACTTAGTGTTTTCAAGAGTAGTCATTTTTTTGGGTTTTCAAATAAGAAAGCAAACAAGTAAAACTAATTTTTTTTGTGTTTTTTGAAGAACAAAACAAGCAAACAAAGCAAAAAGAAACTAAGCAAAACAAAAACAACAAAGTAAAGAGATTGGTTATGAGGGACTCCCCTTGTGAAGATGTCCTTGACTCCCCGACAACGGCGCCAGAAAATCGCTTGATGGCTCAATACACGGCGCCCAGAAAAGTGCTTGGTGTGTGGTGTTGATGTAGAGCTCGTTGGGAACCCCAAGAGGAGGTATGATGAGCACAGCAGCAAGTTTCCCTCAGTTATGAAACCAAGGTTTAATCGAACCAGTAGGAGCAAGGAAACACCCCAAAGGTGTTACTAGCTGAGCTTTGGCAGGGCGCACTACCGGTGCTAGTAGCAACGTGGAGACCTGCACAACACAACCACAGAACTTTGTCCCCAACTTGCAATGAGGTTGTCAATCTCACCGTGTTTTGCGGAAAACAAAGGATTAAACGTATCGAATGGAAAGAAGTAAAAGTTTGCAGAAAGTAAACACAAAACAGTAAACAGTTGTAGATTGTATGTAAAGAAAGAGGACCAGGATCCATAATTCACTAGAGGTGGCTCTCCTTAGATAGATAACATGTTGGGTGAACAAATTACAGCGGGGCAATTGACAAACACCGAGAAAGCAATACATGCATATACTAATCATCTTGACTCCTTTGAGACTTTATTGGGCATTACAACATAATACATAGACCGCCATCCAACTGCATCTATGACTAATAATCCACCTTCAGGTTATCATCCGAACCCCCTCTAGTATTAAGTTGCAAGCAATAGATTATTGCTTTATGAACTGCGTGTAAAGTAAACAATACGATTGTTCTATGAACAAAGGATTGTTGTTTTCTCCCTAGTAGCAACAGCACATCTAGTACCTTAGAGATTTCTGTCACTTCCCCATATTACTAGAGGCATGAACCCACTATCGAGCATAAATACTAACTCTTGGAGTTGCTAGCATCTACTTGGCCAAGATAGCTACTAACAACGGAAAGCATGCAAGATCACAAATAACAAAGACATGATAGAATCAATAATCAATCTGAAATAGCATCTCAATATCCATCGGATCCCCGCAAACACAACATGTATGAATTACAAATAGATGATATTGATCATGAACGGAGCTCACAAGATCTAAACATGAAAGCACAAAGGAGGAGAAACCAGCCATCTAGCTACTACATGGATCCGTAGTCCAAGGATGAACTACTCACGCATCACACCGGAGGCTTGCATGGTGATGAAAAAGGCCTCCAGGGTGAATTCCCCTGTCCGGCCAGGTGCCGGGAAGAGCTTCAGATCCCTCCCGATCTAGGGATGGAGATGACGGCGGCTATAGACTCTTTCGTGGATTTTTGATCGGGTACTTAGGGTTTTCGTCCCGAGGGCAACTTATAGTCGGAAGGGGAGGCCGAGGGGGTGCCGGGAGCGGCCACACCACCCCCTGGCGTGGGCCAGGCCTGGCCGCGCGGCCAGGTGGTGTGGTGGCTCCCTGGCCCTTCTCCGTCTCGTATTCTGGCACTTGATCACTTCTGGAAAAATAGGCACGTTGGCTTTTGTCCCGTCCAATTCCGAGAATATTCAGTTTCTCACTTTCCTGGAACCAAAAACAGCAGAAAACAGGCAGCTGGCACTGTGGCTCTTGTTAATAGGTTAGTCCAAGAAATCATATGAAAAGTACTCCAAAGTTGGAACAAAACACAATAAAGTGGATTAAACCAAGCATGGAACATCAAAAATTATAGATATATTTGCAATGTATCACCACTTATGCAAAACAAGTTGCATGTCAGTCGTGGAACCGGTCTCATGTACGATGACATGTAAGGTTGGTCCGGGCCGCTTCATCCCACTATGCCACCAATATCCAAAATACATAGAAGATGCAATAACATGATCATCATTGCCCACATATAAACATATGTGTACTATCCGTACAAAGCACCTACGCATAGATTTGGCTCTGATACCACTGCTGGGTCTGCAGCATAGAAAACAAAAAAATTCCTAAGGTGTGAACTACATGCCAGAATCTATCTACTAGGTACAAAGCAACGTGTGGACATACATCCAACGAGAACTTACCCTCGAAGACAACGAGTTTTGTTAACGAGTAGGAACTCGTGGTTGATATAGTCGTACACTTGCCGATCTCAAGATCGTGAGGAAGTCCGAGCGGCGCAACTCAGCAGTGCATCCGCACTTGCACACACGTTCAAGCCACCGGACAACCTCCACCTCCTCACTCCAGCAATCCAGCGGAAGCAGCAACTCCTTCCAGATGAAATGCCACCGGGAACATGTATCTTGCTAATCCGAGACCATGGGGGAATAATTCTAGAGGGGGAGAGAGATCCTTCACAAGGAGGTGTGTGGATGAAGGAGGGAATGGGTGGCCTTTTATAGGAGGAGGGGGTGCCCCCTCTCTCCATGGCCGGCGCATGGGGGGGTAACCCCTCACCTCCCCCATTCATGTGGTGGTAACCCCTCCACATTAAAATGCCTCTTCACATTCCCTTTTAAAGTCTCCATTTTAAATGCATTAAAATTCTCCAAGTTTAATGCTATCTCATTTAATAAAACTCATTTTATTAAATTTATTCAGAATTTTGTTAATTACTTTAATTAACAAACATTCACATATAGCCCCTTGCAATATTTCAATATCACATGCAGAACCACTTTTTGCAATTTCACCTGAAACTATTTCCGGTTTCTATTGAAATAATTCCTGCGCTTTGCAATTATTTCGTCTGAAACATACGTGCTCCAAAATGGTGTCCAGTAACTCTTAAGTGTGCCCCCTATGGTTCGCGAATAATGCAGACATGATCGAGACCCTTCTCCGATCAATAATCAGCAGCGGGACCTGGAGATCCGTACTGACTCCTACACATTCAACGATGACTTCTGTGATCGTGAGAACCTTTAACGCTTGTAACTAAATCCCTTTGTCTCTCGATATATTACATGTCCGAGATTCGATCATCGGTATCTCCATACATAGTTTGATCTCGTTACCGACATGCACTCTTTTCTTGTTCCCGTGATATAACATTCTAGTGATCACATCACTTGCTTGCAAGCTATCTCAATGTGATATCACCGAGAGGGCCCAGAGGATATCTATCCGTCATCGGGATTGACAAATTCCATCTCTTGATACATGAGCCTCAACATAACACCTTCGTAGTACTGAACCCATCTTTATAGTCACCCTGTTACGGTGTGACGTTTGATGTTATCAAGATACTCTTCCGGTGTTAGCAATTAACATGATCTCATGGTCTAAGGATAAAGATTACTTCGTATGATGTTATAGCAATATAAACATAATGACTTGATCGTAATGCTATACTTCGGATGAATGTTCATCACATCATTCCACCAATGGTGTGACCTTGTTATTAACAACATCCAATGTCCATGACCAGGAAACCTTAATCATCTTGTTAATCAACAAGCTAGTCTATAAGAGAGACATAACTAGGAACCCTTTTTGTTTATTAAAAACACATGTATTGATGTTTCCGATCAATACAATTATAACATGTAAAATAAACATCTATCATATATAAGGAATACATAATAACAACTTTATTATTGCCTCTCAGGGCATATTTCCTCCAGCCTCTAGGAGGCTCCCTAGTGCACCTTATAAAATGGTGCCCAGGGGACAAGGGGTGGCCACTTGGCCCAACTAAGACTATTTGAGATGGCATATGACGTATGTAAAGTGGTGAACTATTCGAGCGTTGTGTCCCTGCAGCAGCGTGGCTATAGTGTCTTCTCGTCATGTCCGATGGGACGTAGTCTTGAGTTTGGGCAGTAGGTCCAACTGGGTCCAACCGCATGGCAGGGGCCAACCGGACTAACCATCTGGAAGGCTCCTGCCAGATGAACCATCTAGAAGGCTCCAACCAGATTTGGCAGCACGCTGGAGCCAACGGGCTGGCAGGGGCCAACCAGATTTGGTAGCCTGCCTAGCTAGCTGGCTGGCAGGGCCAGATGGATTTGGTAGCCTCATCTTTTTACTTCTTCTTAATTTTCTTCTTGTTCTTTTGTCGAGTCGTGGACTTTGGTATACCAAGAGTCATCCCTAGGGACAAATGGTGGCGGGCTAGGAGGTGCCCCCTTCCGAGCCTATGTGCGTGGAGGTGACGCAGTGAGGGATGCGTGGCGGCGGGCAGTCATCGGCGGACGGGTAAAGTGGTGGGGGGTGTGGTGGCCGGATGGCTGTTGCAGCGGCGCGACATTTGGCGCCCGGTGCGGGCCCGATATGGGTCCTACAATGCTCGATCTAGGCCACGTGGTCTGGACCCGGGATCCGTGGGTTGCCTGATGGCCGCAACAGTTCTTCTGCTCATAGGGGCGCATGGTGATGCGACTCTTCCAATTGCACGTGCTGATTCCTTCTATGGTGGAGGTTGTCTCAACCTCCTTCATCGTCGATGGGTGGCGGATGACGGTGTGGGGGCATGTTCGTCTGTTTTGGAGAAAGGTGGAGGTCCTATGGTTCCTTTCATGCGAAGACAAAGATCTGTTGGCTGCCTGTTCTCGTTGATCTGGCATAGAGCGGTGTGTTCCGGAAGGCTCTATCGGCGAACTCCCATGGACGCATCATGCCCGAAGTTTGCTGGATCAGAATGAGTTTGGTCGTGTGCACCCGTGTTTTTCCGACCGTTTGGTGTCAAAGGGAGCATTGCGAAGCTCTGTTATCTGTTACCATCATGTGTCATGTCTTTGACGATCCATGGTGAAGTCAGATATGGAGAATATCATGAAAGCAAGGACTTGAGGGCTAGCGATGGTGGTTTGAGTCTTTCTAGCGATAAGGAACTAGCTTGGTTACCCGTGACTCGTAGAAGGGACTATTAGTAGGGGGCGACAACATAGGAGAAGTCCACAGTCTTATCTTGCAGTGTGAAAATCCAAGATCTAGCCTTAATTGGTTTGCGCCTGATACGTTGCAAACGTATCTATAATTTTTGATGTTCCATGCTTGTTTTATATCTACTTTCTTATGTTTTGTCCACACTTTGGAGTATTTTTACACATTTTTTGGAACTAACCTATTAACAAGATGCCACAGTGCCAGTTGCCTGTTTTCTGCTGTTTTTGGTTTCAGAAAAGCTAGTAAGGAAATATTCTCGGAATTGGACCGGACAAAAGCCCAAGTCAATATTTCACCAGAAGGAACACGGAGTCCGGAGGGGAGACGAAGAGGGGAGCCAGGCCGGCCACACCTGGTGGTGGCACAGCCATCTCTAGCCGTGCCACCAGGTGGTGTGGGGCCCCTGGTACTCCACCGACATTGCCCCTTTGCCTATATATTGCCTCCAAGACAAAAACCCTAAGTATCCAATCAAAATTCCACGAAAGAGTTTGTAGCCGCCGCCATCTCCATCCCTAAATCAGGAGGGATCTGAAGCACTTCCCGGCACCCTGCCGGAGGGGAGAGATCACCCTGGAGGCCTTCCTCATCACCATGCCTGCCTCCGGTGTGATGCGTGAGTAGTTCATCCCTAGACTACAGGTCCATGTAGTAGCTAGATGGTTGGTTCTTCTCCTTTGTGCTACCATGTCTAGATCTTGTGAGCTCCGTTCATGATCAAGATCATCTATTTGTAATCTACATGTTGTATTTGCGGAGATCCGATAGATATTGAGATGCTATTTCAGATTGATTATTGATTCTATCATGTCTATGTTATTTGTGATCTTGCATGCTTTCCGTTGTTAGTAGCTATCTTGGCCGAGTAGATGCTAGCAACTCCAAGAGAGAGTATTTATGCTCGATATTGGGTTCATGCCTCTATGAATCTGGGGAAGTGACATAAATATCTAAGGTACTAGACGTGTTGTTGCTACTAGGGAGAAAACATCAATCCTTTGTTCATAGAACAATCATATTGTTTACTTTACACACTTTGCTTAATACAATTATCTATTGCTTGCAACTTAATACTGGAGGGGGTTCAGATGATAACCTGAAGGTGAATTATTAGTCATAAATGAAGTTAGATTACGGTCTATATATAATATTGTAATGCCCAATCAAATCTCATAGGAGTCAAGATGATTAGTATATGCATGTATGCTTTCGCGATGTTTGTCAATTGCCCCGCTATAATTTGTTCACCCAACATGTCATCTATCTTAAGGAGAATCACTGCTAGTGAATTATGGACCTCGGTCCATTCTTTTACCATCAATCTACAAGGTATTTACTGTTTTCTGTTTACTTTCTGCAAGCAATTACTATCTTCCACACAATACGTTTAATACTTTCTTTTCAGTAAAACTGGTGAGATTGACAACCTCACTGTAAGTTGAGGGCAAAGTTCTGCGGTTGTGTTGTGCAGGATTCCAAGTTAGAAACAACACCTTGGAGTTGTTTCCTTGGTCCTACTGGTTCGATAACCTTGATTTCATAACTGAGGGAAAACATGCTGCTGTGCTCATCATACCTTCCTCTTGGGTTCCCCAATGAGATTGACGTGTTGAGTCTGATGATCAGCGCCCCACAGTGATATTGTTTAAAGCATTGTTTTGTAAGAGGATTTTCTTTAGGGTGAAACCTATGATATTTTATCCGGCGATGACGGGGTTTGTGCACTGTTTATTTGTTGAATTCATTGCTATTGTAGAGGTTGGATTTCTTGTGTTGTTTTGGTGCTGTCGACGCTGCTGCTACAAGGAATTTATCGCCGTAGCGGGACTTTTTTTTTTGCAATTAAACAATATAAGGCAATGCGTTATTGCAGAGACTAGGTATAATTGGTACTTCGTGATATTAAAATATGCTCTTTGTTAAAAAAAAGTAGTCCCTTATTCATATTGATTGTTTGTATATCTCGTCCATTGTACATATAATGGACAAAGGAAGGAGATCGGCCGTTACCATCCGAAAAAAATTATTGGCGCAGTACTGAAATTAATTCTCTGTGATGATTCCCTTCCATATTTTGTTTCTCAACATATTATCTTCCATATTTTCATTCCAATTTCATTTGTGTGCCGTGGCGGCGGCGCAATTTCAGGGAGCACCGATCGGATGGAGACGTGGTCGCCATACCTTTATTTTTTACGCCAGAAAAATATTGCTCTCTGTGTTCTCTCTCATATCAACATGTCTCGATTTCATCTAGAGTTACACATCTTGTTCTTATGTAGTATTGTTCTTGCGCATCAAAGCTTTGGAGGTCGAGTTCATCAGATAAATAAAGAGGTAAACCTTGGTATGCCCCGCATCGAAGTGTTCAACTTAAACATCTATAAGAGCAATTTTCATACATGCATCGATCTAGACATCGGATGAATCTGCTCACGGTTCGTGCGTTCGGCTATACAAGGCACAGATGGTTGCTTTTCGACCTCTGATCTACTCATGATACAAGAGTTCTAGACTAGCTTCCGTTTCCAACAACAACAAAAAAATAATAATATATATATATATATATATATATATATATATATATATATATATATATATATATATCTTAGCGGTAGGTTCGTCCGCGACCAAAATTTGCGTCCGAATTTATTTTTCCGATTTTGCCCCTAACTATTCGGCTGAATTACAGTCTCTGCCACCGCCAAGTCAAGAAGTGGACGGTTGCTCACTTTTTCGTCCTCCGCCCTTCCTCCGCCAGCACCCTGGCCGCCGTCGTCTCTTCGCTTTCCTATTCTTTTGCACCTGACTCCACACGTGCCCTTCCTCACCACATCTTGCTAGATAGAGATGGGCTCCACCACTCCACGCTAATCTGTGACCAGACCAACGCCCAGGTTTCAGATGCGCGAGGTCTTCTTCCCCTTCCCCCTCCCCCTCCATGAAATCCATCAAATACCCCATCTCCTCTTATGATTTGGTGAGTTCATCGCTTAAATCGAGGTCGTGGCGGAGGTATCGCGTAGCATGCGGACAGGTCGTGGGTGGAGGGGCGCCGCATCTGGAGAGATCTTGGGCGGACACAGTCATCGCCGTCGAGATCTTGTGCGCAGCTGCGGTTCCCAGGTCGAGCTCCAGCACACATCGGGTGAGGTCCTAGGCGGTCTAGGCAGCTGCAGTGGAGGTCTCATGCGCAACTACTATGCAGGAGGTCTAGGCACGCTCGTTGGCCCCTCGTGGAAAGGGGAACTGCCACCACCGCCATCTCGGCTGGGTCCAGCGCAAGAAAGAGGAAGGGGATAAGCATCTCGGCTCCGGACAAGCTCAAGCAGAGATGGGATCCACCGTGGCATCCTAGACTCTTGGACCCTGGTGGCCGCCGCCGGCAAGTCGCTGCCCCTCCAAGGTCGCCTCCAAGGTCGCCGCCAAGCTCCCATCTGCGGCACACTAGGCTGTGTGGGACTACGGGCGCGACTTGTCCGTCTCCGAGAGCTCACACTACGTGGTGTGCCTGCTGTGACCTGTGTGGTGCCAATGGCGTTGATGTGCTTGGTTCTAGGTGTGGCACGGGAGCTCAGTATCCCGAGTATGGCGTTCTAGGGCGGCAGCACGGCGTCTCTGACCGGTCGGATGCCGCTCTGAGAGCTGCAGGAAATATTCTGGGGCGGCGCGGCCATCGAAAGGATTTATCTGGACACAACATCGGCCATAACTATGACTACCAATCTTTGAGCTACGAGTTCACAGTATTTTTTCACACATGTCACATACTTTATTTCAATATGTGTTTCACTTATATGGATCACGGATAGATTATGTCAATGTTCCAGAAAAATGTACCGATGTGGCCTTGACTCAATGACGGCGGTACATACTGAGTTTTCTTTTTGATTTATATGCATATTTAAAATATATTTTTTTAAATTTATCTTTAGGGTCCTAGGGGTAGATTTTAGTTACTAAGAAATATATAATGGAACTTACTTTCTATGTACATCATATCGAATTCAAATATTTAATTTCGTAATAATACATTTTGAGTTCAGGCGGTTATATTTTCCAAACATATTAGTATCATGTAGTTATGTAGTTAGTGTAACGTACGATGAAAAATAAATTTGAAAGACCGTGGCAACGCACAGACATACAGCTAGTATTATTATATCCTATAATTTGTCTTACCATAGGTTCGTCCTCAAAAAATTCCGTCCACCTGTTTGGACGATTTTGCCTTTAACTTTTCAGACATATTGCAAGGCCTGCCACCGGCAAGTGAGGAAGTCACCCCTCCCTATCCACTCACCTTCACGATCGCGCGGTCCCCTCCCTCCGCTCTTGACGGGAGAAAGCAGGGATGCTGGATATGGGGAGCGGCCGTGCCGCGCGCGCGACGAGGATATGGCGCCATGGAGCTTGCGCGGCGGAGAGGCCTATCCATCTTCTGCAAGGCGGAGTGGCTAGCATCGACGGGACGATGCAGCACCGGAAGCGGTGAAGACCAAGGACACGTTGTATTTTTCATCTATTTGTTCGAGCGACAGATGAACGGATAACGCTCTGTACTCTCTCTCTCTCAGATGCGACCCCCTCCCTTTCCCCTACCTCGCCCAATCCGTGGAGCACCGGCCGGCCGGCTCCTAGCTGCTGTCGCGAATTCCTCCTACTCGCACGCTCCAATCTCATTATCCCACCACTGTCCCCATGAATCGGCGCTTGCGCTCGCCAACCACCTCCTTTTGTTTCAGCCAATTTGTGGGTCAATGGAGAAGCCGAGCAGATTGGTTCTTTTTGTTTCTTGGGATTTTGCCTGGACGTGATGGGCGGAGTAGGCCGACCAGAGATTAGCGGTGGTCAAGCACGCCGGTAGCTGGCGCCGCGCGTGAGCAGCAGCTATCAGCGACTCACCTCTCTTGGGTCTCTCGAGGTCCTTTGCCCCGACTGTCCGGCAAGACTGCAAAGCTAGCCTCCTTTTTGAGCTCACTTAGGTATATTTGGTGGTAATTTTATCCTTTCCTGCAGCAGTCCAACTCTTTTTGGTTTTTTTTTTAAGTTCTGATTCTCTTGTGTATCTCTGCGATGTTAAAAATGTGTAATCCGATACTCCTTCTCTGGTTACAGATTGAGAAAGAATGGGGATTCGGAGTTGACTAGATAAATGGAAAATTAGAGGATTCTTGTAAGTTAGAGCAGAGACGAGATTATCTGGTCTTAATTATTTAGATATATTTGGTTATTTAGATACTTAATTGCTTCCGTGGTGCGTGGAAAAATCCTATGCAAGAGAGTTAGTTGTGCCAGCTCCGATTGATTCAGTTGAGTTAGTTTTTTTCACCGATAATTAGTTAAATCAAGGCTTGTAGGATGTTTAAAAAAAATCAAGGCCTGTAGGAAAGAAATATAGCGTCCAGCCTAGCGCCCGCCGTGGGTCAATCAGGATAAGAAGAGCCTTCGCGCTTGTCCAACACAAATCTAAGGATTGAATGGGATTTGAGCATAACTCGTATCTAGGGATGGCATCCGCCGGGTCTGGGTTCGGGTCCGCCTCTATACCCGCATGTTTAATTCGCCAGGTCTCATTTTGTATCTGACCATTAATCTGGCCAGGTTCGGGGCTGCAATATGTACCCGCCAACACGTGAGACCGGAACCAAGTCAGCACATACATGAACAAAATAATGGGATATTAGGTTGGGTTGGTGGAAATGCGCGTGCGATGTCATCTCCGGGACTCCATATTCCACCGTGTCCATGTGGTGTGTGTTGTGTACGTGCGTGGCCACGTGAGACTCGTATAAGATTAAGGCTTAGAGCAGGTCTGCGTGTATGGGTTTGCCACCTCAGACCCGCCCCGTTAGACTTTGCGGGTCTAGCTTTTTAGCAAACCCTCTTGTTTAAGGTGGGTATCCATCGGGTTTGCGGGTTTTAAGGCCATTGCCACCCCTAATAACGTCTGGAAAATCTTTCCTAGCGCCCACTTGAAAATATTCCCTCGGGTTGGGGCGCTTGAGGCTGGTTTTAAAGATTTTTCCTGTTCATTTCAGAATTTTTGTTGATATATTTTCCTATTTTATTTTTAGAAGAGAGAGACGGAAAGGAACTTCTGATAGAAAGCTCGGTTTACACCCGAGTTTTGTGTTTAAAAATCCGTAGCAATGCACGGGCACTTAGCTAGTTTATTCTTAATTAGTTGAAAGGAGCCCACGTGACCCCTATAAGTATTCGGTTTAGGACGCTAACCCCCTTAAGTTTAGATTGGGTCACTTAACCCCCCTAAGTATCTTATACTGGGTAATTTACCCCCTTCGGGCGGTTTCAGAGACTATTAGGGCATGTACAATAGTGTTGAGTCAGCTGTCTGCAACAGGAAGTTATAGATGGTTTTGATGATGTTGAGAGGAGAGAGAGAGAGTAAGGCTGTCTACAAAGTTTTAGGCAGTCTATAGTAATTTTACAGATAGCTTACAGACGATATTTTGTTGTTGTATGAATATTGTCTGTAATTTGTACTCACACATAGCTACCTAAAAATAGATATCTTATAGACAGACTATTATATAAGTTGTCTATAATTTTGTCTACAGAGACACCATCTGTCTAAACCAATGTGCATGCCCTTAGCTGTTTTGGTTAGTTGTTTTAGTCCAGCGTGGACAGTACTTGTTAGCCATACAAGCACCTGTTCCGGTCTTGCCAAATAACCCTTCAGGTATATGGTATGGTCAAAGCCAGTTCCTCGCTCTGCTCCTCCTAATATCTTCCCCTATGCTCCTCTCTCCCCACGGCGGCCATGGGCGCACGGCTGATGACCGGCGGATCAAATTGACGATTCGAGGGCGGCACAACGGTCAGTCCAGGTTAGTTCTCATTTTTCCGAATCAAAGTATTCGTTCCTCTTTTCCGTTGTGACTTCGGTGGACGGTGGATCAGTCCAAATAAAAGAGAAAATGCCAAACGAACAGCACTGAATCTGCACTAATCTTAACTACTTGTTCATGTGCAGCTTCCTTGTTCTCCATAGCGCGGTCGACATGATGAATCTGCACTGATGAACACTGAAAACAAGATGAAGTAGCACCTCTTGCAGTTCATTGTCCATAGCACCGTCGACATGCAGTTCATTGTTTCATTTACACCACGTAGTGCAGTCCCGAGCTTTAGTGAGTAGCAGGGAAACCTATAGAAAATCAGTCGGTAAGCAATTACCAACTAAAAACCAAGGTCAACTCCAAGCACCACGTCTGAAAGACAGAAAATGCTCAAAATTTCAGTTACAGCTCCTTGAGCGTGTACGAGATGAGACAGAAAATGCCCACCCGAGATGAGACACCTCCGGCACTGCCGGCGGCGTGTAGTCCGTCGCGCCATTGTGGCTCTCGCTGCTGCTTCCCTGCGATGACGGCCTGTCGCCGATCCGCTAACTTGGTGTGGCATGGGCATCTTCCTGACGGCTCAAAGCAAGGAAGCATAGCAGATAGGTGGACGGGGGCGGCTGGTCTCCACCGCCGGCGCGAGGTGAGGAGGCACAACAGAGGAAGCGGAGCAGCGAGGAAGCAGAGCAGGGAGGTGGACAGGGGCGGGTGGTCTTCGCGGCCAGCGCAAGCGGAGCAAAGGATGCGAGGTCAAGTGAGTTGGTTCAGTCGATGCCACGCTGGAAGCTGTCGCACGTCCATCACTAGTAGAAAAAAGTCTTTGGTCCAGCACCCAAATGCCATTGGTCCCGGTTCGGTTCCGCAATCGGGACAAATGCCAGACACCGGTCCCGGTTCATGCCGCCTGGGCATTGGTCCCGGTTCATCTCTAAGCATTGATCCCGGTTCGTGGCATGAATCGGGACCAACGCCCCCGCGACGCACACGTGGCGTTCTGTGGAGCATTGGTGCGTCGCGGGGGCATTGGTCCCGGTTCATGCCACGAACCGGGACCAAAAACCCCTCGACGGTCCTAATCCGGGACAGAGATCTAAATTAAATCGAGACAGGAATTGAATTAATCTAATATTTTTGAAAATTTCTTCCACAAATTAATCGAGACAGAGATCTAGATCGAGGCATTTTATTAATTCAACCACAAATTCTTCCTAAACAAAGATGCGATTTCACAAATTCTTCCTGGTCAACAATTTCACTTCCGCTGCCGCTGTCCTCCGAGCCGCCGGCTTCCTCGTCGTCGTCAGACGGAACCTCCACAATTTCCGCATTGTTCGCGAGACGGAGCACCTCTTCGCGACGAGCGGCGCGATGACGGTGTACTTGGTTCGTCCAGGGATGGACCAGAACCTCTCCTGCCCTTCTCGGTTGCGGAGATCCGGGTGCAGCATGCGCCCGTAAACGATCCGGTTGCCAATCTTGGCCTTCCGCTCCTTCTTGAACAGCGCCGACCAGTACAGGCTGACCACCGCATACCGGGGCAGCGCCCTCTTCCACGCGGGCATCTGGCAGTGACACACCGTGATTTCGCTCTCCATATCAGCTCCACCGGGGACGAGGAGCGGAGCCACCGGCACACCTGGATAGCTGATGCGCCATCCATGGGGGATCGTCACGCTCGGCGGCGCGAGAATGTCGAAGTGCGCGAACATCACCGCCTCGTAGAAGTTCAGCACGGGCATCTCCATGGTAGCGCGGTGGAGATTAGAGAGGGAGGGGAGGATGGACGATGAAGCGACAACACGGTGGAGAGATTGCAGAGGGCGAGGCGATGGCGAAGCGACACACTGTGGCCTCCTATTTGTACACGAGGACGACGAAGCGACGATGCTGGGCATTGGTCCCGGTTCATGCCACGAACCGGGACCAAAGCCCCTCCCCGCGACACGTGGCGGCCCAGCAATGCCCCCACCCAGGTCATTGGTCCCGGTTCATGCCATCAACCGGGACTAATGACCTGGGTGGTTTTTTTTTTGGATGGCCCTCCCCGCGACGCACACGTGGCGCTCTGCGGAGCATTGGTCCCGGTTCATGCCAAGAACCGGGACCAAAAACCCTTCCCTAGCTATAAATAAGCCCCGTCCATCCACTTATTTTTTCTAGAATTTTGTGTGGGAGGTGGATGCTAGGTTTTTTCTTCACACTACACACAAGGTGTTCTATGAAACGTCCGAGCCACACTTAAATTCGCACAACACGGTATCCTTGGCCGAGGTTAGCAACCTTGTCTTCTTTATCTGTAACTGATACAAAAATATTGCATGTGTCCATGTAGGGTGGTCATTTCACTATTCACGATGTCATTGTCATGGTTAATTATTATGACGCAGATCGATGCACGGATGCGTTGGATGTATGGCGACCGACGCGATTCCGATTTTATTACAGGCCTGCATAAATTTATCGATTTGGCTAAGGCAAACAAGGTGGATAATTTTATGCCTTGTCCTTGCGTCGACTGTTGGAACGTGGCAGAGCACTCTGTGGTAGAATCCTTTAAAGCCATCTGCTTCGGAAAGGTTTCATACCCGGATATTATTGTTGGGCCATGCACGAAGAAAGAGGGGTTAGGATGGAAGAAAATGAAGAAGAGGAGGATGATGACAGCTATCCTATGTCCCTTGAAGAATACGGTGATACTGCAATGGAAGACAATGAAGAAGAGGGAGGCGGCAACGATGAAGAACAACAGGCATCGGATGAACCCGCTGATGGTCTTGGTCGGGTCATTTTTGATGCAAAGCAACAATGCGATACAGAAAGGGAGAAGCTTAAGTTGGAGGCCATGCAAAAGGATCACAAAAAGTTTTTGTACCCAAATTGCGAAGATGGCAGCACAAAGCTCGGTACCACATTTGAACTGCTGAAATGGAAGGCAGAGCTGTCTTATCTGACAAGGGATTTGGGAAGTTACTAAAAATAATGAAGCCGAAGCTTCCAAAGGATAACGAGCTGCCCGAGACAACATACGAAGCAAAGAAGACTATCTACCCACTAGGATTAGATATGGAGAAGATACATGCATGCATTAATGACTGCATCCTGTACCGTGGTGAGAAGCACGAGAATATGGATAAATGCCAGGTATGCACTGCATGTCGATACAAGATCAGACAAGATGACCCTGGTGATGTTGAGGGCGATGACGAGCCCCCTAGGAAGAGGGTTCCTTCTAAGGTTATATGGTAGGGCTCCTATAATACCACGGTTGAAACGTCTATTTAGAAACAAAGAGCATGCTAGGTTATTGCGATGGAAAAAAGAAGAGCGTAAGAAAGATGGGAAACTGAGACACCTCGCCGATGGGTCGCAGGGGAGAAACATCGAGAGAAAGTACTCAAACTTTGCAGGTGACGCGAGGAACTTATGGTTTGGTCTAAGTACAGACGACATGAATCCTTTTGGGGAGCAGAGCTGCAGTTACTGATGGGTTCGTAGCATCGAAAACAAAAAATTTCTACCGCAAGAACGAACAAAACCCAGATCTAATCTAGATAAAATCCAAGATCTAATCTATTAGACATGAGCAACGAGATAGATAGGAACTAACCCTCGTAGATCCGAAAGCGTTAACGAGATTAGATCTCGTGGTTGATTTAGTCCATCACTTGCCGATCTCAAGATCGTGTGGACGATCCTTCCGGCGTCGCGTTCCGGTAGCGCTCCCGCAGTCGGTCAATTTGACGATCCTTTCGGCGCCGCGTTTTGGCAGCGCTTCCGCAGTCGGTCACACGTGCGGAGTCGAAGCAGACCTTCCTCTCCCCGTTCCAGCGATCAGCGGAGGTAGTAGATCTTCTCCACGGAATCCCAGCAGCACAACGGCGTGGTGGTGGTGGTGGAGTAGAGAATTCTGCAGGGCTTCGCCTATGCCTGTGCAGAAGAAAGGTGGAGGAGAGAGGCGGCAGAGATTGGGAGTTATGGGAGCAGGGGTGGAGGGGGCGCCCCTGCCCCTCTATTTAAGGGGGGTGAGGCGCCATGGGAGGGGGAGTCCTTGTAGGACTCCCCTTCCTCTAGGCCGGCGGATTGGGGAGTGGGGGAGGAGTCCTCCTCCCCCACGACTCCTAGTCTTGACCCACCAGGACTCCTTGATCCCTTCCTTGGTTTTCAAGCAAACTCCAAGAAACCTTCCAGAACCTTCCGGAACATTCCGAAACCTTCTAGAACCCTCATACAAATACTCCGGAACATTTCCTAACTCAGAAAATGATCCCCAATATATGAATCTTATTCTCCGGACCATTCCGGATCTCCTCGTGATGTCCCGGATCCATTCCGAGACTCCGAACAACATTCAGTCTCCAACGCACATTCCATATCTACTTAAAACAACTTCGAACCTTAAGTGTGTCACCCTACGGTTCCTGAATATGTAGACATGATAGAGACACATCTCCTATCAATAACCATCAGCGGGACCTGGAGATCCATAATGGCTCCCACATACTCAACGATGACTTCGTGATCGATTGAACCATTTACATACGAAACCAATTCCCTATGTCACATGATACTATACTTATCCGAGGTTTGATCGTCGGCATCTCCATACCTAGTTCTACCTCGTTACTGATAAGTACTCTTTACTCGTTCCGTGATATGTCATCCCTTGTGACCCAGTCACATGCTTGCAAGCTAACTAGATGACATTCCACCGAGAGGGCCCAGAGCATATCTATCAGTCATATGGATGGACAAATCCCAATCTTGGTCCATGCGCTTCAACACATACTTTCAGAATACCCAATGACACCTTTATAACCACCCAGTTACGAAGCGGTGTTTGATGTCATCAAAGTACCCATCCGGTGATGGTGATTAACATAACCTCATGGTCGAAGGATTAGGTTACTATGCATTTAAAAGCTTACAACATTACGAACTTAATGACTTGATCTTATGCTACGCTTACTATGGGTGTGTGTCCATCACATCATTCTCCTAATGATATAACCTTGTTATTAATCACATCCTTATGTCCATGATCAGGAAACCATGATCATCAATTAATCAACAAGCTAGTTCAACAAGAGGCTTACTAGGGTTCTCTTATGTTTACAAAACACACATGTATTAGTGTTTCCTTATAATACAATTAAAGCATGGGATGTAAACATTTATCATAAACATAAAGATATAATAATAATCACTTTATTATTGCCTCTTGGACATATCTCCAACAGTCTCCCACTTGCACTAGAGTCAATAATCTAGTTAAAAACTTGTGCATTCAACACCTATGGCTTTCTGGTGTTGTATAGACACTATTGCTAGTGGTAAACATAATCTTCGGATCTGACACTTCTAGGTCCACGTGTATTTACATATTCTTGCGTCTCTACGCATTACTCATTCTCCAATGAGATGGCATTGTATAAATTTGGTCCTTTGGTGAGACCTTTAGTTCCTTCGGCTCAAAATATGTTGATATTATTGTCACACAATATATCTTCATAGTATTAGCCCACTTTGAACCACACCTAGTTTGATAACAAACTACTTTAACACAAATGCCCTCCTTTGCTGCTACTATAGCAGTTTATATACTTAGCCTTTTTGTTGTAGTATCCGTCACAATATCTCAACTTTGGAACTCATCCAAATCCATCATGGAACATCCTTTCCATTATATTGTGCCACCCATAGTCTAAATTGAGATAAATTTAATTTGTATCTTGTGACAAAACTAGTATCAATGTAACACTTTACAACGAACTACTATTTGTCACTTATACATGATATATTCTTATTTCTTCCAAAGCTCATAAGAATATCTTTACTATTGTCCAATGATCATCTTATGAATCATTCTGGTATATTCTCATAACATTTAGAGCATAGGACATATCTGGATGTGTACATCTCAAAGAATGATTGATCAAAATATTCTTGTGATTTCACCAAGTGTCAAAACACTTGAATCTCGTGTCAACACACTTGAATCTTGATTCAGTCCTTTCCGTGCGTCAAGAACCTTTTTTGTTGTTCCCATATTGAACTCATTCAACATTTTAGCCATGTACATTTGGCAAAACCATATTAGCGCCTCAATCTATTCATATAAACATTGATGCCTAATTCTTGGGTTATGCCTAAGTATTTCATCAAAATGAAATTCTTAACCTGTGTCAATAAAAGATACATCATTTCTAATCAACAATATGTCTTTCACATAATGTATTAGAAATATGTCTTAGCGCTCCCACTTAATTTCTTGCAAAATGCAAACATCTTCATCGTCTCTGAAGATTCCAACTCCGCGATGCTCACTTCAACCATTGAAGTTTTGCATACTCTTTTAGCATCCTTTGAATTTAACAAAACCCTTTGGATCATGTCATGTACACGTCCTAGGTAACCATTCTATTAGAAGAACTTGTTTTGTTTGTTCAACTACCATATACCAAAATATATGTAGTGGTTGCTACATTAATCCGTCCAGACTAAATATCGCTATGAAAGATCAAATCTTATCATAGTCAATTCCTTGAACATTGTCGTAAAATATTTCCGACATGTCGACTATTTCATAGATTTGAAACATCCATGTCTATTTCTTTATAGATCCAAACACGACCGATGGGCTTCACGCCTTTCCGGAGGGTCTTCGAAGTTCAGAAACTTGATTTCTCGTGTATGGATACTATTACAGATTCCATGACTTCTAGTCATTTTATAGAGTCAGGGCCCATCATCGCTTCTTTGCATGTAGTCGGTTCATCATTGTCGAAACAATAACGACTTGCTTATCAAATCTTACTATTTGATTCTTACCGACCCACATGGTTCTATAGGAACTCTAATCTCCGAGATCACACCTTTTGTAATCACGAGAGCCATGAGCATTGTGGCCGTCACTGGGACACTTTCCGGCGCTGCGCTACTTAGCACATATAGCTAAGGTTCAACAACCTTATCAAAGTTCTATTGTCATCCCACTTAACTTTTCACGAAAAATTCCTTCTCAAGAAACTTGACGTTCCAAGTAACAAACTCTTTTGTCCTCAGTGTTATGGAGAAATTCCCAACAAATTCTTTGGGATAACCTACAAAGACGTGCTTATCCAACTTTGGTTGTAAACATTTTACTTATGCATAACATACCAAAATTTAAGAAAAGACAATTCGGGTTTTATCCCAAACCATGACTTATATGGTGTCATTTCAACGGATCACGATGGAGCTCTTTAGTGTAAAAGCCGTAGTCACTAAAGCTTTAATCTTTAAAAACATAATGGTAGTTTTATAAATGACACCCTTGATCTTACCATCTCAAACATGGTTTGATTTCATCTCTCGAATATGCCATACTCCTATGGTTTATCGGGAAATGCAAATCCATAGAACGATTCCTCAAATCTTAGGTGTTTTGCTAAACTTGTAACTCAAACATCTTCCTTTATGATCCAATCGTAAACACTTTTATTTTCTTGTTACAATGATTTTCCACTTCATCTTGAAAGTCTTTGAACATTTTTCAAATGTTTCATACTTCTTCCTTATTGAGTAAGTATATACATATACTCACTCAAATCTTCGGAGAAAGCATATGAAGTTGAAATCCATCGCCCACGACTACACATAATGGATTATATACATCAATATGTACAAATTCCAATCAGTTAGTCATTCGTTCCTCTTTTGGCCTACGAACGGAGTTTTAATTATCTCCAGGAAAGTATCACAAGCGTCATTTGATCCAAATCAAATACTCCAAAAATCCATCAACATGGAGTTTCTTCATGTATCCCTTTCAATATAATTTAAACAGCGATGTCACTTCTTAAGTGATCTTTCAATCATTTGTCTTGCGACATTTTTAGCAATAGTGTTTATGGATGTGATTTCTCCCACCAGACTTGTAAAAGTTCATCTATCCTTTATGGAATACGGTAATTATTTGAACAACCATTGTTCTCGTAATACCGGAACAAAATAACAATTATTGAAACAAATCTTGAAGGCAATCTTTGATGTTAACGAGCAACACAACAACTCTTTGTTTGTTTTCGATGAACATCATCACATTTTCTCTTGCTAGTTACTTAGGCCATTGCAGTTCATGAATTGTGTTGTCCTGTATGACACTTTATACCAACCAATTCGGTATCCAATACCGGAGAACCTCATTGTTTAACAAGCAAGGAATACAACCATAACATGTATATCTTCTATATGCCTAAGTTGGACATCTCCAACCTTTTATTTTCTGCCAAATATTTTATAGATTCTCTTTCAACAATTCCTTTTCTTTTAAAAGAATCTATCAACATCAATAGTGGTGTCATCAACATGACACATGGTACAAAGCGTATATAGTCAACTACTAATACCTTTGGACTTGCACTTTGAGGTGGATCACCATCATCATATGTTTGGCATTCTTTCAAAATTCCATTCTTTAGTAATCTTTTAGTGTAGTAAACATTTTACTTACATCTTCTATTCATCCTTATCATGACAACTTTCATGATCAAGCTGCTATAGCTTATAAAGGTGAATTGCGAGTATAATGTTTCTTTTTCAAAACCTTTTGGAGGATTAGGACGACTAGCGTCTCCAACCTTCACAAATTCTCATCAAATATGAGGACGTATACTCTATCATGTTGTAACCAACACATTGTTTTAGATATCGCAATACCTTTCACATATGATGGTTTCTGAAACATTGCTTTCAGCTCTTAGATAAACTTGATATTAAAAACAATCTTTTGAGTATCAAGAATCATGGAGGCGAACATGATACATTAGATACTAACACTGGAATTGTTACTCTTGATTTAATACTATTTATTAAACTTCATGGAGTAAATGGAGTTTGCTGAAAGTTTGCAATAGGACTTATAAATTTTAAATTGACACTCAAAACAATACGATACCAGTTCGTAAAGAAAATATCCAGAATTTCTATAGTTCCACTATCTCAACTATAACTAAGCGTAAGGTGGTGAACGGATGCTAATGACTACAACAAACTATGCAAATTCACTTTGATTGTGTTTATGATAAATTGAGTTCGACTAATCCAAATTACAAATAAACTCCCACTCAAAACAACATCCCTCAAGTTGTTTTAGTGATTACATGAACCAAATCCACTACACCAAGTCCGATCATCATGTGAGATGATGTAGCTTTAAAGGCGAACAATCAACATGTTCATCATATCATCCATATGACTCATGCTTTACCTTTCGGTATTCTGTGTTTCGAGACCATGTCTGTACATGCTAGGCTCGTCAAGGTTAACCTTAGTTTCCGCATGTGCAAATCTGGCTTGCACCCGTTGTATGCACACGTAGAGTCTATCACACCCGATCATCACGAGATGCTTCGAAACGACGAGTCTTAGCAACGGTGCCAACTAAGGACGAACACTTTATTACTTGATATTTAGTGAGAGGGATCATCTTATAATGCTACCGTCGTGATCTAAGTAATACAAGATGCATAAAGGATTAACATCACAGGAAATTCATAATAAGTGTGATATGATATGGCCCTTTCTTCTTGCGCCTTTGATCTCCATCTCCAAAGCACGAACATGATCTCCATCATCACCAGCATTGCGTCAAGGTCAGTGGCGCCGCTTCATGGTTGTCCATCACCACCAACAACTATTACAACTACTTGGAATAAAGCTATTACATGATAAAATAGACACGCAAGTCTTAAACAAAATTTAAAGACAACCATTAGGCTCCTGCCGGTTGCCATATTACAATAAGGATCATTGCATACATCAAATATAATCACAATCACATAATGGCCATATCACATCACAAAACCCCTGCAAAAACGAGTTAGACGCCTCTAATTTTCTTTGCATGTTTTACGTGGTTTGGGGCTTTCGCATAAGACCGATCTTACCTACGAACAAGAACCACAACGTTGATACAAGTGTTGTCAGATGCTCATTGTAAATTGAATCTTAACTATGGTGGGAGAGACAGACACCCGCAAAGCCACTTGTGCAAAGCAAGTTGCACGTCAAGCGTGGAGCAAGTCTCATGTGCGATGACATGTAATGTTAGCCCGAGCCGCTTCATCCCATCATGCCACAAGATGCAAAGTACACGCTAAGACACCGACAACAGAAGCATCAACGCCCACAAAAACATTGTGTTCTACTCGTGCAACAGATCTACGCATAGATACGGCTCTGATACCACTGATGGGTTCGTAGCATGGAAAACAAAAAAATTCTACCGCAAGAACGAACAAAACCCAGATCTAATCTAGATAAAAGCCAAGATCTAATCTATTAGACATGAGCAACGAGATAGATAGGAACTAACCCTCGTAGATCCGAAAGCGTTAACGAGATTAGATCTCGTGGTTGATGTAGTCCATCACTTGCCGATCTCAAGATCGTGTGGACGATCCTTCCGGCGTCGCGTTCCGGCAGCGCTCCCGCAGTCGGTCAAGTTGACGATCCTTCCGACGCCGCGTTTTGGCAGCGCTTCCGCAGTCGGTCACACGTGCGGAGTCGAAGCAGACCTTCCTCTCCCCGTTCCAGCGAGCAGCGGAGGTAGTAGATCTTCTCCACGGAATCCCAGCAGCACGACGGCGTGGTGGTGGTGGTGGAGTAGAGAATTCTGCAGGGCTTCGCCTATGCCTGTGCAGAAGAAAGGTGGAGGAGAGAGGCGGCAGAGATTGGGAGTTATGGGAGCAGGGGTGGAGGGGGCGCCCCTGTCCCTCTATTTAAGGGGGGTGAGGCGCCATGGGAGGGGGAGTCCTTGTAGGACTCCCCTTCCTCTAGGCCGGCGGATTGGGGAGTGGGGGAGGAGTCCTCCTCCCCCACGACTCCTAGTCTTGACCCACCAGGACTCCTTGATCCCTTCCTTGGTTTTCAAGCAAACTCCAAGAAACCTTCCAGAACCTTCCAGAACATTCCGAAACCTTCTAGAACCCTCATACAAATACTCCGGAACATTTCCTAACTCAGAAAATGATCCCCAATATATGAATCTTGTTCTCCGGACCATTCCGGATCTCCTCGTGATGTCCCGGATCCATTCCGAGACTCCGAACAACATTCGGTCTCCAACGCACATTCCATATCTACTTAAAACAACTTCGAACCTTAAGTGTGTCACCCTACGGTTCGTGAATATGTAGACATGATAGAGACACATCTCCTATCAATAACCATCAGCGGGACCTGGAGATCCATAATGGCTCCCACATACTCAACGATGACTTCGTGATCGATTGAACCATTTACATACGAAACCAATTCCCTTTGTCACACGATACTATACTTATCCGAGGTTTGATCGTCGGCATCTCCATACCTAGTTCTACCTCGTTACTGATAAGTACTCTTTACTCGTTCCGTGATATGTCATCCCTTGTGACCCAGTCACATTCTTGCAAGCTAACTAGATGACATTCCACCGAGAGGGCCCAGAGCATATCTATCCGTCATATGGATGGACAAATCCCAATCTTGGTCCATGCGCTTCAACACATACTTTCAGAATACCCAATGACACCTTTATAACCACCCAGTTACGAAGCGGTGTTTGATGTCATCAAAGTACCCATCCGGTGATGGTGATTAACATAACCTCATGGTCGAAGGATTAGGTTACTATGCATTTAAAAGCTTACAACATTACGAACTTAATGACTTGATCTTATGCTACGCTTACTATGGGTGTGTGTCCATCACATCATTCTCCTAATGATATAACCTTGTTATTAATCACATCCTTATGTCCATGATCAGGAAACCATGATCATCAATTAATCAACAAGCTAGTTCAACAAGAGGCTTACTAGGGACTCTCTTATGTTTACAAAACACACATGTATTAGTGTTTCCTTATAATACAATTAAAGCATGGGATGTAAACATTTATCATAAACATAAAGATATAATAATAATCACTTTATTATTGCCTCTTGGGCATATCTCCAACAGTTACAACACTTGGCCAGTGACTCTATGTATCTACAACCTTCCTCCTTGGTTGTGCATGAAGAGGAAGTTCATTATGATGCCAGTGCTCATCCAAGGACCGAAGCAACCCGGCAACAACATTGATGTGTACCTAAGGCCATTAGTCGATGAACTTTTGCAGTTGTGGGTAGAACCAGGTGTAAAGGTGTGGGATGAGCACAAACATGAGCCATTTGACCTACGAGCGTTGTTGTTCGTAACCATCAATGATTGGCTTGCTCTTAGTACCATTTCAGGACATTCGAACAAGGGATACAATGCATGCACGCACTGTTTAGATAAGACTAAAGGTACATATTTGGACAAATGTAAGAATGTTGTGTACCTGGGGTGTCGTAAATTTCTTCCGACCAATCATCAAGTAAGAAAGAAAGTCAAGTATTTCAACGGTGAGGCAGATTACCGGAAAAAGCCTAAGCTCCCAAAAGGTGCTGATGTATTTGGTATGGTGAAGGACCTAGAAGTAATCTTTGGAAAGGGTCCTGGCGGTCAATTTGTTCTGAAAGACCCCATTACCGGACACACGGCCATGTGGAAGAAGAAATCTATATTTTGGGAGCTTGAGTATTGAAAAGACCTAGAGGTCTGTTCTTCAATCGACATGATGCACATGATGAAGAATCTTTGCATGAACCTGCTAGGCTTCCTGAGCGTGTATGGGAAGACAAAAGATACACCAGAAGCACGGGAGGACCAGCAACGTATCAAAGACCCATACACCAAGCATACTGATAAAGGCCGTGAATACTTAAGCAGCTATGCTCTTACCAAAGCAGAGAAGGAAATCTTTTTTAAAGTCCTTTATAGTATCAAGGTCCCGGCTAGCTTCTCGTCAAATATAAAGGGAATAATAAATATCACAGAGAAAAAATTCCAGAACTTGAAGTCTCATGATTGCCACGTGATTATGATGCAGTTGCTTCCGGTTGCATTTAGGGGGCTTTTACCAGAAATGTTCGAGTAGCCATTGTGAAGCTATGTGCATTCCTCAATGCAATATCTCAGAAGGTAATCGATCGAGTAAGTCCGGAAAGGCTACAGAAAGATGTGGTCCAATGTCTTGTCAGTTTTCAGTTGGTGTTCCCCCGTCCTTCTTCAATATTATGACGCATCTCTTAGTTCACCTAGTCAAAGAGATTTTCATTCTCAGTCCTGTATTTCTGCACAATATGTTCCCCTTCGAGAGGTTCATGGGAGTCTTAAAGAAATATGTTCGTAACCATGCTAGGCCAGAAGGAAGCATCTCCAAGGGCTATGGAACCGAGGAGGTCATTGGGTTCTGTGTAGACTTTCTTCCTGACCTTAAGCCGATTGGTGTTTCTGAATCACGGTATGACGGGAGACTGAGTGGAAAAGGCACGCTAGGAAAGAAAGCAATGATATTTAGGGACGGGCATTCGTTGAATCAATCACACTACACAGTTCTACAAAGTTCTACCTTCGTGGTTCCGTATATCGAGGAACACATGAATGTTGTACGCTCCAAGTTCCTGGGGAAGGATGACTACTGGATTTAAAAAAATCACATGGAGACTTTCGACACTTGGTTGCAATTACATCTCATGAATGACACCACTATTGGAGATCAGCTCTACTTGTTGGCCGAGACACCATCTGCGACTGTATTGACTTTCCAAGGGTACGAGATAAATGAGAATACATTTTACACGATTGCCCAAGATAAAAAGAGAACCAACCAAAACAGTGATGTCCGCTTTGATGCAACATGCGAGCATGAGAAAAATGACACATACTATGGTTACATAGAGGAGATATGGGAACTTGACTATGGACCTACTTTTAAGGTCCCTTTGTTTCGGTGCAGTTGGGTCAACATGAATGGAGAAGGGGTAAAGGTAGACCAGCTGTACGGAATAACAACAGTGGATCTCAAGAATCTTGGGTACAGAGACGAACCGTTCGTCCTAGCCAATTATGCCGCACATGTTTTTTATGTGAAGGACATGTTCTCTAGACCGAAAAAAGAAAAAAAATAAGGAATCGAATACATCAGACGATGAGCCCAGGCGTCACATAGTTCTTTCAAGGAAAAGAAACATCGTGGGAGTCGAGGACAAGACAGACATGTCAGCAGATTATAATAAGTTTGATGAAATTCCACCCTTCACCGTGAAAACTGACCCAAGCATCTCGTTAAGGAAAGAAGATGCTCCATGGTTACGGCCTAAAAAGCGATCATAGGTAAGGGATCGACATACGCGACGAAGGATTCATACCCTAAACTCTGTGTTAATCTATATAATATATGAAAACTTTATGTGATGTATGAAAACTTTATATGAGACCACGCGAAGGTTTCACATTGTTTGGATCATTAAACTTGAAGTGGATCTCTGATGAAATAGCATGTTGTGAACCTATAAATGATTTTAAAAAAAATTCACAAGCATTATATCATGTACTTATAGTTCAAATCTGGGAAACCTCCTACCGATTCGGTAGGAATTTGTCTTTTCCTAAGGGATGGACGGAAAGGTTCCAGATACACCGGTTGGGAAATTGTCCATCTAAGTTGGTCTAGTATTTTTGAAAAATGGGTTGGTACAAATGCAAACTTTAATTTGGTGGTTGCTTCACAGAACACGCCGATTTTGGCACCTCAAAATGGAAATTGCCTTTTTCGTGCATCAAAAAAGGAAAACTTCCTCCTGTAATTATAATATGTTTCGACCAAGAAGACGATGAGACGGTGTATAATATATTTGTGATCATGCATGATGTGTAATATAAATATCGTGGTTTCATTATTGCTGTATATATAGTACCATTAAATTGATAAAAAAATCCTGCCGCGGCAGAAAAATAGCCCGAAAATCCTGCCGCGGCACAAAACCCTACCGCGGCACAAAAATAGCCCGAAAATCCTGCTATGGCACAAAACCCTGCCGCGGCACAGAGACCAACGATCCTGGTTCATGCCAAGAACCGGGACCAATGATCCACCCCCGTCCGTCTCTGGCGCTACCACGTGGAGACCCATTGGTCCCGGTTTGAACCGGGACCAATGATCCACCCCCCTCGTCGCGCGCCCGCGCACGTGGAGACCCATCGGTCCCGGTTCGTGCGCGAACCGGGACCAGCATTAGTCCCAAGTGATTGGTCCCGGTTCGGGAACCGGGACCAATAGCCCTTATGAACTGGGACTAGAGGCCATTTTTCCACCTGTGCACGGGTTTTGTGCTAGTGATGTGATAAAATAAAGTAGTTTTTTTTGTCGGGCACTCACATATATATATATATATATATATAGTATCAATTCCACAAGAAAATGTAGTCTTTATTTATCCATAATCAAACATGCAAACAAGCTGAAGTTGATTATTAGTTGCTTCCTGGCTCTCCATACGAGAACTTTGCTCCTGCAATTGGTGAGACGGAATAAAGATTGAAGTCGGTGATTTTGGCGGGCATATCATCATCAATTGGGGTGCTTGTGCCATCCTCGTTTATGAGCTGAATGTCACGGATCACCGCGGCCTTGTCCAAGTCAGAGGCCAAGGCTCCAGTGACCATTGGAGGAAGTCCCGTTGTTTTAGACTTGGAAGCAACACCACCAAGCATGACATGAGATGCTTTTATGGATAAACCGTCAAATAGAGATGCCGGGTAGTAACCGATCGGATTTGGGTCACTCTTGATGCCACCGTGTATCCACCAGTCCCCGCTTGACTTGTCCTAGTGTAATGAGGATTTCATGAAAGAAGAGAGACAAAAGCTGCATCAGAGGTGGATCTTGTTTTGACAATTCGTACAAACAAAGTTTAAGAAAAAAAAATACCTTGAACACTTTAATGGTAATAGTTTGACGTGTCTCGTTGACTTCGGTGACCGGGGATATGATATCACCAGGGAATATGGGAGACCCACTTACAAGCTTAAGATCAGGAAAGTCTAGGTCGTCACACTGTACCATGCGTTACGTCATTCTGCAATTTCATTATGACCGTTTGTTTAAGTCACAATTTCATTAAAACATCCACAGTTAGAAGGATTTAGGGAATACACAACGGTAATATCTTAGCAATACCACGTAAAATGACCGGTGATGTGTAGGAGAGAAGGCTTATCTTCTCTTAGCTAAGTATTCGTCTCTTAATAACAATCTCTGTCACTACATATTTAGAATGTATAGTTATTACAGATAAAATTTCCTAATAATCCATTATACATCATGTTTTATCGTCATATCTAGATCGATTACGTGGTGAAATTAAGATAAGACGACCTACCAACTATTGTACATGCCCTTAGCCTCTGAAAAGTATAACATGACTACATGAGGTCAAACTGAAATGACACATACCAGTCAATACGTAGAAAGGTGAGTTTGAGAGTCGTCAAATTGAGACGGACACACCTGCATAATTCATCACCCGGAACCAATGATTAGTGAAAAAGGTTTTCTAAGCATCAGAGTATATCGTATACATGAGGCAAGTCTAAAGAACCGAAAGGCAACTTACCACCCACCCAACAAAGATTTGATTTTGATTCTGACCCTCAAAGTTACTTATCCAAATTGATCCGCTGCTCGTTTGGCCATCTTTAAGATCGTCTCCATAGACGTCCATTGTAGCAATTACTCCAAAATATCAGCTATCACGTTCTCTAGTCACGTAATTAGCATATTGAAAGTGATTATGTAAATGTTAGATCAATATAATTGGTCCGACGCAAAAAAAAAATTGATATAATTTGTTTCATAACACCACAATTACAAGACAAATAATAACAGAAGAAGACGGCCATAGCACCTAAGAACCACGCAATTACAGCATGTTGGGATTATATGAATATATGAAAAGAACCAAACAAATGAATGAATAGTTGGTAACCGTCATGAAAACCAATATCCACATCTTTTCTTAGGTAAAGAAGGCCAAGGAATGGAACTCACGTATGTGTCACCACCATGTTCTGGTGGGAAAGGATATGGCAAGTGAATATGAACGGAGCTCAACTTATGTGATGAATTGCTATAGGACTTCATATCTGGTGGACTTGATGGATCCGCTGAAACGCCGGTGCTTTCCTTCAAGACATAAGGATTAGTCATCAAGTTTTAGATTTACCAGCGATCGTGTACCCAACCATGAAAGAAGTTTGAACTTTCATAACAAGATGAAATTCAAAGCACCAACTAATTAGAAAGAAGTCTAGATAACCCCCTGAGATCTCGTTTCGGTCGCTAAACCCCCTTATGTTTAAACTGGGTCACTTAGCCCCCCTATGTTTTCAAAACCGGACACTTAGCCCCCCGACGATGGTTTTGGTTGTATCACAAGCGATTTTGGTGACATGCACTAGTGAAAAAAGGGCTTATAATCCCGGTTCATAAGGGCCATTGGTCCCGGTTTTTGAACCGGGACCAATCACTCGGGACTAATGCTGGTCCTGGTTCGGGCACGAACCGGGACCAATGGGTCTCCATGTGGGCGCGCGCGCAACAAGGGGGTGGATCATTGGTCCCGGTTCGTGGCACAAACTGGGACTAATGGGTCTTCACGTGGACGCGCGCGCAACGAGGGGGTGTGGATCATTGGTCCCGGTTCGTGGCACGAACCGGGATCGTCGGTCTCTGCATTTCAGGCTATTTTTGTACCGTGGTAGGTTTTTTTTTCATTTATTTATTTGGTGTTTTGTATTCAATTTAATGGTACTACATATATACAGCAATAATGAAACCACGATATATATATATTACACATCATGATCACGAATATATTATACACCGTCTCATCTATCGTGCTTGGTCGAAACATATTAATTACAAACGGTACTCACACGAATTTGATCTAATTTATATCTTATTTTTTATACTTCACCCTTCCAAATGAATCGGGTAACAGTATTCTTGTTTCGGATTTATGACTTGTTCTAATAAGAATCCGACAATTTCCTCTTGAATTGCTTGCACGCGTTCTTGTGATAGAAGACCGTCCCGCATCCGATTCGATCTAATTTAAAAAAGAGGATCAATATATATGAATGAAACTAAACACAATTGGTGGTAATAAAATAAAGTTGTGATTATTGTTTATCGTACTGCAATTTTTTTGATGTTTCGGTCTGTTCCCTTCTCTTTGGTCGTCTGGCGAATGAACTTGCAGACATAGTATCCACATAAGTTATTTCCAGCTTCCTGCCTCAAACACTTTACGAGAACGGAGTTCAATCAAAATAATAATCAAGCATGATAATGGTGGTATTGAAACTAGAATCAAAGAGATACGTGGATCTAGCAAGTAGTACTTACAGTCAATGGTTGAAATGTAAGCTCTGGCTTCCAAACACCCCTAGTGGTGGTGGTGAACCGTTTCTAAGCCTTCTGGAGGCATTCCTACATGTTCGCCCACTTTTCTAAAGGTGTGCGTTTCGAGTCCATGACTTTTACTACTCCTTGGACAACAACAATGATTAACAGAATATAGTGAAAGTTGGACACACTAACAAAATATAACACGAGTCAATTATGCGCTTAACATCGAGTAAGCGAAAATAGAATGTGTACGAGACAGTAACACTCACCCAGTATTGTAAGGAAATACTATTTCCCTTCTGTTGCCGAAATACGTCAACGCTTGTACCAAGTTATCCTCTGTCTCTTTGGGGTTTGTTTTTACAATAACTTCATGAACGAAATTGCAGTCAACAAACCCAAGGTCATAGATTTGTCCTTTGTTGCATTCGAGAATCTTCATTCTGCATATATAATTAGTATAGTGATGATTAATATTCTATAAGCAACGAATGAGCTGAGCTAGAAAAACTTAATTACAGAAATTAATAATACTTACAAACAATAGGCATTGACGATAGTTTTGTCGAGGGTGTCTCGTTGGTAAAACTGAAATAATTCTGAAAATTCAATCAGTAGGAAGCCATCTCCATGACCGTAATGGTGGTGTTTATATGCAACATAGATCCAGTTTTTGGAATCAGCACAGGTTTGGATGTACCAATTATGCAATCTTCGCATTTTTGTTGGTAGATCTTTGACTAACTCGGGTTTGACGAGAGGAGCCCCGTACTGGTACACGTATGCTGTTTCTTGGTACCCCTCGAACTCATCCATACGGCTCATATACTCAGTAATAGACAGTCCATATAATTGGGAATTTTCTCCGTGCAGTCGAACAAACTCCAGATCAATGTTCGAATCATGCCGCTCCTGGGCTCTCCACTCATTGGTAGCATACACTTTGAGCAGTTCGATCGATTGATTTTTCTGTTGTCCGAGCTGGGCAACTTCTTTCCCGACTCTTCGCTCTTTTGACTCAGCCGACTTGGTAATAGAACGATTATAGTCTGATGTGAGCGCTATGGGTTGGTGGAGCTAAACCTTAAGCGCGGCTGCTTTGGCTTTATCTTCTGCGGTGACCGGAAAATATGCCTCTATCGCCTTTTTCTTGTTAGCCATGTCAATCTTCCACTTTCCATAATGGGCAGCTACGGCCGCATCAGTTTCCTCATATGTCTTCTCGCAAGGTAGCTTCTTCATATTCTGATGAGGTACTTTTGGGAGGAGCGATAGCTTACGTTTCGGTGATCAGAACGTGATCTTGCTGCTGCTGGTGGTGCTGCCCCTCTTAGTATACTTCCGCTTTTGTCTCTAAGGCTCACGGGACGGAGACGGCTGACGCGGCGGCGGAGACGGCTGAGGCAGCGATGTAGACGGTTGCGCTGAGTGGTGAGGCGGTGAAGGCGACGGTTGCGCCAGAGAATGGTGAGGTGGCGGAGAAGGTGGGTTGCTGCTCTGAGGAGTGGGTGGCCTTGGCGGCACATAATTTGGAAGCATGATGCGCTCCTTTGGCCATAGAATAGTCCTCCCATTGGCTTCTCCTAGTTGAGTCAGCTCCATATCTTCCCCTGCAGGGTGGTCTAGCTTCAGCTCCTCAAAATCTTCCTTCACCTCATCCACCATGATGACATCGTACCCTTTTGGAACCGGTCTGCAATGCCAAGTTGAGTTAGGCGCAATTGGTACCGCCATGCCGACCGCCACCGTCACCCTTAAGTTCATAACCTGCACCTTTAGCTCACAAGCTGTGGTCTCCGTGATATCATCCATTGGGTAGTGTTTAGGAGGAGATGTCGTCGGTGCATCATCATCAACATCATGGAGCTGCGTGGAAGCGACGCTGCTTTTCTTATTCGATAGGGCGCCGGTACCCTCGAATGCAGCTTCTACCACGTGCCGCTGAGATTGGCCGCTAGTACCTTGCTGGCTAAGTCTGTCGAGTTGATCTTGGTGCCGCTTTAATGCTTCTTCTACATTACGTAGCCGGTCTGCAGCGGCCGCTTTCTCAACTGCCTCCCTTTCCTTTCTCCTCTGATGGCTTTTATCAGATATCTCTTCATTTCCGGGGGAAGGCAACCTTCCACGGCTTGGAGCCTGGTGTGCCTCGTGCTCGTCCGTCGTATTCAGGATTTTTAAGGGCGCGTGTGAGCTTGTCGTTCTCTCTATCGGGAACGAACCGTCCCGCTACAACATCATTTACTGCATTTTTAATATCGTCGATGGGCAGTAGGGGATCATCTTTGTGTTTCTGATTATATATTGCCCTCCCTTCTTTGTCCAACGTGCCCCATGGCCATAAAACCAGTTCCGCGCCCGTAGTGTCTATGTTGCGGGCTCTGGTCTAATCCCGGCAGCTATGTAATTGACCTCAAATGTATCCCACTTAGGCATGCAACCGGCGTAGCCAGTAGGCCCCATGTTATGATGGTACAGTTTCTTAGCAGCGTTCTCTGTATTTATTCTAGACCTTTCCTTAGGTTTCTCCGATTTCCTGTACTTCACAAAATCCTCCCACTGGTGTCTTAACATAGCATAGCCGCCTTGAGTGAAATCCAGAGTCTTCTCTACCTTGACAAAGTTATTGTACAGTTTCTTCTTCCAGTTCTTGAATGCATCGGCCATCTTGCTGAGAGCAAACTTCTTGACTCTTTGCACAAGCTCCATTCTTGCTCTCTCCTCCTCATCTGGATTCACATCTGGCATCGGCAGGAGGAAATTAATCATGAGCTTGTCAAAAAGCTTATCTTTGGCGGCGTCGCCGACATACGGGACTCCACTGCCGCTTGGCTGATTCCATTCTTGAACGGTGATCGGGATGTAGTCCCTCGCAAGAACTCTGCATTGCTTGACAAATTTTCTTGCGACATCGACGGGAGCTTGCGGTTCGCCATCTACACCGACCACGTCGATCCTCACAGTGTCATCCAACTTTTTTGTTGGGCCTCGTTTCGTTCTTACAGAAGAAGTTCTCGATTCGGAGGGCTAAAATAAGAAAGAGTACACCTCGTCAGTGTTTGCGAGATTTAAGGTTCCGCCGGAGCCGTCACCTTCTTCCTCATTGGCTTCTCCCTTGTCCCAGGCTTCAGCTTCTACCTCATCGGAGCCGTCTCCTCGGTTGAGAGACTCATCTCCCTGACCGGAATCGTATAGAAACTTACTGGTGACATCGATATCGATATCTTCATTTTTGTAGATCATTCCTTGGAGGATGTTTTCCTGATGTATTGGATCCATAGTATCTGCAAAGATGATGTTCTGGAAATACATATTAAGTTTATGACAAGAAAGGGGAAACAACAATCAACACATGGCATCGATGCAATGCTCAAGCAAGGATGATGATATGACAAGTTAAACAGAGTTGAAATTTAACCCTAAGGCATGCTTGGTAATTTAAGTGGGATCCGAAGGGTCCAAACCCTAGTATAGGAGAGACCCCGAAATCACCTACGAGGGTTGATTTCATTATCTTATTAAACTTGTAATTAAAGTTGTTGAACAATGCATGATTATGAGTCTATTGTGTAGATCTCATTTTTCTTAACATTTTGATATATTATACATATTTTTCTGACTTAGAAATAATTAGTTATTGAATTTATAAGATTAAACTCTTTTCTGAAATTATTTAAACAATTATTAAACTTTTACTACGTCATTATGACGTCCGCCCGGGGTGGGGGTTTGTTTTTCTCCACGGCTA
The DNA here is from genome assembly GCA_910589775.1 of Avena eriantha. Taxonomy (NCBI): domain Eukaryota; kingdom Viridiplantae; phylum Streptophyta; class Magnoliopsida; order Poales; family Poaceae; genus Avena; species Avena eriantha. The sequence continues at coordinate 194,106,116 of OU342742.1, read as the reverse complement.
AACTAGCCACATAGACTGACGTGTGGGGCCCAAGCCACCTCAGATGACATGCTGGCGGGGCTTGGTCAGCGCCCACGTCAGGCACACGCGACGCCACGTCGACGCCATAGTGGCGCCACGTAGCCTCGCCGGCGAACTGCTAGGCGGTGGTGGAAGACGCGGGAGAGAAGCGCGTGGGGTGACGCGACTAGGACGGTTCGAACCAGCGCGATGCGGGCTACCTAAAACGGGCGGCACCGCTACGAGAGGTGCGCTGGAGCAAGGGGTTTGACGGTGGCCGGCGGCCGGCGGCGACAGGTGCTCGTGGGGAGGACGATACAGTGAGGGAGGGAGACGTAGGAGTGGTGCTGGAGCACCAGTGGCTCACCAGGAGGCCGATGGAGGGTGCGGCGAGGCCGGAGGAGGCCGGGTGCTACCGGAATCAGTGGAGAACGCGGCGGCCGGAGTCGGGGACGGTGGGGTCGATTGCAGCGATGGAATCTCCTTGCCTGCTCGCGGCGGCGGACAGTGGCGCTCGGCAACAGGCGTCGACGACGTGAAGCGGCCGCTCTGGATTTGGGTAGCCTGACGACGTGATTTTGCTCCGCCACAAATTTTCCTTAGCCGCGCGTCGATGTGCTCTGTGAATTGGGGGAGTTAGGGAGGAGGAAGGGTCGGGGCTGTTAACTGTACATGCCTTTGGTCCCGGGTCGTCCCAACAACTGGGACCAAAGGACCAGCGGTCCCGGTTGGGGGGAAGAACCGGGACCAATGGTCTGTCCTCTGATCCCGGTTCGTCCCACGAACCGGGACCAATGATGGTCCTCTCGCCATTTTCAAATTTGTTTTCTTCTTTAATTAATAAGATGTTTCAATTTAAGATGATTATTTATTTGGAATTTTAAAAAACTTTTAACAGGAAAAGTGCTTCAATTTAAATAACTAATCAAAAACCATTTTCTGTTTTCAAATATTTTTATTTGAACTATACAATTTTACTATTTTCAATTAAAATTGCATTAACAAATATTTATTACATAATTTGGAATTTCAAAAAAAAATTAACAGGAAAAATGTTTCAATTTAAATAACTAATCAAAAACCATTTTCTATTTTCAAATATTTTTATTTGAACTATACAATTTTACTATTTTCAATTAAAATTGCATTACAAAATATTTATTGCATAATTTGGAATTTCAAAAAACTTTCAACAGGAAAAGTGCTTCTATTTAAATAAATAATTAAAAACCATTTTCTGTTTTCAAATATTTTTATTTGAACTATACAATTTTACTATTTTCAATTAAATTGCATTAACAAATATTTATTACATAATTTGGAATTTCAAAAAACTTTTAACACGAAAAGTGCTTCAATTTAAATAACTAATCAAAAACCATTTTCTGTTTTCAAATAAATGTATTTGAACTATACAATTTTACTATTTTGAACAGGAAAAGTGCTTCATGCCCACCGTTTTGAATATAGTTTGAAATGGGCATAAGAAATTCAAAAATGATCCAAACAATGTGAAACCTTCACATGGTGTCATATAATGTGTCACAGTTGCAAGGAAAAATATTGAACTTGAAAAATTGCAAACATCATAAAAAATCCTTCAAAAAATGAGTTTCATGGCATTTAGGTCAAACCACCAATGTTATGGCTAGAATCAGGGCATAGTTTGTGATAATGTGCCCATATTGTGCACACATGTGCATATTGGGATGACTTACGATGTTGCAGGAGGAAGTTTTCCTTTTGGACGCACTAAAAAGCCAATTTCCATTTTTGAGGTGCCGAAATCGGGGTGTTCTGTGAAGCAACCACCAAATTAAAATTTGGCATTAGTACCAACCAATTTTTCCAAAATACTAGACGACCTTATATGGAAAATTTCCCAACCAGTGTATCTGAAACCTTTCCGTCCATCCCTCATGAAAAAGACAAATTCCTGCTGAATCGGTAGGAGGTTGCCAAGATTTGAACTACAAGTACATGATATAATGCTTGTGAATTTAAAAAAAATCATTTATAGGTTCATCAGAGATCCACTTCAAGTTCAGCGAGGCTCAGCCCTGGGCTAAGAAGCTTCATGCCCGCCGTTTTGAATAAAGTTGAAACGGGCATAAGAAATTCAAAAATAATCCAAACAATGTGAAACCTTCGCGTGGTGTCATATTATGTGTCACAGTTGCAAGGAAAAATATTGAACCTGAAAAATTGCAAACATCATAAAAAAATCCTTCACAAAATGACCTATCATGTTCGAGGTTTCATGGCATTTAGGTCAAACCACCAATGCTATGGCTAGAATCAGGGCATATTTTGTGATAATGTGCCCATATTGTGCACACATGTGCATCTTGGGATGGCTTACGATGTTGCAGGAGGAAGTTTTCCTTTTCGACGCACGAAAAAGCCAATTTCCCTTTTTGAGGTACCGAAATCGGGGTGTTCTGTGAAGCAACCACCAAATTAAAGTTTGGCATTGGTACCAACCCATTTTTCAAAAATACTAGACCTCCTTATATGGACAATTTCCCAACCGGTGTATCTGGAACCTTTCCGTCCATCCCTCATGAAAAAAGACAAATTCCTGGCAAATTAGTAGAAGGTTGCCAAGATTTGAACTACAAGTACGTGATATAATGCTTGTGAATTTTTTTTAAAATCTTTTATAGGTTCACAACATGCTATTTCATCAGATATCCACTTCAAGTTCAGCGAGGCTTGATACGTCCAAAATGTATCTACTTTCCCGAACACTTTTGCTATTGTTTCTCTTATAAACTTGTGTGATTTGGATGCAACTAATGCGGACTAACGCCGTTTTCAGCAGAATTGTCTTGGTGTCTACTTTTTATGCAGAAAACCAACTATCAGGAAAAATCCCGGAAAATATGCCAAAAATCCTATTTCACCCGAAGACTCCAGGAGCCAGAATACGAGACGGAGAAGAGCCAGGGGGTGGCCACACCACCTGGTGGCGCGGGCCAGGCCAGGCCGTGCCAGGGGGTGGTGTGGGCCCCCAGGCACCCCCTCGGCCTCTCTCTTCGCCTATAAGGAGCCTTCTGACCTAAAAACTTCAGGGGGTTCGACGTTTTTCCAGAAGGAGTTCCGCTCCGCTGCCACCACTAGATTCCACGAAACAGCACCAGAAACTCCGTTCTGGCACCCTGCCGGGACGGGAAATTGGAGGAGATCATCGCTATCGTCATCACCATCGCTTCTCCATCGACCATCTATGTTTCCCCCATCTATGAGTGAGTAATCCCCCGCTGTAGGCTATGGGGATGGTAGGGATTGGATGAGATCGTTCATGTAATGGCATCAGATTGTTAGGGCATGGTGCCTAGTATCTTTTATTAGTGCTTTATGACTTTGTTGCGACTTGTTGTGCTTAATGCTTATCACTAGGGCCCGAGTGCCATGATTTCAGATCTGAACATGTTATTGATTCATTATGATAGTATTGTTTTTGGTCTTATCTACAAGTTGTATACACACGTTATTATCCGGAACCAATGGCCCCGAAGTGACAGAAATCGGGATAACCGGAGGGAATGGCTTTGATGTGAGGATCACATGTGTTCATGGAGTGTTAATGCTTTGCTTCGGTGCTCTATTAAAAGGAGCACCTTAATTGCCAGTAGTTCCCTACAGGCCCCGCTGCAAATGGGCTGGCAGGACAAAAGATGTTGTGCAAGTTCTCATTGCGAGCACGTATGACTATATATGGAACACATGCCTAGGATTGTCTAGTACTTGGATGCTTTATCTTATTTATCTACAATTGCCCTATGTTCTGATTGCTATGTGAATCGTCTTGTCCATGCAACGCCTGTCCATCCATCCCTATGCCTACCGCAGTCGAATCCCACTGTTTACTGCTTTTGTTACTACTGTCTTTGCTTTACTATTGCTGTTACTTTGCTATTCCTACTACAAAACTGTTGCTACTGATAAACTGCTGTGAGCAAGATTGTTTCTAGGTGCAGCTGAATTGACAACTCAGTTGTTAAGTCTTATAAATATTCTTTGGCTCCCCTTGTGTCGAATCAATAAATTGGGTTTCAGTTCCCTCGAAAATACTGCGATACACCCCCTATACTTGTGTGTCATCAAGACTATTTTCTGGCGCCGTTGCCGGGGAGCATAGCTTTATTTATCAAGTTTACTTGGATTCTCTATTGTTCGCTGCTATCCATCCATCACGGGTAAGTCTCGTGATGGCAAGGTTCCTATTTTACCATCCACTACGAGAAGAGGTACGGTTCTGAACACCTTTGTTGCTCTTGATTCACCGTCTGTTTTGAGTAAGTTCCTTACACCACCGCATACACATGCTACACACACTGCTACTACTGCTGAATCTGAAACTTCTGATGCTGCTTCTACTGTGCTTGATAAGAGTGGTTCATTAGGTCCTTTCCTAGATGCTACGATTGCTAGAACTATAGCTAGAAATACCGAAACTCCTAATGAAGACACTACCACACCTGTTAGCTCACCTGAGTCTTGTGAGAGTTATGATATTGAAGATGGTTATGTTGAGATGACCGATGAGTTTATTAAAGAATGTAAGAACACCCATGATAGGAGCGTTGCTAAGAGTCTCCTTGAGAGGCGTACTATTAGACCCAAATTATCTCTTGATGCTAATTTTGCCGCTTCTCCCATAAACATCATAGATGAAGATTATGATTTCTCTCTCGATCTATCTTACATAGCTATTGTCGGGAAAGAACCTTTTTGTGGGACTAAGAATGAAAGTGCGGTAGCACATATGAATGAACTTTCTACCATGAGTGGCGTGTTTTCTGATGATACTAAGATGCGTACTTACTTTGTTGCTAAGATTTTCCCCTTTTTACTGAAAGGAGAAGCTAAAACTTGGTTTAGTAATTTACCTCCTGGATCTATTGATAGCCTTGAGTGCTTGATTAGTACTTTCCTGCAGAGATATTTTCCTCCTAGTGTTAGACATGCTATTTTGCGGGAACTTTTTGATTTTAAATAGGGAGAAAAAGAAGTATTGCCCGAATCTTGGGCAAGGTTTTGTGCTTTCATTCATGCACATGCTGGAAGTCCATTACCTAAGAATGAGCTTCTTGATATATTTTATAATGGACTAACCGAAGAATCTAGGACATACCTAGATAGTTGTGCTGATTGTGTTTTCAGGAATAGGACTCCAAAGGAAGCTGAGGAATTAATGGCTAAAATAAGCAAGAATTATGAAGACTGGACTCCTCCTAAACAAGCTATACCTAAAGTAATTGTACCTGAACCATCTATTCCTGTGCCTATTCCAACATCAAAGAATAGGGGATTTATTGAATTAAATGACGAAGTGATGAAGGAAGCTAAGAAATGTCTTAAAGAGAAGGGAATTATAGTTGCAGATGTCAAGAATTTACCTCCTATAGAAGAATTATGTAAGCCTATTCCCTACTCATCCACTATTGAGGTACACTCTCTCCAACACTTTGATGAAGGTGATATCCCTTACTCGAAACCTCCTGATCAATGCTTAGAAGAATTTGATATCTTTATTGTTAAGCAAGATAACTTTAATAAAAGGGTGCAAAATTATCTAATGGAAAACTGATGCAGCCCGTCCTATGGACGCTTCTACATCTACACCAACAAGTCCCCCAAGTGGACCCATGACTCGTGCCCGAGCCAAACTCCTGCAAGCTAAGGTGAACTCACTCCTCTCCTCATGCCAATTTGATACCTCCTTGGATGGCGTGCTATTTCATACCTCTACTCTGTGCATCATCAGGTACGAACCCTCGCCGCGTCGACCCACGAGCCCTGAAGCTGCCGGAGTGTCCGCCTGTATCCAGCGACTCAGCCGGAGTGTCCGGCCTGCCCGAGCCCGGACCTGGCGTGGACATTCAGAAGGTCGAATCGGACACTCCCCGGACACCACCTGGAGTGTCCGCCCTGCCCGGGCTGTCTGGCCATGCCGACCCGGACTGTCCGGCCCAAGGGATGGGCCTGTGAGCCTAGCTGGGCCCTATGGCCCATGTATCCCTCTACTTCGCCCAGAACTCTACTTTAATGCCTGAATTACCCCTGACTTTGTGGTTGGCCTATATATAGACCCCGACCTCCATTGTAAACCCTAGGCTTGATATTGGAATTAGTGGAAACCCCTTTGTGGATCTATCTAATTCTTGCCTCATGCTCCTTGACTAAGGAGCACCAATATCCCCAAACCTCGTTGGAGTTTGCATCGTGCCTCCACGTTGTACAAGGCCTAGGCATCGGTGTCCCTTTGCCTAGACGTCAAGATCTCACCGAGTCTCCCATCTCACCGTGCCGGTTCGAGAGAGAGTCCTCCGCCCGACGCCGATCCTAGGGATTGCGCCGGACCGGTCACCGCCGGTGTGAGCTATTGGTGTTTATCGCGGGTTTGCGTGTGTGTGTTCATCGCGTTTTTCGTGCGTGTGTTCGTCGTGTTCATACTTTCCTCCTTCCCCCGCACTTCACCCTTGATTTGAAAGGGAATCGTGAAAGATCGGGCCACCCTAGAGGTTTGCCCTCAACATATTGGTATCAAGAGCTTCGTTGCTCACGATTTCCCCCACAAAATTTTCTTCTATCCACCAAAAATTCGAAAATCCCCACAAAAAACATCCCATATTTGCCTTTGGATCGATCTCTTGATTTGGAGTGTTATTTGTGGTTTTGATCCGACCAAACCTTGTCTAAGGAGTTGGTCTAGCTTTATCCTGCGTTTTCCTAGCCCAATTTGGCCAGTTTTTCGCGGATTTGAGGCCCGAAGGCGAGGATTTCCGCTCAAGAACACGAGCAGGAAACCCGCACCGGAGTGTCCGGCTCGTACTGGCCGGAGTGTCCGGCCAGGCCGGAGTGTCCGGCCAAAACAGACCGGAGTGTCCGGCCTAGACAGACCGGAGTGTCTGGCTGTAACGCCAGTTTTGACAGTTTTGCCTCATTTTTCACATTGGCTAATCTCCTTTGTTTGCTCATGTCCCGTGTGCGTGTCAGCAAGTACCAGCAAGCTTCTGCATCATCAACTTCCGCGCTCATCGACACCACGGACCACGAACATCATCCCACACCACCGACGCCAAGTTCATCATCAAAGAAGGTATAACTTGCGTCACCTTGTTAACCCCATCTTCCTTTGTGTGTACCTATCCCATGAGAGTGGCTCATCTTGTGTTTGCTTGAGCATTGTGCATTTGTCCTTGGATAGTGAGAGTGAAAGAGCAATAGCAAGTGTGACTAGGTAGCATCAAGGGAGAGCAAAAAAAATGTGAAAAAGATACAAAGAAAAAGCAAAAGAAAAATAGTCTCCCCTTGCAAAAGAGAGTCTCATAGCTTGTAAGCAAGAGAGAAAGAAGAGCGCCCAAGACAAGTGCACAAATCCATTGCTCATTTTTCCTCTTTGCAAACGAGCCACGGTCTCTCCTTGCATTGGCACGACAACGAGCTTAGTCTTCGTTAGGACGTTTTGGTTTGCTCATTTTCATAGTCGTGTCAATCCCAACTTTCTCCACGTGTGTGTACATAGTCGTAGGTTCCCGTCACCCTTTTGAGTTGTTGACCTTCGCCTTTGACTTGAGTTTTGTTGGATTTTTACTACTTTTGACTATCCCTTTTCTTTTGGTTGGTTCTTTGGCTTTCCACAACCCTAACCTACCACCAACAAGCTTTCGAGAGTGTGAGTTTTCTTTGCATTTCCACTTTGCACGCTTATAGCTCTCACTTATGGTTTCTAGTTTGGTGCAATCCCCAAGGTGAGGTACAAGGCTAACACCACCATATTCCACTTCCATATACAATACTTGTGTGTTTTGCATGATGGATAGGCACGGTGAGACGAGCCAACCACCTCCCCAAGAAGAAGATCAAGGTCCGTACATGACGCGCGCAAGTCACTTCATCGTTCGACAAGAGTTCCGTGAACGTTGCCAAGCCCTTGAGACGCGACAAGATGAACAATTTGGCGAGATGCAAGCCGAGTTCAAGAACATCGACAACCGCTTCGACGGCCTCGAACGACAAATGCATCCAATGCATCACAACTTTGGCCACCAAAATGAAGCGCTCCAACGCTCCGTCGCCGAAACAAATGACAATCTTCGACGCCTCATCGACGGCATGGCAAGACCACGTTCACACTCATCAAGCTCGGCAAGTTCTTCACATCGTCATGCACCTCTTCCACAAGATCTACATCAAAGTGCTCAAAGACGCAATGATGCCCCCGTGGTTGAAGATGGAATCTCTTCGAACTATGTACCTTCCCCACGGCACGCCGCAACGTCAAGCTATGACGGTGACCTCTCTTCAAGGCCACGAGCAAGGAAAGAAGCACACCGTCATCACACAAGGGCACTAGTGATTCAATAAGAGCAACCACAAGAGGAACCGCAAGCGCAACCGCAAGTCTACTACCATCGACCGCGACACATTCTTGACACAACAAGTGATGACTCCAACTTGGAGAATCAAGCTGGTCATCGACGTCAAGCTCTTCAAGATCCTCCTCCTCATCATCAACGTCATGAACGTCAACAATGACACCATGGTCATCACGAGGCGCCTCCTCCACATCAACAAAACTTGGAGCGTCCAGTGATACAAGTTGAGCGACGCCCACCACGTCAAGAGGCTCATGACCATGTTCTTCGCCGTGAGGCCCATGTGCCTAACCAACATCACCAACCGAGGAATGAGCCTCCTCTTCATCATCAACCGCGTCAAGAGGCTCCACACCCTCGCCACAATGAGGCTCAAGCACCTCAACAACAATACCAAGAGCAAGCTCCGCAACAAGGACGCGAGAACAAAGTTCCACCTCCCCAACTACAAGATCATCAACAAGGTCACCAAGCTCGTCGCAATGACCGCAACGATGAAGAAACTTTTGGCAAGCTCAAGTTCACAATGCCCAAGTTCACCGGATCCAATGACCCCGAAGAATACCTCTCGTGGGCACTCAATGTCGACAAGATCTTCCGCATGCACAACTATAGCAACGAGAAGATGGTCGCCATGGCTTCGCTTGAGTTTGATGATTACGCCAACCTTTGGTGGGAACAAGTTCAAGTTGCTCGTGATGCAGGACAAGAGCCGCCAATCGCAACTTGGCATGACATGAAGGCTCACATGAGATCCCGGTTCACTACATGCGTGACCTCTTCAACAACCTTCAAGCGCTTCGTCAAGGGACAAAGACCGTGGAAGAATACTTTAAGGAAATGGAACTCAACTTGATTCGCGCCAACAATGATGAGCGCATGGAGCAAACAATGGCATGTTTCCTTATTGGCTTGAATCACCCAATCAAGCGCATCGTCGAGTTCCAAACATACAACACCATGTTTGAGCTTGTGCACATTGCAACAAAGGCTGAACGTCAAGTGCAAGAGGATATCAAGTACAACAAGCCCAAGACGTACTTCACCTACAAGCAAGCTTCAACCCCTACACCAACAACTTTCAATGGTAGCTCCTCAAGTACCTCCAAGCCTTCCTTCAAGCCCACACTTCCTCAAGGCAAACTGCCACCAAATGGCAAGCAAGCAAAAAGTGATACACCTTGCAACGGTGAATGCTACAAGTGTGGAGGTAAAGGACACAAGTCGGCCGAATGTGGAAACAAGAAAGTCTTGTTCATCCATGACAATGGTGATGAAGAGTACTTGAGTGAAAATGAGTTTGATGCCCGTGTCAAGGAAGCAATGGCAAGGCAACGAGTGGAAGATGATCAAGAACTCCTCTTGTGTGAACATGACGCAAGTCCATCGCTTGTCGTCACAAGGATCTTGACCACTCAAGCACAAGAGCATGAAGACCAACGCTCCAATATCTTCCAAACTCGAGCCGACATCAACGGCAAATCTATCAAGGTGATCATTGACGGAGGGAGTTGTCACAACCTTGCTAGCACCGAGTTGTGTGAGAAGCTCAACCTCAACCTCCATCCACACAAGCACCCCTACCACGTGCAATGGCTAAGTGACCAAGGGTCCGTGAAGATCAAGCATACCGTATCGGTCTCCTTCGCCATTGGTCCTTACAAAGATACGGTGGAGTGTGATGTGGTTCCTATGACAGTTTGCCACATGCTTCTTGGTCGACCATGGCAATTTGACAAGGCTGCTCAACATGATGGTCGCACCAATATATACACCTTCAAATGGCTCAACAAAATATGTGTTTTGCAACCGATGACTCCTAGCCAAATAATTGCGGACAATGCAAAGGCTTTAGCGAGGGCGCAAAGCACAATACCTACTTGTGAGAAGAGCGGTGAGAGAGAGAACCACCTCATAGTGAGTGAGAGCCACAAGCCAAATTCGAGTGGAAAAACGAAGAGTGTTCTCCTTGCCACCAAAAGTGAGATGAGAGATGTTCGGAAAAACCCATCCATCTTGCACTATGTCCTCCTTTGCAAGGGACTAGCGCAAGGAACTAACGAATTAACCAATGTTCCTCCATCTTTGATGAGTGTTTTGCAGGAATTCAAGGATGTGTTTCCCGAAGAGCTTCCACATGGACTACCTCCTCTTCGCGGCATTGAACATCGCATCGACCTCATCCCCGGTGCACCACTTCCAAACCGTGCCGCTTATCGCACGAATCCGGAGGAGACAAAGGAGATTGAATGTCAAATCAACCAACTCGTCTCCAAAGGTTTGATCCAAGTTAGCACTAGTCCAAGTGCCGTACCCGTGATTCTTGTTCCAAAGACGGATGATACGTTACGGTTATGCATGGACTGCCGTCCAATCAATGCTATCACCGTGTGTTATCGACATCCCATACCACGTCTCGATGACATGCTTGCTGAGTTGTGTGGAGCCACAATTTTTTCGAAAATTGATCTTCGTAGTGGTTACCATCAAATACGCATGGCTGAAGGTGATGAGTGGAAAACCGCCTTCAAGACCAAACTGGGTCTCTATGAATGGTTAGTTATGCCCTTTGGTTTATCAAATTCCCCATCCACCTTCATGCGCCTTATGAATCACATCTTGCGTTCTCTCATTGGAAAAAGTGTTGTTGTCTATTTCCATGATATTCTTGTTTATAGCAAATCACTTGAGGACCATATAACACATGTCAAGGAAGTTTTGCAAATCCTTCGACATGAAAATCTTTATGCTAATCTTCCCAAGTGCACTTTTGCTAAAGACAAGTTGATTTTTCTTGGATTTGTCGTTTCTTCGAAGGGAATTGAAGTTGATGTTTCCAAGGTAAAGGACATACGAGATTGGCCCATACCAACAAATGTGAGTGAACTCCGAAGTTTTCATGGGTTGGCCGGTTTCTATCGTCGCTTTGTAAAAGACTTTTCAACCATTGCTTGTCCCCTTAATGAATTGACCAAAAAGAATGTCACCTTCGTGTGGGGCAAAGCACAACAAAAAGCTTTTGATGAACTTAAAAAGAGGCTCACCGAAGCACCTCTTCTTGCTTTACCGGATTTCACAAAAACTTTTGAGATAGAGTGTGATGCTAGTGGTATTAGCATTGGAGGAGTCCTTACGCAAAACGGACGTCCTATAGCCTACCACAGCGAAAAACTTGATGGTGCTCGCCTTAACTATCCGATTTATGACAAAGAGCTTTTTGCCTTAGCTCGTGTCCTTCAAGTTTGGCAACACTACCTTTGGACCAAGGAATTTATCATACATTCTGACCACGAGTCATTGAAATATCTCAAAGGCCAAGCTAACTTGAGCAAGAACATCCTACCACTACCTCTCCATGAGCGCACAAACATGGACGTCGAGAAGCGCGCACAAGCTATGAAGAAGCTTCATGAAGAAACAAGAGCTACTATCGAACAACAAGTCCTTCGCCAAGCTTCAAGATTAAACAAGGACAAGAAGGAGATGATATTTGAAGAAGGTGACCTTGTGTGCATACACCTAAGCAAGGACCGCTTCCCCAAGGAACGTGACTCCAAGCTCAAGCCAAGAGGAGATGGTCCCTTCAAGGTCCTCAAAAGAATCAACAACAATGCCTACATTATCGACATACCGACCTCCAAGTACCTTGCAAGCAATACATTCAATGTCAAGGACCTCACACCCTACCATGGAGATGCTCAAGATGATATCCATGAAGAGTCGAGGACGACTCTTTCCCAAGGGGGGGGGGAGCTGATGCAGCCCGTCCTATGAACGCTTCTACATCTACACCAACAAGTCCCCCAAGTGGACCCATGACTCGTGCCCGAGCCAAACTCCTGCAAGCTAAGGTGAACTCACTCCTCTCCTCGTGCCAATTTGATACCTCCTTGGATGGCGTGCTACTTCATACCTCTACTCTGTGCATCATCAGGTACGAACCCCCGCCACGTCGACCCACGAGCCCTGAAGCTGCACCTGACCTGAAGCTGCTGGAGTGTCCGCCCAAATCCAGCCGGAGTGTTCGGCCACCCCGGAGTGTCTGGCCCGACTCAGCCGGAGTGTCCGGCCTGCCCGAGCCCGGACCTGGCGTGGACATTCAGAAGGTCGAATCGGACACTCCCTGGACACCACCCGGAGTGTCCGCCCTGCCCGGACTGTCCGGCCCAAGGGATGGGCCTGCGAGCCTAGCTGGGCCCTATGGCCCATGTACCCCTCTACTTCGCCCAGAACTCCACTTTAATGCCTGAATTACCCCTGACTTTGTGGTTGGCCTATATATAGACCCCCACCTCCATTTTAAACCCTAGGCTTGATATTGGAATTAGTGGAAACCCCTTTGTGGATCTATCTAATTCTTGCCTCATGCTCCTTGACTAAGGAGCACCAATATCCCCAAACCTCATTGGAGTTTGCATCATGCCTCCGCGTTGTACAAGGCCTAGGCATCGGTGTCCCTTTGCCTATATGTCAAGATCTCACCGAGTCTCCCATCTCGCCGTGCCGGTTCGAGAGAGAGTCCTCCGCCCGACGCCGATCCTAGGGATTGCGCCGGACCGGTCACCGCCGGTGTGAGCTATTGGTGTTTATCGCGGGTTTGCGTGTGTGTGTTCATCGCATTCTTCGTGCGTGTGTTCGTCGTGTTCATCCTTTCCTCCTTCCCCCGCACTTCACCCTCGATTTGAAAGGGAATCGTGAAAGATCGGGCCACCCTAGAGGTTTGCCCTCAACAAAAACACTAGAGCTATTGTTGAGTTGAAAGATATTGTAGAAAGAACCTCTAATGATGTTAAAATGATTGCTAAACACTTACAAATGGCTCAAACTCAAATAGATAAACTCGTTAAAGTGCAAAACGACTTGCTAGTTAATGCTGCTAAAGAAAAACATGCTTATGAAATTAGAACTAGAAGTGGAGCTGCTACCCAGGATCCTCTATATCCTGAGGGGCATCCCAAAAGAATTGAGCAGGATTCTCAACAAGATGAAAATAGTGGTTCTACTCGTAAGAAAAGGAAAAAGAAACATAAAACTGTTGTAGAACCCTCTGAACCTGCTATAGATCCTAATAGTATATCTATCTCTGATGCTGAAACTGAAAGTGGTAATGAAGAAAATGTTGTTCCTAATGAAGAAAAAGTTGAAGAAGAACCTGAAAACCACACTAAGAATACTAAATACACCAAAGAAGATTTTATTGCTAAGAAACATGGTAGTGAAAGAGAACCTTGGGTCCAAAAACCTATGCCTTTCCCTGATAAGAAACACAAGTCAAAGGAAGATGAACACTATAATAAGTTTTGTGAGTGGATGAAGCCTTTATTGTTGCAAATTCCTTTGACTGATGCTATTAAATTGCCTCCTTACTCAAAGTATATGAAGGACATAGTCTCGAATAAAAGGAAGATCCCTAATGAAGAAATTTCTACTTTGCTTGCTAATTATTCCTTCAATGGTAAGGTTCCTAAGAAACTTGGAGACCCAGGGATTCCAACTATCCCTTGCTCTATTAAGAACAGTTATGTTAGAACTGCTTTGTGTGATTTGGGAGCTGGAGTTAGTGTTATGCCTTTCTCTCTCTATAAGAGGCTTCAACTTGAAAAATTAATACCAACTGATATATCTTTGCAAATGGCTGATAAATCTACCACTATTCCTATGGGTATATGTGAGGATGTACCTGTTCAAGTGGCTCATAATTGCTTGATATTAACTGATTGTGTTGTGCTTGAAATGCCCGAAGATGATAATATGTCTATTATTCTTGGGAGACCTTTTCTTAATACTGCAGGAGGTGTTATTAATTGTAATCAAGGAAAGGTGACCTTCCATGTTAATGACAAGGAACATACTGTCTATTTCCCCAAGAATATTGAAAGGACTTATGGCTTGAATTCAATTTAACATGTTGAAGGCATTCAAGTCGGAGAAATATATTGTCCCATACCAAGAGAAAAATTGAAACAATTATGATTGGGACCATTGCTATCAAGGTTGAGGTAACATAATCATTAGTGGAGTACAAAGTTTTGTCTCATATGCAATTGTTTTGGTAGCAAGACTTGATCAACCTTGCTAACAAAAGGATTCCATTGAACAAAACAATGTTTTCATTATGATTATCTCCGTTTATTTCTATCCTTTGCATCTTAGTTTTTGTTTTCGTTTAGTTTTCTTTGTGTTTTTAGTTCCTTGCATGTTAGAACTTCTGTAGTTCTAACCTTGTTTTGTCCTTGCATCATGTTTCCAAAAGGAAAAAAATCTGTCTGTCAAAAAAATCATTCTTCTATTTCTGAAAATTGCCCAAAAATAAAGTGTCTCCAATAATTCCAGAAAATTCATATTAATTTTTTACGTGAAAAAAGGGGCAGAGGAGTACCTGGTAGGTACCAGGGGGGCCCACCAGGCAGGCACACCACATGGTGGCGCGGCCAGCCTTGGGTGGCACCATGCCCTGGTGTGGGCCACCCCTGGCCCCCCCCACTACCTCTCTCACCTGCCACTTTCTTCTCTCTCCCGCGTAAGCTCCAGTTCATAACTCAAAATCGCGTTCTTGCTGTGCTTGCTCTCGATTTTTTTGATCTCCTTACTCAGCCCATCTTTCTTGCTGAAATTTGGAGCATTTGTTCCCTGGTATGTGACTCCTCCCCTTGTCCAAGTAGATTTGTGTTTAGTGGTTTATATGTTGAGTATTTTGCTGCTGTAGGTGACTGGTTATGAGAGCTTGTAAGCTTGTTTGATGCTTAAAGATATAGTTTTGATGCATGTTTAGGCCTCTTGCAAGTCCCTATGAGTAGAATCCTTCATTATATTTACTTTGCAATCACTTGTTTAATAGGTGTTTAAATTTCAGAATAGAAGATGAGTGAACACCACCTAAACCAACATGAGATTTGGGTGCCTGAGGTCATGAAGGTCCACCGGGAGGAGGAAGTTTTTCCCTCCATTTATCCATGCCCTGAGTTCATGAGAGCTGGAGGAATTCTACAAGATTTCCACACTTTGGTTTCTAATGCAGGGTTAGAGCACTTTTTGGAAGATGAACCTTGTCAATTTGTGAAGCTAACCATGTCTATGGTGCAGGATTTCCAATTTAGTCACTCTTTGCCTAACCCCATGGTCCATTACAAAATTTACAATATTGCTGTCAACCTTTCTCTTGATGATTTTTGTGCATCTATTAAGGTACCTCAATGGGGATCATGTAGGAAGATTAAAGAGAGACCAGAACCACTCATGGATTTATATGTAGAAATTTGTCAAGGGAGTAGCTTCTCGAAGGAGAGTGGAAAAATCCGTAACATTCATCTTCCCTCCATTCGCTACTTTGCCTACTTTATTGCCAAGTGTGTTCTTGCTAGGAAAACTGCCAATACGTTATCTTCGTTTGATTTAGCATTTATCTCTGCTGCTCTTAGACGAGATAGGTCTTACAACTTGGGTGCTTTGATAGCTTTCCGTCTTGCTGCTAACCATGAGAAAGGTGGAATTTGTGGAGGCCTCATTGCTTCTCGTTTGCTAGCATTGCATGGTTTAGCGCCTCATCATCTAGACCTACAGTTTCCCATAGTGAGGCTTGATCTTAATTCCATGATACAGCATAAATTTGTTTCCTCGTGGGCTAGTATGAGTGAGTTATCTTATGAAATAACCTTTCTCAAGGCTGGTTGGAGAAAGAGCAAGTCCGAGCGTGTTGTTCTTTTGCTTGCACCTGTTTTGTTTAACCTTGATAACATGGAAGGATGGTCCCTCACGGAGGAGGAGCTTGACATGTACCTGGGAGAGCTTTCCCAACAGGAGCAGGACACTAGAAGGGAGGTCACAGATGATTCGGTCCAGCCCTCGAATGAGGGAGAGTCTTCATATCAGCAGCCCGCTTATGATTGGGGAGCTTCCTCTTCTTCTCATGGGCCCAGCTACGACCATTCTTACCAAGATCCGCCCGCTTGGAACCCCTATTCGTACATGGATTGATACCCACTTAGGCCAAAAGCCTAAGCTTGGGGGGAGGTACGCCGACAGCACACTCATGTCCATATCATGTTGCGTCGGTACTTTGTATATTCATGTTTTCGTTCTCTTTTTAGTTTTCGTTCTTCTTTGTTTTTGCTTTCTAAAAACACAAAAAGACCAAAAATATTTCTATTGTTTCTCTTTGGTTTGCTTGTTCTTTTTGCCTTGGTTTGATTTTCCCTTTTTGCTTTGTTTGAACTATTCGAAAAACCCAAAAAGATTTTGCTTCGCTTGTTTTTCCCTTTTTGGTTCTTGTTTAAAAATCGAAAACACCAAAAATATTTTTCATTCTTCTTTGGTTTTTGTGAGTTTGCTACAAGGTTTGGCAGTTCTCAGTGGATTATTGGGTTTCATATTATTATTCAAGCCACACAAGTGAAGAGCAATAATGAGGATTAATGACAACTTGAGGCGTGGTAAGAGGCTGGTAACAAACTCTATTTGTTTTCATTTTTGTACATATACTCATCACTGTGGGCATGCTTAGTCCGTTCATGTAGAGTGTATGTTTTCTTTGGATGCTTAGTAGTTCTTGCTTTCTTATGATTAGTTCCAGCTCACTAATAGTTGGTAGCATGTCTTATGAATGTTTGCTTGCATTGCTCTATTCATAAATTGTTATGACACCGTGGTATCCTGCTCTGAATGTTTAATTTGATTGACTTGGCACATGCTCACGCATGCACATGACTGTAATAATCAGTTAAGCCTCGATGAATTATTTTTCCTTGAGGATCCTGAATCACTTTCATGCCATGAGTAGTCCTGCTTTGTTGCAAGCATGATAATGACAACTATTGCTCTCTCGTTTGTCGCTACCTTACTATTGCTAGCGTTCACTTTCACTGAGTATGTTTTACTCAAGTTCCCAACTCCCTAAACCAAATATTTCCAAAGTGTCCACCATACCTACATATTAGCATCATTTGCTACTTCCGTGCATATTCAATATGCCTTGTTTTCTTTCGAATAAAATATTTGCTTGTTATGAGAAAGTTAGTTAGTAAAGCTCTTACGAACTTGATGGCATACTTTATTTTCTTGCACTTAATAAACCTGAACCATTGCGTCCTTCTTTGTTGTGCATATACTTGCGCTTTATGAGTTGAAGTTAGTAGAACCATGTATCATGGGGACCGCTTTCAACGCTTAATAGGTGCTTTGTACCTAGTTGATATCATGTTCTTTTGCTTATGGATCCCGGCGGTGTGAAATAAAAGTGGAACTTGTAAGATCATGGAGTTTGTATGTATGTTAGAGAAACGCCTGGGCTGCTAGCCTAAGCCATGCCTAATCATGGTGGAAACTTGCAGCATAACCATAATGAGCATTCTATGAAGCATCCTCAATAAAAATCTATGCACATAGTAAATAAAAAGATAGCCGAGATGCTCATTGTCTGCTTGCCTTGTATTTTGATTATGGGATATCTCTCGTGTCATGTGCAAGGGGTACCCCGTTGGCGGTTCTCTATGATACATATATACTTACAATAACAAGAGGTTACTTGTGGATGAAGTTGAGTAGCATGAGGACCGGTCTTCGTAAGTAAGGGGCATGAGACTTCAATTTATAACTTGTCAAGCATATCCTCTTAGTTGTGTCACTTTCACCTTAACCACATTAAAGATGCTTATGATAGGGGCAATGAGAGCTCAAAGCTAACAAGTACCATACTTTCAGCATTTGGAAGCCTTTCAAATTATTCAAAACCTTTTCTTCTACTTGTTGAATCTCCACATATTCTTTGAGCACCTTCTTGAGAGCATAGTTGTCATTCTTTATGTTTGTTCCATTACTTGATTATTTGTGTTATGACTTTGATGCTTGTATTCTTGATATCTTTACTTCTAATCACCACTTGAACTTCAGAGGTGCCTTGGAATTCATAATCAAAGGCAAGTGAGATACCACTCTATCATACCTTTCTATGAGCATTGTAATGTTGCTTATGTTCGTGCTTCATGCTACTTATTATTCTTGAGTTGGAATCTCTTCATAGCTTGCAAAGACTATTAAGTAGACTTGGTTGCATACTCTTTATTATGACTTGTCCAAGTAGTTGATCACATTGCTGAGAATATTTACATCATATGAAGCAAATGTGTTCGTGAAAGTTCTTTTATCGCACTCAGTTTTCAACTGAATTGCTTGAGGACAAGCAATAAGCTAAGCTTGGGGGGAGTTGATACGTCCAAAACGTATCTACTTTCCCGAACACTTTTGCTATTGTTTCTCCTCTAAACTTGTGTGATTTGGATGCAACTAATGTGGACTAACGTTGTTTTCAACAGAATTGCCTTGGTGTCTACTTTTTGTGCAGAAAACCAACTATCAGGAAAAATCCCGGAAAATATGCCAAAAATCCTATTTCACCCGAAGACTCCAGGAGCCAGAATACGAGACGGAGAAGAGCCAGGGGGTGGCCACACCACCTGGTGGCGCGGGCCAGGCTAGGCTGCAATATTTCAATATCACATGCAGAACCACTTTCTGTAATTTCACCCGAAACAATTTCCGGTTTCTATTGAAACAATTCCCGCGCTTTGCAATTCTTTCGTCTGAAACATATGTGCTCCAAAATGGTGTCAGGTAACTCTTAAGTGTGCCACCCTACGGTTCACGAATAATGCAGACATGATCGAGACCCTTCTCCGATCAATAATTAGTAGCGGGACCTGGAGATCCCTACTGACTCCTGCACATTCAACGATGACTTCAGTGATCGTGAGAACCTTTAACGCTTGTAACTAAATCCCTTTGTCTCTCGATATATTATATGACCGAGATTCGATCATCGGTATCTCCATACCTAGTTTGGTCTCGTTACCGACATGCACTCTTTTCTCGTTCCCGTGATATAACATTCTAGTGATGACATCACTTGCTTGCAAGCTATCTTAATGTGATATCACCAAGAGGGCCCAGAGTATATCTATCCGTCATCTGGATTGAAAAATTCCACTCTTGATCCATGAGCCTCAACATAACACCTTCGTAGTACTGAACCCATCTTTATAGTCACCCTGTTACGGTGTGACGTTTGATGTTATCAAGATACTCTTCCAGTGTTAGCAATTAACATGATCTCATGGTCTAAGGATAAAGATTACTTCGTATGATGTTATAGCAATATAAACATAATGACTTGATCGTAATGCTATACTTCGGATGAATGTTCATCACATCATTCCACCAATGGTGTGACCTTGTTATTAACAACATCCAATGTCCATGATCAGGAAACCTTGATCATCTTGTTAATCAACAAGCTAGTCTATAAGAGAGGCATAACTAGGAACCCTTTTTGTTTATTAAACACACATGTATTGATGTTTCCGATTAATACAATTCTAGCATGTAAAATAAACATCTATCATATATAAGGAATATATAATAACAACTTTATTATTACCTCTCAGGGCATATTTCCTTCAGTCTCCCACTTGCACTAGAGACAATAATCTAGTTCACATAGTGATAAATCTAACACCTATGGAGTTCTGGTGTTGATCATGTTTTGCCCTAGGGAGAACTTTAGTCAACAAATCTGCTACATTTAGGTCCTTGTGTACTTTACAAATCTTTATATCTCCATCCTTGACATGCTCGCGGATGGAGTGAAACCGGCGCTTAATATGCTTGGAATTCTTGTGAGACCTCGGTTCCTTTGCGTTGGCTATGGCTCCATTATTGTCATAATAGATCACCATTAGGTCCAACGCACTGGGAACCACACCTAGTTCTGTAATGAACTCTTTCATCCAAACCGCCTCATGCGCTGCTTCTGAAGCAACAACATATTCCGCCTCCGTCGTTGATCTAGCCACCACAGGTTGTTTGGAACTCCTCCAACTAACTGCTGCTCCGTTCAAGAGAAATACGTATCCGGATTGAGACTTAAAGTCATCCGGATCGGTGTCAAAGCTAGCATCTACATAACACTTAGCGACTAGCTCTTCTTCACCTCCGTATATAAGAAACATATTCTTAGTTCTTCTCAAGTACTTGAGTATGTTCTTTACCGCTATCTAGTGTTCCGAACCTGGATCAGATTGGTACCTACTAGTCAAACTAATAGCATGTGCCACATCCGGTCTTGTACATAGCATGGCATACATAATAGAGCCTATGGCCGAGGCACAGGGGATCTTATCCATCATCTCTCTTTCTTCCGCCGTAGCCGGACTTTGAGTCTTACTCAATGTCTTGCCTTGCAACATATGTAAGAACCCCTTCTTACTTTCGTCCATATTAAACTTCTTTAATATCTTATCAAGGTATGTACTCTGAGATAGCCCAATTAGGCGCCTTGATCTATCTCTATAGATTTTAATGCCTAATATATATGATGCTTCACCAAGGTCTTTCATCGAAAATTTGCTGTTTAGATAACTTTTAACACTGTTTAAAAGATCTATATCATTTTCAATCAATAATATGTCATCCACATATAATATCAGAAATGCCACATTGCTCCCACTCACTTTCTTGTAAAGACAAGCCTCTCCATAAGTTTGGACAAATCCAAACTCTTTGATCACCTCATCAAAGCGGAGATTCCAACTTCGGGATGCTTGCTTCAGTCTATAGATGGATCGTTGAAGTTTGCATACCTTATTAGCATCCTTAGGATCGACAAAACCCTTAGGTTGTATCATATACAACTCTTCTTCAATATTACCATTGAGGAACGCATTTTTGACATCCATCTGCCATATTTCATAATCGAAATATGCAGCAATTGCTAACATAATCCTAACCGACTTAAGCATCGCTACGGGAGAGAATGTCTCATCGTAGTCAACTCCTTGAATTTTTCGAAACCCCTTTGTGACAAGTCGAGCCTTATAGATGGTCACATTACCATCGGCATAAGTTTTCTTTTAAAAATCCATTTATTCTCAACGACCTTTCGGTCGTGAGGTAAGTCCACCAAATTCCAAACTTGGTTCTCGTACATGGATTCCATCTCGGATTTCATGGCTTCTAGCCATTTGTTGGAATCCGGGCTCATCATCACTTCTTCATACGTCGCAGGGTCATCCATTTCATCAACCATGAAATTCACAACAGGATTGCCGTACAGTTCAGGAGCTGCACGTGTCCTGCTTGACCTGCGAGGTTCAGTAGTGTCCTCTTTAGGAGTTTCATGATCATTATCATTAGCTCTCTCTTCATCAGGTGAAGTCAACTCCGAAACAACTTCCGATGCTGCGCCACTCGCCATTCCATGAAGAGAAGGTTCAATAACCTCTTCGAGTTCTACCTTCCGACTACTCACACCTTTCGCGAGAAACTCCTTCTCAAGAAAGGATCCATTCTTGGCAACAAAAACCTTGCCCTCAGATCTGTGATAGAAGGTATACCCAATTGTTTCCTTAGTGTATCCTATGAAGACGCATTTTTCCGCTTTGGGTTCGAGTTTATCCGGTTGAAGTTTCTTCACATAAACATCGCATCCCCAAACTTTAAGAAATGACAGCTTAGGTTTGTTTCCAAACCATAATTCATACGGTGTTGTTTCAACGGATTTAGATGGTGCCCGATTTAAAGTGAATGCAGTTGTTTCCAGTGCATAACCCCAAAATGACAGTGGCAAGTCAGTCAGAGACATCATAGATCGAACCATATCCAATAAGGTACGATTACGACGTTCCGACACATCATTATGTTGTGGTGTTCTGGCAGGCGTGAGTTGTAAAACTATTCCACACTCTTTCATGTGTGTGCTAAACTGGTAACTTAGATACTCTCCTCCACGTTCAGACCGTAGAAATTTGATCTTCTATTACGATGATTTTCCACTTCATTCTGAAATTCCTTGAACTTTTCAAAAGTTTTAGACTTGTGTTTCATCAAATAGATATACCCATATCTACTCAAATCATCCGTGAAAGTAACAAAATAACGATATCCACCTCGCGCCGACACACTCATTGGTCCACACACATCAGTATGTATGATTTCCAATAGATCTGTCGCCCGTTCCATTGAACTGGAAAATGGCGTTCTAGTCATCTTGCCCATAAGGCATGGCTCACATGTATCAAATGATTCAAAATCAAGTGATTCCAAAAGTCCATCAGAATGGAGTTTCTTCATGCGTTTAACGCCAATATGACCTAAACGGCAGTGCCACATATATGTAGACATATCATCATCAAGTTTAATCTTTTTAGCATTAACATTATGAATGTGTGTAATATTACTATCGAGATCCAATAGAAATAAACCATTCAACATAGGTGCATGACCATAAAAGATATCATTCTTATAAATCGAACAACAATTGTTTTCAGATTTAAAGGAATGACCACTTTGCATCAAACACGATCCAGATACAATCTTCATGCTCAGTGCAGGCACTAAATAACAATTATTTAGGTTTATAACTAATCCCGATGGGAAATGGAGAGGTAGCGTCCCGACGGCGATCACATCAACTTTTGATCCATTGCCGACCCGCATTCTGGTCTCATCCCTTGCTAGTTGTCGCTTGTTCTGTAGCCCCTGAACCGAGTTACATATATTAGCAACCGATCCCATATCAAATACCCAGGTGCTACTGCGAGTACTAGTCAAGTACACATCAATAACATGTATATCACATATACCTTTGTTTGCCTTGCCGGACTTCTTGTCCGCCAAATACTTGGGGCAGTTGCGCTTCCAATGGCCAGTCCCCTTACAATAGTAGCACTCGGTGTCAGACTTAGGGCCAGCTCGGGGTTTCTTTTCAGGCGTGGCAATAGACTTGCCACCCTTATTTCCCTTGTGCTTGCCTTTCTTGTCTTTCTTGAAACCGGTGGTCCTATTGATCATCAACACTTGATGTTCTTTCCTAATCTCCAGTTCTGCAGTCTTAAGCATTGACAGAAGCTCGGGAAGAGCCTTCTTCATGCCCTGTATATTATAGTTCATCACGAAGCTCTTGTAGCTAGGTGGCAGAGATTGGAGAACACGATGTATGCTAAGTCAATGGGAATCGTTATTCCCAAGGACACAAGCTTATCGGCGTACCCAGACATTTTGAGTACGTGCTCACTAACGGAGCTATTTTCCTCCATCATGCAGCTAAAGAAATTTACTGTAGCATTATAACTCTCTACGGCAGCATGGGTATCGAAAATCATTTTCAATTCTCCCATGGTATCAAAGGCATTGCCATTTTCAAAACGCTTTCGAAGTTCTGGCTCTAGCCCATACAGTATGCCACAATGAATTAAGTTGTGGTCGTCCTGACGAGTCACATAGACATTATTTTCCTCGTCATGGGCATCAGGAGCTGGTGGGGGGCCTAGCAGCGCATCTAGCACATATTGCTTTTGTGCAGCAGTGAGGAGAATCCTCAAATTCATAGCCCAGTTGGTGAAGTTGCTACCATTCGTAGCAAGTTTCTCTTTCTCCATGAACACATTGAAATTAAAAGCAGGTGGTGCCATCTACAACAGAATTTGTAAAGTTTATTTAGACTAAGTTTATGATAGATTGAGTTCAACTAATCCAAATTACTAATGAACTCCCACTCAAAAACGACATCCCTCGTGTCTTTTTGGTGATTACATGAACCAAATCCACTACACCAAGTCTGATCATCACGTGAGTTGATGTAGCTTCAAAGGCGAGCATCTATATGGGCATCATATCAACTATATGACTCATGCTTAACCTTTTGGTCCGTGTTCCGAGGCCATGTCTGTACATGCTAGGCTCGCCAAGTAAGAACATTAGTATTCGCGTGTCTAAAACTGTCTTACACCCGTTCCTATGAAAGCGTAGATTTGAGTACACCCGATCATCACGTGATGTCTCGAAACACGATCCACAGAACGGTGCATACTTAAGGAAGAACACACTTTTATCTTCATATCTAAATGAGGGATCATTTTATAATGCTAGCAAAAGCGCCAAACTAGCAGTATAAGATGCTAACATCTAATGTATAAAGTGAGATGATATGGTCCATGCATTTGATCTCTATCACTTGCATCGTGGTATGATCTCTATCATTCCTTTGTGTGTAAGGCCAAGGTCTATGGAACTTACACGTTGAGTGTGTTGTAAGAGTATCTATCATACATCTACTTACAACAATACCATATCAATACACTAGCCCAGCAACGATCTAAACTAGACGCCTCTAATTTATCAATTGCAAGTTTTACGTGGCTTAGGGCTTTCGGAGATAGAACCGTTCTCACCTACGAACATGAACCACAACGAGGATAACTAAGTTATTAGCAACTCGTTGTAAATTAGATATTGACTATAGTAGGAGAGACAGACACCCGCCAGCCACTTATGCAAACCAAGTTGCATGTCAGTCGTGGAACCGTTCTCATGTACGATGACATGTAAGGTTGGTCCGGGCCGCTTCATCCCACAATGCCACCAATATCCAAAATACATAGAAGATGCAATAACATGATCATCATTGCCCACATATAAACATATATGTACTACCCGTGCAAAGCACCTACGCATAGATCAGGCTCTGATACCACTGTTAGGTCCGCAGCATAGAAAACAAAAAAAATTCCTATGGTGTGAACTACACGCCAAGATCTATCTACTAGGTACAAAGCAACGGGTGGACATACATCCAACGAGAACTTACCCTCGAAGACAACGAGTTTTGTTAACGAGTAGGAACTCGTGGTTGATGTAGTCGTACACTTGCCGATCTCAAGATCGCGAGGAAGTCCGAGCGCCGCAACTCAGCAGCGCATCCGCACTCGCACACACGTTCAAGCCACCGGACAACCTCCACCTCCTCGCTCCAGCGATCCAGCGGAAGCAGCAACTCCTTCCAAACGAAATGCCACCGGAAACATGTATCTCACTAATCCGAGACCATGGGGGAATAATTCTAGAGGGGGAGAGAGATCCTTCACAAGGAGGTGTGAGGATGAAGGAGGGAATGGGTGGCCTTTTATAGGAGGAGGGGGTTCCCTCTCTCTCCATGGCCGGCACATGGGGGTGTGACCCCTCACCTCCCCCATTCATGTGGTGGTAACCCCTCCACATTAAAATGCCTCTTCACATTCCCTTGTAAAGTCTCCACTTTAAATGCATTAAATTTCTCCAAATTTAAATCTCTCTCATTTAATAAAACTCTTTTTATTAAATTTATTCAGAATTTTGTTAATTACTTTAATTAACAAACATTCACATATAGCCCCTTGCAATATTTCAATATCACATGCAGAACCACTTTCTGTAATTTCACCCGAAACAATTTCCGGTTTCTATTGAAACAATTCCCGCGCTTTGCAATTCTTTCGTCTGAAACATATGTGCTCCAAAATGGTGTCCGGTAACTCTTAAGTGTGCCACCCTACGGTTCGCGAATAATGCAGACATGATCGAGACCCTTCTCCGATCAATAATCAGCAGCGGGACCTGGGAACCGTACTAACTCCTACACATTCAACGATGACTTATGTGATCGTGAGAACCTTTAACGCTAGTAACTAAATCCCTTTGTCTCTCGATATATTACATGTCCGAGATTCGATCATCGGTATCTCCATACCTAGTTTGATCTAGTTACCGACATGCACTCTTTTCTCGTTCCCGTGATATAACATTCTAGTGATCACATCACTTGCTTGCAAGCTATCTTAATGTGATATCACCGAGAGGGCCCAGAGTATATCTATCCGTCATCTGGATTGACAAATTCCACTCTTGATCCATGAGCCTCAAAATAACACCTTCGTAGTACTGAACCCATCTTTATAGTCACCCTGTTACGGTGTGACGTTTGATGTTATCAAGATACTCTTCCGGTATTAGCAATTAACATGATCTCATGATCTAAGGATAAAGATTCCTTCGTATGATGTTATAGCAATATAAACATAATGACTTGATCGTAATGCTATACTTCGGATGAATGTTCATCACATCATTCCACCAATGGTGTGACCTTGTTATTAACAACATCCAATGTCCATGATCAAGAAACCTTGATCATCTTGTTAATCAACAAGCTAGTCTATAAGAGAGGCATAACTAGGAACCCTTTTTGTTTATTAAACACGCATGTATTGATGTTTCTGATCAATACAATTCTAGCATGTAAAATAAACATCTATCATATATAAGGAATATATAATAACAACTTTATTATTGCCTCTTAGGGCATATTTCCTTCATTTATGACTTTGTTGCGACTTGTTGTGCTTAATGCTTGTCACTAGGGCCCGTGTGCCATGATTTCAGATCTGAACATGTTATTGATTCATTATGATAGTATTGTTTTTGGTCTTATCTACAAGTTGTATACACACGTTATTGTCCGGAACCAATGGCCCCGAAGTGACAGGAATCGGGATAACCAGAGGGAATGGCTTTGATGTGAGGATCACATGTGTTCACTGAGTGTTAATGCTTTGCTCCGGTGCTCTATTAAAAGGAGCACCTTAATTGCTAGTAGTTCCCTAGAGGCCCCGCTGAAACGGGCTGGCAGGACAAAAGATGTTGTGCAAGTTCTCATTGCGAGCACGTATGACTATATATGGAACACATGCCTAGGATTGTCTAGTACTTGGATGCTTTATCTTATTTATCTGCAATTGCCCTATGTTCTGATTGCGATGTGAATCGTCTTGTCCATGCAAAGCCCGTCCATCCATCCCTATGCCTACCGCACTCGAATCCCACTTTGCTATTCCTACTACAAAACTGTTGCTACTGATAAACTGCTGTGAGCAAGATTGTTTCCAGGTTCAGCTGAATTGACAACTCAGTTGTTAAGGCTTATAAATATTCTTTGGCTCCCCTTGTGTCGAATCAATAAATTGGGTTTCACTTCCCTCGAAAATACTGTGATACACCCCCTATACTTGTGGGTCATCAAGGCTTAGCCCCGGGCTAAGAGGCTTCATGCCCGCCGTTTTGAATATAGTTTGAAACATGCATAAGAAATTCAAAAATGATCCAAAAAATGTGAAACCTTCGCGTGGTGTCATATTATGTGTCATAGTTGCAAGGAAAAATATTGAACTTGAAAAATTGCAAACATCATAAAAAATCATTCACAAAATGACCTATCATGTTCGAGGTTTCATCGCATTTAGGTTAAACCACCAATGTTATGGCTAGAATCAAGGCATAGTTTGTGATAATGTGCCCATATTGTGCACACATGTGCATGTTGGGATGGCTTACGATGTTGCAGGAGGAAGTTTTCCTTTTCGACGTACGAAAAAGCCAATTTCCATTTTTGAGGTGCCGAAATCGGGGTGTTCTGTGAAGCAACCACCAAATTAAAGTTTGGCAGTGGTACCAACCCATTTTTCAAAAATACTAGACCACCTTATATAGACAATTTCCCAACCGGTGTATCTGGAACCTTTCCGTCCATCCCTCATGAAAAAGACAAATTCCTGCCGAATCGGTAGGAGGTTGCCAAGATTTGAACTACAAGTACATGATATAATGCTTGTGAATTTTTAAAAAAATCATTTATAGGTTCACAACATGCTATTTCATCAGAGATCCACTTCAAGTTCAGCGAGGCTCAGCCCCGGGCTAAGAAGCTTCATGCTCGCCGTTTTGAATATAGTTTGAAACGAGCATAAGAAATTCAAAAATGATCCAAACAATGTGAAACCTTCGCGCGGTGTCATATTATGTGTCACAGTTGCAAGGAAAAATATTGAACTTGAAAAATTGCAAACATCATAAAAAATCCTTCACAAAATGACCTATCATGTTCGAGGTTTCATGGCATTTAGGTCAAACCACCAATGTTATGGCTAGAATCAGGGCATAGTTTGCATCTTGGGATGGCTTACGATGTTGCAGGAGGAAGTTTTCCTTTTCGACACACGAAAAAGCCAATATCCATTTTTCGTGCGTGGGTGCAACCGAGACTAAAGCTTTAGTCCCGGCTGGTGGGTGCAACCGAGACTAAAGCTGTCGGTGGGATAAGGACGCGTGGGTAACCTTTAGTCCCGGCTGGTGGGTGCAACCGAGACTAAAGATGTCAGCGGGATAAGGACGTGTGGGTGGATGCACTGCTCGATGAGATAAAGCATGTAGCGCACGACGCCCTGTTAGAGGAACAAGACAAAGTAGAGGCGGCGCCATGCCTATAAAAGGACCATCGATACGCCATGGCAAGCAGCTCAACAAGCCAACATAGGTAGAGAGAGTTTCATCCCCATGGATGGAGGGTTGGGAAATCTCCCGTGGCGGAGCTTCGCGAAAATGTCGTTGGTGCACACGCCCTACGACATCTTCGGAAGCTCCGCCTCAGAAAAATTTCCCTGCAAGCCCGTGAAAGACTCCATCTCCTCTAACAGTGTTGGGGAAAGGGTTGGGAAATCTCCCGTGGCGGAGCTTCTCGAAGATGTCATTGGTGCACACGCCCTACGACATCTTCGGAAGCTCCGCCTCAGAAAAATTTCCTTGCAAGCCCGTGAAAGACTTCATCTCCTCTAACAGTGTTGGGGAAAGGGTTGGGAAATCTCCCGTGGCGGAGCTTCTCGAAGATGTCGTTGGTGCACATGCCCTACGATATCTTCAGAAGCTCCGCCTCGGAAAATTTTCCCTACAAGCCCGTGAAAGACTCCATCTCCTCTAACAGTGTTGGGGAAAGGGTTGGGAAATCTCCCATGGCGGAGCTTCTCGAAGATGTCGTTGGTGCACACGCCCTACGGCATCTTCGAAACCTCCGCCTCGGATTTTTTTTCCTGCAAGCCCGTGAAAGACTCCATCTCCTCTAACAGTGTTGGGGAAAGGGTTGGGAAATCTCCCGTGGCGGAGCTTCACAAAATGGCCTATCATGTTCGAGGTTCTCATATAAAGTTTTCATATATCACATAAAGTTTTTCTACCTTTACCCCTTCTCCATTCATGTTGACCCAACTGCACCGAAACAAAGGGACCTTAAAAGTAGGTCCATAGTCAAGTTCCCATATCTCCTCTATGTAACTATAGTATGTGTCCTTTTTCCCATTCTCGCATGTTGCATCAAAGAGGACACCACTGTTTTGGTTGGTGCTCTTTTTATCTTGGGTAATCGTGTACAATGTATTCCCATTTATCTCGTACCCTTGGAAATTCAATATAGTCGCAGATGGTGTCGTGGCCAACAAGTAGAGCTGATCTCCAATAGTGGTGTTATTCATGAGATGTAATTGCAACCAAGTGCCGAAAGTCTCCATGTGATTTTCTTTAGTCCAGTAGTCATTCTTCCCCGAGAACTTGGAGCGTACAACATTCATGTGTTCCTCGATATACGGAGCCACGAAGGTAGAACTTTGTAGAACTACGTAGTGTGCTTGATCAAAGAATGTCTGTCCCTAAATATCATTGCTTTCTTTCCTAGCGTGCCTTTTCCACTCAGTCTCCCCTCATACCGTGATTCAGGAACACCAATCGGCTTAAGGTCAGGAAGACAGTCTACATAGAACCCAATGACCTCCTCTGTTCCATAGCCCTTGGAGATGCTTCCTTCTGGCCTAGCACGGTTACGAACATATTTCTTTAACACTCCCATGAACCTCTCTAAGGGGAACATATTGTGCAGAAATACAGGACCGAGAATGGAAATCTCTTCGACTAGGTGAACTAAGAGACGCGTCATAATATTGAAGAAGGACGGGGGGAACATCAACTCAAAACTGACAAGACATTGGACCACATCCTTCTGTAGTCTTTCTAGACTTTCTCGATCGATTACCTTCTGAGATATTGCATTGAAGAATGCACATAGCTTCACAATGGCTAATCGAACATTTTTTGGTAGAAGCCCCCTCAATGCAACCAGAAGCAACTGTGTCATAATCACGTGGCAATCATGCGACTTCAGGTTCTGAAATTTTTTCTCTGCCATATTTATTATTTCCTTTATATTTGACGAGAAGCCAGCCGGGACCTTGATACTGTAAAGGACTTCAAAAAAGATTTCCTTCTCTGCTTTGGTAAGAGCGTAGCTGCTTAAGTATTCACGTCCTTTATCAGTATGCTTGTTGTATGGGTCTTTGATATGTTGCTGGTCCTCCCGTGCTTCTGGTGTATCTTTTGTCTTCCCATACACGCCCAGGAAGCCTAGCAGGTTCAAGCAAAGATTCTTCGTCACGTGCATCACGTCGATTGAAGAACGAACCTCTAGGTCTTTCCAATACTCAAGCTCCAAAAATATAGATTTCTTTTTCCACATGGCCGTGTGTCCGGTAATGGGGTCTTTCAGAATAGATTGACCGCCAGGACCCTTTCCAAAGATTACTTCGAGGTCCTTCACCATACCAAATACATCAGCACCTTTAGGGAGCTTATGCTTGTTTCTGTAATCTGCCTCACCGTTGAAATGCTTGCCTTTCTTTCTTACTTGATGATTGGTCGGAAGAAATTTACGACACCCCAGGTACACAACCTTCTTACATTTATCCAAATATGTACCTTTAGTCTTATCTACAGTGTGTGCATGCATTGTATCTCTTGTTTGACTGTCCTGAAATGTTACTAAGAGCAGGCCAATCATTGATGGTTACGAACAACAACGCTCGTAGGTCAAATGGCTCCTATGTGTGCTCATCCCACACCTTTATACCTGGTTCTGCCCACAACTGCAAAAGTTCATCGACTAATGGCCTTAGGTACACATCAATGTCGTTGCCGGGTTGCTTCGGTCCTTGGATGAGCACTGGCATCATAATGAACTTACGCTTCATGCACAACCAAGGAGGAAGGTTGTAGATACGTAGAGTCACTGGCCAGGTGTTGTGACTACAGCTCTGCTCCCCAAAAGGATTCATGACGTCTGTACTTAGACCAAACCATAAGTTCCTCGCATCACCTGCAAAGTTCGAGTACTTTCTCTCGATGTTTCTCCACTGCGACCCATCGGCGGGGTGTCTCAGTTTCCTGTCTTTCTTATGCTCTTCTTTGTGCCATCGCAACAACCTAGCATGCTCTTTATTTCTAAACAGACGTTTCAACCGTGGTATTATAGGAGCATACCACATAAACTTAGCAGGAACCCTCTTCCTGGGGGCTCGTCATCGCCCTCAACACTACCAGGGTCATCTTGTCTGATCTTGTATCGACATGTAGTGCATACCGGACATTTATCCATATTCTCGTACTTCTCGCCGTGGTACAAGATGCAGTCATTAATGCATGCATGTATCTTCTCCACATCTAATCCTAGAGGGCAGATAGTCTTCTTTGCTTCGTACGTTGTCTCGGGCAGCTCGTTATCCTTTGGAAGCTTCGGCTTCATTATTTTCAGTAACTTCTCAAATCCCTTGTCAGATAAGCCAGTCTCTGCCTTCCATTTCAATAGTTCAAGTGTGGTACCGAGCTTTGTGCTGCTATCTTCGCAATTTGGGTACAACAACTTTTTGATCCTTTTGTATGGCCTCCAACTTAAGCTTCTCCCTTTCTGTATCACATTGTTGCTTTGCATCAGAAATGACCCGACCAAGACCATCAACGGGCTCATCCGATGCCCGTTGTTCTTCTTCATTGCCGCCTCCCTCTTCTTCATTGTCTTCGATTGCAGTATCACCGTATTCTTCAGGGGACATAGGATAGCTGTCATCATCCTCCTCTTCTTCATTTTCTTCCAGCCTAACCCCTCTTTCTCCGTGCATGGCCCAACAATAATATCCAGACATGAAACCTCTCTGAAGCAGATGGCTTTGAAGGATTCTCGAGGCAGAGTGCTCCGCCACGTTCCGACAGTCGACATAGGGACAAGGCATAAAATTATCCACTTTGTTTGCCTTAGCCAAATCGATAAATTTATGCAGGCCTGCAATAAAATCGGAATCTTGTTTGTCGCCATACATCCATCGCATCCGTGCATCGATCTGCGTCATAATAGTTAACCATTACAATAACATCGTGAATAGTAAAATGACCACCCTACATGGACACATGCAATATTTTTGTATCAGTTACAGATAAAGAAGATAAGATTGCTAACCTCAGCCGAGGATACCGTGTTGTGCGAACTAAAGTGTGGCTTGGACATTTCGTCGAACACCTTGTGTGCAACTAAAGAGAAAAAAGCTAGCACCCACACCTCACACACAATCCAGCAAAATTTGGTGGGCAAAGGGCTAGGCTTATATATAGCCAGGGGAGGGTTTTTGGTCCCAGTTGATGCCACGAACCGGGACCAAAGCCCCTCCCGCGCGACACGTGGCGGCCCAGCAGCGCGCCCCCACCCAGGTCATTGGTCCCGGTTCCCGCGCGACACGTGGCGGCCCAGCAGCGCGCCCCCACCCAGGTCATTGGTCCCGGTTAATGGCACGACCCGGGACCAATGACCTTGGTGGGGGCGCGCTGCTGGGCCACCACGTGTCGCGCGGGAGGGGCTTTGGTCCCGGTTCGTGGCATTAACCGGGACCAATGCCCACCGTCGCTTCGTCGTCCCCGTGTATAAATATGAGGCCACAGCGCTCGCTTTCGCCATTGTCTCGGCCTCTCTGTAGTCGATCTCCACACCCCACCCCTTTAGCCATCGCCGCCGTCGTCTCGCCTCCCTCCCTCTCCAATCTCCACCGCGCCGCCATGGAGGTGCCCACGCTCAACCACTACGAGGTGACGATGTTTGCGTACTACGGCATCCTCGCGCCGCCGCGCGCGACCGTGCCCGCCGGATTTCGCATCAGCGAGGCGGGTGTGCCGGTGGCTCCGCTCCTTGTCCCCGGCGGATACGAGATGGAGTGCATCATCGCGGAGCGTCACCGCCAGATGCTCACGTGGATGAGGGCGTTGCCCCGGTACGTGGCGGCCAGCGAGTACTGGCCCTGGTTGTTCAAGAAGGAGCGGAAGGCCAAGCTTGGCAACCGCATCGTGGACGGGCGCGTGGTGCACCCGGTTCTCCGCAACCGAGAAGGGCGGGAGATGTTCTGGTCCGTCCCTGGATGGATCATCTACACCGCTATCGACGCCGCTAGCCGCGCAGAGGAGCTCCGTCTCCCGAACAACACCGAAATGGTGGAGATTTCGTCCAACAACGATGAGGAAGCCGGCGGCTCAGAGGACAGCGGCAGCGGAAGTGTTGTCGACTAGGAAAATTTGTAAAGTCGCATCTTTGTTTAGAAAAATTTGTGGTCGAATAATAAAATGTCTCAATTTAGATCTTTGTCTCGATTAATTTGTGGAAGATTTTTTCAAAAATACTGATCAATTCAATTTCTACCTCGAATAATTTCTGCCTCGAATTAATTTCTGCCCCGAATTAATTTACATTAATTGTTCCGGACTACTGACCGTCACGGGGTTTTTGGTCCTGGTTTGTGACATGAACCGGAACCAATGCCCCACAGAGCGCCACGTGTGCATCGCGGGGCATTGGTCCCGGTTCATGCCACGAACCGGGACTAATGCTTAGAGATGAACCGGGACCAATGCCCAGACGGCATGAACCGGGACCGTTGCCTGGCATTGGTCCCGATTATGAAAACGAACCGGGGCCAATGAAATTTGGGCGCTGGACCAAAGACCCTCTTTCTACCAGTGGTGCGTTGCTACGGCACCACACTAAATTAAATTAGACATCATTTCATATGTTTAAATATGCATGCAGTCAAAACCAAATATCATGGAATCCTCAATTAGATATTTGGTTTCGACTGCGTGCATATTTAAACATATAAAATGATGTCTAATTTGATTTAGTGAGGTGCCGTAGCAACGCACGGGTTTTGTGCCAGTACACCTTATAAATGATAAATAGGCCAGATTTTATCAGTAGTTCTACATATTCAACCGTGATGATATAAAATTAACGCATAAGCAGTGCTCTCTAGAGGCAAAAATATTGGAATTTTGGTCTAAAAGTTATTTGTATCTTGGCAGTCAGCGCCCGACAACATTGTGACGGAAGCATGAGAAGAGTCATATATACAGAAAAGTGCATAATTAACAAAATGATCAAGGACATGTACATGGAATAAATTCTAAAGTAATTTGAGCTACAAAGATCCTTAAATTTACTGTATTACCCATGCTCGTAGCTACCACGTAACCTTTTTTCAGATGAAAGGAGCACACGATCTGATGGAACAGGAGCAGACATTGCTTGTGTAAGATCGGAATACTGATTTTGAAGCCGATTAAACGCTGTTGGCCATCGCTAGCTAGTTGCCGCGGATGGCTGCGCCTGCACGAATATACTGCCGCGACACCGCAAACTTGGGTCGTCGCTGCTACCGGGGTGCATCACTTCTATTTTATGCGGCCGCTTAATCAATCTATGATTTATGGGGCATACCGCCGCATCAATCAGATACAGGTAGGCAGAATGGATGGATACCAGGTTGAACTCATCGCTGCTAGTTCGATCGGAAGGAAAAGTGTACATAAACAGGAAGGTGGTGCTTCTCCGACCTATCTTCTTCAGCGGGAGGTTTCAGCAGGTTGTGCCACATGTCGTGCACGAGCGCCTCATGCTGCTTCCAGGAGGTTCCGCCGAGGGGGTGGTGATTGTGGTCCCGCACGACGCTGCCCTCCGGTCGGCCGTCACAACATCGACCACCGAGGACATGTGAGCGAGCTTGTCAGTTGACCTCCGCGGGAAGGCGCCAGATCTTCTCCAATTTGTGATCTCGACGGCCGTCGTAGATGCCAATACCACAGGGCGACGACGACTTGAAATATATCAATCCGTTTATTGTCTACTGGCTGGACGGATTTGAAGGTCCGTAAACTCAGCGATGTACAAACATGGCCAATCGTGTTCGTGTTGCCTTGTCCAATCTGTGCAAGTATCGGAGATTGCGCGGACCAGGAAAATCGGATCGTAGAAGAGGTAGGCGCAACCACGGATACGAAGACGCCTAGACGGATGGACCAAAGCGCACTTTGACGGACGAAGAGAGAAACCTTCCTCCTTTTATTATTTATTATCAACTAGCAAAAGTACCCGTGCGTTGCAACGGGAGAGAAAAATCCCATGACATGACATGCCACTCGACGCCACACCGCCCATATTCATGATGATATTGTCAGGCTTTTATGAAAGCACTTTTATGAAGATTCCCATTATGAAAGAAATTTGAAAGCACTTTTATGAAGATTCCGAAGTATATACATGTGCTATGAAAGAAATTTTCTTTCCAAGAATTTTCAACCAAATAACAAAAGTCGATCCAACAATGATAACGATTTATGTGTGTTTCAGATGTAAAATTCAATATTTTTGCAAAACTCTCTCTTTATACCGCACGAACATATATTATATTAATTTTCTATAAGTACCAAGTACCTCTCTTTCTCAAACACAACGTTTGATACAATCTCGATACAACACAAATATTTAGATAGTATTTCTTGACGATTAATTAGAAAGCACTCGGATAAAGATTCTGAAGTGTGAAAGAAGTTTTCCTCCCAAGCGATTTCAACAATAAAATGCGATCTAACAATGATAGCGATAAATTGTGAGGTTTTTTTCAGATCTAAAATTCAAGATTTGCAACACAAAAAATGTCATAAAATATATCGGTGGAATTCCACATGCTCACATCTTGTTCACGATAAAAAACCGAGAGTACCAAGACCTATTTTCTTAATAATGATTTCTCCGTCTCTAAATCACCATATGATAATCACATCAGCCCGAGCATTATGACATGAACATCGTGATCATGTTGAACATGAATATTAGTGAGAAAAAGAGGCGGCGGCTAGGGTAAAAACCCTAACAGCCGCCACGATCTACTTCGTCCTCGCCGTCTGCGATCGAGCATCGACGGGTCCCCGCCTCCTCTGCTTGCCGCTCTGGCGGCGGGAGGAGGTGGGGACCTCGGACCTGCGCTCGGCGGTGTAAAAGGTCCCTAAAGTTAGAGTCTGGTCATCCGACATCGTCGTTATGGTGGCTATGGCGACGTTGTGCGGGACAAGAATAAGGTATACCCGTCTCCTCTTCCACCTCGTCGGCGACGATCCTGCTGCTGACGTTGAGGAGAGTGGGCATTCGTCTGGTCGCCGCTTCTATGTAGTGGTGGATCTCGTCCAGTCTATATGTGTTCTGGATCTCGTCCAGTCTACGTGTGTTTTATGTTTGGTGTTATAAGTTTCAGATCAATTCAAGGGTTCAATGGCGGCAACTTCATCTCTGGAGCGCTGGTCCTTAGGGGCACGTGCACGAAGACTTCCCGACTGTCATCAACAATGGCATGCCGGCTCCAGTAATGGAGCGGCGACAGCGACGCGTCGGCGGTCGCTCTGGCGACAGTAGTATTCGTTAGGTGGTCCAAAGACCTTGATGTAATTTTTATTATGTTTAGGATACTTTGTACTTCTTATGAACTCATGAAATAGATCCGGATCTTTTTCCTTAAAAAAAACATGAATATCAGTACATAGCGAGAAAATAAATCATCCATGAAAGCTCGTCCACGAAAATATTCTATACCAAAAAAAATTGGAAAAAGATCCGAGCTCACATCCAAAAAAAGATCTAGAAAGAAATGGATCAAGAAAAAATATCATGAATCAACCTCCGTGATTTTTTATAGATGTATATCGAGCCCACCATGGCCATGCCTTGGGAGGCAGCGGACTGTGCCTGCTTCCTGATTTCGTTTTTTTTTTTGCGGAAAAAGATCCAGATCTATTTCATGAGTTTATAAGAAGTATAAAGTATCCTAAACATAATAAAAAAATTACATCGAGATCTTTGGACCACCTAACGACCACTACTACCGCCAGAGCGAGCCGTCGATGCGCCGCTGTCGCCGCTCTATTACCGGAGCCGGCATGCCGTTGTTGATGACAGTCGAGAAGTCTTCGTGCACGTGCCCCTAAGAACCAGCGCCCCGGAGATGAAGTTATCGCCATTGAACCCTTGATTTGATCCAAAATTTGTAACACCGAACCTAAAACCAACGTAGACTGGACGAGATCCAGAACACACGTAGACTGGACGAGATCCACCACTTCATGGAAGCGGCGACCAGACGAATCCTCACCCTCCTCAACGCCAGCAGCAGGATCATCGCCGATGAGGTGGAAGAGGAGGCAGGTATACCTTATTCTTGTCCCGAACAACGCCACCATAGCCACCATAACGACGATATCGGATGACCAAACTCTAACTTTAGAGATCCTTCTACACCGCCGAGCGAA
The DNA here is from genome assembly GCA_910589775.1 of Avena eriantha. NCBI lineage: Eukaryota > Viridiplantae > Streptophyta > Magnoliopsida > Poales > Poaceae > Avena > Avena eriantha. The sequence continues at coordinate 194,068,611 of OU342742.1, read as the reverse complement.
GGTCCGAGGTTCCCACTTCCTCCCGCCGCCGGAGCGACAAGCAGAGAAGGCAGGGACCCGTCAATACTCGGTCGCAGACGGCGAGAATGAAGCAGATCGTAGCGGCTGCTAGGGTTTTCACCCTAGCCGCCGCCTCTTTTTTCTCACGGGAGGAGACACCCTGCTTCCTGAATTCGTTGCGAGGTAACAAATTACTATGGTGTATTTGAGCATGTAACGAAAACGATAGCGCCATTGACTCCTATGCCAGTGACGTGTGTAGCTTCGTAAATCTGCCGCGACCATAGGGAGTGCCCTGCATGTCTTATGAAATAGGCCCTGTCATGCATTCCATCGAGCCGGCGGCGCTCCTAATTCTCACGGTCTCAAATTGATCATCGAAGGATGTGAGTTCCTCCAAGAAAAGAAAACGGCGTAAGGCTGGCCACAATTGTCCCACGAGGCATCATCTGATCCAATGAGGAGTTCGTCGGCGGCGGTTTGTCTTGCCGCCTGGTCAGGAGCCCATGGTCGAGGTGCATCACCACTGTTTTCGATGTAGTCTCCTCAACCGCATGTGTGTACTCGATGGGATCTCACCCGTACGTATAGCTGTTCGTATAGCAAACCAGTGTTGGGAGCCGTGAGACACGCCGCTGGGAAAGCCTAACTTCAATTGATCTCTCATACGTGACGTCAGGCCCGTCCATGAGGGTGCACGAGGTGCACGACCGAACAGGGCCCCCAAAAGAGTGGGGCCCCCGAATCCACTAATCTACCTTTAAGAGATATAATTAACCAGAGGGAATACATCTGGCCCGGCCTGCTGCGTGCATGTTGTTCATCTTGTAGTCCTGGCCTAATCATCAGTTCACACGTTGACGCCTTGGCAGTTCATCCGCGCATCTAGGCGACGGTAGCGCTGCGTCTGCTCCATTCATTGCCATCTAAATCTTCCACTCATTAAGTAACTGCCTATCTAAATTAGTTCTCGATCTCTCCTCTACCGCTCGCCAGGCCCTTGGGGCGTTCGGAAGTTGGCATGGTGTGTGGTGTACTGTTGTAGGCTCCTGTAGTCATTCAACATCACCTGTTCGCCACCGCTATATAAACAACTAGGTTTGCTTGAGGCTGGATTTTGGCCATTTATTAAGGATCCACTATAACCAGTGATTGGAGGTTAGTGTTGCTTGCTATAGTATGGACTAATCAGAAAATTATTCATTTACAGCTTGTGTTATTTTTCAGTGAGAAGGTCCATGAATATGGATAATGGACGATTAGCTATTTTGCTTTTTCAGTTGGAAATGCGGAATTCGAGACTTATAAAAATATTGGGGATGAGGTCGATTTAAGCAGAGCAAATAGTTAGCCCTGTTTAAGGCCTCATTTTTCAGTTCGCTCCGGGGCCCCGAATTTCTAGCCCGGCCTACTGCGTGATTGAGTTTAGGTCGGGAAGGACTAATGTCTTATTGCCTCACCCTGAGTTGTACACGTAGAGAGAGGTAGCACGGGCGAAAGCAAACGGGACCTGACCAACGTATACGAACACAAGCACGCACGATGCGACTTAGAAGACGTAAAGTCGGATGGACCAAAACGCACTACGACGGATCAAGAAAGAAACCTTAGCCTCTTTATTATACAAGCACGATGCGACTTAGAAGACATAAAGTCAGACGGACCAAAACGCACTACGATGAACCAAGAGAGAAACCTTAGCCTCTTTATTATTAGGTATAGAAATCATAAGTTGATAGCTTTATGTTTTTGAGACCAAACCGATTAACGAGAGTACCGAAGAACCAGTAAGAACTGATAATGAACAACGATCTGTACATATATATCATTTCAGTTGTCCTTTTCATACAACGTCTCAACACGTGATCGTATAATTTGTTTTTATTTGAAAATTTAAGGGGAAACAGAAGTTAAATATTTTTTGTTCATGCACCGGCTTATCGTACAAGGAAAAAATTAATTACAATCAGCAAAAACTGAAATTTATAGAGCAAGTCGGACATCCACGTCGTCACTATTCTTTTGGACCGTCGGATGGTCCCCGGTATCGCCATCTTATCGCGTCGGGGGCCACAAGACACGATAAATCAGTGAGCTGCCAAGCCTTCGTACGCACGAGAGTATAGTTTACTGAGCGCACGTTGCAGGAGAACTGACCGTGCTGTCCGGGTCTTATACAGGCTACGGCGCCGAGATCCCGCATTGTTATCTCTCACATTTTCCTACTTCTTTTCGCTCCACGAAAATTCTTAATTTCTTAGTCGGTATATATTCCTTATTCCGCTGCTTGCAATTAGGGATATTATAACCGAGACAAGAGGAAGCTCTCTCACGCCCTATGCATTTCTGGCCGTCAGATAACATCATCTGCCTATTTCTAGCCATCGGATGCTCTTCAAATCCTGCATGCGCCAAATATCCCTTAGAAACGCTTCTCTGGACATCAAATAGGATTTATGTGATTAATTGGACCCGTAATAACTAATTACCATGCAATAAAATCAACAGACGGATTCCAATTTCTTTTCACATTAATAATGTTGCACAACACTTACTACCATATTAGTGTACTATGACTCCTCATCCTCGGCCCATTCAGCAGATGCCACGGTTTGGTAGACGTGCAGGTAAAAAAAATGTATGGTAGACGCGACGACGAAGTAAGCAAAATAGAATAGAGCTTGGTAATACGACGTCTGGTCCATCACGACAAAAAACCAATGAACATTTCTTAAATAAACCTAAAATACAATAAAAGATTTTTTTACCTAAAATGCAATTTAAATAGACTTTTACCATTTCACAAATTTCCATATTCCTAATAGACCGGTGCGGCAACGCGCACCTACATGATCTAGTGTTGTGTACGACTGGTGGGTTCTTCTTCCTCCTTGTTTTCGATTGTTCATCTTAGATGGTGGTGGGTTGCGTCCTCTCCGCTTCTTCTTTCTCAACCTTCTTTCTCTATATATGATTTCTTTCGTCGCTAACATGCTAATAACCACTCATTTTTCTCAGGTTTCCTTCTCCTTTGGTTCTACTATTCTTCCTATCTTCTCTGTCGTCTTCGCTTCTTCTATTGGTTATTGCTTTTTTCCCCTTTTTTATGCTTCCGTTGTCCTCCTACCTTCTTGCATCGATTAAGGTCACATGTTCTTCGTTACGTTTTCTGCATGTCTTGTCACACTTGCATGCTTAACTTTTTTTTCTTATTCATATGTTTAACTTTTCATTCTCTCGGGCCAGGGTGTACGGTGTTTTCTTATGCGATAAGGCTTCTACGCACGGTGAGTCTTCTGTCACTTTTATGGTTTCTTCGAGGTTTTCTCTTTCTATATATGATGTTTTATTTGTTATTGTCGTACTATCCCTTTCATTCTTCTCTATGTATTTCTTATTCTCTCTTAGGTTTGTTGAACTTTTGAAGCGGATAATATCCTAGTGTGATCGTCCAGAACCGCAACATCGATAGGCACCGTCGCTGTGCTTCTTGATCGATGTAAGTAGCCGCCTTTTTCACTTATTGCTCTTCTCGAATTGTCATGCACGCTTTAGTTTCTGCGCCTAGGTTTCTCCATAATTTTTTAATGCATGTTTTTCGTTGTGCAAGGTCAGGCCACGAGAACAATAGGTATCTTCTAGATAAACGTATGATCGTTCTAATGTTTCTTCCTCACGTGATAGGAATACTTTTGTTGGGAAACACGGCTAGACCCATGTCCAGCGACCGTATAGGCATGGTTGGAGTAGAGTCTCTTCAAGCCATTTGCAGGTCGCACGTCGTAACACACGAGCCCGTGCACTCAAAGAAGAATCCTCTTTGTCCTACTCTACATCCTTGATACTTTCAGGTTCGTTCTCTCACTATGGACGGTCTAAGCCTTTGTAATGGTCTTGCGTGCTTCCATTGTTGAACGCCTCACCAGTATGTTGCCTTCGCCGTTAATCTGGCGTGGAAGCTACTATATTACTTCTATTAGGTTTACATCCTATTCGGTCACTATCGTGATGTGTATACATCTTTCTTTTGCACAAGACTAACTCTCATGTTCCTATCGGATCTGGAGATGGGCTTTGAGGAAGCCATCGTGGTCGTTAGGTTTTCTAGAGCGTGGGATTATCGAAATGGTACCCACAATGGGAAAATCATGCGCGTGGTCATGGTACTGCTTCACTCGAAGGTAACGCTTAATTGTTACTTATCCTTTTATCTTACGATGTATGGTGTACTAAAAATGTCTACTTATGAACAGTGCAACGAGATGTATGTTGAAATTGGTGAGAGAGTCCTCGGCAGCTGTGCATTGTGTTGTTTACTTAATTATGATACATTGTGCTATTTGCACCATCCTACCAGCTTCATTGAAAGAACATATGTAACAATCAAACGAATTGAGAGGCGATGTATTTAGTCGGATTCTTTTCAGGCTTCCTTCGTACCCATCCTGCATGAGGACATCAGGCGCCCAAAAACATTGGATGTACTGGAAAACAACGATTTTCAGAAAGCTAACCCTGTCACACAATAGAGGAATGCCGTTACTTAGATTTTTCAACAACAGCTCCCAGAACGCTTGATTTATAACAGATCATGATCTTGACCAAGCCATCTTGCAGAAGCTGAACAACCTAGTCGAAGTACATAAAGCCTACAAACCGTATGTACTAGGATGTCGCAATGATAGGATACTACTTCATTATCTGCAAGGGTCTAATGTGATAATAGCATGCGATCCAATTGGTGCAAGTGGAACAGTGATACCATAACCACCAATTTGGCGGAGATCTTATTATGACAGCGGAACAATTCTCGGTTCGAAAAACCATGGGCAATTGTCTTGACATTGTTGAAGCAATTTTTGGTTGTTTGGATAGTAACCGGTCGTAACCAAGCCCTGTCTAGAGGTACTTATCAGAGTTAGGATAATGGAAGGACTGGATTGAACGTGTTGAGATGCTAGCTCAGATTAATCACATATCAGCAACTCTCATAGGGGGCATTTTGTACTAGCCAACAATGAAGTCTAGATATATAATTGTCTTTCACAATGTGATAACAAAACTGTGTTATATTCAGTCACCACATGATACACATGATATCTCCAGACGCAACCTTCACATCACTAAGGTCATGATGGAGATGTTTCCCTTGCAGTTATAAGAGACTTCACTCTGAAAACCTGGTCCAGTGTAAGATCATTAACTGGCAAATGGGAAGCTTGTGTGCCTCATATAAAGGTTGAATTGAATACTCTCCTTGGCCTTGACAAATCATGGCTATATAGTGGGAAAGATGTAGTAAGATTACTCTGCACATTTAAGGACAAATAAATAGTGGTTATATGAGTGAAGGAGGGAGTATTCGAATTAAATCTAAGTGGCATGAAGTGTAATAAGTTTAGATTTCTTAAAAGTTGGTGTACTTTACAACCCAACTTAATGTCACCTGGTTGGTGCGGTCATTCATATGTAATCCTTGCATTCGTACATCTATGATTTTTCTGATTTTTTTTTCATTTACTTCAGCACCGACATGATCCAGAGTGCTAGATCAAAGGATCGAAAAGTAAGTCCTATCATCAACCAAGCTGATTCAGAGTGCAGCATTAAGGAGACGAAAATAACACTCGTATGAACAAGAAATAATTCTTTGGGAAATCAAGTGTTAGCTCATGTTGTGTTATTTGGAGCTACAGTCTGATGTTTGTTTGTTTGTTTTGGTAGCGGATAGAACTATGGTTGCACTTTTATTTGTGTTGTAGTCACAACAGTAGGGGCTAGAACATTAGGGTTGTCTAATGTCTGTTCGTTTTGAAGGTCTATGTGTGTCTGATGAAACTTTCTTTTATGTGATGAAATGGTGTTCTCTTTAGATAGTAATGTATGTGTGACGAAACCTTGTTTATGTAATCTAGATATACTCGAAGCTAGTGTTTGTGTTTTGATAGTATGCAATAGTATTTGTTTTGCAGCAGTCTTTTTATTTGATATGTATTACTACCATTTAGTTAGTGTTTCATGTAGAAGGGTTTGTGCCGACACCTAAATAATTAGTAGACCTTGGTTGCACACCATTTTACATATGCGTTGAGATAAATGGAACTACATTCTTGAATCGGAGCTACTTCACATATTTGTTTGTTGTTATGTTATTTGACGATGATAATGGAACCCAACCCTGTTATCAGGGGTCCTATGTAAAACAAACATTCTTGTATCAGAGATCCGTATTTTCATATGCGTTCTAGATGATCTCTCTCTCCCCGACTTAGATTCCTAAAATAGAGGGAGAATTACCTAATTTTAAATTTTTCTTTAGACAACCATCAAATTTAAAATCTCAGTCGAGCGGTAAAACCTACCGCCTACCCCGTTTCAATCGGAGGCATCCAATTTATATTATGGATGATTAGTTGATATGACTCTTGGCCTTCAATTCCTGACCAAATAGCGTACGGTCTACATGACCTTTTTCTATCATTACTTGGCTGGCAGCCAAATTCAAATTTGTGATTGAGCGGTAAAATCTTCCATCGACCCCTAATTTCGTGCCACTCCTTTTCAAACATATTGAGGAAAAATCTCTCACCGAGAGAGTACCATTTTTCTATTATTACTTGTACGCTAGAAAAATTCAAAATCAAAGTCGAGCAGCAAAAATTACCGTGCGGGTACCCTATTTGATATCGGAGGTAGTATCTAATTTTCTATACAAAAATATGGTCATGGATGATTAGTTGATGTGACTCTCGGCCTTAAATTTCTGTATAGATAGCGTACGGTCTACTACCTTTTTCTATTAGTAGATGGATGCTAACCAAATTCAAAATCTCAATCGAGCAGCAAAATTACCCACCGACATTGAAGCATTTCGCGCTCCTACATTTCAAAAACATGATGCAAAATCTTCCACCGAGGGAGTACCGATTTTTATTAGTAGATGGATGCTAGCCAAATTCAAAATTTCAGTCGAGCGGAAAATTTTCCGCCTATCCCATTTTAATCGGAGGAATCGAAATTTCGGTGCAAATATATGGTAATGGTTGATGAGTTGATGTGACTCTTGGCCTTGAATTTCTGAACAAATGTACTAGTACGCACTATAGTACTACCCTTTTATATTTTTACTTGGCCGATGGCCAAATTCAAAATCTCAATCGAGTGAAAAAAATCTCTCACCGAACCTGAAACATTTTAAACCCTTCCGTTTCAAACACTATAAAATTCACACTCTACCCATTATTGAGACGACCAATGGGCAAGCTAAATACGGTAGCTTGGGGGTGCGCTCCTAATTATTTTACTGGTCACCTTTATGGTTGTATCTATTCGATCCTTATCCCGCTGACCCTCTCAAAAAACTCAAGCTCATTTCTCATGCTCTCAACTCTATGACCACCACGCACGGGCCAGCCGCACTTCCCCAGCCAGTTAACCTGAAGGGGTTCCGAGGTAGAAAACAAAAACTTCCTACTACAAAAATGTACCAACCCAAGATTTATCTATGGAGAAGTACAGTAACGAGCAGGATACGGTGATCATACATTTGAAGACCGAAAGTCGGGATTACGTTCCTGCACAAATGTTGTCGATGAAGACGAGCGTCGTAGACCTCAAAGTCTAGAAGGCTTCAAGCGTCTAGATCCACTAGTGGTGGTGCCTCGTCGAGTTTTACACATGTACGGTGTAAGCGACATCTCCCGGGCCCCGGTCCATCAAGGCAGCAGAAGAAGATCCGGACTGATTTCAACGGCACGAGGGCATGCGCTCGGTGGAGAAACCTCTACCTCGTGTAGCACATTCCTAACTTGGGAACACGCTTGAGAGGGAGAGAGGGAGGGAGAGAGAGAGAATGGTCAATTCCAACTTGTGGGATTGACTTGATTGAGGAATTGTGGCAAATGTCACCCCTGTATATAGGAAAATTTGGGCTACTCCCACCCTCCAAGTCTCGGGGTGGGACTAAACACTTGGGAGAGGTATAGGAGGGGCCGGTCGATGGTGGGGATGAGCCCCACCCGCCCGTCCAAGCCCACTAGGGGGCTAGTGGAGTGGGAGCCCTCCTACCCTTGGTCGCATGGCCCTTGTGGCCCTTGGCTCCTCCCTCTTGGGCCATCTTCCGTCCTAGGGAAGGCCCATGTGGGGGTTTTTCCTTTTTATTTTTATTTAAATAAATAAATATTAAAATTAATTCATAATTAAATATTAAATACATTATTTAATTTCTCCTTGTTCAAAACTCTTGTTTAATAAACTCCTAACACTTCGATATTCTCTCTTGAACACTTCCGGTTCTCTCTTCATATTTCTCTATTGGTAGTAGATCCACCCACATCGTCGATTACCCTTAAGCGTCACACCCATATGGTTTGGAAATGTTTAGGTATGAAGGAGACATCTCCCCGATCAAGTGATCATCAGCGGTATCTGGAAACACATGATGATCCCTTCACATCCCATGAATTCGGTTGTTTGCTTGAACCTTCTAAATGTCTAGTCTTATTCCCTTTGCACAATGATACCTAGTTTTTCCAAGACCTGATCTCATGTATCCTATATAGTTCGATATTGTTACCCGACAAATACGTTTACTCGTTCATGTGATATCACATCCCTGTGACCTAGTCACGTTCTTGCAAGCTCTCTGATGTGGTCTCACCGAGTGGGCCTACAGTATCTATCCATCACTCGGATAGGCAAATCCTGATCTCGATCATATGCCTCAACCATTCCTCTGGAATACATGAAACACACCTTTATGGCCACCCAGTTACGGACATGACAGTTGATGTGATCAAACAAGCCGTGGGAGATAGTGATTAAACATGTTCTCATGGTCAAAGGATTAAGTCACTACACTTTGCTTGATATTGCAACATTAAACTTTGTGACTAGATCACATTGCAATTCTATGGTCGAGTGTGTCCATCACTTCATTAAGCGATCTCGTTGTCAGGTGATTTTTTTATGTCAAGTCCATGATTGAGAAACCTCTGTCATCATCTGCCCAACGAACTAGTACTAGAATATACTAGGGACATTGTTGTTTATATACCACACATGTATTAATGTTTCCGCTTAATACATTTATAGCATGATACAAAACTATTATGAACATTTAGAGTTATAACAATAAAACAAGATAATTTATTAGCCTCTAGGGCATATTTCTTTTATTCTCCCACTTGCGAGTAGAATTACACTAGTTTACAATGGGCAATAACATAACATCAATAGTATCCCGGTTTTGATCATGCTTCTTGTGTGGGAGAGGCTTGGTGAACGGATCACCTACATTCACATTTGTGTGTACTTTACAAATTCTAATGTTACCCTTAGCAACAAATTCTTTTATTACATGGTAAGGTCGATCTATATGCTTGGCCATGGAGTGGAACCTCTGGTCCTTTACATTCACAATGCCTCCGTGTTGTCGCAGTGGATGCACACAGGGTCTTGCACGCTTGAGAACACTCCAAGTTCAATAATGAACTTCCTCATCCAAACATCTTCATTAGCTGCTTCTACGGTAGCCATGTACTCCGACTACATTGTAGATTGAGCCACGAGCTTTGATTCCCGCTCCTCCAACTCACCGTACTGCCATTAACCATGAACACATACCTTGTTCAGATTTCCTGACATCTAGATCAGTGCAGAAGCATGCATCCACGTAACCTGTTATGACAAGTTCTTCTTCACGTCCTTCAAAGACTAGAAGCATGTCATTAGTTCTTCTCAAGTACTTGAGGATATTTTTAACAACATTCAAATGAACCGACCCAGGGTTGCTTTGGAAACGGCTCGTCAAGCTAAGAGCCAAGGCTACATCTGGTCTAGTACTCATCATGGCATAAATGATGGAGCCAATGGCCAAGGAATAATGGAATGCCTCCCATTGCTTCCTTTTCAATTTCTGTTACTGGTCATTGAGTACACTCAACTTGTCACCTTTTATGATTGGCAAAGAACCTTTCTTTAATAGATCCATTCAGAACCACTTCAGAATCTTTTCTAGGTAGGTGCTTTAACCAAGAGCCAACAAATGCTTTGATCTATCTCTATAGATCTTAATGCCTAATATGTACACAACTTTACCCATGTCCTAATTCATAGAGAATTTACTACTTAAATACTATTTCATGCTATTCCGAAGATTCACGTCATTCGCTACCAATAATATGTCGTCCACATATAGTACTAGGAATGCCACCGAACTCTCATTCACTTTCATATATGTGTAGGGTTCTTCTGCGTTTTGGACAAATCCAAAAAATTGAGGACTTCATCAAATCGTAGATTTCAGCTCCGCGATGCCTGCTTGAGTCCATTAATGGACTTTTGAAGCTTGCATACTTTACCAGCATCCTCTAGATTGAAAAAACTGCTATTAGAATCCGAATACAACCCTTCCCCAATGTTGCCATTCATAAAGGCGGTTTTCACATCCATCTGCCATATTTCGTAATCAAAATATGCAGCAACTGCTAGTAGAATTTGAATAGACTTTAGCTTTGCTATGAGAGAGAATGTCTCTTCATAGTCAATTCCTTGAATTTGTTGGAAACATTTTGTGACAATTCGAGCTTTGTAGACAGTGATGTTTTCGTCAGCGCCCGTCTTTTTCTTGAAGATCCATTTATTCTCGGCAGCCTTTCGGCCTTCAGGAATATCTACCAAGGTCCATACCTACTTCTCATACATGGACTTCATTTCGGATTCCATGGCTATACTCCACTTCTCGGGTTCAGGGCCTTCCATTGCTTCCATGTAGGTTGCAGGTTCATCATGTTCCACAGTCATGACCATGTTCACAAGATAACCGTACCATTCAGGAGCAACACGTTTTCTTGTTGACATGCGGGGTTTGATAGCTATCTCCTCATGAGGTTCATGATCATCATCATTCGCTCCCACTTCAATTGACAAGGGTGGATCTAGAACAGCTTCCATTGCGACACTCGATATTTGAAGATCAGGGTCAGTAATCTCATCGAGTTCTATCTTCCTTCCACTTACACCTTTCATGAGAAACTCTTTCTCTCGGAAGGTACCGTTCTTTGGGACAAACATTTTTCCCTCAGCTTGGTTGTATAAGGTATATCCGATAGTCTCCTTTGGATATCCTACAAAGATGCATTTTCTCTTTAGGTTCGAGTTTGTCAGGATGTAGTTTCTTAACGTAAGCCTCACATCCCCAAAGCTTTAGAAAAGACAACTTTGGCTTGGTGCCCTGCCATATATCATACGACGTTATCTTCACGGATTTGGATGGCGCTCTATTTAAAATGAATGCAGTAGTCCCAAGTGCATATCCCCAAAAATATATAGATAAGTCCGTAAGAAACATCATAGACCGTAGGTTATCCAATAGGGTGAGATTATGTCTCTTGGATACACCATTACGCCGTGGTGTTCTAGACAGTGTAAGTTGTGGTACAATGCCACAAGCCTTCAGATGTGTGACAAACTCGTAACTCAAATACTCGCCCCCTTGAATTTTTTGAATTTTTCAAATACCACAAGCCTTCAGATGTGTGAAAAACTCGTAACTCAAATACTCACCCCCTTTCATGTCGAGTTGATTCTCAACTTCACTCTTAAATTCTTTGAATTTTTCAAAGATTTCAGACTTGTGCTTATCGTCGGATTGATGACAAGTACGCCATGAGGGGGTCCTCGAGGCGTGCGGAAGAGAGGGGTGTGAGACGTATGGTGTTACGAGACGGTGAGCACACAAGTTTACCCAGGTTCGAATCCGCCGGCTTTGGACGGATCCTACTCCTACTAGTAATCCAGTAATACAGCAGAGCCAGAATATGGGTTACAAGGGGCTCGCCTGTGCGAGTTGAGATTGTAGACTATTGGGTGCCTTAAAGGCTCTCCCTAGGACGGCTTATATAGATACCCGGCCTAGGGTTTATAGGAGAGATCTATCCGGCTATGACTAAGAGTCTGTTACAAAGTACATCTTGAACTACAAGTAACACTATGGGCCTATGTCGGTTAGTCTTATGGGCCTTCCCATAACCGGACTGTACTCCGTCTCTTCTCCCTAACTAGGTTGCCCGTGAAGCAAATCTCTAACCCGAAGTGGGCCACCCTGGTCAGTAAGGAACTGTGATGATACCCGAAAAGTATATCCCCAACAACAGCCCCGGAAGTTTCCAAGATCCAAAGTCAGATTCATCATCATCTAGATTGATCTTCGGCTTGCAGAATCTTGATGGGTTCCTGAAATTTCAAAACAAAAGATACGATACGGGTCTCAAAATATGTCGGACCTATCAGTACATTAGTCGTGTTTCCAGCTCGTAATTCAAACTAAGCTGGAACTTGGTCTCTGACGTCATCTGACGCCAGTCATGGTCAAGTCACGTCACTAACAGACATTTCCTGTCAGCACGACCGTTGGTGGGTCCATCTTTCGCGGAACTGAGGCGTTGTTTTAATGCGTGCGTGGAGATCGAGGCAGCGTAATCATCGCGTGGGGGCTTCCCAGTTCTTTCCACGACGCGTGGCCTTTTTACTGTAACATTTGCATGAATCTTGGTGCGGTTGGCGGTTATAAGGGGTGAGGATTCCTTTTCCTCATTTTATTCACCTATTCCATGTGCCCGTTTCCTTCTCCCCCACTTCTCCCACGCGCACAGAGCTGCCTTTCCACCAAAAATTCCTAGCGCTGCCCATCCAAGGTCACCGGCGCACCTAGAAAAATTGCTTCCACATCATCTTCCGGTGCAGCCGCGACGACAGAGACGGCAACGGCGGTGAAAAAGGAGAGAAACCGCGGGGTCTGGATCCCATGCATCCGCGACGACGAAAAGCTCCGCGTCGTAGAATAAGAAGGGCTCCTCTGCACCGGCGACTGGCGGAACAGCTTCGGCGAAGCCATCCCCAACCCTCGCAACAGCGAGCGGGTGCACTTCGGCACTCACCTAGATAGAGGTTTATCCTTTCCTCCCTCAGATTTCTTTTCTGAGGTGATAGATCACTACGGTGTTCAACTTCACCATCTCCCCCCGAACTCCATCTTAGAGATGAGCGCTTATGCATCTTTGTGTGAGGGGTATCTCGGCATTAGGCCGAGTCTCACTCTTTTCCGGTACTATTTTCATGTCCGGAGAAACTCCATCATCGTCGGTAATCCTTACATTACCAGTACAATTAGTTTATCAGATAGGCATGAGCGTGTTTATCCTCGGATTTTAGCTAGTGAGTTAATCAAACAATGGCTGGCTACCTTTTTCTATCATAAGGATATTCCCGCTCCTGGCAAAGCTACTACATTGCCGGCTTTCATCGATGGAGCTGCCACGCCTCAATCATCTTGGGACGAGGTCACTCCAGCTCTCAGTGACAATTTGCTTCTCGCCAAGAGGCGGATTGAATATCCGATGATGCACAAGGGCCTGAGAGGGTCGGACTTGGTCCAGTGTTGGGTGGCACGCCAGATCCAACCTCTCTAGCACCATGGCGACCGACTGATGCATTCCTTCACGACATCGAAAAAAGACTCCCTCCACATCAGCTCCAAGGCCTTAAAGCCGCAAGAATATATAAGCCAAATCAAATGGCTAATAAGGGAGTAGATTGAGAGGAAGATTCCGGAGCTTTCCCTGGACATGCATACATCGGAAGATCCTGTCGTGCTAGTAAGCTTTAGCAATAACCCTTTTATGTGTTTCACCTTTAAGTTATTTCGCAACACTGAGATACTATTTTCTTTTCAGCTTGCCGACGTCCCCGAGTCGGAATTAGCTCCTATCGAGGGATATCCTCCCGATTTTCTCAGGAGGAGGAATTGGTCCCACTGCCGGACGTTGTGCCTAGGAAGTGCAAAGCTCCAACAGTGGCTATCGGCACAAAGGAAGTGCCAGTTGTGAAGAGGTAACTTTCCACACAACTTCCGCCTTTGTTCTTTACTTGTGATTTGTTCAGAGATATAATGTTCTTCATTCAATTATTTTCTCAGAGCTAAACAACTTATCAAGGGCAAGGGGAAGGGGAAGGGAACTACTTCAAAGCCCCTGCATCAGACGAAGCTAACTTTGGCTTCTCCTACCGTGGCTCCTCCAACTCCTGCCCCTCAGCCTTCTACAACACCGGAAATTACTCCATCTCTGATCGTTGCAGAAGATCTGGCTCCTTCAGCAGAGCCAGCGATCCTTGAGTCGCAGACTGACGTCACCATGGGTGACTCAGGTTTTGATAAGGGTGAACCCTCTTCGGGTAATGATCCCTCGGTAGAAACCTTCACCAAAAATCTCCTGAACAATTCGGGACTTGCCAAATTTGGCTTATCTCGGAAATCTGCGAAGGAAATCCAGCGGTTGGCCCAGCAATGCCTGGAAAGTCGAAATCTTTCTGCCAAAGAAGAAGCACAATAAACGGAGGACGTCAAGTACTCCGAACTTCTCGAACAAGTCCGCCTTCGCGACGAGGGACTGAGAGCTGGCGTGCTACCACCTCCACCAGTGATCCCGCTCACCCTCGCTGAGAAGGTTACCACTGAAGTGAACATGTGCCTGAGCAAGCTCACACATGAACATCATGTAAGTCGGAATTCCAACTCACGTTTTTCTTTATGGTACTTTATATCATATCCTCTAGCCCCAAGCATGAAGTTGGATAGACAATCCGGGTTTATGCTTCCTTAGGATGCCAAAGAATGAACTAGTGTAGCCCCCAAGGCTCGTGCTGCTATTAGCTACAATATTAGCCCGAGTCTTTAGTAGTCTTCTGACTCTGGGTATTCTGGCTTACAGAAAGTTAATTCATATAACCAGGAATTGTTGAAGAATATCTGCAACAAGCGGAGAGAGATCAAAGCTCTCCGACTTGAAAATGCTGAACTAAAAGTTTCCAAGGATGAGGCCGAAGGTAAACATTCCGAGACTCAAACCTTGTCTTGCGTTTTCATAGTCAAATATTTTTGTTGAACTGTTGTTCTTTTGACTTACAGCACTGGTAAAGCAGTCCTGCGCTATGATTGAAGAGGCCGAGATCTGAAGACCTTGGTGATGGAAAACAAAGATCTCCGCCGAGAGCTAGACCAGCTTAAGGCAAATCATGAGAAGAGCATTGCTCAAGTTCTCGAATCCTCCTCCATGGCCACCGTGGAGCGTGATCGCAAGATTGCGCTCCACGAGAAGAAAATCTCGGATCTTACCAATGACTTGTTCAGAGAGAGGGACATTTCTGAAGCACTCCGGGCTGAACTCCAGAGTCTCCGTGAGGAGAAAACCAAAGTCGATGATATCATCTTTGGTATGTTTCCATCTTTCTGACTTGTCTACATTCTTCGACTTTTTCGATGTCTGATTTTATTTAACCATTTTGCATTATATGCATAGGTCCTCTTAACTTGACGGACTCCACCTCTGCTGAGCCTCGCACCCACCGGTTACCCAACTCGGTGATTTGCTTCATGACTTTCACCAATCCCTCGAGGATATTGGCGAAGCTCGCAAGGATCCAAATATGCATATCATGTCCAAATTTTAGGTGCGAGACAAGGAAAACGAGATGCCGCAGCTTGTCCAGGACTGGAACATGTCCTACACGCGATCCGCAGCGTAGAACGCTCTCACAATGGTCATGAGCCACCATGGAAGCATGGAAATCTGGCAAGTGACCAGAGGGTATTCTACTGTGGACGAAGACCGCCAAGAATAAGATATCAAAGCCATCATGGACTTCTGCGCCGGATATGGGTGCCACGTAGCTGATTTGACCAGCTACGACACTCCCTTCTTCACCCGCATGGACACGCCGCCTCCTCCTCCCGAAGAAGTAGCTGAAGTTTCCTATGATGATCAAACCATATCGGATTTCAACATCTTGGAACGCTATCAAGCCGAGGCCGTTGTATCCAGCGAGCCGGCAGCTCCTACCTCTCCTTCGACATCATAGATCATTAGAAAGAACAGATGTGTTATTCTGAAAACATTATGGGTCTGTAAATAAGTAGTATGATACTTTTGCTAGTGCTAAGTTTTAGTTTATCTATTCAGCACTTTTGACTTTGATATTTTGTGCCTAAAATGTTTGCATAAGCACTTATACTTTTTTGTGTGCACTTATCGTTTATCTGGCTTTCCGCCTCATCCCTTTGATGAGCCGGCTAAACTTTCAATACGGAAATTTTGCCGAGCAACGGAGCTCAATTGCTAAACTAGTTTAAACACGGAAACAAAACCGACTTCCAGTACCAACAATTCACTACTCAGAAAATACCCGCATCCGGCAATCAGACAAATAACCCAAGTATAGATGAGGGAATATAGATTTATACCCAAAGGTAGCAATTTTAGAATCAGAAATCTAAACCGGAACAAACATGAGCATAAAGTACTTTCAAGTATTCTGAGATTTTTGACTTTGTGACATGATCATTCGGAAATAAGATGGTAAAAACTTCTCAGAAAAAACTTGAGGCAACCAAAACTTTTATTTCTCATAGAACATGTACACATATATTACAAAGAAGGATAAACTAAGAATAAAAGGGACGTAGCTGAGCAATATTCCACGGTGTGTCTAACTTATCCGGATTTGTACTGCCTCCAACTCTCTTTCTCTTCTTAGTAGTAGGTCTTTCTTTGACTGGCCGCATATCAGTTAGGTAGTATGAACCATTGTGTAATACTCGACTAACTAAAAATGGCCCTTCCCATACTAGGGAAAGTTTGTGCTTTCTTTGTTGCACAAGTCGGAGAACCAAATC
Organism: Avena eriantha; assembly: GCA_910589775.1. Taxonomy (NCBI): domain Eukaryota; kingdom Viridiplantae; phylum Streptophyta; class Magnoliopsida; order Poales; family Poaceae; genus Avena; species Avena eriantha. The sequence continues at coordinate 194,051,882 of OU342742.1, read as the reverse complement.
GCCCTTATTGAAATACCGGTTTCTGACTCTCTGGCTATGATACTTGCGTAACTTCTGCTGATAGGCTGTTGATCTCATTTCAGCAACGACGTGAACTTCTTTAACTAAGTCGAGATCTTCTTGTCGAGAAATCTCGGCATCCTCTTCGGTATACGTGGCCACTCTAGGATAAGTGTGAATCAAATCACTAGGAAGAACTGCTTCTGTGCCATAGACCAAGAAGAAAGGTGTGTATCCAGTTGACCTGTTCGGAGTTGTTCGTAAACTCCATATTACAGAAGGTAATTCCTCTGCCCAAGCCCCCGCAGCACGTCGTAGTGGTGCTTCAAGTCTCGGTTTTAGGCCTTGTAGGATTAAACCATTTGCTCTTTCGACTTGTCCATTAGCCTGCGGATGTGCGATTGACGCAATGTCAAGCCGGATATTTTGTTTGTTGCAGAATTCGGCAAGTTCTCCTATAGAGAAATTACTCCCATTGTCCATGATAATGCTATGCGGATAACCATACCGGATTATGACATCCTCGACAAATCTTTTGGCTGTTGCTCCATCACAACTAGTGACGGGTTTAGCCTCAATCCATTTGGTGAATTTATCCACCATCACTAAGAGGTGAGTAAATCCACTTGGAGCCCGTTTGAACGGCCCTACCATGTCAAGCCCCCAGACCGCAAAAGGCCATGTTATAGGTATTGTTTGCAGCTGATCAGCCGGAACGTGAGCTTGTTTGGCGTACTTTTGATAGCCTTTGCACGTCTTGACTAGACGTTCGGCATCTGCCTTGGCTGTAAGCCAGAAAAAACCATGTCGAAAAGCTTTTGCCACTAAAGATTTGGTTGCAGCATGGTGACCACACTCGCCTTCGTGGATTTCTCTTAAGATTTCCACTCCTTCTTTCAGAGATACGCATCACTGAAAGACCCCAGACACACTCCGCTTATAGAGCTCACCACTAACTATAGTATAGGCTTTTGCTCGTAGGATGATCTGCCGGCTCAGAACTTTGTCTTCGGGTAATTTGCCATCTACCAAATAGTCAAGGTAGGGTTGAGTCCAGCTTGGAATTATAGCCAGAACTGCTAAAAAGGTGAGTCGGATTTGGTCGGATATTCCTCGTCCACTCCCTTTATTGTGGGAACTTTGAGGTGCTCCAAAAATCGCCATCCGGGACCTCTTTCCGTGTAGAGCCTATCCAAGATAATGCATCTGCTTCCTCATTTTCTGCTCGATGGATGTGTTGAACCTCAAACCCTTCGAACGATTTAGATAGATCATCCACGACAGCTTTATATGCTACCATGTGCTTATTTGCATTAAAAAATATTCGACACTTGCAGAGCAACAAGATCCGAATCTCTGTAACACATCAAATGTCGGATGCCGATATCCTTAGCAATCCGGATTCCATGCAGCAGTGCTTCATACTCGGGAATATTATTTGTCGCTGTGAAGTGGATCTACAACATGTATAGAAGTTTATCTCCTTGGGGTGATTTGAGCACCACGCCAGCCCCCGAGCCCCCGCGAGCCTTAGACCCATCAAAATATAGGGTCCAATATTCCGACTCTAGAAGGGTCATATTCTCCTTTGTCTCTGTCCAATCAGCAACAAAGTCAGAAAGGATTTGGGATTTGATTGCTGTCCGAGGTTTATACTCAATGTCGAAAGCTGAAAGCTCTAGGCCCCATTTTGCGACGCGTCCTATAGCTTCGCTGTTATTGATTATATAGCTCATGGGAGTTGTGCTCACCATGGTAATTGGATGTTCCTGAAAGTAGTGCCATAACTTACGAGATGCAAAGAACACACCATAAGCCAGCTTTTGATATTGTGGATACCGCTGTTTTGATTCAGTTAGGACCTCGCTGAGATAGTAAGTCGGACGCTGCACCAGGTGTTCCTGATTTTCCTCTGGTCTCTCCACTACCATGACGACACTGAAGACTCTGTTTGTCGCAGCGAGATAGAGCAACATCGGTTCCGTTGGTTCCGGTGCTGTAAGGATAGGAGCAGATGAGAGTACTTCTTTCAAGTCTTGTAGTGCAGCTTCAACTTCATTAATCCAAACGAATTTCTTGGTCTTTTTCAGGAGCTTGTAAAGTGGTGCGGCTCTTTCTCCGAGCCGGCTTACAAACCGACTGACTGCAGCAATACAACCAGTGAGTCTTTGAATGTCCTTCGGGCGAGTTGGCCTGGAAATATTGAGTATAGCCTTATTCTTGTCTCGGTTCACCTCTATGCCTCTCTGCGACACGATGAAACCTAACAATTTTCTGGCTGGGATTCCAAAGAAACACTTCTTCGGATTGAGCATTATATTGTATTTTCGTAGATTGGTGAACGTCTCCTCCAAGTCGGAAATTAATGTTTCCTTCTTTTTGGACATCACCGCAATATCATCCACATATGCATGTACGTTGCGTCCGATTTGGTCATGGAGGCAACGCTGCATAGTGCGCTGGTATGTAGCTCCTGTGTTCTTCAGCCCAAAAGGCATCGTAACAAAACAAAAGGTTCCGAAGGGGGTTATGAATGAAGTTTTGATTTTATCCGATTCCTTCATCCGAATTTGGTGATAACCGGAATATGCGTCGAGAAAACAGAGGAGTTCCGAGCCTGCCATAGAATCGATAACTTGATCAATCCTAGGCAAAGCAAACGGATCTTTTGGACAAGCCTTGTTCAAGGCAGTATAATCAACACACATCCTTAAATCAGTGGTGTCCTTTTTAGGGACCATTATAGGGTTGGCCGACCAATCAGTATGGATGACCTCTTCTATGAATCTAGCTAACTCGAGCCGGGCTAGTTCCTTAGCTATTGCCTTACGCTTTACATCACCAAAACGTCATAGTGACTGTTTGACGGGTTTAGCATTCGGGTTTACATTTAGAGAGTGCTCGACAAGTTCCCTAGGTACTCCGGTCATGTCAGATGGCTGCCATGCGAAGTTATCTTGATTTTCTTGGAGGAACTTGACGAGCGCGCTTTCCTATGTGCTATCTAGGCCTACGCCTATCTGGGTCATCTTGGAGGGGTCATCATCCTTCAACGGTGTCTTCTTCGTCTCTTCTGATGCCTTGAACTCTGGATTCGGCTTTTCTCACCTCCTTCTTCGTTGCGGGCATCTCGGATGGATCTATGCTCTTCTTAATCTCCTGGTACTCCTGGGCATGCAGCACAACTTCAACAAAGGCGGCATTTCCATCCTCACACTCTCGTGCTTTCTTCGGGTCTCCCCTGATGGTGATCATGCTGTTGGGACCTGGAATTTTCATCATATTGTAAATGTAACATGGACGAGCCATAAAAGCCTAGTAAGCCAGACGTCCGAATATAGCGTGGTATGCGCTCTTGAACGAGACCACTTCGAAGGAAAGTGCCTACATCCGGTAGTTCTTTGGAGTTCCAAAGGTGACATCCAAAGTGATTTCTCCTAGGGAATTTGCTTGTCTTCCTGGGACAACTTTATGAAAGATCACAGAGCCGTGGTTCAGCTGGGTCTCCGAGATCTTCATCCGGCTTAACATTTCAACATACAGAATGTTAATGCTGCTGCCACCGTCCATGAGATTCTTGGAGAAACCATAGCCGTCAATAAGTGGATTGACGACCAAGGCGTACTTTCCTCGCCTGTGCAACTTAGGCGGATGATCAGCGTGGTCAAAGGTGATTGCCACTTCCGACTAGTCCAGGAATTGAGGGACAGCGGGAACTGTTGCATTGAGCTCATGTAGAACTGCTTTCTTGACCTTTGCTGGTTGAGATCCGAGGAAGGTGAGGTAAGTGTATTTCTTGGTCGGAAAGTTTTTCTTCCCTTCCGGCTTGGGATTTGAAGCATCAACCTCCTCCATGTCGGAATCTTCCTTGGTCTCTTTATCCTTTTCAGGATTCTTCTTTCCCTTCTTCCGCTTAGCCCTATAGCCAGCAGTATCATCTCTCTTAATGTCGTTGTTAAAACGACACTCGGTGTTTGTGTGGGACGAGCCCCCATTGGCGTCTAGGTGATGCACACATGGGTTATTGGCAATGTCGGCCCAAGAGTTGGGTTTGCCAGGTTGCTGGTCTCCTCTACCTTGAACCCTTGACGTTCCACGACCGCGTCTGTGGCCACCGCCACGTCCTCCTCATCCTCCAGACCCGAAAGTAGAAGTGACCACTGCCGTTTCCGCATTGGGTTTTTCTTCCGAGGTATTCTTGCACTTCTAAGCCTGTTGCTTTGGTTCTTTTGCCGACGGTGGCACAACTATGGCGTTAAGTAGTCCTTTTGCGTCGGCGTCAGCATCTGCATACTTGCTCGCTGTTTCTATCATCTCTCCCAAATCAGTGACTTTGTCGCACTTCAAGCGATGACATAGTAAACCAATTGGGAGACCTACAATGAAAGCTTCAATCGCAGTTTGGTTATTTACTCCTTCACAGGAGTTCTTGGTGTCGATCCATCGTCCGAGATAATCCCGACAAGTTTCTCCGGCTTTCTGGGTGCAACGTTGTAGGTCTCCTACCGTACAGGGCCTCCGGTATGTGCCTTCGAAATTCCGAAAGAACGCACTTTGCATGTCATACCAGTTGTGGATGGTGTTCTCCGGAAGTTCATTGAGCCATTATCGTGCAGTCTTCTGACACATGAGTGGGAGATATCGGGTTGCGACCAGGCTATTTTCGCCTTTGGCGATACAGCAAGCTTGGAAGAAATCCTGGAGCCAAGTATCTGGCCGAGCTATACCGTCGTAGGCTTGAATATGTCTTGAAATAGCAAATCCTTCCGGGAATCTTGTAGCTCTTATGCGTGGTCCGAAGCACTTTGGGCCCACGTATATATCATCATTTTCATAGCGCCGCACTTCTATGTTGGAATTGATCCTGTGCCTTGCGTCACTTGGGGATAAAGATCGTCCCGAATGACGGCTATGGCTGCAGTGCCTTGGAGCCGGACTGCGGCTTCTGCCACCACCTCCTCCACCACGACGTCCTCCTTGGCCTCCTTGGGGGCCATTATGATGGCTACTTAGTGGGGAAGGTGGAGCAGCTAGGTTGTTTCCGGCTGATCGCCGTCCTCCGTCCGGAGCGTCATTATTCCGATTCTGGGGATGATCTTCATTTTGACGAGCCCCCTTCCGGTTTGACTCGGCACGGTGTCCGTCGTTCCTTCGCCCATCATCTAGACGGCTTGCATGTCTAGGGGGTGGCATTCTTTGTCGGTCCTCCTCCCGACGTTTTTGTTTATCTTCTTCCCTGCGATCTTTCAACTCTTGCCGGGGAGGATTTTTCAGGTTCAGGGCAGCGATTGCCTCTTGCTCCGCAACTGGGGTAACCTTGCTCCAGTCACGTGCAGTTTTATAGTGCTGTCCTGAAGATCTGGTTCTTGAGTAGTTATCTTCCCGACGGTCAGAACGATGATGCTGTTCCGGAACACACTGGGGTCTTACATCAGCCTAGGCCGGATCTGTGCGACATTGGTCAGAATGGGAGACCAGTTTTTGACTTCCGGACAGGGTGACCTTTTGCTGCTCCATACCCTTGTTGAGTAGTTTAATGCCCAAACTGATCTGCTCCGGGCCTGGATTAGCCGATAGGATTTCTCGAGCTGCAACGGTGTTCTGTACTGGTGTTGGATACACCCATTCCCCGTTGCTGTCCCGCCGAGGCATCCCATGTTCTCCTCCAAAGAGGACTTTGTGAATCTGCGGGAATTGGTCGTCATGAGTATGATGTTTCCTGGTCTTCTGATGTTGCCTGGAGTTGTACTTCTCCGCGGTTGCCATGTGTTTCTTTTCTTCCTCTAGGTTTTTGGCTTCATCGAGGAGTACTTGGCGACGCGCTTCTAGGGCCTGGGCCCTTTCGTCTAGCTCTTCAACAGTAAGTTTTGCAGCTGTAGGAATAGGTGTGGTTAATGCAGCATCGATGAGTTTACGCGCACCTTCGGTGATTACGTGTCCATCCACCGACTCTTATTTGGGCTCGTCTGGGATAAGTTCTCCATCCGAGTCTTCTTCATATTCCTCGGCAATCACCTCCTCCGCCGGAGGGTCTTTTGCCAGGGTCTTGTTCTTCTTATTTGCCTTCTTGGCAGCGCTGGTAGCAAAAATGGCTTTGGGCCCGTTTCCCAGAGTCAAACTCTGATCGGTACTTTCGGCCATTTGGTTCTCGGGATCATCTCCGAGATCCATATTGTCCTATGCTTTGGGAGAGCTTTCTCCGGATCCTTCGTCCATGTCTTCTCCTTCTGCAACAGCTGTGGAGTTAACCTCCTCTTCATATTCTGCGGAGAACTTCCGGAAATCTGCCGATGTCATGGAGTCACCCGAAGATGCCGGTAATTCGACGCTTGTTCTGATAGCCTCCAGCACCGAGTCAGTGTTGTCTCCAGCATCGGCAGAGCCGGATCTAGATCCCACGTATCCGACAAAGTGCGATGCGCCCCTCCTGAGATAACCGCGGTCTTCATAGTAGGCTTCGTCGAAACGCTTGATGGTCTCGAGGATTGCATCTACGCCTAAGTTTTGCATCATCATGCGCCTTAGTGTATATCTCAGGAAAGGCATGTCTGTCCCAGCGTCATAAGAGCCAGAACCAACTTTTTTGCTATGCTCCTCCTGGATTTCAACTTCAGCGGGTGGGTCGATCTGGGATTCGGTCTCTCCAGGTAGATCCACACCAGATTCAACTTGGACCGCCAGGTCTGCTTTAGGCTCAGATTTCTGCACTATCTCCGCAATTGGTGCGAGCTGGGTGGGATAGGGTTTTCTGAGATCCGGAACTCTGCCGCCTCTACGGACAAAGGGGACCCAGAAATTTCTTCTGCCTCTATCATCACCGCTGGGGTGGGTGGGGCAGGTTCAGCAAAACTGATGTAAACATCGATCTCGCCAAAAGATATGATGGTGTAGGTAGTCACGGCTTCCCTAGCCGAAATCCAAGTCTCGTCGAGGATGATGAGAGGGACGTCGCTGGTGTAGAGGATGCAACCAACGACGATAGTCTCGCCGATTCCGATTCTTGCAAATTCCGCTTGGAACGCAGATCCGAAGCTCACTTGCTACACGGTGGGCGCCAACTGTCGTCGGATTGATGACAAGTACGCCATGAGGGGGTCCTCGAGGTGTGCGGAAGAGAGGGGTGTGAGACGAATGGTGTTCCGGGATGGTGAGCACACAAGTTTACCCAGGTTCGAATCCACCGGCTTTGGACGAATCCTACTCCTGCTAGCAATCCAGTAATACGGCAGAGACGGAATATGGGTTACAAGGGGTTCGCCTGTGCGAGTTGAGATTGTAGACTATTGGGTGCCCTAAAGGCTCTCCCTAGGACGGCTTATATTGATATCCGGCCTAGGGTTTACATGAGAGATCTATCTGGCTACGACTAAGAGTATGTTACAGAGTACATTTTGAACTACAAGTAACACTATGGGCCTATGTCGGTAAGTCTTATGGGCCTTCTTGTAGCCGGACTTGACTCTGTATCTTCTCCCTGACTGGGCCGCCCGTGAAGCAAAGCTCTAACCTGAAGTGGGCCACCCTGGTCAGTGAGGAACTGTGAGGATACCCGGAAAGTATATCCCCAATAGTGCTTAATTAATTAGATACCTATGTCTACTCAAATCATCAGTGAAGGTGACAAAATAACGATAACCATTGCAAATGGAGACGCTCATGGGTCTGCATACATATGAATGTATGACCCCCAATAGGTTTGCAGCCCGTTCCATCATTCCATTGAATGGCGCCTTGGTCATCTTTCCCATGAGGCATGGTTCACATCTATCGAGGGTCTCGAAATCCAATGATTCCAGAAGTCCATCAGAATGGAGATGCTTCATGCGTTTTACACCTATGTGAGCCAGACGACAATGCCACATGTTCATGGAATTATTGCTATCATGCTTGCATCGCTTGGAATCTATGCTATGGATGTGTGGATCATCACAATCAAGATTCAATAAGAATAAACCTTTAATTTTTCGTGCATGAGAATAAAACATATTATTCATATAAATAGAGCAACCACTTGTCTCTGATATAAACGAATATCGTTCTTGCAACAAGCAAGACCCACTGATAATATTCAAGCTCAAAGCCGGTACATAGTAACAATTATTCAAATTTAAAACTAATATTGAAGGGATACGTAGAGGGAGGGTACCGACAGCCATGACTTCAACTCGGTTGCCATTGCCAACGCGCATCGCCACCTCGTCTTTCACCAGGTGCCTAAAATTCCGCAACTCATGTTGAGAGTTACATATATGAGCAACATAACTAGTATCAAATACCCAGGTGTTGCTCCTGGCACCAATGAGGAAAACATCAATAACATGTATATCATATATACATTTCTCTTTGACAACGACCGTGTGAGCATTCTTATTATCTACATTCTTGGAGCAGTTGCACTTCCAGTGACCCTCACCCTTGCAGTAGAAGCACATGGCGCCGGGCTTGGATTTGGGGTCCCTTGGAGGAAGAGGCAACATTTTTGTCGTACCTCTTGGGTGTACCCTTCTTGGAAGATTTCATGAAGTCAACGGTCTTGTTGACCGTTAAGACGGTGTGCTCCTTCATGTTTCCACCTCAGTGTGCTTGATCATGGCGAACAACTCAGACAGGGTTTTAGTCATACCCTGCATGTTGTAGTTCAACACAAAGCTTTTGTAGCTAGGGGCAGAGACTGCAGCACCCTATCAATTGCCAGCTCATCATTGATTTTGCAATCAAGATTGTTCAGACGTTGAACATATCTAGACATTTTCACTACGTGCTCGCTTAAGATGTTGTGCTCCTCCATATTAGTCGAGAAGAAGAGGTTCAAAACCTCATACCTCTCAGACCGGTCCTAGGGCGAAAAGATGGCCTTGAGATCAGTGAGGATCTCAAAGGTGCTCTTGTTCTCAAAGAGCTTCTGCAGGTCGGCCTCCAGGTCGTAGAGCATGCCACTCTAGGCATAGGCGTTATCATCTGCCTTCTGCTGATAAACATTTTTATCAGCGTGAGAGGCGGTAGCAGTGGGTTGGTCACCTATAGCGGCCTCAAGTATATAGGACATCTTTTTTGTAAACTAGTTAATCTTAAATATTCATAATACGGGTTCTTATTTAGTCATACTAAAACACTAGAACTACCACTCAAACGAACATCCACTTACATTCGTTCAATGACTACACGGTCCCTTTACACCGCATCATCCCTAATCACCACTAACTTTGATGCAGCGGTCAGGGTAGATATCACCATATTAATCACATATCCATGCGACTCGTTCTTGACCTTTTGTTCATCTGTGTTCCAAGGCCATGTATGTACATGCTAGGCTCACCAACTTTAACCTAAAGGAGATATGCCCTAGAGGCAAATAATAAAGTGTATTGTTTGATATATCTCCTATATGTTCATAATACGTTTCATATTGTGCTATAATTGTGTTAATACGAAACAATAATACACGTGTGGTATGTAAACAAACTGTTCTCTAGTTACCTCTAGCGAACTAGATCTTTGGTCATGAGGATGATCTAGGGTTTCGAGATCATGGGCATTTATGCCAATTGACAATGAGGTCATATCATTAGTTTAATGATGTGATAGACGAATATCCGATAGTTATTTACAAAGTTCACCATTTATGATAAACACATAGAAAACCTCGCAACCTGATCTTTAAACTGTGAGATAATAAAAATCACCATTCTAGAGGGGGCTTAGATGACATCAAGCATCATCTCGTGGCAGGGTGATCAAAAAGGTGTTACTCAGGTTTTCCAAAGGGATGCCTAGAAGAGTACATATCAAGACCAGGATTTGCCAATCCATGTAACAGATAGATACTTGTGGTGATATTGGTGACGTTGCATTAATGAAGCTTGCAAGCGTGTGACTTGGTCACAGAATGCAACGACATGGGAACGAGTAAACAAGTTCACCGGTGATGATATCAAACTAAGGTATGGAGATACCAAAGATCAAGTCTCAGATGAACTAGGTATCAAGAGGCAAAGGGAATGGGAAACGACATGTACGGTTCGAGTGATACGATTCGTGAAACGCATGGGGGTTAACATGGGAATCCATGTCCCTCTGATGATCATTGATATGAGAGAGGTCTCAATCATGTCCGGAGTGTTTCTGACCCAAAGGATCTCACGCTTAAGGGTGTGGAAACTTAGGGATAGATGCGGTATCGTAGGAGAAATAGAGAGAGTGAGAAACCGGAATAGTTCTGGGTAACATCTGATGTTGATCGGAGGGGGTCCGGAAGGAGTTTCGGAGTGAAGGAATATAATAATATGTGTATTTTATGTTAATTGGTGAATTAATATTAAAATATATATTTTATTTTTATAGGCAGCCCATTGCTAATGGGCCTCACCCGGAGGGGAGGCCCAAAGGGGCAAGGCGCCTAGGGAGGAGGGCCAACCAGTTAGGGCTTTGTGGGCCGCCCAAGGGGGCCTACCTAGGGCTAGAGGCTCCCCCTTGGTGGCTGGTGGGTGTGGGGTTTAGTCCCACATCGCCTGCCCCTTGGGTGGTGCTCCTCCCCTCCCACTATATATAGGGGGTCACCCCCTCCCCTTTGGAATCATCCCATTCTCTCATTCTCTCTCTCATTTCCATGAGGGATTCTCTGTAATATTGGAGAGGACCTCTAGGGGTTTGAGTTCTCCACCTTCACACTACCGTCATATGATCTTCGGTCTGCACTCTTCCTCTTTCGTTGCTCAGCTGGATCGGAGCTCGGGAGATGCCACCTACACCGAACGTGTGTAGTACTTCGGAGGCCCCACACTTGGGGTGCTTGGATCTACTTGTCTTCATCAACATACGCCTTCCTGCGTAAGGCATTCCTCGGTATTCAAGGGTATGAATACCATCTCTCTCTTTTCATTAATTATGTTTACATAGTATATATACTGGTATTAGTGTTCGCATAGTTAGATTTTTTTGTTTTCTGCTACAGAACCCTACAGTGGTATCAAAGCGGGTCTATGGGTAGACATGTCGTACGGATATAACACATAGCAATATGTGCACATTGATTTTCTAATTGCTACCCTCTTTTATATTCTTGTTCATATCGCGACACTATTTGATGAAGCGGCCCCAACCGACCTCAAGTGATGATTCAGGAGACTGGTCCACAATTAAGTGGCTTTGGGGGTGTTTGTCTCTCTACGGCAGTTGATATGGCATCGTCATTGGAGGGCCCTAAAAAGGGTTGTAAAATGACAATCATTTAATCCATGTTGTGGCTCCACGTTCATAGGTGGGAAAGTGTTCTACCACGAAAGCCCGAAAGCCGCGTAAAACTTGCAATAGATAATATAGAGGCGTCTATCTTTATTTTTGCATAGGGGCTTGTGTTGTGACATGGCAATGACAAGTTTGTGAAACTTTCATTGCAGCTCTCGATGGTGATCAAGATGCTGCAACCACGTCATAACACTTTACTTTATGAAGTATCACCTCATTCATCTTATTATGCTAGTATGATAGTATATTGCACAGTAGCTGACGAGGGTTCAACTCGCCAATGCCCATTGTTATGGACTTGGGTTTTGGAGCAGGAGGGAGCGCTAGAGGCATCATTCGACTAGCAAACAAGCACATAGGGACGCAAGATTTACCTAGGTTCAGGCCTTGTAGAGGTCCCTACTCCTGCTTGTCTGCTCTTGGAATTATTGAAGGAATCGAAGATTACAGGGGTGCGCAGATGCAATCTGGCGATGGTGGTGAAAACTAGGGTTGTGATCGTCCTCCTCACTGCCCCTCCTAGCCTTTATATAGATAGGCTAGGTCTCGGGTAGCAGGTCGAGTCGGTTACAGATTAGGGTTTGTCACTTTAAACTTTCTATCTTAAGCTTCTTCTTGTGTTGCAAGCAAGCGGAGAGTCCATGGGTCACCCTAATTCTTCATTGGGCCTTGGCAATGCCGTGGGCTTCTGCCGTATCTGGACCGTATATGTTGAACTCGAGTACCTGTAGGGTATACCCATGTCAGTAGCCCAGAGTGTCCAGTGGAATCACAGATTCGACTGGAGACTTTATGAAGTCTTTCGAGTGTGTGACTGAGTATCTTTTCGAATGTTCTGTTTTGTGTCATAGGGATTGTTTGCTATGAAGGGAATATGCCCGAGAGGCAATAATAAAGTGGTTATTATCTTATTCCATGTTTATGATAAATGTTTATTTTGCATGCTATAATTGTATTGATCGGAAACATCAATACATGTGTGTTTAATAAACAAAAAGGGTTCGTAGTTATGCCTCTCTTATAGACTAGCTCGTTGATTAACAAGATGATCAAGGTTTCCTGATCGTGGACATTGGATGTTGTTAATAACGAGCTCACAACATTGGTGGAATGATGTGATGAACATTCATCCGAAGTATAGCATTACGATCAAGTCATTATGTTTATATTGCTATAACATCATACGAAGTAATCTTTATCCTTAGACCATGAGATCATGTTAATTGCTAACACCAGAAGAGTATCTTGATAACATCAAACGTCACACCGTAACAGGGTGACTATAAAGATGGGTTCAGTGCTACGAAGGTGTTATGTTGAGGCTCATGGATCAAGAGTGGAATTTTTCAATCCCGATGACGGATAGATATACTCTGGGCCCTCTCGGTGATATCACATTAAGATAGCTTGCAAGCAAGTGATGTGATCACTAGAATGTTATATCACGGGAACGAGAAAAGAGTGCATGTCGATAACGAGATCAAACTAGGTATGGAGATACCGATGATCGAATCTCGGACATGTAATATATTGCGAGACAAAGGGATTTAGTTACTAGCGTTAAAGGTTCTCACGATCACAGAAGTCATCGTTGAATGTGTAGGAGTCAGTATGGATCTCCAGGTCCCGCTTCTGATTATTGATCTGAGAGGGGTCTCGATCATGTCTGCATTATTCGCGAACCGTAGGGTGACACCCTTAAGGTATACCGACACCATTTGGAGCAAATATGTTTCAGATAAAGATTTAAGAAAGCGCTGGAATTATTTCAATAGACACTAAAACTATTTCGGGTGAAATTGTTGAAATTGGTTCTGCATGTAATATTGAAATGTTGCAGGGGGTTTTATGTGAATGTTTGTTAATTAAAGTAATTAACAAAATTATGAATAAAAATAATAAAAGAGTTTTATTAAATGAGAGAGCATTAAATTTGGAGAAATTTAATGCATTTAAAGTGGAGACTTTAAAAGGGAATGTGAAGAGGCATTTTAATGTGGAGGGGTTACCACCACATGAATGGAGGAGGTGAAGAGGCACCTCCTCCATGCGCCGACCATGAAGGAGGGGCACCCCCCTCCTCCTATAAAAGGCCACCCTCTCCTCACTTCTCACACACACCTCCTCGTGAAGGATCTCTCTCCCCCTCTAGTATTATTTCCCCATGGTCTCGGATTAGCGAGATACATGTTCCTGGTGGCTTTATCTGGAAAGGAGTTGCTGCTTCCGCTGCTTTGCTGGAGCGAGGGATGGAGGTTGTCGGGGTACCGGACGTGTGTGCGATCACGGATGCACCGCCGCTTTGCGGTGTTGGACTTGGTGCTGCTGGAGCTGGATCTGATGGACGTGCTGGAGCCGGACCTGCTGGACTTCCTCACGATCTTGAGATCGGCAAGTGTACGACTACATCAACCACGAGTTCCTACTCGTTAACAAAACACGTTGTCTTCGAGGGTAAGTTCTCGTTGGATGTATGTCCACCCATTGCTTTGTACCTAGTAGATATATCTTGGTGTGTAGTTCACATCGTAGGAAATTTTTTGTCTTCTATGCGGCGGACCCAACATGATATACGTGCCTGATTTATCCGATGTATCGGTATCAGTTAACTGCCTTAGGGCAAAAGAACCCAATCTACTCAAACTCGAGTCCCCGGACTCGAATTCGGGAAAGTGCTGGCGTAATTCGACTCAGGCCGCGAAGGTCTTACATGAGTCGAATTCCAGTGTATAAGTGTGAGCACTCGACGTGTCCGTCGAGGCATGTTCATCGTACCTGTAGGTACAGATATATTTCTGGTAGTGCGTAGCATATGCGTTGCCAGGCCTTATTCAGGTCTTATCTTCATGCTCTAAGCGCGGCATCCGAATTTTTGTCATCGCGGAGATGATTCGGGTGGCCCAGGAGATGTAATCTCTTTGTAGGGAAAATATGAGGTGGAGTCACCATAGCATTTGAGTGTGGATGTTATCGACACATATTATGATGTACAAAATAATCATAGGGTGCGCGACCAACGCTCCCTATGCGAGTATCCCCCGAGTGCCTATTCGAGTCGTAGACTCGAGTGGGGACTAAAAAACGTTCTGCGACTGTTGTCGTCTTTGATTACTTGTTTCAGTCGAATATGCTTCTAGTGCTCCCTATGGGAGTAACCCGTTGTTCACAATCGAATCGTTGATTCGAGTGATGGGTTTGTTTTGAATGCTCATACACATGCATAAAAAATCTTTCAGGTGCACGGCCAGCGCTCCTGTTAGGAGTAGCCCCCGAGTGCTTGGTTGAGTCGAAGACTCGAGCAAGAACTAAAGTAGTCAAAATCTTCTTCTGCTAGAATCGATGACGTTAGTGATGACGATGTGATGACCTCAGTTGCATGCATGAGCGGCTTTGATAGGACGTGACGAGCGGTAGGTCCCACTTTCTGACTTTGATTTGACTAGGCATGCGTAATCTTCTAGTTTAACTGCGTCTCCTCGATTTCCGTGTGTAATGGGAATAGTGGGGGATGGTTCGTGGTTCAGCTTCGCCACGTTTCGATGACGATGCGCGCCATGCGTTCAGTAGGGTTTTTATTGGCTGTTGGATGACATCCGCAAGGAGGTTAAATAGCAGCGCAGCTGTGGTAAATTTTCCTCATCTCTCTTCTTGCTCGTGCCTCCTTCGCCATTGATGTTCTGTCTACTTCCTTGCGCGCCTCCTCTTCGTGGCACTAGACCAGCTCCGTGTTTTCCCTAGTTACTTTCTTTGCTCACATCGCCATCGGAAGATGGGCAAGAAGAAGGGAGGTGCTGCCGCTGGATCTGCGGCCACCATTGCCGCCGCCAAGAAGAAAGGTGGAACCACTGCTATGGGCACCAGCGCCACCGCCGCTGGGAAGAAGGGCGGCACCCGCGTCACCAACGTCTCCCGGCGCGCGTCTATCATCAAGTCCTCTGAGCTGCACCTTCTTCGTCAAGGTGGAGCTCTTCCGTCCGTGGAAGATGACTCGCGAGTGCCTGGCAATGAGGTAATCCCTCATCCTCCTCCAGGTTTCCAGGGGATGTTCCTTGCGTTCATCATTCGAGGTCTCTCTCTTCCCCTGCATCCTTTTGTCAGGGGTCTTCTTTGTTTCTATGGGCTCCAGGTGCACCAGCTGTCCCCAAATTCCATCCTCCACATTTCTTGCTTCATCACACTTTGCGAGTGTTGGCTCGGAATCGAGCCACACTTTAGCCTCTTCAAGAGGCTTTTTAAGCTCAAACATCAGTCAGCGTCTGGTTTGGTAGTCTACGACATAGGAGGCTACGGAATCCACGCCGACTCCTCCGCCGTCTACTTCTACATCAAGCTCACCGCGTCTGTCCAAGGGTGGAGAGACAAGTGGTTCTACATCCGCGACCAGAAGGCCGACGGAGAGCACTACAGACTTGCGCCCTTCGACTCCATGGAAACTTGTAAGAGGAGGCGTTCCTGGAAGAACGTCGCGAGGCCTGACAAGCCCGAGGAAATGGAGGTGTTGTATCAGCGCGTCTACGACCTTGAAGGCCGCATAGGCAAAGAAGAGGGTTGTGCCGCTCTCATTCGCACGTGGTTGCGCCGCCGCATTCAGCCTCTGCAGGCTAGAATCCACCCGATGTACCGCTGGGCTGGTGCGAGCGATGTCACTCGCATATCTGTGGAAGGCATTTCTGCGGGTGAGGTAGACAGGAGGTTGCGATTGGTGACCAAGTACACTCCTAAGGAGGATCTCCCAGGCGAGCCAGTCGTGCCTCCTTTCGACGCCTCTAACCCCCTCCTGAGGTAGAACTGTACTGTGAAGTAGTTTTCTTTGTTGATTGCCACCAAGTACTTGATATATAATGATGTATCTTCTGATTGCAGGACTGGTGCGTGTCTGCCAGTTTGCCTCCTCCGCCCGAAGGGATTATTCCTCGCAAAGCCGAGGAAGAGGACGAGTCAGAATCGACCATCCCAATTGAAGAAGAGGAGGGAGCCACCGAGTCCAGCGGTCAAAACACTCGCAAGCGGTCCTGTAGCGAGGATTTTGACCATTCTTCATGACGATGCCGGAAGGTCCCTCTGCTGCTGCAGAGGAGCCAATTCCCGCTGTACCAGTGCGCGCTATGGCTCCTCCTGCTCGGAAGAAGCTGTGACTACCGAAGGAGTCGTCGGACGACTCCTTTGACCTCGACAAATTCAACTGGTAAGCTTTTAATGTCATGAGTTCTTCGAGGTTGCTTTTTCTGAAGTCATGTTGGGCACGTTTTGTAGTCAAGCGGCGTCGTCGTCTTTTTACGACGTCCAATTTATGAAAGAGTTTAGAGTGGCAGACTCCAAGGCCAAGGAAGTGGCCGAAAGGTCTCCTTCTCCTCTAGTGGCAGCCCACTCCGGCGCCAATTCTTCGAGTTCCCTGGTTGCCCGGACGATTGCACGATAGTCATCGTCGGAGTCCCTGGAGGAGCATGTGAGTGCCTGTTTGCTGTTTTGGCAGTCGAATTTGTACTTTGGGTTGCCGCTGAGTCTTCATTTCCTTTGGTGTAGCTCATTGTTAAGGAAGCTGCTCGCCTTGCGGAGCAAGTCCTTGCCATGGGTCGACATCATGCTCTGCTGGACAATCGCCACCGCTTGTCGAAGGTTAGTTTTGGCTTTATCTTTGTCTTCATGGAAATTTGTCAACTCGATTGGTGATACACCATGTGCTTTATGTTGGTGAACACAATGAACTTCTCCGTTGTGTTATGTCCCTCGAGAAGGGGCTTGCCGCGGCGGAGAAAAGGTGTGATGAGGCAATCATGGCTCTGAAAGATTCGTAGAAGCGCGAGGAAGAGCTGCGCTCTTCCAATGCTAAAAGGGAGAAGTTGTTCAAAGAACAACTTTTTTCGATTGCCAAGGCTCTCTCAGGTAATTTTCAGTTTGATTTGCATTGCTCCTTGTTTAATGTCATGTTGCTGTACTGATACCCTATGTATGTAGACGCTGCCGGCCTGAGCTTTGACGCCTAGTCTCTGCGTCACGCGGATGCTTTGGCAGGCGCCGTTGTTGCAGTCAAGGACCGCAGTGTTTCCCTTCAGGAGACATTGCGGAAGGCCAAAGGTGTGCTCAGTCGCCTCCGTGAGGAGCTGACCCCCAAGGCCGGGCTAATCGACGATCCTTCGCTGGGGGTATTCTCATGGAATTCAGAAACTCCTAGCGGTCCGTCGGTGCCACTATGGCACTCGTGATGGTGCAAGCCCATGGCGTGGAGTTGGATCACGCCGCGAACTCCGAGGCGATGCCTGTCAACGCCGGAGGCTGGCAGGTAGTGTTTGCTCCTTTCGCTAGTATCTGTGGTAAATATGGGCCTCGGCTTATCGAGACCATCACCAAATACTCTGAGGAGCTGCGGTGAGCAAAGGCAGCGAAGATCGGGGCATCTAGGGCTACCACCGGCAAATCTGTGGCATCAGAGGCTGCCACGGATGCGATGAAGCCCCCAAAGTTGAAGTCAAAGTCGAAGAAGCAGAATGCTCCTTAGTCGCCATGTGTAATAGCTGTAGCTTATCCTTTTGTCTGAACCATGGTTTTGTGGGGGGAGTTCCCTTGACATTTTATCGAATTTGAATGCAGTCTACTATTTATTGATGTGTGATGAGTCTCATTTGCCTCTTGCTTGATTTCACCTTGGGTCCTTCGAGTGGTCCTCATGATTCTCCTCCCACCAATGACAGCACGGCCCAACCGCGTTCAAAGGTGGAGGAGTTGTCGTTGCTTTCGCGACTACGCGCCCGCATTAAACAGTTGGAGCGTGAGTTGCCCATCGTCTGTGGCAACGCGGATGTGTGGAAGTCGAAAGCTGAGAAGGTCGCCGCCCACGAGAAGTATCTCTTGGAGGAAGTGGCACAGTTGAATGAGAAGTTTAAATGTTAGCTTTCTGCCTTCTCATATTTTCTTTTAGTCAGTCATGGCGATGCCTTATCTTCACACTTTGCTGCCTGCTTGGTGTAGTTGTTAGCACTCGTCATCCGCAGGATGAGAGGGACCGGGTGGCCATTCGAATGAACAACCTGACCAAGGAGTAGCTGCAGGCGAGTGGGTATTTTTGGGTGGACCACGACCGTGCAGTCGCGTTGGCGACCCTACATGATCAATCTTCTCGTGTGCTTCCATGCTTGAAGAAGGCGAAGTTTTGCCTCAAGCACATTTATCAGACAATGTTTCCTTTGGACACCGTCCCTTCAAGCCTGCTGGCTCTTCTGGCCAAGTTTCGAGATATAAGCGTGGTACGCGAGTGCGTGCGTCAACAACTGGTCACAGGTGCGAAGGCTGCCCTATCGTTGGTGCGACTACATCAGCCAGATGTGGACATAGAATCCGTTGCTGCTGGGCCGCCGCTGCCGTCCGAAGGGATGCCATGGAACATGGTGCCAAACTACCAGGTTGTTGATCGGCCGGCGGAGGACATCGTCGACTTCTTGGAAGAGCAGACGAATGTTCATCTTCTGCAGCAGTAGCGTGGTTTGTATCCTACACATTGATGTATGAGTGTTGTAAAGTTCGTATAATTGTGTTGGGTATATTTAGTACCCATTGATATGTGAAGAGCTTGCTAGCTTGTGTATTTTTTGAGTGTATTGTACTATGCAGTTCCTTTTCGTTAGCTTGACTTGTGTTTATCTCAGCACATTGCCAACCTGTCAGGTGCATTGCACCTAGGTTGGTGTTTATCAAGGATTCAATTGGTATTGTGTCAGCTACTCAGGATACTGTGACTTTTTTGTAGAACGAAAGTGCAAAGGGTGGCGTAGCCCCCGAGTGATGAAAGTGCAGGGAAATAAGGAAAAACATAGAGTTTTGGGGCACTTAGCTTTACTTATTCATGGAATAGTACGAGGTACAATGTGTGGCTAAGTAGCCTAGCTGAATAGCCTTATTTGTAATGTAAATACGACTAGGGGCAGAAACGACGCAGCTGTGTGACATTCCAAGGGTTGGAGTATGCGACTCCACTCGCGAAATCTTTAAGGCGATAGGCGCCACTTGGGATTACTTCTGTAATCACGTAAGGTCCTTCCCAAGGCCACTCGAGTTTGAGATGCCCTTTTTGCTTCAGTCGCAGAACCATATCTCCTTCGACGAAGGATCTGGGGTGGAGCCTTCTGTTGTGGTAGTTGTAGAGGCTCTAGTGGTAGATCGTTGATCTCTCCGCCGCTATCTCGCGTGCCTCATCAAGGAGGTCGACGGAGTCTTCGAGTGCGAGAGTTGATTCCTTCTTGCTGTATGCAACCACCCGTGGGGCTTTGTAGCGTACCTTTGTGGGTAGCACCGTTTCAGCACCGTGCACCATGAAGAACGGAGTGTATCCCATGGCGCTGTTTGGAGTCGTGCGTAGGCTCCAAAGTATAGATTGCAGCTCGTCTGGCCAGCGTCCAGCGGCTTGTTCGAGTGGCCGGAGGAGTCGCTTCTTGATTCCACCGCAAACGAGGCCGTTGGCCTTTTCGACTTGACCATTTGTCTTCGGGTGAGCCACCGAGACGTAGCTTATGTTGATTCCTAGGCTTTCACAGAACTCCTTGAACTCCTTGGAGGTGAAGTTCGTCCCATTGTCCGTGATGATGCTATGTGGCACTCCAAAGCGGTAGACAATGGACTCGAAGAACTTAACAGCGCTGGCCCCTGATTGATTTGTTACTGGCATGGCCTCGATCCACTTGGTGAATTTGTCGACCGTGACTAAAAGGTAGACGTAACCTCCCCGCGAGGACTTTGGGATCTTGCTGACCATGTTGAGTCCCCATTGTGCGAAGGGCCAAGCCAATGGTATTGGCCTGAGTTCCACGCCAGGTGCGTGTGGTTTGTCTGCGAATCGCTGGCAAGCATTGTAGCACTGGACGATGTCCTTGGCGTCGCGCATGGCCATGGGCCAGTAGAATCCAGCTTGTAGAGCTTTGGCGACGAGGGCACGACTGCCAGCATGGTGTCCGCAGGTGCCTTCATGTATGTCGAGGAGGACGACCCTTCTGTCCCCATTGGAGACGCACCGTAGAAGTACTCCTGTGATGTTCCACTTGTACTGTTCGCCGTTGATGAGGGCGAATGCCTTGGGTCGTCATGCGATGTGTTGCGCATCAGTCGGGTCATCTCGCAGCCTCATTCTGAGTAGATATGTGATGTAGGGTTGTGTCCAAGATGGCTCGATCATCATGACACACATCGGTCCTTCGAGTCCTGTATCGAGCTCCATGTCGTCGAGTGCCATTTCCTCGTTGGGTAGTGTAGCCCCCGAGTCCGTTGACGTGCTCGTTTTCTTCTCTGGAGCTTTGGGCTTGATGGAGCGCTCGTAGATGCGTTCGAGGAATACCCCAGGTGGTATGGGGGCGCAGGTGGAGCCAATGTTGGCGAGTAGATCCGCCTCTTCATTGCTTTCGCGGCCTACATGCCGCATCTCGCAACCGTCAAAGTCTCCCTCGAGTGTGTCGTAGAGGTCGCGATAGGCGATCATGTTGTTGCTCAGTGCGTCGCACTCATGCATCGTTTGGTTTACCACCAGCTTGGAGTCTCCGTAGATGATGATCCTCTTGGCGCCGCAGGCTTTTGCCATCCGCATCCCATGGATTAAGGCCTCGTACTCGGCTTCATTATTGGAGGCAGTGAAGTGCATTCCAGAACGTATTTCATCTTGTCTCCTTGGGGCGATGTCAGTATGACACATGCGCCAGCTCCATCCTTTCGCTTGGACCCATCGAAGTGCATTGCCCAAAGATAGGACATATTTGGCTTACCGGGGAGCTGGTTCTCCATCTAGTGCACAAGAAAGTCCGGGAGAACTTGCGACTTGATCGCATCGCGCTTCTTGTATGTGATGTCTCGTGGAGACAATTCGATTCCCCATAGCGCGAGTCATCCGGTGGTGTCATAATTGTTGAGTATATGCTCGAGCGGGGCGTCATTTACCACCACGATTGGGTGCTCCTAGAAGTAGTGGCGCAGTCGCCTGGCTGTCATGAAGACGCCGTAGGCCAGCTTCTGGTAGTGCGCGTACCGCTACTTTGTTGGCGTGAGCACCTCGCTGAGGTAGTATAATGGGCGCTGGACCCCATGGACCTTACTTTCTTCGGCTCGTTCCACTACGAGCACCGTGTTGACCACCTGATTGGTAGCGGAGATGTAGAGCAGTAGTGGTTCCTTTTCACGAGGCGTCATCAGTACTGGCGAGGTGGATAGTAGATGTTTGAGGTCTTCAAATGCTTCTTGCGCCTCGTCTGTCCACTCAAACTTGTCGTCTTTGTGGAGGAGTTGGTAGAACGGTAGTTCCTTTTTTCCCATTCGACTAATAAATCGACTGAGCGTCGCGATTCTTCCAGCGAGCTGCTGGACACCTTTTACGTTCTTCGGCTTCTCCATGGCCAGTATGGCCTTTATTTTCTTCGGGTTTGCTTCAATCCCTCTCGCAGAGATGAGATACCCGAGTAGTTGCCCTGATGGCACGCCAAAGGCGTATTTGTCTGGAATGAGCTTGATCCGGTAGCGGTCGAGGTTAGCGAAGGTTTCGTGGAGATCGTCGATTAACGTGGCTTCCTCTTTGGTTTTGATGACGATGTCGTCAACATAGACTTGGATGTTGCAACCAAGTTGGTTCTTGAGGCAAGCCTGCATGCACCGCTGATAGGTGGCTCCTGCATTTTTTAGCCCGAAAGGCATCGTGTTGTAGTAGAACCCACCAAAGGGAGTTGTAAACGATGTTTTCTCCTGGTCTTCCTCCTTCATTCGAATCTGATTGTAGCCTAAGTAGGCATCGAGGAAGCAGAGGCACTCGCATCCCGCGGTGGAGTCGATGATTTGATCGATCTGTGGCAAGAGGAAGTGATCCTTTGGGCAGTGCTTATTCAAAGAGGTGAAGTCTACACACATCTGCAGGATATTCGTATCTTTTTAGGCACAAGCACTGTGTTAGCGAGCCAGGTGCTTTCCTTGATCTCGCGTATGAAGTTTGCGTCGAGGAGTCTGTTGATCTCCATACCGACTGCTTTTGCTCTTGGTTCAGACAGTCGTCGTATTGTTTGCTTGATTGGCCTTGCATCTAGATTCACGTTGAGTGAGTGCTCGGCGAATTCTCTGGGAACTCATGGCATGTCCGCTGGACACCAAGCGAAGATTTACAAGTGCTCACGAAGGAATTCGACGAGCATGAGTTCCTATGCGGGACTCAAGTTCTTGGCGATGAGGGTCGTCTTGGTCGGGTCCGTGGGGTGAACCTGGACTTTCTTCGTGTGTACCGACGAGTCGAAGGACAGGTCGGGTGAACTTGGCATGCTTAGGGGGGCAGACTATTGTCTGTCAACTCCTTCAATCTTGTGAGTTCCTCCTACATGCCAAAGGACTGGGAGATTCTGTTGAATTCCCTGTCATAGCTGTCGGACCTCTCGAAGCTTCCATTGATTGTGATGACGCCGTTTGGACCTGGCATTTTCATCCGCAGGTAGGCGTAGTGCGGCACTGCCATGAACCTTGTGAACGCGACACGTTTGAGGATGCAGGGGTATTGTGAGGGCCAATCGACGACTTCAAAGTCGATGCCCTCTCGCTGAAAGTTTTGCGGCGTGCTGAAGATGACGTCGAGGTTGATTTTCCCCAGGTGATATATGCCCTTCCCTGGGACGATGTCGTGGACCATCATGTCTGAAACTTCCAGATGAGTCAGAGGGATCCTCATCGCACACAAGGTACTTGCGAACATGAGGTTGATGCCGCTCCTGCCGTCCATGAAGATGCGACTTATATTGATGCCCCGATCTGCGCCTTGAGTACGAGGGGACAGTGGCTTGGACGAGGAACTTGGCGCGGGTGGTCGCGCTTGTCGAAGCTGATGCAGGACTCGCTTCCTCTAAGGTACTCAGTGGTGGAAGGTGGATTGTTTATCGCCAGATTGACTTGGCGAGTGATGGCCTTCTTCACTCAATTTTAGGGACGCCCTTTTTGGATCATCCCCATGTTGCCCACGGATCGCGGGTACGACTCGCCTCCATGATGCTGGACTGGCGCGGACGCGGGTGGTGGTGGTCCGGGCGGTGGTGGAGGAGCTCCATCTGCCACAGCGCCTAGAGTAGTTCCATAGCCCCTGTTGATCGCGTCATGATTCATCTAGGGCAGGCCCTCATGGAGTTTGAGGAACTCGCGCGCAATCCTTGAGAAGGTGGCTGGATTTTTTCTTGTCATCGTTCTTGTTGATGTAGAAGTGCACGTTGCATGGTCCGGACAATTTGTCCTAGATGGATGTTGCGGGTGCCTCTTCGCAAGTGCGGCGCTGCCACACCTGTGTGGTTTTCCCGCTGTCACGGTATCCACCACTACGATATCCATTGTTGCGGTTGTCGTTGCGTTTATCAGCGTAGCCGGCTGCAACCATATTGACTTCGCCGCGGTCCTCGTAGACGCGCATTCGATGTTTTCCTCGGCGGTCGCGTCTTCGCCCAAGGTCGTCGTCATCATCGGAGTAGGTGCGGTTTTTCACCGAATCTTCTCTGTCCGCCCACTGATTCGCGATTTCCATCAGGTGGTCGATCGTTTTGGGCTTCGAGCGGCCCAACTCCTCCCTGAGCTCTATACGGCGAACACCGCCATTGAACGCGTCGATTGCACGGTCCTCCGAGATGCGGAGTTCTTTATGATGTACCTCCTTTGGATGTACGAGCGCAACGAATCGCCAGACCTTTGCTAGCAGCTTCTGAGCTCTTCGATTGATGTGGGCCTTTTTTAAGTGCCCTTGAAGTTGCACATGAAAGTGTGGACCAGCTCTTCCCAGCCGCGAATGGATCCGCGCAGGAGGTTGTTGAGCCATGCGCGAGCAGCGCCCTGCAGCTGCAGCTGTAGGCATTGCATGGCCATACTTCGACTCCCGCCGTGCAGCCTGGCAGAGGAGATGTGGTCCTCCAACCAGATTTTCGGGTCCTATTGGCCATCAAATTTTGGGTTCTCTAACGGAGTTTGAACCCTTTAGGCATTCACTTCTGCCTGATGGCCCTGCTAAAGCATCTGGCACCATAGAGCTCAGTCTCGTCTTCTTCCGAGTCAGTCGAACGAGCACGCCTTGCCCGCATCTTGTCGATCTTGCACTACGTGACGTCATCACACGCATCGTAATCGTGGTCATGCCGCCGTGAGCAATGTCACCGTGATAGATCGTGACTATTGTCACTAGAGGAGTACGAGTAGTAGTATTTGTTCAGAGCCTTGCTTTTCTTTGGCTCTGGTGTTAGTTCTTTGTTGAGGGCGGCCTCGATTAGCCCCAGGCCCACACTCGTAGATCGGTGCATGGCAGCTCGCGGGTCTCCGGCCGGTGGCTAGTTGTTGAGGAGGTACATGGTGGCCGCTGTCACTATAGCTTGTGGCATCTTCGGGAGCACGTTGCCCCATGTATCCACCATCATAGAGCCGAAGTCGAGGACTTTTGCAGCTTCCACGCGCTCCTGGTTGGTGAGGTGGGCCAGTCGAGATCGCCTTTTGTTGGCCAGGTACTCGTTGCCTTTGGAGGGGGATCCTTTGTGTCAGGAGAGCCCAGCTCACCGAAGGCTCGACTCGTCCGCCGCCTTTCTGCGTGCCTCGAGTTTGTATCCTGCACATAGTTGTACCAGTGTTGTAAAGTTCATATATATGCTATGCATAATTGATTAACATTGATGTATATAAAGAGCTTGTTAGCGTGTATGTTTTGCGAGTGCGTTGCACTATGCGATTCCTTTTCGTTAGCCCGAGTGGATAATTTGCGAAAAATAAAAGAAAACACAGAGTTTTGGGGCACTTAGCTTTATTTATTCGTAGGATAGTACGAGGTACAATGTGTGGCTAAGTAGCCTTGGCTGAGTAGCCTTATTTGCAATGTAAAAGTAAAAACGACTAAGGGTAGAAACGCCGCAGCCGCGCGACATTCTAGGGGTTGGAGTATGCGACTCTAGTCTCGAAATCCTTAAGGCGATAGGCGCCACCTGGGATGAGTTCTATAATCATGTATGGTCCCTCCCAGGGGGACTCGAGCTTGAGATGCCCTGGCTGTTTTAGTCGCAGGACCAGGTCATTTTCGACGAAGGACCTGGGGCGTAGCCTTCTGCCGTGGTAGTTGCGCAGGTTCCGCTGGTAGATCGTTGATCTTTCCACGGCGATTTGCCTCGCCTCGTCAAGGAGGTCGATGGAGTCTTCGAGTGCAAGAGTTGACTCCTGCTCGCTGTAAGCGACCACACGCAGTGCTTTGTATCGTACTTCGGTGGGTAGCACCACTTCAGCCCCGTGCACCATGAAGAACGGGGTGTACCCTGTGGTGCTGTTTGGAGTTGCGCGTAGGCTCCAGAGTACCGATTGCAGCTCGTCTGGCCAGCAGCCCGCGGCCTGCTCGAGTGGCCCGAGGAGTCGTTTCTTGGTGCCACCGTCGACGAGCCCGTTAGCCTTTTCGACCTGACTGTTGGTCAGTGGGTGTGCTACGGAGGCATATCTGACGTTGATTCCCAGATTCTCGCAGAATTCTTGGAACTCCTTGGATGTGAAGTTCGCCTCGTTGTCCATGATGATGATGTGTGGCACTCCAAAGCGGTAGACGATGGACTCGAAGAACTTGAGTGCGTTGTATCCTGACTGATTAGTCAATGGCATGGCCTCTATCCACTTGGTAAATTTGTGGACTGCGACCAAGAGGTAGACGTAGCCTCCTCGTGAGGACCTTGGGAGTTTGCCGACCATGTCGAGTCCCCATTGCGTGAAGGGCCAGGCTAATGGAATTGGCCGAAGTTCTGGGCCATGTGCATGTGGCTTGTCCGCGAATCGCTGGCAAGCGTTGCATTTTTGGACGATGTCCTTGGCGTCACGCATGGCCGTAGGCCAGTAGAATCCAGCTCATAGAGCTTTGGCGACGAGGGCGCGACTACCGGCGTGGTGCCCGAAGGTCCCCTCATGGATGTCGAGGAGGACAGCTCTTCTGTCGGCCGTGGAGACGCATCGTTGGAGTACTCCTGTGATACTGTGCTTGTATAGTTCGCCGTTGATAACAGCGAATGCCTTGGATCGCCGGGCGATGTGCCGGGCGTCAGTCGGATCGTGCGGTAGCATCTTGCTGAGAAGGTACATGATGTATGGTTGAGTCCAGGATGGCTTGATCATCATGACGCTCATTGGTCCTTCGAGTCCTGTGTCCAGCTCTAGGTCGTCGAGTGCCATTGGCTCATTGGGCAGCGCAGCCCCCGAGTCCGTTGTTGCGCTTGTTTTCTTCTCTGCGGCCTTTCGCTTGATGGAGTGTTCGCAGATGCGTTTGAGAAATACCCCAGGTGGTATGGGGGCGCAGGTAGAGCCTATGTTGGCGAGTGTGTCCGCCTCTTCATTACTTTCGCGGCCTATGTGCCGCAGCTCGCAACCATCGAAGTCCCCTTCGAGTGTGTCGTAGAGGTCGTGGTAGGCGATCATGTTGTCATTCAGTGCATCGCACTCGTGCATTGTTTAGTTGACGACCATCTTGGAGTCGCCATATATTATGAGCCTCTTGGCGCCGCAGGCTTTTGCCATCCTCATCCCGTCAAGTAGGGCCTCGTATTCAGCTTCATTGTTGGAGGTGGTGAACTGCATTCGCAGGATATATTTCAGCTTGCCTCCCTAGGGCGATGTTAGTATGACACCTGCGTCGGCCCCATCCTTTCGCTTCAAACCGTCGATGTGCATTGTCTAGAGGTAGGACATATCTGGTTTTTCAGGGAGCTAGTTCTCCATCCAGTGCACGAGGAAGTCAGGGAGAACTTGCGATTTGATTGCATCGTGTTTTTCATATGTGATGTCTCGTGGAGACAGTTCGATTCCCCAAAGAGCGACCCGTCCGGTGGCGTCGGGGTTGTTGAGGATATTCCCAAGCGGGGCGTTGTTGACTACCACGATTGGGTGTTCCTGGAAGTAGTGGCACAGTCGCCGGGCTGTCATGAAGACGTCGTACGCCAGTTTCTGGTAGTGTCGGTACTGCTGTTTTGTTGGCTTAAGTACCTCGCTAAGGTAATAGACTGGGCGCTGTACCCCGTGGACCTTGTTTTCCTCGGCTCGTTCTACCACGAGCACTGTGCTGACAACCTGGTTGGTGGAGGAGATGTATAGCAACAGTGGCTCCTTTTCACGAGGCGTCACCAGTACTGGTGAGGTGGATAGTAGACGCTTGAGGTCTTCGAATGCTTCTTGTGCTTCGTTGGTCGACTCGAACTTGTCATCTTTGCGGAGGAGTTGGTAGAAGGGTAGTGCCCTTTCGCCCATTCAACTGATGAATCGACTGAGCGTCGCGATTCGCCCAGCCAGCTGCTGGACGCCTCTTATGTTTTTTGGCTTCTCCATGGCAAGTTTGGCTTTTATTTCCTTCGGGTTCGCCTCGATCCTTCTCGCGGAGATAAGATACCCGAGTAATTGCCCAGATGGTACGCCGAAGGCGCATTTGTCCGGATTGAGCTTGATCCGGTAGTGATCGAGGTTGGCGAAGGTTTCGTGCAAATCGTCGATTAGTGAGGCTTCCTCTTTGTTCTTGATACTATGTCGTCAACATAGACCTGCATGTTGCGACCAAGTTGATTCTTGAGGCAAGCCTGCATGCACCGCTGATAGGTGGCTCCTGCATTCTTCAGCCCAAAGGGCATTGTGTTGTAGCAGAACACACCAAAAGGCGTTGTAAATGCCGCTTTTTCTTGATCTTCCTCCTTCATTCGAATCTGGTTGTAGCCTGAGTATGCATCAAGGAAGCAGAGGCGCTCACATCCCGTGGTGGAGTCGATGATCTGGTCGATTCGCGGTAGTGGGAAGTGGTCCTTTGGGAAGTGCTTATTCAGAGAGGTGAAGTCCACGCACATCCGTAGGATATCCGTGTCCTTCTTTGGTACTAGCACCATGTTAGCAAGCCAAGTGCTTTCCTTGATCTCGCGTATGAATTTGGTGTCGAGGAGTCTGTTGATCTCCATTCCGACTGCCTTTGCTCTTGGTTCAGACAGTCGTCGAATTGTTTGTTTGACTGGTCTTGCGTCTGGGTTGACATTGAGTGTGTGCTCGGGGAATTCCCTGGGAACTCCTGGCATGTCTGCTGGACACCAGGCGAAGATTTCCCAGTGCTCACGGAGGAATTCGACGAGCGCGAGTTCCTATGCGGGACTCAAGTTGTTGGCGATGAGGGCCGTCTTGGCGGGATCCGATGGGTGGACCTGAACTTTCTTCGTGTGCACCGATGAGTCGAAAGATAGGTCGGGTGAACTTGGCCGGCTCAGGGGAGGCAGACTGTTGTCTGTCGACTCCTTTAGTCTTGCAAGTTCTTCCTGCATGCCAAAGGACTGGGAAATTTTATTGAATTCCCTGTCGCAACTGTCGGACCTCTCGAAGCTTCCGTTGATTGTGATGATGCCATTAGGGCCTGTCATTTTCATCTGCAGATAGGCGTAGTGCGACACTGCCATGAACCTAGCGAACGCGACACGTCCGAGGATGTAGTGGTACTGTGAGGGTCAGTCGACGACTTTGAAGTCAATGCGCTCGCGCCGAAAGTTTTTCAGCGTGCCAAAGATAACGTCGAGGTTGATTTTGCCAAGGGGATACACGCCCTTGCCTGGGACGATGCCGTGGAATGTTGTGTCTGAGGCCTCTAGGCAAGTCAGAGGGATCCTCATTGCTCGCAAGGTACTCGTAGACATAAGGTTGATGCCGCTTCCATCGTCCATGAAGACACGGCTCATGTCGAAGCCTCCAATTTGTACCTCGAGTACGAGGGGACAATGGCCTGGACTAGGTACTTGGCGCGGATGGTCACGCTTATCGAAGCTGATGCAGGACTCGCTTCCCCTGAGGTACTCACTGGTAGATGGTGGCGAGTTTTTCGCGAGATTTACTTGGCGAGTGATGGCCTTTTGCACCCGGTTGGAGGGGCGACCCTTTTGGATCATCATGGTGCCCATGGACCACGGGTACGGCTCGCCTCCGTGATGCTGGTCGGGTGCAGCTGCGTTTGGCGGTGGTCCAGGTGGTGGTGGAGGAGCTCCATGTGCCACAGCGCCTAGGGCGGCTCCGTAGCCCCTGTTGACTGTGTCGCGATTCATCCAAGCTAGGCCTTCATGGAGTTTGTGGAACTCACGGCAGTATTTGAGGAGGTGGCTGGATTTCTTTTTGCCGTCATGCTTGTTGATGTAGAAGTGTACGGTGCATGGCCCGGACAGCTTGTCTTCAACGGACGCGGCGGGTGCTTCATCACGAGTGCGGCGCTGCCACACTTGTGTGCTTTTCCCAGAGTCGCGGTATCCACCGCTGCGGTTGTCGTCGCGTCTATCTGCGTAGTCGGCTGCGACCATGTTGACGTCGTCGCGGTCATCGTAGATGCGCATTCGCCGTTTGCTTCAGCGGTCACGTCTGCGCTCGAGTTCTGCTTCCTCGTCGGATTGAACGCGATTCTTCACCGAATCTTCTCCATCGGCCCACCGATTCGCGATTTCCATCAGGTGTTCGATGGTCTTGGGCTTCGAGCGGCCCAACTCCTCCCTGAGCTCTATGCGGCGAACGCCGCCGTTGAATGCATTGACTGCACGGTCCTCCGAGATATTTTCTGCAGAGTTCTTGATGATGGACCACCTCTGGATGTATGAGCGTAGTGATTCGCCCGATCTTTGTTGGCAGCACCTTAGCTCTTCGATTGACGCGGGCCTTTTGTAGGTGCCCTTGAAGTTGCGCACAAAGCTGTAGACCAACTCTTCCCAACTGCGAATGGATCTACGTGGGAGGTTGTTGAGCAATGCCCGGGCGGCGCCCTATAGCTATAGCTGCAGGAATTGCATAGCCGTGCTTCGACTCCCGCCGTGGAGCCTGACGGAGGAGATGTGGTCTTCCAACCAGATTTTCGGGTCCTGCAGACCGTCAAACTTTGGGTTCTCTGATGGGATCTTAAACCCCTTGGGCATTCTCTTTGGCCTGATGGCCCTGCTGAAACATCTAGCGCCACAGAGTTCCACATCCTCATCTTCTGAGTCAGTCAATCGGGCACGTCGTGCCCTTGAATTGTCGATCTTGCGCTGTGTGATGTCGTCACGCTCGTCGTAGTCGTGGTCGTGTCGCCGTGAGCGGCGGCATCGAGACATATCGTGACTATTATTGCTGGATGAGGGTGAGGAATAGCGTTTTTCCAGAGCCTTGCCTTTCTTCGGCTCCTGTGTTTGCTCCTTGTCGAGGGCGGCCTCGATTAACCCCAAGCCTGCGATCGTAGATCGGTGCATGGCGGCTCGAGGATCTCCAGTCGGCGGTTGGTTGTTGAGGAGGTACATGGTGGTCGCCATTACCGCAGCTTGCGGCGTTTTTGGTAGCACGTTGCCACGTGTATCTACTGTCATGGAGCCGAAGTCGAGGACCTTTGCGGCTTCTATGCGCTCTTGCTTAGTGAGGTGAGCCAATCGCGATCGCCTCTTGTTAGCGACGTACTCGTTGCACTTGGAGGAGGATCCTCCGTGGGAGGAGAGCCCAGCTCGTCTGCCGCCTTTTTGCGAGCCTCGAGTTGCGTGATTGTTTGCACTTGGCGCTTGAATTCTTCCTTCAGGAGCCAATGGTAGCCCATCAGCACTTCTTGCGGGGAGCCGAAGGGTTAAGGGTTGCCCCGTAGGGCCTCATGGCGGCGAGCCCACTCGAGTTCATTGAGCCTGATCACGACGCGTTCGCCAGTCTGCTCGTTTATTATAGTTGGAGGTTCGACTACCCCTCTGTTGTTGACGGGGGCGCCGTTTGGCGGTGGTCCGCCATTGGGTATGCTGCCGTTTGGCAGGTCGGCTCCGTGGCCACCGTTGCCCGTGTTGTCGCGATTGGCGGAGGAGTCGCCCGTGTTGATGATGGCGGACATGAAGTGGTTGGGGAAGCTGCTGGTCCCACAACTTTCAGATCCGGAACCGTAGGTTCCATCTTCGGTTGCCAGATCGCCCAGATCAGATTCGCGACTGCTGTCGCTGTCCGTATTCTCGACTGTTGTCGAGGAATTGAGCTCACTGAGGGTGCCGATCGGCGGAGGGAACCACGATGCCAGAGTAATTGATGGTATCGTCGGCTAGTCAGGCATGCGAAGCATGCCCATCTGACCAACTTGGAAGCGGAAGCTCCCGATCGCCAAGCTGATCCCATCGCCTACGGACTCGAAAGCTGGGCGAGTGGCCGGTGTGTGGACAGTGAAGTTGAACGCGCCGAAGAGCTGGTGAATCTCGTCTGTTGCGGAGTTGTAGATCGCAGTTGATGGGGCCGAAGAAGCCGCAACATCAGCACTCCCAATTCCCACAGACGGCGCCGATTGACGATGGTTTAACTCATCAATGCCCATTGTTATGGACTTGGGTTTTGGAAAAGGAGGGAGCGCTAGAGACATCTATTGGCTAGCAAACAAGCACACAGGGGGCTCAAAGATTTACCCAGGTTCAGGCCTCGTAGAGGTCCCTACTCCTGCTTGTCTGCTCGTGGAATTATTGAGGGAATCGAGGATTACAATGGTGCGCAGATACAATCTGACAGGGGTTGTGGAAACTAGGGTTGCGTGTGTCCTCCTTGCCGCCCCCTCCTGGCCTTTATATAGATAGGCCAGGTCTTGGGTAGCAGGTCGAGTCGGTTACAGGTTAGGGTTTTTCCATTTGAACTTTCTATCTTTAGCTTCTTCTTGTTCTTCAAGCAATCAAGAGTCTGTAGGCTACTCGAGTTCTCTATTTGGGCATTGGCGACACCGTGGGCTTCCGCTATATTCAGGCCGTATATACCAAGCTCGAGTACCTGTAGGGTATACCCATGTCAGGAAGAGCACAACAGTATTAGTGAGCATGTAGTTTAAATGTCTAGCTACGTTAAGCGCTTGAACACTAATACATTGCAAACGTATCTGTAATTTTTGATGTTCCATGCTTGTTTTATATCTACTTTCTTATGTTTTGTCCACACTTTGGAGTATTTTTACACATTTTCTGGAACTAACCTATTAAAAATATGCCACAGTGGCAGTTGCCTATTTTCTGCTGTTTCTGGTTTCAAAAAAGCTAGTAAGGAAATATTCTCAAAATTGGACCAGACAAAAGCCCAAGTCAATATTTCACCAGAATGAATACCGAGTCTCGGAGGGGAGACGAAGATGGGAGCCAGGGCGGCCACACCTGGTGGTGGTGCAGCTATCCCTAGCCGCGCCACCAGGGGTGTGGGCCCTTGGTACTCCACCGACCTTGCCCCTTCGCCTATATATTGCCTCTATGACAAAAAGCCTAAGTATCCGATCAAAATTACATGAAAGAGTCTGTAGCCACCGCCATCTCCATCCCTAGATCGGGAGGGATCTGAAGCTCTTCCTGGCACCTTGTCAGAGGGGAGAGATCACCCTGGAGGCCTTCTTCATGTGGCGCCCCGCTAAAACCACTACTAGAAAATCGCTGTGTTTTTGTGTTGGGCATCATCATGACCGTATGGTCATGTCATCATGCTACATTGCATTTGAGCATCGTCATGTCATCATGCATATTTTTCTTGCATTTTTTTAAGCGCAAAAGTATTTTATTAAACACCGTATTTTGTTTTCTAAAATATCCATACGGTCTAATATATATCAAGTCGTCATCTCTCTTTGTTATTTTAAAATAAAACAATATTTTTCCGGTCATTAGGTGACAATAAATGTTTTCTTATTTTACTAAAAAATAAAATTAGGCAAAAAGCCCGTCTAAAGTTCTAGCCTAAAACTAGCCCCGTCTAGTCTACTTTGGACTAGATAAATATCTCTTTCCCCTCCTTTCTTCCAAACCCTAGCCTCCAATCTCAGATCCCACCTAAATTCCGCACCTTTGTACCCCTGGCCGCCTTGTTCTTCTCAGTTTGCATGGACCAGCGGTAGCAGTGGCAGCAGACCGATTCATCATCGCCGCAATTCGATTTAATCTAGACGAAACAACCTTTTGGTAAGCAACATACGTTTCCTGGGACTTCGATCCATTCCATTGTTCCGTGACTTTTTGAAACCGATCTGAGCTCCAGATTCTTGTCCCTTGGTGTGTGCCCCCGCTTCCTTGATTTGCGCGCGCCACCACTTCGTATGGAGCCAACTCCACTCGCCACCTTGCTCCCGTGGAAGAAGAAGCAGTCAGTAAGGCCCCGCCTTGCCACTTTCTGCCGTCGCCAGCGCCTAGGGGTCGCCGCCACATGC
Source organism: Avena eriantha (assembly GCA_910589775.1). Classification (NCBI taxonomy): domain Eukaryota; kingdom Viridiplantae; phylum Streptophyta; class Magnoliopsida; order Poales; family Poaceae; genus Avena; species Avena eriantha. The sequence continues at coordinate 194,018,500 of OU342742.1, read as the reverse complement.
GCTCAGGCGCCCAAGTGCCCGCGTCAATGCCAATCTCGACCCGGTTTTCCTCTTCACGGGCAGCAACAGCCGACCAAGCCTGGTACTTGGGCCTGCATCTGCTCTACAGTGCTTCTGGACCGCCTCGGATCCATCGTCGTCGATCGCCTACAGGTAAGTAGTGATGCTTCCTTTCTTTTTGTACCGTGGATGTTCCTTTAGAGTCACTGCCTCCTGACCATCCCGTCTGTCACTTGTTCGACAGAATTCCTACAAGATCCTTGTTCGTGATTTACTTCTCTCTAGTCGCCTATGCCTGTACATTGTTTCGCCGAGCAACTTCTTCTCACAATCTTTGTTTCGCCAGGCCGTTGCCTTTGTGCCGGCAACCTTGTCAAGATCTCCGCTTCTTTCATGTCGCACCAAAAACCGACAGCTGACCGCCTTCCTAAAACAAGATCTAATTTCTCGATATCAGCTACTTCCACTACTTCGCCTACATTTCAGAGATCATCTGTCCAACTTCGACCCGAACTGTGAGACCCCACCCCTAAGCCATTTTTTATAATGTCATATATCTCTTGCATATTAAATTATTCATGCTTGCACACATATTCAGTGGTTTGGGGGCATTCTGCCGGTTCACCTCATAATTAATTATGGAGTGTTTATGCGGGATATCTTTGTCTTATTCTGGACTCCATTTAAATTTGCATAGGGAACCGATGCCATGTTTTGCCTTGTTAAGACAACATTTAAATTGCGGGGTAGCTAAACAACTTGAACTGTCTAATTAATTGTCGGGACCCCGGTTCCGTTTAATATTGTCTAATTGCACTGCATCTGTGCCATGCCATGCATCATAGCATAATCTTGCTGGTTCTTCTGTCGTAGTATTAAATATTGCATCCGGTGTTTGTTCTAGTGTTTGCTTCTTCGTGGATTAGGCCGATGAGATGTTGCGAGTGCCGAAAAGTTCTCCAGATATGATCCTTCGGCAGTGTTTCCCAGGCGAGCATCCCTTTCCCTTCTACCTATTTGCATTTATAGTTTTTACTTCCTCCTATTGATCTATTGCTACCCGTATTGCGATGCTTTAGTTTCCGTGCACCATTTATATCCCTTACAGCCTCCATATTGCCATGGACACATCCTATTGCCTGTTGTTTGGTAGATGGTCGGCCTTGCGAGTCGTAGTTGCTTGCTCAGGTGTTGCTTCACATCATTGTTGTTCCACCGTTGATGGCAAGTTGGCACATGATAAATGGTGGAGATGCTTATTGGTGGAGATGACCATGACTTTAAATACAACTATTAAAATGCTAGATATAACTAATGCAAAGGCATCGGTGGGCAATAGATGTTATTTGGTTCTTCCACGCTCACTTGTGTCCCGTAGGACCCCGAGTACTTGATACCTGTTCCTTGAATATTCGCACTATCCACATCCGGGAGGCCTTATGGACCCCCCTGAGCCAGAGCTTGATTCATTTCTATTTCTTGGGGCCACAAAGTAGTTTGGAGCTTTATTACTATCCTGTACTTATGCAATGCTTTACTGCTTTATTTAAGATTGTGCGTGGAGCACCTGTACTGTTTTGGATCGCGCCACGTTTTCGCGGTATCGACAAGCCCAATCACACTTTCGGGTTCCTAGTCGTTTACAGCCATCGTCGCAAACCCTGGGTCCGATCCGGAGCCGGCCAACTTCGTTGTGGGTAGCTTAGTGGGGTGGCCCCCTAAAATATTTTATGAATCCTGTGATTGCTTTGTCGTGAAAGCCTCGTTGGGTTTTGAGTTGGTTTTTCTGAGGTTGATCGAGTGTGTGTTGCTATTTGTGCACCCCTGCAGGGTAAAACTTTCTGAAAGCCATGTCCGCGATTATGGACAACTTGGAGCACAGTATCTCGACAATAGACAAGCATAACCAAAGTAGTGCTATAAATTTGACTTAATATGTGACTAGTAATTCAGCTTCACTACAATGGTATGGATCATAAAAGTGCCAACAACTGGTGGAACTGGGGGGTATCTTGTTCTGTTATACCTGCCTAGTAAGTATTGCAACTCCAATGGAATGGATAATAAAAGTGCCAACAGCTGGTGGAACTGGGGTGTATCTTGTTATGTTATACCTGCCTAGTAAGTATTGCAACTCCCATGGAATGTGATAAAAGTACCAACAATTGCTGGGTTTTGGGATTTCCTTAGGACAATTATATCTGAATAGTAAATGTTCCAACTATAACGGAATGGTGATTAAAACTACCCACTACTTATGCTTCAGGATGACTCATGCTATCTACATCTGACTAGTAAGTGCTGCAACTATAATGGAATGAGTAAAACTGCCAACTGTGTGAGTTCCTCGGTTTGACTTCCTCGTTTGGTCTCGAGGGGGAATACCAGGATGTGTATGTTTGGTGTTAGTATCAGGTTGGTCCCGAATAGGTCTTTCTTATCCCTCTCTAATAGCCGACAGTTGAACTGAGTCTCTATAGGTTGTTTAGTGCTGCTGTGCTCCCGCTTCAGTCCACCATACCTATGTAGGCGAGAGCCGCCGAATTCTAGCCTCGCCGTGTACTGGCCTCAGTACTGACGCTCCTCTTTTTCCTTTGCCCTTTGTTGGCACCCCTTTTGTTTTAGCAGGTTCGAGATCGACGTCGTTAGCAGGGTTACCCTTTCGGCTTGGCCTAGGTAGGGTTATGGACGCCATTGGTTATTCTTTAGGGCTCTTAGCCCCATTTGCATCTTGTCCGTACTCGGACGTTGTATCTTTTTCAAGGTGATTTGGATCTTTGTAGTATATATCTGTATTCTTGACTCTTGGAGTCGTGCTGTATATATATCTGTTCTGTGGGTCCCATCGAGGACTGTTGTGTAATGGTATTACGTCGTTTTCCACCCGCACGAAAGTGCCTGGTGGGCGTCCTTGAATCGTTTCTATGCGGGTTTGGCGGAAAGTGCTAAAACTTGCATAGGGACGATTTGAGGGTGTTACAGAGTGGTATCAGAGCTCAGCAGTTACGATACCCCACAAGTCCAGCCCGTAGGATAACCTAGCTAACGGCTGAAGTAGAGTGTCAAAACCATTTTTGCAAAAATCGGTTGGATAGATCTGATTAGGTCTCCTTTTACTCCTTACCCCTCTGCTATTCTCCTCTTACCTCTGCGTGTTTTGGATCTGTTCTCTTATCTTTTCTTCGAGTCCAGGAATTCTCATGGTTGGGTTTCCGTCGTACCTTCAGGGTCTCGTTTCCTTCTTTGGTAACGGTGCTTCCACATCCGATCATCATGCTATCTGAGTGATCCTTTATCTGTGGTACCATTCTTTGTTCCTTGTTTGTGCCTTCCGGTGTTTTCCGATGCGACGACATCATCTACGCCAGATCCGATGCAGAGCCTGCATCACCCCTTTGTTCAGAACCTCGATTGTCGAGATTGTTAGTCTGATTCCGAGAATGGTTGCACGCTTTTCTACTGATTGTGCGGAGTAATAGTTTGGGTGCGTGATGGATTGGCCCCCATGCCGACTACTCATTCTATTCGCTCTCGTACATTGAAGTGGATTAGAATGCAACGTTTCTCTCCTTCAATCGAAGGTAGAGGTGGCTTTCTTTGTGGATACCTTTACCTTCCACCTTTGTTCCCGGAGTGTTTTCTCGACAATCTTAGCCAACGACCTCTTGTTGGTGGTGTCGCGGATTTCAAGTTGGAGCAAGGATCCTTGTTAGTGGTGTCGCGAGGATCTACCCGAAGCGAGAAGATTCAGATCGCCAGCCTTCTTCTCCGGACCATGAGGCGGATCTCGAGGGCGAGATCCCTTGTTAGTGGTGTCGAATTGTGGCACCCCGCTAAAACCACTACTAGAAAATCGCTGTATTTTTGTGTTAGGCATCATCATGACCGTATGGTCATGTCATCATGCTACATTGCATTTGAGCATCGTCATGTCATCATGCATATTTTTCTTGCATTTTTTCTAAGCGCAAAAGTATTTTTATTAAACACCGTATTTTGTTTTCTAAAATATCCATACGGTCTAATATATATCAAGCCGTCATCTCTCTTTGTTATTTTAAAATAAAACAATATTTTTCCGTTCATTAGGTGAAAATAAAAGTTTTCTTATTTTAATAAAAATAAAATTAGACAAAAAGCCCGTCTAAAGTTTTAGCCTAAAACTAGCCCCATCTAGTCTACTTTGGACTAGATAAATATCCCTTTCCCCTCCTTTCTTCCAAACCCTAGCCTCCAATCTTAGATCCCACCTAAATTCCCCACCTTTGTATCCCTGGCCGCCTTGTTCTTCTCAGTTTGCACGGACCAGCAGTAGCAGACCGATTCATCATTGCTGCAATTCGATTTAATCTAGACGAAACAACCTTTTGGTAAGCAACATACGTTTCCTGGGACTTCGATCCATTCCATTGTTCCGTGACTTTTTGAAACCGATCTCAGCTCCAAATTCTTGTCCCTTGGTGTCTGCCCCCGCTTCCTTGATCTGTGCGCGCCACCACTTCGTATGGAACCAACTCCACTCGCCACCTTACGCCCATGCAATAAGAAGCAGTCAGTAAGGCCCCGTCTTGCCACTTTCTGCCATCGCCAGTGCCTAGGGGTCGCCGCCACATGTGCTCAGGCGCCCAAGTGCCCGCGTCAACGCCAATCTCGACCCGATTTTCCTCTTCACGGGCAGCAACAGCCGACCAAGCTAGGTACTTGGGCCTGCATCTGCTCTGCAGTGATTCTGGACCGCCTCGGATCCATCGTCGTCGATCGCCTACAGGTAAGTAGTGCTGCTTCCTTTCTTTTTCTATCGTGGATGTTCCTTCAGAGTCACTGCCTCCTGACCATCCCGTCTGTCACTTGTTCGATAGAATTCCTCAAGATCCTTGTCCGTGATTTACTTCTCTCTAGTCACCTATGCCTGGACATTGTTTCGCGGAGCAACTTCTTCATCACGATCTTTGTTTCGCCAGGCCGTTGCCTTTGTGCTGGCAACCTTGTCAAGATCTCCGCTTCTTTCATGCCGCACCAAAAACCGACAGCTGACCGCCTTCCTAAAACAAGATCTACTTTCTCGATATCAGCTACTTCCACTACTTCGCCTACATTTCGGAGATCATTTGTCCAACTTCGACCCGAACTGTGAGACCCCACCCCTAAGCCATTTTTTATAATGTCATATATCTCTTGCATATTAAATTATTCATGCTTGCACACATATTCAGTGGTTTGGGGGCATTCTGCCGGTTCACCTCATAATTAAATATGGAGTGTTTATGCGGGATATCTTTGTCTTATTCCGGACTCCATTTAAATTTGCATAGTGAACCGATGCCATGTTTTGCCTTGTTAAGACAACATTTAAATTGCGGGGTAGCTAAACAACTTGAACCGGCTAATTAATTGTCGGGACCCCGGTTCCGTTTAATATTGTCTAATTGCACTGCATCTATGCCATGCCATGCATCATAGCATAATCATGCTGGATCTTCTGCCGTACTATTAAATATTGCATCCGGTGTTTGTTCTAGTGTTTGCTTCTTCACGGATTAGGCCGATGAGATGTTGCGAGTGCAGAAAAGTTCTCCGGATATGATCCTTCGGCAGTGTTTCCCAGGCGAGCATCCCTTCCCCTTCTACCTATTTAGCATTTATAGTTTTTACTTCCTCCTATTGATCTATTGCTACCCGTATTGCGATGCTTTAGTTTCCGTGCACCATTTATATCCCTTGCAGCCTCCATATTGCCATGGACACATCCTATTGCCTGTTGTTTGGTAGATGGTCGGCCTTGCGAGTCATAGTTGCTTGCTCAGGTGTTGCTTCGCGTCGTTGCCGTTCCACCATTGACGGCAAGTTGGCACATGATAAATGGTGGAGATGCTTATTGGTGGAGATGACCATGACTTTAAATACAACTATTAAAATGCTAGATATAACTAATGCAGAGGCATCGGTGGGCAATAGATGTTATTTGGTTCTTCCACGCTCACTTGTGTCCCGTAGGACCCTGAGTACTTGATACCTGTTCCTTGAATATTCGCACTATCCACATCCGGGAGGCCTTATGGACCCCCCTGAGCCAGAGCTTGATTCATTTCTATTTCTTGGGGCCACAAAGTAGTTTGGGGCTTTATTACTATCCTGTACTTATGCCATGCTTTACTGCTTTATTTAAGATTGTGCGTGGAGCACCTGTACTATTTTGGATCGCGCCACGTTTTCGCGATATCGACAAGCCCAGTCACACTTTCGGGTTCCTAGTCGTTGATAGCCGTTGTCGCAAACCCTGGGTACATTCCGGAGCCGGCCAACTTCGTTGCGGGTAGCTTAGTGGGGTGCCCCCTGAAATATTTTATGAATCTTGTGATTGCTTTGTTGTGAAAGCCTCGTTGGGTTTTGAGTTGGTTTTTCTGAGGTTGATCGAGTGTGTGTTGCTATTTGTGCACCCCTGCAGGGTAAAACTTTCTGAAAGCCGTGTCCGCGGTTATGGACGACTTGGAGCACAGTATCTCGATCATAGACAAGCATAACCAAAGTAGTGCTATAAATTTGACTTAATATGTGACTAGTAATTCAGCTTCACTACAATGGAATGGATAATAAAAGTGCCAACAACTGGTGGAACTGGGGTGTATCTTGTTCTGATATACCTGCCTAGTAAGTATTACAACTCCAATGGAATGGATAATAAAAGTGCCAACAACTGGTGGAACTGGGTGTATCTTGTTCTGTTATACCTGCCTAGTAAGTATTGCAACTCCAATGGAATGTGATAAAAGTGCCAACAATTGCTGGGTTTTGGGATTTCGTCAGGACAATTATATCTGACTAGTAAATGTTCCAACTATAATGGAATGGTGATTAAAACTGTCCACTACTTATGCTTCAGGATGACTCATGCTATCTACATCTGACTAGTAAGTGCTGCAACTATAATGGAATGAGTAAAACTGCCAACTATGTGAGTTCCTCGGTTTGACTTCCTCGTTTGGTCTCGAGGGGGAATACCAGGATGGGTATGTTTGGTGTTAGTATCAGGTTGGTCCCGAATAGGTCTTTCTTATCCCTCTCTAATAGCCGACAGTCGAACTAAGTCTCTATAGGTTGTTTAGTGCTGCTGCGCTCCCGCTTCAGTCCACCATACCTATGTAGGTGAGAGCCGCCGAATTCTAGCCTCGTCGTGTACTGGCCTCAGTACTGACGCTCCTCTTTTTCCTTTGCCCTTTGCCGGCACCCCTTTTGTTTTAGCAGGTTCGAGATCGACGTCGTTAGCAGCGGTACCCCTCCGGCTTGGCCTGGGCAGGGTTATGGACGCCATTGGTTATTCTTCAGGGATCTTAGCCCTATTTGCATCTTGTCCGTACTCGGACATTGTATCGTTTTCAAGGTGATTTGGATCTTTGTAGTATATATCTGTATTCTTGACTCTTGGAGTCGTGCTGTATATATATCTGTTCTGTGGGTCCCATCGAGGACTGTTGTGTAATGATATTACTTCGTTTTCCACCCGCACGAAAGTGCCTGGTGGGCGTCCTTGAATCGTTTCTATGCGGGTTTGGCGGAAAGGGCTAAAACTTGCATAGGGCCGATTTGAGGGTGTTACACTTCATCACCATGACTGCCTCCGGTGTGATGCGTGAGTAGTTCATCCCTGGACTACGGTCCATGTAGTAGCTAGATGGTTGGTTCTTCTCCTTTGTGGTACCATGTATAGATCTTGTGAGCTCCGCTCATGATCAAGATCATCTATTTGTAATCATACATGTTGTGTTTGTGGGGATCCGATGGATACTGAGATGCTATTTCAGATTGATTATTGGTTCTATCATGTCAATGTTATTTGTGATCTTGCATGATTTCCATTGTTAGTAGCTATCTTGGTCGAGTAGATGCTAGAAACTCCAAGAGGGAGTATTTATGCTCGATAGTGGCTTCATGCCTCTAGGAATCTGGGGTAGTGACAAAAATCTCTAAGGTACTAGATGTGCTATTGCTACTAGGGAGAAAACAACAATCCTTTATTCATAGAACAATCATATTGTTTACTTTACACACTTTGCTTAATGCAATTATCTGTTGCTTGCAACTTAATACTGGAGGGGGTTCGGATGATAACCTGAAGGTGGATTATTAGTCATGGATGCAGTTGGATTACGGTCTATGTATAATGTTGTAATGCCCAATCAAATCTCATAGGAGTCAAGATGATTAGTATATGCATGCATGCTTTCTCGGTGTTTGTCAATTGCCCCGTTGTAATTTGTTCACCCAACATGTCATCTATCTTAAGGAGAATCGCCTCTAGTGAACTATGGACCCCGGTCCATTCTTTTAACATCAATCTACAATCTACTATTTACTTTTTTCTGTTTACTTTCTACAAGCAATTACTATCTTCCACACAATACATTTAATCCTTTGTTTTCAGCAAAACCGGTGAGATTAAGAACCTCACTGTAAGTTGGGGGCAAAGTTCTATGGTTGTGTTGTGCGTGATTCCAAGTTAGAAACAACACCTTGGAGGTGTTTCCTTGCTCCTACTGGTTCGATAACCTTGGTTTCATAACTGAGGGAAAACTCGCTGATGTGCTCATCATACCTTCCTCTTGGGGTTCCCCAATGAGATCGACGTGTTGAGTCCGATCATCAAGGCTTTTTCTGGCGCTGTTGTTGGGGAGTCAAAGACATCTTCTCAAGGGGAGTCCCTCATAACCAATCTCTTTACTTTGTTGTTTTTGTTTTGCTTAGTTTATTTCTGCTTTGTTTGCTTGTTATTTTATCATCCCACTTTGGAGATTGCATGATAGGTGTTGAAACTAGTTTATTATTGAGGTTCTCAAAAGCTGCAATGCATTCATGATCTAAATAGAATGGAGTTTGTTTATCAAGAAGATTGGTGAGGGGCATAGCTATCTTGGCAAAATCTTTTATAAACCACTTATAAAAACCTGCATGTCCCAGAAACATTTTTAAGTTTTATTGTCCTGAGGTATGGGGAGATTTTCTATAGCATTTATATTAGTTTTATCTATTTCTATTCCCTTCTTAGAAACTTTGTGCCCGAAAACTTTACCTTCTCTTTCCATGAAACGACATTGTTCCCAATTCAAAACCAAGTTCGATTGCCTGCATCTCTGCAAAACTTTGGTTAGATTGTAGAGGCAATTATCAAAAGTTGTTCCACAAATGACAAAATCATTTGTTAGGACTTCCATAGTCTTCTCAACAAAATCATCAAAAATCTTTAGAACACATTCCTGAAAAGTTGATGCTGCATTACATAAGCCAAATGGAATTAATATATAAGAATATGTGCCATAAGGACAAGTGAAAGTAGTTTTCTCTTCATCTTCCGGTTGTATCACTAGTGGAAAACGGGCCTCCAGTCCCGGCCCGTAAGGGGCTTTAGTCCCGGTCCTGGTAACCGGGACTAGAGGGGCGGGACTAAAGGCCCACCCATTAGTCCCGGCCCTCTTACCAGCCGGGACCAATGGGCATACAGGTGGCTGTCTCTACGGGCGTTGGGTGCCCCCCCTTTAGTCTCGGTTCGTATTACGAACCGGGACAAATGGTTCTCTGCCATGGCAGAATTTTAGGCACTTTCTTTGCCGCGGTAGAGAATTTAATTTGTATTCTTTTTTTCATTTCAAAATAGTTTTCTACGCTACCACATACCGTACATGTTCGTGCATACATAAGATAACTTCTCTTAAGATCGAGCATACAAATATATACATGATAGTTACACATGGAGATCACAATTATTGGGACTAGAGCCCGTCTATTCAATTACACGGTCGGGGATCATCGGCGCCTATTCACACTAAATTCTCCGGCGTCATCTATCATCTCGTTCATCAAGAATCCTGCCAGTTCTTCAGCAATTGCTACTACGCGTTGCTGTGGTAGGAGCTGATCCCGCATTTTCTCGAACTATATAAGAAAAGGAGATCAATATGAATATCAATCATGATAACAAAAAGTGACAGTAATAAAAATAATGTTATGAATGTATTGCTTACATCGACTATATAATCATTCAGTTCACTAGTAAACGTGCGAATGAACTCACAAACATAGAATCCACATAGATTCGTCCCCTGTGGCTGCCTCGCGCACTTTACGAGAATAGAATTCAATCAAAATAATAATCCAGCATCATAATTGTATTGAAACTAGAAGTAAAGAGATGCGGCTACTACTTACCGAGACCGGCTTAAACGTCAGCTTCTCAGTAAAGTCACCCGTAACCGCACTCTTGAACTGGTTCCAAACCCTACCCGGTAAAGAAAATGAATGAGTTATTTATTACGTGATATCTCAGGAAATCAACGAAAGAGACTGCGTAGCGCGAAAATTACCTCTGGAGCATGTCCTACATGTCAATAAACTGTTCCAGGGGTCTCTTTAATGGGTCCATGACTTCAACTCTTCCCTTATCAAGTTGAATGTCCATGAGAATCCAGTGGAAACTGTACACGTTTATATATACATCAGTAACTCATCAATTACACTTAACATCGAGTAAGCAAAAGAGAACGTGTACAATAGATTAAGACACTCACACGAAATTGTAAGGAAACAGTATGTGGTCACAGAAATTTTGCTCCGTTAGAAACCTTAGAAGGTTTTCCTGTGTGTCCTCTGGTTTTTCCTTTAGCGTCCGACAATGTATTTTATCTGGGTCAATGAACCCAACACTAAAGATTGACCTTCTTTTACATTCCATGATCTTCATTCTGCATAATAATAGAGTACAAAAGGATATAATTAGGATAATTACATGCAATGAACTGAACAACTGAAAAAAATGAACAGCTTATATATAGACAATGAATTCAACAACTTACAGACAATAGCAACTCATGAGACTTTTGTCGAGGGCATCGAAAGTGTATAACTGGAAGAGTTCTGGAAACTCAACATGGACCTCTTCTTCTCGGAAGTAGTAGTCATGTGGGACTTTCGCCACGATCATTATTCTCTCCTCCTTTACGGCTTTCAAGTACCATTTATGTAAACTCCGCATTTGTGTTGGCAGTTGTTGGAACTGCTCAAAGCTGACCAGAGGCTGCCCTGGGACATATGTAGGGACTACCTGAGCCTTGGGTAACTTGTCATCCTGGGAACCTAGCAATTCCTCAACAGTCACATTCATAGCGGCCGCAAGCTTCTTAGCTTCTTCCATATCCTGTTGGGGAGTGTCATAGGATAACACCTTGAGGGGTGGGGTCGATTTTTTGGCTTGTTCCCCGAGCTGGGGGACATCCTTTCTTTTCCCGGTTGCACTTTGACTTGATGATTTGCTCCCGCTTGCACTTCTACTTGATTTGCTCTTCTTCACTTCCTTCTAAAGTGTGCGTCGATAGTCATCTCGCTTATGGTGCAAGTCATATTGCGATTTTGTGTTCAGAAAAGAAAGTGCATACGCTTTTTGCTTCTTGGTGTATACCGGAGCAGGCTCGGGTTTCTTCTTTTGAAGCTGCACAACACATTCGTCCTTTACGATCATGTCGGTTTCCTTGTCAGTACGATCGTAAGGTCTGATAGGAAGATTCTTATGAGGTACTCTTGGGAGGGGCGAGATTTGTCGTTTTGGGCTCCTGCGTCGTTTAGTACTAATCGGAGGCTGCGGCGGAGATCGAGATGGACTCGGGCTGTGGTGGTCGTAGTCATGGGGTGGGCTTCTTGGAGGTGATGGGGGTGAAGGTGACATGCGACCACTCGGAGGCAGTGTTGGCTTTGGCGTCCAGCCTGGAAGCTTGATGTTGTTCTTGTCCCATAGAATGATACCACCCAGTACTTCTCCGAGTGTCCTCTCACCTTCAGGTCTAGGGATGTCAAGCTCCATTGAGTCCCACCCCATTGCGATTTCATCCACACCAACTTTAGCATAGCCAGCTGGAATCTCACGGCCATGCCAGCGTGCGCCAGGTGGACAAGGTAAAGCACATCCGACCGCCACCTTGATGGATAGGTTCTTCACCTTCTGATGGAGCTCACAAGATGCCTACTCCTTGATTCCATCCAAGGGGTAGCCGGGACCGCCATCTACCATACGTGCATCTTCAAAAGGGACCTCCGATTCAGCCACGCTGCTTTTCCGCTGAGATGGGACAGCAGTAATATCGAGTACAGGATCTTGCAGGCGCGCTGCTCCTCGAAGTTTGTCAATCTGTTGCTGATGCATTCGAAGTGTTCCTATCAACTCCGTAAACTTGTCTCCCTCCTCCTCCTGTCGTCGCCTCTTTGCTCTCTCTCGGCTCCTATAAGTATCTCTGTCTTTGGGAAACCCCATCTCCCACGTATAACTAGGGCCTAGGCCTCGTACACGTCCTCCGCGTTTGTCATTCTCGAGGACCTTTGTCAGCAAGTCTTTCTCTCTATCAGGACGGAACTTTGTTGTCCCAGCTTTAATCTCCTTCACCGCTTTCTGCCATGTATCCCGGGGTATCCTAATCCCGTCACTGCAAATAAGGTCCCATGTACTTTCGTCATACTCACTCCCATGCCCAAGGAACCAATTCCTTGCCCTCAGATCCCATTCTTTGCGTATTGGTTCTGGAGTGTTCCCTTTAGCAAGCAGCTCATTCTCTTTAGCATCCCACTTTGGCATGGCAGCCACGTAGCCCCCTGACCCCAGGTGATGGTGATATTTCTTCATCGCGGCATTTTTCTTGTTTTTTTCCGACATTTCCATAGCAGGTTGTGACTCCTTGTACTTCACAAATGCATCCCAGTTAGCCTGCTGCTTCGTTAGATAGCATTCAAATTTAGGAGTCTACTTCGTCTTCTGATACTTTTGCCATAATGCTTTCTTCCAGTTCTTGAATAGTTCGGCCATCTTCGTAAGAGTCCACTGCTTGACTTTGTTCCTCAATGCAGCTGTGTCGGCATCATCCTCACATTCTGGCAGGGTGAAATGTGTCATGAGGTCATTCCAAAGACCCTCTTTGCACCTGTCAGAGACATACTCATCCTCTTTCGCCCCTTTGGTCTTATTCCACTCTCGAAGAGTGATCGGGATGCGATCCCTAACCATAACTCCGCATTGTTGTTTAAATATAGTTTTAGCCTTTTCGGGTTCCACCGGTTCACCCCGTGGTGATACCCGTGTAATTGTATAATGCGTAGATGCGTCCAACTTTTTGGCCGGGCCTCCTTTGGAATATTTTTTGCTCGATGTGGAGGCCTAAGAGAAGAAACATTCGTCAATTTATATATATATATACACAACTCAGTTAATGCATCTACTGATCACCAGACTTCATATATATACCTCGCCGTCGGCTTCTCCACCACCGGAGCCGTCGGCTTCTCCTTGATCATTTCGGTCGACCTCCTCTCCCTCATCGGAGGGGTTTAGATAAATCGACGGAGATTCAGGTGGATCAACATGGGGGGTGTCGTTGATCATATGCTCGAGAATTTCTTCCTGTGCTAGGTCTCTCTGGATTGGATCCATAGTTTTCTACAAAATGCACACAATAACATTTTTCATTCAATATTGCTGCATAAAATAATACTAAACAATAATATGAACACGCAATTTGCTACAATAATACTAAACAATAGCAAAATTCTAGTGATGCCCTAACCCTAACCCTAAGTCCGGAGGCCCGCGAGCACTACCACATTAACCCTAAGTCCGGGGGCCCGCGAGCACTACCACCCTAACCCTAAGTCCGGGGGCCCGCGAGCACTACCACATTAACCCTAAGTCCGGGGGCCCGCGAGCACTACCACATTAACCCTAAGTCCGGTGGCCCACGAGCACCACCACCCTAACCCTAAGTCCGGTTGCCCGCGAGCACTACCACCCTAACCCTAAGTACGGTGGCCCGCGAGCACCACCACCCTAACCCTAAGTCCGGCTGCCCGCGAGCACTACCACCCTAACCATAAGTCCGGGGGCACGCGACCACCACCACTCTAACCATAAGTCCGGAGGCCCGCAACCACCACCACTCTAACCCTATGTCCGGAGGCGCCAGCCGGCCAGCGCGCGCGGGGGGAGCGAAGGGGAGGGGGCGGCCCGGCCTGCTCGCCTACAGTGCCAGCGCCGCCGCGCCGTCGCGTAGCCGGACGGGGGAGCGAAGGGGACGGGGTGCGGGGTACCTCTGGCGGGGGTGCGCGCGCGGTGGCTGGAGTGGCGGTGGCGGTTGGGGGTGGCGGTGGCGGTTGGGAGCCGTACATTTCTACCACATTTCTATATACACTATAAAATAGTACTATATAATACTATATACACTATCCAATAGTACTATATAATACTATATACACTACAATACTATATACAATATACTATATACTACTATACAATATACATACTATATAATACTACCTACTATCCAAAATAAAAAAATAAACTACAAAAATATACTATAATACTACATACCATACTAAAAAATACACTACATACTATATACTACATATAATACTACTATTACACTACAATATACACTACAAAACAAAAAAATAAAAAAAAACTAGAAATGTACGGCTCGCCCACACCGCACCGCCGCCCGCACCGCCGCCGACGTGCACGGCTCGCCCGCACCGCCGCCCGCACTGCCACCGACGTGCACGACTGTCGCCGGCCCTGCCCTGCTCGCCCACAATGGCCGGCTCCGCCGCGCGCCGGCGCGCACGGCTTCCGCGCCGCTGGACGTACGGGAGGGAAAGGGATCGAGTGGCTGGCCGGGGGCGCGCGCGCGGTGGCTAGAGTGGGCACGGCGGCTGGGGTGGGCGCGGCGGCTGGAGTAGGGCGGCGAGTGCGGCGGCTGGAGAGTTGGGCAGCCTGCCAACGTCCTTCGTCGTCCTCGCGTGCTCTCCTGCGTGCGTCCTCGAGTGTGATGATTTGGGAGAAGAAGGGGCGCGCGTAATAAGGAGAAGGCCTTTAGTCCTGGTCCGTATGACGAACCGGGACTAAAGACCCTTTAGTCCAGGTGCGTTATACGAACCAGGACTAAAGGTCCCCCCCTTTAGTCCCGGTGCGTGCCACCCACCGGGACTAAACGGTTTTCGGCCCAGCCCAACAGGCGCGCGCCAACTCCACACCTTTAGTCCCGGTGTGTAGCATGCACCGGGACTAAAGGTCCCTTTTTCAAAAAAAATCACCCTGGGGAGCGCCTGTTTAAAAAAAATTCAATTAGAATATTATTTGAACATTTGAATTTTACAGTTTTTGCATACTTATGAATTTGAGAAAATTTCAACATGAAAAGTTCTTGAATTGGAATAACTAATCCAAATCTATTTTCTGTTTTATAAAATAATTATTCTAACTAGTAAAACTAATAACCATTTTGCCATTTTCAATTTAAAAATGCATTAAATATTATATTTTGCATATTTTAAATAAGTGATTCAAATCAATTTTCTGTTTTATAAAATAATTATTCTAACTAGTCAAACTATTAACCATTTTTCCATTTTCATGTAATTCCAACGCTCCGGTGGTCTTCCTCCGGCGAAACCCTAGACCGGGGGCCCCGGATCGTCTACCCCGCCTTATTTTTTCCCGCCCGTTCTCTTCCGGATCATAGCCCCTTTAGGGTTTAGGGTTTTTGGTTTAGGGTTTAGGGTTTAGGGTTTTTAGTTTAGGGTTTAGGGTTTTTGGTTTAGGGTTTAGGGTTTTTGGTTTAGGGTTTAGGGTTTTTAGTTTAGGGTTTAGGGTTTAGGGTTTTTAGTTTAGGGTTTAGGGTTCCCTCCTCTGACTTAGGGTTTAGGGTTTAGGGTTTAGACTCATATCTGCCACCTCTCTCCACTCTATCCCATGGCTTCCACCATACCTCTAACCCCAGGGAGGCGGAGATGGAGTCTTTCACGGGCTAGCAGGAAAATATTTTCCGAGGCAGAACTTCCGAAGATGCCATAGGGCATGTGCACCAAGGGCATCTTCGAGAAATGCCGCCACGGGAGATTTCCCAACCCTTTCCTCCATCCATGGGGATGAAACTCTCCATCCATGTTGGCTTGGTCGTTGCCATAACACATCTAGACTCATATTTGCCGCCTCTCTCCACTCTATCCCATGGCTTCCACCATACCTCTAACCCCAGGGAGGCGGAGATGGAGTCTTTCACGGGCTAGCAGGAAACTATTTTCCGAGGCGGAACTTCCGAAGATGCCATAGGGCATGTGCACCAAGGGCATCTTCAAGAAATTCCGCCACGGGAGATTTCCCAACCCTTTCCTCCATCCATGGGGATGAAACTCTCCATCCATGTTGGCTTGGTCGTTGCCATAGCACATCTAGACTCATATCTGCCGCCTCTCTCTACTCTATCCCATGGCTTCCACCATACCTCTAACCCCAGGGAGGCGAAGATGGAGTCTTTCACGGGCTAGCAGGAAAATATTTTCCGAGGTGGAACTTCCGAAGATGCCATAGGGCGTGTGCACCAAGGGCATCTTCGAGAAGTTTCGCCACGGGATATTTCCCAACCCTTTCCTCCATCCATGGGGATGAAACTCGCCATCCATGTTGGCTTGTTGAGTTGCTTGCCATGGCGTATCGATGCTCCTTTTATAGGCACGGCGCCGCTTCTACTTTGTCTTCTGCCTCCGATAGGGCATCGTGCGCTACATGCTTTATCTCATCGAGCAGTGCGTCCACCCACGCGTCCTTATCCTACCGACAGCTTTAGTCCCGGTTTGAGCCCCCACCCGGTACTAAAGGTTACCCACACGTCCTTATCCCACCGACAGTTTTGTTAGATGACACAAAAACAACCTTTAGTCCCGGTTGCACCCACCACCCGGTACTAAAGGTTAGCCACCCCCCAGATAAGGCCCTCCCAGATAAGCCTCCCTCAGATAAGGCCCCCCATCTTTTGTCCCGGTTTGAGCCCCCACCCGGGATGAAAGTTTCCCGCGCCACTGCGTTCCCGCGCCTTCCACCGGTTCCCACCTCTGTCTTCCCGCCATTTTTTCAGTATATATATGTATGCTTGGCCTCCATTTACATATCACATCTAGACTCATCATTCTGTTCCCATGGCTTCCATCGTATCTCTAACCACCCGGGAGGCAGAGGCGCTTTGCGCCTCGAACTACCCCTGCCCACCGGGCTACCGCATCCCCAGCGGCTGGATGTTGAGCGCCGGAGGCGTGCCGGTCCCTCCTGTCCCTCTAAGTGTGGAGCGCCGGCTGGCCATCACGAACCACTACTACCTCGAGCTCACGCCAGAGCAGCGGAGGAATCCCAACTGGCATCCCGACTATTTCCCGACTTGGGAAGCCTTCTTCATCAATCGGCGTGAGAGGGCGCTCGCCAGGCACGAGGAGGACGGCCCACCTCCTTCGAACTTCATCGAGGCCGGTCGTCGGCTGTGGTGGTGCGGCCGGACTCTCCAGAGTGTCATGGCCTACAACACGACCGGCAATAACCCCCGCCTGCGGTACCCTCAAATCCAGCCCACGCGTGCCCAACCTTCAAGGTTCGACCCCGACGACGACAGCGACAACGGTGCCGGTGACTACGACGACTACAGTGGTGCGTATTACAGGGCTAGGCAGGAGCATGACTGAATCACTCCAACCATTAGGCATGTTTCTTAATTTTCAGTTGTGCTATGTATCCTTAGTGTTTGTGGGTTCCTTCTCTTGTGATGGTTCCTTCTCTTTGTGTGATCACCTACCGCGGCTCAGAACGTCTAGTTTGATTGAGCAAGATGTATTACATGAAAGGGGACCTTTATGTCTCAAATAAAAGGTTTAATACATTACATAGATTTATGTCTCAAATAAAAGGTTTAATTACATAGATTTATGTCTCAAATAAAAGGTTTAATACATTATTACACATCACCAACATCTAGTGTTGTGGTTTTCTTCTGCACCGTAGCCATGGAGAATCTTCATCATTTAACAGGATGCTTGGGTCTGTTTTCACTTTGAAGGGCGGAATTTCATGAAACTTATTGTAATCTTCTGACATGTCTGTCTTATCATCCACTCCCACGATGTTTCTCTTCCCTGAAAGAACTATGTGGCGCTTTGGCTCATCGTATTCTGTACTCTTTTGCTTATCTTTCCTTTTTCTCGGTTTGGCAGACATGTCCTTCACATAGAAAACCTGAGCCACATCGTTGGCTAGGATGAATGGTTCATCCATGTATGCAAGATTGTTGAGATCCACTGTTGTCATGCCGTACTTTTCGTCTACATGTACCCCGCCTCCTGTTAGCTTGACCCATTTGCACCGAAACAAAGGGACCTTAAAAGTAGGTCCATAGTCAAGTTCCCATATCTCCTCTATGTACCCATAATATGTGTCAATCTGCCCATTGTCATCTGTTGCATCAAAGCGGACACCACTGTTTTGGTTGGTGCTCTTTTTATCTTGGGCGATCGTGTAAAATGTATTCCCATTTATCTCGTACCCTTGGAAAGTACATATAGTCGAAGATAGTAACCTGGCCAACGAGTACAACTCATCTCCAACAGTGGTGTTATTCATGAGATGTGTCTGCAACCAATTGCCAAAATACTTCTCGTTTTCCCCTTTAATCAAGGTTTCAGGCTTCCCCGGGTTTTCGGAGCGTAGAATATTCTTGTGTTTCTCGATATACGGAGCCACCACGGTGGAATTGTGTAGAACTGTGTAGTGTGCTTGAGTGAAAGAATGCCCGTCCCTACATACCATCGATTTCCTTCCTGGTGTGCCTTTTCCAGTCATCCTCCCCTCATACCGAGATTCAGGAACACCAATCGGCTTAAGGTCAGGAAGAAAGTCAACACAAAACTCAATGACCTCCTCTGTTCCATAGCCCTTGGAGATGCTTCCTTCTGGCCTAGCACGGTTATGAACATATTTCTTTAAGACTCCCATGAACCTCTTGAAGGGGAACATATTGTGTAGAAACACAGGACCAGAATTCTAATCTCTTCGACTAGGTGAACTAGGAGGTGCGTCATAATATTGAAGAAGGATGGCAGGAACAACAACTCGAAGCTGACCAGACATTGGACCACATCAATCTGTAACCCTGATAGACTTTCTCGATCGATTACCTTCTGAGAAATTGCATTGAGGAATGCACATACCTTCACAATGGTTAGTCGAACATTTTCTGGTAGAATTCCCCTCAATGCAACCGGAAGCAATTGCATCATAAGCACATGGCAGTCATGAGACTTTAGGTTTTGAAATTTTTTCTCTTTCATATTTACTATTCCCTTTATATTCGACGAGAAGCCAGACGGGACCTTGATACTGAAAAGGACATCAAAAAAGATTTCCTTCTCTTCTTTGGTAAGAGCGTGCTGGTCCTCCCGTGCTGCCGGGGTATCTTTTGACTTCCCATACAAGCCCAGGAAGCCTAGAATATTCACGCAAAGATTCTTCGTCAGGTGCATCACGTTGATTGCAGAGCGGACCTCATGCACTTTCCAATAGGGTAGCTCCCAAAATATAGATTTCTTCTTCCACATGGGTGTGTGTCTGGTAATGGGGTCTTTCGGAATAGGTTGTCCTCCAGGACCCTTTCCAAAGATTACATCCAAATCCTTGACCATACCAAATACATCAGCACCACTACGGGGGACAGGCTTAGTCCAGGTTTCTGCCTTGCCATTGAAATGCTTGCCTTTCTTCTTTAAGGGATGACTGGGCGGAAGAAAACGACGATTGTACGGGTACACATTCTTTCTACATTTATCTAGATATATACTTTCAGTCTCATCTAAACAGCGCGTCCATGCATTGTATCCTTTGTTCGTCTGTCCTGAAATGTTACTAAGAGCAGGCCAATCATTGATGGTTATGAACAGCAACGCTTGTAGGTCAAATTCCTGTTGTTTGTGCTCATCCCACACACGTACACTTGGTTTGGCCCACAACTATAGAAGTTCATCAACTAATGGCCTTAGGTACACATCAATGTCGTTGCCGGGTTGCTTCGGGCCTTGGATGAGCACTGGCATCATAATGAAATTCTGCTTCATGCACAACCAAGGAGGAAGGTTGTAGATACATAGAGTCACGGGCCAGGTGCTGTGACTGCAGTTCTGCTCCCCAAAAGGATTCATGCCATCGGTACTTAGACCAAACCATAAGTTCCTTGCGTCACCAGCAAAGTCTAGGAAGTCTCTCTCGATTTTTCTCCACTGCCGACCATCAGCAGGGTGCCTCAACATCCCGTCTTTCTTACGGTCTTCCATGTGCCATCGCAACAACTTGGCATGCTCTTTATTTCTGAACAAACGTTTCAACCGTGGTATTATAGGAGCATACCACATCACCTTGGCATGAACCTCTTCCTGGGTTGCTCGCCCTCAACATCACCAGGGTCATCTTTTCTGATCTTATATCGCAATGCAGTACATACCGGGCATTTATCCATATTCTCGTACTTCTCACCGCGGTAGAGGATGTAGACATTAGGGCATGCATGTATCTTCTGCACGTCTAATCCTAGAGCGCAGACAAGTTTCTTTGCTTCGTACATACTGGAGGGCAATTGGTTATTTCTTGGAAGCAGCTTCTTCATTATTACCAGCAACTTTTCAAATCCCGAGTCAGTCATACCGGTCTCTGCCTTCCACTTCAACAATTCCAGTGTGCTACCCAGCTTCTCCTGGCCATCTTCACAAGTTGGATACAGCAATGTGTTGTGGTCCTGTAACATCTGCTCGAACTGCAACCTCTCCTTTTCTGTGTCGCAGTCTCTCCTTACATCACTAATGACCTAACCAAAATCATCAACGGGCTCACCTGGTTCCCGTTCTTCACCCCCTTCTTTTTCATTATCTTCAACTGCGGTATCATCGTATTCAGGGAACATAGATCGGTAGTTGTCATCATCGTTCTCTTCTTCATCGCCGTCTTCCATCATAACCCCTCTTTCTCCGTGCTTGGTCCAAACATTATAGCCGGACATGAAACCGGACCGAAGCAGGTGGCTCTGAATGACTCTTGAGGAAGTGTGAGCCTGCTCATTCCGACATTCAACACATGGACAACACATAAAACCATCCCGCTGCTTGTTCGCCTCGGCCACAAGGCGAAAAGAACGCACGCCTTCTCTGTAAGCGTCAGAGCGTCGGTCACCGTACATCCATGGGTGGCTCATCTGCATCATACAACCATGCATATATATAAAACACAATCACGATGCTTAGTACCGCGCAGTCAAAATGAGAAAATAGTTGGTAACCTTTTAGGACACTTCAAAACAAATAGGAGAAACCTTAAGTGTCGCTCTGGCACCTCATATCATATTTTGTCTTGTGTGAACTCAAGTGGCATCGCTCTAATAGGCATTTCACCGAACACCTCTAGTGCATATGAAGAAAAAAAGTTAGCACAAAGTTATACCCACCTCTCACATAGGAAAAAAACAGGAGAGAGTGGAGGGCTGGGTGCATATATATAGGGCCAGGCCATTAGTCCCGGTTTGAGATACAAACCGGGACTAAAGGTTCTGCCAGGAGCACGCGCGCCGGCCCAGACCCATTTGTCCCGGTTTGTATCTCAAACCGGGACTAATGGTTCCTTACGGACCGGGACATAGTGCCTCGACCTCCTCGGGCCGTCTGGTTCGGACCATTAGTCCCGGCCCAGCCACGGCCGGGACTAATGGCCCGAACCAAAGGCCCATTTTCTACTAGTGTATGGCAATTTGAGAGTATCCAGAATAACCGTCAAGAAAACAAAAGTAAGAATTATTACTAAGTCTTTCTAAAATTTTATCCATGAATGGTATAGGTTTATGATTTTTCTATGTCTCACGGTTTATCTTCCTAAAATCAATGCACATACGATATCCTACAATTGGCCTAACAGGAATTAGCTCACCATCCTCATTCATAGCAGCATCAAGACCATCTTGTCTTGGTATGCAATGAGCTGGGCTAACCCACTTACTGTTAGAAATAGGATATATTATGCCAACATCAAGTAAGTCTATAACTTCATTTCTTACTACTTCCTTCATCTTAGGATTAATCCTTCTTTGCGTATCTACTACGGGTTCAACATCATCAAGCATGGTAATCTTATGCATTACAATAGATGGTTCTATTCCTTTAATATCATTAAATGTATATCCAAAGGCTTCACGATGCTTAACCAAAACTAAAATGAGTTTATTTGTTTCATTTTCTAATACTTTCTTGCTAATAATAACAGGAAATTTATTTTCATTATCTAAAAACTCATACGTCATATTGTTTGGAAGTTTTTTCAATTCTATTAGTGGAGGTTCTTCATATCCCGTTCTTACACATTCTTCATAGTCATGTGGATTTTGTGCTTCCGGAATTGAATCAAGGTAATCATCCATGTCTTCTTTCTTCTCATCATCTGGTGCTTCTTCCCAATTAATCAATCTTCTTTCTAATTCATCATGTGGAGTACTGAAATGAATTGCCACTAATTCAGCAATCGTCTTTTCTTCCTTGATATCCTCCACTTCATATGGCCTCTTTTTTAGTTTGGCGAAGTGGAATGTCATTTCCTCTTCTCCAAACTTAAGTGAAATAGTTTCCTTCTGATTATCTACTCGAGCTTTGGTGATGGAAATAAAAGGCATGCCCAAAAGGATAGGACAAAAAGAATCTCGAGGCATATCAACTATATGAAAATCAAGGGGGTACATGAGTGAGGCGATAAATACATTGATATTTCTGATTACTCCTTCAGGTTTTATATTGGTTCTATTAGACAATTTGATAATAGTGTCCACCGATTCCACATCTGGATTATTTAAATTGTAGCACAGTTTGTCATAAAGTGATGAAGGCATAATATTTATAGTGGATATTGGTTCACAAATTCCATATAAGAAAGTTTCTCCACAATATATAGGGGTCATAGGTTTAGAAGTTTCGTTACCTCGAACCTTACCTTTGATGAATTCTGAGGTTTCAAGGTCTAACATAACCACTTCATCTTCCACTATTCGTGCTTCCATAAGATCCTCCATTATAACATTATTTATATTTGTAGCTTCGGAATTCCTTTCTGGTTTCTTTGGTCTCTTCTTTATTTGTTCTTTCGCTCTTTGTGTTTTTTCAAAGATCCCATGTATAGGTATCAAGGAGAACTCTTCCATTAGTTCTCTTGCATGTTTCTTTTCTTTTAGGGGTTTACGAGGTTCCCATTCTGTAGGTACATGCAAATGCCCTGCATAATTCTCAATAATTTTGTTTACTGAGTAAGAATCAATACCGAGGGTTTTGATCATTGTATCTATCCTCTAATGTGCAAGGAAATCGTTAATGCAAGCATATTCTCAAAAACTATTTGTAATATTTTCCTTATCTTTAAAATTTCAGTTGCTTCTCTCATTTTTATTATAAGATTCCAAGCCTCATCATAGGTATAAGATAGAAAATTGCCATTAGAAGTAGTGTCTAGATTAATTCTATTTTCAATACTTATCCCTCCATAAATGGTATGGGTGATTAACCAATCAGGTAAACGATGATGGGGCAATTATGTATGTAGCTTTTATACATTAGATATCCTTCATATAAGCCCTCACTAGGATTATTTTTGAAATTGATAATAATACCTCTCATCCTGTGAGCTTTGCTTTCAGAATAATACTTTGATAGGAAATTGGTTGTCAATTCCTCCCAAGTCCTTGGTGCTTCTGCACAAAAAGATCTGTACCAGTCGCAAACATTATTAGAGAGAGTTTGTCTAAACAACTGGGTTTTAACCATATCAAGATTACAGTCGTCAAAAATAAAGGAACTAAGATGTCTTCAAAGAATTGTAAGTGTCCATATGGACTTTCTTCATTGGTTCCTGCAAATTTCTCAGAATGTAATAACTCAAATAATAAAGGATGGATATCGACTCCATCCGGATTTATGCTTTTGTTAACATTTATAAAAGCATCCATGGGCGAACCCATTTTCCGTACTACCTCAAGCTGATTTAAATGATGAGTGTTGTCCATTGTTGCGGTCCTACAATTCAAGTAAAAATTAGAACAACGAAAGTAAATAACTAAAAGTAAAGTGACTTATGGCGCTAAGCTCCCCGACAACGGCGCCAGAAAATAGCTTGATGACTACAAGTGCACAGATCATCTGTAACTAGTTTCGAAATAAAGATATTGATCCCATAGGGAGCAGTAGGCGAAATACTAAAATGCTTTTAATTATGACTAAATGAAGTACTCAAGAAATAACTTTAAGATGCAAGTAAAGTAGAGTTGTTTTGGGGTTTTTCGTTGAACAAGGTGATTTAAAATAAAGAAAAACTTAATGTAGAAAGTAAGAATCGCGTGTGTAATAGAACTTTGGAACTATAATAGGGAAAAAGGCGTTCTCAGGGATTAGTGGATCCACCGCTAGCAATTTAGACTAAGTAATCGAGAGTATTATAATGAATATTCTCATAATGTGTATGTATGTGGGAGGAGATCCATATATGGACGAATAGCCAGAAACCGCTGCACACATCATCCTCATAACCATAGTAGGCAATAACCGACAACCGTTGTGTTACAACGCTATTAAGGGATTTCGCCCATGGCATGGACATGGCTCTGTGAGTTCTGCTTGATTCCCCAAGTTAGTACGTAAGGAATGAAAACAGCATTATAGTCATAGTAAGTGCTATCATCCCTCTGTCTACCAACAAGTAATCACTTTCATCGAGTCCCAGTGAGAGGCAAATGTTAAGGAGGTGCACAACTCCCAACATCAATATGAAGAAAATTAACACGTACACATAATGATGTATAACATAATAATCTGTATCGCATCTCATATACTAGGGTTTCCCCATCTCCCCAAGAACTAGAGATCTACTCAGACATGGAGGCAATCAACATCATAGCAATGGTAATGGAAACAATCATAAACGAATAGTACTTGTTTAAATCCACAACGAGTATAGGAATTACAACAAGATCTAGACAAGATGTAGATGGGATTGATGGAGATGGTGGTGATGCAGTGGTAGATGATGAAGATCGATGCCTTAGCCTCCCGGATCTGCGCAGGGCGAAGATGGATCCCTTGTGTATGAGTTCTCCCTCCAGATGCCTTCCGGAGGTGAGGTTTTGGCGATTTCTGGATGTTCTGTATGTCGTCTCCTCGAACCAATTTCACGGGGTGAAACTATTTGACGAGGCGGAGGCGGCGCCAGCTATACGGCCGGAAAAATTGATCCGCTCGTATACTTGGTCATTGAACTCTCTGCCTCCCTTGTTCGCTTCTGGTTTTCTTCTGATATTATTAATATTTTCTAAATAAGCGATTTACGTTGTTTTTGACTCCTTTTCTCCTTAGTACAACTGCTCTAAGAATTGTATCCATTGGATCCATCATCTGTCTTGATCCTGGTGAAAACAGACATAAATGTGCGTGCCAGCGCAGTAAAATACCAAGATCCTACATCTACAATGCAAAATAATAATGTAAAACATGATGCAAATATGCACTCATTAGAGACAGACACCCGCTAGCCACTTATATGGTACAAGCCTTATGTTGAGCCTAGAACCAGTCTCGCATAAGCTTACGAGTAAGGTTGGTCTGGGTTGCATCATCGAACATTGCCGCGATATGAACAAGTACACGTGGGAGGGTAATAACTAGAAACTCAATGCCCACATATTTCTATGTGTTCTACTCGTACTATCACATCTATGCATAGATCGGCTCTAATACCACTAAAGGGGTTCTATAGCAGAAAACAAAAAACACCTAACAACAAGAACATCATAGCCAAGATCAATATACGCAGATGTACAGCAAATAGAGGGATTCAGTGTTCATACCCTAGAATACTTAAAGCGGTTAATTTTTCACGAGAATCATGGATGATGTAGTCAAACGACATAGCCAAGCTCAAGGTCATGTAGACGTCCAAGCTCCAAGCGACGAGAACCACAAATGGCGATGCCTCATGGCTTTACACACATCCAGTGCAACTACATCTCCTGGGCTCCGGTCCAGCAAAGCAACGAAAGAATATTGATCTAGACCAAAGATCAAGCAACACGACAGTGTCCTATGGTGTAGAAACCCCTATCCCCTTATGCATGTTCCTTCATGGGAACCACATGAGAGTAAAAGGGATAGAGAGTGGTAGAGAATAGGAAAAGCCAATGGGATGAAGTGGGATCGAGGGTTGTGGCTCCCCTCTTTATATAGGTGAAGGGAGTCACCATCTCCCCCAAAGTCCTAGGATGGAACTAAACAAGAGGGAGGAGGTGGAGGAGGCAGCCAGCAGTGGGGATGGGCCCCACCCTCACTCCATGGCCCATCAAGGCTAGTTGGCGGTGAGGATGGGCCCTACACCGCGCAACCTTCCTCCTTGGGGCGGATAGCCCCCATGGGCCCTTCCCTCCGGGAAGGCCCATGTAGGTGGGTTGTCCCATACATCCAATTTAAATATATGTTTTTAATATTAATTCATTTAATTAATATTAAATACGTATCATTTAATACCTATCACTCTGAAACACCTTTTGTACCCCTCTGATCATCAACGGGTATCTCCGGAACACTTCCTATATCCCGCCGAAATAATTTCGATGTTATCCTTTCCTAGGATAGTGAGTAACATGTCATGTTTTGTACAATCTCTATAGGTGTGCTACTTTTATCCCAAATAGTCTTAATCATGGGGTGCATAATAGGGTGTGACTTTCTGTTCAAACTTTTTTGGTTCTAGGCTTAGTTAAAGGTTCAATCAAATCACTGTCCTTTGCCATGACTCCGTAGTCCACCCTTTGTAACGAGTTTTGTCCATGTGAAATACACTCAAGTACCATCCCTTCTGATACACTTAAGTCATGACTCTACAACATAGGATGTGGACATTACGGGATCCCACCCACTATTCACCACTTTGGATAATAGGCCGGCTTAGTGTACAAGGACATACAGAAGGAAAAATGTACAACTATATTTCCGGTCCCATTCCGGGATCTATGTTCAGCATGGTTTATATGTGGAGGAAATACTTACTGCACTTATTATTAGATCCTAGGTTACTTTCCCTAGTACAAAGGGAACTCCACCCACATGATTTCCCATCATGTAATCTACCATGATTCCATCGCTCACCATTTTACATTACAATTGTCATTCTTAAAACATTTTTTTAATGTAATGGTTTTGTAGTATTTTTTTAAAATATTTTGTTATAAAATATTTCAATAGACACGAACTTCTCAAAAAAATGGAATTTGCAAGGTTGATATTGCAAGAACTGAATCAACAAGATTGAACTTGCTTGGTAATGTCGAATTATTGATCTTCGATGGTTCTATAGTAACTAAACCTTGGGTTCTGAAAATATTATCATTATCCAGCAAGGACAATGTTTAAAGATCTAAATAAATGCATCGGTATGAAATGCTTTATTTATGTTGGTTGATTCCCCCTTAAGTGATTTGTTCTTATTTGGAGTTAATTTGTATTTCAATATTTTTTCAATTTAGAATTTTCATACATACTTAACTTTTAGAACTTTTAACGTGAATTTCACTTTAGAATTTTCATATTTATAAATAAATTCAACTATATAATTCCAAATATTCAAATATTTATTTTCTTAAGTTGAATTTTGAATCCATATATGATTCTAAAAACATTATTTGAATTATAAGTCATTTAGAGCATTTTGTTCATTTTAAAGGTATTTCTTCTTTTAAATATTCAAATTTTAGGATTTTTATAAAAATGTTTTTTTGATAATTCTTGAAAAATAGGATTTTAATTCCTTGTGTTTTCCCATTTGGAACTATTTTTATTTTTCTACAAATGCATTTATTTTTTATTTAGTTATTTTCTTTGTGATTAAATTAACTTAGATCTTTCATTCAATTTGAAATGTTTTAAAAAATCTACCAAAAATACTTTTTGGATTCTATATTAAATTTCCTATTTGTAGTTATTTTTATTATATTTTTAGGAGTACATATGTGAGCGTAATATTTGTTTAGGATTTTTGCATATTTATGAAATTACTAAAATACCCTTATGGTTCTTGGGCCCACTAGCCTATCAAAATCTAACTAGTTGAATAGCCCCCACTCAGCCAAACCCAATGATACGTCGTAAACGTATCTATAATTTTTGATGTTTCATGCTTGTTTTATATCTACGTTCTTATGTTTTGTTCACGCTTTGAGGTATTTTTATACATTTTCTGGAACTAACCTATTAATAAGATGCCACGGTGCTAGATGCCTGTTTTGTGCTGTTTTTGGTTTCAGAATAGCTAGTACAGAAATATTCTCGGAATTGGACGGGCCGAAAGCCAAAGTCAATATTTTACCCGAAGCAATATGGAGACCGAAGGGGAGACGAAGTGGTGCACCAGGGCGGCCACACCTGGTGGCGGCGCGTCCTGGGGGTGCACCACCAGGGGGTGTGGCCCCCCTGGTGCTCCACCGACCTTGCCCCTTCGGCTATAAAAGCCTCACGGGACGAAAACCCTAAGTACCCGATCAAAAATCCACAAAAGAGTCTATAGCCGCCGCCATCTCCATCCCTAGATCAGGGGGATCTGAAGCTCTTCCCCGCACCCTGACAGAGGGGAGAGATTACCCTGTAGGGCTTCTTGATCACCATGCAAGCCTCCGGAGTGATGCGTGAGTAGTTCACCTTTGGACTACGGGTCCATGTAGTAGCTAGATGGTTGGTTCTCCTCCTTTGTGCTATCATGTTCAGATCTTGTGAGCTCCGTTCATGATCAATATCATCTACTTGTAATCCAACATGTTGTGTTTGCGGGGATCCGATGGATATTGAGATGCTATTTCAGATTGATTATTGATTCTATCATGTCTATGTTATTTGTGATCTTGCATGCTCTCTGTCGTTAGCAGCTATCTTGGCCAAGTAGATGCTAGCAACTCCAAGAGGGAGTATGTATGCTCTATAGTGGGTTTATGCCTCTAGTAATCAAGGGAAGTGATAGCAAGCTCTAAGGTTGTAGATGTGCTGTTGCTACTAGGGAGAAAACAACAATCCTTTGTCCATGGGCGATCGTATTGTTTACTTTACACACTTTGCTTAATGCAATTATCTATTGCTTGCAACTGAATACTGGAAGGGGTTCAGATGATAACCTGAAGGTGGATTATTAGTCATAGATGTAGTTGGATTATAGTCTATGTATAATGTTGTAATGCCAAATCAAATCTCATAGGAGTCAAGATGTCTAGTATATGCATTGTTATGCTTTCTCAAATCTGTCAATTGCCTCGCTATAATTTGTTCACCCAACATGTTATCTATCTTAAGGAGAAACACCTCTAGTGAACTATGGGCCTCGATCCATGCTTTTATCATTCATATACCATCTATTGTTTACCGTTTAGTATTTACTTTCTACAAGCAATTACTATCTTCCACACTATACGTTTAATCCTTTGTGTTCAGCAAAATCGGTGATATTGACAACCTCACTGTAAGTTGGGGCAAATTTCTGTGGTTGTGTTGTGCAGAATTCCAAGTTTCTAGCAACACCTTGCAGTTGTTTTCTTTCTCCTACTAGTTCGATAACCTTGGTTTCATAACTGAGGGAAAACTTGTTGTTGTGCTCATTATACATTCCTCTTGGGGTTCCCAACGAGCTCGGTATATTTTGAGCCATCAATCCTTTTTTCTGGTGCCGTTGCCGAGGAGTTAAGGACAAATTCACAACGGGAGTCTCTCACAACCAATCTCTTTACTTTGTTTTTTGTTTTGCTTAGTTTATTTCTTCTTTGTTTGCTTGTTTCTTTTTATGAAAAACACAAAAAAATTAGTTATACTGGTTTGCTTCCTATATCAAAAACACAAAAAATCAGTTCTTTCTATAGTTGTCACCTCATTCTTAGCTCACCATGTTGATCCCTAAGTTCACCCTGAAAGACCTTTCAATAGGTAGTGGTTCTATAATTGGGAAAGATAATATTAAAGAATTCTTTAATCATGTTAGCAAGCATGAAGACATTGAGGATAGATCCTTAGCATAACTTGCTCCAAATTATGAAATTGCTGCAACCTCTTTAGTTCACATGTTGGAGTCTAGGTTTGTTAACCTTAACCCCATGATGCAAGTAATGTTTCTTAAACTTAAAGATATTGAGGATACTAAAAAGAGAGATTTTATTCTAGAAACTTTGCTTAAAGAATGCTATGATGTTGTTAAGGAAGCTAGAAAGGTCTTCGATCATTTTAATATGTTAGGCTCATGTGTATATGTTATTGGTACACGAGAAAAGATGGACAAAACTAAACCCAAAGATGGAGAGGAAATTAAAATACCAATACCTTTTAAACTTGTACGAATGCATGAAGCCTTAGAAAATAATTTTAATTGGATTGTTCCTAAAAACCCGTTTGAGGAAAGTAGTGTACCCAAGAGTATTGAGAGAGGATCCTCTAGAACTTATTTGGATGAGATACCTTGCCTTGTTGAAGATATTTCTGGTATTGATCTTAATGATTCTTCATTTGAAAATACTTGAATCTTGCTTCCTATGCCTGGCTGAAAGGCGTTAAAGAAAAGCACTATTGGGAGATAACCCAAATTTTTATTCAGTAAGTTTTTATTTTGTTGAGTCTTGGAAGTTATTGCTTCAGTAATAACCTCTCCTTATCCTTTTTGTGTGGTTTTTGTGCCAAGAATAACCTCTAATGAGAGAGAAGTAAAACTTGGGAAAGTTGCTGTCCCGAAACAGATTTTTGTGCTTCACTGTAAAAAATCGTGAAACATCCCTGTACATCGGATTGACCTGTAATTTTTTGTGCTTATGCCCCCGGTTATTACTAACTTTAGTTAGTTTATCACTTTTCGATTTGATCAACAGAAGGTTTTCGAAAAAAATCAGTTTTTACCTGCTGGTCTGTTTTGACAGATTTCTGCCATTATTTGCATTTGCCTCTTAATCTCTTTTTCTTTGAGTTCTCTTTGATCACTTGAGCTTTTAGAAGGAATTTGTACAATAGATTTTGTTTTAATGGAAGTTTTTCTTGTGTTAAAACTGAACCTAAAGACTTATTATCTTGAATACACTAATGTTTCTAATGAAGATTGTGTGAAGTTTTGTATGAAGGAAATTTTAAAGTGTAGGGAAGAACAATCTGATGAGATGAAGTATGGACAAAAGCTCAAGCTTGGGGATGCCACCCGTGTCACCCCAAGAAATATTCAAAAAGTACAAGCACCAAAGCTTGGGGATGCCTGAGCTTTCTTCCAAATACTTCATTTTTATTGTTTCATGCACAATTGTGTTGTTCTTGGAGAGTCTTCGATTTAGTTTTTAGTTTTCTTTTGTTTGGTTTTCTTAAATAAATTGGTTGGACCCCCGCATTCATATGTGGTTTCAAATGAGTTGATTGGTGATTGGAAAAGAGTAGGAAGTTTCATGCTTATAAGTGGTACAAAAGGAGCTTGTTTAGACTATGGCCTAAACTTTATAATGTCATGTTTGATATTGCTTTGGCTTTATGCTTAGTGATTATTGCTGTAGCATGACTTGTTCCAAACAATTGAGATTGCTTAATGTGCCTTGAAAGAATCATGCACTATTTTAGCATTCAAAAGTATAATATTGTGGTATTCTCCTTTGATGCTTTATTTGGGTTGACTTGGCACATGCTTACACCATGCTAAGACTATAAACAAGTCACCTTAGCCTCTATGATCATTTAGTTTATGACTTGTAATATCACTTTATGCTTTAATTAATAATGTTTTGTCGCTTTGCATGACTATGGCCATTATTGCTCTCTTAGTTGGTCGCTCCTAGTCTTTTGCTAGCCTCCACCTGTACCAAGTATGAGTTCCTCTCATGCATCCAACCCCCAAGAAAACCAATTTATTCCAAAGAGTCCACTATAAATTCCTATGCATGGTGTGCTACACCATTCCAAGTATATTCATGCTTTTATCTACCTTCCAAATTAAACTTGTTATGTGAAAATTAGTGATTAAAGATCTCACAAACTTGATGGCACACTTTACTTTCTTGCACTAAATAAACTTGAACCATTGTGTCCATCTATGTTGCTTAAGTGCTTGCTCTTTATAAGTTGTGAATTAGCAGAACCATGTTGTCATGGGGAATGCTTTCAACATTGCACTTATTATTCAGTTGATATCATGTTCTTTTGCTGATGGATCCCGGCGGTGTGAAATAAAAGGGGAGCTTGTAATCTCATGGAGTTTGTATGTGTGTTAGAGAAATGCATGGGCGGCTAGCCTAAGCCATGCCTGATCATGGTGGAAACTTGTAGCATCACCATAATGAGCACTCTATGAAGCATCCTCAATAAAAACCTATGCAAATAGCAAATAAAAAGATTGCTGAGATGCTCATTGTCTGTTGCCTTGTCATTTTGATATGGGATAGATCATGTATCATGGGGCAAGGGGTACCCCGTTGGCAGTTCTCTATGATACACATGTACTTACAATGACAAGAACTTACTTGTGACTGAAGTTGAGTAGCATGAGGTTCGGTACTCGTAAGCACGGGGCATGAGATTCTCAATTTATAACTTGTCAAGTATATCTTCATATTTGTGTCACTTTAACCTTAATCACCTCAAGATGCTTATGATAGGGGCAATGAGAGCTGAAAGCTAATAAGTACCATAATTTTTGGAAGCTCTTTATGAAACTTGAATCTCTGCTTCCCTTTGTGAAGGGCCTTTCTTTTTACTTTTATGTTGAGTCTCGATCTTCTATCTTTATGCACCTATTGAGAGAGCATAGTGGCCATTCTTAGTTTAATGTGCATTGTCCCAAAACTTGTTGATTGATTCATAACTTTGATATTGCTTGCTCTTAAATTATTTGTATCTAGTCACCCTTATGAACTTTGAAGGTGTCCTATGCATTTATGTTTTCTATACCATGAGGGACAAGCTGAATACCACTTTTATTATGTTTTCTATATGTGAAACAAACAAACGTCTTTCAATGCATGGTTATTCATGATCTTTTGTTTGTACCTTTTCATGTTACAACAGAGTTGCTCTGTCTTATTGTTAGAACTCTATATTTCATGCCTATGTTTAGAGTACTTTGATCCCAACTATCAATGTTTTACAAATACCTTGATCAAGATTATGATGGTGCATGTCACCTAAAAAATTATTCTTTTTATCACTTACCTACTCGAGGATGAGCAGGAGTTAAGCTTGGGGATGTTGATACGTCGTCAACGTATGTATAATTTTGATGTTCCATGCTTGTTTTATATCTACTTTCTTATGTTTTGTTCACGTTTTGAGGTATTTTATACATTTTCTAGAACTAACTTATTAACAACATGCCACACTGCTAGTTGCCTGTTTTCTGCTGTTTTTTGGTTTCAGAAAAGCTAGTAAAGAAATATTCTCAGAATTATACGGGACGAAAGCCAAAGTTAATATTTTACCCGGAGCAATACGGAGACCGAAGGGGAGACGAAGTGGCACACCAGGGCGGCCACACCTAGCCAAAGTCAACATTTTACCCCGACCTTACCCCTTCGCCTATAAAAGCCTCCCGGGACGAAAACCCTAAGTACCCGATCAAAAATCCATGAAAGAGTCCGTAGCCGCCGCCATCTCCATCCTAGATCGGGGTGGATCTGAAGCTCTTCTCAACACCCTGCCGGAGGGGAGAGATCAGCCTAAAGGGCTTCTTCATCACCATGCAATCCTCCGCAGTGATGCGTGAGTAGTCACCCTTGGACTACGGGTTCATGTAGTAGCTAGATGGTTGGTTCTCCTCCTTTGTGCTATCATGTTTAGATCTTGTGAGCTCCGTTCATGATCAAGATCATCTATTTGTAAACCTACATGTTTTGTTTGTGGGGATCCGATGGATATTGAGATGCTATTTCAGATTGATTATTGATTCTATCATGTCTATATTATTTGTGATCTTGCATGCTCTCCGTCGTTAGTAGCTATCTTGGCCAAGTAGATGCTAGCAACTCCAAGAGCGAGTATTTATGCTCGATAGTGGGTTCATGCCTCTAGTAATCTGGGGAAGTGACAGGAATCTCTAAGGTTGTAGATGTGTTGTTGTTACTAGGGAGAAAACAACAATCCTTTGTCCATGGGGCGATCGTATTGTTTACTTTACACACTTTGCTTAATGCAATTATCTGTTGCTTGCAACTTGATACTGGAAGGGGTTCATATGATAACCTGAAGGTGGATTATCAGTCATAGATGCAGTTGGATTACGGTCTATGTATAATGTTGTAATGCCCAATCAAATGTCATAGGAGTCAAGATGTCTAGTATATGCATTGTTATGCTTTCTCAAATCTGTCAATTGCCTCGCTGTAATTTGTTAACCCAACATGTTATTTATCTTAATGAGAAACGCCTCTAGTGAACTATGGGCCCTGGTCCATGCTTTTACCATTCATATACCATCTATTGTTTACCGTTTACTATTTACTTTCTACAAGCAATTGCTATCTTCCACACTATACGTTTAATCCTTTGTGTTCAGCAAAACCGGTGAGATTGACAACCTCACTGTAAGTTGGGGCAAAGTTCTGTGGTTGTGTTGTGCAGGATTCCAAGTTGCTAGCAACACCTTGTAGTTGTTTCCTTGGTCCTACTGGTTTGCTAACCTTGGTTTCATAACTGAGGGAAAACTTGATGTTGTGCTCATCATACCTTCCTCTTGGGGTTCCCAATGAGCTCGATATATTTTGAGCCATCACCCAACTCACATCGCATAACTCTCTCTCTCTCTCATGTTGTGTGTCACTCGCGTGAACCCTCGCCCACACCCATGCACTACCGCCACCGTCGCCCTACAATCCTAGACTCCTCTGGCCTGCTCCGCCACCGTCGCATTATAGAAACAGTCGCATGCCTTCGCTCCACCTTTCCGCTGAGGCGATTTTCCTCTCGTGCTTGCTAGCCTTGTCCCCCAACCATGTTGCATGTTCTACAGGTTCAATGTTGGTGCTACCGTCGAGATCTGGTGTCTCCTAGCATTGGCTCTATTCATGTGACCTCACCCTCACCCTATCGTCATCGGTGTGGTTCACACAGATCAATTTGCCTCTAGGGTTGGCTCTCTGTGTCACCTCTACCATAGCCACTCTCTTATTTGTCTTCTAAATCAGGGTGAAGCTTTGCTTCTCCTTTCTGAGGGTAAACCCCTTCTATTCTCTCACTCTCCCTTATGATTCTACTATTGGATCTACCTTCAGAATTTCTTCCCCAAATTTTAGGGTTTGTAATAATGTTCCCCTTCCGTAAAGACTTCTTTTAGGGTTTCTGGAATGTTCTAGAGTGCTCTAGCATGGTTTAGGCTGTCTGTGGTGTTCTCAGTATCAATTTAGCTAATCTATTTTAAGTTTGGGTCATAAATTGGGTTAACTGACTTTTCTCTATGAATGTTAGTTGCAGTGTTAACTGAACTTAGGTTCAATTCTTATAGTAGTGTGTTTAGGTGATAGTTTAGTAGTTATTCATAAGTAGTTTCTTATAGTGAATTTGTTATTAAGCTTGAAGTAAAATCCCACAACTCAAGTGGATATTTCTGTGTTAGTTTTCTTGTTTTCTTAATCTGTATTTGTGATTGGCTATGATTGCTTGTCTATTTTAGTTAGTGTCTCATATATACTATTAGTGTTCTTGACTGATAGTGTTCAAGCATTCATGTTCAAGACATGGTCATTATGTTCTTATTAAGTATTTCTATCTTGGGTATTTGTTGTCATTAGTTTAAAGGGATGAACGTTGCTACCCGCAAGGGCCCGTGTGCACGTCTGCGCTTTACATCAATCTATGCCGTATAATCATATTTTAGCTTGTTTTCCTAGTAAAACATGTAATCTTGGTGTACAAAAGTAAGTTTCAGAATTTTTACTTGAATATTTTTTGGTCAAAGTCAACTCACAAACAAAAAAGACGACAAAAATTGTATTATGAGTTGACTTTTGACAAAAAAATCAAACCAAAATTTTGAAACTACTTTTGTACACCAAGATTACGTGTTTTACTAAAAACAAGCTAAAATAGGATTATACGACATAGATCGATGTAAAGCGCAGATGTGCACACGGGCCCATGTGGGTAGCAAATCCACTCACTTACTTTAAATGTACATTCTTTTCTAATAGTTGTAATCTCTACCAAATGATTCTTAGTAGAGTCTCTCCCTGGTACCAACGGTGGTTAGAGGGAAAGATGTTCCTTTAATTGATGTATTCATGGTTGTTGCATGTGACTTCTTTCTATAATTAGGTGTGTTCTTGATTTTATTTAGTGGTTAAAGCATTGTTTAGTGTTTATGTTATAGTCATTGATGCTTGTGCTTTTACTCTAGCAAATGTTGCAGTTGGAGCAAAAGTTGGGTTTACATAATTTAGCGTATTAGTGAGATTATTATTAGTTATCTGTGAAACCTCTTCAGTGAGAGTACATAGATGCTAATTATGTGTTTGTGCATGGGCTTACTTCCCAGTAATAGGATCATGGTCTGGCATGATCTTCTAGTACTTAGCGCAATTACTATTAATTCCCATGTCCCTCGCCCACCCCGGCGCGAGTTTGCCGACACTAAGAGTACATAGGCGGTGCATCTGTCACGTCCGAGGCTTTTGTTTGGCAACTTCCACTAGTAGAAAACCCCCCTTTGGTCCCGGTTCATAAGGGCCATTGGTCCCGGATTTTGAATCGGGACCAATCACTCGGGACTAATGCTGGTCCTGGTTCTGGCACGAACCGGGACCAATGGGTCTCCACGTGGTCCGTCGTCGTGTGCGCTTGCAGTAGGACCTTTGGTCCCTGTTCGTGACATGAACCGGGACCAAAGGTCTTTTCTATGTTTTTTCAAAAAACAATTTTTTTTCGATTTGTTTTCCAATTTTTTTTGAATGTATGAATATTTGGACTGGTTAATCTCTCACCCGAAGCCTATCAATCACACTTAGTTTTTGGTCAAATTCAAATCTTTGGTTCAACTTCCCAGTCGGTCACCTATCCTAACATTACTCCACCCCTAGCACGCTTAACATATTGGTTGTTTCCCATCCCCTTCTTATGTACCACTTGTAACTTTATGTTTATACTATGCTATTAATGATATTAACCCATGCATCTTGTGAATCACACATTCTTATAATTTGAGTTACAAACATGATTTTAATGTACAAAAATGACTAAGTAATACTAATATTGAATAAATATAGAAATAAAATATGTTTTATTATTATTTTTGCATTAATTCATTTAATATGGCATAATTCATATCTTTAAATCCATAAATCGAAATTCCACAAATAATATGTCCATTATTATCAGAAAAATGTGAGGAATCCAAATATGTCATTTTTTATTTTTTTGAATTTTGTTTAAAAAAAATAAAAATCTGAATTTTAACTCTTTTGGAACTTCAAAAATCTAAAAAAATTGCAAACAGCCTAAGGCAGTTGCCATCGGTATCATAATTTTTTACCGATCATTTTGATATATTATACGTTTTTTTCCGACATCATATGCACAAATGGTGGCCATCTGATGTTTTTATAACGTTTTTTTGCAAATAAGTTGAAATTCAAGTTTGTTAATTTTCATGACAAGTATATCACTAAATACAACTAAAGTTGAAAGTATTTTGTTTTTTGATTTTTTACAATTTTCTGCGACATGTTTTTGAAACTAGAAGGCGATTCAGAGGGGGGGTGGACTTTCTCCTGCCGCGGCAGGATTTTGGGCCTTTTTCCTGCCGCGGCAGAGAAGGTGGCAGAGAATTTCTGATTTTTTTATCCCGGTTTATGTCCCGAAATGGGACTAAAAAGGGACCCTTTGGTCCCGATTCATGGCATGAACCGGGACCATTGCTCCGCTGACCATTGGTACCGGTTCATGCCATGAACCGGGACCAATACCTCGAGATGAACCAGGACCGATGTCTTGGCGGCATGAACCGGGACCGATGCCTGGCATTGGTCCCGAATTGTTATTAGAACCGGGATCAATGGCTTTTGGGGCTGGACCAAAGACCCTTTTTCTACTAGTGTTCTTTCGCACTAGCCGCAACGACGAATAACTTACCTTCTTTTCTTCGCTAGGTTCTTGGCTCTACATGCTGCAACAGATTATCGATGGCAGTTAGGCGTAGATCTCCGGGTATAGCCCGCTTAGAAATAGATCTAGCATAGCCAGGATGGATTTATCATACGGTTTGAGGCTATGTAGATATTTAGCGTTTTCTTAAATTTTGTAATGTTCCTATAAAAAATCTCGGTTGTTTTCGTCCAAGAAACACGGATGTAACATGATTGACTAACGTGGTTGGAAACATATATGCTTACAACATCCCAGCCATTTTCGGCCAAGAAACACAGATATAATGTGATAGGTTGAGTTGTTTTCGGCCGAAGCATGTATGCTTTCTTTCTATCTGTGTCTACGATTTCTATTTTTCTATGTGTCTAATTTATTCCTGTTATTATGTGCATCTTTTGGTGTTTATTATGCTTTCTCATTTTTTGCCAGCCTTCTATGTCGTTATATATCTTCGCTTTTACTGACCAGGTGCTTCGCTTCTTACCCTGAAGGCGAACTTTTGAGTAGCTCATATTATATATTTTTGGACTTTACAGATTTTATTTTTTGCCACATGAGTAATCGATGTATCCTTTTCACCCCACCTGACTTCGATGATTAAAAATCTTCCTCCGATCGCACTACTAATGATGCCCTTCCCAAAATGTGTTCATGTGCAACAATATAATTCTCGATATGCGCATACAGGTTCCGACGTACTTCACAAAATGCGTGTAGAATTTAATGATGTGTGAGTATATTGTGTGTGTGTTTCGAATTCTTTAGAGAACAAGACGATTGTGTCAGCGAGCGAACTACCTAGCCCGTAAATAAGCTATTGATGTGATGCTTACAACCATACGAATCATTGAACGATTTGGTCATCAAACGATTCCAATGTTAAACTTCTTGCCTAATAGTTGTGACCCAGGGCCGCAAAGAGAAGCCTGATTTGAATAAAGATTCAAGTATTATATAAATTTTCAAGTTCTCTTATGTTATTATTATTATTTGTATGTGTTAATTGAAATAAGTTTGACTAATTCAAACCTCAATTTTGAATTTAAATCTTTGTGTTCATCTATTTCACTTCAAATATCAGTATGTGTAGTAAGAGTGTTGCCTTTTCATATTATAAATTTTACTCTAAAAAATCAAGATCACATTGAAATTTGAATTTCAAATCCTAGTGTTGACTTGAGTCAAACTCAACACTAAAGTGAAATCTCAATCATTTATCATTCAAATAACATAAGTTTAAATTCCTCCACATTTTCAAATGTATGCTAAGTAAAATCACAATTCAAACATAGACATCCCCTTCCTAAATTCTAGGGTGTTGCAAAATTTGAAGAAAAACCTGTTGGAAATATGCCCTAGAGACAAATAGTAATAATGACTATTATCATATTTCATATAGTTTATGATTAAGTTGTATATCATGCTATAACTGTATTGAGTGAAAACATCAATACACGTGTGATATATAAACAACCAGGGGTTCCTAGTGAAACTCTAGTCACTAGTTCATTGGTCAACACATGATCATGTTTCCTGATCATGTGGCATTTATGCCAGTTGGAAATGGAGTCAACTCATTCTAAGAATGAGACGATGAACCAATACCCAACCTAAACATCGTGACCCGATCATGTCATGAAGTTCAAGTTACGATGATTAGAAATGGATCCTCGACTATTCCTTAGACCGTGAGGATATATCAATCATTGTCTCCCGAGAGTGCTTAGATAACATCAAGCGCCACTTGGTAATACAGTGGTTATAAAGGTGTGTTGAGGTACTCGGAGGAAACCGTAGAGGCAATATATGTCAAGATCAGGATTTGTCCATCCACGTGACGGAAAGATACTCAAGGGCCCACTCGAAGAAGTTATATCTAATAGCTGCGTAGCGTGTGATTTGATCACATGGATATCACTTGTCGGAAATAGTCAAGTAGCATTGTTTGGTAACGAGATTGAACATGACATGGTGATGTCATTGATCAGATCTCGGGCAATGCAAGTATCGAGAGACAAAGGGAATAAGACACGACCGTCCCGGTTCAAACAACGAAAGATCTTTGTGGAACACACAGGGGTCACATGGCCATCCAGGTCCCTCTGTTGACCATTGGTCTGAGAGTATCCCGACCATGTCTGGAGTGTTCCCGAATCGTAGGGTATCACGCTTAAGGGTTTGGTAATGCTTATAGAGTGTTTATAGGTTCGGAAGAATCGCCGAAGAATAGTAGAGAGAAAACCGGAAGGGTTTCGGTAAGTCCGGAGGATGTCCGGAGTGGAGGTGGAAGGTGTTCCATAGCCATGGAGATTGAATAATATATGAATGAACGTTAAATATTGATTTAATCATTTATTCATAATTATTTAATAAAAGAGAAATCAATTTAAAGGTCAAAAGGCTTAATGGGCCGATTCCGGAGGGAAGAGGGTCCATTAGGGAAAGGCGAGAGGGGAGAAGGGGCAAGGGGGTGGCCAGCTGGGCCAAGCCCCCTCGCGCTGGGCCCACTAGGGCCGGCCGGCGGCTGCCCCCCCCCTCTCCCTCTCCTTTAGTCCCACCCCGGGACTTTGAGGGAGGTAGTACCTCCCCTCCCCCTATATATAGTGGGGGTATTTGGCCAGATAAATACACACAATATTCAATAAAGGTCTTCTCAGTTTTGGGAAGACCTCCAATTGATATTCTCTCTCTCTCTTTCTCTTTCTCTCTCTCTCTCTCTCTCTCTCTCTCTCTCTCTCTCTCGTGACCGTGGTCGCAAGTTCGGACTGCACGAACGAGAGACACCTTCATCGTGGAGCACCGTCGCGTTGCGGGATTCGGATCCAGGAACTCTACTTCCGCAACTACTACTGGATCAGGGAAGCGGGAGTCATCGTTAGGCACCGGACATGTGTAACTCCCCGCGAGGTGTCGCACTTGAGGCACTCAAGTCGTTGGAGCCAAAGGAGCACAAGGACTTCATCACAACCTTGAGGTCGGCTTCGGCTCGTCTACATCAACCACGCTCTCCTGAGCATTGACAATGCTTTTCGGTCTTCAAGGGTAAGTTCGTGAAAAGCCCCTCCCGTTACTTTATTACTAATAGATAGATCCTGGAAGCATCAGGGGTTCAGGGGCGTAGGGTAAAATTTATTGTTTTCATGCGCGGAACCCCTTCAGTGGTATCAGAGCTAGATCTATTGGAGATATGCCCAAGAGGCAATAATAAAAGTGGTTATTATTATATCTTTGTGTTTATGATGAATGTTTACATCCCATGCTATAATTGTATTGTAAGGAAACACAAATACATGTGTATTTTGTAAACGTAAAAGAGTCCCTAGTAAGCCTCTTGTTGAACTAGCTTGTTGGTTAATAGATGATCATGGTTTCCTGATCATGGACATT
This sequence comes from Avena eriantha, assembly GCA_910589775.1. Taxonomy (NCBI): domain Eukaryota; kingdom Viridiplantae; phylum Streptophyta; class Magnoliopsida; order Poales; family Poaceae; genus Avena; species Avena eriantha. The sequence continues at coordinate 193,977,106 of OU342742.1, read as the reverse complement.
GGATGTCATTAATAACAAGGTTATATCATTAGGAGAATGATGTGATGGACACACACCCATAGTAAGTGTAGCATAAGATCAAGTCATTAAGTTCGTAGTGCTACTAGCTTTCAAATGTATAGAGAGAAGACCTTGAGTAAGACTCAAAGTCCAGCTACGGCAGAAGATAGAGAGAAGATGAATAATATTCCCTATGCCTTGGCCATAGGTTCTATCATGTATGCCATGCTGTGTACAAGACTGGATATAGCACATGCTGTTAGTTTGACTAGCAGATATCAAAGTGATCCTGGAATGGAGCACTGGAAAGTGGTCAAGAATATCCTAAAGTACCTAAATAGGACTAAGGATATGGTTCTTTCTTATGGGGGTGATGAAAAACTTGTTATAAACAGTTACACTGATGCTAGTTGGAACACCGATCCAGATGACTCGAAGTCACAGTCTGGATACGTATTTATTTTGAATGGTGCTGTAGTGAGCTGGAGGAGTGCCAAGCAAAGCGTTGTGGCGAAATCTTCAACTGAATTGGAATACATAGCTGCTTCGGAGGCTGCACAAGAAGCCATATGGATGAAGGAGTTCATTACTGAACTTGGCGTGGTTCCTAGTGCGTTGGACCCGATGGCCATCTACTGTGACAACGCATGTGCCATAGCTAATGCACAGGAGCCAAGGTCACATAGCAAGCTGAAGCACGTCAAGCTACGTTTCCATGCTATTCGCGAGTATGTCCAAGATGGTGACATAAAGATTTGCAAAGTACACACTGATCTGAATGTGGCAGATCCGTTGACTAAACCTCTCCCTAGGGCAAAGCATGACCAACACCAGAACGCCATGGGTGTTAGGTATATTACCATGTAATCTAGATTATTGACTCTAGTGCAAGTGGGAGACTATTAGAGATATGCCCAAGAGGCAATAATAAAAGTGGTTATTATTGTATCTTTGTGTTTATGATGAATGTTTACATCCCATGCTATAATTTTATTGTAAGGAAACACTAATACATGTGTGTTTTGTAAACGTAAAAGAGTCCCTAGTAAGCCTCTTGTTGAACTAGCTTGTTGATTAATAGATGATCATGGTTTCCTGATCATGGACATTGGATGTCATTAATAACAAGGTTATATCATTAGGAGAATGATGTGATGGACACACACCCGTAGTAAGTGTAGCATAAGATCAAGTCATTAAGTTCGTACTGCTACAAGCTTTCAAATGCATAGTAACCTAATCCTTTGACCATGAGGTTATGTTAATCACCATCACCGGATGGGTACTTTGATGACATCAAACACCGCTTCGTAACAGGGTGGTTATAAAGGTGTCATTGGGTATTCTGAAAGTATGTGTTGAAGCGCATGGACCAAGGTTGGGATTTGTCTATCCATATGACGGATAGATATGCTCTGGGCCCTCTCGGTGGAATGTCATCTAGTTAGCTTGCAAGCATGTGACTAGGTCACAAGGGATGACATATCATGGAACGAGTAAAGAGTGCTTATCAGTAACGAGGTAGAACTAGGTATGGAGATACCGACGATCAAACCTCGGATAAGTAGAGTATCGCGTGACAAAGGGAATTGGTTTCGTATGTTAATGGTTCTATCGATCACGAAGTCATCGTTCAGTATGTGGGAGCCGTTATGGATCTCTAGATCCTGCTGATGGTTATTGACCGGAGAGGTGTCTCCATCATGTCTGCATATTCACGAACCATAGGGTGACACACTTAAGGTTCGATGTTGTTTAGGTAGATATGGAATGTGCGTTGGAGACCGAATGTTGTCCAGAGTCTCGGATTGGATCTGGGACATCACGAGGAGATCCGGAATTGTCCGGAGAATAATATTCATATAATGGAGATCATTTTCTAGGTTCGGAAATGTTCCGGAGTGTTTATATCGCGATTCTAGAAGGTTTCGGAATGTTCCGGAAAGTTCTAGGAGGTTCCGTGGACTTTACTTGAAAACCAAGAAAGGAAAGGGGAAAACTTGGGGGGAAGGAAACTCCCTCCCCCCTCTCCCTTGTGCGCCGGCCCTAGGAGGTGGGCCTAGGGGTGGGAACCCTAGGCCGCACCCCTTCCTCTATATATAGAGGGGTGGAGGCGCCACCCCCCCTTGCCCCTCCATTCTTTCCCTAGCTGCCTCTCTCCTCCTCCTTCGCTCTGCTCAGGCTTAGGCGAAGCCCTGCTGAATTCTCTACTCCACCACCACCACCACGCCATCGTGCTGCTGGGATTCCGTGGAGAGATCTACTACCTCTGCTGCTCACTAGAACGGGGAGAGGAAGGTCTGCATCGACTCCGCACGTGTGACCGACTGCGGAAGCGCTGCCGGAACGCGGCGCCGGAAGGATCATCTACTCGATCTTGAGATCGGCAAGTGATCGTCTACATCAACCACGAGATCCGATCTCGCACAAGGCTTTCGGATCTACAAGGGTTAGTACAGATCTATCTCGTTGCACATGTCTAATAGATTAGATCTTGGCTTTTATCTAGATTAGATCTGGGTTTTGTTCGTTCTTGCGGTAGAATTTTTTTGTTTTCCATGCTACGAACCCATCAAGATCTATGCGTAGTAATGCTAGTATGGATAGAACATACGGTATGTAGCGTGTGGGCGTTGATATTTTAGTTGTTACCCTCCCACGTGTACTTGTGTATACCGCAGTAATGCTTAATGAAGCGCCCCCAACCGACTTTACTTGTTCATTCACGAGACTGGTCCACGCTTGACATACGGTTTGTACCGTATAAAGTGGCTTATGGGGGTGTCTGCCTCTCTCGCATTAGTTGGTATGCCATTTACAATGGAGGGCCCCGAAAGGGGTGTAGTATAGACAACTACTTGATCAGTGTTGTGGTGACAGTTCGTAGGTAAGAATGGTTCTTGTGCGAAAGCCCATTCAGCCACGTAAAATATGCAAAGATAAAGTAGAGGCGTCTAACTTTGTTTTGCAGGGGGCGTTGCTTTGTGATATGGTTGTGGCAAAGGTAAAGTGATTACCTTATGTTACGTAGTAGTAGATATTCATGGAGGTGACGGACTACCATGCCAAAAAGACACCGGTACCCTGGTGTCTATGGCACCGGAACCCTGGCGCCGGAATCCGGTGACGACAGATGGAGATCACGACGTGAAGGACCATATCACATCGCATTTACATTCAATGTTATTGTTTATATGTCTTATTGTGTGATAGTATAAGATACTCAACGGTAGCCTAATAAAATGATCCCTGTTAAAATTACCAATGATTGTGTTCCCCCTTAGTGTGCACCACTAAGAAAGTTCTTCGGTATGAGGCAGGTCGTGATGATCGGGTGGCAGACATATCTATGTTCGCATACAGTGGGTGTAAGCCATGTTGCACACCAAATACACTAAGGTTGAGTTGGCGAGCCTAGCATGTACATACGTGGCCTCGAAACACAGATGGTTGAAAGATCGAGCACGAGCCGAATGAATTATGTGACCGACGTTTAGCGTCCACCCTTGAACCCACATTGATGGCCGTGATGACCGGGGGAGATGTGGCTGAAAGGGGTCGTGTTATCACTAGGAACCCTTATGGGGATAGGTGTTTCTGAGTGGAGTTATTATTAACTCATTTAATTATAAACTTAGTCTAAATTCCTTTTGCAATTATAAATGTAGAAACCGTTATCCCCGATGCCACCTTTCCTATTGACGATTGATTGGTTAGAAGGAGAGAAACTTAGACTTGATGGATCCAACTTCCCTAGTTGGCTTGTGCGCCTAAATGATCTCCTTACTAGGAATCATGTGGTAGAATACTTACACCGCATGATGGATTTGACTAAGCCAACCCACTATGAGACCCCGCAAGAGCTGGCAGACCGCTACTACCGTCAAGAGATGTCCACCTGCATTCAGATAATAATGTGTTACAGGATGGTGGATGAACTCCATCCGCTCATGGGTGATCTTGATCCATATTCGATGGTGGATCAGCTGAGAGCAGAGTTCATAAGCTATGTGTGCATGTGGAAGCACGAGCTACTTGGAGAATTCCTTTCCATACAGATGGAGGAGCACACATGTCTGAAGGGTCACTTGGAGCGCATGCATGATGCACATAGGAGACTGGTCCACTTCGTGGACTACTGGATGGATGATCCATTTGTGATAGGCGTGCTGCTTCGATCATTACCTCCCAGCTACGAAGGACAGGTCCGGAGTAGCATCATGAGTGGTGATGTGGAAACATTGGATTTCCAAGAGTTCATATTACGTTTCAGGAACGTAAAGGTTGAACCAATCACCAGAGAGGTCATCGATGACAAAGGTATATATTTTATATACAATTTTATAAATGTTATAATCTTGCAAACAAATTTGCAGTGTTAAGTATATTTGATACTTGTTCTGTTTTGCTGAAAACAGGTCCTTCTGCATGAGAGGTGCTTGCTGGAGAGGAGGTGACATTGCGTGTTGATGGCGAGCATGATAATGGCCAACGACACTCTCCCTCGACATTTATCATTTAGTTTATGTTTAGGATGATTATTGTAATCAAAAGATTATGAACTTCTTTAGTGTGTCTCACACTTTGTGAGAGGGTTATTCATATGAGCTTGTAACAAACAGTTGTTCCACTTTTATGAATAATTTCTATTTGTGTTCGTATATTGTTTGATTATATGTGAATTATCCTTGTTGTTTGAAACTAATTTATAATGCATGAACATTTGTAAAATATTGAAATGCCTTAAAATACCCAACTTAATGATATATTCATTAATGAATGAAACCATTGTTTAAAATTAAAAGTTATGTGATAATATGTCAAAGTCATTTGATTTCTTATCACATATAAATCATGCCTAAGTTCGGCAAAATAACTTGAACACCGTGTATTACTCGAATACAAAGTGTTTAATGAATTGTTAAAAGTAAATACATATTCGATGTATTGTGTTTTAATGAAAATGGTAATTATCATTATATGATTGTTTCAATGTGTAAAGAAGTTTACCAAAGGAAACATAAGTATGAAACTATTTGATTTGATCAAAGAGTTTCCTCAAACAAAGGGTGTTAAAGATAGAAGTGAGTCTAATTACTATGATTTGATCAATAGTAATGAAATTCGACTTCATAAGAATGGCATAAAAGAAATTGTGGAATGCAAAGCATTTTGAAAACGTCAAAATGCAAAACATCACGATGTGATATTAGATATCAAATGGGTAAATAGATGGCGCCAAATAAATCGTTGTAGTGTAGATGTAGAGAGCATTAGTTATAAATAGTTAGCACTCAATTAGAATATATAGTGAACCACTTGAATTCGTGAAAGCGGATCCATATCTGGTATGGATCGTCATGGAAGTTTTGGGGTTATTTGATATAACCAAAACAATAGCGAATAAGTCCTTGTAGAGTATTCATTGGAAACTTTGAATACGAAATCCATAGCTGAAATCAAAAGAGAAGCAACACTTGTATTGCTTGGATTTTGGTGTATTCCTGAGAAATCTCACTTTTAGTGATATTTCTCGATTATGAAGCAAATGGAAGATAGTGAAAAACACGATGAGGATTCATATCTCTTTATTAGAGTGTTGAGAAGCACAATGGACAACGTTCCTGAATGATTCTCTTCACAAAGGAAAGAATCAATGATAATGATCATTGTGTGTTCCCCACTGGTGTTTTCACTACATGAAGTAGGATTCAAAATAATCCATATCTTGTATGGAGACATTTGTGAATAATTTGTCATGATTCTTGGAATATGACATACCTACGAACTACTAAGGAAATAATGGTAAACTAGAATTATGAGAAATCCTAGAAGCAAAATTCACTTGAGATTAGAATGTAATTCGTTGCTGAATCTCACAAGTAAAGGGGGTTACTTGGAATTTTCCCAAATGACTGCAAAGCCATTGTGGAAAAGGGGGTGAATGACAAAAGCACAATTTGTCAAGTATTGGACGCATTCAAATGAATTTGATTCAAGTGTGTTGAATGTCTAGAGGATTTAAAACTAGTAAAAGTACTAGTATCTCATAGTAAAACTCCAAGTTTGACATTTGATCAAACGATTTTGAAATTGTTCAAAATAGTGAGTGGATATGCAATTTGCATGAAATTGAGTGGGAGCTATAAAAGTCTTCCTAAAACAGTATGTGAATGACATATTTTTGAGTGGGAGCAATATAAGTCTCAAATTCAAATATGTAGGAATATAGTTTGAGTAAGAGTACTGACTCATACCCAAATATGTAGGAACATATTTTGAGTGGGAGCTTATAGGAGTGATTCTTAAGTGTGTTAAGAATAAAAGCACAAGTACCGATAAATAATGATTTATAAGGTATGGAAGTTGACAATAAGTGTATTATGATAGTATGAAGTATTCCTTAAGGGATTCTGAAAAGGGTTTTGGAATAGAAGTTAATTAGGGAACTGGTCCTTAATAACTCAAATTAGGAATATTATTAAGTTTAACATCAATGGTTGAAAGAAAGAAAAGGATGATCATCATCCACTATGTTGAGACATAGGTTCTATCTTAGAAAACCATGATGATAACTTAACATAATATATGATCCAATAAGGAACGTTTAAAATTGGTTAAGTTTGAATCACAGAATGTTGAGCTAAGTTTATCCGCAGTGTCTAATAGAGAACTGCAGACATGTTTTCCAAATCCATAAAGGATGACATATCTTAAAGCATAAAGGGTTATGTTATAAGGGAATATGTTGGAAACTCCTAAACATACCGATTTAAGTCAAGTAGGAAGCGAGGTGAACAAACATCAAAAGTTGCACAGAGTGCACTAGTGTTTCAATGATTATATTTATAATAATAGATAAGGGTACCATCTAAAGTGTTGTATAATGTTATGGCGGGGCTAGTTCACTTTTAAGTCCCAGGGCACAGTGCTCATGAGAAAGCCCTCGAGGTTGATCTAAAGTCACTGTAGGCTCCTAGAATCAGGCCTCGTTCTGCTTCCATAACGACGATACATACACACAGATGTTATCATGTGATGATAAAGTATTAATGTCAATCAAGGTGACATTAGTAAGTTGCAAAGGATTTGGGACTTTAAAGTACAGACTCAAGACTTAACTTCTTCCATGAGCAAGCATATTCAGGGTACCGGATATATGGTGCCAATAATTAAGAACAAATGCAGCTAGATTATTTGTACTCTAGTGCAAGTGGAAGACTATTAGAAATATGCCCTAGAGACAAACATTAATAAGGACTATTATCATATTTCATATAGTTTATGATTAAGTTTTATATCATGCTATAACTGTATTGAGTGGAAACATCAATAAACATGTGATATATAAACAACCAGGGGTTCCCAGTGAAACTCTAGTCACTGGTTCATTGGTCAACAGATGATCATGTTTCCTGATCATGTGGCATTTTATGCCAGTTGGAAATGGAGTCAACTCATTCTAAGAATGAGATGATGAACCAATACCCAACCTAAACATTGTGACCCGATCATGTCACGAAGTTCAAGTTATGATGATTAGAAATGAATCCTCGTAGACTATTCCTTAGACCGTGAGGCTATATCAATCACTGTCTCCCGGGAGTGCTTAGATAGCATCAAGCGCCACTTGGTAATATAGTGGTTATAAAGGTGTGTTCAGGTACTCGGAGGAAACCGTAGAGGAAATATATGTCAAGAACATGATTTGTCCATCCACGTGACGGAAAGATACTCAAGGGCCCACTCGGAGAAGTTATATCCAATAGCTGCGCAGCGTGTGATTTGATCACAGGGATATCACTTATCGGAACGAGTCAAGTAGCATTGTTCATTAACGAGATTGAACACGACATGGTGATGTCATTGATCAGATCTCAGGCAATGCAAGTATTGAGAGAAAAAGGGAATAAGACACGACCATCCCGGTTCAAACAATGAAAGATCTTTGTGGAAGGCACAGGGGTCACATGGCCATCCAGATCCCTCTGTTGATCATTGGTCCAGGAGTATCCCGACCATGTTTGGAGTGTTCCCGAACCGTAGGGTATCATGCTTAAGGGTTTGATAATGCTTAGAGAGTGTTTATAGGATCAGAAGAATCGCTGAAGAATAGTAGAGAGAAAACCGGAAGGGTTTCGGTAAGTCCGAAGGATGTCCGGAGTGGAGGTGAGGTGTTCCATAGCCACGGAGATTGAATAATATATGAATGAATGTTAAATATTGATTTAATCATTTATTCATAATTACTTAATAAAAGAGAAAATCAATTTAAAGGTCAAAAGGCTTAATGGGCCGATTCCGGAGGGAAGAGGGCCCATTAGGGAAAGGCAAGAGGGGAGAAGGGGCAAGGGGGTGGCCGGCTGGGCCAACCCCCCCCCCCCCCCCCCCGCACGAGGCCCATTAGGGCCGGCCGGTGGCTGCCTCCCCTCTCCCTCTCCTTTAGCCCCACCCCGGGACTTGGAGGGAGGTAGTACATCCCCTCCCCCTATATATAGTGGGGGTATTTGGCCAGATAAATACACACAATATTCAATAAAGGTCTTCTCACTTTTGGGAAGACCTCCAATTGATATTCTCTCTCTCTCTCTCTCTCGTGACCGTGGTCCCAAGTTCGGACTGCACGAACGAGAGACACCTTCACCACGGAGCGCCGTCGCGCTGCGGAATTCAGATCCAGGAGCTCTACTTCTGCAACTACTGCTGGATCAGGGAAGCGGGAGTCATCGTCAAGCACCGGACGTGTGTAACTCTCCGCGAGGTGTCGCACTTGAGGCACTCAAGTCGTTGGAGCCAAAGGAGTGCAAGGACTTCATCACGACCTTGAGGTCGGCTTCAACTCGTCTACATCAACCACGCTCTCCTGAGCGTTGACAACGCTTTTTGGTATTCAAGGGTAAGTTCGCGAAAAGCCCCTCCCGTTACTGTATTACTAATAGATAGGTCCTGGCAGCATCCTAGGTTCAGGGGCGTAGGATAAAATTTATTGTTTTCAAGCGCGGAACCCCTTCAAAACCATGCAAGAAATTCCAAAAAAGGGAGTTCTAAATGGACATATGTAGCACATAGAAAAGTTTTATTACATTGAATCTTCCAACCTTTTCACCTGTGAGAAATGCTATTAAAACAAAATTTTAGTGATAACACAATTGAACGATGGAGGCTTGGACTTTCTCTTTTTGTTTTGGGTTTCTCGAGAGATCTGCTTGTTTCCTCTTTTAGTTTGAAGTGTAACATGGGGAATTTGATAGAGCAGAACAACCAAAATTATGATTGAGAGGTACAATATCTAATAATTTGCATAAAGCAGTTATATCTAATAATTTTAGTTCCCCATCTGGTTGATGGAGGTCTATCTATTCTTCAATACGCAGACGATACAATTCTATTTATGGAACATGATCTAGAGAAAGCCAGGAATCTGAAGTTAATTCTATCAGTATTTGAGCAACTCTCTGGATTAAAAATTAATTTCCATAAAAGTGAATTGTATTGTTTTGGCGAGGCCATTAACGATGCCCAACTATATGCTGATCTTTTCGGCTGTGGTCTAGGGCTTTTTCCTATCAACTATCTGGGAATACCGATCCATTATCGGCGTCTCACGATTGTGGAATGGAAACTTGTTGAGGAAAGACTACAGAAACGTCTAAATAGTTGGAAAGGCAAGTTGCTATCCCTTGGTGGAAGACTAGTTCTCATAAATTCAGTACTCACCAATATGGTACTGTATATGATTTCGCTCTTCTAATTGCTGAAAGGGGTCTTGAAGAAAGTGGACTATTTCCGATCAAGATTCTTTTGGCAAGGGGATAGTGAAAAAAAGAAATACCGACTGGCCAAATGGAATGTGGTTTGCCGACCTAAAGAGTATGGTGGACTGGGCATACATGATTTGCAAGTCAAAAACACCGCACTATTGAGTAAATGGTTGTTTAAACTACTTAGTGAAGATGGTGTATGGAAAACCATGTTGTGGAGGAAGTATGTTGGATCCAAAGCGGTGTATCAGATGGTTTGGAAACCGGGAGATTCACATTTTTGGGCGGGACTCATGGCTTCCAAAAAACACTTCTTTCATTTTGGTACTTTTAATATTAGGGATGGTTCATAGATTCGTTTCTGGGAAGATAAATGGCTTGGCCAATTTACTCTTCGGGAACAATATCCAGCTCTTTACTCGATCATTAGACGCAAAGGAGATACAATTTCCATGGTAATGAAAAATAATACTCCTAATGTGACTTTCAGAAAAATTCTAATTGGCCCTAGACTACTATCGTGGAACAATCTTTTAGTTCGATTAGCCACGGTATAATTGTCGGAGGGTGTGGACGAGTTCAAATGGAATTTACTAGAGAGTGGTAAATTTTCTGTGGATTCGATGTATAGAGCTTTGATTCAACCTGATATTCCAGTCGATAATAATAGTAAAATTTGGAAGATGAAAATACCCCTTAAAACGAAAATATTTGCATGGTATCTTCGTAAAGGGGTAATTCTCACAAGAGACAATCTTGCTAAGAGGAATCGGCACGGAAGTACACAGTGTGTTTTTTGTCATCAGGACGAGAAAATTAAACATATATTCTTCCAATGCAAATTTGCTAGCTCTATATGGTCAATCATCCAAATGGCCTCGGGTTTATCGCCCCCTCGATTGGTTGCCAATGTCTTTGGTAACTGGTTATATGGGATACATGATAAATATGGGACTGTGTTTAGGGTGTGAGCACTTGCCATTATTTGGTCGCTTTGGCTGTGTAGGAATGACAAGATTTTTAATAACACTGTGTCTTCTTCTCTGCAGGTCATCTATCGAGCTACGGCTATTCTCTGATCATGGACTACTCTCCAGCGTATGGACCTCCGCCACTTATTTGTGGAGGGGTGTACGCGATTGGAGGACACGGCGAGGGATATTTTATCCCGACATGGATGGCAGCTTGATCTCCGTATAGATCAGTATTAGCTGGAGGTGCTTTTTCTTATTACTATGATTTGTAATTTTATTTTTTACTGTTGGACCTAACGTGTGCGGTTGAACGGCTGTGTGCATCCTAGTTATGCAGAGGCCAGGTCTAAACATTGCTTTGAGTAATATATGCGCCCATTTCCAAAAAAAAGTTATATTGCATCGACACATTCAATCACCTTTGTTGTAGTTGCAGGTCTTAATTAAGATTTGGGAGGATCTGGATGGTTACCATGTTGTGTTTGCTATTTATGATGGTTATGAATAACAGGGGAGACAAAACACTAAGCTTTAAATAAATAGGGTGGAAAGTTGCCATGCTCCTAACCCCTGCTTCTTCAAAATAATCTATCGTGGTTCCTTACATGAGCTGACGAGTGCAGGAGGTTGTAGTTTTGTTATAAGAAATGATTGTGGTGTGAGAGGGAATTTGAATTTAGATCATTGTATGTCTTATTACCTATCCTTGCATATGTTATTGCTCATCTTATAACAAGTTGGCCTTTTAAAAGTTTGTGTTGTTTTGTTTTTCGGCTGAGGACATCTGAAACATATCAAAACATTTGGTTCTCAATATTAGAAAAAGCATGTGATTTATCTTGTAGTTCACCAAGGCATCAATAGTATTGTAGTTTGGAAGAATGATTTTCCAATGGAATCCACCTTCTCTATTAGTTCGGCACATTATTTTTCCTACTGAGTTGTGATCTCTTAAGGAAAAAAATGAGGGTTGAGTTCCATTAATATAATGGGAGTGATGCTGCAATGATTAAACTATGATGTATATTTTCCTAGGTTTCTAAAGCAATTACTTGTGATTAAAATTATTAGATGCGGCTCTACAGGATTTAGCTATGGAAATGTATCTTATAAAGTGTGATACGTATGCAAGCATTGTCATTTTACTACTCTTGCATTCTTGGATAAACAACATGTTCTTAATCAATGCAGTGGAAGTCTAAAAAATGGTTAAATTTGATTTCACTCTACCAACAACAGATGAATGCACAAGGCGCTAGGGAATTAATCCAGCCGTTTTGTGTCGTTTCCTGTCGTTTTTCTGGCGTCGACGCATACTTACTCGACGTTCTAAAAAAAAGTGCCTGACCTGTACGATACGAAGCTGCCGGCGCTAACGTGTATGGATTAACCGTTCAGGAAGCTAGCTCCTGCGACACTCGAAGCAGCTGTTCGATTTCGCCGACAAGTACCGGGGAAGGTACGACGTCAGCATCCCCGTCGCGAGGAACTACTACGGGTCGGTCAGCGGGTACGGGGTAAGCTGCGCTCTGATGACAAGATGAACAGTTGGCGTCACATTTTGTTCTGGTCAGCTGATTCGTGTGATGTCAATGCAGGGAGCTGCTGTGGTCGGCGGCGTGACTGTTCCAGTTCCAGGCGACGGCCGACGGGAAGTACCTGGACTACCTGGCGAACAACGCCGACGCGCTGGGCGGCACGGGCTGGTCCACCGGCCAGTTCCGGTGGGACATCAAGTACCCCGGCGTGCAGGTCCTCGCCGCCAAGATCCTCCTGCAGGGCAAAGCCGGCGCGCACGCCGCGGTGCTGCGGGCTGCGGCGGTACAGGCAGAAGGCGGACTTCTTCGCGTGCTCCTGCCTCGGCAAGCAGGAGGGCTCCGGCGACGTCCAGCGCACGCCCGGCGGCCTGATGTACCACTAGAAGTGGAACAACCTCCAGTTCGTGACCAGTATGCATGATGCTCTAACCTCTAAGGAATCCAACTTACTCCGTACTTAGCAAAGCTTCACCGCTTCACTCATCTTCAGCCCGAGCCGGACCACCCCGCGAAGGAGCCGCACGACAGGCTTGTCTGACTCTCAACATCTCCCTCGTTGGAGGACCCGCCGTAGAGTGCACCGGCCGACGAGCCGCTGCTCTCCAGATCGCCCTCCTCCTGTGCTGCCGGCGGCGGGTGAACCAGGGACCCATCCGGCGAGTGGATGGGCGAGGCGACCGGAGACTGGGCCGGAGACGCGAGTGCGAGCGCGGGCGCCACCGGATGGTGCTCAGGAGACGCGAGCGCGAGCGCGGGAGCCAGGCGGACCCAGGAAAAAAATGTCCAGGTGTCCAAGCTTCCAAGCTAACAACGTATACGCACGTATGATACTATCATATGGGCGCGTGGATATCAAGCAATGTTATACATATAAGTAGCACACTTCACAATTTATAATATCCAGTAGTAAAAATGCTTACGAAGATAAAGCTTCCCGTTGATCTATTCTTCCAATATAAAGTTGTGTAATAAGGCATAAATGACTCCAGACTATGAAAACTATGATTGCCGAGTAAAAAATACAATACAGATCTCGTATGCCTACAAAAGAAAGAAATAATTAGTAACATACTAAATAAACTGGTGTCCTAAAGTATAAAGTTAAGAGTAATACATTTTAGAATGGCTTTCTACGCTCGTGCAGGGTCTCAAAGCAATCAATGACCGCATCATTGGTAACTCTCCTCATTTCTTCTTTCTCCACATAGCAAATAACATTATACTTCAAGGCGTCATCCTGAGACGATTGTGCAAATATATCTTTACAATTTTCATGGCAGAAAAACATCTCTTAACTGTAGCGGTGGCAACAGGCAAGACTAATGCTAGCTTCAATAGTCAGTAAACAAGAGGATAGCAAATATACATGTTCCTTGTATCCACCATTTTCTAAGAGAGATCACAAATATTATTTATACTAGAGAGCCGATCATCTGCCATTATCAATGTAAAGGCGAAGGTGGTGTCTAAGGTCCTTGAGTTCTCCATCATCAAAATCTTTCCGATAAAGTAGCTAGATCCATCAAATGCTCTAAATTGAAATCTCGAAATGATCCGCTTGGGTTCAAAGCGGTTGAACATATTAGCAACTCAGAATTTTTCTCATTAAAGCAGCTATCAAGTTCTTGAAGCAGCCAATCAATAACATCATTAAGGGTTCTATAATGAGAACTCCATCGAGTGTCTCCTGGTCTTTGAAGAGCTAGCTCTTGATTTAATCATGTCCCACTTTGAAGTTGACCACAACCTAAGGCTTTTCGTACTTGTTCTTTATATTTATCTTGAATCATGTCTTTTCTCTTTCAGGCCCGTATGAGACACATGTGCTGAGTGTTCAACTGCACAGGGCCCCAAATTAGAAGGGCCTCCAATTTTTATGCTAAAATAAAATACTTACTAGTACAGCTGCTAGTTGGGACTAATTAATGTGTTGATCAACTATAGCACTGCCTAAGGAGTCTGCCACTGAATTAACTGAGGCCCCAACTCACGCATGCCTCACTATTTTTTCTCAGATTTTCCCTTTCACTTCCAGATTTTTACTGCTAATGGGCAGTTTCGCTCGTTTTCCGGTAGCTGCTCATAGGCGAATTAATTCCACCGCTAGTCCCTGAATGAATCTATTTTTTTTTAAAGAATGAATCTATAAATTGTTGCATCGAACATGTATAAAATAAAAGGTACGTTGCACCGTACCCTCAATCTACCATATCTAATAATTATTTGCTGTTTTCTTTTCAATTCCACACAATACCGTTGATCTACTTGTTCGGATCCCCTCGCTGCTTGCTGCCGCCTCTACAATCTAGGTGTATCGAATCGAGTTGGAGGCCTGGCCTGGTCGTCGAACATGGTTTCATCAAGAGCAGCAACTAGAGTACTGCCACACGCGCCGCCGACTGATGGCCTTCTTCCAAAATAAATCAAATTTGTTTGCATGATTAGTTTTTTCATACATGGCATATTGGATAAGGTTTCTTACGAAGATCCATTTACCACATTCAACTGTAGGGATGAAAACGAAGCTGAAACGGAAGGAACTAAGTGATGCCACATTTGTTTTCATATTATTTTGCGGAAGCGGAAACGAATGCAGAAACCCCGAAAACAAAAACAGAAACAGATCGTTCGATAACAAATACAGACCGAATACGGTGCAAATTCGGAACGATGCAGATTTTATCCGGAACCAAGAGAATCCTAGTATCATGCAACAAATATCAAACATTCAAGAAAACAAACAAAATTGTGCCCTAATTATTGCAATGTGCTAGGTTTACAAGGGAATAAAGGAAAGATAAAATTGTGGAAGTCTCCTCGAATGCATAAAGGGATTACATGGTCATCGGTTCTGGGATGAGAAGCTTTGCAAGTTTGGCTTGACAAGGTCATGTAATGGGCCAGTTGGTACACATCAAACCTAAAACGGAAATTAGATATTAGACGGAAACAGAAATTCCGTTTCCGCTTCTGTTCTGCCAGAAAATGTTGTGTTTCCATTTCCACCAAAAAAGTTCCATTTCCATTTCCATTTTGCAAAATTCCATTTCTGTTTCCGTATTTTCATTCCATTTCCGTTTTTTTCGCGGAAAAGTTGGAAACTTTCCGCTACACATATCAAAAAAATTACCCACCCTTGTGTGCTTTCTTACAACAACCACAACGACTAACTGCAGCTGGTGTGCAAAACAATGAACATAAGCAGTGTTGTTTTATCTCATTATCAAAGATTGCAAGCCATTAAACTCACCTCGCATATTACTCGCACCATCGTATCCCTGGCCTGTAACTTGCTTGAAACTTAACTTCAGTTCAACGAATAATGAATCGATAGTAGACTTGAGGTACTTAGAAGTTGTCTCCATCACATGAACAAGGCCAACTAACCTCTCTTTACAGAACCACATTTGCCAACATATCGCAGGACCACTGCCATTTGTTCTTTACCAGACACATCTCTTGACTCATCAACTAGCAAACAAAATACATGATGTCCAATTTCTTCAAGAACTGAATGCAAAATCTCCTTTGCGAAACATTCAGCTAAGGCCTTTTGAATCTTTGGAGAAGTCAACTGATTATTACCTGGAGCATTATGTCCCACAACCTTGCCTATAGCTGGATTTTGCTCTGCTGTATAATCATGAATTTCTTTAAAAATTTCCTTTACTAGATGATTCCTTGGACTCGTCATGACCCCGGAAAGGCAACCTTTGCTTCAATAAAACTCTGGTAACATCAACTGAAGCATTTAGTCTAGTGTAATATGCCTTCTTCACGGCATTACTTTGATTATTTAGAGCAACATATATGTGCTGCTCTTGTTGCAGTAGAGCATCATAGTCTCTTTTTGCTTGGTTGTGAACAGTGTTGACATCTCCTACATGCTCCTTCAACCTATATTTTTTGTTCCAACCCTGCCAACCATCTGTCACAAATGCTGCATACCCAACTTCTTTATTATAGTGGTATCTCAAGAGGAAACAACAAAAACAATATGCTTTATCTGTGGACTCACTATACTCATCAAACCATTTCGAAATAAATCTTCGATCTCTGCCACAAATCTTTCTTCTTGGAAAGTCAAAAGTCCGAGGTTGACAAGGACCATTAGACAAATACTTTCTTCTTACCATATCCTTCATATTAGGAGGATACTGATCTATGCTTCTCTGCTTCTCTGTTTGCCAGGATCGAATTCAATTTCCTCTTCCCAATTTATCTGTTCTTGCGCTTGAGATGAATTCCATGTATTAGTGGCAGCACCATGTTCATGTTCATGTGATGCGGCATCATCCGGGTCATCATCCGAGGCTTCCAAGTCATGTGATGAAGTGTCATCAAGCGCATCGTCCATGGTATCATCGGCATCCGGCTCATGTGATGGGGCATTATAGAGGGCATCATCAAGAGCATCTTTGCGTTCACTTGATGGGCCTGCATTCTAATCTTCCGGGGTCTTCCTCTTTTTCAAAAACCTTTCCATAAATGCTTCTGTAATTTCGAATTTCATATCAGTATGATGGTCAGAACCAAAAGGTAAAGCATATCAATAATCAACTGACTGTATGGTTGCGAGTTTTGGAGTTTAACTTACTAGACATTGTGCCCTTCTACTTCTAGTCGTCAATTGAGGAATAAACGAAATCAAATTGATACGATCAAATCATGCGACCAAGAATCTGACTCCCAAAATCTCAAACCCTAGTACCACAGTTCAAGAGACAAGATTTAGACAGAACAAGACAATTAATATTAGAAGGTTGCAGACTAGAAGATGCATACCTTTTATTCTCTAATTCTCCGACGGCTTGCCTGGTGATTTTACGATTGTGCGAGTGCGACTCGTGATCCCGATGGCGAGCTTGGCGGAGTACAGCCAGACCAGACGAACAGGCGAAGAGACGAGTCAGGCACGCACGAAACCAACAAATTGATCCATCGGCCTTTTTTCACGTGTAACCTTGTAGGTAGCAGATCGATCAGCTAATTGCTAGTACTACTTATATGGGCCGCGCCGCTTGCTGCTGGCTTCCAGGCCTTCCCGGTGTCCAGCAATTTTTTTTAGGGGTGTACACCACCGACGAGTGGGCCAGCGGGGCTCTTCCCCTGCGCATCTTCTGTTAGACTTGCGACAATCAAATAATGAAGAACGATAAAAAAAATCACATCAAAGGGGACACAGATTTAATGTGAAAAACCTCTACAACAAAGAGAGAAAAAAACCATGGACGCCAGACAACGAAACTTCACTACAACGGTGAGTGTTTACACAACGCTGGGATTTCAAAAATGCAACTTATCCCAGCCGACAGCTTACAAGAGGTTTATATAACGGTGGTAACATAGGTCATCAACGATCCGTACCGTGGGGGGCTATCGCCCCCCGCATCGTCCAAGCCTCCGGCGATGGGCCTCGCTCCGCTCCGTCAGAAGTTGGCCTGTACTTTGTAGAATTTGGATCCACACAACTTCCACACCAGGTACAGTGCTCCGCCGATCACTACAACAGTGCAGCCCACAGCGACAACAATGGCAATGATGTCGCCGATGGTCAACTGCAGGTTCTCGCCGCCTCCTCCGACGGAGAGCGGGTGTGCACACATCGCGATTGGAGTAGAGGATTGCAGAACGCGTGCGATAAAGAGAGAGCTCAATGAAGCAAGAAGAGGGAGATGAACTGGAGATCAAGCCATGTGAATTTGACATTTCCACTCATACTATAAACAATTTAAGGCTACACCTTACCTAGATGATCTGCAGATCGTTTCGGGAGAGATGCTCTGCTCCCGGGAGTGGCGAATCCTGCATTTTTTTAGTTAGAAATTCTGCACTGCTGGGACGGCCCGTCTTGATCTCCCGCGTCCGCGCGACAGATAATTGCGGCGCCAGCCCATTTCGCCCCGGAGGCCCTCCTTCCCTTTTCTATTCCTGATTGTTTTACTAATTCATTTAATTCAAATTCATTCAAACCCAAACAACTTTCAAACGAATTCGAATTTGCAAATAATTCCAAAATGAAAAGTAAAAGATTTTCAGAGATGAATTAAATGGTATAAGTGGAATTTTGCAAAAACAAGTTTATATAGGGGGTGGTAACCTAGGTCATCAACGATATGTACCGCGGGGGGCTATCCCCCCCCACCACCACCACCCACATCGGCCCAAGCCTCCGGCGACGGGTCTCGCTCCACTCCGTCAGAAGTTGGCCTTTACTATGTAGAATTTGGCATATAACAAACTCCACCTTGAGACAAATTTCTTCTTGTAGCATCAACAGTAATCATCTTCCTGAAAAAACAAAGAAAACACTTTCGGCACCAACAACCACTTGGGCTAAGAAGTTATACCAACTAAGCTTGAGCATAGCTCAAATTTAGGAACATGACCATGCTTTATCATCATATCAATAGGATTATCATGAGTTCTTGTCTTGCATACCTTTAGTGTACGTTATGCAACAATGCCACGAACATAATGGTACTTGATATCAATGTGATTTGTTCTCTCATGGAACATCTGATACTTAGTAAGGTAAATATGACTTTGACTATCACAGAACAGGTTAATGCAAGAATCATCCTGACAAAGCTCAGCATACAAACCTTTCAACCAAACAGACTCTTTGCAAGCTTCAGCAACAACCATATATGTTTATTTGGTTGTAGATAGAGCAACAACTGGTTGCAGGGTTGCCTTCAAACTTACAGCACATCCACCTACCGTGTACACATAACCTGTGAGGGGTCTCCTCTTATCCAAATCGGCAACAAAATCTGAATCCATATAGCCTGCAAGTCCCTCACCGGTCTTTCCAAACTTCAAGCAAGCACGGAGGTACCTAAAAATTCACTAAACAACTTTTCAATGTTTTTTACCAGGATTAGCCATGTAACGACTCACCAAACTCATAGCATATGATAAATCAGGGCGAAAACAAACCATGGCATACATCAAGGAACCAACATCACTAGAATAAGGAACTCGTGACATGTACCCAGAATCTTCATCAGAACTAGGACATTGCAATGCTGACAATTTAAAGTGAGGAGCAACGGGGGTACTAACAGATTTTGCATCATGCATATTAAATCGTTGAAGAAATTTCTCAACGTAACTTTGCTGACTAAGAAATCACAACCTAGATTTTCTGTGCCATTTAATTTTCATACCTACGATTTTCTTAGTAGCACCAAGATCTTTCATCTCAAATTCACTACTTAGGTGTGCCTTCAAAGTAGTAATTTTTTTCATGCTCTTAGCAGCCATTGACATATCATCAACATATAACAGCAAGTATATAGGTGATCAATCAACAAACTTAATGTAAACACAGCTATCAAACTGAGACCTCTTAAAGCCTTGTGAGATCATAAATGAATCAAACCTTTTATACCATTGTCTTGGAGATTGCTTCAAACCATAAAGTGACCTCTTCAATTTGCACACAAAATCCTCTTTTTTAGGAACTATGAACCCTTTAGGTTGGTCCATGTAAATCTCGTCCTCCAGTTCACCATGCAGAAACACGGTCTTTACATCTAGCTTCTCAAGATCAAGATCATGCATAGCAACAATACCAAAGAAAGCACGAATGGAACTATGCTTCACACCTGAGAGAAAACATCATTGTAGTCAATACCTGGAATCTAGCTGAAACCTTTTGTTACTAACCTTTCCTTAAACCTTGGAGGCTCATTAGGAGACAAACCGTCCTTCTTGTATATCCACTTACAGCGGACAACCTTCTTTTGTTTAGGAAAACGCACAACATCCCACGTGCCATTTGTTTTAAGCGATTGCATCTCTTCTTGCATAGTAGAAATCCACTTCTCGCGGTCAATGGATGCAATAGCTTCATTGTATGTAGCAGGTTCAGTATCATGCTCCACCTGTTCAGCATAACTCAAAGCATAATGAGCAAGATTACACTCTTCAATTAAATGACGAGGAGGAACTATGTTACGCCTCGGTCTATCAGTAGCAATAGACTCATGTGGTTGCTGCAAAACAGTAGGTGAGTGCTGAACATCATGATCATCAATGTTTTCCTCATGAGTATCATCAACCACAACATTATTATGAACAGTTTTCTGTATTGGCTCCACTTACACACTAACTCCCTCCTCTCCAATATCAACAGGAGAGGGATCTAATGGCAAGTTGTCATGATACATAATGGATTCATTGAAACCAACGTTTGTACTAAACAAAATCTTTTTAGTTTCAGAATTCCATAGTTTATATGCCTTAACTCCTGAACCATAACCAAGGAATATGCACTTAACAACTCTAGGATCTAACTTTCCATTATCAACGTGTGCATAAGTAGTGCAACCAAAGACTCTCAACTGTGAATAATCAGTAGGCGAACCTTACCATACCTCAATGGGAGTTTTCTTCTCAAGTGGAATAGAAGGTGACCTATTGATGAGGTAGCACGCGGTGTTAGCCGCTTCAGCCTAGAAACGTCTATGCATGCCTGCATTGGACAACATACAATGAGCCCTCGAGATGATGGTCATGTTCATACGTTCAACCAGACCATTTTGCTGAGGAGTGTAAGGGATGGTGTGGTGCCTGATCATACCATCATTACTGCAAAAATCCTCAAACTCATTAGAATAGAATTCTGTACCATTGTCAATACGTAGTACCTTTACCTTCTTTTCAGTTTGCTTTTCTTCCATAACTTTCCACTTCTTAAAAGTATCAAAAACATCAGATTTATGTTTCAGGAAAAACGGCCACACTTTTCTTGAGTAGTCATCAATTATAGTAAGCATATAATTAGACCACCAATAGAAGTCTTATGGCAAGGTCCCCATACATCAGCATGCACATAATCTATTGTGCCTTTGGTGGTATGAATGAAAGCATTGAATTTAACTCTTTTATGCTTATCAAAAACGTAGTGCTCACAGAATTAAAACTTACCCAAGTTTCAACCATCAATCGGCTCTCTCTTAACCAACTCTTCCATGCCATGTTCGCTCATATGCCCAAGACGCATATGCCATAGATTTGTTTTACCACAATCATAAGAATCATTAGAAGTAACAGCAACAGCAATACCAGGAAAAGTGCTACCTCTAAGAACATATAGCTTAGCAGAATTCATATCACCTATCATTTGAATAAGAGAACCTTTTGATACCTTTAACAATCTACACCCAATGGCGTACTTGTATCCATCAACGTCTATGGTACTTAGGGAGATCAGATTTCTGGCCATGCTTGGTATGTGCTTCACCTCAGTTAACATACGCATCACGCCATCATGTGTCTTGATCTTAACAGATCCAACTCCGACAATATGGCATGGGTTGTCATTCCCCACACATACAAAATCTCCAGTCTGCACAGACTCATATGAACTGAACCAATCTTTATTACAGCAAATATGAAATGAACATGTAGTATCAAGTATCCATTCATCATCACGAGAAGCACAAGCAACAAAAATGGCTAAACATTCACCATCAGAACTATCGCCAGAAACAACGACAGCCTTACCAGTACCTTCAGACTTATCTTTCGGTTGGTAAGTTACGTTCCTTTTATCCTTATTCTGCAGCTTCCAACAATTATCAATAACATGATTAGATTTCTTACAATACCTGCAGAACTTGTCCTTTCCCTTGGAGTTTGAACGACTTCTGCCGTCCTTGCTCTTATCTCGGTTGCCGTAGTTGTTAAATCTCTGCTCGGTCCTGCCACAAACCTGCAGAGCTTTAGCCTTGGATGACGCCCCATCTGCCTGTACCATAGTTTTCATCTTTTCCCTTTGTTTGAGGGCCTCTTGTACTTCACCAAGGGTTAGTGTATCACGCCTCAACAATATTGTATCACGGAAGTGAGCATAAGAACTAGGCAGTGAGCATAAAAGTAAGAGACCTAGATCCTCATCATCATATTTTACCTTTATAGATTGCAAGCCAGAGACAATTTCTCTAAAAATGGTTAAGTGACTCATTACTGATCCACCTTCTTGCAGTCTATGTGAGAACAACTTCATCTTCACATGCATCTTACTTGTTAGATCCTTTGACATGAAGATCGATTCTAGTTTCACCCAAAGATCAGCAGCAGATTTCTCTACTAATACTTCCTGCAAGATATTATTGGATGGATGTAGTTGAATCAAAGACAAAGCCTTACGGTCCTTCCGCTTCTCTTTGTTGAACTAGCTCTTAGCATCATTTCTATCGAATCCATCCAGCGCTTCATCTAGATCTGAAGTTTGGGCGAGAATCGCCCACATCTTGACCTTCCACAAGGAGAATCTTGTGGTGTAGTCTAGCTGCGGAAGATCGAACTTCAATGACGACATGTCGCAAACCCTAGATTAGAACCTGGGGCTCTAATACCACTTGTTAGCTTTGCGGTAATCAAATAACAAAGAACGATAAAGAAATCGCAGCAAATGGGACACAGATTTAACGTGGAAAAACCTCTCAAACAAAGAGAGCAAGAAACCACGGGCGCCAGCCAGCGAAACTTCACTATAACGGGGATTGTTTACACAACGCCGGGATTTCACAGATGCAACTTATCCCAGCCGACGGCTTACAAGAGGTTTATATAGTGGTGGTATCCTAGGTCACCAACGATCCGTACCGTGGGGGGCTGTCGCCCCCCGCGTCGGCCCAAGCCTCCGGCGATGGGCCTCGCTCCGCTCCGTCAGAAGTTGGCCTTTACTTTGTAGAATTTGGATCAACATATAACATCTTCCACACCAGGTACAGTGCTCCACTGATCACTACCACAACGCAGCCCGCGGTGACAACAATGGCAATGATGTCGCCGCTTGCCAACTACGGGTTCTCGCTACCTCCTCCGACAGAGAGCGGGTGCGCACACATCGCGATTGGAGCAGAGGATTGCAGAGCGCGTGCGATAAAGAGAGAGCCCAATGAAGCGAGAAGAGGGAGATGAACTGGAGATCAAGCCATGTGAATTTGATGCAGCATTGCCATTTTTACTCATACTATAAACAATTTAAGGTTACACCTTACCTAGATGATCGACAGATCATTTCGGGAGAGATGCTCTGCTCTCGGGAGTGGAAAATCTTGCATTTTTTTAGTTAGAAATTCCGCACTGTTGGGCCAGCCCGTCTTGCTCTCCCGCGTCCGCGCGGCAGATAACTATGCCGCTAGCCCATTTATCCCCGGCGGCCCACCTTCCCTTTTCCATTCCTATTTGTTTTACTAATTCATTTAATTCAAATTCATTCAAACCCAAACAACTTTCAAACGAATTCGAATTTGCAAATAACTCCAAAATGAAAAGTAAATGATTTTTAGAGATGAATTAAGTGGCATAAGTGAAATTTTGCAGAAACACCTCTAAATATTACAACCTTGACATTTTTGCCCTTTTGACCCTAAAATTGCAATTTAATAACTTTTAACCCATAATTCCAAATTTGACAAATACTATGTTAAATATATCAGCTCGACGACACGAATCTAACCGTGGTATCCATTTTCTCTTTTGCATCATGCATCATCAAACCCTAATTGCAATCGCACTCGAACCCCTAAGTAATATGTGGCCGATTTACTTTTACCGCTTTGCTCTTGTCCCTCGACCACTTAATCTTGACTCATTAAACATATCGTATCATATATTTCCATGCCACATCATTGTTTGCATTGCACCGACCTTGTGTTGATTGTATTATTTCCTTATGTATGGCATTTGGTTCCTCTCGGTAGAATGCGAGTCTGAAGAGTACCAGTAGGAGTGTGAGTTGTCTTACGAGTACCCTCTCAAGCTTGTACCAACTCCATCCTTTGATCTGTCAGGCAAGCATCTCACCCTTCTACCTATTTTGCATTTATAGTATTTACTTCCTTCTATTGATCTATTTCTATCCTTATTGTCGATGCTTTAGTACCGTACCTTTATTTTACCCGCCCTACTATATTGCCTTGGTTATCCTATTGCCTTGTTTGATTAGCTAGCTTTTCCGTTGTGAGTCGTAGGCATGCTTAGTACTGCTCTCATACAGGTGAAACTTGATATCTGGGTATTATTGGTAATACGAATATAAATCTGATGTTGTTGGTTATGGCTTCACCTAATGATAAGGCCCCGGCAGCGACCACCTTTGGGGACTGCTTGAGTCGGCCTAGGAACCGTTCATTCTATGATACCAGTTCTAAGTTGATCGTGCTAACCAAACGCGGGGGCCTCTGGGATCCCCCCTCAACTACCGACGCTATAAGGTAGAGATTCTCAAGTATTTCACAATCCGACCGAAGGACTTGCCGCATGTTGAGCGAGTAGCTATAATGCTCGCATGCAAGGCCTAGAAGCAATGGAAGTCCATGCTCATGACGGAGTTCGTGGATACAGATAATAGCCCACTTGATCTATACCCACAGATCACCCAACAGGCTTGGGATGAGTTTGTGGTGCAGAAAAAATCTGCGTAGTTTAAAATAAAGAGTCAAAAGGCAAGAGTGCGCCCTGTTATTCAAGAACTACCATAGAATGGGGACTATTGGGTATGCGAGCATGTCCCATGAATGGGAAGAACAGGATTTAGAGATAGAGGCATCTGGAATGCAGAAACCATTTGGAGATATTAGAGACGAGAGGACAAGAGACTGGACTAGAGCAAGGGCTAAATGTTGCAAAAAAGGGCAGTGTGCCAACTTTAGTTAGGATTGAGGACATTGAAGCATATGGAAACTTGGTGAGGCTTCACATGTTAGCTAGAATTGATGATTATTTCATCAACAAATTAACCCTTTGGTCTAAAGGCTTCATTAATTTGTTTTATAGGTTATGAAGGATACTGAGAAGGAAGCAAGCGTCTTCAAGGGAGATGTCCTCGTAGCGGTTTTGGACCCAGAGCACCATGGTCGCACAAGGGGGTAAGTTCCATTTCCCCGTGGAAAACAGGACGCGATTGGAAGTTGGAGGACAAGCCTGCATGCAAAAAAGCTAAGAAGGAGCTTTATGAAAAAGAGATGCAAGAAAAAATGAAAGCTGAAATACTTGCAGAGTTAAGAATGGAATTGGAGTTGATAGGTCATCCCGTTAAACCATTGCTTGTCCCGCAGCCTCCTCCAGTTCCGAGCAATTTTGATTCTTCCCAACTCACCATAAGTTCTGGTACGGACGCTAGTATGGACGTTGATGTGATCAGCTATCCTTGTGATCACATAGAGGTAATTAAACCAATTGATAATGCAAAGCATGTATTACATCAAATGAATTATGCATTATCATACGTCATGCTGGTTAACCTAATCCTTCTTTGTAGGCAGCCACCGTCTGCCAGCTACTAGCGAGGAAAGTCAGCTCGGATCGACCCGAGCCGGCTGCCTAGGCGCTAGGGCATCCACCAACCAAAGGACAGATGGTACACAACTATCCTCTTTGCGGTGGTTTTGCTAGGGTCAACATTGATGATGTCCAACAGGGGTGCAATGAGATTTCTTTGCCAGTCCGTCCCAGTGATTAAATCATGAGTCTGATTGAGGCGAAGGGCACCTTCGTCCCATGGCCAAAGAAAGATATCCTTCTTGAAACACCAGCTATCCTGGCCTCGACACACCTATCACCGACAACACTGACTCCAAACATGAAGGAAGCACCGGTTTTCAATCTGATGATGATCATTTCAAAACTGAAGCGATCGGTATCCTGCCCGCGAGTGTGCTTGCCAAGACCTTAATCAGTGTTGTTGTGCCAGCTCCAACAAATACGG
The DNA here is from genome assembly GCA_910589775.1 of Avena eriantha. Lineage (NCBI taxonomy): Eukaryota > Viridiplantae > Streptophyta > Magnoliopsida > Poales > Poaceae > Avena > Avena eriantha. Next base: position 193,951,104 of record OU342742.1, on the reverse strand, counting down.
CGCATGATAGCTCCAAATTTCTTCACTTTTCACTGAAGATTACCCCTTTCTACTAATGTTAACATTGCAATTATTGAATTCTTGTTTTCTTATGATAGATTTCAGGTAATGAAAATTTATTGGAGATCTAGTAGCATTTATGGGCTAATTGCATCCAAAGAAGTAAATCCCCAATTGGAGCCCCTTTCATTGGAGGCGTTCATTAGGCATAACGACCATCGGTACGGTCAAGACTCGCCCGTACTACACGCTGACGGCTCCCTTATATCAATACAAGCAACTTTCGTGAAGGGAGAGAGACGAAAAGAACAACAAACAGAAGATACAGTTGGTGCAAGCTATCCAGAGGGTGTAGATCAGATCTAGAAGAGGAGAAGAACTTCACCTCGCTCCTCGATGATTTCTAACCTCTAAACCACACACTCCACCATCATTCCCATCATTACTTAGAGAGAGAGATTGGCACTTGTAAGATTAGGGTTCGATACTTTGATCTACCTTTGGTTTGTATATGATTTGATCTTTAATCGCTATTGTGGTTTGCTACAATAAATTTGAGATGATTCTTACTTGCAATAGAATTATGCCTTCGATTTGTCTTCCTCTCACGTCTGAGTAAATCCCCATAGGCGTGGAGCTATGGGGGATTGGTGAGGGTTGTTGTGCCTCCTTTGAATCCATCCATTTGTGATCATTGTAGTGTTTATTTAATAGTAAGAATAATTATCTATGTTTGGCTAATGCTTGTTATCTAATTTAAGTGCCCCGGTAACATGATCCAAAGATCTCATAGATATGAACGTGTATGCTAGTAATTCGGTGACCCCCGAGTGACACGGCCGATATCAATGAAGAGCTAGTAATACTGGAGGACAACAAGGAACCATCAAGATTAAAGCCTTGATCTGGTCACAAGTCCTTAATTAATGTGCTGATCATGGTCGTAGTAACAGGCAGATGGATCATTGGGACTAGGAAGAACTAGCAATGAGGACTCCTAGTCGGTATACAGGTTGCTTGCCTACTCACTTATAAGTAAGAAATATCACTATCACTTAGTCCACTCTATCCATTTGGCACCTTCACTATTATCATGAACTGTTTCTCTTCATGCCTAACTTCTCATCTACATGACCTTTACACACTTTTCACATCTTTACTTTTATGCAATTTACTTATTTCCTAAGCAAGTTTTATCTATCTTTTACTCACCACTTCCACCGTCAGCTTTTGCAGTCAATTCACTCAAGACCTGTGACACCTTGGGTGCGATAGAAACATCGCATAAAAACACTTACCTAGGATCCTTATTGGGATCAATATAAAAACTGTAATTAATACTTCCACAAAACATTCTCTGACGAACTTGTGCACTTGCAGGCCATCAAGATATTTTCTGGCACCGTTTCTGGGGAGCTGAGCACTAAGTGTTTTTTGTTGACAATAGCAATTGTTGACACCATTCATGATCTCCGTTGAAGACAGAGGTACCACTCGATCAGGAGAAACTTATTTATCTCCATATATTGGTCATGTTCTGATCAAGAGACGTCTAAAATTTATTGAAAGATTTACTAATTCACATATTGTAGACGTGAACAGCTTGATTTCACTAATGGCAAATTTGAGCATCACCCGAGGGGCTGAACTTGAGATACCTTTGGGAGAATATAGGAATCCATCTAGGCACTTAAGGAAAATTCCTATTCTTTGTCCTGAACTTGAAGGTCAGGAATTCGAAATATATCCTAAGCTAATTTATATGATGAAAGAAATTGCTTTCGCAGGAAAAGTAGAGGAAGATCCTAGTGACCACTTGACAAGGGTCTATGATCTTTGCGCTACTCTTAAACCAACAAGTTTACCAATAGAGTTTGTACTCCTTAAACTATTTCACTGGTCTTTGAAAGATAATGCTCTTGCTTGGTTACAATCATTACCCAATCATACTATAAAAAGCTGGGAAGATTGCATCCGACCATTCATGCACAAATATTATTCATTCACTAAAATCATGCAAATCAAACGTAGTATAACAAACTTTGTTCAAATAGTTGGAGAAAACTTTTATCAAGCATGGAATAGATTTTGTGCAATGATTATGAAGTCCCAAATCACGGTTTTGACAAGCACTTAGTTATTCAATATTTTTATAACGGGCTTAATGGCGAGACAAAAGAAATGATTGATCTGTATGCAGCAGGAGCCATATGCAACTTAACACTATCGGAATGTGTAAAGACTTTCGAGGTAAGATCCTTTAATGACAAAAAATACAATCCAGTTGTGGATGTTGAACCACGAAAAGGTATGATTCACATACCACTAGATCTTATACCTGAGGTCAAAAAGTCCATGGAAGAAAAAGGTATAACCTTGGAACTTGTGAAAGAAAATAAAGTTGACATTCTTCAAACTTATGTAATAGAAGATGATATAAATCTTGTAATATATAAGTTTAAATATCAATAGGATCAATTCCATGAGAAAAACTATAAACATCTTATGACACAAGAAAAGAATATAAGAGATCTAACAGAAGTATTTGATGACTTGGGTCAAGCCACAAAACATTTAGATAGATACCTAAGTATGGTTAAAACTCAGTGTGAGAAAATAAATTAAACCCAAACTTTGATTTTGAACCAAGGAAATTTCAATACCGTTTTACTAACATTGTTACTATACATGGTACAGATTCTTAGGAACCACAAGGACCACCTTGGTATCAATAAGAACAAGCTTGAAAAGCAATAGAGACTTAAGAGATGAGTCAAGAAGAAGAGGATTTAGTTGATCCCCAGGATGACATTGATTATGAAGCCCAGAAAAGGGCAAATGAAGCTTCCAAAACTAGACAAGTAGAGGAAGTAGGGGACAAGCATAAACCATATGATTCGGGTTCAATCGATTCAAGGGAAGAAGCCGATCTCAAAAAGGAACAAGAAGAGCAAGTTATCATCTCGCATGAAGAACACGCCGATAAGAAAAAATCTACCGCAAGGAAAAACAAAAAGAATGCTGAACTTATGGCAAAGGTAAAAGATAAGGTAATACCTACTAAAAAGAAAATTCCTTATCCTAACCGAGTTCAATACGAACCGGATAAAGCTATTTATGACTCTTTTGCTGAGGCACTGAGAAGCTTGCCTTTAGAACTTCCTTTAACTGATGCTATTCAAGTTCCTACTTATAAAAAGTTTATGTGAGATATCCTTAATAGAAAGAAGAAGGTAACTAAGACTGTAGCAGTAATAACAAGCTTTGGTGATAAGCTACCTGCTAAGCTTGGGGACCCAGGTATACCAACCATCTTCTGCGCAATTGGGAAAACTAATATATCCAATGCTTTTTGTGACTTAGGAGAGGTGTTAGTGTTATGCATTATTCCCTATTTAAGAAATTGAATCTTGGAGAATGCTCTCCTATATCAATCACTTTACAAATGGCGGATAAAACAACTAAACAACATGTCGGTATGATTGAAAATGTTCTACTTAGAATAAATCAACATGTTATACCCACTGATTTCATTATTCTTGATGTTCCTAAGGATGACAAACTTTCTATCATCCTTGGAAGACCTTTTCTTAGCACAGCTAGAGCTAACATAGATTGCTCTAGCGGTAAGATTGTCTCCAATTTATATGATGATCATATTGTTTGATACTTTCCAAAGAAACAGGAACACAATGGAAAATATGTTCCACCACCTAAGCGTGTTCAAGCAACAAGAACTGAAGAAAAAGAGTGGCTTGTGGTAAACGCTAATGATATAGAGTTTGATTGATCAAAAATCTAGAATAAAATACTTAATGGGAGTTAACCCATTCTCAATAAATGAAGTTTAAGCTTTTATTTTATTATTTGTATGTTCTAATAAACTTATTTCATGTCTTGAGTTTATTCAAAGAATTTACCTTAGCAAAGTTGAGAAATAAGATAAAAATAAAGAAAAGAAAAAGGTTCAGATCAGATAACGAGTAGCGGTACGGCCGGGGTACGACTGTACCACGAGCCAGTACCGGATCTCGACGATTTTATCAAAGGGAATAGTACCAGTAACGAGAGGTGGTACGACTAGGGTACGTCCGTACCGTGCGCCCGTACCAAATATCGACGAAGTCCACCAAAGTTCCACATATGGCTAACGAGCAACGGTACGGTCGGGCTACGCCCGTACCGCGTGCCCGTACCGAGCCGATCAGGTTTGATCTCAAACCCTAGCTTTGATCCAACAGTGACGACCACCGGTACAGGCGGATTGCGCCCATATCGACAGCCCGTACTGACTGCATCGCCAGGTAAAGGCCGACGGCGAGTGGCTCCCAGCCATCCTCCTCCTTCTTCTTCTTCATCTTTGTTCTTCTCTCTCCACATCAAACCCTAGCCTCCTAGAACCTTTGATTCTTCATTGATTTCGTGTTTTTGAGTTGGGGAATCTTCACATCGGTAAGTTTCTCACCTGATCCATGCTCTATTTTCGGAAATCCATGGTTGAATTCATCACATTGGCTATTTAGATGAGTTCTTCATATTTTTAGATTATTGTTGATTTGTAACTTATACCTGTAATGTTTTGTTCATGTGATAGGAACTTGATGCCTATATTCTCTTTAAAAAAATTGCAACACAATGCATAACATTGGAAGGATTTTCCAGTCGGGAAAGGGCTCGGGTACGGCGGGAGCCTCTGGCTCCGCCAAACCACCGGGTTCGAAGAAGAGGCGCTCGGAGGTGGACAGCTTGAGGGATGCCATGAGCCGAGACTATGAGAGGGTGAGCAACCGCAAGGTTTTGCCCACCAAGTGGGTAAACCGCGAGTGCCTCTCCCGCCAGGGTCTTTTGGAGGACTTCGAGCAGATGACTGTGCAAGATGGCATGGTCAACTTCTCCTACCTCTCCGTCGACACCTACAAGCTCGCCATGTTTGAGTTCCTATCATCATTCTATGCTGATCACGAAGCCCAAGAGTGTAATTGCACTGTAAGTTTTGTACTCAATGGGCAACTCCACAATCTTTCCTTCTATGAATTTTGTGATAGTTTTAGATTCTCCCGTGTAGGGGAGCTCGATATTAATGACAATGTGCACATAGAGGCAATGCAATCTTCGGAACAAATTGCTGTACACAGGAACACTGATTATCTTCGCAAAAAGAGTGCCACCATCCAGAATCCTACTATCGGTTATTTTCATACCTTCCTTGTTAATTCTATTTTTGGAAAAGGTGATGTTGGGGCAATGACAGGCCACGAAATGAGTGTGATTCCTATGGCCTTGCATCCAAAGATGGAGCACAAGGTAAACTTGGGTGCTTTGCTTATCCAGCACTTTCATCGCTAAAGGTTGGCTTCCGCGGGGGACATCCGTTGTGGTGGGTTGATCACACAGATCGCCTATGCAAACGAATTTGTCCTACCACAGGAAAGAGTTGTGGCTGGCAGTAAGACCCTAGATGACATTCATATGGCTAGAACCAAATTCATGGGGGTCTACAGACCCAAACGCTCCCTTGGTGCTTACCAGCTTTATTATGAGCCTAACGGTGATCTCCACCAAGTTTTGCTTCCTTTTGTCCAAGATTTTCGATTGCCAGGTAAACAAAATTGGGTCCTCACTAAGGAGGAGTTCCAGGAGGCACTGATCCTCTTAGGAAGGACTATGCCGCAAGGAGGACACCCCAACTAGGAAAACGCAGTAGCTGGCCAATAGTAGCAAGATCAAGGTGAAGAAGATTGGCATGGTGTAGGCTGGGACGACTACGGTCAACAACACCATCACCAACAACCTTTCCACCAACACCAACAGCATGGTATGCCTCAACCACAGCCGGGATTCAACTATGTCCCGAGGGGCGAGTTTGACCAGGTGGTGCATCGCATTGACAACATAGAAAACACGTTGTATGATGCGAACTCCAACATAGTCAATCTCACCCAAGACTTCACATCTTCATGATCGACTTTCCAAACCACTACCCGAACTTCCCATACCAGCAGCCACCGCCCGACGGTAGCGACGCTTGATTCTAGCTAGGCAAAAAGCCTAAGCTTGGGGAGGTTAAACTCCTCCCACTTTTTTGAATTCATATTTTTCTTTCTTTTTTTTATTTGATTTGTTTCAATGCATGTTTACCTTCAATTTTGCATTTGATAAAAATAAAAACCCAAAAAATATTAGACTAGCTTTTAATTTTATTTGTGCAAATTTCTCTTGGCTCTTGTTGATTTTTCTGCAGGATGCTCACTTCTAGTGATTGAGCTATGGAGACTAACACAAAGAGTTGGCTCAAGTAGGAAACGATCAAGCAAGAGGAGGTACCACATTCCTATTTCTTCATGTAAGCTTATTCATGAACATTTTATGTTTGTTTGGTTGCACTTGAGTTCGACTCCATGTTTAATTCATTATCTTTTAGGACTTGAGCTCAAGGTTTTTTGTCACCTCTTTGGTTAAGACTTTCGACAATTAATATCAGTTTGAGAACTACCCCTAGATTAAATTCCAAGCTTTTAAGAATAAGAGAAAGTGTCTATTGACAACTTTGGTGCCGTGTTTTTGTCTTAAGGGCTTAATCTTAGTAGTACTCAACCCCACATACTGATTGTTGACTTGATGATACCTTCTAAAAAAGAATTGTTTGATAGAATGAACTTTTTATAGTGGGAGAGGGAGATGCAAAAACCTGTGTTGGCCTGTTGTAAAAAAAGGGAGAAAATAAAGAAATAAAGTTCTTTGTTTCAAATACACACCTTTGGGATGCCAACAAATCCGCTAGCCTCTGAACGATCTATGGTATAACCCTGGATTTCGGCTATGAGTTGATGGCATGAGTGGCATACATGTCGCTATATGGGAAAAATTATTGGTATTCTCAAAACGTTGTGTAAGCATTTACAAAATAAATATCCGTTGATCCTTGAGAAAGGAACAAAAAAATATCATCAAAATATGAGCTAAAAAACTTTCGATACTTTTAATCTTTGGCATTATCTCACCACCTAAAAGTGAATACTTAGAGTTCCTGAAAGACAAGGAGAAGAAGAGCTATCTGATAGCCACGATTATCGAAGTGGGTGTTAATTAAAAAGCTCTAAGTGTATCCTTCTTTTGACGTCTACATGTGCACCCTTAATTTTGACTCTAGCGACCTCGCTCAAAACATTTTCACTCTCATAATAAGAGAGGCGCTAAAAGAAATTGATTTGCAAAGCCCTGCCGAAATTTTAACAATCTCATTTGAGTTATAGGAACTATTAGCTAGCGAGTTACTTGTGTTTAGGAATTGAGCTTAAGTGCAATTGTTCAGATATATTATGCTCGTGTTCAAGGTTGCAGGATTTGAGACGATGAAATATGATACAACCTCGAATTGTAAGTTTTCATCTTGACTAAATTCTTCACTATTACTCATTATAGCTTTGTCACTCGTGGGCGAGTAACCGCTAAGCTTGGGGATGTTGATAGCTCCAAATTTCATCACTTTTCACTATTAATTTTCCTCTTGTTTATTGCCAGATTTCATTGAAGATTAACCCTTTCTACTAATGTTAACATCGCAATTAGCGAATCATTGGTTTCTTGTGATAGTTTTCAGGTAATGAACATTTATTGGAGAACTAATAGCATTTATGGGCTAATTGCATCCAAAGAAGTAAATCCCCAATTGGAGCCTCTTTCATTGGAGGTGTTCAGTACGCATAACGACCATCGGTATGGTCGGGACGCGCACTTACCGCCCGCCCGTACTATACGCCGACCGCTCCTTTATATAAATACAAGCAACTTTTGTGATGGGAGAGAGATGAAATAACAACAAAACAGAAGATACAACCACCACAAGCCATCCAGAGGGGGTAGATCAGATCTGGAAGAGGAGAAGAACTTCACCTCGCCCCTTGACAATTCCCAACCTCTAAACCACACACTCCACCATCATTCCCATCATTACTTAGAGAGAGAGATTGGCACTTGTAAGATTAGGGTTCGATACTATGATCTACCTTTGGTTTGTATTTGATTTGATCTTTAATCGCTATTGTGGTTTGCTACAATAACTTTGAGATTATTATTACTTGCAATACAATTATGCCTTCGATTTGTCTTCCTCTCATGTATGTGTAAATACGCATAGGCGTGGGAGATGTAGGGGATTGGTGAGATGTGTTGTGCCTCCTCTAAACCCATCCATTTGTGATTGTTGTAGTGTTTATTTAATAGTGAGAATGATTATCTATGTTTGCCTAATGTGTATTACCTAATTTAAGGGCCGAGGTAACGTGATACAAATATCTCATAGGTATGAACTTCTATGCTAGTAATTTGGTGACCCCCGAGTGACACGGCCGATATCAATGAAGATCTAGTCCTACTCGAGGACAACAAGAAACCATCAAGATTAAAGCTTTGATACAGTCGCAAGACCTTAATTAATGTGTTGACCATGGTCGTTGTAACATCTCAAAACTTTGATCAAGGTTAATCAAGATTCAAATCACCCAATTTAGGGTTAATAAAAACTTTTTATTATTAAAACAATTAAGCATGCATATGTGTGTTGCATTAATATGGAATTGTTTTGAATTGCCTTGTTTGTTGGTTCTAATGGTTGTAAAATGATTCTAAGGTGAATGCCACATCATCTAGATCATTCCTAAGAAAAATCCAAATAAAAAGAAATCAATTAGAATTAATAAAGGCAAATGGTCATTTTTGCTATTTTATAACACTAGGTCACTTTAGGTGTTCCTAGAATTCAAAGTCCAACAGAAACATTTATGAATCTTTGCACCCCTGCTAGTACAAGTAATGATCTACCAAGGCCCACTTTGAAATCTTAAGAAACATTAAAACACTAATTTTAAATGGCATTTGAAAATGGAATCCATTTCATATGCATAGATCACACCCTTTCAAAAACCACTAAAATGAATTCCCCTTGACCTTTCCAAACAGGCATAGAATCTCAAGCTTAAGTGGAGAACACTCAAAAATTTGAATCCAAAATTCAAAACTTTTATTCTTGCGGCCATTCTATCCAACACATGGCAGGCACTGAACCAAAACTAGATTAGCTTCACTGTTTCCATAGTGATCATCGACCAATTTGGTCTCCCACTTAATCCCCTGTCCCCCTAGCATCTACCCCAGCCCAGACCAGCTCCCCCTTAACCGCTAGCAACAGTGGCGCGCCGCCCAAATATGGTCGTCGCCGGCCAAACGCGGGCAACACGCCAGCGACTGGGCAGCGTCAATCCAGCATGCCCTAGCTCCGCCAAACCCTACCGCCGCCCACGGTCCCTTCCCCGAGCGTTGCCAGCCCCTGGACCACCGAGGACAGCTCGCCCCTACCGCCTCTACACCGTTACCAGCTCACGCCAAAGCACCGTCCCTGACAAGTCCGCACAAGCCGCACTTTGCCTTCAGCTCACGTGCGCCGCTCCGCCATAACCCCAGCACCTCCCTAGACACGCCCTCTTCCCACTGCGCGAGCACCGCCTCTGCCGTGTAGAGCGCCGACCTTTCCCGACCACATGCCACGGCCCCTAGCATCTCCATCACGCCGTAGCTGACTGCCAAGAGGCAAGCCACCGTCCGCCCACCCTGCCCATGCCTCTAGCGCCCTATATCATCGTCACCGACGAGCTCACCATCACCCTCACAGTCCCCTCATCGAGCCTATATAAGGATCCTTCCCTAGCACCAATTCCTCACACCACTCAACTCCCCTCGCCCTCAGAACCACCTCACCCCATCGCCGGAGCCGCTCGAGCAGCCATTCACCGGAATTGCGCCGGAGTTTGCCGCAGCAGAGGAGGAAGAGCCTCGTCGATTTCGTCCACCCCAGGAGCTGCCGCAACCTCGCTTGAGTCCGTCGTTGTCTCCTCATTCGATCGCCCCCATCACCACACCAGTTGGAGCCCTGGTATGCACCCAATGCACCCCCACCGAGCTGCTACGGTTCCGTCTCGCCGGCGACCTGTCCATCATCGACGACGAGCCATAGTCGTTGATCGTAGTTCTAATCGTGCGACCCACATCGCCCCGTACCGCTTCGCGTTTGAAGAGCCACTGATATGTGGGACTCCCTGTCAGCTGTCCTCTACGCCGTGGAGTGAAACTAGTCCGGCCCATTAGTTTTCCCGGCTTAGCCCGCAAATTCAAATTTAGATTTTTCTATTTAGACTAAATCTAGTTTCTGTCCACTAGTTTGAAAATCAATTCAGAAAGGTTTACTTAACCAAATTGAATGATTCCAATTTTGTTGGAAAGATAATTTAAATCTCCATCCAAGCCCATTGGATTTAAATCAATTAGAGTTATAGATCACATATAGAAAAAATAACAAAACAGAGACTTTTCTACATTCAAACATTTTTCAAAAATCAACCATAATAGTTTTTGAGTTGATTCCACCTCTCAAAAATCACATTTGATAATACCTATCTGAATATGTAATAATATTTAAGTTTGCATGCAGTGACTTTGTACTAGTACCAAAATAATATTAGGCATTTCTAGTCACTTTAAATCATTTAAATATTAAACTAAAACTTATTAAAATGTGATCCAACATTTAAATCACATTCCCATGCATTGGAATATGTGGTGATGACATGTGTCCACATGATCCATATTTTAATTAGAGAATATTAAATCTTAGTTAATTTCAATGAGTATAAATTACTTTTCTCAAATAAAATAAATAAAACTAGTTCATTAAAATCTTGTGATGAATGTGATGATACTAGATCAGCAAGTGTGTGCCTTAGTGTGCTAAATAGACTAGTTACGTATTGTTTGGTGATTTTGTATTTTCGTATGTATTTATAGACGATAGTATCGACCAAGTCTACAAAGAGGAGGAGTTCTACCCCGAAGAAGACGAGGAGAATTTCAACCACAGCACCAATCAAGGCAAGCTATTATTGGCAAGCTAAAACTTGCAAGCCATCACTAGATGCAATTATAACCCAAGCAAGATGCCTTAGGCATGCTTTGGTTATACCTTTTTGATTTATACCCATCCCAAGTTTTCTTACAAGCTTTAATTTCTTTTACTTTACCAAAGTTCCTTACTTTGTTTATAGATAGCATAAAGAGTATAAAACTTGGCCTATCTAGTTAGAATTAGATGTCATTCTGTGGCATGAGATTGATATTAGCATCCCACATTAGTGAACACTCTTAACTTAGGGATTAGAGCTAAACCAAAAACTTGATCACCTTAGATGGGAATACTTGGTGAAAATGACTTATGAAAACCTTGGAATGATGAGTCAGTCTATTGAGATGTTTTGACATGTGTTGAGAAACACAATTGGTTTATGATGATGAAAATGTTGAGGCATGAGCCTTAGCCCCTTTATAAAAACTGATGGTTGGGTTTGGATGCGATACCGATCCAATTTTATCGTACAACCACAATACCTGAATTGGGTAAGGTTTAGCTAGAAGTTTATATGCATTAGTATGAGTTCCCTCGCGGGAGAGGTTTGAGCTGAGGCTACCTCTCAATGTTGTCCACCTATGCAGTGCCCAGGATGGCAAATGGCCATGGCTGGGAGGCCAAGCTCATAGGAGAGGTGCTTATACTAGAGTGTGTAAAAGAAAGGTTATGTTTGATTATATGCATACTAAGTATGATGATTCAGGGTTATCCCTGATAGATGTATCGAATTTTGTGGTGAAAGTTTACCACCTCTACAGAGTGTCAAACTATTCGAATAGCCGCGTCTGTGGTTATGGACAGTTGGAGTGGCCCTACTGTTACGTTGTTAGATGTTTTCAAAATGACTTATGAAATGAATTGTGACATGACTTGACCACAACAGAGTTGTGACTATGACAACTAAGTTCCCACTTAGGTGATTTCAAACTTTATTTTATCTTTCTTTGTTTCTGAACTTAGCTTAGGTTCCAAGCTTAACTTTCCAAATAAACTTAGAACTTAGCATTCCTACTAGAACTACTTTACTTGTTAGTGATAATTTGCGAGTACTTAAAGAGTACTTATAACACCCCGTCCACTCCTGGTCAGGGGGGTGTCACTCCTGGCAGCTTAATAGGATATCTAGACTGGGCCCACAGACCAACACTAGTCTTTTCTGCGCACTTTGTCCTCACTCGTGTGCACCCGGTTACCCACTTCCCGGTCGATCACCCATCCTAAAATTGCTCTAGGCCAAGCACGCTTAACCTTAGAGTTCTTTTCGAATGAGCTTCTGGAAAAGAAGTTGCAACTTGTTGATAAGGGCATCCTATCAATCCTATTAAGCCATGTGCCTGGATCTCACAGTACTCATGGCTTTGTCCCTGGCTATTCCCATGGCCAGACTATGAGGAGGACTACCACGAGGAAGGACAACAGGACGGCTACGACAACTAGGATCATCTCCCATCGTCAGCATTCATGTGACACTGAAGATGGAGCCCACCGCTACACTATTTATTCTGCTACACGTTTGTACTAAGACTGGATCATGAGATCCTTTATTTGTGTACGACCTTATTATGGTTTGTAATGGATGATGTACTGTGCAATCTGTTATGTCTCGCAAAAATGGTAATCATGGAATTGCGATGTATGGCAGAACAGGCATCTGGGATAAAAAATCCGGGTGTTGACAAGTTGGTATCAGAGCCATCCTGACCATAGGAGACCCTAGTTAGAATGGACGTCCGAAAAAAACTTAGCTTCAAAAACAAAGAAGTGAGTATTTATGAAAACCTATTTCTTCTCTTACCCTTGGGATTCTTTCTCTAAAAAATACATATTCCTCAAAAATTCTTACATTACTACATAAAATTTTGACACACTTGATCACTTCACTAACTTACTCATCCCGAATTCTTATAGATGGAAGTTCAGTACTACAAGTTCTACCAGTTGGTCAATGGAGGCAAATTGATCTTCGAGAGGGATCTTGATGCACTGTTTGAGTACTTGGAGCGCCCACATCCAGAATTCTTTGGAGCTCAACTCAATGGTCCCCCAGGAGGAGATTTACAATGGCTAGTAGTTGCTGATCTTCGAGGCAAGATAGAGACACCACTTTTCGAGAAGATTCAATTCACCGTGAGAGAGAACAACTGGTTAGATGGATTAGCCAGGGCAATGCATGAAGCTCCCGCTCGTCTTTGCGCATAGAATGTCATCTTGATCCAGGGAACCCGCTTTGCTCACTATGCAAGGCGTGATTCTATGGGAATGCCTCTAGAGATGCCAAGTCACCTGGAGTTGAAGTGTCAAGTGGAGAACCTTGACTTCCTGCTGTATGATAGACAAAAGGAATTGGACAATGCTCGAGAGTTTGCCAACCACAACCTTGCCATTGCCGCCCAGCAGGCCTAGACTTTCTCACTGCTCGTCAAGGATCGTCAGCCTCTTCGCCGTCAACGCGCAAAGAAGGATCGCACCATCGACCGTCTTCGCAAGAAGGTGGCCGACCTCGAGAAGACCATCAAGGAGCAAGAAGCTTAGCTTGCAGCAAAAGAAGAAGAGGAGGAAGGTTAAGACATCCAGGGGGATATTCACTCATACCTCAGCAATGATGATGACTATCTGGAAGATGATGCCATGGACTTCTACACTGACGATGATGACTCCGACTTCATCGATGATGAGTAGATGCACTAGAGCACTATCGTAGGAGTGAGGAGTATCGGTCCCATTGTATCTTAGCTTGCAGAATGGTTCTTAAAACAATCTGTTTTCCCTTTTGGTTGTGGTGTGTGTGTGTGTTTGTGATGGCTCAGTGTTGATGTAGAGCTCGTTGGGGAACCCCAAGGGGAAGATATGATGAGCACAACAGCAAGTTTCCCTTAGTTATGAAACCAAGGTTTAATCGAACCAGTAGGAGCAAGGAAACACCCCAAAGGTGTTGCTAGCTGAGGCTTGGCAGGGCGCACTACCGGTGCTAGTAGCAACGTGGAGACCTGCACAACACAACCACAGAACTTTGTCCCCAACTTGCGATGAGGTTGTCAATCTCACCGGTTTTGCTGAAAACAAAGGCTTAAACGTATCGAATGGAAGGAAGTAATAGTTTGTATAAAGTAAACACAAAGCAGTAAACAGTTTGTAGATTGTATGTAAAGAAAGGACCGGGATCCATAGTTCACTAGAGGTGGTTCTCCTTAAGATAGATAACATGCTGGGTGAACAAATTACAGCGGGGCAATTGACAAACATCAAGAAACCAATACATGCATATACTAATCATCTTGACTCCTTTGGAACTTGATTGGGCATTACAACATTATACATAGACCGCCATCCAACTGCATCTATGACTAATAATCCACCTTCACGTTATCATCCGAACCCCCTCTAGTATTCAGTTGCAAGCAACAGATTATTGCTTTACGAATTGCGTGTAATGTAAACAATACGATTGTTCTATGAACAAAGGATTGTTGTTTTCTCCCTAGTAGCAACAGCACATCTAGTACCTTAGAGATTTTTGTCACTTCCCCAGATTACCAGAGGCATGAACCCACTATCGAGCATAAATACTAACTCTTGGAGTTGCTAGCATATACTTGGCCAAGATAGCTACTAACAACGGAAAGCATGCAAGATCACAAATAACAAAGACATGATAGAATAAATAATCAATCTGAAATAGTATCTCAATATCCATCGGATCCTTGCAAACACAACATGCAGAATTACAAATAGATGATCTTGATCATGAACAGAGCTCACAAGATCTAAACATGAAAGCACAAAGGAGGAGAACCAGCCATCTAGCTACTACATGGAACCGTAGTCCACAGATGAACTACTCATGCATCACCCTGGAGGCTTGCATGATGATGAAGAAGGCCTCCAGGGTGAATTCCCCTCTCCGGCAGGGTGCCGAGAAGAGCTTTAGATCCCCCCGATCTAGGGACAGAGACGACGGCGGCTACAGACTCTTTCGTGGATTTTTGATCAGGTACTTAGGGTTCTCGTCTCGAGGGCAATATATAGGCAGAAGGAGAGGCCGAGGTGGTGCTGGGGTCGGCCAGACCACCCCTTGGCGCGGGCCAAGCCTGGCCACACGGCCAGGTGGTGTGGCCGGCCCCCAGCCCTTCTCCGTCTCGTATTCTGTCATCAGATGTCTTCCGGAAAAATAGGCAATTTGGCTTTTGTCCCGTCCAATTCCGAGAATATTCATTTTCTGACTTTCCTGAAACCAAAAACATCAGAAAACAGGCAGCTGGCACTTTGGCTCTTGTTAATAGGTTAGTCCAAGAAATCATATGAAAAGTACTCCAAAGTGTGGACAAAACACAAGAAAGTAGATAAAACCAAGCATGGAACATCAAAAATTAAAGATACATTTGCAATGTATCAAAATCCCCAAGCTTAACTCCCGCTCGTCCTCGAGTAGGTAAGTGATAAAAAGAAAGAATAATTTTTGAGGTGACATGCACCATCAAAGACTTGATCAAAGTATTTGTAAAACATTCAAAGCTGGGATCATAGTACTTCAATCATAACATGAAAGACAAAGTTCTAGCAATAAAAGACAAAGAAACTATGATGCAACATGAAAAGGCACAAACAAAAGATTCATGAATAACAATGCTTTGCAAGACGTTTGTTTGTTTCACATAAAGAAAACATAGCATAATAGTATTCAGCTTGTCCCTCATAGAGTAGCAAATATAAATGCATAGGACACCTTCAAAGTTCATAAGAGTGACTAGATACAAATAGTTTAAAACAAGCAATATCAAGTTATGCATCAATCAACAAGTCTTGGGACAATGCACACAGAACTAAGAATGGCCACTATGCTCTCAAAGTAGGTGCATAAAGGTAGAAGGTGGAGACTCAATATAATGGTGGAAGAAAGGCCTTCATAGAAGGAAGTAGGGATTCAAGTCTCATAAAGAGCTTCCAAAAATTATGGTACTTGTTAGATTTCAGCTCTCATTGCCCCTATCATAAGCATCTTGAAGGTGATTAAGGTTAAAGTGACACAACTACAAGGATATGCTTGACAAGTTATAAACCGAAATCTCATGCCCCTTACTTACGAAGACCGAACCTGATGCTACTCAACTTTAGTCACGAGTAAGCTCTTGTCATTGTAAGTACATATGTATCATAAAGAACCGCCAACGGGGTACCCCTTGCACATGACACAGGAGCTATCCCATAATCATAATGACAAGGCAAGCAGACAATGAGCATCTCATCGATCTTTTTATTTGCTATTTGCATAGGTTTTTATTGAGGATGCTTCATAGAGTGCTCATTATGGTGATGCTGCAAGTTTCCACCATGATTAGGCATGGCTTAGGCTAGCAGCCTAGGCGTTTCTCTAACACACATACAAACTCCATGATCTTACAAGTTCCACTTTTATTTCACACCGTCGGGATCCATAAGCAAAAGAACATGATATCAACGGGGTACAAAGTACAAGTGCAATGTTGAAAGCGTTCCCCATGATACATGGTTTTGCTAATTTCAACTTATAAAGCGCAAACATATACACAACAAAGAATGACCCAATGGTTCAAGTTTATTAAATGCAGAAAGCGAAATGTGCCATCACGTTCGTGAGAGCTTTAATCACTAGTTTTCTCATAACAAGTTTAATTTGGAAGGTAAACAAAAACATGAATATACTTGGAATAGCATAAGCTAGTAGGTAGGTATGGTGGACTCTTTGGAATAACTTGGTTTAGGGAGTTCGATGCATGAGTGGAACTCATACTTGGTAGTGGAGGCTAGCAAAAGATTGGGAGTGACAAACTAAGAGAGCAATAATGGCCATAATCATGCAGAGCGACAGAACATCATTGATCAAAGCATAAAGTGATACTACAAGTTGAAAACTAAAGGATCATTAAGGCTATGGTGACTTTGGATAGTCATAACATGGTGTGAGCATGCGCCAAGTCAACCCAAATAAAGCATCAAAGGAGAATACCACTATACTATGCTTTAATATGCTAAAACAACGCACGATTCATCCAAGGCACATTAAGAAATCTCAATTGTTTATAACAAGTCATGCTACAGCAAAGAATACTAAGCATAAAGCCAAAACAATATCAAGCATGGCATGACAAAGCATAGGCCACAGTCAAAAGCAAGCTCTTTTTACCACGTAAGCATGAGCTTTCCTACTCTTTTCCAAACCAAACCAAACTATTTGAAAACCAATGTATGAAAGAGGGGGTCCAACCAATTTATTCAGCAAACAAAGCAAACAAAAAACCAAAATGAAAACGAAAAAGAAGACGCTCCAAGAACAACACAACTGTGCATGAAACAATAAAAATGAAGCGTTTGGAAGAAACCTGGGGTTTTTATTGATGAAGAAGGGGATGCCTTGGGCATCCCCAAGATTAGACGCTTGTACTTATTGGATATTTCTTGGGGTGATACGCATGGCATCCCCAAGATTGAGCTTTAGTCCATCCTTCATCTCATTACTCATTCCTTCCATACACCTGAATTTTTTTCCTTCATACAAAACTTCACATAATCTTTATGAGCAACATTAGTGCACTCAAGATAAATAAGTCTTTAGGTTCAGTTCTAACACCAATAAACTTCTATTAGAACACTAGATACTGTAGCACTTCCCTCAAAAAGCTCAATTCCCCAAAAGAACTCAAGAAGGAACCAACAAGAAGCAAATGCAGAAAATGGCAGAAATCTGTCAAAATAGACCAGTAGGTAAAGGCGATTTTTTTTGAATACCTTATGTTGCTCAAATCACAAAGTGTTGAACTAACGAAAGTTAGATAACAACCTGGGGCAGAAGCACAAATATTCATGCCTCAAAAGGACATTCAGAGATTTTACACGAATTTTTACGGTGAAGCACAGAAATCTGTTTCGGGACAGCAACTTTCTCAATCATTACTTCTCTCTCATTAGAGGTTACTCTTGGCACAAAAAGCAAATAAAAAGGATAATGGTCATTTATTACTGAAGTAATAACTTCCAAAACTCATCTAAAATGTTTGGGTTATCTCCCAATAAGTACTTTTCTTTAACGCCTTTAAGTTAGGCATAAGAAGCAAGAAAAAGAATCAAGTGTTCTCAAATGAAGAAGCATTAAGATTAATACCAGAAATATCTTCAACAAGGCAAGGTATATCATCCAAATAAGTTCTAGAGGATCCTCTCTCAATTCTCTTAGGTTCACTATTTTCATCAAAAGGGTTTTCAGGAACAATCCAATCGAGATTCTTTTCTATGGCTTCATGTATTTCTACTAGTTTATAGGGTATTGGTATCTTAGGTTCCTCCCCATTAGATTCGGTTTTGTTCATATTTTCTCGTGTACCAACAACATCTACACATGATCGTAGCATATTGAAGCGTTCAAAGACTTTTCTAGCTTCCTTGGCAACATCATAGAACTCCTTAAACAAAGTTTCTAGAATAAAATCCCTCTTTCAGGGTCCTCAATTTCTTTAAGCTTAAGAAGCATTACTCGCATTAAGGGGTTGAGGTTAAAAAACCTAGCTTCTAACATGTGAATTAAAGAAGCTGCAGCAATCTCATAGTTTGGAGCAAGTTCCGCAAGGGATCTATCCTAAGTATCTTCATGCTTACTAACATGATTAAAGAATTCTTCAATATTATCTTTCCCAATTATAGAACCACTACCAATTGAAAGGTCTTTCATGGTGAATTTAGGGATCAACATGGTGAGCTAAGGAAGAAGCAACAACTAAAGGAGACTTAATTTTTGTGTGTTTTTGATAAAGAAACAAGCAAACAAAGCAAAAAGAAACTAAGCAAAACAAAAATAACAAAGTAAAGAGATTGGTTATGAGGGACTCCCCTTGTGAAGATGTCGTTGACTCCCCGGCAACGGCGCCAGAAAAATGCTTGATGGCTCAGTGTTGATGTAGAGCTCGTTGGGGAACCCCAAGAGGAAGGTATGATGAGCACAACAGCAAGTTTCCCTCAGTTATGAAACCAAGGTTTAATCGAACCAGTAGGAGCAAGGAAACACCCCAAAGGTGTTGCTAGCCGAGCCTTCGCAGGGCGCACTACCAGTGCTAGTAGCAACGTGGAGACCTACACAACACAACCATAGAACTTTGTCCCCAACTTGCGATGAGGTTGTCAATCTCACCGGTTTTGCTGAAAACAAAGGCTTAAACGTATCGAATGGAAGGAAGTAATAGTTTGTATAAAGTAAACACAAAGCAGTAAACAGTTTGTAGATTGTATGTAAAGAAAGGACCGGGATCCATAGTTCACTAGAGGTGGCTCTCCTTAAGATAGATAACATGTTGGGTGAACAAACTACAACAGGGCAATTGACAAACATCGAGAAAGCAATACATGCATATACTAATCATCTTGACTCCTTTGGAACTTGATTGGGCATTACAACATTATACATAGACCGCCATCTAACTGCATCTATGACTAATAATCCACCTTTAGGTTATCATCCGAACCCCCTCTAGTATTAGGTTGCAAGCAACATATTATTGCTTTACGAATTGCGTGTAATGTAAACAATACGATTGTTCTATGAACAAAGGATTGTTGTTTTCTCCCTAGTAGCAACAGCACATCTAGTACCTTAGAGATTTTTGTCACTTCCCCAGATTACCAGAGGCATGAACCCACTATCGAGCATAAATACTAACTCTTGGAGTTGCTAGCATCTACTTGGCCAAGATAGCTACTAACAACGGAAAGCATGCAAGATCACAAATAATAAAGACATGATAGAATCAATAATAAATCTGAATTAGTATCTCAATATCCATCGGATCCCCACAAACACAACATGCAGAATTACAAATAGATAATCTTGATCATGAACGGAGCTCACAAGATCTAAACATGATAGCACAAAGGAGGAGAACCATCCATCTAGCTACTACATGGACCCGTAGTCCATAGATGAACAACTCACGCATCACCCCGGAGGCTTGCATGATGATGAAGAAGGCCTCCAAGGTGAATTCCCCTCTCCGGTAGGGTGCCGGTAAGAGCTTCAATCCCCCCGATCTAGGGGCAGAGACGACGACGGCTACAGACTCTTTCGTGGATTTTTTATTAGGTACTTAGGGTTTTTGTCCCTAGGGCAATATATAGGCGGAAGGAGAGGCCGAGGGGGTGTTGGGGTCGGCTAGACCACCCCCTGGCGCGGGCCAAGCCTGGCCGCGCGGCCAGGTGGTGTGGACGGCCCCTAGCCCTTCTCCGGCTCGTATTCTGGCATCATATGTCTTCCGGAAAAATCGGCACTTTGGATTTTGTCCCGTCCAATTCCGAGAATATTCATTTTCTGACTTTCCTAGAACCAAAAATAGCAAAAAATAGGCAGCTGGCTTTGTGGCTCTTGTTAATAGGTTAGTCCGAGAAATCGTATGAAAAGTACTCCAAAGTTTGGACAAAACACAAGAAAGTAGATAAAACCAAGCATGGAACATCAAAAATTATAGATACATTTGTAATGTATCAGTTTGTATCGTGTGCCTTGCTTGAATGAATGAAAAGAAGTTAGTTGCAAAACCTGAGTCAAACTCAAAGTTTTAGCTTTGAAACCAAAACCAAAAACCTTAGAACTTTCCCTCTTACCCCATTATCTATCTCAATCTTCTGATGACTCGTGGAAACCAAGGAGGGAGCAGCTCATCGTAGGACCCCATGCTGCAGATTCTGTAGACGCTCATTGCAGACCGCAAGGCTAGTAGGGTAGAGCACCAAGCAAATCTAGCCACACTACAGCAGATCGCCCAGATGGCTCACAACAATCAGGGCCATGGAAATCAGGATCATCATGGATCCAAACTCAAAAACTTCCAGAATACCAATCCCCCAATCTTTAGCAAGTCTGAAGACCCACTGGATGCCGATGATTGGTTATAGACAATGGAAAATAACTTAGAAGTCGCCGGAGTGGATGCCAACGAGAAAGTTCTGTTTGCCACCCACTATCTGGTAGGAGATGCAAGAGCATGGTGGAACAGCACCCGCACGATGAACCACGGTCAAGTGATGACGTGGGAAGCTTTCAAAGTCAAGTTCAGCCACACCCATGTGCCGTAGGGTCTAGTCACCAGAATGAGAGATGAATTCAGAGAACTAAAGTAAGGAAAAATGACTGTGGTGGAGTACCGTGACAGATTCTTGTCCCTCGCCAGGTATGCACCTGATGAGATCAACACGGAGGCCAAGAAGAAGGAGAGATTCCTGAACAGACTACATGATGAGATGCAGACGGTGCTAGTCAACATCCGTTTTGAGGATCTCTAAGAGATAGTCGACTCTGCCATTCAGATGGAAGGGAAGATCAACCAAGCAAACGACAACCGCAAACGCCGGATGATGCATCAAGCTGGATCCAACAGTCACCAGAAGTATCGCCCCAATCCATCTGCCAGATATGCCCCGAGGAACAATCGACCCCCAATGTCTCGCCCAAGCTACCCCAACCGTAGCAGAGGAAATGTGAAGTCCGGAGGAAACAATAACTACCACCCCGGCAACTCCAACAATTTCAACCATGCACCGCCCAAGTCCAACAACAACAACAACACTGCACCTAGAACTGGAAGCAATGTCGTTCCCGTGGCAGCAAAAGACAAGTCTCAGATTACTTGTTTCGAGTGTGGAGTGAAGGGTCACTACTCTAATGAGTGTCCCAAGAAATTGCCGCCACTGCCAATGTGAATGCCCCAGCTCAACAGCAGCGTCATGTTCAACCCGGAAGAATATTCGCCCT
Source organism: Avena eriantha (assembly GCA_910589775.1). Lineage (NCBI taxonomy): Eukaryota > Viridiplantae > Streptophyta > Magnoliopsida > Poales > Poaceae > Avena > Avena eriantha. Next base: position 193,929,385 of record OU342742.1, on the reverse strand, counting down.
AGGGAACCCTCACAACCGCAACGGCCATCTCTTCCACATGGACGCCGAAGAATCCCAAGAAGCACCAGATGTCGTGCTGGGTATGTTTTCTGTCAACTCAGTTTTAGCAAGAGTGTTGTTTGATTCTGGAGCATCGCACTCGTTTGTCACCTAAGAATTTGCATGCACTAGTAAGATTCACCCAACCAACTTGAAGCATGTCATGATAGTTCAAATACCTGGTTCAACCACAAAAGCTAGAAATTTTTGCAAAGTTGTACCTATCAGAATACATAGATTTTTATGCCAATCTAATAGTACCTGGAACAAAAGGTTTGGAAGTAGTACTAGGAATGGATTGGATGTCAAAGCATAAAGGATTGATTGACCGTGCCAAGAAATCCATCACCATGACCAGTAGCTCTGGAGTATCAGTAGATCATATATCTGAAACCTTGCCCCGTCAATTCAAGTGCAACAAGAGTCTAGCCCTGCCCACCATAGACCAAGTAAGAGTAGTCTGATACCCCGACGTATTCCTAGATGAATTGCCTGGTATGCCCCCGAATAGGGATATTGAGTTCATTATTGAACTAATCCCTGGAACCGGACCCATAGCTCAGAGACCCTATAGCATGAACCACTCAGAGTTAGTGGAACTGAAGAAGCAATTGGATGCTATGCTGGAGAAAGGCTTGATTCAACCAAGCGCATCGCCATGGAGATCGCCCGTGTTGTTTGTTGACAAGAAGGATGGAGGCAACCATTTGTGCAAAGATTACAGGAAGCTGAATGACGTCACCATCAAGAACAAGTACCCATTGCCAAAGATAGAGGATCTATTTGATCAGTTGACTGGTGCCAGAGTGTTCTCTAAGATTGATCTTAGGACTGGTTATCACCAACTTAAGATTCGTCCAACGGATATTCCAAAGACTGCCTTTACCACTAGATATGGATTATATGAGTATACAGTCATGTCTTTTGGATTAACCAATGCCCCTGCTTATTTCATGAATCTCATGAATAAGATCTTTATGAATTTTCTGGATAAGTTTATCGTTGTGTTTATCGACGATATTCTTATCTACTCCAAGTCAGAAGAAGACCATGAGCAACATCTGAGAATCATCCTTGAAACCCTTAGAGAGCATCCATTGTATGCCAAGTTCAGCAAATGTGTGTTTTGGCTGAAAGAAGTAGGATTCCTCAGACATATTGTTTCTGCCAGAGGAGTCGCTGTTGATCCCGCCAAGATCAAAGATGTTGAAGAATGGGAAGCCCCCACCACTCAAACCCAAGTCCGTGCATTTCTCGGATTAGCGGGATATTACCGCAAGTTCATAGAAGGATTTTCGAGCATCGCAAGACCTATGACCCAATTGTTGAAGAAGGACAAGAAGTTTGACTGGACTGAAAAATGTGAAGCAAGTTTCCAAGAGCTCAAGAAGAGATTGATTTCAGCCCTAATATTGATTATGCCAGATATCAAGAAGCCGTTTGACGTGTATTGTGATGCATCCAAGATTGGTCTCCGATGTGTGTTGATGCAAGAAGGCAAAGTCATCACATATCTGTCTCGACAACTGAAGTAGCATGAGCAGAACTATCCTACTCATGATCTTGAACTAGTAGCTGTAGTTTTAGCCTTGAAGACATGGCGTCATTACCTTATTGGTAATCGTTGTGAGATTTACTCAGATCACAAGAGCTTGAAGTATATCTTCACCCAGAAGAAGCTGAATATGAGGCAAAGGAGATGGATAGAGTTAATCAAGGATTATGACCTTGACATTCACTATCACCCCAGCAAAGCCAATGTGGTAGCGGATGCTCTTAGCAGATTGCTGTGTAGGTTAAACACCATGATCAAGGAGAAACAACCAAGTTTTCATGAAGAGTTGGAGCAGTTTAGAACTAAGCTAGTTAGCAAAGGATTTTTAGCTAGCATTAAACTTCAACCCACTTTGATTAGCCAAATCAAGGAAGCACAGAAGGGAAATGCAAGTATCGACGGAATCAAGCGTCGTATTGGTACAGGAAAGGTACCTGGATTCACCAAAGACAAAGAATGAGTTTTGTGGTACAAAGGACGTATCTGTGTGCCAGCAGATTCGGAGCTGAAGCAAGTGATCATGCAAGAGGCTCATGATACTCTTTATTCTATCCACCCCGGAGGAACGAAGATGTATCAGGATTTGAACGAGCAATTTTGGTGGCACAAGATGAAGAGAGAAATCGGAAGCTACATAGCCAAGTGTGATATCTGTCAGAGAGTCAAAGCGGAACATCAGAGACCCGCAGGGCTGTTACAACCATTGCAGATTCTAGAATGGAAATGGGATTCCGTCGGAATGGACTTTATCACCGGTTTGACTACTTATAGTAGGGGATATGACTCAATCTGTGTCATCGTTGATAGACTGTCCAAGGTAGCTCATTTTATACCTGTCAAGACAACCTACCAGAGTTCAAAGCTAGCAGAGTTATACATTGCTAGAATTGTTAGTCTGCATGGAACCCCCAAGACCATAGTATCGGATTGAGGAACCCAATTTACCTCGAGATTTTGGCAGAAAGTCCAAGAAGGATTAGGAACCGGGTTGAATTTCAGCATAGCTTATCACCCGCAGACCGACGGACAGACTGAAAGAGTCAACCAAATCCTAGAGGATATGTTAAGAGCTTGTGTGCTCAAGTATGGATCAAAATGGGAAGATGGTCTGCCTTTCGCAGAATTCTCATACAACAAGAGTTATCAAGCCAGTTTGCAAATGGCCCCATTTGAGTTCCTATATGGAAGGAAGTGCCGTACCCCTTTGAATTGGTCGCAAGTAGGAGAGAGTCAGATTTTCAGACCCGACATCCTACGAGAAGCTGATGACCCACAAGTATACGGCGTGTATCACAGTATTTTCGATAACTAAGAGTGTCGAACCCAACGAGGAGCAGAAGGTGCTGGCTGGTGGTATGGATCAGGAATTCTCTGCAAATACTTAGCAAACGGATTTTTAGGGGTTTTCGATAAAGCAAGTAAACAAAGTACGAGTAAACAAAAGACAATAGGAATAAATGCAGAAAGTGGCCCAATCCTTTATACAGCAAAGGACAAGCCGGTTGTATTTCTTAAGATGACCAAACGTTCTCGAGGACACATGGGAGGACTGTCAAGTGCTTTCGCTTCATATAGTTGATTAATCTTCTCTAGCTTGCTAAGTGTTGTGTGTTTGAACCTGTGCTAATGTACCGCCCCATCCAAGACTAATACATACTTGTGATTATACCCCTTGCAAACATACGTAAGTACAAGAAAGTAATTGAGGTAGAAACCTAACCACAGCTTTAAACTCTAAGACCCTTACGTCCCTTGTGCAATGGTTTCCTAACGGGGGTTCAGGTTTCTGTCACTCCGGCAACCCCTAAGATTAGTAGCCAAATAAACAATGCATTCTCCTAGGCCCATATAGGTGAAGTGTCATGTAGTCGACGTTCACATGACACCACTAGAAGAAGTACACCACAACTTAAATAACAATCTATTGAATCTTTCTCAACGCAACTCCACTACTAACAACAAGACTTCTCCCATGTCCTCCAGAACAAAACGAACTACTCACAAGACATAATATGGATCATGATCAGAGATGGAATAATGATGTATAACAATCTGAACATAAACAATAATTCAATGGTTCACTCAATAGCATCAACTACAAGGAGTAATCAACACCAGGAAAGATTCCCCTATGAACTAATGCAAGATTCAACGCAATTGTTACAGCAATATGGAGATGGTAATGAGGGTGCTGATGGTGATGATGGTGGTGATGGTGGTGATGATTATGATGATCCCGATGAAGTCCAGCTTGATCGTGGTGTTGATGGTGACGATCTCCCCTCTCCGGGAAGGAATTCCCCCGGCAGAAATTTGTCTGCCGGAGAGATCTTTCTCTCTCGGTGTTTTTCGCCCCGTAGAGGCGACATAATCTTTCTGTGGTCGCTCCCCGAGTCTTAGGGTTTCGGGAGGATGATATACACCAGAGGGGAGAGGCTGGAGTGGGCCATGGCGGCCACACCACCTCTAGGCGCGGCCTAGGCCTGCCCGCGCCATGGGGTGGTGTGGGCCCCCTATGGCCCACCTCCACTCCATCTTCTGGCATCCTTAGTCTTCTGGAAAAATAGGATTTTCCGTATATTTTCCCGGATTTTCTGATGTTCGCGAATTTTGCCTCCAAACAGCACCTTTTCCATCAGAATCCTGACTGCAGCGGTCCATGCTCCAAATGTCATCAACCATGCAAAAATAGATGAAATAACATAAGTATCACCTCTCAATACGAAATATATCAATGAATAATAGTGAATTAAGACATAGAATAGTGATGCAAAATGGACGTATCAACTCCCCCAAGCTTAGACTTCGCTTGTCCCCCAGCGAAACTGAGCTCAATAAACATGGCCTCAGGTTTATGGAGTGAAGAGTCGATAAAAGAAACGGACAAGAAGCATCACATTCATAAAAAGCATAGATCATAATAGAAGACAACTCACTATTATATAACTCAACTTGTAATGAGTAAAGGAAACACAATAAAGATACATAAAGTAAATCATAATTGGTAATGGCAAACTTAGCTCTTGGTCGAAGAATAGTTGATAATTTGCTAGAGTTCACAAATAACTGGTTTTTCAATGATAGCTTTCAAAGTAGTAAACATCAAGATAAGAGCAATGTGCAAAGCAAGGAACAGAAGAAACATGATTGAATAAATCATCATATGAATGAATGAAACACATCAACTCAAAATACTTGCTGATGTAGAAGGGAATAGGTTTACTGACTCGACTACAAAGTAAAAGAAAGGCCCTTCAAAGAGGGAAGCAGGGATTCCAAGTCTCATAAAGAGCTCCCAAAAATTATGATACTTACTAGTTTTCAGCTCTCATTGCCCCTATCATAGGCATCTTTAGGTGATTAAGGTTAAAGTGACACAACTAAGAGGATATGCTTGACAAGTTATAAGTTGAAATCTCATGCCCCTTACTTATGAGTACCGATCCTCATGCTACTCAACTTCAGTCACGAGCAAGCTCTTGTCATTGTAAATACATGCGTATCATTGAGAACCGCCAACGGGGTACCCCTTGCACATGGCACATGAGCTATCCCATAATCAAAATGACAAGGCAAGCAGACAGTGAGCATCTCAGCGATCTTTTTATTTGCTATTTGCATAGGTTTTTATTGAGGATGCTTCATAGAATGCTCACTATAGTTATGCTGCAAGTTTCCACCAGATTAGGCATGGCTTAGGCTAGCGGCCCAGGCATTTCTCTAACACACATATAAACTCCATGATCTCACAAGTTCCACTTTTATTTCGCACCTCCGGGATCCATAAGCAAAAGAACATGATATCAACTAGGTAAAAAGTACCAAATGAAGTGTTGAAAGCGGTCCCCATGATACATGGTTCGGCTAACTTCAACTCATAAAGCGCAAGCATATACGCAACAAAGAAGGACCCAATGGTTCAAGTTTATTAAATGCAAGAAAGTAAAGTGTGCCATCAAGTTCGTGAGAGCTTTAATCACTAATTTTCACATAACAAGTTTAATTTAGGAGGTAGATAAAACAAGAATTTACTTGGAACATCAATAATGCTACTAGGTAGGTATGGTGGACACAAATGGCATGGGTTTTGGTTCAAAGGAGGTGGATGCACGAGAAGAATACCCTCTCAGTACAGGTTTTTAGCTAGCAAGGCTAGGTAGCAAGTATAAGAGTTGAAGGAAACAAACAAGCATACAAATGATAAAGACAAACATGCAATCTTCCTTGGAAGCACAAAAGATCTTAACTAGAGAATACTAAACTTATGAGCAAATCAAGAAAGAAAGATGATGAAATTATTTTTCTCTAGAGTACTTCTATCTTTTTCTTTTCAACTCTCAAAAAGGTGTTGCTACTGACCGAGCTAGGTTTGCCAAAACCAACTAAATTAACTCAATGATCTCAAATTGATACCAATACTAACAATAAGATCAATCATATAACCACGAATTGAAAACTAATATAAGCTATGCAAAAGAGTGAATGATAGAACTTCTCATTAATATTCCATAACGGAAACTCACACCAAGGGATACATATCTAACGAGAGAGGGGACACTTCCATAATGCAAACCATCCTACATAATAACTCCTCTATTCATGATATGACTCTACTAATAAGGTAAAAAGATAGAAGATAGTGATGTGATACCGTGACACTCCCCCGAGCTTGGAACAAACCAAGGGGATGCCAAACCTGATGACGAATTACTCCTTAGGTGGTGGTGGTATCCTCTCAATGAGATCTCTGATAAGTTTCCCCAAGTCCTCAATCTCAAAGGTGAGATTACAAATAAGCTGCGAGTTTTGCTCAATGCGGCTCATGATCATGTCGGGTTGAGAATTCCAGCTCTTGCTATTCTTTCCCCACTCTTCCTCCTTGAAGTCTTCTTTTCCTGCATGGCTAGAACGAGGCAAATTCCAATTGGAGGGTAATTTCTCCTTGGGCATATTCTGGTATTGATGCTCATGGATAAGGGTATGGAAAGGATTCCTGGTGCATGGAGGAAGTGACCGTGGAGCCAAACTGTGACGAGGAGCTTTCCCCCCAGTCTGCATCCGTGCCGTCCTTCTGACCCTGGCAGGTTTCACCACTCCAATGCTTGCAATGGTAGTGCCGGTGTGCGAACATTGGCCTTGCTCCTCTTCACCTGCACTCTTGATCTCCTTCTCCTTCCCGGGGTCTTGGAGGTCTTCCTCGATAGGCTCCTTCCCTTTATCCTTGGCAGACACCATTGTGCTTCTAAGCTTTCGAAGAGTATGTCCTGGCAGAAACAGATCGAAACAAAAACACGAATGAAACACGATATACGAACCTCGGGGGATCTGGGGGGTTATATATTACGAAGTTTCATATCAAAAGGAAGGTACTAAGAGAAAACAGGTCGGAGGCGGAGTCCGGGGTGGACTCACCACCTGGTGGCGCAGCCAAGGGTGGGCCCACGCCACAGGGTGGTGTGAGCCAACCTGGCTCCGTTTCTATCCCTTTTTCGCTTCGTAGCTTTCCTTATTAACTGAAAACTGCAAAAATATAGTTGGATTGTATTTTCGCGGAACTTTTCTTACCAGAACTGTTACCTAGTTGGAAACAGACTCTGCGGGTCTCTGAATTTGGTATCTAGTAGATTCTTATGGAGTCATCACTTGAATAACATCAATATCTTCGTCTTCATACTCTTATTATTGGAGTCATAAAACCTTTCTCTTCCTTACTACACCATTATCTCCACTTCCTGGAAATTTCTTTCACACAAAACTTCACACAGTTCTTATTAGCAACATTAGTATAAGTGAAGTGATAAAACCTTCTGAGTCCAACTTCAACTGAAAACCATCAAAACATAAGCTACTGTAGCAACTCCTTCCAAAGACCCAAAAAGAATTTTAAAAGAAAATCGAATAAACCAGCAAATGCAAGAGTGGCAAAATCTGTCATAACAGACCAGCAGGTAAAGATCATTTTTTTCGAAAATCTTCTGTTGCTCAAATAAAAAAGTGCAAAACTAACGAAAGTTACATAAGAACCTGGGGCAGAAGCACAAAAAATTACATCTCAAGCCGACATACAGAGATCTCTCACAAATTTTTACGGTGAAGCACAAAAATCTGTTTCAGGACAGCAACTTCCCCAAATATTACTTCTCTTTCGTTAGAGGTTGATCTTGACACAGAAACCAAACAAAACGGATAAGGAGAGGTTATTACTGAAGTAATAACTTTCAAGACTCAAATAAACAAAAACAAACTAAAAGCAAAAACAAATTGGGTTGTCTCCCATAAAGCTCTTTCTTTATAGCCATTAAGATGGGCATGATAATTTGAAGAAGCTCTCATAGGGATATGAATTGAAGTGAAAGAGAGCATTAAGAAGCAAAAACACACACATTTAAGTCTAACCCACTTCCTATTCAAGGGGATTTTGTAAACAAACAAGTTATTTAAACCAAAAGCAACTTGTATAAGAAGGCAAAAGAAGCGCAATATAAAAACTTTCAGCATAAAACGAGGAAACTTGATATTATTGAGATACATAAGAACACTTTTCCCTCTCTCATAGTATCTTTCAGTATGATGCATAAAATTAACAACATAGATATCACAAGAACCATCATATCAATGATCACTTATTCTAACAGAAAACACAGGAATACTAGCTCTCATAACACTACTTTGTGAAACAATATTAGAGGTATCCTTACAAAGGATAGTGTGTCCCTCTTTTTCATATTTAGCAACAAAGTCTTTCACATTTTCTACAATAGGTTCATCAACCATTTGTTTATCAGGTTCAACATCCTTATTCATTCTTTCATTAACCATGCTAGCTATCATAGAATGTTCCTTTATCTTAACGGGGAAAGGCATTTTCTCAATGTAAGGTTTGGGTAAGACATGATTAGCAGTATAAACTTCAGTATTTCTCGCAGGAACACTCTTAGCAACATATTTATAAGGTTCATGATACTTATTCCACTTCTTTTTAGGCACTTCAATGTAGGAAGCAAAAGCCTTAAAATAAGAAGCAATAGCTTGAGAGTCTAGACCATAAGCATTTCTAATATTTTAAAAGTCATCAGTTCCCATAAAAGATTCAATGCATTCATAATCATAATTTATACCTGACTTTCTACCTTTGTCATTCTCCCAAGCTTTAGCATTGTCTTGAATACGGTCCAGAAGATTACATTTAGCTTCTTCTTCCATGCGAGTGAATGATCCAGCATAAGAAGCATCCAATAAATCTTTATCATGTAGAGGGAGCCTTGCATAAAAGTTGTTGATAATAATATTGTTGGGGAGCTCATGAATGGGACATTTGAGCATTAGTAACTTCAATCTCCCCCAAGCTTGGGCTGTACTCTCTCCATCAAGAGGCCAAAAGTTGTATATTTGATTCCGATCTTTATGAATCTCACTAGGAGGATAAAACTTTGAATAAAAGAGAGGCACTATTTCCTCCCATTCTGGAGCTTGACCATTCTTCAGCAGCTTATACCAGTCCTCAGCTCTTCCTTTCCGTGATAATGAGAATAACTTCTTCTTAACTTGATCTGTAGTAATACCTGCACACTTGAACAACCCGCATAATTCGTGTATAAAGAGTAAATGATCACCGGGATGGACAGTTCCATCCCCAACATAGTAGTTATCCATAACACGATCAATAATTCTTGTAGGTATTTTGAAAACATCATTCTCAGCAGGTGGTGGCTTATCTACTACCTTAGCAGTGGTAGTAGCATTACCAAATAAGAAACTCAGCGAATTATCCATAACGAAAATAAAGCAACTAGCAGAAGTAAACAATACTCACAGTAGAAGTTTCCTTTACCAGTTCCACTTTCCAATAGCGCTTCACTCCCCGGCAACGGCGCCAGAAAATAGTCTTGATGACCCACAAGTATAGGGGGTGTATCACAGTATTTTCGATAAGTAAGAGTGTCGAACCCAACGAGGAGCAGAAGGTGCTGGCTAGTGGTATGGATCAGGAATTCTCTACAAATACTTAGCAAACGGATTTTTAGGGGTTTTTGATAAAGCAAGTAAACAAAGTACGAGTAAACAAAAGACAATATGAATAAATGCAGCAAGTGGCCCAATCCTTTATGCCGCAAAGGACAAGCCGGTTGTATTTCTTAAGATGACCAAACATTCTCGAGGACACATGGGAAGACGGTCAAGTGCTTTCGCTTCATATAGTTGATTAATCTTCTCTAGCTTTCTAAGTGTTGTGTGGGTGTACCTGTGCTAATGTACCGCCCCATCCAAGACTAATACATAATTGTGATTATACCCCTTGCAAACATCCGTAAGTACAAGAAAGTAATTGAGGTAGAAACCTAACCACAGCTTTAAACTCTAAGACCCTTACGTCCCTTGTGCAATGGTTTCCTAACGGGGGTTCAGGTTTCTGTCACTCCGGCAACCCCTACGATTAGTAGCCAAATACACAATGCATTACCCTAGGCCCATATAGGTGAAGTTTCATGTAGTCGACGTTCACATGACACCACTAGAAGAAGTACACCACAACTTAAATAACAATCTATTGAATCTTTCTCAACGCAACTCCACTACTAACAACAAGACTTCTCCGATGTCCTCAAGAACAAAACAAACTACTCACAAGACATCATATGGATCATGATCAGAGATGGAATAATAATGTATAACAATATGAACATAAACAATAATTCAATGGTTCACTCAATAGCATCAACTACAAGGAGTAATCAACACCGGGAAAGTTTCCCCTATGAACTAATGCAAGATTCAACGCAATTGTTACAGCAATATGGAGATGGTAATGAGGGTGCTGATGGTGATGATGGTGGTGATGATGATGATGATGATGATGATGATCCCGATGAAGTCCAGCTTGATGGTGGTGTTGATGGCGACGATCTCCCCTCTCCGGGAAGGAATTCCCCCGGCCGAAATCTGTCTGCCGGAGAGATCTTTCTCTATCGGTGTTTTCCGCCCCGCAGAGGCGGCGGAATCTTTCTGTGGTCGCTCCTCGAGTATTAGGGTTTCGGGAGGATGATATATGCCAGAGGAGAGAGGCTGGAGTGGGCCAGGGCGGCCACACCACCTCCAGGCGCGGCCTAGGCCTGCCCGCGCCATGGGGTGGTGTGGGCCCCCTGTGGCCCACCTCCACTCCATCTTCTGGCATCCTTAGTCTTCTGGAAAAATAGGATTTTCCGTATATTTCCCCGGATTTTCTGGTCTTCGCGAAGTTTGCCTCCAAACAGCACCTTTTCCATCAGAATCCTGACTGCAGCGGTCCATGCTCCAAATGTCATCAACCATGCAAAAATAGATGAAATAACATAAGTATCACCTCTCAATACGAAATATATCAATGAATAATAGTGAATTAAGACATAGAATAGTGATGCAAAATGGACGTATCAGAAGCCGAAGAGAAGGTTCACCAAGTCCGTGAGCACCTCAAGACCGCCCAATCCAGACAGAAGAGTTATGCTGACAAGAGACGTAGAGACCTGACTTTCAATGTCGGAGATTTTGTGTATCTCAAAGTTTCGCCATTGAAGGGAATGCAACGTTTTAGTATGAAAGGAAAGTTAGCCCCCAGATATATCGGACCCTTCAAGATTCTGAATCATCGAGGAGAAGTATCGTATCAACTGGAACTGCCAGAGGAGATGTCTTCCATCCATAATGTGTTCCAATTCTCGTTACTTCGCAAATGCCTAGAAGTGCCGGAGAAGACCGAAGTTTTCAAGAACATCGATCACCGAGCTGTTGATATCAACAAGGACCTGATGTATCATGAAGTGCCCATACGTATCTTGGAGGAAGCTTACAGAACCACCAGGACCCAGAGTATCAAGTTTCTCAAGATCCAATGGAGCCCACCGCTATGCTATTTATTCCGCTGCTTGTTTGTACTAAGACTGGATCATGAGATCCTTTATTTGTGTAAGACCTTATTATGGTTTATAATGGATGATGTACTATGATATCCAATCTGTTATGTCTCGCAAAAATGGTAATCCTGGGATTGCGATGTATGGCATAACAGGCATCTGGGATAAAAAATCTGGGTGTTGACAGTCGTGGTAACAAGCAGATGGATCATCGGGACAAGGAAGAATTGGCCATGATGAATCCTAGTTGGTATACGGGTTGCTTGCCTAATCACCCAAAAATAAGAATTATCACTATCACTTATTCCACTCTATACATTTGGAACCTTCACTATCATCATGAACTATTTCTCTCTACGCCTAACTTCTCATCTACATGATCTTTCCACACTTTTCACATCTTTACTTTTATGCAATTTACTTATTTCCTAAGAAAGTTTCCTCTATCTTTTACTCACCACTTCCACCGTTAGCTTTTGCAGTCAATTCACTCAAGACATGAGACATCTTGTGTGCAACAGAAACACCTTATAAAAACACTTACGTAGACTCCTTATTGAGATCGATATAAAAAATGGAATTAATACGTACATGAAAACATTCTTTGACGAACCTGTGCACTTGCAGGCCATTAGCACACTCCGCACAAGAAGCGCCACCCCTAGAAAATAAGGTTACCCCCAATACGCCGCTGCCCGGCCCCCAGAATATGCCCCCTCCAAATATGCTGCCCCGCTGGAATATGCCGCTCCCCCAGGATATTATATCACAGACAGTACGGGCCACTGCTGATACCCCTGCTAGTGTGCTCAAGGCTAAAGAAACTGAAGAGGCAATCCCCACCATTGTAGCCACCAAGACCAGTGTTGACATGCCAATTACTCCAACGAATAAGGCATTCCTATCACAAGTGCCCCCTGCAGCCCCAAAGATAGTAGAGAAACTAGTGCCTACAACTACCGTAAAAGACCCTAGTACTGTGCCCAATGATAAAGACACCACATGCCTATTTTGGCCGCCAAGGGGGTGCCACTAGCTCCAGCTAGGATCACGCGCTCAAATGCACTTTCCAAGCCCACAGGGAATCCTCGAGCTCCTATGAAAACCAAAGCTACCACGGGCAAGGCCAAAAATAATACCAGGACTGCTACAAAAAATGCGAAGACCAGGCAGTAGACGCTGACTAATCTTGCTGATGTGGACCTCAGTCAAATGGCCACCAAGCAGTTGCATTCATTCTTTGAGGGGGGCGGTAAGGTGGGGGAGGCCCAGATACATCAGACGTTTTATAATCCTAAGGGGAAACTAATAAAAGTTGATGTTAGTAATATTGAGGCTGAGTTTGGCAAAGACATTGTATTGTTGCACAAGCACTATGTGGATAATTTAAAGAAGCCAGAGAGCATGCAAGAAATTGCAATATTTGGTTGCTTACCTGCTGAAACCTTTCACCATCATGACAACAGTAGTGATGCTTCTGATTTCCCTATGACGTGGAAGGACTTGTACCTGGCTATGAATATGGATAGCTTCGACATCTACAAAATCAGATGCGTGCAATTATGAGTATTTAACAATCAATGCGTTAGTTTATATCTATGGATGCATGGTTCTAGCTACCAACTATCTATACAATTTTAAATTTGTTCATATATATGTGTGTTTGTATGTAGGTCATTGTTTGTCAGAGCCAGAACCTATAAGCATAAAATATTGTTTGTCGACTCCGCCATTTGTTTGCAAGCATGCATGGACATTAACGAAAGGAATGTCGAGGATTACATCATCAACATGTTGGAGAAGTGCAAAGATTAGGAACTAATTCTATGGCCTTTTCATAAAGAGTAGCTAGCTTAATTACTGCTGCATCCTCGTTTACAAATTTGAGGTGCTTCGCCCGACTAATAATTGGTTCAACTTTTAGTTTTCACTGGATTATTATCGGTATCTCACTTCCGGATGGCCATGTCCATTATCTCGATTCTTATGGTAATAAAAAGAATGCAAATTATGATGATGTACAGAGGCTTATTAACAGGTGATTTAATATTTCCATCTGCATAATAAAAGGGACATACATCCTGGTTTCGTAATGATATACTTTTTTTCTTCCTCCTTTAAGATCATTTAAAGTAGTTTGTTCAAAAGAAGTAGTTTGTTCGAAAGAAGGAAATGCAAGGAAGAACTACAAAGAGCTAATCCATCACATGGGTGAACCGGTTAGTTTCTACCAGCACTTGTACACATATAAATGCATGCATGTTAAATATATTGTATGGGTAATATGGTCATTTCCACATATGATATGTTTCAATGCCACCACCAGCCTCCATCGACGCATCTTTGCGGCTACTATGTTTCACATCATATGAGCATCATGGTGGCCAACCTGGTTGTTCCTAGACCAGAACAACTGGTATGCAAACATTATCTTTTTTATTGAAATATTCTTCTTATTGGTACCCGTTATGATCATGATTTAATTTACATAGTGCTCGCAAATTGTAGAGACAGTATTCATGACGGCCAAGCTAAAAATGATCCGTGCGAAGCTTGCTAAACTTCTCGCTCAACTTTATAAGTCGTCTAAGGTTGAGGAGTTCTTGCAAGTGGCTCAAAATACGGTCCGTCTCCATCTCGTACATGTTAGAGGCATTTTCCTTTTTGCATCGTCTGAGGTCTCGTATCTTAGAGCCGTAAAGAAAAATCGGCTCAGATGGTGTGCTCTTAGAAGCTATGCGATTGAGCCAGAACGAGAAACCGGATGAGGCCATGGAAAATTGACGTCTCTGAGTAACGTGTTTGTACTAGTGTATCCTGCGCACTATATGTTTATAATTCCTTTACTTAGTTATGATGATGATCCATTATTGCTATATTTGAGTGAAGATCAAGTACGATGGTAACTAGATAATTCTAATTTAAGTATTTGCATTATCATGCTACTTTATTATATTACTCCCACTTATCTAATTTAATTGTCTAAGGTTTAGTCAAATCAATTCAGAGTTGTACGATATTTTTCTACTATATGTGAATGTCAGAGCCATTTCGGTATAGTTCATTATTCAATCAATTTCATGTCTACACATTATTTACATGTTATAATGATATATTTGTAGCCTTCTTGTACTCCTCATTTTATCAAGTATTTTGTAGTACTTTAAATATTCCTTTTAGCTTGTAAAACAATTGTACTAATTCATTATGATAAGTAGTTTTAAATACTTTATATAATGGACGCATCTACCTCGCAAACATGGAATGGTATCGAGCAGCAAGAGGAAGGGAACAACAAGCAACCGCTCGCCATCTATGTTACTTAGAGAAGCACATAGTGTTGGCCAAGGAGGATAATGACGACAAATAGAGGAGGTCTAGAAAAGAGACCAGTTGGCTTTCTTTCCCCAAGAATGTGGAAAAGAAGGTGCTAATTGCATTGTGGAACGTGGGTGTACCACTAGAACTTCCACCCCTGCATCCTCATATGCCACCTCTCTCTAAAACCACTCGATAGAGTAGCAATGCCTCAGAGGAAGATTCCAGTCTAGATGCAGAAATTGAGATGGCCATAGAGGAAGAGCAACATATTTCAAAGAAGCAGGGGCCCTCAGGAAAACACCAATAAAAAAAGGAAAAGGGCAAAAAAACTATATTTTTATTCAGCTCATGAAGGAGCTCTAGAAGAAGCTAGATGGCAGAAACATCATATCCATGGGAGCGCATGGTACCTGAACATATGTACGACCTCCTTCCCTTATAAATGAAGATGTTGCATGAAGAAGTCAAAAACCTAGAAACTGATGAAGGCAATGCACAAGGTTCACGGCCAAGGTGCCAAAGGGTTACCACTTCTGCACCGAGAACTCTGTGGGGATGTTCACTTTGGAGTTCAAGGATATCTTCCATATGTTCAGCCTAGGTTTGATCGGTGCATCACTAGTCAGGTTTTGGGCCCTGTTCCGAGCCAAGGAGACTAGACGATTGAAAGTGGGCATATGCATAGTTGTTGATCCATTTCACATGAACGGGGGAAACACTGCCACATATGCAGGTAGATCTGTTATCAGATAGTCTCATCAATGCAATGCTAGGAAATAAAAAGGCACATTTCCTACATGTGTTCTATGTTACATATTAAGTCATTCTTAGTCTTTTTTCCTACTTACTTCTTTCTCAGTTGAGTGATATACTTGCTGAAAACAGACCTATGTGATTTTACGTAATAGACAAGATTCGACATTTGTACCGACTTACTTATACATGCACCTATTAGATTATGCATCCATGTGCTACCTTAAGAAGTTCACTTGCATGCCCATCTCTAGAAAATATGTTGTTTCGACTTGACTATGTCTGGAATGCTTCAAGTTTTGACGGAGTACATGTAAAACATTGATTGCCCTATTTTATGCTTTCATATAAGAATGGTAGTACCAAGAGTTCTTGAATATTTCACTATGTAATCACATCCAGAAAATGTTTGTCACATGAATACTTGATTAGATTTTAATGATTATATATGGTTAATACTTTTGTTTGTTCACATGGTTGTGTAGCAACCATTGAGTCCTGATACTCTTCGCACTGACAGATCAAAAGGTGTATTAGATGAATTCAAAAAAGTAAAATCAAAGTTTAAACACAAAACTATATCCACTATTCTAGATAGCGCTCTCCTCGATTTTTCAGAGAGGAGAGGAAATTTTCCAATCAGAAGTGACAAGCGGAAAGGGAAACAATTCAGACGCGTTACCGATATCTACAGGGCCAGCCCTGAGCCTGTGTAGCCGGTGCAGCCGCACTACGCCCCCAACTGCTAGGGGCACCCACCAAGCACACATAGAGGCATGCCCATTATAGCTTAGGAAAAATTGTAAACTAAATCATGACTAGCACAAAATATATCGTAGCTATCGCTAAGGAAAAAAGGGTGCATTGATTCCAGCCTAGGTCGTCTCCCTCCTGCATCCTCTTCTCCTCTGCCTCCTTCCCTCCTTGTCCTTTTCCAATCACCGCCGATGAATGGGGCGCCCCTCTTCTGTTAAGATTCTAGCCCTTTTGCGGGGATTGATGGAGGAGGATCTCCTAATTTGTTATTCCAGTAAATTGTTCCTTGATCTGCAACAACCAGTGCAATCCCCTCATATAGATGACCCCATGATTAATTGTTTTATTCATATCATTCATTTATCTTCATTATCCTTCATTCGCCACCGGCTTGAGAAGAGGTATAATGCAAGGGGAAAAGGGAATTAGCGGTAGCGGCAGCCATGGGGCAATGGGGTGTGCCCAGTAGGCGGAAGCAAGGTGATAGTAGATGGTGCCACTTGGAAGCAAGGATAGTGGTCCAAGAGAAAGTCGGCTAAGTGAAAGTGAACAACTAGTCAGGTTTCATCCCTGCTTCAGGTGCTTTTGTTTCAACTTCTAATTTTGAGTCCTAATTTTTTAGTGTTTGTGTTTCTGCTTTTATGTTAAGATGCCATTTAGGAAGTGTATGCTTACTTATAAAAAGGAACAAAAAGAAAATGAGCAGATTGATATTGTGCATGATGCTCCATGACAAAAATTAATTTTTCTTACAGATTTAGAGAGAACTTTGTTTGCTATATATAGATGTTGTTGAAATATAACAAGTTCTATAATTATTTGTGTATAGGGCCCCATTTTTTTACCTTGCACAGGGCCCTTGACATCTCAGGGTCGGCCCTGGATATCTGTTGCATACATTAGTCTTTAGATATCCCAGTAGTCTACTACCTTTGTTGGCATCTAGTGTATTTACTAAGGACTAGAAGGACCTTGCGCGCTTTGCTGCACCGACTTTTGATATTTGCGTCTTTTTATCGCTATTTAACCCTAAACCCTACAAAAAATAAATATTATTATGTTACGTGTGGTATCATAACCTTTGGTTTTCTTTCTTCATTAGATTTAACTCATATAAGATTCATTAATAGTATTAGCACCTAAGCTCTTTGCCATATCACAAAAAATGTGCACCATATTAAACATTTTAACAATTTCTTATCCGTAAAGGTATATATAAATTTCCATATATTGGTTACCTCAGGTATAATGGCAAGTTGATATCACGTTAATCCGTGAAAGAACAATAATGATTAGGAGAGGGGAATCATACAGAAAACACCAAATAGGGTGTATATCAGGTACACGAAGTTTTTTTGGTGTTGTTGAAATTTGTATGAATATATCTTGAATATCTTGACTCATGCCAACCGACACACGAAGTATATTCTTTTGAGTGTGTCATGAAATGTGATATTCCACAGGTCACCCAAAAAGGAGTGTGGTTGTTGAGCATCAAAGATCTTACACTTCCCTAATCTTCAAAACTTGTGTGCACTATTATCATTCATCACGTGACATCAAGTAGGCTGATGACAACAAATAAGGTATTATTCAAATTGTTAGAAAAATTTCCATAAGTTCAAATTAGTAGGACATCAGAAAATTGCAGAAGTAAAACAGAGTACATAAGATTTAATACCTTCTTATCACTTCTTATGGTTCTGGACGGAAGCGACCAGTGAAGCACCATTATTTTATTTTGTTGATTCTTATGTTTCTGGACGGAAGGGACCAATGAAGCACCATTATTTTCTTTTCTTGATTATTATGTTTCTGTACATAAGGGAACAACAAAGCACCATCATTTCAAAGCATTTAGTATTTAGTTTCCCTTGGCCTGATGCATTCAGCCTCGCTTTACTATCTATGTATATACTCATCTCTGTCCCAAAATAAGGGACTTGGGTCTGTTTAGACTGTGTCAATCGTCAAAAGATAAATGGGCTTATATGAATCTACATACGGAAGTTATATGCTACTTATGATGATGTTGATAACCAGGTAAATCTACCTCTACATTCTTCTAGAATAAAATCCATTTTTCCCTAAATGATTGTTGAAAAAACAAAGACCGTGCCTACCCTATTGTGCAATAGATACTCTGCTTTTTGAGTTGAGCTAGCTTGTCAAGGCTCCCATGATAATATTGAATATATAGCCCTTGAATTCCTTTAAAAACAAACGAACTAAGTGTATCGTTGACCAAATTGATTGTCAAAGAAACTACTTACATAGAGTATCACCACTAACTTCCTAGAAGATGGATCCTCTAGTCACAAAGTGCATGAATGGTTGCATGATTGATAGAAAAGCATTAGTTACAAATACTTACAATAAAACTTTGTACACAAAATCAAGGCTCTCGCACAACATGACTGCAGCCTGTAGGTGAATTGACATTGTTTTTGTTCCAATAAAATATAAAAGTGTTACTGAAACTATGTGTACTCTGATAACACGCAAGAATTAAGCTCAGACTCTAGTGTTAGTTACAACACAGAACAATAGTTGAAACTTTTTAGGCTTATTACTTGGTCATCAAGATAATACTCGCGGGAGGAACAATCAGTTAGGAAGCTGAGTAAGTACCTTGACGATACAAGTGTTGTAGCCTTTCTATAACTGTAGTTCATCTTCTCCTACAACATTTTTAGTCTGGTGAAGTATTTTTCTATATACATTGACCACTAACACCATAAACTGTTTTTTAATCAAGAATTTCTCTTTCCGTTAATATCTAACATGCTTTACTTATTTTATTCTCATGAGGGAGAAAAAACATGTATTCTTGAAATTAGACACATAACTGAAGCTACAACTGAATTGACGCTATGAAATAAATCCACTTCTACGTAATGTAACGTACTTTCAAGGGACATTTTGACTAACTAAACCATTAATTTTGAAAATAAGGTATAAGCATGAATAGTTTCTATCTAGAATGCACTGAAAATATAGGAAACAGTGCACAAGGACTGGGGATCACATCTTCAGATGATATCATCAAGGCAGTAGCATGTCAAGGCACACATGTAAAACTTCTAGTCATTGTGGTCATGTTGCATTGAAACAATGTGTTGTTCAAGTAGCTGACCTTGATGTATGATGTTTGATGTTGCTCATAAATGCGCCAAAGAGTGCCATGATGACCCACAAGTATATGGGGTGTATCGCAGTGTTTTCGATAAGTAAGAGTGTCGAATCCAACGAGGAGCAGAAGGTGATGGCTAGTGGTATGGATCATGAATTCTCTGCAAATACTTAGCAAATGGATTTTTAGGGGTTTTTGATAATGCAGGTAAATAAAGTACGAGTGGATAAAAGACAATAAGAATAAATGCAGCAAGTGGCCCAATCCTTTATTCAGCAAAGGACAAGCCGGTTGTATTACTTAAGATGACCTAACGTTCTCGAGGACACATGGGAAGACTGTCAAGTGCTTTCGCTTCATATAGTTGATTAATCTTCTTTAGGTTGCTAAGTGTTGTGTGGATGAACCTGTGCTAATGTACCGACCTTCCTAGGACTAATACATACTTGTGATTATACCCCTTGCAAACATCCATAAGTACAAGAAAGTAATTAAAGTAGAAACCTAACCACAGCTTTAAACTCTAAGACCATGATGTCCCTTGTGCAATGGTTTCCTAATAGGGGTTCAGGTTTCTGTCACTCCGGTAACCCCTATGATTAGTAGACAAATACACAATGCATTTCCCTAGGTCCATATAGGTGAAGTGTCATGTAGTCTACATTCACATGACACCACTAGAAGAAGTACACCACAACTTAAATATCAAACTATTGAATCTTTCTCAACACAATTCCACTACTAACAACATGACTTCTCCCATGTCCTCAAGAACAAAACGAACTACTCACAAGACATCATATGGATCATGATCAGAGATGGAATAATGATGTATAACAATCTGAACATAAACAATAATTCAATGGTTCCACTCAATAGCATCAACTACAAAGAGTAATCAACACCGGGAAAGTTTCCCCTAAGAACTACGCAAGATTCAACCCAACTGTTACAGCAATATGGAGATGGTGCTGATGGTGATGATGATATCGATGATGTCCATCTTAGTGGTGGTGTTGATGGCGACGATCTCCCCTCTCCGGGAAGGAATTCCCCCGACAGAAATCTGTCTACCGGAGAGAGATCTCTCTCTGTGTTTTCCGCCCCGCATAGGCATTCAATGGTCACTCTCTCGGTAGTAGGGTTCCGTGGAGATAATATACACCAGAGGGGAGAGCTGGAGGTGGGCCAGGGTGGCCACACCACCTGGTGACGCGGCCCAGGGTGGCCCGCGCTAGGGGTGGTGTGGGCCCCTTGTGGCCCATCTCCACTCCTCCTTCTAGCAGTCTTCGTCTTCTGGAAAAAATAGGATTTTCCATATATTTTCCCGGATTTTCCGATCTTCACGAATTTTGCCTCCAAACAGGACATTTTCCATCAGAATCCTAACTGCAGCTGTCCATGCTCCAAAAGTCATCAACCATGCAAAAACAGGTGAAATAACATAAGTATCATCTCTTAATATGAAATATATCAATGAATAACAGTAAATTATGATATAGAATAGTGATGCAATGACACAACACCATCACTCATGACTCAATAGTAATTCATCCCCGAAATCCATAGTAAACAAGAACATCGAATTAACACATGTATCATGTAAGAATCCATCTGACCTACGTGCCTATGAAGGTATCATCTGTCCTCTAACTAACATATAATATGGATCCATTGGCTAATTTAGCTATCTACAATGATTCAATTAGTAAGGAAGCCATGAGTTAATTCTATGCACGGTAAACCATTTCATAATCAAGCATAGTTAGTTATTACGCCTACAACACTGAAATTGCATCTTTTACATCGAACTCTCACTAGTGGAAAAAAGGCCTTCGGTTCGGCGCCGAACTAGGCACCAGTCCCAGTTTGTTACCGGTCAGGACTAGTGCCAGCACTAGTCCGGTTCGTAACTGAAGGGAATATGTCCGAGAGGCAATAATAAAGTGGTTATTATCTTATTCCATGTTTATGATAAATGTTTTTTTTGCAGGCTATAATTGTATTAATTGGAAACGTTAATACATGTGTGTTTAATAAACAAAATACAAAGTTCCTAGTAATGCCTCTCATATAAACTAGCTCGTTGATTAACATGCTGATCAAGGTTTCCTGATCATGGACATTGGATATTGTTAATAACAAGGTCACAACATTGGTGGAATGATGTGATGAACATTCATCCAAAGTATAACATTACGATCAAAGTCATTATGTTTATATTGCTATAACATCATACAAATTAATCCGAGTCCTTAGACCATGAGATGATGTTAATCATTAACACCAGGAGAGTATCTTGATAACATCAAACGTCACACCGTAACATGGTGACTATAAAGGTGGCTTTAGTTCTATGAAGGTGTTATGTAGAGGCTCATGGATCAAGAGTGGGATATGTCCATCCCGATGATGGATAGATATACTCGGGGCCCTCTCGGTGATATCACATTGAAATAGCTTGCAAGCAAGTGATGTGATCACTAGAATGTTATATCACGGGAACGAGAAAAGAGTGCATGTCGGTAATGAGATCAAACTAGGTATTTGGATACCGATGATCGAATCTCGGACATGTAATATATTGCGAGACAAAGGGATTTAGTTACAACGTTAAAGGTTCACATGATCACAAGAGTCATCGATGAATATGTGGGAGTCAGTACAGATCTCTAGGTCCCCCTACTGATTATTGATCGGAGAGGGGTCTCGATCATGTATGCATTATTCACGAACTGTAGGGTGACACACTTAAGGGATACTGACACCATTTGGAGCAAATATGTTTTAGATAAAGATTTAAGAAAGCGCTAGAATCATTTCGATGGAAACCGGAATTGTTTCGAGTGAAATTGCAGAAACTGGTTCTACATGTGATATTGAAATGTTGCAGGGGGTTTTATGTGAATGTTTGTTAATTAAAGTAATTAAAAAATTCTGAATAAAATAAATAAAATAGTTTTATTTAATGAGAGCTTGCATTAAATTTCGTGAAAGAGTGGAAGTGTGAGTGGAGGCATATTTATGTGAGTGGAGCATCCACCACATGAATGAAGGAAGAGGTGGGGCACCTCCATGGCTGCCACGCCATGGCCCTTGGTTGCCCCCCTCTTCCCTATAAAAGGCCCCCTCTCCTCCTCACAAAGTACATCTCCTCATGAAGGATCTCTCTCCCCTATAGTTATTCCCCATGGTCTCGGAATAGCGAGAGACAAGTTCCCGGTGGCTTTATCTGGAAAGGAGTTGCTGCTTGCGTTGCTTTGCTGGAGCGAGGGATGGAGGTTGTCGGGGTACCGGATGTGTGTGTGAACACGGATGCACCGCTGCTTTGCGGTGGTGGACTTGGTGGTGCTGGACTTGCTGGAGCTCGATTTGATAGACGTGCTGGACTTGGACCTGCTGGACTCGCTGGACTTCATCACGATCTTGAGATCGGCAAGTGTACGACTACATCATCCACGAGTTCCATCTCATTAACAAAGCTTTGTTATCTTCGAGGATATGTTCTCTATGGATGTATATCCACCCATTGCTTGTATCTAGTAGATAGATCTTGGCGTACAATAGTTCCCATCGTAGGAATTTTTTTGTTTTCTACGCTGCAAACCCAACAGTGGTATCAGAGCCTGATCTATGCGTAGGTGCTTTGCACGGGTAGTACACATATGTTTATATGTGGGCGATGATGATCATGTTATTGCTTTTTTTATATATTTTGGATATTGGTGGCATAGTGGAATGAAGCGGCCCAGACGAAATTTACATGTCCTCGCATATGAGACCGGTTCCACGATTGACATGCAACTAGTTTTGCATAAGTGGCTAGCGGGTGTCTGTTTCTCCTACTATAGTTAATATCTGATTTACAACGAGTTGCTAATAACTTAATTATCATCGTTGTGGTTCAATGTTCGTAGGTAAGACCGGTTCTATCTCAGAAAGCCCTAAGCCATGTAAAACTTGCAATGGATAAATTAGAGGCGTCTAGTTTAGATTGTTGCTGGGCTACTGTCATGATATGGTAATATTGTAAGTTGATGTATAGTTGATACTCTTACAACACACCTAACCGTGTAAGTTCCATACACCTTGGCCTTACACACAAAGGAATGATAGAGATCATACCACGATGCACATGATAGTGATCAAATGCATGGACCATATTATTCCACTTTACACATTTGATGTTTGTATCTTATATTGCTTGTTTGGCATTTTAGTAGCATTATAAGATGATCTCTCATTTAGATATCAAGATAAAAATGTGTTCTCCCTTAAGTATGCACCGTTTATGTTTCGCCGCTTGAACACATCATGTGATGATCGGGTGTACTTGAATCCACGATCATATTTTGAGTGTAAGATAGTTTTACACACGCGAGTACTAAGGTTCTTACTTGGCGAGCCTAGCATGTACAGACATGGCCTCGGAACACGGACTGAAAGATTAAGCATGAGTCATATAGTTGATATTATGCCCATATTGATGCTCACCTTTGAAGCTACACCGACTCACGTGATGATCGGACTTGGTGTAGTGGATTTGGTTCATGTAATCACCAAAAAGACACGAGGGATGTTGTTTTTGTGTGGGAGTTCATTTCTAATTTCGATTAGTCGAACTCAATTTGTCATAAACTAAAATGAAGTGAATTTGCATAATTTGTTGTAGTCATTGACATCTGTTTACTACCTTATGCTTAGTTTTAATTGAGATAATAGAACTATAGAATTCTGGATATTTACTTTATGAACTAGTATCGTATTGTTTTGAATGTCAATTTTAGAAGTCCTATTGCAAACTTTCAGCAAACTCTATTTACTCCATGAAGTTTAATAAGTAGTATTAAATCAAGAGTAAGGATTCCAATATTAGTATCTAAAGTATCATGTTTGCCTCCATGATTCTTGATATTCAGAAGTTAATTTTAATATGGAGGTTATCTAGGAGCTAAAAGAACTGTTTCAGAAGCCATCATGTGTGGAAGATATTTTGATATCCGAAACAATGTTTATCGTTGCAATATGATAGAGTATAATTTGTCAAAATATATGTTCTCCCATTGTATGAGCATTTGCGAAGGTTGGAGACGCTAGATGTCCTAATCTCCCGAAAAGATTTTGGGAACTGACATTATACTCACAATTCGTCCTTATAAGCCATAGTAGCTTGATAATGAAAGTTGTCATGATAAGGATGAATAGAAGATGTAAGTAAAATGTTTACTACACTAAAACATTACTAAAGAATGGATTTTGAAAGAACACCAAACAATTGATGATGCTGATCTACTTCAAAGTGCAAGTCCAAAGGTATTAGTATTTTACCATACATGCTTTGGACTATGTGTCATATGTATGGCGCCACTGTTAATGTTGATAGATTCTTTTAAAAGGAAAAGGAAATGCTGAAAGAGAATCTATAAAATATTTGGCAGAAAATAAAAGACTGGTAATGTCCAGTTAAGGTATATAGATGATATACATGTTATGGTTATATTCTTTGCTTGTTAAACAATGTGGTTCTTGGGTATTGGAAAGCTAATTGGTTGGTAGGAAATATCATACAGAACGATGTAATTCATGAACTAGAATGGCCTAAGTAACTAGCAAAGAATATGTGATGATGTTTATCGAAAACAAATAAAGTGTTATTGTAATTCTCGTTGACATCAGAGCTTGCCATCAAGATTTGTTTAAATAATTTTTATTTTGTTCCGGAATAATGAGAACAATAGTTGTTCAAATAATTACCGTATTCCATAAAAGATGGATGAACATTTACTAGTCTAGTTGGAGAAATCACGTCCATAAAACTTATGCTAAAATGTCGCAAGACAAATGATTGAAAGATCACTTACAAAGTGACATCATTGTTTAAATTATATTGGAAAGAAAACATGAAGAAACTCCATGTTGATGGATTTTTGGATTCTTTTGATTTTGATCAATTGACGCTTGTGAAACTTTCCTCGAGATAATTGAAACTCCATTCATAGGCCAAGGAGGAATGGATGACTTACTTATTGGAAATTGTGCATGATGATGTGCATAGTCCATTATATGTAGCCATGTGCGGTGCATCTTTCCACTTCATATGCTTTCTCCGGAAATTTGAGTGAATATATCTATATATTTACTTAATAAGGAAGAAGTATGAAACATTTGAAAATTGTTCAAAGACTTTCAAGATGAAGTGGAAAGTCATTGTAACAAGAAAATAAAAGATTTTATGATTTGATCATAAAGGAAGATATTTGAGTTACAGGTTTAGCAAAACACCTAAGATTTCGGGAATTGTTCCATGGATTTGCATTTTCTGATAAACCACAGGAGTACGGTATGTTCGAGAGATCAAATCAAACCTTGTTTAACATGGTAAGATCAAATGTGTCATTTATAAAACTGCCATTATTTTTTGAGGATTAAAGCTTTAGAGACTATCATTTTTACACTGAAAAGAGCACCATCGTGATATGTTAAAGAGATACCATATGAATTATGGTCTGGGATAAAACCTGAATTGTCTTTTCTTAAATTTTGGTATGCTATGCATAAGTAAAATGTTTACAACCAAAGTAAGATAAGCACGTCTTTGTAGGTTATCCCAAAGAATTTGTTGGTTATTCCTCCATAACACCGAGAACAAAAGAGTTTGTCGCTTGGAACGTTAAGTTTCTTGAGAAAGAATTTTTTCGTGAAAAGTTAAGTGGGAGGACAATAGAACTTTGATAAGGTTATTGAACCTTAGCTATATGTGCTAAGTAGCGCAGCGCCAGAAGGTTTCCCGGTGGTGGCCACAATGCTCATGGCTCTTGTGATTACAAAGGTTGTGATCTTCAAGATTAGTGTTCCTATTTGAACCATATGCATCGGGTAACAATCAAATAGTGAGATTTGATAAACAAGTCGTTATTGTTTTGAAAATAATGAACCGATTGAGTGCAAAGAAGTAACGATGGGCCCTGACTCCATAGAATGACTAGAAGTCATAAAATCCGTGATAGTTTCCATACACGAGAAATCAAGGTTTTGAACTTGGAAGACCCTCAAAAAATGCATGAAGCCTATCGGTCATGTTTGGATCTATAAAGAAATAGACATAGATGTTTGACATCTATGAAATAATCGACATGTCATAAAGGAATTTACGACTATGTTCAAGGCGTTGACTATGACAAGATTTGATCTTTCATAGCGATATTTAGTCTTAACGAATTAATCTAGCAGCCACTATATATAATTTGGTATATGGTAGTTGAACAAACAAAACAATGTTCGTCTAATAGAATGGTTACCTAGGATGTGTATATGACATGGTCCGAAGGGTTTTGTTAATTCAAAGGGTGCTAAAAGGGCATGAAAACTTCAATAGTTGAAGTGAGCATAGCGGAGTTGGAATCTTTACCATGATGAAAATGTTAAAGGATTTTAATTTCATCGGAGACGATGAAGATGCTTGCATTTGCAAGAAATTAAGTGGGAGCGCCGAGACATATTTCCAATACATTATGCAGAGTACATATTGTTGATTGGAAATGATGTATCTTTTATTGACACGGGTTAAGAATTTCATTTTGATGAAAGACTTGGGCAAAACCACTACTAGAGAAAAGCCTACCCGAGGCGCACCTGGAACCCCATCCGAGGCGCATATGGTATGCGCCTCTAGCACCGCGCCTCTAGTATTTACTACGCGAGGCGTATATCATATGCGCCTCTAGTATCTGCTATGCGAGGCGCATATCACATGCGCCTCCCATACTTCATATACGTGAGGCACATATAAAGGCACATTATATGTGCCTCACGTATATGAAGTATGGGAGGCACATGTGATATGCGCCTTGCATATGTGGTGGTATGTGCCTCGGGTAGTACCCAATATGCGCCTCCTATACTTCCCATATGCGCCTCGGGTATATTTTTGAAACTCAAATTTTACAGCAATTTTCAAATTACAATTTACAGGTATTCAAGTATACAATACAGTCCAGAATACAGTATAAATAGCACAAAATTTTCTAAAAACTTGCAATTGGCAAAAGCATAATAGAATCAGCATGAATATAAGTACATTACACATCAATCGTGACATACGCGTTCATACATCAACAAGTGCCAAGTTTTCACACAATACCAAGTGTTTGTGCCACAAGTTCACACCTCCGAGTACAAGTTCACAATCACATTACAACTCCGACGATGGAGCTCTATCTAGATCAAGTAGAGCACATAACCTACCATGAAGAGCAATAAGGTTGTGATCACGAGGAAGTTCCTCCACTTCTTCCTCGGGTGCCTCCTCCACTTCTCTTCCGCCACCTCTCTAGTCTTGTAGCCTTTGTAGCTATTGCCCGAGAATTCGTTCACTTGCTTCTGGCAGTCTTCCCACTTCTCGTACACACTTGGAACCTTGCCGGCGTACACGACATAACACTTCTTCGCCATCTCCTATACACAAGATAGATGATATTATATATGCCAGTGCAAAGCAATAGCAGTTCATAAGATAAGATCATGCATATATATATGGGTGCAACAAGATGTAAGAAATCATGTTCTAATCATCAGCATTTTTAAGAAAGACAAAAAAAGAAAATCAAGAATGACTTGCATTAGTGCCTCATACTTAGGTTGGGCATGGAAATAACAATGCTCGCTGTTTGATCTTGTGCGGCAAGTAGAGTATATGCCCAAATTACTAGTCTACTTGGCACACGAGATCAAACAGCGGCATAGTCATACACATGTCTCCACAACACGTTCTAATCATCAGCATTTCAAAGAAAGACCAAAAAAGCAAACCAAGAATGACTTGCATTAGTGCCTCATACTTAGGTTGGGCATGGAAATAACAATGCTCGTTGTTTGATCTTGTGCGGCAAGTAGAGTATATGCCCAAATTACTAGTCTACTTGGCACACGGAATCAAACAGCGGCATAGTCATACACATGACGTCACAACACGTTCTAATCATCGTCATTTCAAAGAAATACAAAAAAAAGAAAACCAAGAATGACTTGCATTCGTGCCTCATACTATTCGTATCGCCAAAGACAAAAGAAGAGAATTACTTCCACAATTCATATAGCATGGGCATGATATGTCAAGTCGCAAAGCAAGGAAAGGATTCGGTCTCCATGGCAACGACTCATTTTGAGTTTGGTGTGTCTAAAGGAGTCGTTCTCGTGGACCCAGAACCCTTTTCTTGGCTTGCCACTTAACATATTATGTCTTATGTATATGAATCTTGAAAATATTTGTCCTCTTTCGACTTTGGGGCTACGAGATGCAATAATTTATCATTTCATTGTATCATCGAAAGGAAATAAATCATTCCACGATTCATATAACAATGTCGCCAATGCTATAGAATAGTGAAATAATGTCTTTCCTTTCGACTTTGGGGGCTACAATGAGATATTTGAAACTACATAATTCACCATTTCATTTAATTCATGTTATCTAATCTATTCATATCCCCAAAGACAAAAGAATAGAAATACTTTCATGATTCATATAGCATGGGCATGATATGTCTAGCGGCAAACCAAGGAAAGGATTTGGTCTCCACGGCAACGACTCATTTTGAGTTTGGTGTGTCTAAAGGAGTCATTGTCATGGACCCAGAATCCTTTCCTTGGCTTGACGCTAAACATATTATGTCTTATGTATATGAATCTCGAAAATATTTTTCCTCTTTCGACTTTGGGGCTACGAGATGAAATAGTTTATCATTTCATTATATCGCCAAAGACGAAAGGAAAGAAATAATTCCACGATTCATATACCAATGTCGCCAATGCTATACGAATAGTGAAGCAATGTCTTTCCTTTCGACTTTGGGGCTACAATGAGATATTTGAAACTAAATACTTCACCATTTCATTTAATTCACGCTATCTAATCTATTCGTATCGCTAAAGACAAAAGAAGAGAAATGCATCCACGATTCATATAGCATGGGCATGTTATGTCTAGTGTCAAAGCAAGGAAAGGATTCCGTCTCCACAACAACGAGTCATTTAGAGTTTGGTGTGTCTAAAGGAGTCGTTGCCATGGACCCAGAACCCTTTCCTTGGCTTGCCACTCGACATATTATGTCTTATGTATATGAATCTCGAAAATACCTGTCCTCTTTCGACTTTGGGGCTACGAGATGAAATAGTTGCCTCATACTTAGGTTGGGCACAGAAAATGACAATGCCTCTAATGGATCGGGTGCGGCAAGTAGAGTATATGCACAAACCTCTAGTTTACTTGGCACACCAGATCTAGCAACGGCATGGTCACACACATGACGCCACAACATGTTTTAATCATCAACATTTCGAAGAAAGACAAAGAAAGCAAACCACAAGAAGTAGGGTGGCAATAACGAATGAAAAGCAACAAGCACTTAAAATAGTTCATAACACAAATAACTAGCTAGTGTTGCTCACAATCAAGTTCAACGGTTGACGAAACATACTCTAGAGGTTTTGCTAAGAAAGTTTAACATAGTGATAATAGGTTACAACAAGAGTTCGGAACTAATAGCTAGCTACCCAGGCAATGCAATCATCAAGACTTCTTTGGCTGTTGAGTCGGCTTTAGGGGGCATTGATGAAGCCCGGCCGAGTTTTTGCCATCTGCATGAACGTCCTGCGATCACCCTGCTATGCTAAGCATTCGTCTATCTCCCTGGTGCGTGGTGTATGGCCGCCTTAGAAGAGGCCCCCCGATTTCGTGACTCCCTGGTGCACGATTGTCGCAAGCTCCTCCTAGATGTCGAAGATGTGCCTCCTGAGGTTGCGATCATGTATTATTGCAAGCCTTTCAGCCCACTTCACGAGGTCAGATGGCAGCGTTTTACTCTCCATGTCATTGAAGAATGCCTTCATGTGGTAAATGGCGTAGAAGGCATCCTTCCTACTGCCAGACGGCTCCTTGATGCGGGCGAACTTGGTGTTGTGGAGGAACACGTGCGCACCAAACTTCACATATGGCGTTGCCGGTTTGATGCCTCCCGCTGTGACGTAGCCGGTGAGAGCACCATCAAGAATGTTCTTGATATTGGTGTAGTTTTTTGGGTGCGCACTGTTTGAGTCGAGGTACATGGCTATTGAGTGTTTCAAATTCAAGCATATGAGCACGCATCCTATCTGATCATCCTCCGTGATGGGATGTAGGAAAGGAAGATCACATCCTTGTCCGCGTATGTTTGCAGGAAGGTTGAGAGTTAGTCGGTCGCTAGCGCTATGTCCTCGGCATCTTTCAGGACGACATCCCGCATGAAGTAGGGATCCACTATCTGGATTCCCGTTATCTTGTCTCTGGTGATCTGCATGGCCATATTGAGGGAGAATAGCCGGACCAGGGTATTGTGTAGTGGGAAC
This sequence comes from Avena eriantha, assembly GCA_910589775.1. Lineage (NCBI taxonomy): Eukaryota > Viridiplantae > Streptophyta > Magnoliopsida > Poales > Poaceae > Avena > Avena eriantha. The sequence continues at coordinate 193,898,556 of OU342742.1, read as the reverse complement.
CCGTTCAACATGTCGAAGATGTCGGAATGCCGCAGGTAGAAGATATCCCCGGGGGGTACACTGACGAAGCACGGCACGTAAGGCACCTTAGCCTTCAAAACGAGGTACGACTGATCGTTCTCGCGAATGCGGTGCTCCTCAATTGTGAGACAGCTATAATGAAGATTGCGCATTTGAGATCCTACGACCTCGAGCAACGAGTTACACATCATCGGTGCACCTGCCACGTGCTGTTGATTCCTGGCTTGCCCCGCAGGGCCATCCTAAGCCCGGAGAACAAGATTTGGACCCTTGCTCCGGTCACCCTTAGGCTTCCTTTTGCGACCATGTTTCCTGCCCTTTGCGGTGTCGGCCACCGCGTTCACCTCACCGATCACCTATGAAGGGTGTTGGGGCTGATCAAAGGAGTTGCTGGCCTCGGAGGCTCGGTGAAGGGGGCGGGTGGTGGCGTCTCCTGACTAGTTGTGAAGAGACGCACCTGGCAAGGGGGTTTCGCCGGTGTTGGTTGGGTATCGGCAACTTGATGTGTCCCTTATGGTCCCGGCTAATACCAATCAGAAAACCTTGTGTTAACGAACTGGTCGCCGAAGTTCGGATCAATTTCTCCATCATCATCATAGGGATCTTGTGCCATGTTGTCCAAGTCTTCCATCTCAAAGTCTTCGTCATGTGCTGGTTGTGCTGGCTATGCTGCCTCTAGGATGATGTTCAGCTTGTCCTCCATCCCCAAACGGATCTGGCTCTTCGGACATAGGCACAAATAGCCGAAGCCGGTATTGAGGACTGCCGCCGTCTCCTCATCATCCCATCCTTGAGGTTGATAGGGAGGTTCCACTTGCTCGTAGCCCGGAAGCACCATACTATATCTAACCCTCATCATGTCGGGTGGCATTGTGACATTTTGCATTTTGCGGTTTTCCGGTTGAACGATAGTACCCTTGGCAACATCCTTCAACTGGCCACCCACCCAGTGCATTAAAGTGAAAGGAGTGTCTCCCTGTGAAAGACATGTAGGACAGGCGTCAGTAAAACGAAGATCAAGTCATCGGTGTGGTTAAGCCTCCCAACTCTCTCTTTAATTAGTTAGTTACCTTGAGGGCATCGAACTCGGCCAAGGTCGAGGCACCACCGTTGGCAGGCTTGAGCGCGCAAGTGGTAGAGTGGCTGCCTGATGGCATGGTGGTGCGGGCCACAGCGGGCAAGTTAAGCTCCGGAGCTGGAGGAGTCTCCACCACCACTGGCCCCGTTGGAGAAGTCACCAGCGCCTCCGGTCGCACCATGTTGTCCGATTAGGCGCTGACGAGGTTGGGAACCGGTGGTGGCCCTCGTTTACCACCCTTCTACCACTTGATGTACTTTTCCATGTAGGCGGGAAGGATGGTGTTGAGCTTATCGTTCATTTGTGTTTGGACTTGTTCCTAGACTTGTGTATGAACTTGTTCTTGGAACTTTGTCTCGATAGCCGACACAGCCTGGTTCACGGCATCTTGGACTATATTGGGAAAGGCTTCCACCTATTCCCTTAGGTGTCTTACCTCGGCGCTTTCGGCCTTCCTGCCCTTCCGCTCCGTGGTGCCATAGTACTCAGACCATGTTATGCTGCCAAAGCCGATGACGGGGCCGCCAGGGGATCGACATTCTTGGTCTGGTTCAGTGCCCTATTAAAAGTGGTGTCCCACTTGGAGACAGGCGCCGACCCTTGGGATGAGGAGATCCTACACTCCTCGTCCTGCGCACAAGGAATGCGAAGCATTTCATCAGAAAACTGGACTTCATTGATTAATCGTGAACACAATTAATCAACTTGCATGCAAACTACATACATATTTTCGCATGAAGTCCATCACCTTCATAGCAAAGGGGCCGACGGGCTCCGAGGAATAATCAGTACTCCCTTTTGGCTTGGCAAACTAGGCCCTAACAAAGTGCTTTGCCTACTTCTCTTTTATGTCGTCAAAGGGAGGTGTCAACCCCTTTGCACGAGCATCGGCGTCCTCCTTCTCCCATTTGGGAATCGCAGCTCTATAACCGCCGGAGCCGAGATGGTGGGTACCAATGTTCTTCTCGTACAACTCCTTGAAGTGCTGACTCTTGACCCTCGTGGTGACCGCATCCAGCGAGCCTCCCGAGGTGCTTGTTGAATGGCAGACCAAGAGGGGTCTCGGTTTGTAGAAAGTTCGAGCAGAAAGAGATGCACTCTTCGGCCAGGAAGTCGTTTGCTATGCTTCCATCTAGACAGGACCTGTTCTTAACGTATCCTTTGATGTGTCCATTGAGCCTTTCGAAAGGCATCATGCTTCACAGAAACAGAGGACCGAGCTGGAAGATATCCTCGACGACATGGAGAAGCAGATGAAGCATGATGTCGAAGAATGTGGGGAGGGGGGGAAATAGATCTCGAGCTCGCATAGTGTCACCACGTTCTCGTCCTGTAGCCTCGTGAGCTTCTTAATACCTATCGACTTCCAAGAGATGACGTCGAAAAAGTTGCAGAGGCCAAACAACGTTTCACGGACGTGCTTGTCCATTATACCTCGGATCGTGATCGGGAGTACCTGCGTCATCAGCACGACGACATCGTGAGACTTCATCCCGCTGAAGCGCTGCTTCGCCTCATCTAGCCATTTGCTTATCTTCCCCACGTAGCCGTTCGGAAATTTGACTCCAAGGAGGCACTTCAAAAACTGTATGGCCTCCTTCTCACTACTAGGAAACAACTTATAGGTAGACAAGATATTCAGTGGTGCATATGTAAAACCATGTGCCACAGATATGTATCAGTGGCGCACTAGAAAAAAATGCACCACAGAAGTTTGGCACTTCAGTGGCGCACGAAACCAATATGCGCCACAGAAGTCCACATTTCTGTGGCGCATATTTTCGTGTGCGCCACAGAAAGTGATGATTATGTGGCGCATATAGACGTATGCGCCACAGAAGGTTGATGGGACCAAGCAGCAAAAAAAAGGGGGAGAAACTTCTGTGGCGCATATGTCCATATGCGCCACAGAAGTGATTCTGTGGTGCATATAGGTGTATGCGCCACAGAACAAGCAAAAACAGACCCCCCCTGTGGATCGCCTTTTCAGTTTTGTAAAAAATAAGGAAAAATGATAGAAACTTCAAAAAAATAATTCCACCTACGGTCGTTCTGGATTTTACAGAATCCCCAAATTCGAAAAGAGTAAAAGTTATTTAGGGTAGAAGATTTTTTACTACAAAAAAATAAAAAGGGGGGAGAAACTTCTGTGGCGCATTTCCCCCATATGCGCCACAGAAGTCTTGGGCGGGATTCAAAATTTGAATCCTGCCGAAGCCCTTCTCCCTCCCTTTTTCCTTTTTCTCCCCCTCCCCACTTCTTCTCCCCTCCACACTTCTCCCCTTCTCCTGCCTCCTCCTTCTCCACTCTCTGGCGACCTCCTCCTCCTCCTCCGCCTCCTCCTCCACCAACTCCGGCGACCAACTCCGGCGACCACCTCCTCCTCCTCCACCACCAACTCCGGCGACCTCCTCCTCCTCCACCACCAACTCCGGAGACCTCCTCCTCCACCACCACCAACTTCGGCGACCTCCTTCTCCTCCTCTTCCACCACCAACTCTGGCGACCTCCTCCTCCTCCTCTTCCACCACCAACTCCGGCGACCTCCTCCTCCTCCTCCACCACCACCAACTCCGGTAACCTCCTCCTCCTCCACCACCAACTCCGGCAACCTCCTCCTAGCCCTCCTCCAGCCACCACCACCACCACCACCAACTCCGGCCAGATCTAGATCTGGCCCTGTTTTTTTTGAAATTTGAAAAAAACTTCAGTGGCGCATATTGGCCATATGCGCCACAGAAGTTTGAGATCTGGCCCGCCTTTTTTTAAAAATTTTGGAAAAAACTTTTGTGGCGCATATTGGCCATATGCGCCACAGAAGATAGTTATCAGTGGCGACGTATTAGTGGCGACTAACATATGCACCATGGATAGTGAAAAAAGGTGCGCCACTGATAAGGGGTTTCCTAGTAGTGTCTTACTCAGAGTGAAGCATGAGGCCTTGAGCTTGACCTCGCCCTTCTTGACCTGCTTTTTGCCCTTGCGACGATGGATATTCTATGTTTCCGTCTCGTCCTCCTCGTCGTCATCGCTAGGTGGTGGTTGAAGTTCATCCCGAATGCCCATATGCTTCAAGTTGTTCCTTGCCTTCAGCCCATCTTTTGTGTTGTCGGTGTTAAGGAGGGTGGCAAGCAGACTCTCGCCCACATTCTTCGTGATATGCATGAGAGCGAGGCTATGAGGCACGCGGAGGATCTTCCAATATGGCAAGTCCCAGAAAACAGACCTCGCCTTCCGTACCTTCAGCAGCGGCTCTGGCTTCTTTTGGGTCTTTCCTGGTGCAGGGCATTCCTTCTAGTTATCCAATAGCTCGTAGATTTGCGCGCCGCTCCTCTGGTCCGGGATTCCTCGGAGCTCGACCGCCCCATCGAATAGATCTCCTAGCTTTCTCTAGGCGTGATTCTTGGGAAGCCACCTCCGACCCCAAGGAACACGGTTTTCCCGGACCCGGGATATTTCTATAGCTGGCGGTATGTTGTATTATATTTGCACCTAACACACCCATAGAATCCTTGGACCACCTACCCCGAGAAGTATCCTTAACCGGGATAGTCTTGCACCATCGTGATCACCGCCGCTCTCATGTCGAAGTATTCTTGTCTCGAGGCATCCCACGTACGGGCTCCTTCTTCCCATAATGTGGCCAGCTCCTCTTTCAACAACGTGAGATACATATTGACGTCTGTACCGGCTTGTTTTGGCCCTTGAACCAGCATACTCATGGTTACATACTTCTTCTTCATGCATAACTAGGGGGAGGTTGTAAATCCATACAAACATAGGCCAGGTGCTGTGTGTGCTGCTCTGGCTTCCGAACGGATTGAGTCCGTCGGTGCTCACGCCCAGCCTGAGGTTCCTTGACTCTTTCCCGAAATGTTGGTAATATTGGAGGTCCAACGCCTTCCACTGGCAAGCATCCGAAGGGTGCCTCAGCATTTCCTCCTTCTCCGGATCATCGTCTTTCGACCTCTTTCTTTCCGCGTGCCAGCGCATGAGCTCTGCTTCCTTAGGGTCCGTGAAATACTGTTGCAGACAAGGAGTTAGAGGAAAGTACCACACCACCTTTCTAGGAGCTTTCTTGGTTCCTCTCTTGTATCGAGAGGTCTTGCACACCGGACACGTGGTCTTCTCCGTGTCCTCGTCCCGGTAGATGATGCAATCATTTATGCAAACGTGGTATTTCACGTGCATTAAATTGAGAGGGCACATGACTTTCTTGGCCTCAGAGATACTAGTCGAACATGTGTTCCCCTTCTTGGGAAGAATATCATGCCAGAATGCAATGTTGTCATCGAAGCATTCGGCGGTCATTTTGTGTTTCGCCTTCATCTCTAGAGCCATGAGCTTTACATTCGGACGGGTATCCCCGTCGTTGCATCCATCAAACAATGGAGTGACCGTGTCTTTCTTCATTTTCTCCAGCTTAGATTTCTCTCTAGCGGCGGCTCTGGTGTTACTCGTCTCCTTGAGAAGCAGATCTTGGACATGAGGGTCTCGCAGCCAGCTCTAATCATGGTCTACACCTTGATCTTCGTGTTCATGCCCAACGCCACCTTGATCATCTTCGTGTTCATGCCCGGCGCCACCCTGATCTTCATGATCATCACCTGCCCCGCCGTCGGCCCCTTGATCTTCGTGATCATGACCGGCATCTTGATCTTCACCCTTATTGACATCCTCATCATCATCTTCGTCATCACTATCCACCGAGTGTAGCCATCCATGAAACTCTGTCGGAGCAGGTGCGACTCCAGCATTCCAGAATCATGCCTTATCAGATACATCAGCTTGTAGTCGCGACACGGACATCTTATCTCCGTCTTGTTTGTGCGTGCCATATCGGTCCTCGCGCATCTCATCCACCTATCCACGAGGGCTTTGCAAATCAGTGGTCGGACCATGGTCGCCTACGCGTGGTACAAAGAGCAAGAGAATAGTTAGAGCATATATGGATATCTGGATCGCCCAAAAAATTCAACATGACCTTCCCTAAAAAGAGGACATCCATGAGTGCCAGAAATTTGCCAGAAAAGAAATTAATCGACATTCCGGCGAAACATTGGCATCTCAAATGAAATTCCTGCACAAAAAGAAGCATGCACCACAACACAATCATATGGTCGCGGTGCCGCCAACAACGCGCATGAGCATACAAGCAACGCCTTCGGCTTCCTCCAACGGCAACTTACACAAGAGAGACGGAGGAGAAGTAAAGGGACATGTTATAGATCTAGAGGAGCAAGAAACTTCACTTACATGTGAGTGTCAACCAATGGTGATTGAGCAAGCTTCTATGGTGAATCAATGTGGGAAATGAGGTGGGGAGAAGGAGGGGCGACCAAATCTGTCTTTGGGTGGAGAGGAAGAAGTGAGGCAAGTGAGTGGGGGTGCATGTGCCAAAAAGTTGCAGAAAAAGTGAGCCAGGTTATGCGAGGCGCATATTGCAGTAAATGCACCTCCTATAGTATAAACTATCTGAGGCGCACAGGCCAACATGTGCCTCGCCTATGCGGCCACCCGAGCCCGCAGGGGTTAGTTGAGGCGCATGTTCCCTAATGCGCCTCGCATGTTGTAAGTATCAGAGGCGCATGTTACTATATCTGCCTCGCATATTGGACCACCGATCTCCACCCGGGCCCACCTAAGATATGCGAGGCGCATTTGTCACATATGTGCCTCGCCTATTTAAGTACTAGAGGCGCATGTCTGGCTGGTGCGCCTCGCATAAGATGGGGGTGCTAGTTTTCATCCGTACAGATGCTAGAGGAGGCGCATCCTGTAGATATGCGCCTCGCCTATTTAGTTACTAGAGGCGCATGACTGGCTGGTGCGCCTCGCCTATCTTATCAGAGGCGCATATAGTATAAATGCGCCTCTAATTTGCATGTCTCCTATAGGCTTTCCTCTAGTAGTGAACCGGAATATTCGGCATCAATGTCTATATGGATAGATTGAGGCGTTAATATGGTTGTGCCAGACGTATATATACATGAGATATTGAAAAGGGTTCAATATGTAAACAACAAGAAAGGTTATTGCTGCATGAAAATGATTGTATCAAGATTCAAGTGTTTCAACACTTGGTGCGTAAAATCACATGAAGATTTTGATCAATAATACTATGATATGTACATATCCAAATATGTGCAATGCTCTAAATGTTATGAGCATATACCAGAATGATTCATAAGATGATCATTGGATCATAGTAAAGATATTCTTATGAGCTTTGGAAGAACTAAGAATATATCATGTATAAGTGACAAATAGTTGATAATAGTTCATTGTAATATGTTACATTGATACTAGTTTGTTACAAGATACAAATTAAATTTATCTCAATTTAAACTATGGGTGGCACAATATTATGGAAAGGAAATTCCATGATGGATTTGGATGAGTACCAAAGTTAAGACATTGTGACGGATACTACAACAAAAGGCTAAGTATATGACTGCCATAGTAGCAACAAAGGAGGGAATTTGTGTCAAGTAGTTTGTTATCAAACTAGGTGTGGTTCACAGTGGGATAATACTATGAAGATATATTGTACGACAATACTATCGACATGTTTTAACCCAAATGACCTAAAGGTCTCACCAAAGGACTAAATTTATACAATGTCATCTCATTAGAGAATGAGTGATGTGTAGAGACGCAAAGACATGCAAATACACACGGACCTGAAAGTACCAGATCCGGAGATTATGTTAACCACTAGCAAACGCGTATATTCAACACCTAGGTGTTGTATATACAAGTTTACAAACTAGATTATTGAATCTAGTGCAAGTGGGAGACTGAATGGAATATGCCCGAGAGGCAATGATAAAGTGGTTATTACCATATTCCATGTTTATGATAAATGTTTATTTTGCATGCTATAATTGTATTAATTGGAAACATTAATACATGTGTGTTTAATAAACAAAATACAAAGTTCCTAGTAATGCCTCTCATATAAACTAGCTCGTTGATTAACATGATGATCAAGGTTTCCTGATCATGGACATTGGATGTTGTTAATAACAAGGTCACATCATTGGTGGAATGATGTGATGAACATTCATCCAAAGTATAGCATTACGATCAAAGTCATTATGTTTATATTGCTATAACATCGTACAAAGTAATCCTAGTCCTTAGACCATGAGATCATGTTAATCACTAAGACCGGAAGAGTATCTTGATAACATCAAACATCACACCGTAACAGGGTGACTATAAAGGTGGGTTTAGTGCTATGAAGGTGTTATGTAGAGGCTGATGGATCAAGAGTCAGATTTTTCCATCCCGGTGACGGATAGATATACTCGGGGCCCTCTCGGTGATATCACATTGAAATAGCTTGCAAGCAAGTGATGTGATCACTAGAATGTTATATCACGGGAACGAGAAAACAGTGCATGTCGGTAACGAGATCAAACTAGGTATTTGGATACCGATGATCGAATCTCGTACATGTAATATATCGTGAGACAAAGGGATTTAGTTACAACTTTAAAGGTTCACACGATAACAAGAGTCATCGTTGAATATGTGGGAGTCAGTACGGATCTCCAGGTCCAGCTGCTGATTATTAATCGGGGAGGGGTCTCGATGATGTCTGTATTATTCATGAACCGTAGGGTGGCACACTTAAGGGATACCGACAACATTTGGAGTAAATATGTTTCAGATAAAGATTTAAGAAAGCGCTGGAATCATTTCGATGGAAATCGGAATTGTTTCGGGTGAAATTGCAGAAAATGGTTCTGCATGTGATATTGAAATGTTGCAGCGGGTTTATGTGAATGTTTGTTAATTAAAGTAATTAACAAAATTCTGAATAAAATAGTTTTATTTAATAAGAGCTTGCATGAAATTTGGTGAAAATTTAATGCATGTGAGTGGAAGTGGGAGTGGAGCCATATTTATGTGAGTGGAGCATCTACCACATGAATGATGGAAGAGGTGGGGGCACCACCATGGCCGCCATGCCATGGCCCTTGGTTGCCACCCCTTCCCTATAAAAGGCCCCCCTATCCTCCTCACAAAGTACACCTCCTCGTGAAGGATCTCTCTCCCCCTCTAGTTATTCCCCATGGTCTCGGATTAGCGAGATACATGTTCTCGTGGCTTTATCTAGAAATGAGTTGTTGCTTCCACTGGTTTCCTAGAGAGAAGGATGGAGGTTGTCGGGGTACCGGACGTGTGTGCCAACACGAATGCACCGCTGCTTTGCGGTGCTGGACTTGGTGGTGCTGGACTTTCTGGAGCTAGATCTGATGGATGTGCTGGAGCTGGACCTGCTGGACTCGCTAGACTTCATCACGATCTTGAGATCGGCAAGTGTACGACTACATCATCCACGAGTTCCATATCGTTAACAAAGATTTGTTGTCCTCGAGGGTATTTTCTATATGGATGTATATCCACCCGTTGCTTGTATCTAATAGATAGATCTTGGCGTATAATAGTTCCCATCGTAGGTAATTTTTGTTTTCTATTCCATGAACCCAACAGTAACGTTTCCAATGGCTAAGAGCGCGGGTAAGAACTAGTCTCGGGACGTTCTGGGTCTCTAGTCCTGGTCTGTAACACGGCCCGGGACAAGAGACCTCAAACCGGGTAGCTACACTTTACGAGGACAATTATTCCTGGCCCGTATCACGGACCGGGAATAGAAGGTTCCTCTATATAATGCAGCTTCGTCCATGCCCTAGCCAGGGCCATTTTTCCTCCGAAGTAACCCGAGTTCATGCCCTTTTTTCTCAAGATTTGGTTGCAACCCCTAAATCCAAGGTTTTAAAAGGTTAGGAACTTCATCCTTTCATCTCTTATTGTCACTTTAGCTCAATGAGATAGAAGTATAGATGGATTTGCATGATGTAGAAGTAGAGGATTTTTAGATGTGTAATTTTAGGCAAATTTTGATTAGGCACAAAGTTACTGAAAATTGAAATGTGTAATTTTAGAGTTTCAGAGCTCAAATGGAATGAGGATTTCACTGCTAGAATAATAATTAAAAACTCCACATTTTTCATGGTAATTGTTTTCTCCAATTCAAAAATTGGTGCATGTAAATTTTTCAAAATTCAAATTTAATGCTCTAGAAGCTCATATTATAACTTGTATTAAATTGATCATTAATATCTGTTCATGATGTTGTGTAATGGTTTTTGAAATACTTTTACAATAATACAGATGGTCCGGGAATGGATGTATAGTACTGACCGACGCTCTAGCGAGTTCATTAATGGTGCGTGCATGAATTCATATGTGTGGCTGATGCGAACAAGTGGAATGGTTTTGTATTTTGTCCATGTAGTGGATGTAGGAATCAGAATGATTACTCTGACTCAAAAACCCTTCACAGCCACCTGTTAAAGTCCAGTTTCATGCCCAGTTATAATTGTTGGACCAAGCACGGAGAGAGAGGGGTATAATGGAAGACAATGAAGAAGAGGAGGATGATGACAATTATCATGGTTTCCCTGAGTATGGTGATACTTCCATGGGGGAAGCTGAATGGGAGGCTGAAGAAGAGGCACATGATGAGCCCACTGATGATCTTGGTCAGACCATTGCTGATGCACGGAGAGACTGCGAAACTGAAAAAGAGAGGGAGAAGTTCAATCACATGTTAGAGGATCACAAAAAGTTGTTGTACCCAAATTGCAAAAATGGTCTCAAAAAGCTGGGTAGCACACTGGAATTGCTGCAATGGAAGGCAGAGTGTGGTATACCTGACTCCTCATTTGAAAAGTTGCTGAAAATGATGAAGAATATGCTTCCAAAGGATAACGTATTACCCGCCAGTATGTACAAAGCAAAGAAGGTTGTCTGCCCTCTAGGTTTAGAGATTCAGAAGATACATGCATGCCCTAATAACTGCATCCTCTACCACGGTGAGGAGTACGAGAATTTGGATGCATGCCCGGTATGCACTGCATTGCGGTATAAGATCAGACGAGATGACCCTGGTGATGTTGAGGGCGAGCCCCCACCTCGGAAGAGGGTTCCTGCCAAGGTGATGATGTGGTATGCTCCTATAATACCATGGTTGAAACGTTTGTTCAGAAACAAAGAGCATGCCAAGTTGTTGCGATGGCACAAAGAGGAACGTAAGTTAGACGGGATGTTGAGACACCCCGCTGATGGGTCGCAATGGAGAAAAATCGATAGAAAGTATCCATACTTTGCAGATCACGCAAGGAGTTTAAGGTTTGGTCTAAGTACAGATGGCATGAATCCTTTTGGGGAGCAGAGCTCTAGTCACAGCACCTGGCCCATGACTCTATGTATCTATAACCTTCCTCCTTGGTTATGCATGAAGCGGAAGTTTATTATGATACCAGTGTTGATCCAAGGCCCGAAGCAACCCAGCAATGACATTGATGTGTACCTAAGGCCATTAGTTGAAGAACGTTTATAGTTGTGGCACCAACCCGGCATACGTGTGTGGGATGAGCACAAGCAGGAAGAATTTGACCTCCGAGCGTTACTTTTCATAACAATCAATGATTGCCCTGCTCTTAGCAACCTTTTAGGACAGACAAACAAGGGATACAATGTATGGACACACTATTTAGATGAGACTGAAAGTATATATTTGTAACATTGTAAGATGAATGTTTACATGAGGTATCGTTGATTTATTTTTCCCAATGATCCCATAAGAAAGAGAGCCAAGCATTTAACTGGTCAGGCATGTGACCAGTCGAAGCCTAAGGAACGTACTGGTGCTGATGTATTTGACATGGTCATGGATTTGGATCAAATAATAATCTTTTGAAAGGGTCAGGGCAGACAATCTGTTCCAAAGGACGCTAACGGACACGCACCCATGTGGAAGAAGAAATCTATATTTTAGGAGCTACCCTATTGGAAATTCCTAGAGGTCTACTCTGCAATCAACGTGGTGCATGTGACGAAGAATCTTTGCGTGAACCTGCTAGGCTTGTTGGGCATGTATGTGAAGACAAAAGATACACCGGAAGCACTGAAGGACCAACAACGTATGAATTACCCAAAAGGCATGCATCTAGAATGGTTTCTAGGTCTTGCTAGCTACCCTCTTACCAAACAAGAGAAGGAAATATTTTTTGAATGCTTCAGCAGTATCAAGGTTCTGTATGGCTTCTCGTCGAATATAAAGGGAATAATAAATATGGTAGAGACAATGATGTGTAATAATGTATTAAATATTTTATGTAACTGTGTTCTAAAAACTCAGAAGAAAACATTTATGTAATGTATTGTTCCCGAGCATTCTGAATAGTTCCCAAGGCAATCTTTTTCATCTTTAGTCCCGGTTGGAGACACCAACTGGGACTTAAGGGGTTGCGTCAGGCTGGGGTAGACACGAGCATGTTTAGTGTCGGTGGTGTCTCCAACTGGGACTAAAGATGAACCTGTAGTCCCCATCCGGGACTAAACGTGAGTGTCGACACTATTTCATAAGTGGTAGCACTATTCCAGTGAGTGGCAACATTATTTTGGTGCGTGGCAGCACTATGATAGGGGTGAGTGTCGACATTATGTCGTGAGTGTTAACACTACGTTGTGCTACTCAATCTATAAATAGGCATCCTTGTGAAGCTATCAACTTCAAACAATATGGTGTGCGAGAGTAGGGAGAACACTACGACCAGCTTGAGTGAGATGCCGGCGGAGCCTAGTCCTCCGTCATCTCGCTTAATCTAGCCATAGAGGCACTCCCTAAACTAAGAAATTAGTTAGTTCTCCCTGGCGTATTGATCTAGCTAGCAAAGTTATGAACTGCAAGATATTAGGGAGTCACTGAGGCCTGACGATGAAGATTCGATCTCCAAACGGCTAGAAGCAGATGTCACATCGCATGTTGTCCACCTCAACTGTGTAAGCGTCGGTGGATTCTTCTAGCCGTTTGGAGATCAGATCTAGATTAGCAGAAATTCGAGAAGTTATAAACTACAAGATGGTTTTAGTCATATTAGGGAGAACACTACGACCAACATCAGGGAGATGCCTACGGATCTAGTCCTCAAGCATCTCTCTGAAGCTGGCCATAGAGGCATGCTGACTCGTGTATTAACGACCTCGTTGGGGAACCCCAAGAGGAAGGTATGATGAGTACAGCAGTAAGTTTTCCCTCAGTTATGAAACCAAGGTTATCAATCTAGTAGGAGCAAGGAAACACCTCCAAGGTGTTGCTATATGGACTTTGGCAGGGCGCACTACTGGCGCCAGCAGCAATGTGGAAACCTGCACAACACAACCACGAAACTTTTCCCCCAACTTACAGTGAGGTTGTCAATCTCACCGGTTTTGCTGAAAACAAAGGATTAAATGTATTGTGTGAAAGAAAGTAATAGCTTGCAGAAAGTAAACAGAAAATAGTAAACAATTGTAGATTGATGGTAAAAGAAAGGACCAAGGTCCATAGTTCCCTAGTGGTGGCTCTCCTTACGATAGATGACATATTGGGTGAACAAATTACAGCGGGGAAATTGACAAACATCGAGAAAGCAATACATGCATATACTAATCATCTTGACTCCTATGAGACTCGATTGGGCATTACAACATTATACATAGACCGTAATCCAACTGCATCTATTACTAATAATCCTCCTTCAGGTTATCATCTGAACCCCCTCCAGTAATAAGTTGCAAGCAACAGATAATTGCATTACGCATTGCGTGTAAAGTAAACAATACGATTGTTCTATGAACAAAGGATTATTGTTTTCTCCCTAGTAGCAACAACACATCTAGTACCTTAGAGATTTCTTTCACTTCCCCGGATTACTAGAGGCATGAACCCACTATCGAGCATAAATACTAACTCTTGGAGTTGCTAGCATCTACCTGGCCAAGATAGCTACTAACAATGGAAAGCATGCAAGATCACAAATAACAAAGACATGATGGAATCAATAATCAATCTGAAATAGCATCTCAATATCCATCGGATCCCTGCAAAGACAACATGTAGGATTACAAATAGATGATCTTGATCATGAACGGAGCTCACAAGATCTAAACATGATAGCACAAAGGAGAAGAACCAGCCATCTAGCTACTACATGGACCAGTAGTCCAGAGATGAACTACTCACGCATCACACTAGATGCTTGCATGATGATGAAGAAGGCCTCCAGGGTGAACTCCCCTCTCCGGCAAGGTGTCAGGAAGAGCTTCAGATCCCTCCCGATCTAGGGATGGAGTTGACGGTGGCTACAGACTCTTTCGTGGAATTTTGATCAAGTACTTAGGGTTTCTGTATCGGAGGCATCTTATATGCGAAAGGGGAGGCCAAGGGGGTGCCCGAGGTGGCCAGACCACCCCCTGGTGCGGGCCAGGCTTGGCCGCGTGGCCAGGTGGTGTGGCCGGCCCCTGGCCCCTCTCCGTCTCGTATTCTGGATCCGTGTCCCCCTCGGTGAAAAACTGACTTTGGCTTTTGTCCCGTCCAATTCCGAGAATATTCATTTTCTGACTTTCCTAGAACCAAAAACAGCAGAAAACAGGCAGCTGGCACTGTGGCTCCTGTCAATAGGTTAGTCCAAGAAAGCGTATAGAAAGTACTCCAAAGTGTGGACAAAACATAAGAAAGCAGATAAAACCAAGCATGGAACATCAAAAATTATGGATACGTTTGCAACATATCAAGGCACTCCCTATCCAGCAAAAAACTGGGACTAACACTCGAGACATTTATTATTATTAAACCAGGACTAAAGGCCCCCCTTTATTCATACTCATGTCTAGCCCTATAGTACATAGCTTCAGGGTCATCTTCGTCTTCATCATCGTCAACATCGCTAGGCGCACACGACTAGATCCTCAGCCCAGCCATGGCATATTCTAGGGGCACCTTCCACTCCGGCCTCGGATTCACAGCGCGCGGGGGTGGGGGCTCCTGGATGACGACGCCGCTACGACCACGACCTTCACCACCACCACCCTTCTTGTGGCTCTACGGTGGGACAAAGTGCGGGCACCGCAGGCGAGGATGATCTCCCTGGGCGATGTAGCACATCACGCCGACGATAGTCTGGTTCGCCCACCACAGGCGGCGGCCGGCTTCATTATAGTTCACCGAGGCGGGCCGTCACCCTCATACCTGGTGAATTCCCTTTCCTGTCGGTTAATGAAGAAGGCATTCCAGGTGTCATAGTTGTCAGGATCCCAATGGAGATCCATCCGCTGCTCCATTGTGAGCTCGAGGTATAAGTGGTTCGTGATGGTCGCCTGGCGTGCGGAACCTTGAGGCACAAGTGGGATAGGAACCCCTCCAACACTCAGCATCCAGTCAGCGGGCAGCCGGTACCCCGACGGGCATGGGTAGCTAGAGGCTCACAGCGCCTCGATCTCCTCGAGGGTCAGAATTTCCCAGTATGTGGTGTCCATTGTTGTGAGAGGGGAAGGTGTGGATGTGTGTGAATGGCCATGGCGGTCGGCCTAGATATAGAGGGAAAGGGTGGGAAAACATGGCGGGAAGCGGAGAGAAATGGCGGGAAAGCATGGCTCGTGTCTTGACGGCTCTAAGAATGGCGGAAAATATCTTTAGCCCCGGTTATTTCCTCCAACTAGGACTAAAGGCCCCTAAAATGTATGGATGGTATATTAAGATTTCTTAATTTTTTTGATAATAATAGACATATTATTTGTATTATTTGGATTTATTAAATAGGAGCTATGAATTTCCCAAGTTATAAATGTTTTTGAATTTAAAAAGTTACAAAATAATAGTGAATGCATGATATAAAGAGATGTATGGATGATATATTATGATTCCTTATATTTTTCTGATAATAATAATAGACATATTATTTGTATTATTTGGATTTATTAAATAGCTGCTATGAATTTTAAAAGTTATAAATGTTTTTGAATCTAAAATGTTACAAAAAAATAAGTAAATTACAAAATTTTCTAATTGATTTTAGTTATATAAACTAAAAAATAAGTAAATTACAAAAAGAACTTCTATTTTAGAAAATAGAAAATATTTTTGGATTAGTTATTAAATTCAAACACTTTTCATGTTGAAAGTTTTATCAAATCCAAAAATATGAAAAAAATAGTGAATGCATTTTGATGATGCAAACATATGTATGGATGATATATTCAGATTCCTTATATTTTTATGATAATAATAGACATATTATTTGTATTATTTGGATTTATATAATAGGAGATATGCATTTTCCAAAGTTTTCTAATTGATTTGAATTAAAATAAGAAAATTTACAAAAACACCTCTAGTCCCGGGTCTTTACTGCACCCGGGACTAGAGGGTGGCTCAGAGAGTGAAAACTAAAGCGCCGAAAAACCCTCTAGTCCCGGGTTAGGGATGCACCCGGGACTAGAGGGGGGTCTTTAGTCCCCCTGGCTTCTAATCCCGGGCCGTGGCTTAACCCGGGACTAAAGGTCCATCCCTTTATATACTCGTGCCCGCCCCTGGCCGTGCCCACCCGCACTTAGCGAATTGGACGAGGAAGACGAAGACGCTGACGTAGAGATGAAGGGGAGGTGCTGCCCGATTCCCGTGTCGTCGCCCTCGTCTCCAGCCGCCTCGCCATACCGCCTCACCGTGCCTCCGTGCAGCCGCCTCACCGTGCCGCCGCGCGCCTTACCACCGACCTCGCCGCCGCGGTACATATATAGTTTTTAGTGTAGAAATTTATTAGTAGTAATATGTCTATTTTATTTGCTAGAATATTATTGTAGAAATATATATATTTGGTAGAGTAATATGTCTATTTTAGGGTTTTATAGTTTATGTCTATTTTAGGGTTTAGTGTACAAATATGTCTATTATAGAAATAAATTTGTGGTAGAGTAATATGTTTATTTTAGGGTAGAGTAATATATTTTGGTATAGTAATATATTTGGTAGAGTAATATATTAATATGTCTATTTTTCTAACTTGTTTTACCTTTCTTTCTGGAATAGTTAAGTGATGGATCATCACACCGACGACGAAATTCTTGAGAGCATGATAAGAGGTGAAATTCCTCTTATTACTAGACGTGAAGATGTTGTAGACGAGGGCATAATAATAGGTGAAGATATTATAGACGAGGACGAGATATCGTCATTTCTAAATCAATCTGATGATAGACATCAGCTAGAACTGATGGATGAAGGGAAAACAAACAAAAATGATGGCCCCTCGACAACAAGCGGCGAGGTATATATATTAAGCCTCTTGTGACTAGATGCATTAATTGATCTGGATATATATATTAATCACTCTCTATTCTTCTTTTATCCCTCCGGATCGAGCAAATCGACTGTTAAAATGAAATGAGGCCTGACCAAAAAGTTGGATGGTAATTAAAGGTTCACCATCGACGTAATAGATGATAATGGAGAACCTATTGATCCAGAAAAGCACGCCAAGATGTTTTTAAATCAATGCGAGGTCAGTGTTAGGGACAACCTCCCGATCACCATTCAAAACTGGAATAAGTCAAAGAAAAAAGGTGAAGAATTCACTAGTTATTTCACCGATGATGCCAAAGATGACATTTGGCAAAAGCTCATAGCACATCTCATACTACCTCTAGAGTATGAAGAATTCGAGGCAGATGGTACTACCCCAAGGCCGGCTGGCTTGAAAGAGGAGCAAAATTCAAGGAGTGGGCTCTATCGAAGATGGGCGAGCTGTATCGGAACAACAAGAAAGTTTTATACACGAAGTTTGTCGCGAAAAAAGAAAATTGCAGACTTCAAAAGAGAATACGAGAAGTTGAGAGAACAGCGGCCCGATTTTGTAAAGTACAAGCTATCTTCTGTAGCCAAGTCAAAGTCGGAAAAGAAAGCGATAAATACATCCAAAAAGAAATACCACCATAAAATGGGGACAAGTGTCTAGAAGAGTGTCATGCCTAAGTGGGAAGCTATGGAGGCCGACATGAGGACTAGAGGGATCACTCCAGGTACAGATGGATGCTTGACAGGTCAAAGCACTGGTGGTACGGGCACGGGGGAAGTTGAACCCAGAAACAAGGGTGACAATTTTTCAAAAAAAATTCTAACACCCTCCAGAGCAATTGTTCAAGCAAATGCCAATGATCAAGCGGGATTGTTTCGGCCCGATGGAGAGAACGACGAGCTGACACGCGCCCTCTGGAATCCTGAAAAAGGTGTACGAACATGAGGCAAAGGCGCTGGTGTTACGTGGAAGAAAGGGTTTCTCGAGTACGATGACAGTTACAGAAGTCATAAGATAAAGAAGGACCGGATCAGGAAGATAGAAGAGGACCTAGCTGGGATGAAGAAGCTGGTAGAAGAAATTAGCCAAAAGTCATCTCAACTGCATGATGATGATCCTGCAATGGATCATAGCCAGCAGAGAAGCAGCATGGCTTCCACAGAGGTCCGACCTGATGATCAAGCACTGCTGGATGATGCACTGGAGCCTCTCTACCCCGTGGATGATGTTAGAGAGATGACACAATGTGAGCTACATCAGCCAATGAACAACATGTCCTTCAAGGTGGTGATCGGCACTTCTTTACCTTGTCTACCTGGAGCACTCCACCATTCACTTCCGATTCCACCTGGGTATGCTTGTGTCTCGGTGGATGACCTAGTGGAGGATTTTGCGGACCTAGAGATTGACATCACTACACCTGTAGGACTTAGGAAACTGGGAGATGTCAAGCGCCACATCATTCTATGGAGGAAGAAGTACATCAAGTTTCCAGGCTCGACGCCAAGGCCACCGACTCCAAGGAATCCAAGTCCACCATCCCTCGACGAGAGGGATATTGATCGTCAACCTTCAAGTCCTCCATCCCTCGACAAGAGGGATGTCGATTGCCACAGTGCGAGTACATCTCGATCTCCACCTCCGCCTCTACCCCCGACTAAAAATGGATGGTCGTCCCTATCCCACGCCCCACTTAGAACAAAGGTCATAGTACGGCGAGGATAGCCGACATCTCACCAGCTCTTCCGAAGAGACCTTATGACATGACGGAAAAGGAAAACGCCGCGATATCGGCTGCCCAGACTAAGGCTTTTTTTGCACCAAAAAAGCCCGAGCCAAAGCAGGTATTTACTGAAAAACAAAAAGTGGGCTAAGTCCTTTCTTGAGCAACCATCCCAAGTATCGTTGAATCTAAAATCGGACTATGACCCCAAAATTATTAAGCAAGCAAAGAACAAAAAAATAACAAGTGCACAAAGAGGGAAACAAGTTACCCAACTCGCACAACAGAAGATTCAATCGCCCCCCCTGCTCAAAGTGATTTCAGATACCGACAAGGCCTTCAAAGACGAAATGGACAACCCCAGAGCTAGGTCTGCCACTGCACTAATGGGAATCACTGTAGTGAAGGCCAAAGAACTTGCTATGGAGGCAGGTATGTCTCTTGGTCAATTTGTAGACTATGAAGATACGCCAGTGGGTCAGGTAGTACGGCGATATGTCAAAGGGGAGCCTCTAGTCAGTCGTGAGGAGCTCACGCGTCTATCAACACATATGCAAAATCTGCATGATTGGTACACTGCGCAAACAGAGAAAAGGCACCAAAAAGAATGGTTTTCGGGGGCCGTTAGAAAGGAGCATCACTTCAAAGAGTACTCGATACAGGTTCAAATGACCGAACTATTTTAGTTATACAATCAGCGCACCCTCAACAAATCTATCCTTGGCTGTTATTGTCTGTAAGTGATTTATTTCTGTAATTAAGTCTGTAGATCAGCTAGTTCATTTCATGTAATATATTATCTTGACTATATATCCTTTTATACAGTATTACATTCTATAGAATGAAGATGCTTGAATGCAAAAGAGCAAGAATATATGATGTTGGGTTTATTGACCTATATATCGTTAATGAATATATGTTACACAATCACCACGAGGACGTGGAGGATGATATGTGCAAGTTTTTAATTGAGCATAATTTCTTCAAGAACATACTATTTCCTTACAACTTCAAGTGTGTGTTTCTATCTTGTACACATTCTTTTTTAAGTGTAATTGATGAGTTATGCATGTATGCTTATGTAAACGTCCGTGGGTTCCACTGGATCTTGCTAAACATTCAAGTTGACATGTCCCTAGTTGAAGTCCACGACTCATTAAGTTGGGACCAAGAGAAGTGGAGTGATATGAAAGCAATTATCCATACGCAATTTCAATAATTATCGCATTATATCAACCTCTTTCGTTCATTTCCTGATATCAAGTAACTAATAACTCCTTTGTTCATTTTCTTTGCCGAGCAGGTGTTGGACATGGTTCAAACAGAAAATAGATGGTCCATTCAAAGATGAGCTAACTTATAAAACAGTGAAGGGCTTGTAGTACCCACCGGGGACTCATTTATGTGGATTCTACGTCTGCGAGTACATTCGCGAGTTGCCTAGTGAGCGGAAAGTTGATTCACATTATATTCACAGTTCGTGGGAGAATCTAGAGCCAGAACAACAGGTACGAGCAATTCAAGAGGAACTGGAGGGAATTCTGATGAAGGAGGTCATTGATGTAAATAGAGAACATTATACGGAGGACGAGGAACTCGATATGCCTTAGTGATCTTCATGTAGTTGATATGATATATCATCAATGACCGTGTAATTTCAAACATTTCCTTCTTTTATACATATATATATGATTGAATATTGTATATGCATGTATGCTCGCAAGAGATCGAATATTAATTATATATGCATCAACGTGTATTGTGTATGTAGTAGCGTAGAATAAGTGTACGAAACATGTTTGAAATTATAGTGAAACTCAAATAAAAAAAGGAACGAAATGGAAAAAACAAAATGAAAACACAGAATCTCTATCGCGGTAGAGAAACACACGAATCTCTACCGTGGCAGGAACCAGTATAGTCCCGGGTGGTGTTACAACCCGGGACTAGAGGGGTGCCGCCCCCAGCCGCGCGAAAACTACCACGTCATGGACTCTAGTCCCGGGCCGTAGCCAACTGGGACTAGAGACAGGGGCCTCTAGTCCTGATTTGGCAGTCCCAGATCGAAAACCGGGACTAGAGCCAGTTCCGGACCGGGACTAGAGTCCCTTTTTCCACGAGTGTCTCAAGGCAATGGTGATATTGAGCCCATATATCAAGCAAACATCTCACACGTACACAAATGCATGCCTACTAAAAAAATCTTATCTCGTGAAGGTAGAAACAACTAATATTAATCGAGGAGCAATCACATCCATCCATATAAATAGATTTGGTACCCATTGAGATAGAAACATCAATCGAAAGGAAGAGCACCTATGTTCCTTGGAGCTGCCCTGCTAGGACCATTGGCTTATCCCTGACCTATGGAGAGAACTAGAATTCACTGTCATGTAAAACCATAACTTTATCTGGAATAGGAAAACAAAAATGAAAAGGCCATATATCATATGGCATCATGTTGCAAGTCTGGAATAGACAACTCGACTATTTTGTACCGGTATGCCTGCACAAGATAATATATGGAACTTACCGCCAATATTCTATGTCTAGGAGAGAGAGATGATGATATTCCATACAACAGGCAGGGTATGACCTAGAGCTTAGATTTGAGGATTGATTTTAAGACTTTAGGAAAAAGTAAAAGTTGATTGAGTATAAGTCTCTCATTCTATAATTTATATTGTATTGTTCTGAGTAATCTTGGAAATGTGGACCGAGGCTGAGCATGGTGGTTGGGACCGGGTGATGCGCCCCATCCCGCGAGGTTCGAGTCTCCGCACTCACAACCTGGTGTGTATGCACAATTCTCTAACTAAAATACAATGGGATTCTCCCCCTCCTCTCTAGTTTTTTTAGTTATCTTGGAAACTGAGATTTATTGGATGTTTTGTAAGAGACGTGTTCACTCTTCAAACGAAGATCAATCTAGTCCAACAAAGATATCTTTTCTAGCATCATTGAGAAGGAGAGTACTACCATGTAAACCATCATGTATATTTTAATAATTGTTTTATCACTTCCCAAACACCCAATAAATTTAAGCATAACCATACTTGTATTTACCACACTAATAGATAAGTACTTACTTTGCTATATTAGCTTGTGAAATACAAAACAAACACCATAGCATAAAATTTTATATTATGCTATTTCAAACAAATGTAAGTGCCAAATCTTGATTGTTCATCACCGAGGTCATGCGAGCACATCTTTATATCCTCCTGTAGTCCATAACTTGTCCATTCATTTTCTAGATAAAAAAACATGAGAGATGCACCGCTAGTGTAATTGGATCAAGAATATCCCATTTTTGCTTATCATCACCAAAATTTATTGTTTAGGTATGCCTGGGTGAATAGGTATTTCACAACCTGGTGTGTATGCACAATTCTCTAACTAAAATACAACGGGATTCTCCCCCTCCTCTCTAGTTTTTTTAGTTATCTTGGAAACTAAGATTTATTGGATGTTTTGTAAGAGACGTGTTCACTCTTCAAACGAAGATCAATCTAGTCGAACAAAGATATCTTTTCTAGCATCATTGAGAAGGAGAGTACTACCATGTAAACCATCATGTATATTTTAATAATTGTTTTATCACTTCCCAAACACCCAATAAATTTAAGCATAACCATACTTGTATTTACCACACTAATAGATAAGTACTTACTTTGCTATATTAGTTTGTGAAATACAGAAAAAACACCATAGCATAAAATTTTATATTATGCTATTTCAAACAAATGTAAGTGCCAAATCTTGATTGTTCATCACCGAGGTCATGCGAGCACATCTTTATATCCTCCTGCAGTCCATAATTTGTCCATTCATGTTCTAGATAAAAAAAACATGAGAGATGCACCGCTAGTGTAATTGGATCAAGAATATCCCATTTTTGCTTATCATCACCAAAATTTATTGTTTATGTATGCTTGGGTGAATAGGTATGCAGGGGCAGACAAATGAAACTGTCCCAAAATCAGATACCATATTCTTTAGGAAAATGTACCTTTGTTCATAATGTCATCCTTTTGTGCTTATATATCCTTGAGAAGTTGTTGGAATCTAGGTGTCCTATCTGATGGAAGTGGGCAAGATACCACGAGTTTGCCTTTCATCATGCTGCTAAATGTTTTATGCTATCAAGAGATCACATTAGAGAGCTAAGATGAAAAATACTTATCTACCAATTCTGTAAAGAAGAAGTCGGGCTACACGATGCCTGTAATCATGAATGTAGATCTGGATCTTCTACCATGAATTCACTAAGTTTTCTTGAGCAAAGACCATTGTTGGCTATTGCATTCCAGTTATGACTTTAAGATTGGTATTGTATCATCTAAGTAGTTATACTTGGAAGGATTGGAATTCTAAGAACTTGGAAAATAGAGGAGCAATAATATTTTCAAAGAAAAATATCATGAACCAAATATATTATCGACATGGTAACTATCCTTTTCGCAAATATAAATACTGTATCGACATGGTCCTACATAGCTAAGAATGAAACTGACATTGCAATACAAACTAAGCATCTCCCTGTATAAAAAAGGGATGGCTCACAATATTTTTTTGGTAGCAACTTTCTGAGGTACCACCTCTTTCTTTTTTTCTTCAGTGAAACTTTGAACGCCCCAATGCCCTCATAATATTATTTTCTAGCAAGTAATATTTTAAAGGGATTTCTATTTTTTGCCCCTGGTTCATTAGTTGTACTCAGTTTTACCTAGCCGCTTAGTTTTTCCTCACTTTTTCTCTCCCTCCATTCCGAAACCCTCACATGCGCTCGGAAGGGGGGGGGAAGCCGTTAGGTTAAAGACTTGACCGTTACATGCTGACCGGTGGGACCGTGTTGGGGCGGTTTGTGCGTGGAGCGTTACGTTACGTCGCCTCGACCGTTACATGCTGACAGGTGGGGCCAGGATACACAGCGGACCAGCCATCCATCTCTCGCTGATTATGGGGGACGTGGTGTGCGACCATGTGGGCGCGTTTGGCGGTTACGTGCGCCCTGTCGCCTAAATTGGAAGTTTTATTTTTTGTTATTTTTATGATGGCCTTTTTAAGAGCGTTTTCCCCTCTCTCTCTCGCTAACAATTGTGTTTTTGCCCAAAAAGGTAGCGAATCTAGAACAGCTTCTCTCTTCATTCATTGTTCCTTTTGCCCTTGTTTTTCCCCTAATTCGGTAGCAAATCTAGACCAGCAAAACTAACCAGCACCATAAATAAATTCAATAAACAGAGCAGATGTAGACAAAGCAGCTAATATAGGTTATATAGTATGGTACTTAACGAGGTTCGACTATTAGGCTGCTCAGCAGCAGCAGCAGACAAGCTCAACACAAACAATACAAAAGAAGCTGCTTTACAGCAGCAGCAGCAAATCAGTGGCCCCTTATGGCCTCTACCAGGAGGGCCTCCGCCTCATCTACTTCTTGCTGCCCAGTCCCTTGACCTTGGGCGCCTTGGGCTTGATCGGGGGCATGCGACCCTCCTCAATAGCCACCTTCTGGAGGTTGCGGAGGTGAAGACCGAGCGCCTGGTGCTTGGCTATGAAGCTGTGGATGTTCACGGACCCGCCGCAGGTCATGACGTCCTCGGCATGCTTCACGAGGGAGTTGAAGCCCGTGGCGCGGAGCCTCCAGGTGGAGAAGAAGGGGCACCTATACATGTCATCGACGAAGAAGTTGTTGTATTGGCCGGACTTCAGCCTCCTCAGCACATGACGAGTCTTGGTGTCCTTGGACTCGTCGTCGCTGCGAACATCGCTGCTATTCTCCTGTTCAAAAAACAGTAGAGTGCAATAAGGACATGATTGAGATACTTTGATTATCGGGATTGATTATTTGCATAAAATAACCGATTGAGATCTCCGGATTATTCTCCAAATCTCAAACCAAATTGAATACTGATCCCAACTACGAACAGGGGGGTTCAAATACGAACAGGGGGGTTCATCGAAATACGAGATCTAACACAAGAGGATTAGCTACTATAAAAATACGAACAGCCAAGCCCTAATAGCATACGATCTAGCATCCAATGATGGGAACGGGGGAAGAACAAGGGAAGGGGAGAAAACCCTGGTTACCTCCAACCATGGGTCGGCGATGCTGGTGTCGTAGGGGTTCTCCGGCCTTATGTAATCAACCTCCTTGTAGGGGTGCCAGCCGAGCAGGATCTGCCCGAGACCGGCGGGGGCCTCCTCGCCGACAGCTATAGCGGATACGGGGAAGGGGACAGGGGCCTCCTCGTCGGTGGCCTTGGAGGCGCCGATGGCCACCACGTTGTTCTTCTCCATCGCCGGCATGGTTGGGGTTTTCTTGGGGGTTTGTAGAAGGTGATGGGACAGTGGAGACAGTTGAGTGAGCGAGTGAGTGATGAGTGAGAGTGAGTAGGCCTCTATTCAAGGAGAAGGGAAGCGACGTTTCGTTGCACTACCGTGCACCGCGTAACCGCGTATGCTACTGCACCGTGCACGGCCACACGTGTCCGCTACCGTCCCGTGCACCGCACACGCGTACCGTGAGTCACGTTTTTTCCCTCGTGTCTAACCCTAGTGACTCAGTTGTACTCAGTTTTTCCCTCGAGTGTAATACTGGCAGTTTGGTTGTACTCAGTTTTACCCTCCAGTACTAACACTATCGTGTGCAATATACTCAGTTTTACCCTCCGGTGGCTGGTCAACAGAGAGTCAATGAATAGGCTTTAGCTAGCTAATTGAGTCATTTTATGCACAACAAATTCAAAAAGAACAAAACATAGTGGCATCTACCCAGGTAGTCTTATTATATGACCTGCCACCACAAGAAATATATATAAACCAAGTTTTAACCTAAATCACCACTTCTCAAATCACCTACTATCTATAAAGGTTCATGGCTTTCTACTCAAGCCTCTTCCCAAAACATCCCTCCCTAAAACATAGTTTGTGTGAATGAGAAAATAATTGTCAAACTGGTGTATATTTGAATTTCAAATAGTTTGGTGCATGCCAAGATGTATTTTATTGTATAAAAGACGCATTTTCCATTTTTTAAATCTTTTTCTATTTTCTATTTTGAATCCCTTTATCAGTCTTGTCCTTGGTTTTTAAGTTCTACTTAGGTTTGCCCTTGGTTCTTAAGTGCTACTCAGTTTTTCCCTCTCTTTGTGTCAATCTCTCGCACATGTGCTCATCTTTGCGGTTACGCTCTGATTGGTCGAGACAGTTGTCACACGGATCGTGCCCACCAATCGCTGATCCTCTGTGATCTAGCAGACAAGATAACCCCTATATCTGGCGGGGGGCACCCCACTATCCATGCAAAATAACGAGTAGGCCACCGGTACTTTAACTCCATAAACAAATGAACTTGAATATAATTTGAAGGGAACGTGTTCGAAGGTGTATAATTTGTGTATTACATTCCACTCTATGAAAATGATAATCTCTCAAGATTTTCTTAGCATAATATTATCACGTATTAAGTGCGATTTCAAAGAGTTCAAATGTGTATAATTTTTGTATATGCAAGTTTATGCATTACATTCCACTCTATGAAAATTGGGGGAGAAAACTATAATCTCTCAATATTTTGCAAGCACATCATTATCTCGTTATTAAGTGCGATTTCACAGTGTTCAAAGGTTTAAAATTTTCATATATGCAAGTTTATGCATTATATTTCACTCCATGGAAATGATAAATGATCAGGATTTTATTAGCACAACATTATCATGACCTAAGTGCAATTTTAAAGAGTCCAAAGGTGTATAATTTTTGTATATGCCAGTTTATGCATTACATTCCACTATATGAAAATGATAATATCTCAAGATTTTCTTAGCACAACATTATCACGTATTAAGTGCAATTTCAAAGAGTTCAAAGGTGTATAATTTTTGTATACGCAAGTTTATGCATTATATTTCACTCCATGGAAATGATAATCTCCCAAGATTTTCTTAGCACAACATTATGACGTATTAAGTGCGATTTCAATGAGTTCAAAGGTGTATAAACTTTGTATATGCAAGTTTATGCATTACATTCCACTCTACGAAAATGGGGGAGAAAATAATAATCTCTCAAAATTTTGTTAGCACATTATTATCATGTATTAAGTGTGATTTAAAAGTGTTCAAAAGTTTATAATTTTCGCATATGCAAGTTTGTGCATTACATTCCACTCTATGAAAATGATAATATCTCAAGATTTTCTTAGCACGACATTATCACGTATTAAGTGCGATTTCAAAGAGTTCAAAGGTGTATAATTTTTGTATACACAAGTTTATGCATTATATTTCACTCCATGGAAATAATAAATGATCAGGATTTTATTAGAACAACATTATCATGTCCGAAGTGCGATTTAAAAGAGTTCAAAGGTGTATAATTTTTGTATAATTTTCGTATATGCATTACATTTCACTATATGAAAATGAAGCAACGGCACGGGCGCGGGCGCGGGGTTGGCTCGGGGTCCCATCTTGCAACGCCAACCTGGGTAAGCTATGGGTCCGGCGCTCATGTGGATAAGCTGTGGGTCCGGCGCTCACGTGGATAAGTTGTGGGTCTGATGCTGATCTGGATAAGTTGAGAAAGGTGTCTACTACGAGAATCGACTGAACACGGTCCCACTTGTCAGCATGTAACGGTAAAGGTACACTACGGGACCTGACAGAACGTGGTCGTACTTGTCAGCACGTAACGGCGGGGGTCACTATGGGACCCGACTGAATGCGGCCCCACTTGTCAGCACGTAACGGCAAGGCTGACAAACGGCGAGTTTCAGACCATGTGAGAGTTTCGAAGAAGGAGATGGGCAAAAGTGAGGAAAAACTAAGCGGCTGGGGAAAACTGAGTACAACTAACGAACCGAGGGCACAAAAATAGAAATCCCTATTTTAAATAAAACAATGAGAGAAAATAAAGGCCGATTAGTATTCTAAGCCGAACAATGATGAGAGAAAATAAAGGACCGTTAGTTAGTAAGACTCACCATGTTGTACCTGAAATCATTTGAAGCCACAATGAAGAACTACTCCTTCTCATCGCTCGGCCTGGTGAATGAACGACAACCACAAATTGGAAAAAAACAGAGAAATAAAACAATTTTTACAAAAGCAATAACGATCATCGAGTAGAGAAAAAAGGATAGGAGAGGGACAACAATGGATTTAACCTCTGCAAAGGAGAATGGACAATAGCGGCTGTGATTTTGATCACCGGATCTGGCAACCCCGTGAGTCATGGATCGTTGTGCCACTTCCCTTGTGCTTCTCCTTGCTTCCTTCGATGGCGACCTAACAGCGGCAGCCATACGAGATAGATTGGGGAGTATACAAGAAATTCTTTAGGGATGGAGGCAAGAAGTATTTGACAGGGAGCCTCGAATCCTTACTTTCAGTGCTCATTGAACCAGTGGAGGAATTTCTTGGGTGCTTAACTCGATGGATGGCCACCTTTGTGACCTGCCCCGCACTTCTCCACCTCATCTGATTTGCGAACTATGCATCGCACCTCTCTGCTCTTCCTGATCTGAGGAGAGAAATAAGGTAAGGGGAGTTTCGCAGATGGATTTGACCTCACATAAGGAGAACAAACGACAACGATAGCGATGTTGACCACTGGATCTAGTGTTTCCATGGACTGTGCATGGCTACACCGCTTCCTGTGTGCTCCTCCTTGCCCGCCTTAGACAGTTCCGAAGACGGAGGCGGTGGACCTCGATCTTCCACCTCATGCAATGAATGGGGGTGGTTCTATAGTACACGAAGAATTTACGCCGGTCATCGCTCTCCACACAAAAACCTAAGTGTCTCAATGGGTCGGCAGCAAAATAGAAGCCTATTGGGGCTTCTATCTCAAACAACGATCGCCACAAGTTGACCCATAGGAACCGACCCCAAATCAATGTCGTTTCCCATAGAACCGCTCCACTAACCCCACCCCGACGCCTCAGTCCTCACTGCAGCGACACACATTAGGCAAATAGGCCCACAACTAACGACGTTGCCCCAAAAACAGCCCAAGAAACCGTCTCACCAACATAAAACGCCGGAAACAATGACATAGCTGCAAAACCAGGGAGCTTAGAGCTCCTTAGGGATGTAGAACAAGTTGTTCACTATTGAAGACTTACTAAAGATCGGTTTGAATACCGATCAAACTGCATTTGACCACAATAAAGAGTTTACATAGATGTAGAAATCCTTTGCGAAAATCATCAACCAGGAGGTCATTTCGGAGACCGAGATTTTCTATTCCAATGATGGCATACTAGAAAATGCCGGCTCTTGCCCGAATGTGGGCTTTTCCTTTCAAGCCAATACCAGGTATGCTTGTTTGACTAAACACTTCATGTTCCTTTCTTATTAGAGTAAATAATAGAACTAGATTGTTTCTGCTTAAACTGCTATCCATGTCACCCCGATTTTTTTCGATCATGGGGTGGACGCCGAAAAGGACACGCGACGATATTGCAACAGATCCCTGCTATCTCTCTAGGGAGGGCCTGCTACAGGCCAGGGTGAAATATTCCTGACCAAGGATTGGTGTCGCGCGCGCCGCTGTACCCCGTGTCACTAGACAGTGGATGACGTGCGCGCCACGATCCTGCTATCAGCGTACACGGGCAGGATCATGCTCTGTGAGAGGCATTCTCGGCACGAACGCCTCCGCACCCTCTGGTTGGCGGCACCCTCCAAGAGCCGACGTGGCGACTTGAGCCCATGCAGGCTACGGTTTCTCGTGTACATGGGGCCCTCTCAGAGCCAACGTGGCTTTGTGATCCTATGCCGGTCGCGGTTTCTAGCGGGCGTATGGCTAGTCCAGCACCAACGTGGTGTCGTAGCCTCTAGCCGTATGCAGTTACTCGAGGTCGGAGAGCCCACGTGGCATCTTAGATGGTAGACGTTCGTGTGTTCTCATGTTAAGGTCATACGGTGGGTCCCATTACTACACGCGCTGGCGGCTTAGACGGTAGACGTTCGTCGGTTCGCGCGTATGTCTACGGTCTAGCTGACAGCGCCATCCCTCACCATCCAAGCATTCTCATAGATGAGAGTCGAGTTGGCACCGTTATCTTTCGGCGTAGACGATGGTGGGTCCTAGGTACGTGGACCCTCGGTGCGATGACTAGCATTTAGCCTATAAAATACTCCTCCATCTTCGTGATTTCTCGCATCAATTTAGTTGGTTCATATTACCTTCCCTGCACGTTGTTCTAGAAGAGACACCACTTGCTCCCCCCAAACGATGGCTTTGTCATATCTGACGCATTTGGGGGTGACGGTGTGCTTCTCTATAACACAATGAGCAGCGGAAGAGTAGGTTCGTTCCTTTGTAGGTACAACGTAGTGATAGCCAATGAAGCACATCCCCGGACTCAAGTTGGCGGCATGTCCTCTCGCTGGATGTACGTGTGAACCCCATCAACGGGGAGAAGCAGGAGCTGCCCCGATCGGTGGCACGGCATCGACGAGGAGCACGAGACAGCAGATAGCTTCGCGACAGAGTGATGTCCTCCACTGGCAGCATATGCGGGAACAACGTACATGAGGAGAAGCAGCCACAACAACGAAGGTGAAGATCGCTCTGACGGGGAGAAGGACCGCCGTCGGCGGCATGCCCTCTCTCCGTGACGTTCGCAAGTACGTCATGCGTGAGGGGAAACAACCTGGGGCACGACGTTAACGACGAGACCGTAGACGTCAAGGAGGCTCCACGACGGAGCGACGCCCTCCCGCTGTGATGTACGCGGGAGCCGTGTCCATTGGAAGAAGCGGCTACCACATCGACGAGGAAGCCCACGTCGATGGCGAGAAGGACCAACGTCACGTTGTGTGTCCTCTCGTTGCAGCGTCTGCGAGAAGCGTATCGCCGAGGTGAACACGGTGACATGGACGCCACATGGACAAGGCGGAGTACAAGATTTAGTTAGCGCTATGGGATTTTGGACTGTAGTTAGGACTAGATCGGTAGGTTTAGATTAGATAGACTGTAATTAGGCTTGTAATGTGTAAAAAAATATAGAAAATATCTATCACGAATGTTATCGCTTCCTACTGACTCTGATCCCTATCCGTGTTTTTTCTTCCAATACTATATTTATACTTTATGCATTTACTTTTTTGATCGTAATGTGTACAAAAAGATATTAAAAATATCTATTACGAAAGTTATTACTGTTTCATGTGAGTAACACTTCCTATTGACTTTGCTACATATTGCATGTTTTTCTTTTTCCAATACTGTCTTTATGTTTTATGCGTTTATTTTTTTCACTACTTTCGCTAACCTAAGAGACGTGAAAAAGCTAAACAAAGTAGGTTTTACTAAGTTCAAGGTAGTCGTATGCATGCTTCCATCGTTCGTTGAGAAGATAAGAGAATTTCGAACGAGCTTCACAAGCCCCTTTCTCGGCTCTGTAGTGTACTTCAGCGTCTTAGTATTTGCACTCTATTTTTCTACGATTGTGTATTCGTGTTAAAAAAGCTTACCATGTTGCGTGTTTTGGTTCTTGATTGTAGGGTCCATCATACTTTACGCATGCCATCGTGCGACAATAATATGCCCACTGCCTCACGCAACGAGAGATCTGGCGATTCTACTCTTTGGTTTGAGTAGGAGACATCCCTTTGTAAGTCGTGTTGTGGACATTGGATGCGTGCAAACCTGTCTCTTATGTTTGAAAGTACGTGACCCAGGCGCTCGCGTAAACTGCTCTTATAGTGTCTGTAGTTTCATGTGTTAGAAGCCTAGAAGTTTAGTCTCACCTCGATACTTATAAACCCAACAATGAGTGTTCACCCAGCCAGGTTTGAGGCTTTACCTTAGAAACTCCAGTCCCTATGGGAAGGCCTTAGATATAGTTTTTAATATTACATGACAGTGTTTACTTAGTGCAATAACAGTTGCTCGGGCATACACTTGGTCAACAGTTTTTCATTGACTTGTTGTTTAACACTTTGCGTGACAAGCCACGCTCCCGGGCGTGGAGAGAAGAGTAGTAGTTATAATTAAATTGATCGTATCCATTATATACAGGGCCGTACCTGATAAATAAGAGGCCCTGTGCAAAAATAAAATTAGACTCTAGGTATAACATAGTAAGTTTTTGTTTGCAAATATAATACAGTATAAGGTACTCCCTCCATCCAGAAATAACTGATTTGACTTTGGCTAAATTCAAATATATCTATACACTAAAATACGTCTAGGTACATCTAAATCTAGACAAATCCAAGTCAGTTATTTCTAGATGGAGGAGTATTAGAAAAGAAAATTTTAAATTTTTTTATAATTTCATATGGTTATATATCCCAAAAAATAGATCTTACTAAATAGAAAATCTTAGAAGTTAGATCTCTAAATGTCTTTATTTTTGGACGATAACTGAACATTCTTTAAGCATTGTTTGAAACTACTTACTTACTCCGGTTCCGGAATCTACCATATACTACAAAGACGCAGTCAAATTTTATATATTTGACCGCTGAGCTAATTACTAAAATTTTAAAAAGCATAGTTTATTAGATACATTTGTGCCAAGATTTGACATCGAAAATATTTCATATTTTTCCTAATCATTTACATATTTCTAAAAGCAGTTGATTTTTCTAGTTCAGATCGAGGAAAATCCAAAAAAGTTATCTATTTTAAAAAATATGGAGCAGTACATCATGTTTAATTAGTTCTTCATATGTAACTTTTCCAAATATTGTTTTCACTCGCTCTTTTCTTTTGTCATTGTAGAGCTAGAGCGCTAATGAAACTTCAGTTAATTACTCCGTAAGTCAAATACTCCGTGCGAAGCTTTCCTTCATGAACCCCAAAAATTCCGCTCTGAAAATTCAGGGGCCTATTTACTTCTTGCCAAAATCCAAATTCCGAACGAAAATCTAGCGAACAATCTCTAGGGCCAATCCCCTAGGAGTATTAATTGTTGACGGTAGCTATTTATTGCTATGCTTTTGGTAATTGGAAAGAAATTAATCAGGGGAGGTGAAAAATGGAGAGCCTCCAACTTGGAGAGAGTGTGGCGTGTACGAGTAGTAGTTTAGTCTAGCTCTGTTTTGTCGCTAGATGTAGTAGTAATGCACCATTATCATGTGAACTTCAGCTAAATAAATATAAATTGGGGGCCCCATCGATTTGGAGGGTCCTGTGCTGGCGCACACCCCTGCACATGCTGCTGAGACGGGCCTGATTATATATGTATGTTCTTGCCTATTTGGAAGCTTAAAAATACATATCACTTTCATGTGTTCAGTTTTTTTATGGTTCTTGATCTGATATCGTACATTGTTTCAGGGATCACTACTGGCATCATCTGACCATACATAAATACATTGATAACACAAGTAATGATCTATTTTGTAAGTATTATTTGTTTTATGATGCTTCCATATTTATACTCTGAAAAATTGTCTACTTGCTATGAAGTTGGTTCTTTATCCGGTTAAATATCACTCTACAGACTATCTCTTGGAAAAATGTGTATCTGGTGTTATGCATCACATCTTTCGAGCCTTGATTTTCTCTACCATGATCTTAATTTGTTCTTTTTTGCTTACAACAGTTTGACACCAAGTGAAGATCAAGATCTTTGTTTAGTGTTCCGGCAAAGTTTCATGTGATTTCTGTGTAGCTAAAAATGTTTGTGCGAAACATTATGTCGATTTTTGTTTCAGCTACTAATGTTTGTGCAAAACATTATGTACATTGCATGATTGTAACTTATAAATGCCTGTGAATTTGTGTCCGTATGAAACGGCCTCTCGTATACATATCTATTGTATATACCTATATATTGCAAATATGTATTTTTTTCCAAAATCTAAAACTAGTGATGGTAAAGGACAATGCTAAAGAATTTAGTGACGGGCGTCTTAGCACTGGTAGTTACTAGTAAAACAACCAGTGACAATTTTCAAAATATAACACGTCATTATCACAAGTGCCAATAGACCTGCCCATCATATGCAAGATAGACATGACGGTCTACATGTCAGCGGTAATATAGTAATGGTAATCAGTTTAGAAGAGATACTATTAGTAGTCACGTACTCGTGATGGTCTCTTTGGAGATTAAATCCTCTGTGATTATTTACAAAGAACATCAACTCCATAATTAGTATGTCAATGGAACACTACAAATGATGGACGCATGTTATACAGACACATCGACGAGAGCTTACCGCTGACATCCACTTGTTGGTTCTGGTCGTCACTTAGTAGAGAACCATTGACATGCATAGTTCGCTGGTTAGCCCTGCCTCGTCGGCTGGAGTACCTGCATTGACGAGCAAAAATCAGGTTGGTCGTCAGCGCTAGCAGTTTGGCCGGCGAGTCTTGCCACCGTCGATGGTAAGGTGTTACCACTGACAGTATACCGATGATGAACGCCTCTATCATTGGCGATATTGATTCCTGGCTCGTCGCTGGTAGACATTTTCGTGGTAGTGTCGGTCGATACTTTGTATGCTTTCTGCTTTGTTAACCTTTGGTAAACTAATTTCACCAAAATTCATACGGAAGAGGTCAAGTTTCCATGAAGGAAAGTAAAGAGATAGGTTTGACTTCATTATTTCCCAAATTTTCTGATAGAACTCAGCCGGAAAACCATTAAGACCAGGATCTTTATTATGTTCCATCTGGAAGACCGCCCACTCGATTTCCTTCTCTGTGTAGGGCAATCAGAAAGTTGTTCTCCTCCGTAGAAACTTGAGGTATGCCATATGTTCGGGTTTCTTCTATAGAGATGGCAGATTCCTCTGAGGACCCAAATAGAACTCTATAATAATTTGTAATATAGGCCTTAAGTTGATCTTGACCCTTTGATCATGCCCTTATCTTGTATTAGAGAATGAATAAGTTTCTTCCTATGTCTGTCATTGGCAACACCATGAAAGTATCTTATATTCGAGTCTCCTTCCAGGATGAATTTAGCTCTAGATCGTTGATACCACTTGATATCATCTTCCCGTGGAAGTTTACCTATCTCTGTATTTGATTGGCCCTTTACCTCAATTTCCTATGTAGATAATAGCCTAACTTCTGCAAGGGCCTCTAATTCATCAATTAAAGCCGATAAAGTCAGTTTCTCCTTTTTGAGGATGCCATTTGTGTGTCTTTCCTATCCAGTTAAAAAAAATTCTAAGGAACGCATTTTATTTTTCCTTTTCTGGATAGGAGTGTGATCTAGACCAGTTTTTCCCACACATTATTGACCATGTCATATAAGCCATCACGCTGTAACCAGCCAAGTTCAAATTTGAATTGTCATTTACCTAGTGAACATGGAAATCCGGTGGATATAATGATTGGAGCATGATATGATAAAGGCTCAATGCGTTGTAGTGCGTGCATTGTAATAGAGGTATCTAGGTTCCTAGTCGATATCCATAAGCATGTGACCTAGTTTTTATTATGTCGGTTCTAGGAGACTTTTCGCCCATGTGAACTGTCTACCAATCATCAAAACCTCTCTTAAATCAAGGTTGTATATGACTACATTGAATAAAAGAGGCCAACGATTATCAAATCTTCCACGACTTTACTCATGAGAGTATCTAAGAAAATTGAAATCTCCTCCAAGTAAAATCATATAGGGGTTGTCCTTTACCAGATTAACCAACTCTCATAGGAAATCAGCCTTAAAAACACCCTTGGCATCACCATACACGGCCAATAAAATTATCAACTTTGTTACTAATATGGAGTTTTATATGAAAATCTCCTACCAAACTGGTCAATACATCCATAGTCTCTGTTTTAATGCCTAGTAATATGTCATCTGATTTCCCATGAGGTGGACGTGATATATAAGTAAATTATATACCTGCCGAGAGGCAGTTAAGAAGACTAACTGAGAAGTCATGTCTACCCGTTTCAGAAATAGCAACAAAATCCAATTTATGATCCCTAGCACAATCAGTAATGTATAAATATTTATCCAAGTCACCATGACCTCTGCTGATCAAGAACTTGCCAATCATTGGGAAACATTTGGAGAAATATGATCATGATGCCTCTCACGAGACTTCAACCCCTTTTTGTAAGAGGTTCTATTCGATTTGTGACTAGAAGCTTTAAGTTCATACAAAGAACTAAGCTTAGCCTCATCGAAGACCACCTCTGATACCTCTCCAACTAAGTGAGATAAGAGTTGATCATCTATTGTGGAGTGCAATTCCTCCTCCTTCGTTGTTAAGGTATCATGATTGCTTGATATTTTAGGAGTAGCCGTTAGACGGTCATACTCCATATATATCAAAGCAGAAGCAGAACATAATACATCATTATCCAAAGAACCCAAATTAATGCCAACATTATTTAACTTGGAATTAATAATAGGTGTGGAGAAATATAAAAAATACTTAGAAGAAGACTTCATACCAGAGGAATCAAGGTTCTTTTCTTACTTGTGACGCATCGCCTTTGTCAATGAATCTTCATCTGTTGCATTTGCCCCTATATCATCCACCACATACCTCGTGCTTTGACAAGATAGGGTTGTCTCCTTACCCACAGTTACCAATAGGGAAGGGGTACATGGTGACGAAGAACCGTTCTCCATGTTGGACTCCACGACGGCTCGATGAGCAAGCAGTGGATATGAAGGAGCATCAATAGGCACAAGCATAGAGTTGTTCTCCACTGCCACAGAAGATCCCTGGCGGCCTAGCTATACCCGGCACACCCATCATGGGCCACAGTCTGCCTAGCGGTCCCAATAGCAGGTCCACTAGTAGGGAAAGACTCACCACTGGCGCACCAAAATGGCCTACCACCGGCGAGTCCCTTTTCGCCAGTGACCATCTCACCGGTGGTAATGCATTACAGTCGGTGAACCATACGATTCACCGGCAATAACTAATAATACCACCAGCAAGTAGCCCCATTTTATGGGGATACTGTCCCCTCACACTAGCACATGTCCCTTTGCCAAGGGTAATACAATTTGTTCGCCGG
This sequence comes from Avena eriantha, assembly GCA_910589775.1. NCBI lineage: Eukaryota > Viridiplantae > Streptophyta > Magnoliopsida > Poales > Poaceae > Avena > Avena eriantha. The sequence goes on along the minus strand of OU342742.1, from coordinate 193,861,577 downwards.
CAGTATTATGTATTAGAGCAAAAAAAATAGACAGAATAAACAGATGAATACAGAAATACACAGTATACAAGATAATGACAGCAAATACATATTAACACAGGAAACAGTAGCAGTATCCATCAAATGTTCAATATAGCTGGGACATTGGTTCATATAGCATTATCTAGAGTTCACTCATCTTTACCCTCGTCGGAAGAGTCGGGAGGAAAGGAAGTGAAATAGATGATGCCATAAGTATAACTGAGCAAAAACTTGAACTCCCGTCCCTCTTTCTTGTTGTCGTACAAGATGAGGAGTCTGTTCCATCCAGAACCACTAAAATATGTTTGGGCCTCCTCGGTGGTGACCCTAACCTGGTATGTACTATCGGGGTGATTATGATGCGTCAAAGTGACACTAAACACGGCAACCTCATCCATGCTTCTATGGAGATGGTCCATGAATCCATGTCGTGCACCGCAAGGGATTGACTGAGTAAAATCATAGGACAGAATAATTAGTCATGATTTTCATTGAACATATATATATATTTATATTCTCCACATGAATTTCAGAGAACATAACGTCCTAACACCAAAGTTCGCAGGGAGCGGTATGGTGATCTTCATGTCCATGTAATGCCAACTATGTTGACCACAATTATCGCACGCTTCTTCGCTATAATCCAATCTACATATATTGAAAAGAAAGTCAAAAAAAGAATGCATGTATAGAGTAAACATCATATAATACGATGGTCTCAACTATATAGCTAGCTTACTGATGGATATCATTGTCAGGGGGCGTGTACATGTAGTAGATTACGGCTGCTTGATGCATGAGAAAGATCTTTATCTTGTCTCCGTATTGCATGTCATGATCATTCAAGAAGTTTATCTAGCAGGTCCATTGAAAGATGTCCTGATCGCTATGTTGGTCACTGTAACACATAACTCCTATTGAGATCTGCATCTGACATCAAAGTGACCTCAAACACGACATCGTCCATGGTGTTTCTATGGAAATGGTCCATGGAGTCCCGTCGCCAAACACAAGGGATTGACTGAGTAAAACAATAACAATACAACAAAGTTCATGGTTTATTTTTGAATATATATAGAGAGACATCCATGATATTGTGTATCTCATAGAGCACATACCGTCCTAGCCTCAAACCCAACAGGGAGTACTATGGGGACCTTCTTGTCCAGGCACCTCCCCAATGGTTATGCACAGTTGTTACGCACTTGGTCCATTCTATATATTTATCTCGAAAGAAGACGCATAGTAAACATAGTTCTAAGGAATTAAGTAGCGGGATAAGTAATATATATAACAAGTAGCTGATCCACGTTTAGAAGGATAAGTAATATATATGACAAATTCGAGCTGGCGGTGGCACGCCATTATGGCGACGCATGGCCGATGAGACGGGCAATTATTGCCCGGCGGTCCGTTGCGGGAGCCGAGGCGGGAGGATGAAGACGACTCGCCTACACTCACTGACACGACAGGGCCATAGGCGTGCACGTTTTTTCGGCGTTTCCTGTGCGTCCGGTGTTTCCATGCGGTTCCCATCTCCCTGGGTTCGGCCTAGGATCGCCGGATGAAAGTTAGGCCAAATCCGGACCAAATCGGCGCTTTGGGAATGCGATTGGGCCGTTTTTCGCCATCCGGATGAAAATCTCGCCCTGGGAACGACCTTCTAGGAACTCGAGTGGAGATTCTCTAAGCGGCCAGGCCGTCAGCGGTCCAACGACGTCTCTCTTTTCCCCTCTTCCTACCATGGCGGTCTCCCAAAGTCCCAAACCTATCTCCTCTTCCTCCATTGCATCACCAAGGAGGCTCGTATGGACGTAGTTGTCGACTGACACGACGCCCAGGTCGCCAGTCCCTGATTCTTTTCGTTGTCCACCTCTGCAGCGTTGCGCTAGCTAGCGAAGATGCTCAGAGTGGGCTCGAGCAAGACAGGTCACAGCGGCGTCAGTGCACGAGAGGTTCCTCCTCCACCTTGGGCATGGCGGCACGGCGGTGCAGGGTGCCGAACAGAACCGAGGGGATGTTGATTGAGATGGCTTTCTGGAAATTTCTTGTGTTTCTATCTCTTTTCTCTAGAGATTTTCTGGCAGAGGTTCTCACCTGATTTGGTTAATTTTCAATCTGGATGTGGTTGATTTATTGTGTTCTTGATTGGTTCTGGTCGCACAACTCTCTCTCTCTCTCTCCATTTTACCCGATGGACTGGCCTGCCATTCTAGCAAAGGTTCGCACCCGACCTTTGTTAGTTTTTTATTGGTTCCATGGTGGTAAATTTTTGATTGATTTGAGTATGTTTTCTATCAGTTTGGTCACACCACATTCATATTCTCGGTTTGGTCACACAACGTTAAGATTCTTCGTTACCTTATGTTTTTTTTGAACGGTCAACGGGTGAAAATCACCCGACTGATTGTTGCAATAAAATATTGGAGCAAGAGTGGATCCAAAAGAACGAAAAATTACACAGGGGTCTAAAAATAAGCACAAAGGACATCGAAGAAAAATTGGAAAGCGATCAAGTCCCTAGTCCTCATCCTCCTCGAGCATCCAAAGCTCCGGCAACGGGCTGCAGCAGCGACTCCGGGGACACACCACTTGGAGACGAGGCGCGGACCAAATCCGATGAATGGAGCAGCAGTGGCGGAGCGGCAGCCCTACTGCCCTTCAGTCTGGGCGTTGACGGAAGAAAACCGCCACGAAGACACCGGGGGAAAGCTCCAGAGGAAAGCACCGCTACAGGCTCCCAGACTACAAGCATGCAGCAACCACCATGGTCACCATCGCCGACAGTAGGGGAGGCCCACCTCGGCCAGAACAACACCGACGAACAGACGAAGAAGAAAAGGGCAACACGGCCAAAACAACCCCCCCCCCCCCCCGCGCGCCACCACGACCGTCCAGGAATCGGGAAGAACCGCGCAGCCGCCTCCACACCCACCTCCCTCGCCACCAAGGCCGGACGAGGAGAGAAAAGAGGAACCAGATCTCTCACCGAGCACCAGCTCCTAGGAGCCTTATGAATGGGCTTGCCACCAGCAGGCCCCCAGCTTGAATCCACCATCGATCCAAGAGGAGGCAGGCTAGGGCGGATCCTTGGCGCCGCGCCGGAGCACCAAGAGGAGCCCCTGCCACAACCAGATCGAAGCGAGGAGGCCCCGCACACCAACCCCCACCGCCACGGCCGGCCAGGGGCAGGAGAGCAAAGCCTGCACAACCACGATACTGAGCGGCAGGCCTTATTGCGGAGATCCCAGCTTCTAAGGCGGACACACCAGCTCTGGCCGCCGGAGCACGCCACGCCCCACCTCCACCACCGGATGTGCCCAGCCTGACCCCCGGCAAAGGCACCCTACTCCACTACTACTAGCACAGCGGCCACCAACCCTAAAATTAATCCTACGACTACTTCGGCGCCTCTCCTCCGCCACCTCCGGCCGCCATGGCCACCGGAGGGGCTCAGGATCGGACCGGTCACGCGAGATCTAGGAGGGAACTATAGCGAGAACTAGGGGGAGGAAGAGAGGTTTGTGTCAGTTGACAGGCAAGTTCGTTGCCTTATGATGCCTTCTTCTTTTTGCGGGTCCTTCTAAGTGTGCGTTGCTGGCGTCAACGAGGCCGGTCTCCTTCTTCCTTGTTTCCCAGTTCTGCACTAGAATCGTCAATCATGGTTCCAAGATGTTCCTGATGCGAACGTTTGGTATGCATGCAAGGTAGGGTAGGCCTCCCAGTTCTGTATATTGGCTTCAACTATTCTGTCCAAGCGGATGCTCCTAGGACCGAGGTTCGGGAGATTCTTCTGTTATTTTTCCTTTTTATTTTGACATGTTCTATTATTTTTCCTGGTATTTTGCGTTCTGTTCCTATGTGTTTATGTGTTGCTGTTTGCTGCAGATTGTATTTATGTGGGAGTTTTATCTTCTTCTGATTTTTGTTTTTGTTTTTGGCCTCTTCAGGACATGGTGGAATGGATAGAATTGTTCGTCATGTTGGTGATACTTCTCTCGGTTATTTGTTGTGCAGGCTCGCAATTATGCATTGGGCGTTGATACACAGTGCGTGTGCACTGAGTTGTCTTCCGCGGTTCCCCTCCCATAAATGGTAAAGAATCATGTTCTTGTTCCATGTCTTCCAGAAGAGGAAAGGCCTGGTCCCCGCGCACTCCCTTCCGAGTACCACGTGAAAACTCTTCCCCGAACCCCTCTATTTTTCTATATACTTATTTTACCCGCACGCCTAGGCTAATATTTGGACTAGGTCGATTTTAAAATCAGGTACCCTGTAAATGTTTGCCTTCTCCATGTAACAAATTGAGGTAATCAGGCAAATAAGCGCGAGCATGAAAAATCCACGGTTTAACTGGATGACTAGATGATCAGATATGCAAATCTACATGAAGAACACTAGAGGCACACAACCAAGAAAAAAATGCTCTGACTTGAATTACAAAATAACTCGTGGGCAGTTTAAAGTTTTTCAAGCACCCATGCTTCACATGTACCGAGAGAAAGAACTGGAGGGAGATACATCCATCGACTGAAAAGTTACAGCCAATGTTTCCCATGGTTTGCAGACATCGGTGCGCTAGTGAAAATCATATCCATGGTTTGGAAAGTAACATCCCTGTAAAACACTTTATCCATGCTCTAAAAGTTACATATGTGTCCTATGAAACTGTATCAATGGCCTGAAAAGTAACATTCTTGAAAAAACTCCATACATGCTCTAATAGTTACATGTGTCCTATGAAATTATATCAATGGTCTGAAAAGTAACATCCCTGTAAAAAACTTCATCTATGCTCTAAAAGTTATATATGTGCCCTATGAAACTGTATCAATGGTGTGAAAAGTAACATCCTTGAAAAAACTTCATCCATGCTCTAATAGTTACATATGTGTCATATGAAACTATATCCATGGTCTGAAAAGTAACATCCCTAGAAAAAACTTCATCCATGCTCTAAAAGTTACATTTGTGCACTATGAAACTATATCCAAGGATTGAAAACTAAATCTCTAACACAACGAAACCTGCATCCATGATTTTAAAATTACATTTGTAATCTAATGAAAAATACAACCACGGTTTTGAAGTTACATTTGGAACACGATAATAAACTACATACCACCGCAGATATAACTAGTACATAAGAAAAGATACAAAACTACATCCCCCGGAAGCCTGGGTGCGTGGAAAACAAGTAACATCACATATATGTATATATAGATGGATGCATAACATATAAATTGTAGAGTACATGCAATTGAATGGTTGTGAAGCTACATCCTGATATGGCAAAACTAAATAATCATAAATTAAATTAAATACTAGTTCCCATTTAGACAAAGACTCATATGGCAAAAATTAATTCCTTCGCCTCCTACAGTAAAGCTATATCCAGCTAGAACCGTATTAAAATGATGAAATTACTTCCAAGTGTACATGTTGGCAATTTTTACTTACAATCAGTAGTACAAAATTCACACTGAAATCTACATGTGAAACATGAATGTGCAGTGTCTTCATTATAGGAATTGCAAAAAAGAAAAACAAAAGAACCTAGTGCACACAAGTTTCACCGATGAACCACTAGGTCACACACTTTCCTGATCGAAACCTACCAATCCTAACAAACCACAATTTTTAACTCATGCAATCCAACATGTTGTATGCCTATAAAAATGTTATGCAGGAAAAATCCAGTCCAATATAAGAGGAAGAGACAGTACAAATGTCAAATATACATGGCACATGATGCCGCAAACAAATATAGGTCAGCAATTTAACATATACACATGATAACTAGATCATTTGCTCAGATACCCAGCCAACCAAAATATACTAGTGGCATTTTCTCATCATGGAACATCATTGGAAGCTGGGACCAATTCAAATAGAAAACGGATAGATCGAGCTGATGGCACCTTACATGATGAGGAGTATGTCCTCGTTTTCCTAACTGGTGGTGACCATGAACTTGTCCAACTGAAGAATAGGGGAGAACAGGGCATTGGTTGTGACCTCCTCCAACCGAACAGAGGTCGACACCTCCTCCTGGATAGCAGTAGCAGATCGTAGAGCCCGCTCAGCAGCTGCACAGTCCTCTAGCCGCCACCAAAAACCCCCCATGTTGGTATTCCTCCCGCCGGCGGTCAGGTATCCCAAGCTCTTGTGTGCAGCCCCAGCAAAGCTGATCCCTACATTATCAGTGCAACTCTTTCATCCCAATCACCAGATATCCCTTCCAGCTCCTTCCCCATCTCTTGCCCCTACAAACCGCGAGATCCACGTCGGTTCTGGTGTAGATGAGCGTCGTTGAAGCCAACGGAGGTCTCCAGTTCCTAGCTATGTCGTTATGGTCAAGGGAAGAAGTCAGGAGAGGAGGACACCAAAGTAGGGCGGCGGCGCAGTCCTCGTTGGGAACGTGGTAGTGGGAGGCTGCGAGCGGTGGGGAACGGATGGAGAGATGAGGCGAGGCACCGTCCGGCCGAGTGGATAAGGTATTTCATGTGACATGGAAATGATACGGTACGTTGGATCAGATCGGACGGAGTAGCAAAGTGAGCACGTTGTAAGGCGGAAGGGAGCGCACACAGAAATTAGATTAGGCGGAAGGCGACCCTTCTGATATTTATGTTTGGTTATTTGCTTTGCAGGCCGATAATATATGGGCCGCGCTAAGCGTCCCCCGGGGATCAAACCTCCCGATCCCCCGGGTCCGTGACCGTTCGATAGCGATAGGAAATCCATCCGATCAACAACCGGGTTAACGCTGAAAGCAGCGATTCTACCGGCGCCGGTACGTACCGGCGCAGAATCAACCGCACAATTTTGATTTTGAGATACGTGCCCATGTCTTCAGTTAACTCGCTGTTTGTTCTTTCCGTCCATGCTTTTTTAGTAGGCCCCACCCACATGCACAACTTGCTTTATTTGTTCAATAGTACCTATTAGCCTGCTTTGCTATCACATGTGACTTGTTGTTTCAACTTTTTGGAAAAGGTAGTACTAATTTACGAAGACAAGTTTATCTTAGTATTAATCTATAATTAGTTTAAGATCCCTCTGACCCAAATTAGTTGAATTAGATTTGTCTAGATTTGAATGTATTAAGACTTATTTTAGTGCTAGATATATCTGAATCTAGACAAAACCAAGTCAACTAATATGGATCGGGGAGTATTAATCTATGGAAATTTCTTCCTAAATTAAACGGTACGTATCAGGAATTGACCCACTGCACGAGCGTTCACGATTCATCTTGTCGTTTCGCTGCGCGGCTAGGCGGCGGCTGAAACGCGAGCTGTGCGACAACAATTGCTCTCGTGTCTGATCTCTAGCGGTGACGGCCGGAGGATTCATCTTGGCGTTTCGTTGCGCGGCTAGGCGGCGGCTGAAGCGCGAGCTGTGCGACAACATCCGCTCTCCTGTCCAATCTCTAGCGGTGACGGTCGGGGCACGAGATAGCGGTGTCGTGCATGATGTCGCGTCGACCCTACCTGCTTGTCCAGATTGACTTTTCTCTATGCATGGAACAAAACGACATGCGCATGCGCTATAATAAAACGGTCCTTCAGCACCGTTTTTCTAGACTACGCCTTGGTTTCAATAAAACGGTCCTTCAACACTATTTTTTTTAGAAAATATGAAACATAACCAAAACATGATAAACAAGATTGAAAACCACACCGGGCCGTCGGTCGCTTCGCCCGTGCTGGCCGCCGGCGGCAGCACCGTCCGCTCGACCGACAGCTCCGGCCTCTATCGCACCGTGCGGGCTTCAGCAAAAAAAACACCGTCTTCCACCACGCAGTCCGGGCTCTAGCCGCTACCGTGTTGTCCGCCAAACATGTATTAGTAGTTTCAATTGTTTCAAACATGGTTTTGTGGTTTCAATGAAATGAAACTTCGTCTTATGGTTCCGTTTCTTCTTATGGGTAGTTTCAATTGTTTCAAACATGTATTAGTGGTTTCAAATATTTCAAACATGTTTTAGTGGTTTCAAATGTTTGGAGTGGTGGTTTCAATTGTTTTCAACATGGTTTTTGTGGTTTCAATGAAATGAAACTTGGTCGTGTGGTTCCTGTTCTTCTTATGTAGTAGTTTCAATTGTTTCAAACATGTACTAATGGTTTCAAATATTTCAAACATGTTTTAGTGGTTTCAATTGTTTCAAATATATTTTAGTGGTTTCAGATGTTTAAAGTGGTGCTTTCAATTGTTTCGAACATTGTTTTATGGTTTCAATTAAATAAAACTTTGTCTTGTGGTTCCGATTTTTCTTACGTGGTGGTTTCAATTATTTCAAACATGTAATAGTGGTTTCAAATGTTTTACTAGTTTCAAATATTTGAAGTGGTGGTTTCAATTATTTCAAACCTGATTTTGTGGTTTCATTAAATGAAACTTGGTCTTGTGGTTCCGGTTCTTCTTATGGGGTGGTTTCAATTGTTTCAAACATTATTAGTGGTTTCAAATGTTTCAAACATTATTAGTGGTTTCAAATATTTGGAGTGGTGTTTTCAACTATTTCAAACATGGTTTTGTGGTTTCAATGAAATAAAAGTTGGTCTTATGGTTCCGGTTCTTCTTATGTGGCAGATTCAATTATTTCAAACATTTATTAGTGGTTTCAAATGTTTTAAACATGTTTTAGTGGTTTCAATTGTTTCAAACATGTTTTAGTGGTTTCAAATGTTTGAAGTGGTGATTTCAATTGTTTCAAACATGGTTTCGTGGTTTCATTTAAATGAAACTTCGTCTTGTGTTTCCGGTTTTTCTTATGGGTGGTTTTAATTGTTTTAAACATGTATTAGTGGTTTCAAATGTTTCAAACATGTTTTAGTGGTTTCAAATGTTTGAAGTGGTGGTTTTAATTGTTTCAAATATGGTTTTGTGGTTTCAATGAAATGAAACTTGGTCTTGTGGTTCCGATTCTTCTTATGTGGTGATTTCAATTGTTTTAAACATGTATTAGTGGTTTCGAATATTTGATACATGTTCTAGTGGTTTCAAATGTTTGAAGTGGTGGTTTCAATTGTTTCGAACATGGTTTTATGGTTTCAACTAAATGAAACTTGGTCTTGTGGTTTCGGTTTTTCTTACGTGGTGGTTTCAATTGTTTCAAACATGTAATAGTGGTTTCAAATGTTTTTAAACATGTTTTAGTGATTTCAAATATTTAAAGTGGTGGTTTCAATTGTTTTAAACATGGTTTTGTGGTTTCAATTAAATGAAGCTTGTTCTTGTGGTTCCAGTTCTTCTTATGGGGTGATTTCAATTGTTTAAAAATGTATTAGTGGTTTCAAATGTTTGGAGTGGTGGTTTCAATTGTTTTAAACATGGTTTTATGGTTTTAATGAAATGAAACTTGGTTTTGTCGTTCCGTTTCTTCTTTTGTGGTTTGAATTGTTTGAAACATCTTGGTGTGCTTTTGGTTATTTGAAAACATCTTTGAAACCACAACACCATGTTTGAAACAATTGAATCCACCAATTCAAGCATTTTAAACCAATAAAACATGTTTGCAACATTTGAAACCACTAATGCAAGCATTTGAGACCAATAAAACAGGTTTGAAACATTTGAAACCACCACATAACAAGAACAGGAACCACAAGACCAAGCTTCATTTATTTGAAACCATGGAAGCATCATTAAACAGTCGAAACCACCAATTCAAGTATTTGAAACCAATAAAACATGTTGAAACAATTGAAACCATAAATACTTGTTTGAACTAATTGAAACCACAAAATAAGAAGAACCGGAACCACAAGACCAAGTTTCATTTAATTGAAACCACAAAACCATGTTTGCAAAAATTGAAACCAGCAGTTCTAACATTTGAATCCATTAAAACTTGTTTTAAACATTTAAAACCAATAATATATGTTAGAAACAATTGAAACCAACATTTAAGAAGAACCGGAACTACAAGACCAAGTTTCATTTAATTGAAACCACAAAAACATGGTTGAAACAATTGAAACCACCACTTCAAACATCTGAAAGCACTAAAATATGTTTGAAACATTTCAAACCACTAATACATGTTTTAAACAATTAAAACCACCACATAAAAAGAACCGAAACCCCAAGACCAAGTTTCATTTAATTTAAACCACAAAACCAAGTTTGAAACAATTGAAACCACCACTTCAAACATCTTAAACCACTAAAACATGTTTAAAACATTTCAGAGCATTTAAACATGTTTAAAACATTTGAAATCACTAATACAATTTTGAAATATTTGAAACCACCATATAAGTAGAACCGGAACCACGAGACCAAGTTTCATTTAATTGAAACATGATTTTGTGGTTTTATTTGTATACGGGTGGTGGTTTCAATTTTTTTGAATATGTTTTTATGGTTTGAATTGTTTGACCCATACTTGTGTGGTTTTAATCTAGTGAAACATGATTTCTTATTTCAATTGTTTCTAAGATGTTTGTTTGGTTTCGGGTTTTTGAAATGTGGTTTCAATAGTTACAGACATTCTTGTTTGGTTTGAATCGGTTTCGGAGGGAGAGCTTTGAGGAGAGCAGTGCGGCGAGGCGGTCGCGGGAATACCGTTGGCCACCCGGCCGACCAAGGCTGCGGGGGTTTCAACATGGTTCAATGTGGATTCAATTGTTTCAAAAATGTTCAGTGTAGTTTCAAAATATTCATAGAAGGTAGCGTGGTGGTTTCAATTTATTCGAAGCTAGTTGATGTGGTTTCGATTGTTTCATAAAGGTTTTATGTTTTTTCAATTGTTTCATAATGATTTGATGTGGTTTCAGTAGTTCATAAAAAACATTACCGTAGGGTCATAAAGGTTTCAATGGTTTTGATTTGGTTTCAATAGTGATCTATTTGGTTTTGATTGGTTCACAGAAGGTTTCAACAAGTATAAATTTGGTTTAAATATTTCCACTAAGTTTCAACGATGTTTAAAAATCTAGATAAGTAGTAGCAATGGGGTTTCACTTGTTTCAAACATGCTTGTGTAGTTTCAATCGATTAATAAATGTTCCAACAAGGTTTGGTTTGTTTTCAATTGGGTCACAAAGGTTTCAACAAGTATCCTTTGGGTTTTAATTGTTCCACTAAATTTCAATGTGGTTGCAAAATTTTCATAACTGGTTGCGATGTGGTTATCAATTGTTCCAAACATGCTTGTGTGGTTCCGATTGATTTATAAATATTTTTAAAAATGTTCAATTTGGTTTCAGTTGGGTTAAAAATATTTTTTTGGAATATCTAATTGGTTTCAATACTTTCAATAATTTGCAATGTCGTTTAAAAATCTCGAAAATTAATTGTGATATGACTCAATTGTTATAGACATGCTTGGTGGTTTCAATTCGTTCTCAAAGGTTTTAACAATGTTCAATTGGGTTTCAATTGGGTCAGAAAGCTATAAACAAATACCATTTTGTTCCAACAAGCTATCAACAAGAAAATCAGGAGGGCCCCTTAGAGCAACTCCAGCCGTCACGTTATCGTTCGACGCGCTAAAATCCGTATAGAGCGCGCGGCATCCGTATTAGTGGTTTTAAATGTTTCAAAACTATTTTAGTGGTTTTAAATGTTTGAAGTTGTGATTGCAATTGTTTGAAACATGGTTGATAGGAAGGCGAAGCTCGAGGGCGCGTTGTCGGGCACGCTCCTCCTGGGTGATGATGTGAGGTGGGACGTGAGCGGCTCGTCTCGCGCGTTCACACGTCGTGGAAATTCATTGAGACGCCGGACGCCCAAGCCAGCCCGTCACCGCGTTGTACGCACACGCTGCCTTGTGCGCGATCTCGAACGTGCCGAGATCGATGCGCTCATTGCCGATGCGGATCTCAGCATAGTAGTTGCCGGTGGGACGCACGTGGACGCCGCGATACCCCGAGCTCGACCGGCGTGGTGACATCTCGGGGGCGGCGCAACGGGACGGCGAAGCGGTGCATGCTGACGTCAATGAAACGGTGAAAGTGAAAAGGGGTGCGCTGAAGAGTCAGTGGCAGTTGGAGACGTGTGCCGCACGTGTTTTATGGTTGAGCGCTCAGCGGCGCCCAAAATAAAGAGCGCGCCGGCGAGCAAAACTTTTAGAGCACACGTGGTCTCCAGGCAAAAAAAATCTGCTATCTTTTTAGTCGCGCGGCCTATTTAGCGCAACTGCTAGACTTGCTCTAAGAAAATAGGCTAGAGTATACACTTATTACTGAAACTAAATTCTTCAGCCGCCCGTGTCGCCTGCCTCTCGCGCTCGACAAGCATATTTTTTCTGAGTACAAAATTATTTTATTAAACACCATATTTTATTTCCTAATTTATTCATACGGTTTGAAATACATAAAGCCGTCATCTCTTAACTTATTTTAAATTAAAACAAATAATATCTTTCAGTCAGTTATGATCATAAGAGAGGTTTTCTTGTTTTTGCTAAAAGTAAATTAGGCAAAAATCCGTTAAAGTTTTGGCTTTAAACTAGACTCATCTTGTTTACTTTGGACTATATAAATAGTTTATTCCCCTGTTTTTGAGAGAGAGGAGAGACCATGACGTATACTTAGGAGAGAAAAACCGTGCCAGCTCTTGCAGTGGACCCGTACGGTAGAAAACGGAGCGTCGGAGGAAGTTAAACGGCAACACGAATCTCTGGATGCTACTGTATGTACCGACTGCTGTATGTAGCGGCGCCGGTATAAAATAGTTTTCGGTTAACGCTTTCCTGTCCATCTTTGCTTGACCCACTCCACGTCGCTTTCATCCCTCGTTTGGGTTCGTGATGTACAGAGAAAATTCCCCAGCCCCTACTTTCCTCCTCCACAATCTCTGGCGGTAAAAATGTCGACGTAGCTCCGGCGACTTGGCCTCGCAGTACCGCTGGCAGCAATGCCGCCACTAGCGCCCCCTTGTAGCACCGCTGTCAACCTTCGTAGCTTCAAGGCTTGCCGCTGGCAGCACCGCGGCCTCCCGCTCGTAGTACGTGGTGGCCAGCTTTGAGCACCGGCAGTCGACGTTGTCTGTCTCCAGTAGTAGCAGAGCCGCCGGCTCCTTGTAGCAGCGCCGCCGGCGCTAGCCCATTGTAGCAGAGCAGCCGACCAAATGCAGCAGCGCCGCCGGCCCCTTGTAGCTGCGCCACCGGCTCCTTGTAGCAGCGTCGCGGACCCATTGTAGCAGAGCCGCCGACCAAGCCGACCCCTTGTAGCAGAGCAACCGACCCATTGTAGCAGCGCCGCCGGCTCCTTGTAGCAGAGCAGCCGACCGAATGTAGCAGCGCTGCCAGCCCCTTGTAGCTGCGCCGCCGGCTCCTTGTAGCAGCGTCGTCGACCCAATGTAGCAGAGCCGCCGACCGAGCCCACCCCTTGTAGCAGAGCAGCCGACCGATTGTAGTAGCGCCGCCGGCTCCTTGTAGCAGAGCAGCCGACCAAATGTAGCAGACCCGCCAGCCCCTTGTAGCAGAGCCGCCGACAAAAATGTAGCAGTGTTGCCGGGCCCTTGTAGCTGCACCGTCGACTCCTTGCAGCAGCGTCGCCGACCCCTTTAGCAAAACCGCTCACCCACGGTAGAATCACCAAAGCCGTGATGTCGAGCCCTCTATTTTATAGCAACAAAGCCACCGACCACCGTCTCTGGTAGCAGCCCGGCCTGCCTCTTGCAGCTCCGACCGCCCCCACATGCAGCACCTCCACACCCTCGCGCAGCTCGTCCGCTCAGAACTTGCAAGCTTGCATCGTTGGCTACCTTGCACAACAATGGTTCTTCTTGCAAGAGGTGTGGCAGGGAGAGAACGACGGGAGACAGCAGAAAAAGAAAAGGAGCACGGAAACAAACGACTGGATGAGAAGCATGGGTTGGAGATAAGGTCGAGACGTGGGCCAGCTTGTGTCTCTGTCCGCCACGGAGGGGACGCGTGGCGTGCGGGCAAAGCGGAGGACGGGAGAGGCCGATCCCCCGGGGGGAAGGCAATCGTTTTCCATAATATATTGCTTAGGTTTCAACTTCCCACCGGCTTCTGCTCCTACGGTTACCTACGCCAATGAGGCGGCCAGTCGCAAACCTTGCGCAGTTGCTGGATTATTCAGGAGAAGGCTTGACGAATCAGGCATCAAAGCAAGAGCCACTCGAGAAAGTTGTAGTGTAACTACGACATTCATCAGCTAGGCCAGGTTTGGTACGACCTGCCTGCTGAGAAAATGATGGTGAGAGGCAAATGTGTATGGCGATCAGTCCATGGCGTCCTGATTATTTTGGCTATAAGTTTGCATGTATATTTTTTCTTTTTTGTTATTTCCTTCACTCCCCACAAGCTGAACTTGCCTTAAATCTGATTGTCCGTGTGAATAAAAAAATTCAAGTCTTCGTTCGATATACTTCTGTTCTCTGTTCAGTTAATAGTAGATTAGATCATAATTTCAGACAACGTCGATAATAGACTTTTGTTTAGTGGCACTGTTTAGGTTGCACAGGATTTGATGGGATCGGCTTTAAATCTACTAAACACAGGATTTGATGGGATCGGCTTTAAATCTACTCTGATTGCTGTATATATAGTTTATTAGAGGTTTGCTTCTGTCTCTCTTATGTATGTGGATTACGGATTTGGGCTAACTATACATGTGTTAGTTCTTTGTTTTAATTGATTCTCATGGCACGAGTATATTGCAAAATTTTGTAGTTTTCAGCATGTTTAGTTAAACTTTGCTCCCGTCATATCCACTATCTAGAAATAATGGTCGGTTTCTTATATTTTATTTGCTTTGTGATCAGGTGCAGGTATCCTATTTTGCAGATTAAGTAGATCAAGTCTTATGTCAGCGCGCAGTTAGAACGAAGGAGTTGAAATTAGCCGCATGTAACCACTAGCTACACATAAGATGGCGAGGACCAAGATTACCAAACAACTTTGCGCACCGAAACGGTCTCTCACGCAGAATGCACCGTCGTTTCTGCGTCAGACAAATAGAATACCTGCACCGTCACCGTGGCACAACACACAGCAGCATCCATGCAACAACGCAGAGTAGACGGCGCGGCGAAGCGCGCGAATCCATCTAGTCCTCTTGAAGTTGGAGTTGTGAGGTGTATTGCAAAAGAAGAATGAATTCTTCAATATGGTGAACCCAAAGACAGTTGGAATACTCAATATGTTGTATCCATGCATTCTCGTGCATGGACCTCTTTATCGACCAAGTTTTCTTCTTAAAAGTATCATAGATGGAGGGGCAATGGTTTTCGGGCTGATTCTGTCCACCCAAGGGGCATCCCAAAAAGAGGCCATATTTCCATCTCCAATGGTAACCTTGGTCAAACCATAGTAGCAATCCATATCGGCTTTAGTGCAAGGAAATACGGTTCCAACCCAAGGCCGCTCCGGATCCGTCCATTGTAGCCATGGCCAACAAAGAAAAAGAGCTCGAGAGAACTTTCCAAGTTTAGAACATTGAGGCCACCTAGAGAGGTCGGTTTACAAACAGAGGTCCAATTTATTTTGCACTTGCCTCCTGGAACATTTTAGGTACCCGCCCAAATCCACGCACAAATGATATTGTCGATGGCTTGAATAAATTCCATTGAGACCTCCAAGGCAGTGAGAAGGTAAATGAGCTACAAAGTGAGGAGCGACTTGGCCAAAGTTGTGTGCCCCGTGAAGTTGAAGAATTTTCCTTGCCAAGGGCGAGTCGGTCGGTCGTCTTGTTTTTGAAGTATCGTAGATGAATGCGCTTTAGCTTTTTGAGAGCTAGCGGAAGACCAAGGTAGAGCATAGGGAAGGCGGTCGCGGTGGCCGGGAGGTCGCCTAAGATGTCGAGGAGGTCCAAGTGTACACATCGAATGCGAGCCACCAAGCTCTTTTGGAAGTTGGTTTAAAGCCCAGTGACTTGTCCAAAGTTGCTAAATATCCGCAAGAGAAGAGGCGTCTTATTTGATGGGGCCAAAAAATTGCCTCATAATGTGCATAGAGGGAGGTGAGGAAATGGGCACCTTTGCCTGCAAGCCGGTGAAGCCGCCCATCAGAGGTGGCCATGTCTAGTATTTTTTATAGCGGATCAATAGCAATATCGAAGAGGAATGGCGATAGAGGGTCTCCTTGGCGGAAGTTGTGGATATGCCTAATAGGATGTTGGGGGGATACCCCCGGGTAGGGTCACGTCGGGGTATAAAAGCCGAGTTAGCCGAGGTTCGGCAAGGCCAAAGCAGAGGCTAGCCGGGTCACCTCAAGGCCGGCCGAATCACGGAGTGACCCGGACCAGGGGGTGTTCGCCTAACTAAGTCTCAACCGACTTAAGCAGTAAGTCGGAAGTATATGTTTACTTGTATGCAGGAACATGGGTGCCCGGATCAGCTGTTATCCGGGTCATGTTTGGCTTCTAGGAGAAGGAAGGAATCTTGCTGGTCAAAAAGAGGGCCCGGTACGCACTGCATGAGCGAAGAAGACAAGAGCAGGACCATCGGGTCATGGCCGACAGGGGTGACGACACCCATGTCGGCTGACGCGGGCGCCGCAGAGGCTCACGTAGCTAAAGAAAGTGTGACGGGGAAAAAGCACCCCTGTCGGCTTACCGCTTTGGGAGGAGGCATATTCTTAGAAATATGCCTCCACGTATGCCCTAGGCAGAAACCGAGCCTCCTCTATAAAAGGGGGGCTGGGGCTTCTGTAGAAGGGGTTGGTCTTTCTACTATTCTGTTTTGGCTAGGGTTTCAGGTGTGATTTGTGGGTGAGAGTAAGAGAGCTCATTTTTCCTCCTCTCGCCAATACAGCTCTAGGAGCACTTGTAATCTTGGAAGGAAATCAATACAAACTTCTGTGTGGAGAATCACTCCACTATCCCTCCCTAGATTCCCCTAGCGTGTATTAGTCCCCACCTTTAGCATATCCATGGCATCTGCCGTGACACCACCACGACAGTTGGCACCCACCGTGGGGCTAGTGGCGCTAGCAGGGGTCAAGATTCGGACGGGAAACATCATCGGCACCGGCGAACGCATCGTCTCCGGGCTCGTTCAGCGCTTTGGAGCGTGGGACTTCGTCAGCGACAACGCTGGCTGCTTCGGCACTCGCCCTCTTCCGCGCAATGGCCTTTTCATCAGGCTCGGCGCGCACAAGGTCTACGTTGCTGTAGACGTGTCAGGTGTTCATCCGCGTCACGTCGTCCACGCGGGGGAGCCTCCCCTCACTGTGGTCCCCGGGACGTGTATCGCTCGCTCCCCGGACCATGCAGAGGTGATGATGACTGCGCGAGGTGCGGGCGCGAGCAAGGATCCGGTGCCAGATCCGGAGGTAACGCCTAAGGCACCGAGGAAAGGTAGAGGTCCTCCACTAGAGAGGCCAGAGAACGTGTTGAGGGAAGTAATGGATAGCTTGGCAAACCCTGTAGTAGCAGCGGTAGATCCGGCTCGAGCGCACGCCGAGCTGGAAGAAACTAGGCAGAAAATCCTAGAGGGCGCAAAAAAGATAGCCGCGGCGCAGCAGTCGTTGAATATGACGTTGCGCGAGTACGCAAAGGCGAACAAGGTTGACGCTGTAAAAGTGAAGGGGAGAAATCTCATGAGCGAGATGAACAGAGAGGGTGATACTGGAATTGAGGTATCAGAAAACTGTTTGTCCGTGGGGCTGCCGAGGTACAGTACCCCGTCAAAGAACCTCAGAGCAGCGGATGCAGCTGCATCTGAGTTGGAGGGTCTAACAGGTGAAGCCCGGCAAAGACAACAAGATAGGGTTAACGAGCTGGTTCGGATTGCGAACAGGCAAAACGAGGAACTGCTCAGGGTTAACCCGGAGAGAGCTGGAGCCTCCAAGATCGTCCATTCGGTGGTGGGTAACCCGGAGAAATCCGCTGGAGCCGCATCGTCTCCTCATGGTGGTCCAAGGAGAGAAGAGGTGGTAACCTCGGCCAGACGGAACAAACAGATCGTCCCGTATGACCCGGCGCGGGCAGGGAAAGGAAAAGAAGCACAGAAAAATGATGATCGACGGAGTGTGAGCCGAGGTGAAGCTGGCCGAGGTAACCGCGACCAAGGCAATGCTGGTCAAGGGAACGTTGTCAACGGCAATGCCGGACAGCGAAACTCGGCTGGAGCAGGACAACCGCAGCAGCGAAATATACCAAGGCAAGAGTAAAGTGTCGGCCGAGGTATGCAACAGAAAGGCGCTCCAAGAGAGCAAGACAGGTATAATGATGGAGACTCGGAAATGGCAAACGCGGGATACCCAAGGACGGACTATCATGTGATAGGGTCAAGATTGGGGAGCAGGGATTTGATGCCGGATGACGCCAGGTTGAAATTGGATCGACTGTATAGGTCGGAACAAATTGAATGTCAAGGTCCACCGGGCCCAGCATGTTTTGGACCCCGGATCATGAAGGAGCCACCGGTACCGAACTTTCAGCTACCCAGGGGCACGAAGACGTATGACAGCAGTACAAAGCCGGAGGATTGGCTGATAAATTATGCTACGGCTGTGAAAATTGCCACTGGCAACCTGAGATGGGCTGTACAATATGTACCCCAGATGTTGGAAGGCCCGGCAAGGGTATGGCTGAACAATTTGCCACCAGGAAGCATCAACTACTGGATAGATTTCGAGGAGATGTTCATCAGCAATTTTTCGAGTACGTATCAGAGGCCAAATAGGCCACAGACCCTAGCTATGTGCAAGCAAAGACCAAATGAGACGGATCGGGAGTTTTTAACCCGGTGGTGCACTGTGAGAAATTCGTGTGAGGGCGTGATTGAATCATAGGCCATAGCATGGTTTGCACAAGGGTGCAGGTATGGAAGCGAGCTGTGGATGAAATTGCAAAGGAAAATGCCAACTACGTTGTCAGAGATGATCCGGATTGCAGATTCGTATGCTCTGGGTGATCCGACTCAACCTAGGCTCGTATCAAACGAGTCAAACGATGAGTACTATCAGAGAGATGGGGCCGGATCATCCCGAAGGAATGACTACAGAGGAAAAAGGAGAGATGATAGACCGGATCATAGATACGGTTCGCACCAAGTTGCAGCTGTGAGTCAAGATCTGCCCGGAGCAGGGGGCACTCAACGCCAAAAAACTGGAGGGCAGTGGACTCCGAGAAATGATGGCAAGGAGACTTGGACACCAGAGCAAAAGAAGCAGTGGCAAGAAAGGAAAGACCGTCCGAGGTATACTTATGAGTCGATGTTGGACCAGCCGTGTAAGTTTCATACACCAAATCCGAACAACCCAGCGGGTCATACGACGAGGCAATGTGAGTGGATGCGCAAGATCGAACAAGGTGGTTCGGGGAATGCTCAGGCACCCCGGAATGATCAGCCTCGGCAGGAGTTACCCCGGCAACAACTGCTCTCTGGAGCGAACACGCAACAGCTAATGTTGCCTCCCCCTCCGCCGAGGTATGATAACAATGAGAGAAGGGATGCAGTGCATCAGGTAGAAAATCAGCATCGGCCGGATCAGAGGTACCCCGGAAATGAGGGGAGAAACGAGTACAGGGAACACCATCAGAGCTATTGTGTGTACCACTGAGGAAACCGATAGAAAAAGCTTGCAGCGTAGGCATATGGAGGTGAATGCAGTAATGCCTGCAGTGACGAGGTACATGCCTTGGTCCGATTAGGAAATCACCTGGAGCATCAGGGATCATCCCAAGCTCATGCCAAGCCCTGGTTCGTATGCGTTGGTGCTGGATCCGACATTCATTGGACCTAGCATTAACGTAAGATTCTCAAAGGTGTTGATCGACAATGGCAGTAGCATTAATATCATGTATGCAGACACAATGCGCAAGTTGGGTATCTCGGAGAACATGCTCCAGGCCACGAGGACAACTTTCCATGGCATTGTACCCGGCATTTCTTGTGAGCCCATAGGCAAGGTCCGGGTTGACGTCTTGTTCGGCACGAGGGATAACTGCCGAACTGAAAATCTGGAGTTCGAAGTGGTGAACTTAGAAAGCGCGTATCATGCGTTGCTCGGAAGGCCAGCGCTGAACAAGTTCATGGCAAGTTGTCATATTAGCTACTTGAAGATGAAGTTGCCCGGACCAAACGGAGTGATAACCATTGCAGGGGATTTCCGACGTTCGATGGAGTGTGCGTCGGCCGGGTCGAAATTAGCTGAGTCACTTGTGATTGCGCAGGAAAAAAGGAAAATTCAAGAGGTGGCGGCATTGGCTCAGTCCGCACAGTAGTATATGTCGGCGCTGAGTAACCCGCATGGAAGTGTCTCTTTCCAGGCCACAAAAGATACCAAGAAGGTTCCTGTTGATGACATGTTCCTAGAGCGCATCGTAACAATTGGTGCCGGGTTAAATGATAAATAGGAAAGCGAGCTCGTCAGCTTCCTCCGTGAGAATCGGGACATTTTTGCTTGGTCCACACAGGACTTGCAAGGTGTTCCGAGGGAGTTGGCCGAGCACTCTTTGAATGTGAGACCCGGAGCTAAGCCGGTGAAGCAACCTCTCCGCCGCTTCGCCGAAGATAGGAGGAAAGTCATTGGGGAAGAGATAGCTCGGTTGCTAGCTGCAGGATTTATCATGGAGGTTCTTTACCCGGATTGGCTGTCTAATCCGGTGCTGGTGGAAAAGAAGAAGGATGACCCGAACGTGGCAGTGGTTTGGCGCATGTGTATCGGTTACACGAACCTGAACAAGGCGTGTCCAAAAGATCCATTTCCGCTGCCAAGAATAGATCAGGTCATAGACTCAATTGCTGGGTGTGAACTGTTGTCATTCATTGATGCATATTCTGGTTTCCACCAAATACCTCTGAATCCGGATGATCAAATAAAGACTGCATTTATTACCCCGTATGGGGCTTATTGCTATCGCACCATGCCGTTTGGTTTACGTAATGCAGGGGCAACGTACCAAAGATGTATGCAAAAATGTTTGCACGACCAAATAGGTCAAAATGTACAGGTGTACGTGGATGATGTGGTTATCAAGACCAAGGAAAGCAAAACGCTCCTTGACGATATCAGGCAAATGTTTGCGAACCTAAGGAGGTTCCGGATGAAACTTAACCCGGAAAAATGTACCTTCGGTGTCCCGGCTGGGAAATTGCTCGGTTTTCTTGTTTCCAGCCGAGGTATCGAGGTTAACCCAACCAAAATCCGGGCCATCGAACGAATGGAACTGCCGAAGTGTCTTAACAATGTCTAGAAGTTCACAGATTGCCTGGCCTCGTTAAGTCGGTTTGTATGTCGGTTGGGAGAAAATGCGTTGCCTCTTTACCAACTCATGAAAAAGTCGGATAAGTTTGTTTGGACGCCACAGGTCGATGAATCCTTTACCCACCTGAAGAAAATGTTAGCCACGGCACCAGTGCTAGCCTCACCACTATCGAAGGAGCCAATGTTGCTCTATATAGCCGCAACCAACCGAGTTGTAAGTGCAGTAATAGTGGTGGAGCGCGACGAGGAAGGTAAGTCGGTGCAAAGGCCAGTATATTACTTGAGCGAGGTGTTGTCTACCTCAAAGCAGAACTATCCACATTACCAAAAGGTGGCATATGGCGTGTACATGGCCGCCAAGAAACTGAAGCACTACTTTGAGGAGCATCCTATCCGAGTCATATGTGAGGCCCCCATATCCGAGATAATGAGTAACAAGGATGCGAGCGTCAGAATTGCAAAATGGGAAATTGAGCTAGCTCCTTATGCGCCACAATATGACAGAAGAGAGGCCATCAAATCTCAAGCTGTGGCGGACTTTTTCGTGGATTGGGCCGAGGTACAATACGAACCGCCACTTCCAGATCCGAACTATTGGCGAATGCACTTTGACGGATCAAAAACCAAAACCGGGCTAGGCGTCGGAGTTGTACTCACATCGCCAAAGAAGGACCAGTTGAAATATGTGATGCAGATCCATTTCACCGCATCAAACAATGTCGCTAAGTATGAAGCACTTGTGCATGGGCTTAAGGTAGCAAAAGAAATTGGGATACGTCGGATCATATGCTTTGGCGACTCGGATTTGGCGGTGCAGCAAGTGTCGGGAGTATGGGACGCCCTTGATCCAAACATGGCACTGTACAGATTTCATGTGCAGAAGATATCTGGTTACTTTGAGGGATCCGAATTTCACCATGTACCCCAGGTGGAAAATGAGGCTGCTGACATGCTGTCGAAGCTCCGGTCAACCCGACAAGCAATTCCACCTGGTGTAGCATTAGAGCACCTCAGGAAACCATCCATCAGGCCATCCCCAGAATCCGAGTCAATATATGTCCCGAAGGACACGGAATCCGGAGCTGTGCCCATGGACATTGACATGGGAAGTGGTGCGCGAACCCCGGGGACTCCCTTGGCAAACCCGGGGACTACTTCAGTAAACCCGGGGACTGCTCTGCAAGACCCGGGGATTGCTCAGCATGATCCAGTTGAAGTTATGCCGGTGGATCAAATGGAGATTGATGAGGATGTATTCCCTGTGCGAACGATACCAGCTTGGGCATTACCTATATTTCAGTTCCTGAAGGACGGAACATTACCCACTGAGGAAGTGTTGTCCAGGCAAACACAGAGGAGGGCAAAGGCTTACAGGATCATCAATTCCAAACTATACAAAAGGAGTGTGACTAGTGTCCTCCAGAGATGTGTTGACCCGGAAGAAGGGCTTGACATCCTCCGATATATACATCAGGGGGAATGCGGGCATCATGCCTCATCCCGAGCCTTGGTAGCAAAAGCTTTCCGGCACGGATTCTACTGGCCAAACGCCTTAGAGCAAGCAGAAGATCTGGTGAGAAAATGTAATGGTTGTCAAAGGTACGCTACCAAGACACATATGCCAATGTCGGAACTCAAGACCATACCAATCACTTGGCCATTTGCCGTATGGTGCTTAGATATGGTTGGCCCGTTCAAACCAGCAAGGGGAAATATGACTCACATTCTGGTAATGGTGGACAAGTTTACGAAGTGGATTGAGTTAAAGCCTATAAGAAAATGTGATGGAGCTACGGCCGTAACGTTTCTCAAAGATATCATCTTGAGGTATGGTTATCCTCACAGTATCATAACTAACAATGGCACAAATTTTGCGGAAGGAGCATTTGCTCGTTTCTGTCGGGATAGGAGGATCCGGCTGGACGTAGCCTCGGTAGCCCACCCTGCATCGAACGGGCAAGTGGAAAGATCCAACAGATTAGTATTATCCGGGATAAAACCCCGGCTCATTGAGCCGCTGCAAAGATCAGCGGGGTGCTGGATAGAAGAACTACCACCGATACTGTGGAGTTTAAGAACAACTCCGAATCGATCAACAGGCTATACGCCGTTCTTTCTGGTATATGGGGCAGAAGCTGTATTACCAGCTGACATAGAGCATGATTCGCCTAGGGTCACCCAATACACAGAAGCCGAAGTGCAAGAAGCCCGGCAAAATGATGTTGATCTGCTGGAAGAAGCGAGAGAACTGGCACTGTCTAGATCCGTCATATATCAGCAAAATCTCCGACGCTATCATAGCCGGAAAGTGTGCCCCCGGGTCTTTCGGGAAGGCGATCTGGTGCTCCGGTTGGTACAACGTACTACGGGCATGCATAAGTTATCCCCCCATGGGAAGGGCTGTTCATCGTGAGCAAAGCATTGCACAATGATTCTTACTATCTTATAGATGCAAAGCCACAGGAAAAGAACAAGGCGGACAGGTCCGGAGAGGAATCCAAGCGACCATGGAATATTGCTCTACTTCGTCCTTTATACACTTAGCTAAGAAGTCTATGTATCCGAGTTATCTCATATGTCAGTATGTATGTCGGCAATGAGCTTATCAATGGAATGTTGGCACCTCGAGCAGTAACTCGGGGACTGCCTTAATAATGTTTGTTGTTTTTTGCGCGTCAGCTGGAATAAGTTATTCTACTTAACTCGGATTAGTAGTGTGCGAGCACCAAAAACCCAACTCTTCGACTTGCTGCTGTCCAACAAAAATTGGCTTCATGGCAAGCAAGAGAACAAGTTTGGAATTGCGTAGCACATGAAAAACGACTAAGGAGAAGAATTTATTCGACCCGACGTTTGTTTTTCGAACTAACCCTGCATTTATTTTCAAGTTATTATGCAGTTTTATCTTGGTGCTAAGTCTAAAAGTTTCGCAATATTGTTAAGACAATTTTTGAAGCTCGGATTCGTAAGTCATAAAACCGAATCAAGGTAGACACGAACCGAGCCAGGAGATTGAACGAACAAGAAAAAGAAACTCGGGGACTATGCCCAAGTTAATTCGGCATAAGAACTTAGTAGCAAAATATCACATGTGTTTGGAATACAACTCCACCCGGCATACCGGGGATCTGATAAATTTTTAAGTGTTTTAGCTCAAGGAGCGGCAGGAGGAGGAAGTTCGGCACCGTCCTCGCTGCCCTCAATATCAGAGGCATCATCTTCTCCGTCATCATCCGAGCCATCTTCACCGTGCTCAACCTCTTCGTCTCCAGCAGCTTCCAGGAAGCTCGGCCCCTCAACCCATTCATGAATGGGAGCGTATTCAATGAGGCTATAGGCACAAGCCTGGCGCCGAGCTACCCACTCCAGGTCATTGGTCCATCTGGATCCTATGCGCAGACGTGTCAGGAGGTTGAGATCAATCTTCTCGTACCACGTGAGTATGTGGTGAAGGATGGTATCAGCTGCGGCACGTCCAGCGGACTCTCTCCAGAGGTCAAGCTGAGTCTCGGTTTCCATTAACTTCTCAATGAGAAGTGCGGTGGTCTCCGGGTTTCTTTGCCGGGCCAGAAAGTGTTAAAGATGCGAGCTTCAGCGCCGAGGATGTCCTTGCCGTAATTCTTGATGAGCTCCACGCGAGATGATAAGCTGACCAACAGGTCCTCCAGATCGTAAGGAATCCCTTCACTATCAGAAGTGACCGGAGTACCCCTTTGTCGGCGGAAGTGGGCAACTGCTGCGCTCACGATAGGAGTGCCCTCTGGAAATTTGCCTGGAAACGAGACAAAGGAGAAAGGTCAAGAAAATACATATGAAGTAACCCGGAGAAGTATGTCGGAAAAGGGAAAGAAACTTACGTGATATA
This sequence comes from Avena eriantha, assembly GCA_910589775.1. Lineage (NCBI taxonomy): Eukaryota > Viridiplantae > Streptophyta > Magnoliopsida > Poales > Poaceae > Avena > Avena eriantha. The sequence goes on along the minus strand of OU342742.1, from coordinate 193,836,552 downwards.
TGACTGAGGATTCAGGTCAACTCCTTGGTGCAGTCATCACGTCTCTTCCGGAGCTGCTCAAGCTCAGCGTTCGCTGACCCAAGCTGGATGCCGGACTCCTTGAGAAGATCCTGGTCCTTGGTGATCCGGAGGTTGAGGCGCTCGCGCTCTTCTGTGAAGTTCTGGCCAGCCTTTTGAAGTTCGGATTGGTGTTGGGCCTTCATCTTCTCCATCTCAGCCTTGAGCCTAGAAATCTCATCGTCCTTGGTCCGGAGGAGGGCGAGCTTGTCATCTTTCTTCTTAAGCTCGGCTTGGTGCTGCCCTGCTTGTTCAAGAAAATGCAGCATCATATCAGGCATGGGCACACTATCTTCAAGCGATGCTGAAATAGTGTGTTGGCCCGGCAGAGCCGTGGTATGAATGCTGGCCGAGCCAAGGAGAAAAGGGAATGGAAAGTACGGCAAAGTCAGACAGAAATGACTTACCCTTGATCTGCTCCAGATTTTTGCGCATAATGATGTTCTCAGCTTCCACCCCAGCTGCGGAAATCGAATGATGAAGTTAGTCCCGCAAAGGAAAATGAAGCAAAACGACGAAGCGCTAAGGAAGAAATTTACCCCTCTTCTCGTATTCCGCAATAAGTGCAGCCTGCTTTGCGCGTAGCAGCTTGTGGGTATCCAGCAAGCGTTGGAATTCCGCACTCCGGCGATTGGTGGTCACCTGAAAAGGACAAACACAAGTTAGCTCGATGCATATTCGAAGTATACTAAAATTCGGGCCAAGTGGAACTTAACCCGGCTCTAGGTGTGTGCATATTCGAAGTGTACTAAAATCTGGGCCAAGTGGAACTTAACCCGGCTCTAGGTGTGTGCATATTCGAAGAGTACTAAAATCCGGGCCAAGTGAAACTTAACCCGGCTCTAGGTGTGTGCATATTCGAAGAGTACTAAAATCCGGGCCAAGTGGAACTTAACCCGGCTCTAGGTGTGTGCATATTCGAAGTATACTAAAATCCAGGCCAAGTGGAACTTAACCCGGCTCTAGGTGTGTGCATATTCGAAGTGTACTAAAATTAGGGCCAAGTGGAACTTAACCCGGCTCTAGGTGTGTGCATATTCGAAGTTCTCATGGAGCTACGTTAATTTTCTAAAGAGCATCCGGCCGAGTAACGAGTTACTCCCCCGGAGGCTCGGGGACTAATGGTTACTATCTACAACTTGTAAAGGGGAAGCGACGTACCTCCATCATTCGCCCAGCGAGGTTAATTGTCTTTGCGGTTGTGTTCATCTGAGCGGAAAACTCGGCAGGGCCGAACTTCTCCAGAAGATCAGTGTCTTGAACCACCTCTGCCTTATTCCAATTCATGACGAATTCAATTAAGCTCGGAGGGTACCATTCACCGCTGGGCATATGGGGCGCCACCAAGCCCTTCGCATGCGCTTCTTTCCTTTCGATCAAGGCAAGGGCTGGGCTGGTGTGCAGAACCATTTGCTGTGTGTCAGTTGGCTCGGCAGGCGCGTCCTTCGCTACTGGTGCTTTCTTGGGAAGCATTGACACGAGGGTACGCTGCCCGGCTTCGACGGATGGTGGCTTGGTAGTGTCCAGAGCCTTCTTTTCCTTGGCTTGCTGGGAAGAGGAAGCCGGCGTAGCGGTTTTTCCTTAGGAGCGGCCGGAGTGGTTCCTTGCCAAGGTTGAGAAGACTCGGACGAGGCAGAGGAGCTAGGCGCTGATGCTCTTGGGGCTGGACTTGGTGCTGCTGCTGATGTTTTAGCAGCCGGAGTTGGTGCTGATGCCGGAGTTGGTGTTGGTACGGGTCTGGTTGTTGGTACTGGTGCTGGAGCCGAAGTTGCTTCAGTGGATGCTGGTTGCGGCGATGCCAAAGTGGTGGATGCCGTCACCTCGGCCTGGCCGGTCTCCCCCGCTCCAAGGTTACCCCCCTCTTGCCGAGGTGGAGTAGAACCCGGAGCAGCCGCAGAACCCTCTGGAATAGGGCTCAGCGGACGGGACTCGTCGTCACGACGGGGAGAAGGGCTGGGTCAGAGAGGCGAAGAGATGCTCAATCCACTTTGAGGGACCTCCACCGGAGCCCTGCAAAAGAGAACAATGTTAGAAGAGAAATCACAACGATGCAAGGAAGGGAAAGTTACAGAAGGCAAAACAACTTACGCATCCGAGGTTTGGGCCTCCTTAGGTTTCCGAGCCCTTCATGCTGGGGCCTTGCCTGCTGGCTTGGAGGCAGTCTTGTCCCCGGACTTCTTTCGCCTTTTGGTGGGCTGAGAAGGTCCGGAGGATGAACTTGAAGCAGCCCCGCGCTTCTTCTTCGGAGCCACCGGAACAGGTTCGCCCATAGCGAGGGGAGGATCCTCGTGGATATGACCACCGGGGTCAGCTGATGGCGGAAAAGCAAAAGAAAGGGGGACAGCCTCAATAGGTTCAATCACCTCGACATCCGAGTCATCTTCATCATCGGGCCAATCTCTAATGGAAGAGGATTTACCCGTGGGTCGTTTCGTGGCGTCGGTCATTGGGAGGAACATCTCCTGGTCCGGCTCCTCCTCATCCGGGTTCTCCCGGTCCGGCGCCCACTTAAGGGTCGGATCGGTGCCGTCCTTGATGGTCTGCTGAAGAAATTGCTGAGGAAAGAAATGAACGAAAGAGTCAAAATGCAACAATAACTGACATATAATTGGTCCGGAGTAAGTTCGCAACATGAAGCTTACCACGGGAGGAAGCCTATCGCGGCAGTAATGCTCCATTCCCCAAGTCCACTCGGAGGAGAAGTCCTTGTGGGTGGTAAAAAGAGCCTTAACCCGGCGATAGATCTCCGTGTTGCTCAGCTCGAAGGAGGAGGTCCGGTTGGGATCGCGGCCGAAGCTCATGTGGCACACCTTGTGGGTGCGCTTCTGGAGGGGGGAAATCCGGTTGCGCACGAAAGTGATCATGGCATCCTCGTTGCGCAGCCCGAGCTTCTTCAGCTCCGCGAACATCTTGTTGACTTGATTGGCCAAGGCAGTGGGCTTCTTGGGGATCTCATCCCACAAATCCGGGTTAGGTGGACCCGGAGTATAGGGAAGCAACCGGATCAAGTCTTCAGTGCCCGTATTCCGGACATAGAAGAAGGTCCGGGCCCATCCTTTGCAGGACTCTAACCCGGTGACCCGGGGGAAAACAGAAAACCTCCAGGGTGAAATGGAGGCCGCTCCGAATTGAGTGAGATGTTTGTCCTCCGGATCAGCGTGGATGTTGGGGATGACATTGTGACAAAGGCCGAAGAACCGGATCCATAGCTCCTTCATGGGCCACAGTCCGGCGTAGCCTTCGATCGTAGAAGCAAAGGCAGAGAGAGAAGTGATGTCGTTGGCTGGAAGATGGTGCGGCTGGAGCTGGTATGTACTAAGCCAGTCCCGAAAAAAATCGCTAACCGGCAACCCGAAGCCCCGTTGGAAGTGGGACAAAAAGACAACGAACTCACCCGGATTGGGTGAGGGGGCCAGTTCGTTAGAAGGGAGACGAGAGGCGACGCCGGCGGGGATGCGCCTAGTTCGGTAAAGCCAGTCAAGATCATCTTGACAGACCCATGACCCGGCCCACGCGCCGCGGTCCGCCACCGCGGCGTCCTCCTCCATCTCCTGCTCAGCAACAATGAGTTCTTCTTCTGTCATTTGGTCCTCGAGGCCCTCGCTGGCGCTAGAGGCGGCGGGGGACAGTGGCCGAGATTGACGAGGACCCGTGGCAAGAGATTTGCGTCGCGGTGGCGGCGACGCAGAGGTGCGACGGAGAAGCGCGGCGGCGACGCTGCTATTTGGTATCACTGGTGGCGGCGCGGTCGCGAGGAAGATGAAGAAAAAGGGGAACGGGCAGAGGGGCGCGGAAGGAGAAAGACCCTAAGGGAAGCACCCCTCCGATATTTAACCACTCCCACCAGCGGTGAGTGGGATCGTATCCTGCGGACCCGCCACACGCAGTGGCCATGTATCACCTGTCCGGACCAATCAGCGGGGAGCCACACAGAGGGCCACAGAGCGGAGAGAATCCTATGACGTGACACTGTGATGCGAGAAACGAGGAGGCGGGCATGACGTGACCCGCGCACAGTGATAACTGACAATTACTGCGGCGGTTACTGTGCAGGCCCTTAAAATAAGATGACATAATGATTACCTTTCACATGGGCTAGCGTACGAGAGAAGGAAACAAGACCTGGATGAAACTATGGTAACCCGGACGGCAAGTGAAAACTTGGAATGTGTAAAGGGAACATAAATCCATATAATCTGAGGTAAAGGGGTAACTCGGCAATAACGACCAGAGCACATAATTGAACCTGATGTGGCCTTAGCGGCCAAAGCAGCTAAGACCGCACCAGCTTCGGGGACTAATGTTGGGGGGATACCCCCGGGTAGGGTCACGCCGGGGTATAAAGGCCGAGTTAGCCGAGGTTCGGCAAGGCCAAAGTAGAGGCTAGCCGGGTCACCTCAAGGCCGACCGAATCACAGAGTGACCCGGACCAGGGGGTGTTCCCCTAACTAAGTCTCAACCGACTTAAGCAGTAAGTCGGAAGTATATGTTTACTTGTATGCAGGAACAGGGGTGCCCGGATCAGCTGTGATCCGGGTCATGTTTGGCTTCTAGGAGAAGGAAGGAATCTTGCTGGTCAAAAAGAGGGCCCGGTACGCACTGCATGAGCGAAGCAGACAAGAGCAGGACCACCGGGTCATGGCCGACAGGGGTGACGACGCCCATGTCGGCTGACGCGGGCGCCGCAGAGGCTCACGTAGCTAAAGCAAGTGTGACGCGGGGGAAAAAGCACCCCGGTCGGCTTACCGCTTTGGGAGGAGGCATATTCTTAGGAATATGCCTCCACGTATGCCCTAGGCAGAAACCGAGCCTCCTCTATAAAAGGGGGGCTGGGGCTTCTGTAGAAGGGGGTAGGTCTTTCTACTATTCTGTTTTGGCTAGGGTTTCAGGTGTGATCTGGGGGTGAGAGTAAGAGAGCTCCTTCTTCCTCCTCTCGCCAATACAGCTCTAGGAGCACTTGTAATCTTCGAAGGAAATCAATACAAACTTCTGTGTGGAGAATCACTCCACTATCCCTCCCTGGATTCCCCTAGCGTGTATTAGTCCCCACCTTTAGCCTATCCATGGCATCTACCGTGACACCACCACGACATAGGATACCCCAAGACTTCACATTGCTCATGCTCATCTGGGAAGAAGGAAATACATCGATTCCGTTGTAATGCTTGTCTCTTGGGAGCTTTGGATTGAGTGCAATGCTCGAGTTTTCAAAAACAAGTAGTCTTTTCCCTCGGTGATCCTTGTTCGCTTAAAAACAGAGGCAAGATCTTGGGTCCTCGCCGGTGCTAAACATTTGGGTGACCTTGTTCTGGGAGACTAGGCTTTAGTTTTTTGGCTCGTAGTCTTCGGGCATAAAGATTTTGTGACCTTGTTTCCTCTCATTCAATGAATTAAGACAAATCTTTTGTCTTTCTTACAAAAATAATATTTCATGTGTAGCGTGCATCGCCATAGGGATTTTTTTGGCTATGACTGCGATGGTGCTCTCTAAGTTCACTTCACAATGCAACACAGTAAATGAAAACGATACTGATCTCCGAGGGATCCGTGACTTTCATCCCTCGGGTCATGAGACGTGCACGTACGTGGGTGGGCCTGCCTATCTCTACTGCTTCTCTCTCTCCTCTGTGTTCCCATCGTCTACGTCGGTCGCCACGCTCCCCGGTGTTGTTGCTCGCTCCCTCCTCCTCTCTCCCACCCCACTGCTGCACTTTCAGACCTCGCGCCGCCGGTCAGCCCTCCTGCCCGCTAATCCCCTTGTCGGCCGCTGATGTCTGTAAGAGCATAGATCGTTTGTAACTAGTTTCGAAGTTTAGATATCGACCCCATAGGGAGCCCAAAGGTAAGTGTTTATTGATAAAGTCTCTGTCACACCCAAAGTTATCACAGGTCTTCGCGTGAATTGACTGCAAGTATTGAAATAAGAATGGAGTTTTGATTAAATGCGATTGATTTAAATAGAACTAAAATGTAAACTTCAGAAATATAATGCATAAAAGTAAAGAACGACTTTGCTTGTTTGTTGTTTCCTATAGATGGCGAAAGAAGCCGCGAGTAAATTCATTTCATGGTGATAGTGACTATGCCAGGTGGATGAGTGATAAATGAAACAATTATAATCTTATAGATATATGTGTAGGCGAGCAACCCATAATTAGTCGGAACTCCTCTTGATAGATTTCATCCCAACTTCAATAATCCTACTAGCCTTATACCAAAACCATGGTCAGACACTAGACGATTAAGACCCTTCAGGTCGCTTAACGATTAAGCTCCTTGGATAAGACTAATGCAATAAGCACAGTAGTTACTCGTTATTCTCGAGTCAACTAGATTTCCATTGATATCCCCGTGTCACCCGGGGGGTCGCCGGTCCACTAGCGTATGAGATCTTATCTATGTAGAACAAAGTATCATGTTGTCTAGGCCCTTAATTCGACAACAAGCATTAGGCATCCTACAGATAGTCAAGCACACATAATATAGTAATTAGAATCAATCACAAACTAATGGAAAATATATGAAGGCACATCACATCTCACCAATACCCTACATCTCCCACGCCCAATGGAATTACTCACACATGAGAGAAGAAAGGATCATCAATATAATCAAATAAAAGGGAATTCGCCTTGGTATTACCGTGGAGATCCATAATAAGACTTGAAAAATATCCAACACAATTCAAGATGGGAAGAAACAATCTTAAACCCTAGTCTTGCAAGGTGGAGATCCCTCTCTCTCTCTCAAGTACAAGTAGTGGCTATGGGGGTGTATTGGCTAGGAGGTCGAAGATCGTGGAGCAAGATGAAAAACGTCTTCTCTGTTGGGAATATGCCCTAGAGGCAATCATGGTTGATGATATTTCCCAAAGTATTCATAAAGTAAAGTTGTCCTTATATGAACATCAGATATATATCACTGAATGCGTGATTTAGTTGTGGAACTATGTATTCATGATTGTTCATATTAGATTATCCTTGGTCGTTGAGGTTGTGCTGGGCACACAACTTAGACCAATGTGCAAGTCGGCTGATGACACGGTTCCACTTGTCATGGGCATGGGGATGTTATTCCGACTTACACTGATTCGGCTAAAGAGTTTAGCGAGTCGGACTGACCCACCGTTGAGATGCAATGAGCATGTTGTCATTTGCAGATCCTTCGACCTAAGGTGATTGCATGATCCGAGTTGTGGATCGCCAACTTAGGTTCTATCAAACGTTGTTCCGTAAATGGGCGGTTATAAAGGTAGAGTTCAGGTTGGTTGTGAAGCAAGCTGCATAACATGGATTACCAAGATGGGATTTTCCCCTCCGTAATGGAGAGATATTCGCTGGGCCCTCTCGTGTGATATGATTTGGAAGCATAGCCATGCGCTACTCAGTTAAGTGTTAACTGAGGAGTCGGACTAAGAGTTAGTCTAGTGAATCACATATCATGGTACGAGAAGAGAGTTAAGCTATTTAAGGGATGGCAACTAATCGCCTATAGCTTAACAGATATATCGTGAGGCAAAGGGACTTGGACGAAAGTCACATTGAAGGTTCGTCTTATGACTTTACGGCACTTAGGAGTTGGCACGTCTTGCTAGAGGCTGCTACCATCTATCGACTTGAGACCGAGTGTTCATGGGAGTGAGTTGGACTCAAAGCCATGACGGGATACTTGGAGGAGTAGCTCATGTCGTGTCTAGGTGTACGTGAACCTACAGGGTCACACACTTAAGGGTAAGGAGCCCATGTAGATTAGATCCATGTGGAGATTGCAGTACAACCTAGATGGGCCTCAAGCGTTGAGCCCAACTAGGAGTGTATATAAGTGGAGTGACAAGGGATAGTCCCTGACCAAGCCGTCACTTTCTCCACTTCCATTTCGGGCTAGACAGGATCTAGCAGTCCTCTGTCCGAAGCTCCTTCCTGTATGTGTCGATACCGGTACAGGCGTTGCACGTGCGGCGCTGGAGACTGGGAATCTCGTGGGGATCTAGCGAAGGAGTTCGCGGGATCCAGAGAAGTTGTCCGAGGGATTCGGAGGGCTGTCCGTGGGATCGTTCGGCACTGCTTCGACGCGCTACATCAACTTCCGCATCTGCGCGTCTAGTGGTAATCTCGTGGCCTATAACCTGAGCTGGATCTTGGGTGTACCGCGTTAGGGAAAAAAGTTTTGTTTATCTTTGTGCGGCCCAGCAGTGGTATCAGAGCGAAATCTTCCGGTTTTAGGCTCTAGATCTGTGTGTATGTGTATGCACGAGGTGGTGGAAGGATCCACTTAGGGTTTCGGTGGTCGATCTATGAGATAGATCGGTTTTGTGCAAGATTGATTGGATCAATCGCACTCGGGGGTGCATGGAAGATCAGGTGCGGATGATCAATGAGATTGGTCAGATCTGCATAGGGATCAGATTTGGGTAAAGGTGTTTTATCCAATGAAGGAATCCATGGTTCAGAATCCAGATTAGATCTGCAATTTCGGAAAATTCGTCGGGCGCTGCCCGCACCCGCGAGGGGCCTTGCCACTTTGATCCCCGCCCGCTATCCGGCTAGCGGGACCGCTGGCTTCGCCCTGTCGTAGCGCATTAGATGTCGTTGCGAGGTTCACAACACCAGAAGATATCATATCTATGCATAACTTGTTTTTTGCAGTAAGTTGTGAATGGTATGGCTTATGTGCATGTGATGTATGTAATCCATACGTGACCTATGTATCACGGGTTTGTCAGCCGGCTGGCGCCAAAGTGTTTTCAATGTTATTGTATAACAATCTGCATGTCGGCATGAGATGCCATCTTCTTGTATATTCCTTAGTGCTAGGGTAGCATGTTTGGAGGACTTGAAGGACACTACAGCCAAAGGCATGATGAACAGGTTCATGGAGATGGAGATCACCATGAAGGGACCCATACCATTTCACATTATAATTGGATTATTTTATGTGATTGTTATGTCTCTAGTTTTACCTCTATGAGATAGTGGTTAAACTTTAATCCCTCAAAGAAGGTCTAGTTGGTCTCCCCGCCGGTGCTGCACCATCACAAGTCGGACATTCTTGGTAGTGGGCTCATAAAATTGAGGTGCTACCAATTCTTTTCGACTAGATGGATTCGAGTCAGACTCTTACAGCGGAAGCACATGGTAAGCTAGACGGGTCTATCACAACGGTTGTGGGGCTTGGGGAGAGGGCGGTCGAGAGCCGGGGCATGAGATGCCACCCGACCAACAGGAGTCGCATGAGATATGATTGGCAAGGAGTTGCCTACCTAGATCACTTGACGGCTAGCGGTGATGCTAAAGCTCACTAGTCGGCTTGCTTATTTAGGGTCCTAAATCACTAAGTAACCATCGGAGGGATGTTGGTTCTAGTGGGAGCATAAGTATTAAAATGTTTAATACGCCTGCTCTTTTATGAATACTTGTCTTAAGTGTTTTGCATATTTATGTTGTAGATAATGGCACCTAGTAGCAGTCTCCCTCAGTTATCCAGTTTTGCTTTGAGGACCATCCTAGAGAAAGATAAACTTAATGGAACAAACTTCACCAACTAGTATCGTAGTCTGAGAATTGTTCTCAAACAAGAAAAGAGGGACCATGTTCTAGACAACCCGCTTCTAGATGTGCCAGATGAGAATGCGAGTGTCGCAGCAACCAATGCCTATCATAGAACATGTGATGAGTCTACAAAAATTAGTTGTCTTATTCTTGCTCACATGGAACCGGACTTGCAGCAGCAGTTCGAGAATGTTGAGGCCTACGATATGATCGAAAGCCTCAAAAGTATGTTCCAAGCTCAGGCAAAGACCGAGAGATATCAAGTCTCTCAAGCTTTGCTGAGTTGTAAGCTTAAGGATGGTGATCCACTTAGTCCGCATGTGATCAAGATGGTTGGTTACGTGCAGTCTCTGGAAAGGCTTGGCTACCCCATTAGCGAAGAGTTCCCTACGGATATAATTCTGAACTGTCTTCCTAGTGTGTATGGTCAGTTCATATCGAACTACCACATGCATGGTATGGATAAAAAATCTCACTGAATTACATGGGATGCTTAAGCAGGCAGAGGTTGATCTCAAGAAAGGTACTAGCCAAGTGTTGGTGGTACAGAATAAGTCTAAGTTTAAGAAGAGTTCTTGGACTAAGAAGAAGAAGGCTAAGTCAGGAGGTAATGCTCAAGATGAGATCCCAAGCGTTTCCTCAGGGACTAAGTCATCTCCTTCAGCCGGTTCCGCTTGCTTCTATTGCAAAGCGGATGGCCACTAGAAGAGGAATTGCAACGAGTATTTGGCGGATAAAGCCAAGAGTGGAGGTGTGACTTCCAACTCAGGTACACTTGTTTGCAATGTTATAGACCTTTATCTTGCTGATGCACCGGTAGTTCTTGGGTATATGATACCGGATCAGTCATTCATATCTGCAACTCGTTGCAGGGACTGGTAAGAATTAGGGGCGTAGCAAGAGGCGAGGTTGACATTCGGGTCGGCAATAAAGCAAGAGTTGCTAAGTTGCAAGTTGGCATGATGCAAGTTCATTTACCTTCAGGATTCTTACTGGAACTAAATAATTTTTATTATTTTCTAGTGCTTAGTCGAAACATCATTTCTGCCTCATGTTTGATGAGACAAGGCTATGAGTCTAATATTAAGAACAATGGTTGTTCTTTATATTTGAATGATATGTTTCACGGCTTTGCACCCGTTCAGAATGGGTTATTTATTTTGAATCTTGATGGTGGGTCGGTCTATAACATAAATATGAAAAGGTTAAAACCAAATGATCTGAATATGACTTACTTTTGGCACTGTCGACTTGGTCATATAAGTTGGAAATGCATGAAGAATCTCCATGATGATGGACTCATAACTTCCTTCGACTTGGAGTCGTTCGAGACATGTGAATCATGCCTTCTAGGAAAGATGACCAAGACACCTTTTACAAGGAGTTGTGAAAGGGCGTCTAACTTGTTGGGACTAGTACATAGTGATGTATGTGGTCCAATGAGCACGACAGCCAGGGGTGGTTATGAGTACTTCATTACCTTCACTAATGATTTGAGTAGATATGGATATGTCTACTTGATGAAACATAAGTCGGAAGCCTTTGAAAAGTTCAAAGAATTCCAGAATGAAGTACAAAATCAACTCGGCAAGAGAATAAAGTTTCTTCGGTCGGACTGAGGAGGCGAGTACATGAGCCACGAGTTTGATGACCATCTGAAGAGTTGTGGAATAGTTCCTCAGCTCACTCCGCCGGGTACACCGAAGAGGAACGGTGTGTCGGAATGGCAGAATCGGACCTTGTTGGACATGGTATGATCAATGATGAGTTGGACAGATCTACCTTTATCATTTTGGGGTTATTGTCTAGAAATGGCGGAGTTCACACTAAATAGAGTACCATCGAAATCGGTAGAGAAGACACCACATGAGATGTGGATAGGCAAGAAGCCGAGTTTGTCTTTTCTTAAGATTTGGGGTTGTGAAGCATTTGTCAAGCGACTTCAGTCGGACAAGCTTGCAGCCAAGTCGGATAAGTGCATTTTCGTTGGGTATCCAAGGGAAACCTTGGGTTACTACTTCTACAACTGAGAAGAGGGCAAAGTGTTTGTCGCTCGGAACGGTGTCTTCCTTGAGAAAGAGTTTCTCAGTCGAGAAGTCAGTGGGAGTACGGTGTGGCTCGAAGAAGTTCGAGAGGAACCGGTCAGTAGCGATTTGGTGAAAGCCTTGGAGGTTGAGCCAGTCATGGTAGCTAAGCCGGCAGTTGCACCTCCACTCCGAAGATCGGAAAGATTGCGAAGTGTTCGTGATATATTACTGTTGGACAGTGATGAGCCGGCAACTTATTCGGAAGCGATGGTGGGTTCTGATTCTGAGTCATGGCTTGGAGCCATGAGATCCGAGGTAAAGTCCATGGATGATAATCAAGTTTGGAACTTGGTTGATCTGCCAGACGGTGCAAGACTCGTCGAGTGCAAATGGGTCTTTAAAAGGAAAACTGATATGGATGGAAACGTTTCTATCTATAAAGCACGGCTTGTCGCGAAGGGGTTCCGGCAAGTTCAAGGAGTTGACTACGATGAGACTTTCTCACCCGTAGCGATGCTTAAATCAGTTCGGATCATGTTAGCTATAACAACCTATTTCGACTATGAAATATGGCAGATGGATGTCAAAACAGCTTTCCTTAATGGAAAATTAACCGAGGACGTGTATATGATATAGCCTGAGGGTTTTGTCGATCTGGTTAATGCTGACAAGGTATGCAAACTTCAGAAATCCATTTATGGATTGAAGCAAGCATCTTAGATTTGGAACATTCGCTTTGATGAAGTAGTCAAATCGTTCGGCTTCATCAAGAGTGATCATGATTCTTGTTTATACAAGAAGTTTAGTGCGAGCAAAGTAAACTTTCTGATCCTGTATGTGGATGACATATTATTGATTGGAAATGATGTCCAGATGTTGCAAGAAACCAAGGAATCATTGGAAAGGAGTTTCTCAATCAAGGACTTGGTTGAGGCAACTTATATACTAGGAATCAGGATCTATAGAGATAGATCCAGGTGGCTCATTGGATTGAGCCAAAGTACATATTTGGATAAAGTGTTGAAGAAATTCAACTTGGAATCATCTAAGAAGAGGTTCTTACCAATGTCCCATGGCATAAGACTTAGCAAGACTCAGTGTCCTTCGACAACTGATGAGCGAAGTAGGATGAGTGTGATTCCGTATGCTTCGGCAGTTGGGTCCATCATGTATGCCATGATTTGTACTAGGCTGGATGTTTCCTATGCTCTAAGTATTGTGAGCAGATACCAGGCGGACCCTGGAGAAATCCACTAGGCAGTAGTTAAGAACATTCTTAAGTACTTGAGAAGGACTAAGGATGTGTTCCTAGTTTATGGAGGTGAGGTTGAACTCAGTGTAAGGGGTTACACGGATGCGAGTTACCTTACTGACTCAGATGATTCTCGTTCGCAATCTGGGTACGTGTTCACTATGAACGAAGGGGCTGTGAGCTGGAAGAGTTCCAAGCAAGAGACTATATTTGCATCTACAATAGAAGCTGAGTATATTGCTGCCTCGGAGGCAGCAAAGGAAGCTGTTTGGATCAGGAACTTCCTGATTGATCTTGGTGTGGTTCAAGGCTCGTCCAATCCGTTAGACGTGTATTGTGACAACAATGGTGCTATTGCACAAGCCAATGAACCTAGACAACACCAGAAGAACAATAATATACTCATGCGGTACCACTTGATTTGCCAGTTTGTGGATCAAGGTGATATCAGATTATGCAAGGTACACACGAATGCAAACGTTGTAGATCCATTGACAAAGCCACTTCCACAGCCTAAGCATGAGGCGCACGTAAGAGCCATGGGCATTACATGCCTGGACATGTGATGTCAGGATGATTGACTCTAGTGCAAGTGGGAGACTATTGGGAATATGCCCTAGAGGCAATCATGGTTGATGATATTTCCTAAAGTATTCATAAAGTAAAATTGTCCTTATATGAACATCAGCTATATATCACTGAATGCGTGATTCAGTTGTCGAACTATATATTCATGATTGTTCATATTAGATTGTCCTTGGTTGTTGAGGTTGTGCTGGGCACACAACTTAGACCAATGTGCAAGTCGGCTGATGACATGGTTCCACTTGTCATGGGCATGGGGATGCTATTCCGACTTACACTGATACGGCTAAAGAGTTTAGCGAGTCGGGCTGACCCACAGTTGAGATGCAACGAGCATGTTGTCATTTGCAGTCTCAAGCAATGGAATCCTTCGACCTGAGGTGATTGCATGATCCGAGTTGTGGATCGCCAACTTAGGTTCTATCAAACGCTATTCCGTAAATGGGCAGTTATAAAGGTAGAGTTCGGGTTGGTTGTGAAGCAAGCTGTGTGACGTGGATTACCAAGATGAGATTTGCCCCTCCGTAATGGAGAGATATTCTCTGGGCCCTCTCGTGTGATATGATTTGGAAGCATGGCCATGCGCTACTTAGTTAAGTGTTAACTGAGGAGTCGTACTAAGAGTTAGTCCAGTGAATCACATATCATGGTATGAGAAGAGAGTTAAGCTATTTAAGGGATGGCAACTAATCGCCTATAGCTTAACAGATATATCGTGAGGCAAAGGGACTTGGACGAAAGTCACATTAAAGGTTCGTCTTATGACTTTACGACACTTGGGAGTTGGCACGTCTTGCTAGATTCCGCTACCATCTATCGACTTGAGACCGAGTGTTGATGGGAGTGAGTTGGACTCAAAGCCATGACGAGATACTTGGAGGAGTAGCTCATGTCGTGTCCAGGTGTACGTGAACCTACAGGGTCAGACACTTAAGGGTAAGGAGCCCATGTGGATTAGATCCATGTGGAGATTGGAGTACAGCCTAGATGGGCCTCAAGCGTTGAGCCCAACTAGGAGTGTATATAAGTGGAGTGACAAGGGATAGTCCCTGACCTAGCCGTCACTTTCTCCACTTTCATTTCGGGCTAGACAGGATCTAGCAGTCCTCTGTCCGAAGCTTCTTCCTGTATGTGTGGATACCGGTAGAGGCGTTGCACGTGCGGTGCTGGAGACGGGGAAGCTCGTGGGGATCTAGCGAAGGAGTTCGTGGGATCCGGAGAAGCTGTCCGAGGGATTCGGAGGGTTATCCATGGGATCGTTCGGCACTGCTTCGACGCGCTACATCAACTTCCGCATCTGCGTGTCTAGCAGTAATCTCGTGGCCTATAACCTGAGCTAGATCTTGGGAGTACCGCGTTAGGGAAAAAAGTTTTGTTTATCTCTGCGTGGCCCAGCATTCTCCTTCTTCTCCTGATCTCTTCTTTCTCCCTTTTGGATGGTATGGCGGTTGCTGTGTTCTGTTTTCGCTCTCGGTCCCTTCGCGGAAGTTGTCCCTTTTGACAAGACAGAGGCGGTGGCAGCTATACGGCGGGAACTATATGGCTGGAAAAATATTCTCGCCGTATAGTTGCTCGTTAAATCTTATATGAGCTCCCCTCGCGTGCTTCCAAAGTGAGACTTGCTTGTTTTCTCCAGAATATTGTACTTCTCTAGTTACATCCTTCTGTTGATGTTTGGAACCTGAAACACACATTAAAAACCAAGTTTTCTTCATAACCGAAGTATTAGCGTTAGGTAAAGCCAGAAAACAATCAAATCTGGGAGAAAACCATCAATAAAAGTCATAAAAAATGTGTCTAATCTCACAGCTATCAACTCCCCCAAGCTTAGATGTTGCTCGCCCTCAGGTGACCAGGAAATAAGAAAGAATTGTTGGGCCACGTAGAGATAAACAAAACTTTTTCCCTACGCGGTGATCCCAAGATCCAGCTCAGGTAGAAGGCCACGAGGATTACCACTAGACGCGCAGTTGCGGAATTGATGAAGCACGCCGCTTGATGCAGTGCAGTCCTCGCGATCCGTTCCAGTTCCACGATCCATGATCTGTACTTTCTTCACGATCGTCGAAGTGCTGAACGTACAGCACCTCCGCCGGTATCCACACGTACGAGGAGGAGCGCCGGCGATGGACTGCTAGGTCCGGTATGGCGGCGATAGGACGGACTGGAGCTAGGGTTTCCAACACATGGAGTGACCTAACCTTATGCTCTAAGAACCTGCGCCCCAGCTTATATAGGGAGTGAAAGTGGGCTCCACTCACTTGTGGCCCATTCACTAAAAAGTCCTATATTAGCCACTGCAAGTCTCACTTGCTGACTAAGTCCATGTCTCTATTTGGGTCCAACCCAAATAGGTTTCCTGTTTGGGTCTAACCCAAACTTGCTCCCGCTCTTAAGTGTGTGACCCGACAGGCTCATGGTAACCCGGACACGATTCCGAGTCTCACTCATGATCGATCAGTTGGTAGCGGCTCCTAGCAAAACGTGCCAACTCCCAAGTACCAATAAGTCATGATGACATACCTTCCAATGCGACTTTCGTCTAAGTCCCTTTTGCCTCACGATATACTTTGTCGGACTATAGGCGAATGATTGTCATCCCTTAAATAGTCCGACTCTCTTTCTCGATCCGAGATAAGTGATTCATCCGACTAACTCTTAGTCGGCTGCCTCGGTTAACACTTAATCTGAGACGCGCATGGCCATGCTTTCCGAATCATATCTTCCGAGAGAGCCTAGAGAATATCTCTCCAGATGGAGGGGCAAAATCCCGTCTTGGTTATTCACATCATGCAGCTTGATTCTCAGACGACCCGAACTCTGCCTTTATAACTGCCCAGTGACGGAACAACGTTTGGCAGAACCTAAGTCGGAGATCCTCAACTCAGATTGTGCAATAACCTCAGGTCTAAGGATTACATTGATTGAGACATGCAAATGACGACTTGTTCATTGCATCTCAATATGGGTCAGTCCGACTCGCTAAACTCTTTAGCCGAATCCGTGTAAGTCGGAATAGCATCTCCATGCCCATGACAAGTGGAACCTAGTCATCTGCCGACTTTCACATTGGTCTAAGTTGTGTGTCCGGCACAACCTCAATGACCAAGGGCAATTAGTATGAACAACATGAATATGTAGTTCCACAATCAAATCACATATTCGATGATACATATCAGCAGTTCATACATGGACCACAACCTTATGAATATACAGGAATATCATCATTCATGATTGCCTCTAGGGCATATTCCCAACAGTCTCCCACTTGCACTAGAGTCAATCTTTCGACATCACATGTCCAGGCATCTGATGCCCATTGCTCTCAGGTGCGCCTCATGCTTCGGCTGTGGAAGTGGCTTTGTCAACGGATCTGCAATGTTTGCATCCGTGTGTACCTTGCATAACTTGATATCACCTTGATCCACAAACTGGCGAATAAGGTGGTACCGCATGAGTATATGTTTGTTCTTCTGGTGTTGTCTAGGTTCCTTGGCTTGTGCAATAGCACCATTGTTGTCACAATACACGTCTAACGGATTGGACGAGCCCTGAACCACACCAAGATCCATGAGAAAATTCCTCATCCAAACGGCTTCCTTTGCCGCCTCCGAGGCAGCAATATACTCAGCCTCTGTCGTAGACGCAGACACCGTTTCTTGCTTGGAACTGTTCTAGCTCACAGCCCCTCCGTTTATCACAAACACATATCCGGATTGCGAACGAGAATCATCCAAGTCAGTGAGATAACTCGCATCCGTGTAACCCTTTACACTGAGTTCATCCTCACCTCCATAAACCAGGAACATATCATTAGTCCTTCTCAAGTACTTGAGGATATTTTTAGCCGCTGCCCAGTGGATCTCTCCACGGTCCGCCTGGTATCTACTCACAACACTTAGAGCATAGGAAACATCCGGCCTAGTACAAATCATAGCGTACATGATGGATCCGATTGCAGAAGCATACGGAATCGCACTCATCTGACTTCGCTCATCAGTTGTCGAAGGACACTGAGTCTTGCTAAGTTTTATGTCATAGGACATCGGTAAGAACCCCTTCTTAGACGATTCCATGTTGAACTTCTTCAACACTTTGTCCAAATATGCACTCTGACTCAATCCAATGAGCCGCTTTGATCTATCTCTATAGATCCGGATTCCTAGTATGTAAGTCGCCTCACCCAAGTCTTTCATCGAAAAACTCCTTTTCAATAATTCCTTGGTCTATTGCAACATCTAGATATCCTTTCCAATCAGTAATATGTCATCCACATATAAGATCATAAAGTTTACTTTGCTCCCACTAAACTTCTTGTATAAAACTAGTGATGGAGGAGTATTAGAAAAGAAAATTTTAACATTTTTTATAATTTCATATGGTTATATATCCCAAAAAATAGATCTTACTAAATAGAAAATCTTAGAAGTTAGATCTCTAAATGTCTTTATTTTTGGACGATAACTGAACATTCTTTAAGCATTGTTTGAAACTACTTACTTACTCCGGCTCCGGAATCTACCATATACTACAAAAACGCAGTCAAATTTTATATATTTGACCGCTAAGCTAATTACTAAAATTTTAAAAAGCATAGTTTATTAGATACATTTGTGCCAAGATTTGACATCGAAAATATTTCATATTTTTCCTAATCATTTACATATTTCTAAAAGCAGTTGATTTTTCTAGTTCAGATCGAGGAAAATCCAAAAAAGTTATCTATTTTAAAAAATATGGAGCAGTACATCATGTTTAATTAGTTCTTCATATGTAACTTTTCCAAATATTGTTTTCACTCGCTATTTTCTTTTGTCATTGTAGAGTTCAGTTAATTACTCCATAAGTCAAATACTCCGTGCGAAGCTTTCCTTCATGAACCCCAAAAATTCTGCTCTGAAAATTCTGGGGCCTATTTACTTCTTGCCAAAATCCAAATTCCGAACGAAAATCTAGCGAACAATCTCTAGGGCCCAATTCTCTAGGGCCAATACCCTAGGAGTACTAATTGTTGACGGTAGCTATTTATTGCTGTGCTTTTGGTAATTGGAAAGAAATTAATCAGGGGAGGTGAAAAATGGAGAGCCTCCAACTTGGAGAGAGTGTGGCGTGTACGAGTAGTAGTTTAGTCTAGCTCTGTTTTGTCGCTAGATGTAGTAGTAATACACCATTATCATGTGAACTTCAGCTAAATAAATATAAATTGGGGGCCCATCGATTTGGAGGGCCATGTGCTGGCGCACACCCCTGCACATGCTTCTGAGACGGGACTATATGTATGTTCTTGCCTGTTTGGAAGCTTAAAAAACACATATCACTTTCATGTGTTCAGTTTTTTTATGGTTCTTGATCTGATATCGTACATTGTTTCAGGGATCACTACTGGCATCATCTGACCATACATAAATACATTGATAACACAAGTAATGATCTATTTCGTAAGTATTATTTGTTTTATGATGCTTCTATATTTATACTCTGAAAAATTGTCTAGTTGCTATGAAGTTGGTTCTTTATCCGGTTAAATATCACTCTACAGACTATCTCTTGGAAAAATGTGTATATGATGTTATGCATCACATCTTTCGAGCCTTGATTTTCGAGCCTTGATTTTCTCTACCATGATCTTAATTTGTTCTTTTTTGCTTACAACAGTTTGACACCAAGTGAAGATCAAGATCTTTGTTTAGTGTTCCGGCAAAGTTTCATGTGATTTCTGTGTAGCTAAAAATGTTTGTGCGAAACATTATGTCGATTTTTGTTTCAGCTACTAATGTTTGTGCAAAACATTATGTACATTGCATGATTGTAACTTATAAATGCCTGTGAATTTGTGTCCGTATGAAACGGCCTCTCGTATACATATCTATTGTATATACCTATATATTGCAAATATGTATTTTTTTCCAAAATCTAAAACTAGTGATGGTAAAGGACAATGCTAAAGAATTTAGTGACGGGCGTCTTAGCACTGGTAGTTACTAGTAAAACTACCAGTGATAATTTTCAAAATATAACACGTCATTATCACAAGTGCCAATAGACCTGCCCGTCAGATGCAAGATAGACATGACGGGTTACATGTCAGCGGTAATATAGTAATGGTAATCAGTTTAGAAGAGATACTATTAGTAGTCACGTACTCGTGATGGTCTCTTTGGAGATTAAATCCTCTGTGATTATTTACAAAGAACATCAACTTCATAATTAGTATGTCACTGGAACACTACAAATGATGGACGCATGTTATGCAGACACATCGACGAGAGCTTACCGTTGACATCCACTTGTTGGTTCTGGTCGTCACTTAGTAGAGCACCATCGACATGCATAGTTCGCTGGTTAGCCCTGCCTCGTCGGCTGGAGTACCTGCATTGACGAGCGAAAATCAGGTTGGTCGTCAGCGCTAGCAGTTTGGCCGGCGAGTCTTGCCACCGTCGATGGTAAGGTGTTACCATTGACAGTATACCGATGATGAACGCCTCTATCATTGGCAATATTGATTCCTGGCTCGTCGCTGGTAGACATTTTCGCGGTAGTGTCGGTCGATACTTTGTATGCTTTCTGCTTTGTTAACCTTTGGTAAACTAATTTCACCAAAATTCATACGGACGAGGTCAAGTTTCCATGAAGGAAAGTAAAGAGATAGGTTTGACTTGATTATTTCCCAAAATTTCTGATAGAACTCAGCCGGAAAACCATCAGGACCAGGATCTTTATTATGTTCCATCTGGAAGACCGCCCTCTCGATTTTCTTCTCTGTGTAGGGCAATCAGAAAGTTGTTCTCCTCCGTAGAAACTTGAGGTATGCCATATGTTCGGGTTTCTTCTATAGAGATGGCAGATTCCTCAGAGGACCCAAATAGAACTCTATAATAATTTGTAATATAGGCCTTAAGTTGATCTTGACCCTTCGATCATGCCCTTATCTTGTATTAGAGAATGAATAAGTTTCTTCCTATGTCGAGCATGAAAAATCCACGGTTTAACTGGATGACTAGATGATCAGATATGCAAATCTACATGAAGAACACTAGAGGCACACAACCAAGAAAAAAATGTTCTGACTTGAATTACAAAATATCTCGTGGGCAGTTTAAAGTTTTTCAAGCGCCCATGCTTCACATGTACCGAGAGAAAGAACTGGAGGGAGATACATCCATCGACTGAAAAGTTACAGCCAATGTTTCCCATGGTTTGCAGACATCAGTGCTCTAGTGAAAATCATATCCATGGTTTGGAAAGTAACATCCATGTAAAACACTTTATCCATGCTCTAAAAGTTACATATGTGTCCTATGAAACTGTATCAATGGCCTGAAAAGTAACATTCTTGAAAAATCTCCATACATGCTCTAATAGTTACATGTGTCCTATGAAACTATATCAATGGTCTGAAAAGTAACATCCCTGTAAAAAACTTCATCTATGCTCTAAAAGTTACATATGTGCCCTATGAAACTGTATCAATGGTCTGAAAAGTAACATCCTTGAAAAAACTTCATCCATGCTCTAATAGTTACATATGTGTCATATGAAACTATATCAATGGTCTGAAAAGTAACATCCCTGGAAAAAACTTCATCCATGCTCTAAAACTTACATTTGTGCACTATGAAACTATATCCCAAGGATTGAAAACTAAATCTCTAACACAACGAAACCTGCATCCATGATTTTAAAATTACATTTGTAATCTAATGAAAAATACAACCACGATTTTAAAGTTACATTTGGAACACGATAATAAAATACATACCACCGCAGATATAACTAGTACATAAGAAAAGATACAAAACTACATCCTCCGGAAGCCTGGGTGCATGGAAAACAAGTAACATCACATATATGTATATATAGATGGATGCATAACATATAAACTGTAGAGTAAATGCAATTGAATGGTTGTGAAGCTACATCCTAATATGGCAAAACTAAATAATCATAAATTAAATAAAATACTAGTTCCCATTTAGACAAAGACTCATATGGCAAAAATTAATTCCTTCGCCTCCTACAGTAAAGCTATATCCAGCTAGAACCGTATTAAAAATGATGAAATTACTTCCAAGTGTACATGTTGGCAATTTTTACTTACAATCAGTAGTACAAAATTCACACTGAAATCTACATGTGAAACATGAATGTGCAGTGTCTTCGTTACAGGAATTGCAAAAATAAAAACAAAAGAATCTAGTGCACACAAGTTTCACCGATGAACCACTAGGTCACACACTTTCCTGATCGAAACCTACCAATCCTAACAAACCACAATTTTTAACTCATGCAATCCAACATGTTGTATGCCTATAAAAATGTTATGCAGGAAAAATCCAGTCCAATATAAGAGGAAGAGACAGTACAAATGTCAAATATACATGGCACATGATGCCGCAAACAAATATAGGTCAACAATTTAACATATACACATGATAACTAGATCATTTGCTCAGATACCCAGCCAACCAAAATATACTAGTGGCATTTTCTCATCATGGAACATCATTGGAAGCTGGGACCAATTCAAATAGAAAACTGATAGATCGAGCTGATGGCACCTTACATGATGAGGAGTATGTCCTCGTTTTCCTAACTGGTGGTGACCATGAACTTGTCCAACTGAAGAATAGGGGAGAACAGGGCATTGGTTGTGACCTCCTCCAACCGAACAGAGGTCGACACCTCCTCCTGGATAGTAGTAGCAGATCGTAGAGCCCGCTCAGCAGCTGCACAGTCCTCTAGCCGCCACCAAAAACCCCCCATGTTGGTATTCCTCCCGCCGGCGGTCAGGTATCCCAAGCTCTTGTGTGCAGCCCCAGCAAAGCTGATCCCTACATTATCAGTGCAACTCTTTCATCCCAATCACCAGATATCCCTTCCAGCTCCTTCCCCATCTCTTGCCCCTACAAACCGCGAGATCCACGTCGGTTCTGGTGTAGATGAGCGTCGTTGAAGCCAACGGAGGTCTCCAGTTCCTAGCTATGCCGTTATGGTCAAGGGAAGAAGTCAGGAGAGGAGGACGCCAAAGTAGGGCGGTGGCGCAGTCCTCGTTGGGAACGTGGTAGTGGGAGGCTGCGAGCGGTGGGGAACGGATGGAGAGATGAGGCGAGGCACCGTTTGGCCGAGTGGATAAGGGATTTCATGTGACATGGAAACGATACGGTACGTTGGATCAGATCGGACGGAGTAGCAAAGTGAGCACGCTGTAAGGCGGAAGGGAGCGCGCGTAGAAATTAGATTATGCATTATGCATTTGGCTACGGGATTGACGACCCTTCTGATATTTCTGTTTGGTTATTTGCTTTGCAGGCCGATAATATATGGGCCACGCTGAGCGTCCCCCGGGGATCAAACCTCCCGATCCCCCGGGTCCGTGACCGTTCGATAGCGATAGGAAATCCGTCCGATCAACAACCGGGTTAACGCTGAAAGCAGCGATTCTACCGGCGCCGGTACGTACCGGCGCAGAATCAACCGCACAATTTTGATTTTGAGATATGTGCCCATGTCTCTAGTTAACTCGCCGTTTGTTTTTTCCATCCATGCTTTTTTAGTAGGCCCCACCCACATGCACAACTTGTTTTATTTGTTCAATAGTACCTATTAGCCTGCTCTGCTATCACACGTGACTTGTTGTTTCAACTTTTTGGAAAAGGTAGTACTAATTTACGAAGACAAGTTTATCTTAGTATTAATCTATAATTAGTTTAAGATCCCTCTGACCCAAATTAGTTGAATTAGATTTGTCTAGATTTGAATGTATTAAGACTTATTTTAGTGCTAGATATATCTGAATCTAGACAAAACCAAGTCAACTAATATGGATCGGAGAGTATTAATCTATGGAAATTTTTTCCTAAATTAAATGGTACGTATCGGGAATTGACCCACTGCACGAGCGTTCACGATTCATCTTGTCGTTTCGCTGCGCGGCTAGGCGGCGGCTGAAACGCGAGCTGTGCGACAACAATTGCTCTCATGTCCGATCTCTAGCGGTGACGGCCGGAGGATTCATCTTAGCGTTTCGCTGCGCGGCTAAGCGGCGGCTGAAGCGCGAGCTGTGCGACAACATCTGCTCTCCTATCCGATCTCCAGCGGTGACGGCCGGAGCACGAGATAGCGGTGTCGTGCACGATGTCGCGTCGACCCTACCTGCTTGTCTAGATTGACTTTTCTCTATGCATGGAACAAAACGGCGTGCGCATCCGCTATAATAAAACGGTCCTTCAGCACCGATTTTCTAGACTACGCCTTGGTTTCAATAAAACGGTCCTTCAACACCATTTTTTTAGAAAATATGAAACATAACCAAAACATGATAAACAAGATTGAAAACCACACCGGGCCGTCGGCCGCTTCGCCCGTGCCGGCCGTCGCTCACCGGCGGCGCCGTCCGCTCGACCGACAGCTCCGGCCTCCATTGCACCGTGCGGGCTTCAGCAAAAAAAAACACCGTCTTCCACCACGCAGTCCGGGCTCTAGCCGCTACCCGTGTTGTCCGCAAACATGTATTAGTGGTTTCAATTGTTTCAAACATGGTTTTGTGGTTTCAATGAAATGAAACTACGTCTTATGGTTCCATTTCTTCTTATGGGTAGTTTCAATTGTTTCAAACATGTATTAGTGGTTTTAAATGTTTCAAACATGTTTTAGTGGTTTCAAATGTTTGGAGTGGTGGTTTCAATTGTTTTCAACATGGTTTTTGTGGTTTCAATGAAATGAAACTTGGTCTTGTGGTTCCTGTTCTTCTTATGTGGTAGTTTCAATTGTTTCAACCATGTACTAGTGGTTTCAAATATTTCAAACATGTTTTAGTGGTTTCAATTGTTTCAAATATATTTTAGTGGTTTCAGATGTTTGAAGTGGTGCTTTCAATTGTTTCGAACATTGTTTTATGGTTTCAATTAAATAAAACTTTGTCTTGTGGTTCCGATTTTTCTTACGTGGTGGTTTCAATTATTTCAAACATGTAATAGTGGCTTCAAATGTTTTACTAGTTTCAAATATTTGAAGTGGTGGTTTCAATTATTTCAAACATGATTTTGTGGTTTCATTAAATGAAACTTGATCTTATGGTTCCGGTTCTTCTTATGGGGTGGTTTCAATTGTTTCAAACATTATTAGTGGTTTCAAATGTTTCAAACATTATTAGTGGTTTCAAATATTTGGAGTGGTGTTTTCAACTATTTCAAACATGGTTTTGTGGTTTCAATGAAATAAAAGTTGGTCTTATGGTTCCGGTTCTTCTTATGTGGCAGATTCAATTGTTTCAAACATTTATTAGTGGTTTCAAATGTTTTAAACATGTTTTAGTGGTTTCAAATGTTTGAAGTGGTGGTTTCAATTGTTTCAAACATGGTTTCGTGGTTTCATTTAAATGAAACTTCGTCTTGTGTTTCCGGTTTTCTTATGGGTGGTTTCAATTGTTTTAAACATGTATTAGTGGTTTCAAATGTTTCAAACATGTTTTAGTGGTTTCAAATGTTTGAAGTGGTGGTTTTAATTGTTTCAAATATGGTTTTGTGGTTTCAATGAAATGAAACTTGGTCTTGTGGTTCCGATTCTTCTTATGTGGTGGTTTCAATTGTTTTAAACATGTATTAGTGGTTTCAAATATTTGATACATGTTTTAGTGGTTTCAAATGTTTGAAGTGGTGGTTTCAATTGTTTCGAACATGGTTTTACGGTTTCAATTAAATGAAACTTGGTCTTGTGGTTTCGGTTTTTCTTACGTGGTGGTTTCAATTGTTTCAAACATGTAATAGTGGTTTCAAATTTTTTTAAACATGTTTTAGTGATTTCAAATATTTAAAATGGTGGTTTCAATTGTTTTAAACATGGTTTTGTGGTTTCAATTAAATGAAGCTTGTTCTTGTGGTTCCAGTTCTTCTTATGGGGTGATTTCAATTGTTTAAAAAATATATTAGTGGTTTCAAATGTTTCAAGCATGTTTTAGCGGTTTCAAATGTTTGGAGTGGTGGTTTCAATTGTTTCAAACATGGTTTTATGGTTTCAATGAAATGAAACTTGGTTTTGTCATTCCGGTTCTTCTTTTGTGGTTTGAATTGTTCGAAACATGTTGGTGTGCTTTTGGTTATTTGAAAACATCTTTGAAACCACAACACCATGTTTGAAACAATTGAATCCACCAATTCAAGCATTTTAAACCAATAAAACATGTTTGCAACATTTGAAACCACTAATGCAAGCATTTGAGACCAATAAAACAGGTTTGAAACATTTGAAATCACCACATAACAAGAACAGGAACCACAAGACCAAGCTTCATTTATTTGAAACCACGGAAGCATCATTAAACAGTCGAAACCACCAATTCAAGTATTTGAAACCAATAAAACATGT
This sequence comes from Avena eriantha, assembly GCA_910589775.1. Lineage (NCBI taxonomy): Eukaryota > Viridiplantae > Streptophyta > Magnoliopsida > Poales > Poaceae > Avena > Avena eriantha. The sequence goes on along the minus strand of OU342742.1, from coordinate 193,810,720 downwards.
TGAAACAATTGAAACCATAAATACTTGTTTGAACTAATTGAAACCACAAAATAAGAAGAACCGGAACTACAAGACCAAGTTTCATTTAATTGAAACCACAAAACCATGTTTGCAAAAATTGAAACCAGCAGTTCTAACATTTGAATCCATTAAAACTTGTTTTAAAACATTTAAAACCAATAATATATGTTAGAAACAATTGAAACCAACATTTAAGAAGAACCCGAACCACAAGACCAAGTTTCATTTAATTGAAACCACAAAAACATGGTTGAAACAATTGAAACCACCACTTCAAACATCTGAAAGCACTAAAATATGTTTGAAACATTTCAAACCACTAATACATGTTTTAAACAATTAAAACCACCACATAAAAAGAACCGAAACCCCAAGACCAAGTTTCATTTAATTTAAACCACAAAACCAAGTTTGAAACAATTGAAACCACCACTTCAAACATTTTAAACCACTAAAACATGTTTAAAACATTTCAGAGCATTTAAACATGTTTGAAACATTTGAAATCACTAATACAATTTTGAAATATTTGAAACCACCATATAAGTAGAACCGGAACCACGAGACCAAGTGTAACTACCTCGGTGAATTACGCTCTTAGTTAATGCCTGGATGAACGAAAGTGGTTAAAATAGTATGGTGGGGCCCAGGGCCACTCACGGTAGACCTTTCGGCCGTCCTAACCACTTTCAGTCAACGGGACAAGAACGAGCGGCGTAATCGGCAGGCGAAGGGATCAACTACATACACAAATGAGTATGTATGCAAGCCACATACAACAGTACATCAGAGCCATTCCATCTAAAAGAAATAGAAATATTGCAACGCCATACGGCAAGATCCAAATATCCTAGATAGATATAATAATTTAGGATAGCTCCTCATACATCACACATCAGAGTATCAGGCGGAAGCGGAAAACAAGATCCGAGTACGGATAAGAAGCAAATTGGCATAAGATGCCCCATAAATAAACACATCCCGCCCACAGATCACACGGATCCCCGTTCCCGGAATCTCTACACCGAATGATCGTTGCCAACATCATCTGTCTCTTCCACCCAGTATCCATCTTGCGGGTACACCTGTTCATCTGAATCAAACAATTTATCGTGTGAGACCCTAGGGGTACTCAGCAAGTCTTTATGCCACTAAAGGGGACACAACCTGGGGTGACGCAATTGCAGCAGAAGATAATACCTAACAATCTATAGAGACTCGCTAACCTTCCGCCTAACCAATGATAGACGGAAGTCCGTGAATTAAGAACAACAGTTATAACAGTATAATTAACAGATCCATCCTCCTCCTCGCTTACCAACGAGGAAGCGGACGAACAACCCCATCATCCGTTGGCAGTTTTATTAACCATTCCATGAGTATTGCGCTATTTACTAGTCAAGTACTTAGTCAAATTAAAAGCAGTACTTTAGTTATACTTGTCTATGATCGAGAAACTGTGCTCCAAGTCGTCCATAACCGCGGACACGGCTTTCAGAAAGATTTACCCTGCAGGGGTGCATGAATAGCAACACACACTCGATCAACCTCGGAAAAACCAAATCAAAACCCAACGAGGCATTCACGACAAAGCAATCACAGGATTCAGAAATGTTTCAGGGGGCCACCCCATTAAGCTACCCACCACGAAGTTGGCTGGCTCCGAGACGGACCCAAGGTTTGTGTGGACGGCGGTAAACGACTGGGAACCCGAAAATGTGACTGGGCTTGTCGATACAGCGAAAACGTGTCACGATCCAAAACAGTACAGGTGCTCCTCGCACAATCTTAAATAAAGCAGTAACATGGCATAAGTACAGAATAGTAATAAAGCCCCAAACTAATTGTGGCCCCAAGAAATAAGAATGAATCAAGCTCTGGCTCAGGGGGGGGTCCATAAGGCCTCCCGGATGTGGATAGTGCGAATAGTCAAGGAACAGGAATCAAGTACTCGGGGTCCTACGGGACACAAGTGAGCATGAAAAACAAAATAGCAGATATTGCTCACCGGTGCCTCTTTCATTAGTTATCCCATTACTACTCAGGTTATGTTGTGTAGGTACCTCATTATCCATCAGACACTCACATACCCTACTCATGCTTTTCTACGACTCGCATGGCTCAAACAACTCCTGTAGTAATGGCTCATGGGACCGGAACAAGCTTAGTGTGGTTTAAAAGTAAAGGCTATGCAGTACTTGGGATTCAATTTAATGCAATCGCGACTCAATGATGCAACAATAAGATAGAGGCAATAGGTACTGTATGTATGCAAGCATATGGTAGTGCTTGCCTGGTAGCTCAATTGAAGCGAGAGATGGATCTGGGTAATACTCCTGTGATTCCTGGTAATTCTCCTGCTGGGCGTCTATTCGAAGAAGAACCAAACAAACAAGGGCCAACATAAATAAAGTGCGCAAGCATATAAATTGAAATGCAACAAGCAACCAAGCATGCCATGATGAATGATGCACAATTTACATGGCATTAAAGTAGCATGGCAAAGGTGAGGTGTGGATACAAGAAATAAAGCACTTTATTATTTATTTGCCCAAGTTTTATTGTCATAAACGGTTCAGATTTTAAATGACAACATGATGCATGCTTCAATTCAGAACAAGGATTGCATAAATAGAACGGGCTCGTCGCGCTGATCGATTTAGACATATTATTTGTCAAATTTGGAGTTATAAAACAAAAGTTATTAATTAAATAAGGAAAAGGGCATTTTTATTGTAATTTTAATCATCTCGAAAATTAAAGTATTCAAATTATATTTTGAAGAGCATATTTGGATTCCTCACATTTTTCTGATTCCAAAACATATATTATTTGTATTATTTGGATTTGTATTTTAAAAATTATTTGAATCTGAAAAGAATTTGAATTTAAAATAATTTGAAAAAAGATTTGAATAAAAACAGACTCAGGAATTACTTTTTATACCCAAGCAATTCCAGCCACAGGCACCGACAGGTGGGCCTGGTGCTGACTGGGCAACGCGCGTAGAAAAATCTTTTGTCACCGCGGGCTCGCCTAGCCACTGAGGCTGCGGGGTGGGCCAACTGGCGCAGACCCGCGTGTCAGCGGAGAGCGAGTCAGGGGCTGACAGGTGGGACGCCGGCTGGACCACGGGTTACGGCCGGGAAAAGCCAAGGGTTTTTCTGCAAAACTTCCAGAGCGGCTGACTGGTGGGGTCGCTAGGAGCGCGGGTTGCGAGCGGAGTAAAAAGGGGGGCTAACTGAAAATCTACCACATCCCGTACTGTTTATCGTCTTCGCGGTCTAATGGCGGTGTGCACGCAGCGCGGAGCGGGGATTCGAACCCGGGACGCGGGCGAGCGCGCTGAGGGGGCGGACCAACGCGGTAGGGCGAGGGGAGTTGATAGGGGAGGTTCTGGGGCCTAGGTAAGTTGTGGCGCGGCGCGGGGAGGCTGCAGATGCTGGCGAGCTCTGGCGCGCGGTGAGTGTTCGACGAAACGCACGGCGAGGCTAGAGCGGTACGGCGAGGCGGACCGTGTCAGGGGGAAGGGGAGGCTCACCGCGGGTTGCCTGGTGGGGTCGGATCGGGAAGAAGCGCGGTGGTTCGTCGACGACGCTGACGCTCCGGCGGGCTAGGGTTTCGGAGGACAGCAAGGTACGGGCGGCGCTGGGGAGCTCCTCGTCCACGTCGGCGCGTACAGGAAGCAGCAGGGGGTTCCTCTCGGTCGCCCAGGACACTCCCACGTCGCGCACGCCGGCTAGATCGACGAGGCGAGGTGGAGCTGGCGGCGGACGGCGGCAGATGGTAGACGTCGGGGAGGAGGAAGGAGGAGAGGAGGGGCGTCTCGGGGCGGATCTGGGCGAGCCCTGAGAGCCGTGGGGAGGGAGGAAAAGTGAGAGGGAGAGAGAGGGGAGGGAGGCGTGCACGGCAGGGAAAGGTGGCTCGGGCTTTGCCCTTTTCCTTCTCCTCCTCGAGCACGTGCTCGGCCGGCTGGAGGGGGCCTGAGGCTGCAGGTGGGGCTGGAGGAGAGAGGCCAGGGAGAAGGCTGGAGGGGACCCTCGGTTAGGGATAGAGAAGAGAGGGAGGGGTAGCTAGGCTAGGTAGATGGGGCATGGCTCGGGTTAGGGTTAGCTAGGTTAGGGAGAGGGTTAGGGTTAGCTAGGGTGCTGCTCAGCAGGTTAGAGAGAGAGGGAGGAGATGGTCAAGCTAGAGAGAGAGAGGAAGGTTTTAGAGTTAGGGTTTAGTAGAAATAGGATTAAAAGAATAAAGAAGAGAAAACTAGGTTTAGATTATTATTAGGTGTTTAGTTGTTAATTTGTTTATGAGGACATCTCAAGAAAGATCATGGGGCTTGGACTAACTTGAGCTAGAAGGAATGGAAACAAGAAGTAAAGAGGAAGAAAAGAAAATAGGTGGAAAAATATAAGCTCATATGATCATGCATGTAGAAAATAAATTAAAAGAAAATAATGTGGGAGAGGATATGAGGATGGTGGAGTGGTAGGAGATGTTTTCCACAAAGATAGGAACCAACAAAACCAAAGAAAAACCAAAGGAGAGGAAGGTAGTGAAGACTAGTGCATGGCCCATGCATAAATAATAATACCATTGATTATTTATGAAAACAATATGAATCTTATGGCATTACTCTATGCTTATCCAAGAAGTGGAGATAAAACCAAGCACAAGAATTTAGAGGATTTAATCCACCCCAACTACATGAGCTAGAATTAAAATATCAAAGAAAAAGAAAGACAAGCTCATTGTTAATGGGATGGTGGAATTGTAGGGTGGTGAGAGAAAAAGGTGGTGTAATGGAAATAAGAGATATGCCCCCAACTCAACTTGGGCATTTGAACAATATATCAATAGCCAAATATAATATCAAGAAGCAAATACAATTAATAATGCATGTGAGAGAAGAACCAAAAGAAAAGGAGTTTTATATGATGCTCAAATGCAAGGTGGCATGATGACATGAGCATGATATAATTATGACACAACAATAATATATATAAAGTAGCCAATATCTTACTAGGACAAGTAGCATTACAATTGTTAGACAATTGGGGTGCTACACCAAGTTTCATTTAATTGAAACATGATTTTGTGGTTTTATTTGTATACGGGTGGTGGTTTCAATTTTTTTGAATATGTTTTTATGGTTTGAATTGTTTGACCCATACTTGTGTGGTTTTAATCTAGTGAAACATGATTTCTTATTTCAATTGTTTCTAAGATGTTTGTTTGGTTTCGGGTTTTTGAAATGTGGTTTCAATAGTTGCAGACATTCTTGTTTGGTTTGAATCGGTTTCGGAGGGAGAGCTTTGAGGAGAGCAGTGCGGCGAGGCGGTCATGGTTGATGATATTTCCCAAAGTATTCATAAAGTAAAGTTGTCCTTATATGAACATCAGATATATATCACTGAATGCATGATTTAATTGTGGAACTATGTATTCATGATTGTTCATATTAGATTGTCCTTGGTCGTTGAGGTTGTGTTGGGCACACAACTTAGACCAATGTGCAAGTCGGCTGATGACACGGTTCCACTTGTCATGGGCATGGGGATGTTATTCCGACTTACACTGATTCGGCTAAAGAGTTTAGCGAGTCGGACTGACCCACAGTTGAGATGCAATGATCATGTTGTCATTTGCAGATCCTTTGACCTGAGGTGATTGCATGATCCGAGTTGTGGATTGCCAACTTAGGTTCTATCAAACGTTGTTCCGTAAATGGGAGGTTATAAAGGTAGAGTTCAGGTTGGTTGTGAAGCAAGCTGCATGACGTGGATTACCAAGATGGGATTTTCCCCTCCGTAATAGAGAGATATTCTCTGGGCCCTCTCGTGTGATATGATTTGGAAGCATAGCCATGCGCTACTCAGTTAATTGTTAACTGAGGAGTCGGACTAAGAGTTAGTCTAGTGAATCACATATCATGGTACGAGAAGAGAGTTAAGCTATTTAAGGGATGGCAACTACTCGCCTATAGCTTAATAGATATATCGTGAGGCAAAGGGACTTGGACGAAACTCACATTGAAGGTTCGTCTTATGACTTTACGGCACTTAGGAGTTGGCACGTCTTGCTAGAGGCTGCTACCATCTATCGACTTGAGACCGAGTGTTCATGGGAGTGAGTTGGACTCAAAGCCATGACGGGATACTTGGAGGAGTAGCTCATGTCGTGTCTAGGTGTATGTGAGCCTACAGGGTCACACACTTAAGGGTAAGGAGCCCATGTGGATTAGATCCATGTGGAGATTGGAGTACAGCCTAGATGGGCCTCAAGCGTTGAGCCCAACTAGGAGTGTATATAAGTGGAGTGACAAGGGATAGTCCCTGACCTATCCGTCACTTTCTCCAATTCCATTTCAGGCTAGACAGGATCTAGCAGTCCTCTGTCCGAAGCTCCTTGCTATATGTGTCGATACCGGTAGAGGCGTTGCACGTGCGGCGCTGGAGACTGGGAATCTCGTGGGGATCTAGCGAAGGAGTTCGCGGGATCCAGAGAAGTTGTCCGAGGGATTCGGAGGGCTGTCCGTGTGATCGTTCGGCACTGCTTCGACGCGCTACATCAACTTCCACATCTGTGCGTCTAGCGGTAATCTCGTGGCCTATAACCTGAGCTGGATCTTGGGTGTACCGCGTTAGGGAAAAAAGTTTTGTTTATCTCTGCGCGGCCCAGCAGTGCTATCAGAGCGAAAGCTTCCGGTTTTAGGCTCTAGATCTGTGCGTATGTGATATGCACGAGGTGGTGGATATGATCCACTTAGGGTTTCGGTGGTCGATCTATGAGATAGATCGGTTTTGTGCAAGATTGATTGGATTAATCGCACTCGGGGGTGCATGGAAGATCAGGTGCGGATGATCAATGAGATTGGTCAGATCTGCATAGGGATCAGATTTGGGTAAAGGTGTTTTATCCAATGAAGGAATCCATGGTTCGGAATGCAGATTAGATCTGCGATTTCGGAAAAATCGTCGGGCGCTGCCCGCTATCCGGCTAGCGGGACCGCTGGCTTCGCCCTGTCGTAGCGCATTAGATGTCGTTGCGAGGTTCACAACACCAGAAGATATCATATCTATGCATAACTTGTTTTTTGCAGTAAGTTGTGAATGGTATGGCTTATGTGCATGTGATGTATGTAATCCATACGTGATCTATGTATCACGGGTTTGTCAGCCGGCTGGAGCCAAAGTGTTGTCACTGTTATTGTATAACAATCTGCATGTCGGCATGAAATGCCATCTTCTTGTATATTCCTTAGTGCTAGGGTAGCATGTTTGGAGGACTTGAAGGACACTGCAGCCAAAGGCATGATGAACAGGTTCATGGAGATGGAGATCGCCATGAAGGGAGCCATACCATTTCACATTATAATTGGATTATTTTATGTGATTGTTATGTCTCTAGTATTACCTCTATGAGATAGTGGTTAAACTTTAATCCCTCAAAGAAGGTCTAGTTGGTCTCCCGCCGGTGCTGCACCATCACAAGTCGGACATTCTTTGTAGTGGGCTCATAAAATTGAGGTGCTACCAATTCTTTTCGACTAGGTGGGTTCGAGTCGGACTCTTACAGCGAAAGCACATGGTAAGCTAGACGGGTCTATCACAACGGTTGTGGGGCTTGGGGAGAGGGCGGTCGGGAGCCGGGGCATGAGATGCCACCCGACCAATAGGAGTCGCATGAGATGTGATTGGCAAGGAGTTGCCTACCTAGATCACTTGACGGCTAGCGGTGATGCTAAAGCTCACTAGTCGGCTTGCTTATTTAGGGTCCTAAATCACTAAGTAACCATCGGAGGGATGTTGATTCTAGTGGGAGCATAAGTATTAAAATGTTTAATACGCCTGCTCTTTTATGAATACTTGTCTTAAGTGTTTTGCATATTTCTGTTCTAGATAATGGCACCTAGTAGCAGTCTTCCTCAGTTATCCAGTTTTGCTTTGAGGACCATCCTAGAGAAAGATAAACTTAATGGAACAAACTTCACCAACTAGTATCGTAGTCTGAGAATTGTTCTCAAACAAGAAAAGAGGGACCATGTTCTAGACAACCCGCTTCTAGATGTGCCAGATGAGAATGCGAGTGTCGCAGCAACCAATGCCCATCGTAGAACATGTGATGAGTCTACAGAAATTAGCTGTCTTATTCTTGCTCACATGGAACCGGACTTGCAGCAGCAGTTCGGGAATGTTGAGGCCTACGATATGATCGAAAGCCTCAAAAGTATGTTCCAAGCTCAGGCAAAGACCGAGAGATATCAAGTCTCTCAAGCTTTGCTGAGTTGTAAGCTTAAGGATGGTGATCCACTTAGTCCGCATGTGATCAAGATGGTTGGTTACGTGCAGTCTCTGGAAAGGCTTGGCTACCCGATTAGCAAAGAGTTCGCTACGGATATAATTCTGAACTGTCTTCCTAGTGTGTATGGTTAGTTCATATCGAACTACCACATGCATGGTATGGATAAAAAATCTCACTGAATTACATGGGATGCTTAAGCAGGCAGAGGTTGATCTCAAGAAAGGTACTAGCCAAGTGTTGGTGGTACAGAATAAGTCTAAGTTTAAGAAGAGTTCTTGGACTAAGAAGAAGAAGGCTAAGTCAGGAGGTAATGCTCAAGATGAGATCCCAAGCGTTTCCTCAGGGACTAAGTCATCTCCTTCAGGCGGTTCCGCTTCCTTCTATTGCAAAGCGGATGGCCACTAGAAGAGGAATTGCAACAAGTATTTGGCGGATAAAGCCAAGAGTGGAGGTGTGACTTCCAACTCAGGTACACTTGTTTGCAATGTTATAGACCTTTATCTTGCTGGTGCACCCGGTAGTTCTTGGGTATATGATACCGGATCAGTCATTCATATCTGCAACTCGTTGCAGGGACTAGTAAGAATTAGGGGCGTAGCAAGAGGCGAGGTTGACATTCGGGTCGGCAACAAAGCAAGAGTTGCTAAGTTGCAAGTCGGCATGATGCAAGTTCATTTACCTTCAGGATTCTTAATGGAACTAAATAATTGTTATTATGTTCTAGTGCTTAGTCGAAACATCATTTCTGCCTCATGTTTGATGAGACAAGGCTATGAGTCTAATATTAAGAACAATGGCTGTTCTTTATATTTGAATGATATGTTTCACGGCTTTGCACCCGTTCAGAATGGGTTATTTATTTTGAATCTTGATGGTGGGTCGGTCTATAACATAAATGTGAAAAGGTTAAAACCAAATGATCTGAATATGACTTACTTTTGGCACTATCGACTTGGTCATATAAGTTGGAAATGCATGAAGAATCTCCATGATGATGGACTCATAACTTCCTTCGACTTGGAGTCGTTCGAGACATGCGAATCATGCCTTCTAGGAAAGATGACCAAGACACCTTTTGCAAGGAGTTTTGAAAGGGCGTCTGACTTGTTAGGACTAGTACATAGTGATGTATGTGGTCCAATGAGCGCGACAGCCAGGGGTGGTTATGAGTACTTCATTACCTTCACTAATGATTTGAGTAGATATGGATATGTCTACTTGATGAAACATAAGTCGGAAGCCTTTGAAAAGTTCAAAGAATTCCAGAATGAAGTACAAAATCAACTCGGCAAGAGAATAAAGTTTCTTCGGTCGGACCGAGGAGGCGAGTACATGAGCCACGAGTTTGATGACCATCTGAAGAGTTGTGGAATAGTTCCTCCGCTCACTCCGCCGGGTACACCAGAGAGGAACAGTGTGTCGGAATGGCAGAATCGGACCTTGTTGGACATGGTATGATCAATGATGAGTTGGACAGATCTACCTTTATCATTTTGGGGTTATTGTCTAGAAACGGCGGAGTTCACACTAAATAGAGTACCATTGAAATCGGTAGAGAAGACACCACATGATATGTGGACAGGCAAGAAGCCGAGTTTGTCTTTTCTTAAGATTTGGGGTTGTGAAGCATTTGTCAAGCGACTTTAGTCGGACAAGCTTGCAGCCAAGTCGGATAAGTGCATTTTCGTTGGGTATCCAAGGGAAACCTTGGGTTACTACTTCTACAACCAAGGGAAACTCTTTCTCAAGGAAGACACCGTTTCGAGCGACAAACACTTTGCCCTCTTCTCGGTTGTAGAAGTAGTAACCCAAGGTTTCCCACGGATATCCCACGAAAATACACTTATCCGACTTAGCTGTAAGCTTGTCTGACTGAAGTCGCTTGACAAAAGCTTCACAACCCCAAATCTTAAGAAAAGATAAACTTGGCTTCTTGCCAGTCCACATCTCATGTGGTGTCTTCTCTACCAACTTTGATGGTACTCTGTTTAGTGTGAACGCTGCAGTTTCTAGACAATAACCCCAAAATGATAAAGGCAGATCTGTCTGACTCATCATTGATCGTACCATGTCCAACAAGGTCCGATTCCTCCTTTCCGACACACCGTTTCTCTGCGGCGTTCCTGGAGGAGTGAGCTGGGGAACTATTCCACAACTCTTTAGATGGTCATCAAACTCATGGCTCATGTACTCGCCTCCTCGGTCCGACCGAAGAAACTTTATTTTCTTGCCAAGTTGATTTTGTACCTCATTCTGGAATTCCTTGAACTTTTCAAAGGCTTCCGACTTATGTTTCATGAAGTAGATATATCCATGTCTACTCAAATCATCAGTGAAGGTAATGAAGTACTCATAACCACCTTTGGTTGTCGTGCTCATCGGGCCACATACATCACTATGTACTAGTCCCAATAAGTCGGACGCCCTTCACAACTCTTTGCAAAAGGTGTCTTGGTCATCTTGCCGACAAGGCAGGATTCGCATGTCTCAAACGACTCTAAGTCGAATGAAGTTAGGAGTCCATCATCATGGAGCTTCTTCATGCGTTTCCAACTTATATGACCAAGCTGACAATGCCAAAAGTAAGTCATATTCAGATCATTTGGTTTTAACCTTTTCACATTTATGTTATAGACAGATTCACCCTCAAGATTCAAAATAAATAACCCGTCTTGGACAGGCGCAAAGCCATGAAACATATCATTCAAATATAAAGAACAACCATTATTCTTAATATTCGACTCATAGCCCTGTCTCATCAAACATGAGGCAGAAATGATGTTTCGACTAAGCACTGGAACATAATAACAATTATTTAGCTCCATTAAGAATCCAGAAGGTAAATGAAGTTGCATTGTGCCGACTTCCAACGCAGCGACTCTCGCTTTATTTCCGACTCTAATGTCAACCTCGCCTCTTGCAACGCTCCTAGTTCTTACTAGCCCCTGCAACGAGTTGCAGATGTGAATGACTGATTCGGTATCATATACCCAAGAACTACCAGGTGCATCAGCAAGATAAATGTCTATAACATTGCAAACAAGCATAATTGAGCCGGAAGTCACACCTCCGCTCTTGGCTTTATCGGCCAGATACTTGCTGCAATTCCTCTTCTAGTGGCCATCCGACTTGCAGTAGAAGCAAGTGGATCCGGCTGCAGGAAATGGCTTAGTCCCTGAGGAAGCGCTTTGGACTGGGTCCTCCGCCTTACCTCTTGACTTTGCCTTCTTCTTCTTAGTCCAAGAACTCTTCTTGAACTTAGCCTTGTTTTGTACCATCAACACTTGACTGGCACCTTTCTTGAGATCCGCCTCAGCCTGCTTGAGCATCCCATGTAATTCAGTGAGCTTCTTATCCATACCATGCATGTGGTAGTTCGATATGAACTGGCCATACGCACTAGGAAGAGAGTTCAGAATTATGTCCATAGCGAACTCTTCGCTAATGGGGTAGCCAAGCCTTTCCAGAGACTGCACGTAACCAACCATCTTGATCACATGCGGACTCAGTGGATCGCCATCCTTAAGCTTGCAGCTCAACAAAGCCTGAGAGACTTGATACCTCTCAGTCTTTGCCTGAGCCTGGAACATACTTTTGAGGCTTTTGATCATATCATAGGCCTCAACATTCTCGAACTGCTGCTGCAAGTCTGGTTCCATGTGAGCAAGCATAAGACAGATAATCTCCGTGGATTCATCACAAATCCGACGGTAGGCATTGGTGGCTACGACAGTCGCATTCTCATCTGGCTCAGCTGGAAGTGGGTTGTCTAGGACACGATCCATTTTTTCTTGTTTGAGAACAATTCTCAGATTACGATACCAGTTGGTGAAATTAGTTCCATTCAGCTTATCTTTCTCTAAGATGGTTCTCAAAGCAAAACCGGAAATCTGAGGAAGACTGCTAGGTGCCATTGATCTACAACAGAAAATATACAAAACACTTAAGACATGTATCCATAAAGAGCAAGCATATTAAACACTTTAATATTTATGCTCCCACTAGAACCAACACCCCTCCGATGGTTACTTAGTCGATGGTTACTTAGCTCACTAGATCACATAAGGCATTGTGAATATCTGTTTTACCTATTATGCATGAAATAGTTGGTATTCCAGGATCTCCAGACTTAGACAACAACTTTCTGTTAGTGGGATAGCTAGTTACCATGGCAACAGTTTCAGTTATTTCTTTCTTTCTATTAAGAATATCATGAAGGAATTTACCATAAGTAGGAACTTTGATTGCATCCGCAAATGGAATTTCCAGACGAAGGTCACTAAGTGCCTTAGTAAAAGAATTATAAATTACCTCATCCGGTGCTTTCTTTTTTCGATTTGGATAAGGAAGCTTTTTCTCACCTGACTTACTCTTATCTTTTACCTTTTGGGGAGGTTTAGGCTCTTTCATTGCTTTCTTTTGTTGTTGCTTATTGTTTTTCTTATTTTCTACTACAACAACTTCATCTTCCTTACTTATTTCTTTATCTTCTCTTGGATCAACCGTCTCTGGATCAGAGTCATAATGATCATCTTGTGCATCATTGTGGTCCTCCTTGGTTTGATCTTGTGTTTCGGTCTCATCTTGAGGATCCACCAACGTATCATTTTTTGGCTTACTTCAAGCAAAGCTTTTTCCTTGCGCTCTTTTTCAGCTTCGTATTCCGGTGGTCCTAAGGGTCCTGTAACAACTACACCCCTTCTTGTGACAACATTAGTAGAAACAGAAATATCTTTATCATCACAAAGAAAAATTTGATAACCAGACACTATTTGTTCACACTGGGTTTCAATCATACTAAGATACTTGTGAAATAGTTTTATTTTTGGCTAATCTCATCATAATGTTTAGTGAGTTCTGCCAAAATATTTGTATGTTTTTGGAAATGCTTATGCAAGTTATTATGAGATTTTACTTGTCGATGTTTTAATTCTTGAAAAACTTGTCTAGTTTCGTCTTCTTTAGTTAAAACTTGTAACAAATCCTCTTTATTTTCCTTAGCAAGTTCAGAAGCTATACCTTTTTCTTTCATAGTTTTGCGTACCTCGGGCATAAGTCAGGAGTTATCTAGAGTATCCCTCTTTCTAGCTTAGTGTCAAAATCAGGGTTATATAAAGAATCATTCTTAGCCCTAGTAGACATCAATTGCAAACATTTCTTAATAGTTAGAGTATTTATTGATCCTCCTGCTGATAAGTCAAGCAATTCTCTACATTAAGTATTGAGACCATGGTAGAGTAAATGGAAGATTGTTAGTTCAGAATAGCCATGATTTGGAATACTATTGATCATTCCAAAGAATCTTTCCCGGGCTTGTGGGTAGTTTTCTCCCATGTTCTGACTAAAGTTGCCTATGTTCTTTCTTAGTTCAGTTACCTTTTTAAAAGGATTAAACCTGTTTATGAATTTAACAATGCAGTTTTCCCAACATTTAATGTAATGGCGAGGGAGAGAATATAACCAGTCTAGAGCTTTACCTTTAAGAGACCATCGAAATAATTTAAGATGAGAAAAGTCTCTCGGTAAACCTTTTGGTCCCAGCAATGTTATCACATCATCAAACTCTCTTATATGTCTTCCTGGGTCTTCATCTTCCCTTCCACTGAAAGCTTTTTCCTACAAAAATTTAATAATTCCACAAATTGATATTCTCTAACTCCGGGATTAGGGAACTTTATTGGTTGTTTAAGAAATTCAGAACTTGGGGCACTATATTCCCTAAGAGTTTTCTCAGGTTTTATAGGAGTTGTCCTGTAAATAGACATGATTTCTATAATATCACTCAGGTTTTCAACTTCAACTTTATTTGATCTTAAAAGTTTTTCAATAATTTCTTCGCGCCTCTGAGCAGGCACGCGCTCAATATAATCCGGCAGGTAGGTCCTACCAGAGCGTGTGTACCCTTTGTCTCCTAAGGAGAACATTTTATAGTAGCAACACCTGAAATGTCAAAAGACAAACACTTAGCGCTTAGCTCCCCGACAACGGCGCCAGAAAATAGCTTGATGTCTGCAAGAGAACAGATCATTTGTAGCTAGTTTCGAAGTTTAGATATCGATCCCACAAGGATCCCAAAGGTAAGTGTTTATTGATGAAATCTCTATCACATCCGAAGTTGTCACAGGTCTTTGAGTGAATCGGCTGCAAGTGATGAAATAAGAATAGAGTTTTGATTAAATGCGATAGATTTAAATAGAACTAAAATGTAAACTTCAGAAATATAATGCATAAAAGTAAAGAATGACTTTGCTTGTTTGTTGTTTCCTGTAGATGGCGAAAGAAGGCGCGGGGAAATTCAGTTCATGGTGATAGTGACTATGCTAGGTGGACGAGTGGTAAATGCAACAATTATAATCTTATAGATATATGTGTAGGCGAGCAACCCATAATTAGCCGGAACTCCTCTTGGTAGATTTCATCCCAACTTTAATAATTCTACTAGCCTGCTACCAAAACCATGGTCAGACACTAGACAATTAAGACCCTTCAGGTCGCTTAGCGATTAAGCTCCTTAGATCGGAATAATGCAATAAGCACAGTTGTTACTCGTTATCCTCGAGTCAACTAGCTTTCCATTGATATCCCCGTGTCACCCGGGGGTCGTCGGTCCACTAGCGTACAAGATCTTATCTATGTAGAACAAAGTATCATGTTGCTTAATTGGATAACAAGCATTAGGTATCCCACAGATAGTCAAGCACACATAATATAGTAATTAGAATCAATTACAAACTAATGGAAAATATATGAAGGCACATCACATCTCACCAATACCCTACATCTCTCACGCCTAAGGTAATTACTCACACATGAGAAAAGAAAGGATCATCAATATAATAAAATAAAAGGAATTCATCTTGGTATTACGTCGAGATCCACAATAAGAGTAGAAAAATATCCAACACAATTCAAGATGGGAAGAAACAATCTCTCTCTCTCTCAAGTACAAGTAGTGGCTATAGAAGTGTATTGGCTAGGAGGTCGAAGATCGTGGAGCGAGATGAAGAACGGCTTCTCCTTCTTCTCTGGATCTCTTCTTTCTCCCTTCTGGATGGTATGGCGGCTGTTGTGTTCTGTTTTCGCTCTCGGTCCCTTCATGGAAGTTATCCCTTTTGACAAGACAGATGCGGTGGCAACTATACGGCGGAAACTATACGGCCGAAAAAATATTCTCGTCGTATAGTTGCTCATTAAAGCTTCCGTGAGCTCCCCTCGCGTGCTTCCAAAGTGAGACTTGCTTGTTTTCTCCAGAATATTGCATTTCTCTAGTTAAATCCTTCTGTTGATGTTCAAAACCTGAAACACACATTAAAAACCAAGTTTTCTTCGTTACCGAAGTATTAGCGTTAGGTAAAGCCAGAAAACGATCAAATCCAGGAGAAAACCATCAATAAAAGCCATAAAAAATATATCGAATCTCATAGCTATCATCTGCCATCGGTCCTCTCTCCAACCCACTAATGCCACCGCGGCCCTCTTCCCGTCCGTCGTAGCTGCCGCGGCGAATCTCTACCGGATATCTCCATGGCAGTTGGACGTGGGGGACCTCGTGCCACGGGCCCTCTTCCCGTCTGCTTCAGCTGCCGTCATCGACCCTCTTCCTGCATGTCGCTGTTGGAGCCGCCGACCCTCTCCCTGCCTCTTTCCCCCATGCACCACCTCTGCTCCATGGCTGGTCCCTCCATGGCCGCTCTGCTCCCTGGCGCACCGCCCCTCTGCTGCAAGTCGTGACCTCCTGCGGACGATGCTTTTTTAGTTTTTTTTGCTACAGAAGTTCTACTTCTTTGCTAATTTAATATAAAGAGTTTGCTACAATACTTTTTCAAGATTTCGACGACTTCTTCGGCGAGTCAGTTTTCGCTACAGTGGTAGAAGTTTTTTGCTAATTTTGTTTGCCAATTTTTCTACAATAGCACTTTTTTTGCTACGAAGTATCCGACGATGTCTCCGGCGAAGTCAGTTTTGCAATATAGTTTTGCTACACATTTGTTTTACTACCACCCGTTTTGTATTTTGCTACAACGGTGCAAAGTTTTTGCTACAATAGTGTCTCTGGCAGAGATCGGATTTGCTACAATAGGACATTTTGTTTGCTACAACAATTTTATTGTTTTGCTACATTAGCGTAAAAAATTTGCTACAAGGTCTCCGGCGAGATCTCCCGGCGAAAGTCTTAAGTGATTCTCCGGCGAAATCGATTTTGCTACATTGGCTCAATTTTTTTGCTACACAGTCTCCGACGAGGTCTAGTCTTTTTAGGGACAATTTTTTGCTACCATTTTTTGGAGTTAATTGTATAAAACTACCACAATTGGGGCTGTCGGGACGAGTCAGTACCACTTTCGGTAATTTTTGCGAGTCAGTACTTGTTCTGAGTCATAGCGTTGCAAACTGCACTAAATTTCGTCTAACAGTATTTTAACACGCTTTCTGACAGGTGGGACCTATCTACAGAGCTGACTAGTCAACGAAAATTGCCACATAGACTTGGGCGGGCTGTGTCCCGCCTCCGCTCCGTCGTCTTCCTTTGCTCGAAGTTGCGCTCCACCTGCCAACGCACCATCGCGTGCGCCACTCGGCAGCCAGCCACTCCAGGATGCAGCCCAACGCCGCACGCCACTCGGCAGCCAGCCCCATGTCAGCCTCAACCACGGCCCCGTGCAGCTGCGCCCGGAGCTGCGCGCGTACGCTCGCCGTCAGCATGGCGTACAGCGTCCCTGCCGACTGAACCAGCGTTGCCGAGCTGTGCTTGAAGAACCCGTGCCGCCCTCATTTGCTCGTCGCGCTGCTCTCTACGGCGATGACGTCGAATAACACGGCCTCCATCGACATGGACTTGTGCAACCGAAGACGATCTTGATGCGTGCGAGGACGGTGACCGCCGCGCGCGAAGCTGCACCCCCACAGAGACGTCTGCTTGAGGTTCTTCAAGTCCTGCTTCTTGGAGAAGATCAGCTGCGACATGGCTCTGCGTAGCTCGTCCAGCTCCTCCCAGCCGCTACATGGCTCTGCGTAGCCCGTGCTCGGCCTCCATCAGCTCCTCCATGGTTCTGCGTAGCCCCGCGATGTTGGCCACTTGCTTCTCCGTCTTGCGCGACCGCCCGTCCAGCTCCTCCCACGTGGCCGCCGTCCACCGGTGCCGGTCACGCCACCATGCCGCTTGACGGCCACGCCGCCTCGCCGGCTCACAGGCCGCCGCCGCGCGTGAGTAGCAGTGAGCAGCGAGCCGGCTTGCAGCTCCGTCGCCCTGCCAGCCCGCATGTCGCTGTTAGCAGCAGCGTGCAGCTCCACCGCCTCGCTGCGGTGCTGGACGCGCCCAGCTGCTCCTCCACCGCGTGCAGCGCCCGCTCCAAGTCTACGTGGCAATTTTCGTTGACTAGTCAGTTCTCCAGATAGGTCCCACCTGTCAGAAAGCGTGTTAAAATTCTGCTAGACGAAATTTAGTGCAATTTGCAACGCTATGACTCAGAACAAGTACTGACTCGCAAAAGTTAGCGAAAAAATTAGCGGAAGTGGTACTGACTCATCCTGACAGCCTCAATTGTGGTAGTTTTATCCAATTAACTCCATTTTTTGCTACATGTAGGGACAATTTGTAGCAAAACCGGGACATAATGTAGCAAAAACAAAATTTAGACTTTTTAGGGACACATGGCTGTAGGGAGGGTCCGGGGGATTTTTGGGGATTATCACCGGGGGGACGTGTAGTACTCCCCGTAGAAAATTGTAAAACGCTGTTTAAGTTTCCTCCACGGAGAGTTCCGTTGTACACCATAGTATACTCTGTATCTTGGGCCGTACGAAGGAAATCCACCATGGGTTGGACTTGCGAGAAGTGCAAGCCCGTAGGGACTTCGGACTTCTCCAACATAAACTGCTTGCTCACAATTCTGCAGGTCAAATAAACTTCCCTAGAAAAAGCAGGTCAAATAAACAGAGCAATGTCCTGAAAAACAGAGCGAACGATAATACCCGTCGAAAACTGAGCTGAGTTCTGTTGGTTAGGTTCCGTGCGCCAGCCCCACCCAGATTCAAGTACAGTACTAGTACCTACTCTATTTAAAAAGTTGGCTGAGCTTCTAGCCTAAGCTGATTTAGTTTCGACCTTGAAAAGGAAGAGCGCACTGGATGCCTTGCTTGCTGTAGCAAAAGAACTAAAGCGCCCTGCATGCAGGTGCAGCGACGGTGGTGCTACAAACCTTCGAATATGACCAAAAGAGACGGGGAACGAACAGAGCTTGGGCAACAAGACGACTCTGCGGACTTCAGATCGAGCAGAGAGACCATCCAACAAGCGCATGGAATCCTCTCTCTGCACACCATCGCACGCCACGGTAGCCGGAGCACACCATGCCGCTCCGGCTGCCGCCCTGCGCCGCCATGTCCTGGCCCGTGCCGGCGCGTCGGCGTTGGCGCAGAAGGCACGCTGGAGGGCTCGCACCGTGCGCGTCCAGGCGTGCGCTCCGGAGCCGGTTCCCCTGGCACCAGCGAAGGGAGGACTGGCGATGCTGCCCAGGACCGCGCTGAGGGTGGGCGCTGGCGTGGCGCTTGCGCTGGCCCTGGGCGGCGCCTCGTGGTCAGCACGCGGTGGAGGTGCTGGCGCCGTCCTCGTGCAGCCGGTCATGGTGTGTACGCTCAACGCCGTCACGGACGGAGCGGAGCGTGGTGGCGGCACCCCGGCGGCGGCGGTCATGAAGACGAGCGTGGACGCGCTCTCGGACTCGCTGTTCCGGCGCGAGGACGCGCCCAGGGACCACGCCACGCTCATGGACCTCGTCTTCGAGCAAGTCACCAAGGAGGTTCTCTTTCATCTTGCGTGCAGTGCCAATACGCCATTGCTTTGTCCTAACTCGTACTACATGAGTACTACTACTACATTACAATATTACATGTCCATGATCGAGTTCGAGCTTGTGTTTATGCGACGCGCAGCACATCGGCGACAGGGGGAAGCTGACGAGCCTGCTGCAGAAGGAGTGGTCGGCGTCGCGCGACTCCGAGCGAAAGCTCAACCTCGGCTTGCTGCTCACTGATGTACTCATCAACCAGGTGACTTCTTACAATCTTACTCACGTCTTCCGTTTTTCGTTCGGATCTTTTATCTAGATCACGTGACGGTTATCTGCTGCCCCATTTAGCAATGTTAAGCCATGGTCTTAAGATGAATTAATCACGTCAGTAATCTGTTTAATCATGTAGAGAGAGTGGCAGAGGGCCAAAGAAGTTTGCCAGCAACTGACTGGCCGCTACCAACGTGACTCGAGGCCATACCTGCATTTGGTAATGTCTTTCTAACCACTTTCGCACATACTAGTACATGCCAACAACTTCCTAACTGAACTTTTTTCGTGCTCAACGTTGTTTTGTCCAGGCTGTCATCAACATGATGATGGCAGTGGAGACCATGCTATCTCCGGAGACGGCCACCGCCGACGACATCGAGAAGATGTCCAAGAACGCCATGGACGCCTGGAAGGAATTCAAGAGCAAGTACGAGCTTGCCAAGGGATCAACAGAGTCCAGCGCCTGACGGACCTGATACAGTACTGACAGTGACAATTCTTCTGAAGAATCTTTGAGGTGTCTTGCCTGACAGGCAGAACCTTGTGTTTGAGTGCTGACCACTCTTGCTCTGATGGATCATTGTGCCTTCCCAGCGTAGTAGTTGCGTGTGAAGTTGCTTCAGTGTTTGTTCGTGACTTGAATGTACTCAGGAAGGCATATCTCTTACCCAAAAAAATCTATCTGTGTACTATGAAATGCTGCATTTGCATAGACTTTATATCACAATTCTCCCCCGCATTCTGTAATTATTTACCAAAAAACAGTAAGAGTTCTGTGTAGTTGTTGTGTTTAACAAAAATTTCCCTGCTGTATATTTACAGTAACGAAATCTTCGGACCTAAAAAGAAGAAAGAATGGATTACTGCATTTTCAGGGACCTTATTCAGAAGCATCCCCCCACATCTTCATAAGGTACTTCTCGCAGCTGCTCCCCGCGATGTCTCGCGAGGACGCCATCCTAGTGATCCCCTGCTTCCTCCGTCCTCCCCCGCCACCATCGTTGTCGCGCTTCAGATTATGCCGGTACTCCACGGCGATGTGCTCGAACACCTCCACCTCAAACATGTTCATGCTCACATTGGGGCTCATCGTGTCCCGGACGTAGGCGAAGGCGAGCTGGTCACGCGGGCTGAACGCCTCAAGCTCGTTGAACAGCAGGCAGGAGAAGAGATCACTGGCCGAGCCGTGCCTCCTGATGATGATCGCCGTGTCTGGAACATCTGCAACATGCCAAGATATAATGTCAAAAGAATCAGAATCCAATGCAGATAGGCGAGCAATTATGTCTGTCTCGACTGCATACCTGAAGGATACGGGAGCTTGCTGGGAGACCATGGCTGGAGGCCGTTGCTGCAGTACGTCTCCATCTGCGCCCTGATGGCGTCCGCGTCGCCCCACTTGTGCCACCTCGCCGTCGCGATCGCCTCCTCCATGGTGTGGACGTTGAATGGGTGCTTGGAGACGGCCATGTCAGCGCCCTTCCCGATCAGGAGCGAATGCACCAGCAGCAGCGGGTCCACCGTGAGCTGCATCTTGCCGTCCACCCACACGCTGAACCTGGCGTTCGGGAACAGCCTGTGCAGCAGGTGCTTCACCACCACGCCGTTCATGGCGGGGCTCTCGTAGGGGAGCGGCTTCTGAAGCCTCACCACGCGCCACGCGCCGATGACCGGCGCACCGTGCCCGTAGTCTTTCAGGATGCCGTGGCTCGCGAGGACACTGTGGGTGCGATCGTCGATGAACAAGAAGAAGCACGCCCTCTTGAGTGTCTGGGATCCGAGACCCTTGGGCTGCCGGATCTTGTCGTGGTCATTCAAGATCGCGGAGGCAACCACCACGCCTCTGCAGCGTTCCATGGCCAATCTGTCTGAAACCATCGACGTCAAAAAAGCTTCCAACTACTGACAAAATCAGACAAGTTTGATCATTCGGTATATTTTATCCATCTGCCCATTTCTAGGCCCTTTTAGATGATGTTTAGTGGTTTGACGCACGTAGCAGGTCAATTATGTAACGAACAATGAGATAAAGAATTACTAATCACCATAGGTGTCTTATTTATTGATGGTAATTGACTACTTATACGAAGTTCAGAGGCGTGTCCAAACGGATGCCTTTCTAGCGAGATGGGAGAGAACTGTTCGCGACGTTGCTTAATTACCAACAGTGAGGTTAATTACAAGCATGGACGAATCATGGACTAATAATCTCAGTTAATCTTTTCTCAACACTCTCTAATATGCTTGTTCTTGAGAGTACAATTCATCTTGAAAGGTCTCCTATAAACCCCAATGGAAAAATCTGAGAAGAAATGTATTTATGTAATATGCTACGGGCTTGCACTGCTAGAAAATCAAACTTCAAAAGACGCACAAAACCCCTCGCGTGCGCTCCACAGGGTGCCGTCGGGAAGATCCCATCATGCCGCCCAGCCGCACCCATCTCCTGCGCCTCTCGCCGCCGCTGCCACCGGCCCGGGCGTGGTGGCCTGCCGGAGACAGCCGTCGGGGCTGCTGGGGCTGAAACGGTTGGCATGTCGACGAGCAGCGGCCAGGGCGGCGCCCCTGGCCGGGGTGGGGGCGGAGGTCCCCTTGGCGGCACGTGGCTGGCGGTGAGGGTTGGGCTGCGGGTCAGATCGGGACAAATCCTTGATCTCGATCTTGGTAGATCCCTATGTCGTCTCTCCATCTCCTCCTCGCAGTGTCACGGCCGGTTCCAGTGGTGGATCGACCTTGCGTTGTCGTCTCCTTGCGAGCTGTTGACCATGGCCATCGGTTGGGCTCGGTGAGGCAGATCCCGCAGGTCGCCGGCGGGTGGCGTGGGGACTACCGGTCTGGCTTCGAATAAAGGGGTTCTGGTCCTAGGATCTCTCTCACATCAAGATGAGGATCTACTTGATGTTGGTCTTTCTTCCTCTGGCTGGAGTGTCGAGTTCTGTAAGGCTCCGCTAGTAAACTCCAATGGCCGACATGCCGGAGTTTGCCGGATTGGATGGATTTCAGTCGTGTGCAACCATGTTTTTGTCTGACTGTTTGGTTTTAGAGGGATTGATGTGAAGCTTTGCAGTCTATTACTATCAAGGACATGCCTTTAGTCCCATGGTGAAGTCAGTCGCGGAGAATGACATGGATGCCGAGGTCTGGGACTAATAATGGTGGTTTGAATCCTGGTGGTGATGAGGTTTTGGCTTGGTGTTTTGGGTCTTGGAGTAGCGACATCGGAAAGTAGGGGCGACAGTATAGGAGGATTTCAGAGTTCAAACTTGCAGGGTGAAAACCCAAGGTCTGGACTTAATTGGTTGTGCCTGGCAATGATCTTGTTGAAGGCATTGTTTCGTGAGTGCGGACTTTCTCCGGGGTGAAAACCATGATCGATGATCAGGACGATGACAGTGCTTGTGCACCGTTTCCTTCTTGGAGGCATCGCTTTTAGAGATGATGGATTTCTGGTGCTATCTCGGTTGTGTTTGGTCCGCTGTTGTAAGTCATAGATCGCTGTAGCGGAACTTTTCTTTTTTCTGTAATTCTTGTTTCTTTTTTTGGTTGTGTGCATCCGTAATGCCAATAGGGTAATGCATTGTTGCAGAGGCTGGGTGTAATTGGTATCTCGCGATATAATATATGCTCCTTTCCAAAAAAATGTAATATGCTACGGAGAACTCCTTTTAAAATCCATTAGGAAAATAAGGAGATAATAGAATAACATATGCGAAAGCTTGTACTAAGACTACCTTATTAAAAATATTTAATGTGAAACACACTTAGTACAAACTCATTAAGTAAAAAGACTCCAATACCTAGAGTCGGTTGATCATGAGCGGGTTTTAATTTAGCCGCTTACTACCCCTAAATTTTGAAAATCATGAAGGCATCTCATACACATTTTGACATATCTCCTGGAATAAAGAAGTTTACACATATTTATCTCCCTTTTTTGCAACTCATGGGGACCCAATAATTTAGGAGATAAGTGCCTTATAATAGTTCTCTTTCACATTTGATTAATACAAGCAACATTATGTTCCTAGATAGTTGAGAGGTGATTTCAATTAATGAACTTCATCTTACGCCAATTCATACATATTCACATGATGCTTTCATACAAAGCAATGGTTTCAGAATGATTAGAGGATGTAGCAACAAAGGTTGTTTGTTAAACTACAAGAGAAAGGTTAGATAGTGCCTTGGAGATATTTGAGGACATTTCTTACACTAACCAAATGTATTCTTGTAGGAAATGCAAAGTGTATAGCTAAAAACCGTAAGTGCAAATGATATTATGGTCTGCTGCACTTCACTAGATACACAAGTGCTTCAATGGCACTAGATATGGGAATTCGTGTACAAGTATCTCTTCATCACCGCTTTTTGGTGTGAATGGGTCTTTATATATATAAAGAGATCAGACGACCATTGATTTCTTTGACAGATATGATTATTCATATTTGAAAATCAGTATCTTTTGGATATATGCAGGCTGATGTACAAGTATTTCCTCCAGGAACATGCATGCTCAAATTGTAAGCCCAAGAAAATTTTGGTCTTATTTAATCTTTCATTTTGAACCCCACCTTACAATGATTACTTGCACCATGTATGTATCATGTAGTTTTAATGATATTGTTATCAACACAGATATAATTTAACTCTACATATTGATCTAGGGTTTTAATTTACAAATACACCTGGACAATCATTATTTCTTTGAGTAACTCTTATGAATAAGGAACTTACTCATATGGTTATATACACATTCTTCCCTCCCAACTATTTTAAGCCATAAAGTGACTTTTGAAGTTTTACTAACTACAATTTTTTATAGGATTTTGGATGTAATTTAAATATCATCTGGATATCTAAAGCAAGTGGCCCATATAAGCTTGGTGTCCCTACATCCACCGGTTCGATAGAAAAATCATTTCCACAATCAATGATATTAAATACCGAAACGCTATTCCACTCATAAATAGGAGACTATAGGTTTTGTTCTAATCGATGAAGGATCTCTACATGAACTCTTGTATTACAAGCCTCACTTTCTATCTCACCACCTCATTATTCTCTTTTATCTTACGAACAAAAACTCAATTTGCTCCCACAGGGAGGAAATTTTGAGTGAGTATAGGTAGATAACTCTCTTTTGTGAGTGAGTGCAATTCATTCTCAGTGACAATGGATTCCATTTTGACTAATCCGGGAGCTTAAGGCATTCGACCATGGACTTAGGTTCTGGGTACGATTCGAGGTCTTCTGAATATTTTTTGGATGCGTAAATGTAGAAAAATGAAGTACTTTAATTATAGTACGATTCTTTTGATTCATTATCTATTTTATGATTTTTCACAAATTATATTGATTCAGATGAATCATATAATAGAAATATTACGATTGTCTATGGTTACTCATTCTAAAAATTCAAAATACCTCGGATTACATCCAGAACATAAGTACATGGTAGAGTTCCTTAGGTCCTCCGACTATTCCAAATAGAATAAACAATACATATGGATGAGCTGCACTCGCTCACAAAAATGGATATGTTTAGCACAAGAACACCTACTTCCCGAAATGTATTCCGTGTGGGAGAAAAATGAGTTTTGTTTATAAAGGAAAAGGAGAATCATGAGGTCGAAAGGATACAAAGCGATTCTTGGTCACAAGGATTCACACAGAGACACGACATCGATTTCTATGGAACCTAGTCTCTTGTTATGATAGAAATAGCAGATAGAAATAGCATCCAACACTTAATAATATAGAAAGTTAAATAAATTTGTCAATATAACTGATGGATCTAGGGACTACATGTGGATATCCATATGAAAGTTCTCGAGAGACAAAAGGGTCCAAATGTAAAAAAATGCGACGCGTATTGTGTAAAGCTTCAAAAATCTCTTTATGGCTTAATAATAGGGTGAATGTGGTATAACTGAGGGAGTTGGTTATTTATTCTAGAGAGTTATTCAAATAATGATGTTTTCCCATGTGTATTCATTAATAAATGCAAAAATGCATTGTATCATTTTTGTGTATGTTGACGATCTTAAGACAGAGTTTAAAATGAAATATTTGGCTAAAGACCAGATTATTCTTTGTACAAATTTAGCATATCCCCTTAGGAATGTTTGTAGACCATTGCACATTTCCAAAACACACTAGAACAGTTCAATATAGATAAAATTGTATCTCTCAAAGACTTAAATAGTTGTCCAATCACTTCATAGACATAAATGCACATTCACACCTAAAGATGATAATGTAGATATATTGCGACCTAGGTTTAAATATATTTGTGTCATTGCAGCACTTATGTGTCTAGCAAAGTACATTGGGGTTGATATATATTTTGTATTTAATTTATTAATTAGTTAGAAACACAAAATCACCAAGACAAAAAAAATTAGTATAAAGATTGCCCCAAATACCCTCAAGGTTCCTGATATCTTGGTATATTCTATCATAAAAAATCAAGATCATACCATGGTCGGATATTATGATGGTGAATATCTATGAAAATATCTATAATGCTCGTTTTGTGTTCTAACATGGACCAACAACCTTCCCCTGAGGTGAACACATCAAATCTCACTAGCTACATCCACTATGCATTCTAAAATTGTTGCTTTGTACATAAGTGAATATGTACAACTCCACATAATGATGAATTTTATTCAAATTTCAAGTGGGATTAGTTCATTTTAATCACCCCAAAGTATTTAAGAATATAATGCACCTTGTATTACTTGATCAAGTTCAGACATTTTATATAACAGGCAATATTACAAAGCATATTTCCTAAAATAATTTATTTCCGTGAGTTACGACAAAAGGGAAGATAAATTTTACGCAAACAAATTCAAAAGTAATCTGTTTGATTTATTTACAAAGTCATTAGCAAGTACTTTAATCGTAATACGCCAATTGAATTTGTATGATATGACTTCAAGATCAGAATTCAAAGGGAGTAAACTTTGGAATTATATCTTGTTCATGATCATTAGATATTAAATATTACTCAATTTCCATTACAAGTTATTCCAAATGGGTTCTGGGTAAATGCTTTTAATGGTGCAATAGTAATACAAGCATTCACATATGTCATTTCATTTTCTCTCCTTATTTTTATTGGGTTTTAAAAGGAGTTTTTCGGTAATTATATTTCTCCTTGAATTTTTCGCATAGGTTTTCTAGGAGTCCTTTCAAGATGATATATACTCACAAAGAAAACAATAGATGACTGGAAGTGTTGAGAATAGTTTTACTAATTCTAACCCATCCTTGTACTTTAGCATGTGGTTGGTAATTAAGAAACGGTTATCCGGTTGACTCCCATCTCCCTCAGAAGGTGTCCATACTGACCTCCCTCTAGACATTGTAAAAATATCCCATCGTAATGATAAACAGCACGCGTATTGTGATTAGCAATCCTTAATCACAAACGTTGTTAGAGATGCTAAGTGCAATTTGTCTTATAAAAAGCATGTCAATGACTAAGCCTTTGTTTTTATTAGTATCGTGGTTTGTTTGATAGCTTCTAACTACTTTATTTTTGTTTAGCTAATCAACTATCCACTGCTTTTGTGCAAGTAAATTAAGTTCAACCACACATTCGGCCTAATTTCCAGCTAACAGTCAAAATCACGATATTTAATCTTGATGTGGAAGTCTCAAATTCTACTCCAACATGTATCGTGTAAGAAATGTGGATGAATTAAAAATTAAAATGTATAAGAATTATACGGACAGAAGAAAATGGGTAAACGGGGAATTTAAGTTCTCTGATTTTCATGTTAGGGAGCGTCTAGATCTCAGGCGCCTAAGAACTTGTTATGTCTATGTCGCTGACGTCACCTTGCTAATTGTGCTAATTATCGGTTGCAACCTAGTTACAATTTATAAAATTTGTACTAATTCTCAGATTAAATTCCCAGTTACAACATAGTTGTAACTCATTTTGTAAGTCTCACGTTGCACGAATCACAAGGTAAATTCAATGGCGAGAGAGGTAACTGAGAACTAAGAAGTTCTTTTCACGAAAACGCAAAGCTTGCGTTTCGATTCATTGATAGAAAAAGAGAGTTGTGTACAACTATTTACACGCTCATGACAAGCGAACATCCCGTACAACTCAACCCACTCGACACCTCCGGATCTACGTTGTGGGTATCAGGGCCCACAACCCCTTTGCGCCAGCAGCAGCCCAGGATCGAGCCTCGGCTCGAATCTTGTCCATGAGACCACCCAAGTTAGGAGAGATGTTTTCAAAGACGGCAGCATTCCTATGTCTCCAGATCTCCCACACCGTCAACATCACTAGGGATGAAGTGCCCTTGCGCAAGGCACGTGGGTAGATCGGGTGACATGTATCCACCAGTCAACGAAATCTGGCTCATCCATCTCCGGGGGAGGGGGGCAGCTGTTGATCGAATCCAAGACAACACCTCGTGCCATGACGATCTCGAGAAGGGGCAACCAACAAGTAGGTGCCTCATGGTCTCGACCGATTGATCACAAAGGGGACAACGAGGGGGGTGTGGGAGCCCTCGTCGTGCCAGTCTCTCACCCGTCCAACAGCGGTCTTGGCAGGCAAGCCAGACAAAAACTTGACCCATCGCGGCAGCCGGGTGCGCTAGTTCAACTTCCAAGAGCTCGATAGTAGGGCTCCCTCGAAGAGGAACTCGTAGCAAGACTTGGAGGTATACCGTGCATCCGTCGTCCAGTGCCAGAGGACGGTGTCAGTCTCGTCTGACAGGTGGAAGTCCCGAACCCGGATCCAGAGCTAGACATACTGCCAGAGGGCAAGCGCACTCAGCATCGTGCGGCTCTTACGAGTGCGAGTTGGGATTAGCGCATAGAGCTCTAGCGCTATCTCCTCGATGGTTATCCCATCCAACCATCTATCCATCTAGAAGAGGGTCGTGCTACTGTCCCCCACTAGCATCGTAGTGGGGGCGTCAAACACTTGAAGCTCAGTCCTGGAGAAGTGCATATCGAGGCCGCGCCAAGGTCGCACTGCGTCAGTGCGCATCCTCCAGATTCATCTGGTCCGCAGGCTAATGGTCGTGCGAGCCAAGTCAGGGACTCTTAGGCCACCTAGCCTGAGTGGTCGACAGACCCTGTCCCAGTTAACATGGCAGTGCCCCCTACTCGCATTGACCCTGCCAGCCCACAGAAAGCCTCTACAGATCCTCTGGATTTTCTTGAGGGTCTTCGTGTTAAGCACCAGCACGATGATGTGGTGTAGGGGGATCACCATCAGGACCGACTTCACTAGGGTCAAGCGCCCAATCTTAGTCATCATGGAGGATTTCCACAATGGAAGGTGGTCACCTATACGGTCTACCAGGGGTTGGGAGTGCGACTGCGGATAGCCATCGAACCGAGAGGGGGATGCCGAGGTACTTGATAGGGTAGTCTTCCAGCTGGCACTCCATAACCCCTGCCTCCCCTAGACTTCGTCGTTTGTGCATGCGATCGGGGTGACCGAGCACTTGGCGAAGTTAGTATGGAGTCCCGACGCTCTTTCGAAGAGGTCTAGAATCGCGTGCACCGCACGAATTTCCGCCTCGTCCGGATGGCAGAAGATGACTACATCGTCGCCGTAGAGAGAAACCGACGTCACCAGCTCTCGTGGGGCAATCCGTCTAAGCACCCCCAACCTCCTTGGCCTTGGCCAACAGCTTGTTGAGCAAGTTGACGAACAACATCGACGACAGGAGGTCTCCCTGGCGTAGGCCCCGGCGATGCAAGGGCGGGGGGGGCGGCTCGCCGTTGAGCAACACCCTTGTGCTAGCCGTGGAGAGTGAATCTAGGGTTGAAACCTACTCTGCGCAGCACCTCGAACAGAAGTGCCCATGAAACTGAGTCGAAGGCTCGAGCAATGTCAAGCTTGAGCATAACTCTAGGTTCCTTCAGCTTGTGAAGCGGGCGTATCTAGGCAGTACACCACCTCCCGCGCTAGCATGAGCTGCAGTTTTACAGTCCTATCTTCTTGTGCGTCCAACTCATGAGTTGTCGTGTTGTGCGCTTCAACT
Source organism: Avena eriantha (assembly GCA_910589775.1). Lineage (NCBI taxonomy): Eukaryota > Viridiplantae > Streptophyta > Magnoliopsida > Poales > Poaceae > Avena > Avena eriantha. Next base: position 193,781,304 of record OU342742.1, on the reverse strand, counting down.
TAGCGACCAGCCGACGATAGGGGTCAGGGTCTCCATCAATGATCGTCCATGCGGATAGAACTAAAAAGTTCTCGGGCATCCGAGAACTAGCAAATCTTTTTTCTAACTGACACGTGTGTAAAACCACCTTGTGAGTTGTGATGTGTGAATTGATATTTGTGTAGTTTTGATAATTAATAATGTGTCCCATGATTAAGGAAAATCTTGAGAAATAACAGCTCCATGAACACACTCAAGGTAAATATCTCGTACTACGTGCAAAACACGAATTGGGACAAAGGACTCACTCACCGGCTTGTGTGATGGGGAAGTCCTTGAAGAATCCGCAGGGGATTTCCACCGCGGAGTCGGTGTGAGCGAAGAACGACCTCCGTTCCTCGGTGGACAAGTTCCCCGCGAACGTGTCCCTACTGCCGTTCTGGTACCGCAACGCAGGGATTGCACGAGGAGGCGCCGAGTGGTTGCGGAAGAGGCCATTGATCTCTTCCCAAACAGTCTTGTAGTCTGCTTCAAGAACGAAATTCGTGAGTCACTTTTTTTGGGGTCAATAAATAGGATCCGTTTCTGTCGCACACGGCAGATGAGAAAAAAAAAGGGGGCAGAACCGTTCGCAAGAACAAGTCGGCAGTAAGAAGTGACGAGAATTACTACTAAGAAGCATCAGCAAATTAAAGACGATTTATGATCAAGAAAGAAGAAAAATCCAGCGAGACTAAACTCGGGGCCAAGAACTCATCAGCGTAAGGTTCGGATCACTACGACTCAGCTATGATCCGTCAAAACATCAAGCAACATGCCGATCCTACCGGCGCGAGAGAAAAAATCGAGCTGCGCCATGAAAAAAGTTTCTCGGCGGTCGGTACGTGGTGCGGTTCTGTGCGGGCGGCGGTTGAGGTGTGTGGACCTGAGAAGACGGCGGGGTCGGAGCAGAGCTTGCGCGTGGTGGGTAGGGCGTGCTTGTGCTCGCCGTAGCCGGTCGGGTACTCGAAGAGCGTCGTCGGGGCGTGCGAGGACCGGGTGGAAGGGAGGAGGAGGAGCGGGAGGCAGCGGGAGGAGGGGTCGGAGACGGAGACGTAGAGGGCGAGCGGGAGCGTGGTGAAGAGGTAGAGCAGGGAGGCGCAGAGCAGCTTCGACTGCAGCAGCGGGGGCCTCCGCACGCGCACCCACCCCATACACGCCACGCCACCGCGGCAGGAGTGAGTGATCGGGTTCGCACCGCACGGGAAGAGGAGTTAGTTGGTTTGGGGCTGCTCGTGCATGCCCGCGCGCGACGGGGGAACGAACGACCAGCGAGGGGCCGTTGCGATCCTTGCGTCGCGGAACAAACTCTGCTTGGGTACTTGGGTTAATGCTAATCGGCGCGATTCAAACCGCTCTCCATGATCCGTTCTTCAAATACGCCCTTGATTACAGTCTTCTGCGATCGTATAGTACGTACAAAAATGCAGTTTTTGTTTTGCGAATTCCTCCCGGAAGAATAATGCAGCACCTCTGGATGCTCCAAAGATAGCACAGGAGATGTGGAATCATTGATTCTGTTTCAGCTGACGGAAGAAGCTTGGATTCGGACGCCTCTGATTCTATTCTAGCGGAAAAAACTTACTAGTACTAGTACTAGTTTCAGTTGCAACGAGTAGCGGCAGCGGCAACGTGATGACTGCGGATACTTAAACGAAATCGGCCAACAAAATTGCAAAACATTTCCACTCCTAGCCACGGCCAAATTAAGAGGCATTTTATTGCTCGCAGTGCATACAGCGCAAAAACAGTACTACTTCTTCGCTTGAACAGTTTAAGCTAGTACTACTACCATTATTGGTTCGCTTAGAAGCATAAAGATACTCTTAATTGTATACTAGCACGAGCTACTTAACCAGAAGCTAGCTTGCTCATTTTACATGTCAGACGATGTTTCCTTCGATTCGAAGAGCATCCATATCTCGTTGACCCTGCCGCTGAACTCGAAGGGCGAGTTGTACTGCGCCACGGTGTAGGACACCGGCCCGGCGCCGGCGCTGCCGCCGTCGGACACCGAAGCGGCCCACTTGGTCCCCTGCAGGCTGGCGTCGAGCAGCGCTGCCTGCTCGCCGACGTCGGAGTCGGCCACGAAGCCGCCGAACCGGCGCACGGCGGCGTACCTGACCCCGGCCCACCTCTGCACGCTCAGGCCCTCGGCCGGCGGCGGGTCTGCCTGGTTCTTGGCCGGCACGTAGAAGCTGACCACGAAGGAGGAGGCGCAGAAGGGCCCGTCGCTGGGCGCCACCCGCGTCAGCACCGGCGCCGTCATCTCGATCGTCTCGTTGTACGCGTTCTGCCCCTGGATGTACTTGAAAAGCCTGGCCCAGAAACAAACGAGCAAAGCCCGTTATATTGTTGTTAATTAAAGCCCATGTGGAGGGGTATCCCTGGGTTCATTTGCGAGGCTCGTGTGAAGCCCAATAAGAAAGCTTCACTGGTACAGCTACTGCAACGGCGAACGATGGCAGCCGCTGGCAATGGGAAGAGAGCTGCGTGCTTACTGGAGGAAGCCGGAGCGGGTGGCGTCGACGAAAGAGATGTCCTCGATGGGCGCGGTGGACACCCACATGGCGTCCTTGTACCGCCGGATCTCGAACCCGTTGGCGCCGTCCACCACATCGTACGCGGGGCACTCGATGCGCTCGCACGACGGCGGCACGGCGGCGCCCGCGCCCACCGCGAGAAGGACGGCCGCGGCGAGCAGGAGGGACATGCCGCTCCTCCGCGCCATGGTTTTTTGGGTGGGGAGTGGAGTGGAACGGGATGGGGTTTGTGGGGCTCGGGTGCGTGCGTGCGTGCCTGTGGGGGGCGATTGATTGGTGCTGGGATAAATACGGCTCGGCTGCGGCTCAGGATGGTCGCGGCGGCCGTGCTTCCACGTCGATGGATTCGGGCACTTGGCCACCGTCGTTCGAGCTTTCAGGATCGAGACTGGGGAGCGGGGAGGAGACGCACACGTAGCAAGTAGAAGCATCGTTTGGTGGTTTTTGAGATGAATTTCCATGTGATTTGTGTAAGATCCGATGGTCGGGTCGCTGCATACACACCTGCGTCGCTGAATTTTTCAGATCACCCTACGTGGCTGAATGCTAGAGCGCTGATACGAATGTATTTTGATGCGCAAAAATAGAAACGTAGTACTTGTTGCTACTATACCAATTTATCTCAAAACGGAGAAAGCTCGACACCTATCGCGATAGTTCTTCTAGAAACCGCAGGCTAAAATCGTTTTTCGCGCCCGTTTTGATGATTTACGGTGTGCAAACCGACTGCAAATTCAGTTTCAGGCGCGGTAAAATGCCGACCTGCAGCGCTTCACCGGCCACTGCAAAATGCAGCGTCCGTGAACGCTTGTGCACGAAATAAAGATCTAACAAAACAAATTAAAAGTCTGAAGATATAGTTCATAGTCTGACAAATACAACTATAAACACCGATAATAAAAACCAAACTAAACTAAAACTCGTCGTCGTCCTCCTCCTCTTTCATTGAGGTCTTGACTGCGGTCGACCAGAAGAGGTCAAGCCAATGCTCGTCGTCGTCGTCGATCGTCCACAGACCGGCTTCCTGCGCGAGGATGAATGCCCTCCTCTACACTCGAGCAACCTTCCTCACCGCGAAGAACTCCAGCTCGGCAAGTGCATCCTCCGGGGAGGTGCTCTTCCACGCCTCTTTTGGGCGCTCGGCCTCCTCGGCAATGAAGAGCCGCCGCTGCTGCGACGCGGTAGCCTCGGGAGCCACGGCGACACGGATGCATCTCGACGGCTGCGACGCGCGGACTTGGAACCGCGGTGGCGCGCGGACTGGGGACGGTGGAGGGAAAAGACGCCGCAGTGAAGGAGCGGTGGAGAAGTTTCACTTTTGTAGGCTTTTTTGAGCACGGGCTCTATGATAGGCTTTTTTCGAGTTTTTCAAAGGGATCAAATATTTTCAAAAATAATATCTTCATGTAGCCAACAATATGAAATACAAGTATGCAAAATTTTAATAGAAAATTATTTGTATTTTGGGTGCAGAAAAAAAACAAATATTACAAATTTTGGGAAAACTTAGGCCCATTCAAATTTCCACTGGTTACTCCAGATCGGAAAATTTCTTTTTTTGGTCAAGGTTAAAAAAATAAAAAATCACAGGATTGTTTGCACATGCGTATTATAAATCACTCTACATACAGTTATTTGTTTTTAGATTTTTTGAATCCTTAATTTTGAATTTTTTGAAAAAAAAAATGAAGTCCACAATGATGGACGTCGACCGAATAGACGTTGTCTACGACGTACATACCACAATTTTACGGCACGCTGGAACACAGTGCTACTCCTGTGTAGTGCAGGAATCAGAAAATTAGCGGGCATAACCTGGTTCCACGTTGCCACCCGTAGTTTCTGTCACATTAACATGAATAACCAATTTTTATTATGTTTCGATGCTTTGTACTTCTTGTAAACTCATAAAATAATTCGGATCTTTTTCCGCAGAAAAAAACATGAATAACCAAATCTACAGGATGTTCTTTCCATTTTCTCCCTTTTCTTGGTGTTTTTTCTGCGTTCCCCTGTAGGAGGCCTTCGGCTTAAGGGAATGCTACATGCCGCCCGCACGGCTAGTAGATGGCTACCGCCATATAGGGTGCAAGCCCGTTGGGCCGGTCCGGTTTACATTAAGATTTTTGCTTTTAAGTTTTCTTTTTTCCTTTTTATCTTTTCTTTTTTCTGTTTCTTTTTCGTTTATTTTTTTATTTTTTTAGAAACATCATTATTTTTGAAAAAAATAGTATGTTTTTTCGAATTTTGGTTCATGATTTTTTTAAAAAATTATGGATTGGGTTCATGATTTTTAAAATTTTGTTCATGTTTTTAATTTTTGGTTCATGTTTTTTGGAATTGGTTCACCATCTTTGTGAAATTGATTCATGTTTTTCTAAATTGGTTTATTATTTTCAAAAATGGTTCATGAATTTTTTAAATTGATTTATAATTTTCAAAATTGGTTTATGATTTTCAAATTTTTGTTATGCAATAGTAGGAAAAGGCTCATAGCAGTTATTTTTATAGTGACGTCCTATAAAAAATAGGCGCCACCCCTGTTAGGAAAAATAGTAGCGGCGTTCAGAAATTTCGGGATGTCACCATTATGGCGTAGTCCTACTGTTTGAGAAAGATCGAACACCTCCATTAAGTGAGGACCACGATGTGAGCCGGGACCAATATAGTCGTGGCGTTTCCCTAAATTGAATGCCATGAATAGTATGGCTATCAACGGTGTTTAAATGTTTTGAAGGCCGCGACAAGCATAGGTAGGAACCAGTTTTCGTCCAGAAATAGTAACAGCGTTTATTTTACTTCGAACGTCGTTGTTGTCCTACATAGCAGAGGAGTTCAAAAATTACGAACGCCACTAGTTGCGTCGTAGGCCACTTTTTGCCACCTGACCTCCCATTTCCCCTCTTCTTCTCACTTTCACATTCTCTCTTGTTCTTGTAATTTTATTTTACTTCCACTCTCTCTCACTCCCTCACACTCTCACTCTCCAAATTCTCTAGATCTGGCAAATAAATTATGATATGGCTCGTCCTACGGATGTCCCTACATCTACACCACCAAGTCCCCCAAGTGGACCAATGACTCGCGCCCGAGCTAAACTCCTACAAGCTAAGGTTAACTCGCTCCTCTCCTCGTGTGAATTTGATACATCCTTGAATGGCTTGCTACTTTATGCAACTACTCTATGCATAATCAGCTACGAAGCCCCAACGCATCGCCAAGTACCCACGGATGAAGTACAAGGAGCTGGATGAGAAGAAGACGTTGTTGAGGCTGAAGCCCCGGAGTCTCCGGCCCTGAAGTCCAGAGTCTCTAGCCTCCAACCCCAGAGTCTCCAGCCTGGACTCTGGACCCGTCTCCGGACCCCTGCTTGGAGCGTTCAGTACACCCCCAAGGAGTCTTCACCGGAGAGCATCGCCACCCCCGAAATTTCTGCGCACCCTGGAGGCTTCGACCCAGCTATCCCAGAGTCTCTAGCCTCCGACCTTGGAGTCTCTGCCCCCAGGACTCCGGACAGGACTCTAGCCCCTGCCTGGAACTCTCTGCCCACGACCCTGGAGTCTACCCCGGAGTCCACGCTCCGCCCCGGAGTCTCTGGCCACCCTGGAGTCTCCGGTGTAAGCGAGACATGCATGTTAAAAGCCTTTTGGGCCATCGGCCCATGTCACCCCAAATATGTCCAGACTTTACCCTTTATTGCCTAAAGTACCCCTGAACTAGTGGCTGGCCTATATATAGCCCCCACCTCTATTGTAAACCCTAGGATTGATATTTGGAATTAGTGGACATCCCTTGTGGATCTTTCTAGTTTCTGCCTCATGCTCCTTGATAGATGAGCACCAAATATCCTCCACCTGGTTGGAGTTTGCATCGTGCCTCCATCATTGTACAAGGCCTCGGCATCGGAGTCGCTTTGCGAAGACGTCAAGATCTCACCGAGACTCCCTACTCACCGTGCCGGTTTGAGAGAGAGAGAGAGATCTTCGCCCGATGCCGATCCTAGGGATTGTGCCGGACCGGTAGCCGTCAGCGTGAGATATTGGCTTGTATCGTGGTTTTGTGTGTGTGTGTTCATCATGTTCTTCGTGCGTGAGTTCGTGGTTTCCATCCCCTCCCTATTTCCCTCGCACTTTCCACTCGATTTCCACGGGGATTCGTGAAAGATCGAGCACCCTCGAGGTTAGCCCTCAACATATTGGTATCAAGAGCTTCGTTGCTCACGAATTTCCCCTACAGTTTTTCTTCTATCCACCAAAATTTTGAAACCCCCCAAAAGAGCCCCAAATTTTACTTTGGATCGATCTCTTGATTTGGAGTGTTATTGGTGGTTTTGATCCGACCAAATCTTGTCTTAGATTATGGTCCAGCTTTACCTGTGTTTTTCCAGCCCAATTTGGCCATTTTTTGCGGATTTGAGGCCCCAAGGTGTGGAATTCTGCTCAAGAACATGAGTTGTTCGAGCAGAATCCCCGACCCTGGAGTCTTTGCCCCCCTGGAGTCTCCGGCCCTAGACCCCAGAGTCTGCAGCCCAGACGCCTGATTTTGTCCAGTTTTGCCTCTTTGACCATTTTGGCTAATTTCTCTCCTTGTTGTTTGTGTTCCGTGTGCTTGTCATCAACTAACATCAAGCTTCCACACCTTCAACAGCCGTGCTCATCGACACCACGTCACCGAACATCATCCCGCACCATCGACCGGAAGTTCATCATCACCAAGAAGGTATAACTTGCGTCACCTTGTTAACCCTATCTTCCTTTGTGTGTATCTATCCCACGAGAGTGGCTCATCTTGTGTTTGCTTGAGCATTATGCATTTGTCCTTTGGATAGTGAGAGTGCAATAACAATAGAAAGAGTGACTTGGTAGCATCAAGGGAGAGCAAAAAAACAAAAAAGATACAAAGAAAAAGAAAAATAGTCTCCCATAGCAAAAGAGAGTCTCAAAGCTTGTAAGAAAGAGAGAAAGAAGAGCGCCCAAGGCAAGTGCACAAATCCGTTGCTCATTTTTCCTCTTTGCAAATGAGTCACCGTCCCTCCTTGCATTGGCACAACACCGAGCATAGTCTTTGTTAGGACGTTTTGGTCGCTCATTTTCATAGTCATGTGAATCCCAACAATCTCGACGTGTGTGTATATAGTTGTAGGTTCTCGTCACCCTTTTGAGTTGTTGACATTTACCTTTGACTTGAGTTTTGTTGGATTTTACCCACTTTTGACTATACCTTTTTGTTGTATTGGTTCTTTCGCATTCTACAACCTTAACCTTCCATCAAAAGCCTTTGAGAGTATTAATCCTTTCTTTAGTGTGAGGTTTCTTTGCGATTTCACTTTGCAAGATAATAGTTCTCCCTTGTGGTTTCTAGTTTGGTACAATCCTCAAGGTGAGGTAAAAGGTTAACACCACCATATTCCACTTCCATATACAATCCTTGTGTGTTTTACATGATGGATAGGCACGGTGAGTCGAGCCAACCACCTCCACAAGAAGAAGAACAAGGACCGTACATGACGCGTGCAAGCCACTACATCATCTGACATGAGTTCCATGAACATTGTGAGGCCCTTGAGACGCGACAAGATGAACAATTCGGCGAGACTCAAGCCGAATTCAAGAACATTGACAACCATTTCGATGGCCTTGAAAGACAAATGCATGCAATGCAATACAACTTTGGCCATCAAAACAAAGCACTCCAACGCTCCATCACCGAAAAAATGACAAGCTTCGACTCCTCATCGATGGAATGACAAACAACACAAGACCGTGCTCACGTACATCAAGCTCTTCAAGCTCGTCATGCCACTGATCTCCTCTTCGTCAAGATCATCATCCAGGTGCTCCAAGATGCAATGACGCCCCCGTGGTTGAAGATGGAAGCTCTTCGCACTATGTACCTTCCCCACGGTACTCCGCAATGTCAAGATATGATGGTGATTTATCCTCAATGCCCCAAGCAAGGCGAGAAGGACACCGTCATCACGCAAGGGCACTCGTGATCCAGCAAGCGCAACCACAAGTGGAACCTCAAGCACAACCTCAAGTCCACCACTATCGCCCGCGACACATACTTGACACAACAAGTGATGACTCCAACTTGGAGGAACAAGCTCGTCACCAACATGAAGCTCTCCAAGATCCTCCTCTTCGTTATCATTGTCATGAACATCAACTTCAACACCATGGTCATCACGAGGCGCCTCCTCCACCACATCAAGACATGGAGCATCAAATTGTACATGTTGAGCAATGCCCACCACGTCATGAGGATCAAGACCATAATCTTCGTCGTGAGGCCCAAGTTACTAACCCGTAACACCAACCGAGGAACGAGCCTCCTCCTCGTCAAAAACTACATCAAGAAGCTCCACATGCTCAACAACCTCATGCGGGCCAAGCACCTCAACCTCGTCATCAACCACCAAGAGCAAGAGCAAGCTCTTCAAAAGCAAACACATCAACAAGATCACCAAGCTTGTCGCAATAATTGCATCGAAGATGAAGACTATTGACCCACAAGTATAGGGGGTGTATCGCAGTATTTTTGATAATTAAGAGTGTCGAATCCAATGATGACCCACAAGTATAGGGGGTGTATCGCAGTATTTTTGAGGGAAGTGAAACCCAATTTATTGATTCGATACAAGGGGAGCCAAAGAATATTTATAAAACTTAACAACTGAGTTGTCAATTCAGCTGCACCTAGAAACAATCTTGCTCACAACAGTTTATCAGGAGCAACAGTTTTGTAGTAGGAATAGTAAAGTAGTAGCAGTAGTAAAGTAAAGACAGCGGTAACAATAGAAGTAAACAGTGGGATTCGAGTGCGGTAGGCATAGGGATGGATGGACGGGCGTTGCATGGACAAGAAAATTCACATAGCAATCAGAACATAGGGCAATTGCAGATAAATAAGATAAAGCATCCAAGTACTAGATAATCCTAGGCATGTGTTCCATATATAGTCATACGTGCTCGCAATGAGAACTTGCACAACATCTTTTGTCCTGCCAGCCCGTTTGTAGTGGGGCCTCAAGGGAACTACTGGCAATTAAGGTGCTCCTTTTAATAGAGCACCGGAGCAAAGCATTAACACTCCGCGAACACATGTGATCCTCACATCAAAGCCATTCCCTCCGGTTATCCCGATTCCTGTCACTTCGGGGCCATTGGTTTCGGACAACAACATGTGTATACAACTTGCAGATAAGACCATAAACAATACTATCATAATGAATCAATAACATGTTCAGATCTGAAATCATGGCACTCAGGCCCTAGTGACAAGCATTAAGCATAACAAGTCGCAACAAAGTCATAAAGCACTAATAGAAGATACTAGGCACCATGCCCTAACAATCTGATGCCATTACATGAACGATCTCATCCAATCCCTACCATCCCCATAGCCTACAGCGGGGGATTACTCACTCATAGATGGGGGAAACATGGATGGTCGATGGAGAAGCGATGGTGATGATGATGGCGATGATCTCCTCCAATTCCCCGTCCCGACAGGGTGCCAGAACGGAATTTCTGGTACTGTTTCGTGGAATCTGGTGGTGGCGGCGGAGCAGAACTCTTTATGGAAAAACGTCGAACCCCCCTAAGTTTTTAGGTCAGAAGGCAACTTATAGGCGAAGAGGGAGACCGAGGGGCAGTCCGGGGCGGCCAGACCACCCCCTGGCGCGGCCTGGGCTTGCCCGCGCGGCCAGGTGGTGTGGTCTGGGCCCAGCCCCCTCCGTCTCGTATTCTGACTCCAGGAGTCTTCTGGTGAAATAGGATTTTTGGCATATTTTCCGGGATTTTTCTTGAAAGTTGATTTTTTGCACAAAAAGTAGACACCAATGCAATTCTGCTGAAAACAGCGTTAGTCCGCGTTAGTTGCATCCAAATCACACAAGTTTAGAGGAGAAACAATGGCAAAAGTGTTCGGGAAAGTAGATACGTTTGGACGTATCAACTCTCCCCAAGCTTAGCTTATTGCTTGTCCTCAAGCAATTCAGTTGAAAACTGAGTGCGATAAAATAACTTTCACGAACACATTTGCTTCATATGATGTATATATTCTCAACATGTGACCAACTACTTAGGCAATTCATAATAAAGAGTATGCTACTGAGTCTTCTTAATAGTGAATGCAAGCTATGAATAGATTCCAACTCAAAAATAATAAGTAGCATGAAGCATAAACATAAGCAACATTACAATGCTCATAACAAGGTATGATAGAGTGGTATCTCGCTTGCCTTTGATTATGAATGCCAAGGGACCTCTAAAGTTCAAGTGAAGACTAGAAGTAAAGATGTCAAAGATACAAGCATCAAAGTCATAACACAAGTAATCAAGTAGTGAGACAAGCACAAAGAATGACAACTATGCTCTCAAGAAGGTGCTCAAAGAATATGTGGAGACTCAACAAGTAAAATAAAAAGGTTTTGAATAGTTTGAAAGGCTTCCAAATGCTGAAAGTATGGTACTCATTAGCTTTGAGCTCTCATTGCCCCTATCATAAGCATCTTTAAATGGTTAAGGTTAAAGTGACACAACTAAGAGGATATTCTTGACAAGTTATAAATTGAAGTCTCATGCCCCTTACTTACGAAGACCGATCCTCATGCTACTCAACTTTAGTCACAAGTAAGCTCTTGCCATTGTAAGTATATACGTATCATAGAGAACCGCCAACGGGGTACCCCTTGCACATGACACAGGAGCTATCCCATAATCAAAATGACAAGGCAAGCAGACAATGAGCATCTCAGCAATCTTTTTATTTACTATGTGCATAGATTTTTATTGAGGATGCTTCATAGAATGCTCATTACGGTTATGCTACAAGTTTCCACCATGATTAGGCATGGCTTAGGCTAGCGGCCCAGGCGTTTCTCTAACATACATACAAACTCCATGATCTTACAAGTTCCACTTTTATTTCACGCCACCGGGATCCATAAGCAAAAGAACATGATATCAACGAGGTACTAAGTACCAATGCAATGTTGAAAACGTTCCCCATGATACATGGTTCTGCTAACTTCAACTTATAAAGCGCAAGCATATACGCAACAAAGAAGGACGCAATGGTTCAGGTTTATTAAATGCAAGAAAATAAAGTGTGCCATCAAGTTTGTGAGAGCTTTACTAACTAACTTTCTCATAACAAGCAAACATTTTATTCGGAAGAAAACAAGGCATATTGAATATGCACGGGAATAGCAAATGATGGTAATAGGTAGGTATGGTGGACACTTTGGCAATATTTGGTTTTAGGGAGTTGGAAACATGAGTAAAACATACTTAGTGAAAGTGGAGGCTAGCAATAGTAAGGGAGCGACAAACGAGAGAGCAATAGTTGTCATAATCATGCTTGCAACAAAACATGACTAATCATGGCATGAAAGTGATTCAAGATCCTCAAGCCAAAATAATTCATCAAGGCTTAACTGATTATTACAGTCATGTGCATGCGTGAGCATGTGCCAAGTCAATTCAAATGAAACATTCAGAGGAGGATACCACGGTGCCATACCAATTTATGAATAGAGCAATGCAAGCAAACATTCATAAGACATGCTACAAACTATTAGCGAGCTGGAGCTAATCATAAGAAATCAAGAACTACTAAGCATCCAAAGATAACATAAACCTTACACGAACGGACTAAGCATGCCCACAGTGATGAGTATATGTAGAAAAATGAAAACAAATAGAGTTCGTTACCAGCCTCTTACCACGCCTCAAGTTGTCATTAATCCTCATTATTGCTCTTAACTTGTGTGGCTTGAATAATAATATGAAACCAATATCCACTGAGGACTGCTGAACCGTGTAGCAAACTTACAACACCAAAGAAGAACGACAAATATTTTTGTTGTTTTCGATTTTTAAAACAAGAACCAAAGAGGAAAAACAAGCAAAGCAAAATCTTTTTGGTTTTTTCGAATAGTTCAAACAAAGCAAAAGGGAAAAACAAACCAAGGCAAAAATAAGAAGAAGCAAACCAAAGAGAAACAACAGAAATATTTTTGGTCTTTTTGTGTTTCAGAAAGCAAAAGCAAAGAAAGAACGAAAACTAGAAAGAGAACGAAACATGAATATACAAAGTACTGATGCAACATGATAAGGAGATGAGTGTGGTGTCGGCGTACCTCCCCCCAAGCTTAGGCTTTTGGCCTAAATGGGTATCATTCCCAAGCCGGCCAGGACGATATATCACCGTAGTATGACGAGGAGGTCCCCTCGTCCTGGTGCAAGCTCGAGTACGTCCCTCCGTAGTGAGCGGAGTGATCATAGGAGGGTACATCCTCCTGGTGCTGCTCGTGGAACCCCAGCAAGTGAAGCTGCTCGTCCACCTCCTCCTTGGAGCACGACCACGGTCTCCTGTGAACACTAAACAAAGAAGGCTGTGGCAAAGGGATCTCCCTTTCATCCCCGTCAGTGAAAAGCATCCTATATACTAGACTGTTCAAATCAGAAGTAGGAGTGACAAAGTGATGAGTTTTCATAGCAACAAGGTCAAGCCTCTGTGGTGCCAGTACAGTATCATTGGGGTCCACTAAAAGTCCTAATGCATTGACCATACGCGAGGCAATGATGCCCCCATAGATAGGCCCCCTAGCAGCTAGGCGGCGAGTAATAAGCGAGCCAAGATTGTACCGAGTATCATTGTTAAGCGCAGCAGCAAGGAAAGCTAAATGATAGTTGGAGATATTACTTGTGTTCTCCCTACCAAGTATGCTAGTAGCAAGATAATATGCAAAGTATCTAAGAGCAGGGAGTTGGATATTTCTTATCTTTCCGCGATGCGCCACGCGGTCATCATCATTGGTCACCCTTCGGTAAAGCTCCAGCAAATCAGCGGGTCGCCCTTGAATTTTCTTCACAGTCCCTGTCATGCTTACACCTACAATACTGCAAAATCTCTCCAAAGGCACGGTGAAGGGCAGATTATAAATTTTGAAAGAGATAGTTGACTGATAGGATGTGTTAGTAAACGTGAAGCTCTTAACAAAGGTTTTGGTGAGCATAGCGTATTTATCACTCTCATATTTCATATATGAGGTCAACCCAACCCTCTCCATCAGTAGCAAGAAATCATCAAGAATTCCTGCAGCTTGTAAGAAAGTAAAACAAGGAAAAGTGGATGGGTGAGCATCCCCATCATCCCTTTCATTACCAATACGAGTTGCACTGAGATCTTTGTTGTATGATGGCCTAAACTGAGAGGCTGATCTTGAGGGCCTCTACCTCCTAGGTGCATCACTCTCAAATATCTCTCCAAAGGTATGGTTGTTCATGCTTGGTATTCTGAAATTTAAACACCTATTAAACAAGTGATTGCAAAGTAAATATAATGAGGGATTCTACTCATAGGGACTTGTAAGAGACCTAAACATGCATCAAAACTAAATATCTAAGTGTCAAACAAGCTTACAAGCTCTCATAACCTATCACCTACAACAACAAAATACTCGAGATATAATCTATCAAACACAAATCTACTTGGACAAGGAGAGGAGTCACATACCAGGGAACAAATGCTCCAAATTTCAGCAAGAAAGATGGGCTGAGCAAGGAGATCAAATAAATCGAGAGCAAGCACATCAAGAACACGATTTTGAGCAATGAACTGGAGCTTACTCGAGAGAGAGAAGAAAGTGGCAGGTGAGAGAGTTAGTGGGGGCCAGGGGTGGCCCACACCAGGGCATGGCGCCACCCAGGGGAAGCCGTGCCACCAGGTGGTGTGCCTGCCTGGTGGGTTGATGACCCACAAGTATAGGGGGTGTATCGCAGTATTTTCGATAAGTAAGAGTGTTGAACCCAACGAGGAGAAGAAGGTGCTGGCTAGTGGTATGGATCAGGAATTCTCTGCAAATACTTAGCAAACGGATTTTTAGGGGTTTTCGATAAAGCAAGTAAACAAAGTACGAGTAAATAAAAGATGGTAGGAATAAATGCAGCAAGTGGCCCAATCCTTTATGCAGCAAAGGACAAGCCGGTTGTATTTCTATAGATGACCAAACGTTCTCGAGGACACATGGGAAGACTGTCAAGTGCTTTCGCTTCATATAGTCGATTAATCTTCTTTAGCTTGCTAAGTGTTGTGTGGGTGAACCTGTGCTAATGTACGGCCCCATCCAAGACTAATACATACTTGTGATTATACCCCTTGCAAACATCCGTAAGTACAAGAAAGTAATTAAGGTACAAACCTAACCACAGCTTTAAACTCTAAGACCCTTACGTCCCTTGTGCAATGGTTTCCTAACGGGGGTTCAGGTTTCTGTCACTCCGGCAACCCCAACGATTAGTAGCCAAATACACAATGCATTCCCCTAGGCCCATATAGGTGAAGTGTCATGTATTCGACGTTCACATGACACCACTAGAAGAAGTACACCACAACTTAAATAACAATCTATTGAATCTTTCTCAACGCAACTCCACTACTAACAACAAGACTTCTCCCATGTCCTCAGGAACAAAACGAACTACTCACAAGACATCATATGGATCATGATCAGAGATGGAATAATGATGTATAACAATCTGAGCATAAACAATAATTCAATGGTTCCGTCAATAGCATCAACTACAAAGAGTAATCAACACCGGGAAAGTTTCCCCTATGAACTATAGCAAGATTCAACCAATTGTTACAGCAAAATGGAGATGGTGATGAGGGTGCTGATGGTGATGATGGTGGTGATGATGGTGATGATGATCCCGATGAAGTCTAGCTTGATGGTGGTGTTGATGGCGACGATCTTCCCTCTCCGGGAAGGAATTCCCCCGGCAGAAATCTGTCTGCCAGAGAGATCTTTCTCTCTCGGTGTTTTCCGCCCCGCAGAGGCGGCGGAATCTTTCTGTGGTTGCTCCCCGAGTCTTAGGGTTTCATGGGGATGATATACGCCAGAGGAGAGAGGCTGGAGTGGGCCAATG
Organism: Avena eriantha; assembly: GCA_910589775.1. Lineage (NCBI taxonomy): Eukaryota > Viridiplantae > Streptophyta > Magnoliopsida > Poales > Poaceae > Avena > Avena eriantha. The sequence goes on along the minus strand of OU342742.1, from coordinate 193,765,802 downwards.
CGGCCACACCACCTCCAAGCGCGGCCTAGGCCTGCCCGCGCCATGGGTGGTGTGGGCCCCCTGTGGCCCACCTCCACTCCATCTTCTGGTATCCTGAGTCTTCTGGAAAAATAGGATTTTCCGTATATTTTTCCGGATTTTCTGATCTTCGCGAATTTTGCCTCCAAACAGCACCTTTTCCATTAGAATCCTGACTGCAGTGGTCCATGCTCCAAAAGTCATCAACCATGCAAAAATAGATGAAATAACATAAGTATCACCTCTCAATACGAAATATATCAATGAATAATAGTAAATTAAGACATAGAATAGTGATGCAAAATGGACGTATCAAGTCCCCCCAAGCTTAGACTTCGCTTGTCCCCAAGCGAAATTGAGCTCAATAAACATGGTCTCAGGTTTATGGAGTGAAGAGTCGATAAAAGAATATGGACAAGAAGCATCACATTCATGAAATACATAGATCATAATAGAAGAGAACTCACTATTATATAACTCGACTTGCAATGAGTAAAGGAAACACAATAAAGATACATAAAGTGAATCATAATTGGTAATGGCAAACGTAGCTCTTGGTCGAAGAATAGTTGATAATTTGCTAAAGTTCACAAATAGCTGGTTTTTCAATGATAGCTTTCAAAGTAGTAAACATCAAGATAAGAGCAATGTGCAAAACAAGGAACATAAGAAACATGATTAAATAAATCATCATACGAATGAATGAAACACATCAACTTAAAATACTTGCTGAGATAGAAGGGAATAGGTTTAGTGACTCAACTGCAAAGTAAAAGAAAGGCCCTTCAAAGAGGGAAGCAGGGATTGCAGGTCTCATAAAGAGCTCCCAAAAATTATGATACTTACTAGCTTTCAGCTCTCATTGCCCCTATCATAGGCATCTTTAGGTGATTAAGGTGAAAGTGAGGTCCAATCTGAGTTATATGCTTGACAGACTATAAACTGAAGATCCCAAGTCCCTTGAGTACGAGGGCCGCTCCTCATGCTACTCAACTTTAGTTACCGGTAAGTTCTTGTCATCGTAAGTATGTGCGTATCATTGAGAACCGCCAACGGGGTACCCCTTGCCCGATGATACGGTAGAATCCCCATATCAAAATGACAAGGCAAGTAGACAATAAGTATCTCGGCAATCTTCTTATTTACCATGGGAAAATTGTGCTTTTTTCTCTCTTTCCTCTTTTCATAGTATCTTTTTTTTCTTTTTCTCAATAGCTATCTCTCTCTTTTTTTATAAGAAGAATGCTTCATAGATATCATTATGGTTACGCTGCAGGTTTCCACCATGTCAGCATGGATTAGACCAGCGGCCCAGACGTTTCTCTAACACACATACATAACTCCATGGACTTACAAGCTCCCCTTTTATTTCACACCGACGACATCCGCAAACAAAAGAGCAAGGTATCAACTGGGTATATATTTACAAGTGTTGAAAGCGTTCCCCGTGACAGCACGGTTCTGCTAATCCCCAGCCTATAATTTGCAATCATATAACTTTCATGGAGAGTTCACAATGGTTCAGGTTCATTAAATGCAAGAAAGTAAAGTGTGCCATCAAGTTCGTGAGAGCTTTAATCACTAATTTTCACATAACAAGTTTTTAATTTGGGAGATAGACAAAACAAGAATTTACTTGGAATAGCAATAATGCTACTAGGTAGGTATGGTGGACACAAATGGCATGGGTTTTTGTTTAAAGGAGTTGGAAGCACGAGAAGAATACCCTCTCAGTACAGGTTTTTGGCTAGCAAGGCTGGGTAGCAAATATAAGAGTTGAAGGAAACAAACAAACATACAAGTGATAAAGACAAACATGCAATCTTCCTTGGAAGCACAAAAGATCTTAACTAGAGAATACTAGACTTATGAGCAAATCAAGAAAGAAAGATGATGAAATTATTTTTCTCTAGAGTACTTCTATCTTTTTCTTTTCAACTCTCAAAAAGGTGTTGCTACTGACCGAGCCAGGTTTTCCAAAACCAACTAAATTAACTCAATGATCCCAGAGTGCTACCAATACTAACAACAAGATCAATCATATAACCACAAATTGAAAACTAACATAAGCTATGCAAAAGAGTGAATGATAGAACTTCTCATTAATATTCCATAACGGAAACTCACACCAAGGGATACAAATCTAACGAGAGAGGGGACACTTACATAATGCAAACCATACTACAAAATAACTCCTCTATTCATGATATGACTCTACTAATAAGGTAAAAAGATAAAAGATAGTGATATGATACCGCGACACTCCCCCAAGCTTGGAACAAACCAAGGGGATGCCAAACCTGATGACGAATTACTCCTTCGGTGGTGGTGGTATCCTCTTGATGAGATCCTTGATCAGTTTCCCCAAGTCCTCAATCTCGAAAGTGAGAGTACGAATCAGCTGTGAATTTTGCTCAATGCGGCTCATGATCATGTCGTGTTGAGAATTCGAGCTCTTACTATTCTTTCCTCTTCCTCCTTGAAGTCTTCTTTTCCTGTATGGCTAGAACGAGGCAAATCCCAATTGGAGGGTAATTTCCCCTTGGGCATATTCTGATATTGATGCTCATGGATAAGAGTGTGGAAAGGATTCTTGGTGCGTGGAGAAAGTGACCAGGGATCTGAACGATGATGAGGAGGCTTCTCTCCAATAATCCTGGCGGGGTTTGCCACCACTCCAATGCTCACAATGGTAGTCTCGGTGTGCTTTGCTTCCTCTTCACCTTCGCTCTTGATCTCCTTCTCCTGCCCGGGGTCTTAGAGGTCTCCCTCCATAGGCTCCTTCCCTTTATCCTTGGCAGACACCATTGTGCTTCTAAACCTTCAAAGAGTATGTCCTAGCAGAAACAGATTGACATGGGTATGCCCAATAGGCACTCAACTATAGCCTACCTGGTGCAGCTCGACGGAAGGCGCACTCGACAAATTGCCAAGGTCCATGACGCATATGACAGTTCGACTGGTATGAAGCACATATGGACACGGACTCCCAAACGCACAAGACAAGGAAACCTCAAGACTAGAGTTGTAATCTAACTTGTAACCAACTCGTATTGGTACCTGAGACCTAGCCTCCCCATATATAAAGGCTAGGAGGGTCCAACGAGGAGGACACGACCTAAGACACGCTACGCCACAATAGATCTAGACATCGCGACTCCCACAATAGACAATAGATAGATCTACGATCTCTCATACGCCAGATCCAATCTGCGCGACACCGCCACCGGCGACATTGTAATCCTTCGGATCATCATCAATCAAGAGTAGACAAGAAGGAGTAGGATCCTCTACGAGGCCTGAACCTGGGTAAACCTTGCATCCCTGTGTGCTTGTTTGCTAGCCGTACCGAGATTTCTAGCGCTCCTCAATTCCTTGAACCTAAGTTCATAACAATGGGAATTGATGAATTAAACCCTCGTCAATTGGCGCCGTCTGTGGGAACTGGGAGCGCTGATGTCGTGATCTTGATGGCCCCATCACCGACAATCTTTGACTCAACAATCTCTAGGGAGCAGATCTGATCCGGTTCCCTCATCATCAACATCGGCCAGATCGGATCACATCCGGTCGATTTGTCCGTGTCCACGTCGGCGCTTAGCTTCATCATCAACAAATCCTCCACGCCGCATTCTGTTTTCGCCGTGAGCGCGTGGACGATTCGCCGTCGGGCATATTCTACGGTCAATGAAAGGCGACATGTACGTTAACCACCAAAGGGATCAAGTGTCGCTCATGTGAAGGAAGCTAGATGGAATCAAGTGATCGATTTCTTGATGTCATATTATTAATCAAGGCCGTGTCGCATACTCCAGTCAGATCCATCCAACAATCATTTCCAAGTTTTCTGATGTTGAAATTCAGATCAGTTCAATTCCAAGACAAATCAGAAAGAAAAGGAGGCTATTATTTTACCGCCACTCGTGAAGGTCTTGAACTAGTTTTTATCCGAATAAGGAGGCGCTATAAACGATTTATATTCAGGTGCTCACGTCAACGGACGTGGGAAAGACAAAAAATTAATCATTTTTGCTACTCCACATCAAGAGACGAACTCCTATTCTCCACGGACTCGGTCACATCCAAGGAACTGTCCCAAAGGCACAAGAGTATTAGCTGTCTCGATCGCGTGCACGTACAACCACAAGCCAAAGAAAAAAAAGAAGACAGTAAAAATTGCTCCACAGCTCAAAACGTGGGACTTACAGAGAGAGTCAGCGACCCCAATGCCTCCTAGCTCGGCTACATAGCAGATTTATCCATACAATAGTGTCCACGCGACTTGCTGCCATGCGACGCGACTCCGTGTCCGCCAAGCCACTCGCCACTGCGTCGACTGCCTTCCGCCGACGACTCGCTGTTACTTCGACTCCGGCCTCCGCGCGACTATGTGCCCGGGCGCTACACCAACCCGCTACTCCGTCAAACTCCCGACTGCAGCATCGACTACTGGTCCATCATGTTGGGCACGCATCCGCTACGACAAGTCCATCCAACAAATAGTTTACCACTCCGCCGCATCGACTACGTCTGCCGTGTAACTCCGTCAACCTCGACTACACATCTATCATCGCCTCTATCTAATTGCGTCGATTCTACACTCGGGGGCTCACTCGACATCGGCGACCCGCTACGGTCTTTGGCTCCAGCGACCCGTTGCGGCCTTCTGCTTCGGCGACTTGGGGGCTCGTTGCTCCAGCGACCAGCCACAATCTTCGGTTGTGGAAAAACGCTGCCATCATCGGTTTTGGTGACCTGCTGCTGCGTCGACTCCGGTCCGCCGAATCGGCTCTCGAACACCGCCTCGACTATATCGACAACATCGAATCTACACTCGGGGGCTCCATCGACTCCGTCGCGAGGCCCGTTACCACCTTCGGCTATGGTAACTCGCTACGGTCTTCGACTCCACCCATCTACTAAGTCTTCGACTCCATCACGCGACTCACTGTGGTCTTCAGCTGCGGTCTTCGGGTGAGGTGACCCGATACGGTCTTCGACTGCTGTGGCCCGTTACAGTCTTCATATACGGCAATTCGTCATCACCACGCGACTCCGATCCACGGTGTCGACTACGTCCGCCGCGTGACTCGCCGCCACGTCAACTCTAGTCTTCGACTCTAGTGATTCGCTACGGTATCCGACTCGGGGGCTCCCTCAGCATTGGCGATCCAGCGACTCGCTGTGGCCTTCGACTCTGGCGAGACGCCGCCTCCCTCGACTGCGGCAACTCGCTGCGGTTTTCGACTCCGCCGACCTACTGAGTCTTCGACTCCATCATGCGACCTGCTACGGTCTTCGGCTGTGGCGACGCGCTGTGGTCTTTGACTTCGCCAACCTGCTGTGTCTTCGACTCCGCAGTGAGGCCCATTACCGCCTTCGGCATCGATGACCCGGTGCGATCTTCGACTCCGGAGACCCGCTATGATCTTCGGTTCCAGGGACTCGGGGGCTCCCTCTGCTTCGGCAACCGCCGCAGTCTTCAACTTCAACGACTGGCTGTGGTCTTCATATCGGTAACGCTCTATGGTCTTCGACTTCGCTGACCTGATGTGTCTTCGACTCCTTCACGCGACCCGCTGCCGCATCGACTACGTCCGCGATTGCATCGACTTCGTCCACAACGACTACCAATAAAGCTAAGTTTCTCTCTACTTAAAAGATGATTTCTTAATTTAATCGCACTCGATACACTCGAGGGTTCCGCCCTCTTCGAGTAACCTAATGTGTCATCGACTCCACGCACTCGAGCACCTCATACGCGATAGCCCGAGTAGCTGATTCTGCCTGATCGTCGAATCCTTGAACTCCGAGCACCTCGGCAAGGTACTGAGACTAAGGGTAATCAGGCTAACGAAAAGGCCTAGCATGCAATGCAAAGGTGTCGATTCGATTGGCACCAGAATTTTACTTTACAATCCAACATGCAACTATTCTTTACAAGATACAAGTCCTTCACAATTCGTAATGTTTTATGCAGCTTATAAGGATGTCGACTGCGTCGAGCTATTCTATTGGGTCCTCCAAAAGGAGTCGACAAAACAATTGGCTATGACATACACTCAAGACCCGAGTCGAGTCCCTCCTCGGATGGTTGCATCGCTTGATGCTACACACACGCGACGTTGGCCGCGCACCCGATAGAAGTGACTGCGTCGAATCCATCCGCATCATCGACTCACCTGGCTAGAACTCCTGGATTCTCCTCGCATTATTTTCAACTGCATCTACAAGATACAAGTCTCGAGTCTCTGCCCGAGTCTACGACTCCGCCAGACACTCGGGGCTACTCCAAACTAGAGCGCTGAACACGCATATACAATATCCTCGAGTGACATGCCTTGAATCCTCACTCGAATCCACGATTCGACTAAGGACTCGGGGGCTACTCCCATAGGGGGCGCTGGCCGCGCACCCGAAAAAATTTGTGAAGATATCCAAGCATCATGAAAACCCTTCACTCAAATCTACGATTCGATTGTGGACTTCGGGTTACTCCCATAGGGAGCGCTGGAAGCATATTCGACTGAAACAAGCAACAAAAGATGACAGCAGTCGCAAAAGTTATTTAGTCCATGCCTGAATCTTCGACTGAAACAAGCAACAAAAGACGACAGCAGTCGCAAAAGTTATTTAGTCCCTGCTTGAGTCTACGACTCAACCAGGCACTCGAGGGCTACTCCCATAGGGAGCGCTGGCCGCGCATCCTATGATTATTTTCTTCCTCGTATATCGTACTGTGTGTCGATAACATCCACACTCGAATGCTATGGCGACTCCGCCTCATATTTTCCCTACAAAGAGATTACGTCTCCTGGGCCACCCGAATCATCTCCGCGATGACAAAAAATTCGGATGCCGCGCTTACAGCGTGAAGATAAGAACTGAATAAGGCCTGGCAACGCATCTGCTGCGCATTACCAGAGATATATCCGTGCCTGCAGGTACGATGAATATACCTTGACGGACGCGTCAAGTGCTCACACTTGTACACTGGAATTCGACTCTTGTAAGACCTCCGCGGCCTGAGTCGAATTACGCCAGCAATTTCCGGATTCGAGTCCGGGACTCGAGTTTGAGTAGGTGGCGTTGTTTTTGCCCTAGAGCAATTAACTCGATCCATCGAACGCACTAGGCACGTTTACCATCATCCCTATGAACTACTACAAAATTCGACTGGCCCGATGAACTTCCGGGTGAGTGCTTCGCACTCGACACAATTGTCGACTCCGACATCCTAATGCAAAGATCAAAACTTCTGAGTCTCCATCCGAATCTATGATTCGCATGGACACTCGGGGGCTACTGACATGGGTATGCCCAATAGGCACTCAACTACAGCCTACCTGGTGCGGCTCGATGGAAGGCGCACTCGACAAATTGCCAAGGTCCATGACGCATATGACAGTTCGACTGGTATGAAGCCCATATGGACACGGACTCCCAAACGCACAAGACAAGGAAACCTCAAGACTAGAGTTGTAATCTAACTTGTAACCAACTCGTATTGGTACCTGAGACCTAGCCTCCCCATATATAAAGGCTAGGAGGGTCCAACAAGGAGGACACGACCTAAGACACGCTATGCCACAATAGATCTAGACATCGCGACTCCCACAATAGACAATAGATAGATCTACGATCTCTCATACGCTAGATCCAATCTGTGCGACACCGCCATCGGCGACATTGTAATCCTTCGGATCATCATCAATCAAGAGCAGACAAGTAGGAGTAGGGTCCTCTACGAGGCCTGAACCTAGGTAAACCTTGCGTCCCTGTGTGCTTGTTTGCTAGCCGTACCGAGATTTCTAGCGCTCCTCAATTCCTTGAACCTAAGTCCATAACAATGGGCATTGATGAATTAAACCCTCGTCACAGATTGAAACAAAAACACGACGAAAACACGATATACGAACCTCGGGGGATCCTTGGGGTTATATATTACGAAGTTTCATATCAAAAGGAAGGTACTGGGAGAAAACGAGTCGGAGGCGGAGTCCGGGGTGGACTCACCACCTGGTGGCGCGGCTAGGGGAGGGCTCGTGCCACAGGGTGGTGTGAGCCACCCTGGCTCCGTTTCCGTCCCTTTTTTTCCTTCGTAGCTTTCCTTATTAACTGAAAACTCCAAAAATATAGTTGGATTGTATTTTCGCGGAACTTTTCTTACCAGAACTGTTACCTATTTGAAAACAGACTCTGCAGGTCTCTGAATTTGGTATCGAGTAGATTCTTCCGGAGTCATCACTTGAATAACATCAATATCTTCATCTTCATACACTTATTACTTGAGTCATAAAACCTTTCTCTTCCTTATTACACCATTATCTCCACTTCCTGGAAATTTCTTTCACATAAAACTTCACATAGTTCTCATTAGCAACATTAATATAAGTGAAGTGATAAAACCTTTTGAGTCCAACTTCAACTAAAAACTATAAAAACATAATCTACTGTAGCAACTCCTTACGAAAACCCAAAAAGAATTCAAAAAGGAAATCGAATAAAGAAGCAAATGCAAGAGTGGCAAAATCTGTCAAAACAGACCAACATGTAAAGATCAATTTTTTCGAAAATCTTCTGTTGCTCAAATCAAAAAGGGCAAAACTAAATAAAGTTAAATAACAACCTGGGTCAGAAGCAAAAAATATTACAGCTCAATCCGACATACAGAGATCTCTCACGAACTTTTACGGTGAAACACAAAAATCTGTTTCGGGACAGCAACTTTCCCAAATCTTACTTCTCTCTCATTAGAGGTTGATCTTGACACAAAAACCAAACAAAACGGATAAGGAGCGGTTATTACCGAAGTAATAACTTTCAAGACTCAAAGAAACAAAAACTAACTAAAAGCAAAAACAAATTGGGTTGTCTCCCATAAAGCTCTTTCTTTATAGCCATTAAGATGGGCATGATAATTTTGAAGAAGCTCTCGTAGGGATATGAATTGAAGTGAAAGAGACCATTAAGAAGCAAAAACACACACACACACATTTAAGTCTAACCCACTTCCTATGCAAGGGATTTTGTAAGCAAACAAGTTAATGAAACCAGAGGCAACTTGCATAAGAAGGCAAAAGAAGTGCAACATAAAAACTTTCAGCATAAAACGAGGAAACTTGATATTACTGAGATGCATAAGAACACTTTTCCCTCTTTCATAGTAACTTTCAGTATCATGCATAAACTTAACAATATAGCTATCACAAGTACCATCATATCACTGATCACATATTCTAATAGAAAACACAGGAATACTAGCCTTTTTAGTTCTATTGGGATGTGAAACAATATTAGAGGTATCCTTACAAAGGATAGTTTTTCCCTCTTTTTCATATTTAGCAACAAAGTCTTTCACATTTGCTACAATAGGTTCATAAACCATTTGTTTATCAGGTTCAACAGCTTTATTCATACTTTCATCTACCATACTAGCCATCATAGAATGTTCCTTTACCTTAACTGGGAAAGGCATTTTCTCAATATAAGGTTTAGGTAAAACATGATTAGTAGTATAAACTTCAGTATTTATTGCAGGAACACCCTTAGCAATATCTTTATAAGGTTCATGATACTTATTCCACTTCTTTTTAGGCACTTCAATGTAGGAAGCAAAAGCCTTAAAATAAGAAGCAATAGCTTGAGAGTCTAGACCATAAGCATTTTTAATATTTTGAAAGTCATCAGTTCCCATAAAAGATTCAATGCATTCATAATCATAATTTATACCTGACTTTCTACCTTTGTCATTTTCCCAAGCTTTAGCATTGTCTTGAATACGGTTTAGAAGGTCCCATTTAGCTTCTTCTTCCATACGAGTGAATGATCCAGCACAAGAGGCATCCAATAAATCTTTGTCATGTAGAGGGAGCCTTGCATAAAAATTGTTGATAATAATATTGTTGGGGAGCTCATGAATGGGACATCTGAGCATTAGTAACTTCAATCTCCCCCAAGCTTGAGCTGTACTCTCTCCATCAAGAGGCCAAAAGTTGTATATTTGATTCCGAACTTTATGAATCTCACTAGGAGGATAAAACTTTGAATAAAAGAGAGGCACTATTTCCTCCCATTACAGAGCTTGACCATTCTTCAGCAGCTTATACCATTCCTCAGCTCTTCCTTTTAGTGATAATGAGAATAACTTCTTCTTAACTTGATCTGTAGTAATACCTGCACACTTGAACAACCCGCATAATTCGTGTATAAAGAGTAAATGATCACTAGGATGGACAGTTCCATCCCCAACATAGTAGTTATCCATAACACGATCAATAATTCTTGTAGGTATTTTGAAAACATCATTCTCAGCAGGTGGTGGCTTATCTACTACCTTAGTAGTGGTAGTAGCATTACCAAATAAGAAACTCAGCGAATTATCCATAACGAAAATAAAGCAACTAGCAGAAGTAAACAATACTCACAGTAGAAGTTTCCTTTACCAGTTCCACTCTCCAATAGCGCTTCACTCCCCGGCAACAGCGCTAGAAAATAGTCTTGATGACCCACAAGTATAGGGGGTGTATCGCAGTATTTTCGATAAGTAAGAGTGTCGAACCCAACGAGGAGCAGAAGGTGCTGGCTAGTGGTATGGATCAGGAATTCTCTGCAAATACTTAGCAAACGGATTTTAGGGGTTTTTGATAAAGCAAGTAAACAAAGTACGAGTAAATAAAAGAGGGTAGGAATAAATGCAGCAAGTGGCCCAATCCTTTATGCAACAAAGGACAAGCCAGTTGTATTTCTATAGATGACCAAACATTCTCGAGGACACATGGGAAGACTGGCAAGTGCTTTCGCTTCATATAGCCGATTAATCTTCTTTAGCTTGCTAAGTGTTGTGTGGGTGAACCTGTGCTAATGTACCGCCCCATCCAAGACTAATACATACTTGTGATTATACCCCTTGCAAACATCCGTAAGTACAAGAAAGTAATTAAGGTAGAAACCTAACCACAGCTTTAAACTCTAAGACCCTTACGTCCCTTGTGTAATGGTTTCCTAACAGGGGTTCAGGTTTCTGTCACTCCGGCAACCCCTACAATTAGTAGCCAAATACACAATGCATTCCCCTAGGCCCATATAGGTGAAGTGTCATGTAGTCGACGTTCACATGACACCACTAGAAGAAGTACACCACAACTTAAATAACAATCTATTGAATCTTTCTCAACGCAACTCCACTACTAACAACAAGACTTCTCCCATGTCCTCAGGAACAAAACGAACTACTCACAAGACATCATATGGATCATGATCAGAGATGGAATAATGATGTATAACAATCTGAGCATAAACAATAATTCAATGGTTCCCTCAATAGCATCAACTACAAAGAGTAATCAACACCGGGAAAGTTTCCCCTATGAACTATAGCAAGATTCAACCAATTGTTACAGCAATATGGAGATGGTGATGAGGGTGCTGATGGTGATGATGGTGGTGATGATGGTGATGATGATCTCGATGAAGTCCAGCTTGATGGTGGTGTTGATGGCGACGATCTCCCCTCTCCGGGAAGGAATTCCCCCGACAGAAATCTATCTACCGGAGAGATCTTTCTCTCTCGGTGTTTTCCGCCCCGTAGAGGTGGTGGAATCTTTCTGTGGTTGCTCCCTGAGTATTAGGGTTTCAGGAGGATTATATACGCCAGAGGGGAGATCCAGGGGTGGACTAGGGCGGCCACACCACCTGGTGGCGCGGCCTAGGCTGGCCCGCACGAGGGGGCGGTGTGGGCCCCCTGTGGCCCATCTCTGCCTCCCCTTCTGGCTTCCTTCGTCTTCTGGAAAAAAGGATTTTCCATATATTTTCCCGGAATTTTCTGATCTTCGCGAATTTTGCCTCCAAACAGCACCTTTTCCATCAGAATCCTGACTGCAGTGGTCCATGCTCCAAAAGTCATCAACCATGCAAAAACAGATGAAATTACATAAGTATCATCTCTTAATATGAAATATATCAATGAATAATAGTAAATTATGATTTAGAATAGTGATACAAAATGGACGTATCAACTCCCCCCAAGCTTAGACTTCGCTTGTCCCCAAGCGAAACTGAACTCAATAAACATGACCTCAGGTTTATGGAGTGAAGAGTCGATAAAAGAATACGGACAAGAAGCATCACATTCATCAATACATAGATCATAATAGAAGACACCTCACTATTATATAACTTAACTTGCAATAAGTAAAGGAAACACAATAAATATACATAAAGTGAATCATAATTGGTAATGGCAAACTTAGCTCTTGGTCGAAGAATAGTTGATAAATTGCTGGAGTTTACAAATAACTGATTTTCAATGATAGCTTTAAAAGTAGTAGACACCAAGATAAGAGCAATGTGTAAAAACAAAGAATGTTAGAAACATGATTGAATAAATCATCATATGAGTGAATGAAACACAATAACTCAAAATACTTGCTGAGATAGAAGGGAATAGGTTTATTGACTCAACTAAAAAGTAAAAGAAAGGCCCTCCGCAGAGGGAAGCAGGGATTTCAAGTTTCATAAAGAGCTCCCAAAAATTATGGTACTTATTAGCTTTCAGCTCTCATTGCCCCTATCATAGGCATCTTTAGGTGATTAAGGTTAAAGTTACACAACTAAGACGATATGCTTGACAAGTTATAAGTTGAAATCTCATGCCCCTTACTTACGAGTACCAAACATCAAGCTACTCAACTTTAGTCACAAGTAAGCTCTTGTCATCGTAAATACATATGTATCATAGAGAACCGCCAACGGGGTACCCCTTGCACATGACACAGGAGCTATCCCATAATCAAAATGACAAGGAAAGAAGACAATGAGCATCTCAGCGATCTTTTTATTTGCTATTTGCATAGGTTTTTATTGAGGATGCTTCATAGAATGCTCACTATAGTTATGCTGCAAGTTTCCACCATGATTAGGCATGGCTTAGGCTAGCGGCCCAAACGTTTCTCTAACACACATATAAACTCCATGATCTTACAAGTTCCCCTTTTATTTCACACCGCCGGGATCCATAGGCAAAAGAATCATGATATCAACGAGGTACAAAGTACCAGTGCAATGTTGAAAGCGTTCCCCATGATACATGGTTCTGCTAACTTCAACTTATAAAGCGCAAGCATATACGCAACAAAGATGGACACAATGGTTCAAGTTTATTATTTGCAAGAAAGTAAAGTGTGCCATCAAGTTCGTGAGAGCTTTAATCACTAATTTTCTCATAACAAATTTAATTTGGAAGGTAGATAAAGACAAGAATTTACTTGGAATAGCAATAGTGCTAATAGGTAGGTATGGTGGACACAAATGGTGTTGTGGACATGGCCACGGCAGTCGCTGCTACTGGCAGCGATTGATTGTAACGTGAGGAAGAGTTGGCAGCCATCTGCGGTGCGAGATGGGGGCGGATGCACATGGGTTTACCCAGGTTCGGCCCCCTGGAGGGTAAAGACCTACTCCTGCTAGATTAGATTATTGGAGAGCGAGTAGGGGTGGCGAGCTCGGCGTCTAGGCAGCGAGTCGCTTGAGGGGGTGTATGATGGAATGTGAGTCCTTAGGATACCCTAGGGAGGTTTATATAGGAGTCACCTCGCTAGGGTTTACAAGTTACAACCGAGCCAGATATGGACTCGGAGGCTTTCTGACCTAATCCGACTGGGCTTCAGATATGCTTCTGGGCCTTCAGCTTCCAGTCGCTAGGCTTCTCCTTCAGTCGTAGTCCAGTCGCTATCCTTCAGGCACACTCACATGCCCTTCGGCCCAATCGGAACGTCCTGCTGGGCATACCCCCTTTGGCATATCCCCATCAGTAGTCCCCGAGGCCATCATTGATTCAGGCACAGGTGTCCCTTTGGCGATCGAAGTAGGCGAGCCCAATTTGGACGCCCAGTCGAGTCGGCGATGGACTCCATTAGAACGAAGGAGACTTTCCCTAGGCTTCCACTCACCACCCCAACGAATGTTACTACTGTCAAGTCGCCGCTTCGGCGAGTGGAAGACTAGTGGGTAGCAGGTAGAATGGAGGAGTTGGACCGTCAGTTTTGGTCAAACTATCCGTTGGAATTTCCAACGGGTAACTTCGGCGCAATTACCGTGAGTAACGACTACCCCGATTTTGGCGGGTGGCGTTCCCATATAAGGGGAGTGATGATTCAGTTCTGCAAATCTTCCCCACATTCTTCATTCTCCCATATTCGTTCTTCCTGTCCCCAATCTTCTTGCCTTCAACCTTCCGATTCGTTCGCACCGTGCGATTCCACGTCCTTCCTGATGGCGCCTCCCAAAGGCTCATGTGGAAAATCCAAATGCACCACAGCCCAGCTCAAGTCTTTCGAGGATGCTGGAGTCCTCCTCAAGGGGAACTGGCGGGTTCCCCCCTCCTCCGAGACCGAGCCAAAGCAGTGAGCCAGCGAATTCATCTACTTCCCCAGCCATCTAGAAAGGGGTCTGGGATTCCCCACCTCGCTCTTCTTCCGCCGCTTCTGTGCGTATTACGTGACCAAATCGTTGGATCTCGGCCCGCACAGCATCGAGCAGCTGGCGATCTTCGTCGCCTTCTACGAGTGCTATCGCGGCTGTAGACCGTATTTTCCGCTATGGTTGGAGCTCTTCCATGGCCGCATGGGCGTGAGGCGTCTGGTGGCTTGATATTGGTCACAGGCAGCGTCACGTTCCAATTGAAGCCGAAGGCTAATTTCATCAAGCTCCTCCTGCCGAAGAAGGCTGCCAGCAAGTGGAAAAAGAGTTGGTTCTACGTAAAAGAATCCACTCCCTCCGGTGAGGTGGCACTTCCCGAATTCGTCACCGAGAGGAGCGAGCCTCGCCGGTTGGCGCCGAAAAAGCTTCTCGAAGACCATAGGATGGCCATCACGGAAATGATGGACCAGATCCAGAAGCTGAAGGACCAGGGGTTGACTTCGATCAACCTTTACAACCGCTGGCTTGGGCGGCGTCTAGTTCCGCTGGCGGCTTGACCGCATTGGATGTATGAATACAGCGAGAAGCACGACCCCTCCCGAACCAGCAAGGAATCATGGGAGGCCGAGGACTACAAGGCCGCCCTGAAAAAGATCACTGACGCGGAGTTCACCAGCGTATCGGTCGGGCTCGCCCCGTACACTCCGGTGAAGAATGAAGCCCCCACAGTAAGTTTTCTCCCTAGTCGCTATTTCCGCACCTCAATTCTCAGTCACTGCATTTGGTGTTTACTCATAGTGGTTCTCAGCTTTTTCAGGTGTTGGAGGGCTAGCTTCCTCCGCTCGATGAAGAGGTTCCCCAGGAACTCGAGGAAGACTCTGAGGGTGACTCTTCTAACAGCGATGGGAAGGAGGAAGAGGTTCCTCCCCCAGCACCTGTGGCTCGCAAGACCCGCATGCAGAAACAGCGTGAGTTCGAGGCAAGTCACAGCCTAGATGAACACGACAGAGGCGACGAGGTCGCGCAGGAGCACACGTCCCGGCGTACTGCTACACCGTCGAAGCCTGCACCGCAAACCCAAGTCACCAGCAAAGAAGCCAATGTCGCTGTCCAAGTCGGCGGTGGTGTTTGAGTCAGATAACGACTCCGACGATGACGTATCCACCGAAGTCTCGGGCAAAGCCCCAAAGGACGCGATCCTGACGAAGGGGTTGGAGGGCGAGGACACTGAGGCAGCGGTAGAGGTTCCCCTGGCGGTGATTGCGCCAACGGTTTCGGGGGTTCCAAGCCAGGAAGCGGCTGAGGCAGTGACGTCTAAGTCGCCACAGCCGTCGAGAGTGGCCGTGTCTTCGGAGCCGGAGATTCCGGCGACTACGGCTTCGTCGTCGAGGAAGCCCGCGGTGTCGTGGGCTTTAGCCGTCTTTGAGAGGGGGCTCACTCCCAAGCTGGGTCCAGAATTGGACAAGCCTGCCCACATCAGCATCGGGCTTCGCGGCTCCCGGTCGCTAAGTGAGTATTGGTTCTTCATTCTGACTCGCCTCTTGTTTTTGTATTGTCGTTATATTGACTGCGGGAGTTCGGGCAGATCTGGAGCCAAGAAGATTGGCCGTCCTTCGGTGGCGAAGATTCCGCCGGCCGCCACCACGGGGGAGGGCGACCTCCCCAAGAAGAGAAAATCCGCCGGAGATGTAGCGACTGCGGAAGGCGCAAAGAAGCAGAAGGGGGTGCCGACGACGCCATAGCCATGGACGGCGCCGCGGAGCCTGATGTTGCGGCAGTCGTCGAAGAAGTGGTGGCGGCGCGATCGAAGCCAGTCTTGGTTGCGGCCGCCCCAGAAGCGCCGGCCCCGACAACCAGTGCCCCCGCCAGAGCGTCGGTGACGTTCCCGCGCTTCATGGCTAGGGGGTTTCTAGGCGTGGCGGACACCCAGTCTCCGCAGAGTCCGGAGATCGTGGATGCGGACATTGGGTCTCGTCGTGGGCGCACTTCCTTCACGATCCCATCGACTGATGCCGGAGAACTTCACAGGATGCTTGGCACCGCTATTCAGGTATGTCCAGTCCCCGAGTTCTTAGTCGCTAAATTTCAAAAGCTGGGAACTGAAGTTCTTTCTACTCTCCAGTCCCCGAATTCCTAGTCGCTGAATTTCAGCGGCTAGGAATTGAACTTTTCCTACTCTCCAGTCCCCGAGTTCTTAGTCGCCGAATTTCAGTGGTTAGGAACTGGATGTTGATTTTGGTAAGTGTTGAGGTGTGTTGTTTGTTTGCAGGGTTTGCAAAGGGAATCGACCGATCGGCAGGCCGCAAGGGAGGGCTTGGAGCGTGATCTGGGCGAAGTGCAGGAGGCGAACCAGCGGCTTCAGGAAACTATTGGTGAGTATCTGCTTTTCTATCCTTTCCTCTGTCAAGTGTGAACTATTGGTGTATGGCGTGCTGATGGTTTTTCTTTCAGATGGTTTCCCGGCTGCGATTTCCAAGGCCCGCGAAGGGTATGTTCCAGTCGTCGAGCTGGACGCGGCGAATGGACGAATTGCCTCCCTGATCCAAGACTTGGAGGAGGCGAGAGCGGCCTCAGTTTCTTCGGAGGACCGAGCGAAGGCTGCTGTCGCTACGGCTGAGGAGGAACACAAAGCCACAGATTCGATCATCGTGGGGCTGCACAACGAGCAAGCCGCCTTGGAGAAGCACGTCACGGAGAACTGTCGCAAACTCCTTGGTGAGTCTCCGTCTTTGCCTGACTTGTTCGGCGAGTTCCTGATTGGGGAGGTCCGTAGTTTCACCGATGTTTGAATTTGCAGTTGTGATAGGCCAAAGCAACCCGGTGGTTTAGACCTTCAACGCTTCGTAGTGTGTGACTACCGTGGTGAACGTGGCCATGGCTTCGGTGTTATGTGTCCAAGCGGTTCTTCAAGGCATGTCCCCCACCGAGGTTATTCCTAGGGGACTTACGGAGGTGTGGTGCTATCTAGAGGAGGTGACTGTCGTCGTGGAGTGGATGGCGCGCTTGGTGTTCAGGCGTGGGGCCACCACGATATTGAGCTTGGGTCTCGCCCACTTCCCCGACAACTTCGACCTTGACGACGTGACGAGTGGCTACCCATCGGCGACCGGCACGGTGGAGATGTCAGAGGTGCTGAAGCTGACTGCGAAGGCCACCCCTTACACTGATTGGGTCCTGGCTATGGGGGATCTACTGCCATACCAGGAGACGGTGTTGGCGCCTGGCGACCCCGAGCCGGAGCATCACGATATGAATTCGGAGCAGCCCTTTCGGTCGGTATTGTCGAAGTCGCTGACGACGTACCCAACGAACCCGTGGCAGCCTTTTGTTCGTGTCAAGGGGGGGTGGCGGTGCTTCTTCATCAGAAACTGTGGAATAAACAATGTAGTTGGACAGTCTGTGATGTATGCCAAGTGGCGACTGCTGTAATGTATTTTGTAATGTATGCCAAGGGGAGTCAATCGACTCGTATTATGACCAGGATTGTGTGGTGTGTTTTTTTTGATTGAGGGAGTCCCCGAGCACGTCCGCCCTTTAATGGGGTATAACTCGATTGTATACTTTTGTGTTTTGTTTTGGTTGTGCATTGTTTTATCTCTCGCGTCTTCTGAGTGGTGAGTCCCCGAGCGCGAGTAGGATTGATTTGTAGGCGAGTCCCCGAGCGTGGTGCTCAACCATATTGGTCGTGTTCCTATTGTAGGTTGTGAATGCGTTGTTTGTAACGCGTCTCCTCTCCTGGCTCGGAGAGCCAGTCGCTTGGCGAGTCCAAGCAGCTCTCTTAATGGTGTGTCCCCGAGCCGCATGGGGGTTCCTGTTTTGCGGAGTCCCAGATGGGTTCGTAGCATGGAAAACAAAAAAATTCTACCGCAAGAACGAACAAAACCTAGATCTAATCTAGATAAAAGCCAAGATCTAATCTATTAGACATGAGCAACGAGATAGATGGAAACTAACCCTCGTAGATCCGAAAGCGTTAACGAGATTAGATCTCGTGGTTGATGTAGTCGATCACTTGCCGATCTCAAGATCGTGTGGACAATCCTTCCGGCGTCGCGTTCCAGCAGCGCTCCCGCAGTCGGTCAAGTTGACGATCCTTCCGGCGCCGCGTTTCGGCGGCGCTTCCGCAGTCGGTCACACGTGCGGAGTCGAAGCAGACCTTCCTCTCCCCGTTCCAGCGAGCAGCGGAGGTAGTAGATCTTCTCCACAGAATCCCAGCAGCACGACGGCGTGGTGGTGGTGGTGGAGTAGAGAATTCTGCAGGGCTTTGCCTATGCCTGTGCAGAAGAAAGGTGGAGGAGAGAGGCGGCAGAGATTGGGAGTTGTAGAGGAGCAGGGGTGGAGGGGGCGCCCCTGCCCCTCTATTTAAGGGGGGTGAGGCGCCATGGGAGGGGGAGTCCTTGTAGGACTCCCCTTCCTCTAGGCCGGCGGATTGGGGAGTGGAGGGAGGAGTCCTCCTCCCCCACGACTCCTAGTCTTGACCCACCAGGACTCCTTGATCCCTTCCTTGGTTTTCAAGCAAACTCCAAGAAACCTTCCAGAACCTTCCGGAACATTCCGAAACCTTCTAGAATCCTCATACAAATACTCCGGAACATTTCCTAACTCAGAAAATGATCCCTAATATATGAATCTTATTCTCCGGACAATTCCGGATCTCCTCGTGATGTCCCGGATCCAATCCGAGACTCCGAACAACATTCGGTCTCCAACGCACATTCCATATCTACTTAAAACAACTTCGAACCTTAAGTGTGTCACCCTACAGTTCGTGAATATGCAGACATGACAGAGACACATCTCCTATCAATAACCATCAGCGGGACCTGGAGATCCATAATGGCTCCCACATACTCAACGATGACTTCGCGATCGATTGAACCATTTACATACGAAACTAATTCCCTTTGTCTCGCGATACTATACTTATCCGAGGTTTGATCGTCGGTATCTCCATACCTAGTTCTACCTCGTTACTGATAAGTACTCTTTACTCGTTCCATGTTATGTCGTCCCTTGTGACCCAGTCACATGCTTGCAAGCTAATTATATGACATTCCACCGAGAGCGCCTAGAGCATATCTATCCGTCATATGGATGGACAAATCCCAATCTTGGTCCATGCGCTTCAACAGATACTTTCAGAATACCCAATGACACCTTTATAACCACCCAGTTACGAAGCGGTGTTTGATGTCATCAAAGTACCCATCCGATGATGGTGTTTAACACAACCTCATGGTCGAAGGATTAGGTTACTATGCATTTAAAAGCTTATAGCAATACGAACTTAACGACTTGATCTTATGCTACGCTTACTATGGGTGTGTGTCCATTACATCATTCTCCTAATGATATGATCTTGTTATTAACGACATCCAATGTCCATGATCAGGAAACCATGATCATCCATTAATCAACAAGCTAGTCTAACAAGAGGCTTACTAGGGACTCTTTTATGTTTACAAAACACACAAGTATTAATGTTTCCGGTTAATACAATTATAGCATGGGATGTAAACATTTATCATAAACATAAAGATATAATAATAACCACTTTATTATTGCCTCTTGGGCATATCTCCAACAGTCTCCCACTTGCACTAGAGTCAATAATCTAGTTAAAAACTTGTGCATTCAACACCTATGGCTTTCTAGTGTTGTATAGACACTATTGCTAGTGGTAAACATAATCTTCGGATCTGACACTTCCAGGTCCGTGTGTATTTGCATGTCCTTGCGTCTCTTCGCATTACTCATTCTCCAATGAGATGGCATTGTATAATTTTGGTCCTTTGGTGAGACCTTTAGTTCCTCGGGATTAAATTATGTTGATACAATTGTCATACAATGTATCTTCATAGTATTATCCCGCTATGAACCACACCTAGTTTGATAACAAACTACTTAACACAAATGCCCTCCTTTGCTGCTATTATAGCAGTTATATACTTTAGCCTTTTGTTGTAGTATCCGTCACAATATCTCAACTTTGGAACTCATCCAAATCCATCATGGAACATCCTTTCCATTATTGTGCCACCCATAGTCTAAATTGAGATAAATTTGTATCTTGTGACAAAACTAGTATCAATGTAACACTTTACAATGAACTACCTTTAACTATTTGTCACTTATACATGATATATTCTTAGTTCTTCCAAAGCTCATAAGAATATATTTACTATTGTCCAATGATCATCTTATGAATCATTCTGGTATATGCTCATAACATTTAGAGCATAGGACATATCTGGATGTGTACATCTTAAAGAATGATTGATCAAAATAATCTTGCAATTTCACCAAGTGTCAAAACACTTGAATCTTGATTCAGTCCTTTCCATGCGTCAAGAACCTTTCTTGTTGTTTCCATATTGAACTCATTCAACATCTCATCTATGTACATTTGGCAAAATCATATTAGCGCCTCAATCTATTCATATAGACATTGATGCCTAATTCTTGGGTTATGCCTAAGTCTTTCATCAAAATGAAATTCTTAACCTGTGTCAAATAAAAGATACATAATTTCTAATCAACAATATGTCTTTCACATAATGTATTATAAATATGTCTTAGCGCTCCCACTTAATTTCTTGCAAAAATGCAAGCATCTTCATCGTCTCTGAAGATTCCAACTCCGCGGTGCTCACTTCAACCATTGAAGTTTTGCATACTCTTTTAGCATCCTTTGAATTACAAAACCCTTTGGATCGTGTCATGTACACGTCCTAGGTAACCATTCTATTAGAAGAACTTGTTTTGTTTGTTCAACTACCATATACCAAAATATATGTAGTGGTTGCTACATTAATCCGTCCAGACTAAATATCACTATGAAAGATCAAATCTTATCATAGTCAATTCCTTGAACATTGTCGTAAACTCTTTCCGACATGTCGACTATTTCATAGATTTGAAACATCCATGTCTATTTCTTTATAGATCCAAACACGACCGATAGGCTTCATGCCTTTCCGGAGGGTCTTCTAAGTTCAGAAACTTGATTTCTCGTGTATGGATACTATCACGGATTCCATGACTTCTAGTCATTTTATGGAGTCAGGGCCCATCATCGCTTCTTTGCATGTAGTCGGTTCATCATTGTCAAAACAATAACGACTTGCTTATCAAATCTTACTATTTGATTCTTACCAACCCACACGGTTCTATAGGAACTCTAATCTCCGAGATCACACCTTTTGTAATCACGAGAGCCATGAGCATTGTGGCCGCCACCGGGACACTTTCCGGCGCTGCGCTACTTAGCACATATAGCTAAGGTTCAACAACCTTATCAAAGTTCTATTGTCCTCCCACTTAACTTTTCACGAAAAATTCCTTCTCAAGAAACTTGACATTCCAAGCGATAAACTCTTTTGTCCTCGGGGTTATGGAGAAATTCCCAACAAATTCTTTGGAATAACCTACAAAGACATGCTTATCCGAATTTGGTTGTAAACATTTTACTTATGCATAGCATACCAAAATTTAAGAAAAGACAATTCGGGTTTTATCCCAAACCATGACTTATATGGTGTCATTTCAACGGATCACGATGGAGCTCTTTTCAGTGTAAAAGCGGTAGTCACTAAAGCTTTAATCTTTAATATATAATGGCAGTTTTATAAATGACACCTTTGATCTTACCATGTCAAACAAGGTTTCATTACATATCTTGAACACTCCATACTCATATGGTGTTTTGGGAAATGCAAATCCATGGAACGATTCCTCAAATCTTAGGTGTTTTGCTAAACTTGTAACTCAAACATCTTTTATGATCCAATCATAAACTCTTTTATTTTCTTGTTACAATGATTTTCCACTTCATCTTGAAAGTCTTTGAACATTTTTCAAATGTTTCATACTTCTTCCTTATTGAGTAAGTATATACATATAATCACTCAAATCTTCAGAGAAAGCATATGAAGTTGAAATCCATCGCCCACGACTACACATAATGGACTATATACATCAATATGTACAAATTCCAATCAGTTAGTCGTCCGTTCCTCTTTTGGCCTACGAACGGAGTTTTAATTATCTCCAGGAAAGTATCACAAGCGTCATTTGATCTAAATCAAAGACTCCAAAAATCCATCAACATGGAGTTTCTTCATATATCCTTTCAATATAATTTAAACGGCGATGTCACTTTGCAAGTGATCTTTCAATCATTTGTCTTGCGACATTTTAGCATTAGTTTTATGGTCGTTATTTCTCCTACCAGACTTGTATATTATCCATCTATTATGGAATACAGTAATTATTTGAACAACCTTTTGTCGTCATAATACCTGATCAAAATAACAATTATTGAAACAAATCTTGAAGGCAAGCTTTGATGTTAACGAGCAACACAACAACCCTTTGTTTGTTTTCGATGAACATCATTACATTTTCTCTTGCTAGTTACTTAGGCCATTGCAGTTCATGAATTGTGTTGTCCTGTATGACACTTCATACCAACCAATTCGGTATCCAATACCTAAGAACCACATTGTTTAACAAGCAAGGAATACAACCATAACATGTATATCTTCTATATGCCTAAGTTGGACATCTCCAACCTTTTATTTTCTGCCAAATATTTTATAGATTCTCTTTCGGCAATTCCTTTTCTTTTAAAAGAATCTATCAACATCAATAGTGGTGTCATCAACATGACACATGGTACAAAGCGTATATAGTCAACTACTAATACCTTTTGTCTTGCACTTTGAGGTGGATCACCATCATCAAATGTTTGGTGTTCTTTCAAAAATCCATTCTTAATTAATCTTTTAGTGTAGTAAACACTTTACTTACATCTTCTATTCATCCTTATCATGACAACTTTCATGATCAAGCTGCTATAGCTTATAAAGGTGAATTGCGAGTATAATGTTTCTTTTTCAAAACCTTTTGGAGGATTAGGACGACTAGCGTCTCCAACCTTCACAAATTCTCATCAAATATGAGGACGTATACTCTATCATGTTGTAACCAACACATTGTTTTAGATATCGCAATACCTTTCACATATGATGGTTTCTGAAACATTGCTTTCAGCTCCAATATAATCTTGATATTAAAACAACCTTTTGAACATCAATAATCATGGAGGCAAACATGATACTTTAGATACTAACATTGGAATTCTTACTCTTGATTTAATACTACTTATTAAATTTCATGGAGTAAATAGAGTTTGCTGAAAGTTTGCAATAGGACTTATAAACTTTAAATTGACATTCAAAACAATATGATACCAGTTCGTAAAGTAAATATCCAGAATTTCTATAGTTCCACTATCTCAACTATAACTAAGCGTAAGGTGGTGAACGGATGCCAATGACTACAACAAACTATGCAAATTCACTTTGATTGTGTTTATGATAAATTGAGTTTGACTAATCCAAATTACAAATGAACTCCCACTCAAAACAACATCCCTCGAGTTGTTTTAGTGATTACACGAACCAAATCCACTACACCAAGTCCGATCATCACGTGAGATGATGTAGCTTTAAAGGCGAACAATCAACATGTTCATCATATCATCCATATGACTCATGCTTTACCTTTCGGTATTCCGTGTTCCGAAACCATGTCTGTACATGCTAGGCTCGTCAAGGTTAACCTTAGTTTCCGAATGTGCAAATCTGGCTTGCACCCGTTGTATGCACACGTAGAGTCTATCACACCCGATCATCACGAGATGCTTCGAAACGACGAGTCTTAGCAACGGTGCCAACTAAGGACAAACACTTTATTACTTGATATTTCGTGAGAGGGATCATCTTATAATGCTACCGTCGCGATCTAAGCAATACAAGATGCATAAAGGATTAACATCACAGGCAATTCATAATATGTGATATGATATGGCCTTTCTTCTTGTGCCTTTGATCTCCATCTCCAAAGCATGGACAAGATCTCCATCATCACCAGCGTGGCGTCAAGGTCCATGGCGCCGCTTCATGGTTGTCCATCACCACCAACAACTATTACAACTACTTGGAATAAAGCTATTACATGATGAATAGACACGCATGTCTTAAACAAAATTTAAAGACAACCATTAGGCTCCTGCCGGTTGCCATATTACAATAAGGATCATTGCATACATCAAATATAATCACAATCACATAATGGCCATATCACATCACAAAACCCCTGCAAAAACAAGTTAGACGCCTCTAATTTTCTTTGCATGTTTTACGTGGTTTGGGGCTTTCGCATAAGACCAATCTTACCTACGAACAAGGACCACAACGTTGATACAAGTGTTGTCAGATGCTCATTGTAAATTGAATCTTAACTATGGTGGGAGAGACAGACACCCGCAAAGCCACTTGTGCAAAGCAAGTTGCACGTCAAGCGTGGAGCAAGTCTCATGTGCGTGACATATAATGTTAGCCCGAGCCGCTTCATCCCACCATGCCGCAAGATCCAAAGTACACGCTAAGACACCGACAACAAAAGCATCCACGCCCACAAAAACATTGTGTTCTACTCGTGCAACAGATCTACACATAGATACGGCTCTGATACCACTGACGGGTTCGTAGCATGGAAAACAAAAAAATTCTACCGCAAGAACGAACAAAACCCAGATCTAATCTAGATAAAAGCCAAGATCTAATCTATTAGACATGAGCAACGAGATAGATGGGAACTAACCCTCGTAGATCCGAAAGCGTTAACGAGATTAGATCTCGTGGTTGATGTAGTCGATCACTTGCCGATCTCAAGATCGTGTGGACGATCCTTCCGGCGTCGCGTTCCAGCAGCGCTCCCGTAGTCGGTCAAGTTGACGATCCTTCCGGCGCCGAGTTTCGGCAGCGCTTCCGCAGTCGGTCACACGTGCGGAGTCGAAGTAGACCTTCCTCTCCCCGTTCCAGCGAGCAGCGGAGGTAGTAGATCTTCTCCACGGAATCCCAGCAGCACGACGACGTGGTGGTGGTGGTGGAGTAGAGAATTCTGCAGGGCTTCGCCTATGCCTGTGCAGAAGAAAGGTGGAGGAGAGAGGCGGCAGAGATTGGGAGTTGTAGAGGAGCAGGGGTGGAGGGGGCGCCCCTGCCCCTCTATTTAAGGGGGGTGAGGCGCCATGGGAGGGGGAGTCCTTGTAGGACTCCCCTTCCTCTAGGCCGGCGGATTGGGGAGTGGGGGGAGGAGTCCTCCTCCCCCACGACTCCTAGTCTTGACCCACCAGGACTCCTTGATCCCTTCCTTGGTTTTCAAGCAAACTCCAAGAAACCTTCCAGAACCTTCCGGAACATTCTGAAACCTTCTAGAATCCTCATACAAATACTCCGGAACATTTCCTAACTCAGAAAATGATCCCTAATATATGAATCTTATTCTCCGGACAATTCCGGATCTCCTCGTGATGTCCCGGATCCAATCCGAGACTCCGAACAACATTCGGTCTCCAACGCACATTCCATATCTACTTAAAACAACTTCGAACCTTAAGTGTGTCACCCTACAGTTCGTGAATATGCAGACATGACAGAGACACATCTCCTATCAATAACCATCAGCGGGACCTGGAGATCCATAATGGCTCCCACATACTCAACGATGACTTCGCGATCGATTGAACCATTTACATACGAAACTAATTCCCTTTGTCTCGCGATACTATACTTATCCGAGGTTTGATCGTCGGTATCTCCATACCTAGTTCTACCTCGTTACTGATAAGTACTCTTTACTCGTTCCATGTTATGTCGTCCCTTGTGACCCAGTCACATGCTTGCAAGCTAATTAGATGACATTCCACCGAGAGCGCCCAGAGCATATCTATCTGTCATATGGATGGACAAATCCCAATCTTCGTCCATGCGCTTCAACACATACTTTCAGAATACCCAATGACACCTTTATAACCACCCAGTTACGAAGCGGTGTTTGATGTCATCAAAGTACCCATCCGATGATGGTGATTAACACAACCTCATGGTCGAAGGATTAGGTTACTATGCATTTAAAAGCTTATAGCAATACGAACTTAACGACTTGATCTTATGCTACGCTTACTATGGGTGTGTGTCCATTACATCATTCTCCTAATGATATGATCTTGTTATTAACGACATCCAATGTCCATGATCAGGAAACCATGATCATCCATTAATCAACAAGCTAGTCTAACAAGAGGCTTACTAGGGACTCTTTTATGTTTACAAAACACACAAGTATTAATGTTTCCGGTTAATACAATTATAGCATGGGATGTAAACATTTATCATAAACATAAAGATATAATAATAACCACTTTATTATTGCCTCTTGGGCATATATCCAACAGTCCCCGTGCGTGGTACTTAACCGTCCGAGTCGCTTTGCGTGAGGATGGGAGGGACAGGTCGCTGTGAGAAGCGTATACCGGTTGTCTTGGCCCGGTGGGCCAGTCAGGCTGGTGACTCCAATGGCAGCTCCGGGTTGGCGTTTTCGTGGACCACCCAAGGCCCGAGTATTTCCGGTGCCCTTGTGCCGCACTACTTAGCCGTGTCGGTCGCTCGACCAGAGGTTGACTTCCGTGAGTAGCGTATTGCTAATATGTACGAGTGCGAGTGGCACAAGAATATGGCGAGTAGACACAATTTGTGAGATCCGAATGAATTTCATTATATATGCCAGCTGAGTACAATTTGAGGTTCTAAGTATAGAACTTTCTGAGGAGGTTTACATTCCATGGCCTCCCGACCTCGAGCTGGCCGTCACCCCATATGTCGATGAGGTAGTAGGCGTCATTGCCGAGGACTCGTCCTATGGCGAATGGCCCCTCCCATGGGAGGGGGAGAGTTTGTGCATGTCTTTCTTGTCTGGGGCCAGTCGTAGGACCAGGTCGCCTTCCTGGAAGGTGCGAGTTCGTACTCGGCGACTGTGGTAGCGGCAGAGTCCTTGCTGGTATATGGTGGTGCCAGAGCGAGCCAGGTCACGTGCCTCGTCGAGTTGATCGATGTTGTCTTGGCGGGCGACCTCGTTGGTCGCCTCTACGTAGTTTGTGACTCGAGGTGAATCGTGCTCTAGGTCAGTTGGCATTACGGCCTCGGTGCCATACACCATGAAGAAAGGTGTGAACCCGGTGGAGAGATTGACGGAAGTGCGGATCCCCCATATCACGGAGGGGAGCTCGTCGACCCAGCATCTTGGGGTGCGCTCGAGGGGCACCTAGAGTCGCGGCTTGAGCCCGTGGAGGACGCTCTGGTTGGCGCATTCTGCTTGGCCATTCGATTCCGGGCGGGCGACTGAAGCGAGGTCGAGTCGTATGCCATGTTCTTCATAAAATTCCGCCATGGCCCCCTTGGCGAAGTTGGTGCCATTGTCTATTATGATGTTGTGCGGGTAGCCGTATCGGTAGATGAGCTCGCGTAAGAACTTGGTGGCCGTCTTGCCGTCACACTTTTTTATTGGCTTGGCCTCAACCCATTTGGTGAACTTGTCGACCACGACCAGGAGATGGGTGAAGCCAGATGGGGCCTTCTTGAATGGGCCTACCATGTCCATGCCCCATACGGCGAATGGCCATGTGATGGGGATGGTCTTGAGTGCCAAACTAGGGAGGTGCGTCTGGTGCGCGTACTTCTGCCACCCGACGCATCTCTGGACGATGTTGGTGGCGTCGGCATGTGCGGTGAGCTAGTAGAAACCGTGCCGCATGGCCTTGGCGACTAGCGACTTGGCGCCGGCGTGATGGCCGCAGTCACCGACGTGAATGTCCTGGAGGATCTTGCGGCCTTCTTCTGGCTGTACGCAGTGCTGGAACACACCCATCACGTTGCACCTGTGGAGCTCGCCGTTGATGATGACGAAGGATTTGCAGCGGAGCACGATCATTCGCGCCTCCATCTCGTTGCTTGGTAGGATTTTGTGCTCCAGGAAGGCGACGTATGGTGCTGTCCAGTCGGTAGGCTCCACAACCATGGCGACTAAGGCTGGTTCTGGTTGCAGTGGTATCCTAACGTCGATCTCTTTTGGTAGGCTAACCGACGGTTTGTGGATGATGTTGAGGAAGACGCCTACTGGTGGCGCTTGTCGGGTCGATCTGATGCGGGAAATGGCGTTTGCCTCCTCATTTTTGCGCCTGTCGATCCACTAGACGGAGAAGCCGTCGAAGTGTCCTCCCAACTGGTCTACCGCTTGGCGGTACGCAATCGTTGTTGGGGAGACGGCGTCGCACGTCCCGGCGACTTGGCCGGCGACTAGGTCGGAGTCACCATAGCATCGTAAGCGGTTGACGTTCATCTCCTTAGCGGCTCTCATGCCGTGAAGGAGGGCCTCGTATTCTGCCATGTTGTTGGTGCAGGGCTTGAAGTTCAGGTGGAGCACGTAGCGGAGCTTGTCTCCTTTGGGAGAGGTCAGTATGACCCCAGCCCCTATGCCGTTGGCGTTCTTGGAGCCGTCAAAATCGAGCGACCAGTAGTGGAGGTACGGGAGCTTCTCTGGCTGCTGTGCTTCTTCCCAATCTGCGAGGAAATCAGCCAGGGCTTGTGACTTGATCGCTTTGCGGGGCTCATATTTTATGTTGTTGATGCCGATTTGGGCGGCCCACTTGGCGACTCGCCCGGTCACCTCGCGATTGCGTATTATGTCTTGTAGGGGTGCAGAGGAGACCACCGTGATCGGGTGCTCCTGGAAGTAGTGTGGGAGTCGCCGCTGAGCTCGGAATACCGCGTACACCAGTTTTTGGTACTGCGGGTAGCGCTGTCGTGAATCTGTCAGGACTTCGCTGATGTAGTAGACAGGGCGCTGTATGAGGCGCTCCTTGCCCTCCTCCGGTAGTTCGACGACCATCACGGTGCTGACGACTCGAGTGGAGGCCGTGACGTAGACGAGCATTGGCTCTTTGTCGAGTAGAGCAGCGAGGAGTGGAGCCGCGAGTACACTTCTTTGAGCGTTTTGAGTGCATCGTCGGCCTCCGCGTCCCTTTGGAACGTGGGGTTCTTGCGCATCAGGCGGTAGAGGGGCATTGCCTTCTTTCCTAGTCGAGGGATGAAGCGACTGAGGGCCGCGACTCACCCTGCCAACTTTTGGACGTCGCGCAGGCACTCGGGTTTCCCGAGTCGCGCGATGGTGTCGATCTTGGTGGGGTTGGCTTCGATGCCTCGCTTGGAGACTACATATCCCAAGAGCTATCCGGTTGGGATGCCGAAGGTGCATTTTCCAGGGTTCAGCTTGATGTTGTACCTCCGCAGGTTTGCGAAAAGGTTTCGGCTAGGTCGGCGAGCAGGTCATCCTGGCGGGTGGATTTTACCGCGTCGTCGATGTAGACGTGAATGTTGTGGCCCATTTGGCTCGCTAGGCACTCCTGCATGCATCTCTGGTATGTGGTCGGCGTTCTTGAGGCCGAACGTCATGGCCGTGTAGCAGAAGGCACCGAATGGCGTGATAAACGCCGTCTTCTCCTCGGCCTCGACCACCATCTTGATCTGGTTATAACCAGAGTAAGTGTCAAGGAAGCACAGTGACTCCGATCCTGCGGTCGAATCGATGATCTGATCAATGCGCGGTAGGACGAACTCCTCCTTCGGGCAGGCGCTGTTGAGGTTGGTGTAGTCGATACACATTCTCCATGTGTTGTTCTTTTTTAGAACCAGGACTGGGTTTGCCAGCCACTTGGAGTATTTGATTGGCCGGATGAAGCCTATGGCTAGTAGGCGCTGTACTTCTTCGGCGATTGCTCGACGGCGCTCTTCATTGAAGGTCCGTAATGACTGCTTTACTGGTCGCACTTTGGGGTCGGCGTTGAGTTTGTGCTTAGCGAGTTCCCTCGGGACACCTAGCATGTCAGATGGCTTCCATGCGAAGATGTCGCGGTTCTCACGAAGGAACCCGATGAGCGCGCTTTCCTATGCGGGGCTCATATGCACCCCGATGGTGACCGTCTGGCTGGAGTCGCCCGGGACGAGCTCGACGGTGCGGGTGTGCGTGGTCGCTACGAACGTGGAGTTCGTGGCGGTTGGTTTCTTCAGGATGGTGGGGTCATCCTTGTTGATGTTACCCGCGTATTTAGCAAGTTCCTCCGCATGATCGGTCTCCGCAGCGATGACAGCATCGGCGAGCTCGGCTCCTTTGTCCTCGCATTCCACGGCCATGTCGGGGTCGCCGTGGATGGTGATGATGTCGCTTGGCCCGGGGAGCTTCATCATGTTGTAGGCGTAGTGTGGGGTCGCCATGAACTTTGCGAATGCCTAGCGACCCAGGACGCAGTGGTAGGGGCTGCGGAAGTTCACCAGCTCGAATATGATCCTCTCCGTGCGGTAGTTTGCCGGAGTGCCGAAGGTGACTGGCAGCGTCACTTTTTCGATCGGGTACGCCTTCCGACCGGGGACGATACCGTGGAAGGTTGTCAGGGTTGGCTCAATGGCTGCTTCTGGGAGCTGGAGCCTCTTGAACGTGTCCAGGTACATGATGTTGATGGAGCTCCCACCGTCCATTAGTGTCTTGGGCAGCCAGTAGTCGGCCACCTTGGGCCTGGCTACCAGGGCGACTCGTCCTGGGTATTCGATTCTTGGCGTGTGGTCCTGGCGACTCCAGGTGATGCTCTGCTCGGACCAGTTTAGGAAGCGAGGGATGTCGACTTGTGTCACCGCGTTGACGGCGACCGCGTGGGCGAGCACCTTCTTCTTGCGCTTGGTGCCAAGTCCGGTGAAGGTGTGTAGCGAGCCGACGGAGGTGCCAAAGCCGCCGCCATTCCCGTTGTCCCGAGGTGGGTTGTTATTGGGGTCCTCCCTTGCTCGCCTCGCCTTCTTGATCTCTTTGAGAGAGTGGCAATCAGCGGTGGTGTGGGTGGCGGGTTTTCCCTCCCTGCTATGGTAGATGCAGGGCTGATTGAGCAGGGCAGCAGGGTCGAATTTCAGCCTTGCTGTGTTGTTGGAGCGGTAGTTTCCGCTATTGCGGTAGTTTCCTCCGTCGTGGCGGTAACTCTTGGGGTCGCGCTGGCCGTAGCTGGCATTAGCGACGAAGTTGACTCGCCCGTACGTGCGGCGCTTGCCGGTGATGCGGGTGTTGCTGTAGCGCATGTCGCGGAGGCGCCCGCTGTCATGGATGCTTTTTTGGCACCATCCTCCCGACTCGTCGTCAGAGTCTTGGTTGGGGTCCTCCTCCTCGTAGCACTTGGTGATCTCGAGGAGGTCGGGGACATTGTCGAGCGTCTAGTAGGCCCTCTTGATCTTAGTGACCAGGGGTTCTTACCGGCACGCGTTCTTGAAGCAATGTATCGTCGTGTCTGGGTGGATGCCGAAGGTGTTGATCCACAGTTCTTGCCATCTTTGGATCCAACGGCGAGTCTACTCGCGTTGTCCCTGGATGCATCACTCCAGATCTTCTATGGTGGTGGCATGGGTGTAGGAGCCCTCGAAGTGCCTGATGAAGGCGTCCTGCATTTCTTCCTAGGAATCGATGTTGTCGGCGGGGAGGGTGTTGATCCATTGCCGGGTCGCACCCTCCATCATCAGGGGGAGGTAGTGAGCGGTGAGTAGGTCGGTGTGGCCCGCGATTCCCATTGCCATGAGGTATGTGTCCAGCCAGACAGCGGGATCGTACGTCAGGTCGTACTTTTCGATCTCCTTGGGAGCCTTGAAGTTGGTGGGGTATTTTTCCCCACAGATCATGGGCCCGAAGCATTGTGGCCCGACTCGACTAAGCGAGCCTCTTAGTTCCTGGTCGCCGCGGTTGGTGAGGGTGTGCCTAAAGTCGTTGGGCTGGCGCACCCACCAGGCCTAGTTGTTGATGGTGTTTGTTCGGGCATCAAGGGGATGCCCATTGGCGGCGACCGTGTTATTCGCCGGTCGTGGCTCGTTGGTAGACAGCGCGGGGTTGGCGGCCCATGGTTGGTTCGCCAGGGGCTGCGGTGGTGGGCAAGTCAATGCGTTGGCGACGGTGGGGTGGCCGCTTGATGCCGCCCTGCTTGCTGAGGAGCGGGAGTACATCCGCCCCCGCGGGTCGACTCCCGCAGCTTGTTGCTCGACGGCCCTGACGAGTAGGGCCTTGCCGTACTGGATCTGTAGCGTGTCGTCGCCTTGGATGTCGAGGTTGGCAATCGCGGCGTTGGCCACGACGACGTTATCCATCGGGGTGGAGTATAGTGGTAGTCCGTTGGCGTCGCGGGCTTGAGGCGAGATGATGATCCGCGGTTGGTCCGGAGGGGGCGTGCGGCCGATGGGTGGTGGAGGGGCTCCGGTTGCCGGTGCGCCGGGTGGTGGTCTCGCGGGGTTGCTTCCGCCTGGTGGCGTGTTCTCGCAGTATTCGCGCTCGGCGACGCGTGCGGGGTCGCTTTCATCGTTGAAGTTCAGGACGCGGCCCTAGACGTTGGAGTTCAGGCGGGTCCTGATGCGGCATTGGTGATAGAGCGATAGCTCCCGCGCCATTTCTTGCTCGAGGCGGTATTTCTCGCGCTCGGCGAGTTCGTTGCGTTGCGCCTCCGCGAGCCGCAAGCAGGCTTCCTCCACCTCTGTGGCCGTCGCAGTCGGCGGGATCAGCGTGGCGAACGGATCTGGCGGGGCGGCCGTGCTGCCCGCCATGTAGATCGCGTTGAAGCGATTGGATCTGGCGCGGAAGTCTTCGGGCGATTCCGAGCCGGAGTAGGAGTTGAAGATCCCGAGGATGGAGGGGTCCTCGAAATCCTCCGGGTTGGAGACTCGCATGATGGAGTCCTCTCGTGATGCGGCGGTGATATATCCGTCGACCGAGGCAGGGGTCGCGGAGTCGGCGTCGTCGTTTAGGGCATCGTCGTTGGTGGCGGCGTTTGTCTCGGCCGAGTTGTACTCGGTGAAGAGGCTCCTGATGGAGCAGACCTGCTCCTCCGTGAGCAGATCGCGGTGCGGCGGCGATCCGCCGACGATCACCGTTGCAGCTGGGTCGACCGTGCCGGTGAAGCCGACGAAGAGGTTGATGGAGCCAACCGGCATCACCGCACCGTGAGAGACCGGGCATGACGCCGGGATGTAGCTGCTGGGCAGGATCTGTAAGATCTTGCCGATGGCGATCATGCGACCGGTGGCGAGCGGCCGATCGATCAGCGAGTAGGGTCTCGCCGCAGAACTCAGGCCAGTCCCGCTATGCCCCACGGTGGGCGCCACTGTCGTGGAAATGGCCACGACAGTCGCTGCTACTGGCAGCGATTGATTGTAACGTGAAGAAGAGTTGGCAGCCATCTGCGGTGCGAGATGGGGGCGGATGCACATGGGTTTACCTAGGTTCGCCCCCCCGGAGGGTAAAGACCTACTCCTGCTAGATTAGATTATTGGAGAGCGAGTTATAGGGGTGGCGAGCTTGGCGTCTAGGCAGCGAGTCGCTTGAGGGGGTGTATGATGGAACGTGAGTCCTTAGGATACCCTAGGGAGGTTTATATAGGAGTCACCTTGCTAGGGTTTACAAGTTACAACCGAGCCAGATATGGACTCAGAGGCTTTCTGACCTAATCCAACTGGGCTTCAGATATGCTTCTGGGCCTTCAGCTTCCAGTCGCCAGGCTTCTCCTTCAGTCGTAGTCCAGTCACCGTCCTTCAGGCACACTCAGAGGCCCTTTGGCCCAATCGGAACGTCCTGCTGGGCATACCCCCTTTGGCATATCCCCATCAAATGGCATAGGTTTGGTTTAAGGATTGGATGCACGAGACGAATTCCCTCTCAGTACAGGTTTTTGGCTAGCAAGGCTGGGTAGCAAGTATAAGAGTTGAAGGAAACAAACAAACATACAAGTGATAAACACAAACATGCAATCTTCCTTGGAAGCACAAAACATCTTAACAAAATAATACTAGACTTACGAGCAAATCAAGAAAGAACGATGATGAAATTATATTTC
This sequence comes from Avena eriantha, assembly GCA_910589775.1. Taxonomy (NCBI): domain Eukaryota; kingdom Viridiplantae; phylum Streptophyta; class Magnoliopsida; order Poales; family Poaceae; genus Avena; species Avena eriantha. Next base: position 193,731,562 of record OU342742.1, on the reverse strand, counting down.
TTTAAGAGTACCTCTATCTTTTTCACTCAACTCTGAAAAATAGTGTTGCTACTGACCAAGCCAGGTTTGCCAAAACCAACTAGATTAACTCAATGATCCCAGAGTGATACCAATACTAACAACAAGATCAATCATATAACCACGAATTGAAAACTAATATAAGATATGCAAAAGAGTAAATGATAGAACTTCTCATTAATATTCCATAACGGCAACTCACACCAAGGGATACATATTTAACGAGAGAGGGTATACTTCCAAAATGCAAACCATCCTACAAGATAACTTCTCTATTCATGATATGACTCTACTAAAAAGGTAGAAGATAGTGATGTGATACCACGGCACTCCCCCAAGCTTGGAACAAACCAAGGGGATGCCAAACCTGATGACGAATTACTCCTTCGGTGGTGGTATTCTCTCGATGAGCTCTTTGATGAGTTTCCCCAAGTCCTTAATCTCAAAGGTGAGAGTATGAATCAACTCCGAGTAGTGCTCGATACGGTGCATGATCATGTCAGATTGTGGATCCCAGCTCTTGTGATTCTTTTCCCACTCTTCCTCCTTGAAGTCTTCTTTCCCTGCATGGCTAGAATGACGCAAGTCCCAATTGGAGGGTAATTTCTCCTTGGGCATATTCTGGTGTTGATGCTTATGGATAAGGGTATGGAAAGGATTCTTGGTGCGTGGAGGAAGTGACCGTGGAGCTAAACAGTGACACGGAGTTTTCCCTCCAGTCTGCATCCGTGCAGTCCTTCTAACCATGGCAGGTTTTGTGACCACTCCAATGCTTGTAATGGTAGTGCCGGTGTTCGGATGTTGGCCTTGCTCCTCCGCATCTTCACTCTTTATCTCCTCCTCTTGACCGGGGTCTTGGAGATCTTCCTTCCTATGCTCCTTTCCTTTATCCTTAGCGGACACCATTGTGCTTCAAAACTTTCAAGAATAGTTCCTGGCAGAAATAGATCGAAACACAAACACGACGAGAACACGATATACGAACCTTGGGGGATCCGGGGGATTATATATTACGAAGGTACTGGGAGAAAACGGGTCGGAGACGGAGTCCGAGGTGGCCACACCACCTGGGGGCGTGGCCAGGGGTGGGCCCGCGCCACAAGGTGGTGTGAGCCACCCTGGCTCCGTTTTTATCCCTCTTTCGCTTCGTTGCTTTCCTTGTGGGATAAAAACTGCTAAAATATAATTGGACAGATCTTTTGCGGAATTTTTTCTTACCAAAACTATTACCTATTCGAAAACGGACTCTGCGGGTCTCTGAATTTGGTATTTTGTAGATTCTTCCGGAGTCACCACTTGAATAACATCAATATCTTCATCTTCATACTCATATTGCTTGAGTCATGAAACCTTTCACTTTCTCATTACACCATTATCTCCACTAACCTGGAAATTTCTTCCACACAAAACTTCACACAGTTCTCATTAGCAACATTAGTATAAGTGAAGTGATAAAACCTTTTGAGTCCAATTTCAACTGAAAACCATCAAAACATAAGCTACTGTAGCAACTTCTTCCGAAAACCCAAAAAGAATTCAAAAAGGAAATCGAATAAAGAAGCAAATGCAAGAGAGGCAAAATCTGTCAAAACAGACCAGCAGGTAAAGATTAATTTTTTAGAAAATCTTATGTTGCTCAAATCAAAAAGTGCAAAACTAATGAAAGTTAAATAACAACCTGGGGCAAAAGCACAAAGAAGTTACAGCTCAATCTGACATACAGAGATCTCTCATGAGTTTTTACGGTGAAGCACAAAAATCTGTTTCGGGACAGCAACTTGCCCAAATATTACTTCTCTCTCATTAGAGGTTGATCTTGACACAAAAACCAAACAAAAAGGATAAGGAGAGGTTATTACCGAAGTACTAACTTCCAAGACTCAAAGAAACAAAAACAAACTGAAAGCAAAAATAAATTGGGTTGTCTCCCAAAAAGCTCTTTCTTTATAGCCATTAAGATGGGCATGGTAATTCTGATGATGCTCACATAAGAATATGAATTGAAGTGAAAGAGAGCATTAAGAAGCAAAAATACACGTGTTTAAGTCTAACCCACTTCCTATGCAAAGGAATTTTGTAAACAAACAAGTTGTTGAAACCAGAGGCTACAAGCATAGGAAGGCAAAACAAGTGCAACATAAAAACTTTCAGCATAAAACGAGGAAACTCGATATTATTGAGATACATAAGAACACTTTTCCCTCTCTCATAGTAACTTTCAGTATCATGCATAAACTTAACAATATAACTATCACAAGGACCATCATAACAATGATCACTTATTCTAACAGAAAACACAGGGACACTAACTCTCATAACACTACTTTGTGAAACAATATTAGGGATATCTTACAGAGGATAGTGTGTCCATCTTCTACATATTTAGTGACAAAGTCTTTCACATTTGCTATTATAGGTTCATCATCCATTTGTTTATCAGGTTCAACAGCTTTATTTGTACTTTCATTAACCATACTAGCTATCATAGAATGTTCCTTTATCTTAACTGGGAAAGGCATTTTCTCAATGTACGGTTCAGGTAAAGCATGATTAGCAGTATAAACTTCAGTATTTCTTGTAGGAACACACTTAGCAACATCTTTATATAGTTCATGATACTTATTCCACTTCTTTTTAGGAACTTCAATATAGGAAGCAAAAGCCTTAAAATAAGTTGCAATAGCTTGAGAGTCTAAACCATAAGCATTTTTAATATTTTGATAGTCATCAGTTCCCATAAAAGATTCAACGCATTCATAATCATAATTTATACCTGACTTTCTTCCTTTGTCATTCTCCCATGCTTCAGCATTGTCTTGAATACGGTCTAGAAGATCCCATTTAGCATCTTCTTCCATGCGAGTGAATGATCCAGCACAAGAAGCATCCAATAAATCCTTATCATGTAGAGGGAGCCTTGCATAAAAGTAATTGATAATAATATTGTTGGGGAGCTCATGAATGGGACATTTGAGCATTACTAACTTCAATCTCCCCAAGCTTGAGTTGTACTCTCTCCATGAAGAGGCCAAAAGTTGTATATTTGATTCCAATCTTTATGAATTTCACTAGGAGGATAAAACTTTGAATAAAAGAGAGGCACTATTTCCTCCCATTCCAGAGCTTGACCATTCTTCAGCAACTTATACCATTCCTCAGCTCTTCCTTTCAGTGATAAAGAGAATAACTTCTTATTAACTTGATCTATAGTAATACCTGCACACTTGAACAACCCGCATAATTCGTGTATAAAGAGCAAATGATCACTAGGATGGACAGTTCCATCCCCAATATAGTAGTTATCCATAACATGATCAATAATTCTTGTAGGTATTTTAAAAGTATCATTCTCAGCAGGTGGTGGTTCATATACTACCTTAGCGGTGGTAGTAGCATTACGAAATAAGAAACTCAATGAATTATCCATAATGAAAATAAAGCAACTAACAGAAGTAAACAATACTCACAATAGAAGTTTCCTTTACCAGTTCCACTCTCCAATAGCGCTTCACTCCCCGGCAACGGCGCCAGAAAATAGTCTTGATGACCCACAAGTATAGGGGGTGTATCACAGTATTTTCGATAAGTAAGAGTGTTGAACCCAACGAGGAGCAGAAGGTGCTGGCTAGTGGTATGGATCAGGAATTCTCTACAAATACTTAGCAAACAGATTTTTAGGGGTTTTTGATAATGCAAGTAAATAAAGTACGAGTAAATAAAAGACAATAAGAATAAATGCAGCAAGTGGCACAATCCTTTATTCAGCAAAGGACAAGCCGGTTGTATTACTTAAGATGACCAAATGTTCTCGAGGACACATGGGAAGACTGTTAAGTGCTTTTGCTTCATATAGTTGATTAATCTTCTTTAGCTTGCTAAGTGTTGTGTGGGTGAACCTATGCTAATGTACCGACCTTCCTAGGACTAATATATACTTGTGATTATACCCCTTGCAAACATCCGTAAGTACAAGAAAGTAATTAAGGTAGAAACCTAACCACAGCTTTAAACTCTAAGACCCTGACGTCCCTTGTGCAATGGTTTCCTAACGGGGTTTCAGGTTTCTATCACTCTGGCAACCCCTACGATTAGTAGCCAAATACACAATGCATTCCCCTAGGCCCATATAGGTGAAGTGTCATGTAGCCGACATTCACATGACACCACTAGAAGAAGTACACCACAACTTAAATATCAAACTATTGAATCTTTCTCAACACAACTCCACTACTAACAACATGACTTCTCCCATATCCTCAAGAACAAAACGAACTACTCTCAAGACATCATATGGATCATGATTAGAGATGGAATAATGATGTATACCAATCTGAACATCAACAATAATTCAACGGTTCACTCAATAGCATCAACTACAAAGAGTAATCAACACCGGGAAAGTTTCCCCTAAGAACTATGCAAGATTCAACCCAATTGTTACAGTGGTATGGAGATGGTGATGATAGTGCTGCTGATGATGATGGTGGTGATGATGATGATCCCGATGAAGTCTAGTTTGATGGTGGTGTTGATGGCGACGATCTCCCCTCTCCCGGAAGGAATTCTCCTGGCAAAAATCTGGCTACCGGAGAGATCTTTCTCTTTCGGTGTTTTCCGCCCTGGAGAGGCGGTGGAATCTTTCTGTGGTTGCTCCTCGAGTATTGGGGTTTTGGGAGGATTATATACACCAGAGGGGAGAGCCAGGGGTGGACCAGGGTGGCCACACCACCTGGTGGCGCAGCCTAGGCTAGCCCACGCCAGGGGGTGGTGTGGGCCCCCTGTGGCCCATCTCTTCTCCCCTTCTAGCTTCCTTCGTCTTCTGGAAAAATAGGATTTTCCATATATTTTCCCAGATTTTCTGATCTTCGCAAATTTTGCCTCCAAATAGCACCTTTTCCATCAGAATCCTGACTGCAGCGGTCCATGCTCCAAAAGTTATCAACCATGCAAAAACAGATGAAATTACATAAGTATCATCTCTTAATGTGAAATATATCAATGAATAATAGTAAATTATGATATAGAATAGTGATGCAAAATGGACGTATCAAAGACCGTCACTATCATGGCAACCACCACCACTGTGACCGCAATGAGGAAGAAACCTGCAACAAGCTCAAGTTCATGATGCCCAAGTTCACCGGCTCAAATGACCTCGAAGAATACCTCTCATGGGTGCTCAAAGTCGACAAGATCTTCTGTATGCACAACTATAGTGATGAGAAGATGGTCATCATGGCCTCGCTTGAGTTTGATGATTATGCCAACCTTTCGTGGGAGCAAGTTCAAGTTGCTCGTGACGCAAGAGAAGAGCCCCCAATCACAACTTGGCATGACATGAAGGCTCATATGAGATCCTGCTTTGTTAATTTGCACTACACGTGTGACCTCTTCAATAAGCTTCAATCGCTTAGTCAAGGGACAAAGACCGTGGAAGAGTACTTCAAGCAAATGGAGCTCAACATGATTCGTGCCAACATTGAGGAGCACAAGGAGCAAACCATGGCACGTTTCCTCATCAGCTTGAACCATCCAATCAAGCGCATTGTCGAGTTCCAAACATACAACGACATGGTTGAGCTTGTGCACATCGCAATAAAATTTGAGCGTCAAGTGCAAGAGAACATCAAGTACAACAAGCCTAAGACATACTTCACCTACAAGCAAGCTTCAACCGCTACACCAACAACCTTCAATGGAAGCTCCTCAAGTACCTCCAAGCCTCCCTTCAAGCCCACACTTCCTTAAGGAAAACCGTCCCCAAGTGGCAAGTATACAAAGGGTGACACGCCATTTAGCGGCGAATGCTACAAATGTGGAGGCAAAGGACACAAGTTGGCCGAGTGTGGAAACAAGAAAGTATTGTTCATCCATGACAATGGAGATGAAGAGTACTTGAGTGAAGATCAATTTTATGCCCGGGTCAAGGAAGCAATAGTAAGGCAACACGTGGAAGATGACCAAGAACTCCTCATGTGCCAACAAGACGCAAGTCCATCGCTTGTCATCACAAGGATCTTGACCACTCAAGCACAAGAGCATGAAGATCAACGATCAAATATCTTCCAAACACGTGTCGACATCAATGGGAAATCTATCAAGGTGATCATCGATGGAGGAAGTTGCCACAACCTTGCAAGCACCAAGTTGTGTGAGAAGCTCAACCTCACCCTCCATCCTCACAAGCACCCCTACCATGTCTAATTGCTAAGTGACCAAAGTGTTGGGGTTCGCAGCATAGAAAACAAAAAATTCCTATGATGGGAACTATACGCCAAGATCTATCTACTAGATACAAGCAACAGGTGGATATACATCCATGGAGAACTTACCCTCGAAGACAACAAAGATTTGTTAACGAGATGGAAATCGTGGATGATGTAGTCGTACACTTGCCGATTTCAAGATCGTGATGAAGTCCAGCAGGTCTGGCTCCAGCACGTCCTTCAGATCCAGCTCCAGCAAGTCCAGCACCACCAAGTCCAGCACCTCAAAGCAGTGGTGCATCCGTGATCGCACACACGTCCGGTACCCCGACAACCTCCATCCCTTGCTCCAGCAAAGCAGCAGAAGCAGCAACTCCTTTCCAGATAAAGCCACCGGGAACATGTATCTCGCTAATCCGAGACCATGGGGGGATAATACTAGAGAGGGAGAGAGATCCTTCACGAGGAGGTGTGTGGAAGAAGGGGTGTGTGAAGGAAATATGCCCTAGAGGCAATCATAGAGATGATTGTATTTCATGTGTATCCATGAGTTATTATAATGTTCCTTGAATATCCATATACCAGGCAACTTGTATTGATTGGCAATTATGTGAATTGTTTGTGAAACTCTTTACTTGTATGGTTATCTAATAATTGTCCCTAGTCGGAGTTCATGCGAGGACACACGTGAATATTAGACTAGCACATCGATTGGTTGATGACTATGTTTCACAAGTCATTGACATGGAGATGTCAAACCAATGATGTGGACACATGTTATGAACATGGGGTTGGACTGACCCAACATGAGACTAGCAATAATACTTGCAGCTCTCTCTACACATCGTGTACGTTTTGTCCTTAGACCTGAGATTGTCGCATGTACTTGAGATGTGGATCGACCTACTTTGGGGCTATCAAACACTACTCCGTAACTGGGTAGTTATAAAGGTAGCTTTCGGGTTTGTCCTGATACATGCTGCAAGGCATCGGTCAATCAAGATGGGATTTGCCCCTCTCTACTTGAGAGAGATATCTCTGGGCCCCTCGAGTGATCGGATCCAGAAATGCATGGCCGTGCTACATATGGTTAAGAGTTAACCTAGTAAAGGGATTCTGAATCATAGTATCGAGAAAGAGAGGTCAGCTTAGAGCTAGACCAAATATCGTGAGGCAAAGGGAAAGACATGTACTCAACCTTGTGATGGTTCGTCCGAATGATCTTTATATGCGTTTAGGAGTTGGCACGTCTTGCTAGAGGCCGCTACCAACTATTGACGGAGTAAGTGTACTCGCGTCATGTCTATACGTGTATGAACCTATAGGGTCACACACTTTAGGGGCTGGAAGCCTAATGAGGATTGGATCCGAATTAGACCAGGCTTAGGCTGCTAATGGGCTGCTAATGTAGAAGCCCACCAGGGATGCCTATATAAGAGGGAGTGAGGCGAGCTGAAAAGGAGAGAGCATTCCACCCAGCCGCCACTCCTCTTCCGCCTGTGTTGCACGCGCAGACCTAGCAGTCTGGCGTGTGACGGCTTCCACTCCGGACGTGTGGATACCTCGGAGGTGCTGCATCTGTAGCACTTGGACGAGACGCGCAAAGGGGAGCTGCTCGTGGGACGAGGACGAGGAGGAGACGTAGAACATCTACACTGCCGCAACGTGCTTCATCGAGTTCCGCACCTGCGCGTCTAGCGGTAATCCCGTGATCTATGACAATAGTATTCCTGGTTGACGCGGTAGAAAATTTTGATTTTACGCTAGTGTAGCCTACCCGTAACCCTTCAGTGGTATCAGAGCCGATGCTATTCAGTCATAGGTTTGGGAAGTTTGCATATGGTGATATGTAGATTGATATGAATGATATGATCGTTTGTATGGCGGTGTTTCTGGATTGATCTATGATCTTACTTTCCGTGATCGTGATTCTAAGGTCGTCGAACGACTTACCCCTACCGGTCGGTTTCCGCCATCGGGGTAGACAGTGACACATAAATCCTTCTGAATCACGCGAAGATCAATATGATTGATCGAATCGGGAATTAGATCTGAATCGACGTACCGTGATCAAAGGAGTTTGGTCGAATCGGAACTATGGTCGGTTTATGGTAAATTGGATTTGCCGATCAAAATCCTTAAAGAAAATTGTATAGATTTGATCTCTCATTTTTCACGAACCGCGAGGGACGTACCGCGAGGGGCGCTGCCCCTTCGAACCCCGCAGGGGGAGACCCCCTAGACCCCCCTTAGTCATAGCCCCCTTTTTGTATCTCGTTAAGGTTCATAGGTGGTACGATTTCACATGATCCGGTAGAATGCGATTCTATGCACAACTTGTTTTTGCAGGATTTATGTGATCAGTATGGCCCAAAAATGTATGTGATGCATGTATGTATTTTTCATGACCTGCGTGTCGTGAGTTGGGAAACACGGCTGGAGCCATATGTGTTGTCAATTATTGTAATGGCCTGCGTGCCAACTTGTGATGATCCCAATACAATGTAATTTTGATTACTAGATGTTAGGAGTAATAGCTTGTATTAGTTCTTGGAGAACTCATCACTTGGAGGATGGCTCGCATAGAGCATGAAGATGGCGATCATCATGGTGGACAGGTTCTATGGCGATGGAGATCACCATGAGAAAATGGGCCATACTGTATCACATCTATGTGAATGCTATTCTTATACGTTTTACTACTATGCATGCTTAGATGATAGAAGTAGAATGATCCCTCACAAAGTTTAAGTTAAACCATGCCCTCCCAACCAAACCTTGCACCATCCTATGCCCTGTACAATCGTTGGTGGGTCTATGAAATTAGGGTGCCACGGTTTTCCTTGGCTGGATGGGTTTGTATCGGATACCTACACGCATAAGGGTTGGTGAGCTTAACAAGGTCATCTTAACAGTTAAGGACCTTGGGGCATAAAGGTTGGGCGCCTAGTTTTGACATAGAGATGTCACCCAACAACAAGAGTCATATGTGATATGATTAGCAAAGGTTGCTTACCGATTTACCTTGTCTTCTAGCAGTGATGCTAAAGCTCACTAGTCGACTTGTTAATTGTGGATCTTGAATCACTTAGTATCAATAGAGGGATGTTGATTTAAGTGGGAGTATATGCTATTAAATTGTTTAATATGTTTTACTCTTTCATGGTTACATGGCTTAGTATTTTGCATATTTTTTTGTTGTAGATCAATGGCACCGAACAATTCATCACCTTTTGCTTTGCGTTCGATTCTTGAAAAGGATAAACTAAATGGAACAAACTATTCAGACTGGGTCCGTAACCTGAGAATTGTTCTCAGGGCTGAGAAAAAGGAAACTGTTCTGGATACCCCAATCCCGGATGAACCTGCTGATAATGCAACTGCTACCCTTAAGAATGCCTACAAGAAAGCATGTGATGAATCTCTTGAGGTCAGTTGTCTTATGCTTGCATGCATGGAACCTGATCTTCAAAAGCAGTTTGAGGACCAGGAAGCGTACGATATGATCGTTGCGCTTAAGGACATGTTCCAGACTCAGGCTAGGACTGAGAGGTACAATGTCGCTAAGTCCTTTGTGGAATGCAAGCTGGCAGAGGGAGCAGCTGTAGGCCCATCAAAATGGTTGGTTACAGTCAGACTTTGGAAAAGCTTGGTTTTCCATTAGGCCAAGAGTTGGCCACTGACTTCATTTTGGCATCTCTTCCATCTAGCTATGGGCATTTCATTTGGAACTACCATATGCATGGGGTGGAGAGGGGCCTTAATGAATTATGTGGGATGCTAAAAACAGCAGAATGTGACATTAAGAAGTGTGCAGGGCATAGCCATGTGATGGCTGTGCAGAACAAGCCTAGCTTCAAGAAGAAGGGCACTTCTTGGCAGAAGAAGAAGGGCAAGGCTAAGGATACGATCCCTAAGCCAAACCCTGCACCCAAGCAAAAGGCTGGTCCTGCAGGAGACACTGAGTGTTTCTTTTGTCACGAATATGGCCACTGGAAGAGAAACTGCAGCAAGTACCAGGCTTCTTTGAAGAAAAGTGGAAGTAAGAGTACTTCCCACTCAGGTACACTTGTTGTAAATGTTGTGGACATTTTTCTCGCAGATTCTTATGTTAACTCTTGGGTATTTGATACCGGATCGGTTGCTCATATTTGCAATTCGATGCAGGGGCTAATAAGGACTAGAGAAGTGCAGAAAGGCGAAGTGGATTTTCGTGTCGGAAATAAAGCAAGGGTTGCTGCATTGTTCGTCGGCGTCATGCAACTTCACCTTCCGTCAGGATTTATCATGGAGTTGAATAATTGTTATTACATTCCTAGTATGGGTCGAAACATTTTATCACCTTCATGTTTGATGAGGGATGGTTATTCATTCGCGAGTATAAACAATGGTTGTGTAATCTCTAAGAATGCTATGTTTGTGGCTGATGCTCCCATTGTGAATGGGTTATTTATTTTAAATCTTGATAATGCATGTGTTTACAATGTTAGTGCTAAAAGGCTTCGGCCAAATGATTTGAGTCCTACCTATCTATGGCATTTTCGTTTGGGGCATATAAGTGAAAAGCGCATGAAGAAGCTCCATGGTGATGGTCTTCTAACTTCGTTTGATTTTGAATCATACGAGACATGTCAAGCTTGTTTACTTGGAAAGATGACCAAGACGCCTTTTACGGGGTTTCCCGAGAGAGCGACAGACTTGTTGGAACTCATACATACTGATGTATGTGGACCAATGAGCACGATAGCCAGAGGAGGATATCACTACTTCATTACTTTCACTGATGATTTCAGTAGATATGGCTATGTCTACTTGATGAAGCATAAGTCTGAAACTTTTGAAAAGTTCAAAGAGTTTCAAAATGAGGTAGAGAATCAACGTGGCAAGAAAATAAAGGCCTTGCGATCTGATCGCGGAGGTGAATATTTGAGTCACGAGTTTAGCAATCATCTTAAGAGTCACAGCTCACGCCGCCCGGAACGCCTCAAAGAAACGGGGTCTCTGAACGGCGTAATCGAACTTTGTTGGACATGGTTCGATCGATGATGAGCCAGTCGGATTTACCATTATCATTTTGGGGTTACGCGCTAGAAACAGCAGCTTTCACACTAAATAGGGTACCATCTAAATCCGTAGTTAAGACACCATATGAGATGTGGACTGGAAAGAATCCCAGTTTGTCTTTTCTAAAGATTTGGGGTTGTGATGCATTTGTCAAGCGACTTCAGTCGGACAAGCTAACACCCAAATCGGATAAGTGCATTTTTGTGGGATACCCAAGGGAAACCTTAGGGTATTACTTCTACAACCGAGAAGAGGGCAAAGTGTTTGTCGCTCGTAGCGGTGTTTTCCTAGAGAAAGAGTTTCTCACAAAGGGAACGAGTGGAAGGTCGGTGCGACTTGAAGAAGTTCAAGATGAGCCAGTCGGGGATGCTTCTACGAGTGATGCTATTGTAGCAGAACAAGTTGAGGAACCCGTGGCAATAGAAGCACCACAACCACGAAGGTCGGCGAGGCTCCGCGAAGCGCGAGAGTTATTATTGTTAGAAAATGATGAGCCTGCGACCTATGCAGAAGCGATGGTGGACCCAGACTCTGAGAAATGGCTGATTGCCATGAGATCCGAGATAGAGTCCATGGGAGACAATCAAGTTTGGAACTTGGTTGACCTGCCTGATGGTTTTAAAGCCATCGAGTGCAAGTGGATCTATAAGAAGAAGATTGATATGGATGGAAATGTTCACATCCATAAAGCTCGACTTGTTGCAAAAGGTTTTCGACAAGTTCAAGGAGTTGACTACGACGAGACTTTCTCGCCCGTAGCGATGCTTAAATCTATACGGATCATTCTAGCCATTGCTGCACATTTCGATTATGAGATATGGCAGATGGATGTCAAGACGGCTTTCTTAAATGGAATCCTTTCTAAGGACGTGTATATGATGCAGCCCGAAGGTTTTGTCGATCCAAACAATGCTGGAAAGGTATGCAAACTTCAAAAGTCTATTTATGGGCTGAAGCAAGCATCTCGGAGTTGGAACATTCGATTTGATGAAGTTGTAAAGGAGTTTGGCTTCACCAAAAACGAACAAGAACCTTGTGTGTATAAGAAAGAAAATGGTAAATCACTTGTGTTTCTAATCTTATATGTGGATGACATATTATTGATTGGAAATGACATTCCTATGCTCGAGTCTGTTAAGACCTCATTGAAAAATAGTTTTTCTATGAAGGACTTGGGAGAAGCGGCATATATTCTGGGTATCAAGATCTATAGAGATAGATCAAGGAGGCTAATTGGATTAAGCCAGAGTACGTACATTGACAAAGTGTTGAAACGGTTCAGCATGGAAGAGGCTAAGAAGGGGTTCTTGCCCATGTCTCACGGCATTAAACTCAGCAAGACTCAGTGTCCTTCGACCACTGATGAGCGAGAACGCATGAGTAGGGTTCCATATGCTTCGGCTATTGGATCCATCATGTATGCAATGACATGTACTCGCCCAGATGTTTCCTATGCTCTAAGTGTTACGAGCAGATACCAGGCTGATCCAGGTGAGATTCACTGGACAGCGGTAAAGAATATCCTTAAGTACTTGAGAAGGACTAAGGATATGTTCCTAGTTTATGGAGGTGAGGTTGAACTCGGTGTAAAGGGTTACACAGATGCGAGTTACCTTAATGACTCAGATGACTCGAAATCGCAATCAGGTTATGTGTTTGTCATGAATGGTGGTGCTGTGAGCTGGAAAAGTTCCAAGCAAGATACAGTGGCCTCCTCTTCAACGGAAGCTGAATATATTGCTGCCTCGGAGGCTGCAAAGGAAGCTGTTTGGATTAGGAATTTCCTGATCGCTCTTGGTGTGGTTCCGGGCTCGTCCAATCCCTTGGCCGTTTATTGTGACAACAATGGTGCTATTGCACAAGCCAAAGAACCTAGACAGCACCAGAAGAACAAACATATTCGCATGCGCTACCATCTGATTCGTGAGTTCATTGATGAAGGTAGTGTCATGTTATGCAAAATACATACGGACTCAAATGTTGCTGATCCCTTGACTAAGCCACTCCCGCAGCCTGCGCATGAAGCGCACACAAGAGCAATAGGTATTAGATACTGTCTAGATTGACTCTAGTGCAAGTGGGAGACTGAAGGAAATATGCCCTAGAGGCAATCATAGAGATGATTGTATTTCATGTGTATCCATGAGTTATTATAATGTTACTTGAATATCCATATACCAGGCAACTTGTATTGATTGGCAATTATGTGAATTGTTTGTGAAACTCTTTACTTGTATGGTTATCTAATAATTGTCCCTAGTCGGAGTTCATGCGAGGACACACGTGAATATTAGACTAGCACATCGATTGGTTGATGACTATGTTTCACAAGTCATTGACATGGAGATGTCAAACCAATGATGTGGACACATGTTATGAACATGGGGTTGGACTGACCCAACATGAGACTAGCAATAATACTTGCAGCTCTCTCTACACATCGTGTACGTTTTGTCCTTAGACCTGAGATTGTCGCATGTACTTGAGATGTGGATCGACCTACTTTGGGGCTATCAAACACTACTCCGTAACTGGGTAGTTATAAAGGTAGCTTTCGGGTTTGTCCTGATACATGCTGCAAGGCATCGGTCAATCAAGATGGGATTTGCCCCTCTCTACTTGAGAGAGATATCTCTGGGCCCCTCGAGTGATCGGATCCAGAAATGCATGGCCGTGCTACATATGGTTAAGAGTTAACCTAGTAAAGGGATTCTGAATCATAGTATCGAGAAAGAGAGGTCAGCTTAGAGCTAGACCAAATATCGTGAGGCAAAGGGAAAGACATGTACTCAACCTTGTGATGGTTCGTCCGAATGATCTTTATATGCGTTTAGGAGTTGGCACGTCTTGCTAGAGGCCGCTACCAACTATTGACGGAGTAAGTGTACTCGCGTCATGTCTATATGTGTATGAACCTATAGGGTCACACACTTTAGGGGCTGGAAGCCTAATGAGGATTGGATCCGAATTAGACCAGGCTTAGGCTGCTAATGGGCTGCTAATGTAGAAGCCCACCAGGGATGCCTATATAAGAGGGAGTGAGGCGAGCTGAAAAGGAGAGAGCATTCCACCCAGCCGCCACTCCTCTTCCGCCTGTGTTGCACGCGCAGACCTAGCAGTCTGGCGTGTGACGGCTTCCACTCCGGACGTGTGGATACCTCGGAGGTGCTGCATCTGTAGCACTTGGACGAGCCGCGCAAAGGGGAGCTACTCGTGGGACGAGGACGAGGAGGAGACGTAGAACATCTACACTGCCGCAACGTGCTTCATCGAGTTCCGCACCTGCGCGTCTAGCGGTAATCCCGTGATCTATGACAATAGTATTCCTGGTTGACGCGGTAGAAAATTTTGATTTTACGCTAGTGTAGCCTACCCGTAACCCTTCAGTGTGAGGGGGGACTTTTATAGGAGGAGGGGAGGGTACCCCTCCCCATGGTCGGCGCCTCAAGGGGTGACCCTTCACCTCCTCATTCATGTGGTGGTAACTCCCTCACATAAATTTGCCCCTTCACATTATCTTTTAAAGTCTCCACTTTAAATGCATTAAATTTCTCTAATGCTCTCTCATTTAATAAAACTCTTTTATTAAATTTATTCAGAATTTTGTTAATTACTTTAATTAACAAACATTCACATAAAACCCCCTACAACATTTCAATATTACATGCAGAACCAATTTTAGCAATTTTCACCCGAAACAGTTTCGGTGTCTATTGAAATAATTCCAGCGCTTTCTTAAATCTTTATCTGAAACATATTTGCTCCAAATGGTGTCGTTATCCCTTAAGTGTGTCACCCTATGGTTCACGAATAATGCAGACATGATCGAGACCCCTCTCAGATCAATAATCAGAAGCGGGGCCTGGAGATCCATACTAACTCCTACACATTCAACGATGACTTCTGTGATCGTGGGAACCTTTAACGCTAGTAACTAAATCCCTTTGTCTCGCGATATATTACATGTCCGAGATTCGACCATCGGTATCTCCATACCTAGTTTGATCTTGTTGCCGACATGCACTCTTTTCTCGTTCCCGTGATATAACATTCTAGTGATCACATCACTTGCTTGCAAGCTATTTCAATGTGATATCACCAAGAGGGCCCAGAGTATATCTATCCGTCATCCGGATGGACAAATCCCACTCTTGATCCATGAGCCTCAACATAACACCTTCGTAGCACTGAACCCACCTTTATAATCACCCTGTTACGGTGTGACGTTTGCTGTTATCAAGATACTCTTCCGGTGTTAGCAATTAACATGATCTCATGGTCTAAGGACTAAGATTACTTCATATGATGTTATAGCAATATAAACATAATGAATCTGATCGTAATGCTATACTTCGGATGAATGTTCATCACATCATTCCACAAATGTTGTGACCTCGTTATTAACAACATCCAATGTCCATGATCAGGAAACCTTGATCATCTTGTTAATCAACGAGCTAGTTTATATGAGAGGCATTACTATGAACTTTGTATTTTGTTTATTAAACACACATGTATTAACGTTTCCAATTAATACAATTATAGCATGCAAAATAAATATTTATCATAAACATGGAATAAGATAACAACCACTTTATTATTGCCTCTCGGGCATATTCCCTTCAGTCTCCCACTTGCACTAGAGTCAATAATCTAGTTTGTAAACTTGTATATACAACACCTAGGTATTGAATATACGCGTTTGCTAGTGGTTAACATAATCTTCAGATCTGGCACTTTCAGGTCCGTGTGTATTTGCATGTCTTTGCGTCTCTACGCATCAGTCATTCTCAAATGAGATGGCATTGTATAAATTTGGTCCTTTGGTGAGACCTTTAGTTCGTTCGGGTTAAAATATGTTGATATTATTGTCATACAATATATCTTCATAGTATTAGCCCACTTTGAACCACACCTAGTTTGATAACAAAATACTTAACACAAATGCCCTCCTATGATGTTACTATAGCAGTCATATACTTAGCCTTTTGTTGTAGTATCCGTCACAATGTCTCAACTTTGGAACTCATCCAAATCCATCATGGAACATCCTTTCCATTACATTGTGCCACCCATAGTATAAATTGAGATAAATTTAATTTGTATCTGTGACAAAACTAGTATCAATGTAACACTTTACAATGAACTACCTTTAACTATTTGTCACTTATACATGATATATTCTTAGTTCTTCCAAAGCTCATAAGAATATCTTTACTATTGTCCAATGATCATCTTATGAATCATTCTGGTATGTGCTCATAACATTTAGAGCATAGGACATTCTGGATATATACATATCACGGTATAATCGATCAAAATCTTCATGTGATTTTACTCACCAAGTGTTGAAACACTTGAATCTTGATACAATCCTTTCCATGCAGCAAGAACCTTTCTTGTTGTTTCCATATTGAACCCTTTCAATATCTCATATATGTATGTCTGGCACAACCATATTAGCGCCTCAATCTATCCATATAGATATTGATGCAAAATATTCCGGTTTTGCCCAAGTCTTTCATCGAAATCTTATTTTAATGAAATTCTTAACTTGTGTCAATACAAGATACATCATTTCCAATCAACAATATGTTCTCTACATAATGTATTAGAAATATGTCTCAGCGCTCCCACTTAATTTCTTGCAAATGCAAGCATCTTCATCATCTCCGATGAATTTAAACTCTTTTAACAGTTTCATCATGGTGAAGATTCCAACTCCGCTATGCTCACTTCAACTATTGAAGTTTGCATGCCCTTTTAGCACCCTTTGAATTAACAAAACCCTTCGGACCGTGTCTTGTACACGTCCTATGTAACCATTCTATTAGAAGAACATTGTTTTGTTTGTTCAACTACCATACATCAAATTATATGTAGTGGTTGCTACTTTAATCCGTCAAGACTAAATATCGCTATGAAATATCAAATCTTGTCATAGTCAACTCCTTGAACATTGTCGTAAACTTCTTTCTGACATGTCGACTATTCCATAGATGTTAAACATCCATGTCTATTTCTTTATAGATCCAAACACGACTGATAAGCTTCACGCCTTTCCGGAGGGTCTTCCAAGTTCAGAAACTTGATTTCTCGTGTATGGATACTATCACGGAGTCTATGAATTCTAGTCATTTTATGGAGTCAGGGCCCATCATCGCTTCTTTGTATGTAGTTGGTTCATCATTGTCAAAACAATAACGACTTGCTTATCAAATCACACTATTTGATTCTTACCGACCCACACGGTTCAATAGGAACTATAATCTCCGAGATCACACCCTTTGTAATCACGGGAGCCATGAGCATTGTGGCCACCATCGGGACACTTTCTGGCGCTGCGCTACTTAGCACATATAGCTAAGGTTCAAACAACCTTATCAAAGTTCTATTGTCCTCCCACTTAAATTTTCACGAAAAATTCCTTCTCAAGAAACTTAACGTTCCAAGTGACAAACTCTTTTGTCCTCGGTGTTATGGAGGAATTCCCAACAAATTCTTTGGGATAACCTACAAAGACGTGCTTATCCGACTTTGGTTGTAAACATTTTACTTATGCATAGCATACCAAAATTTAAGAAAAGACAATTTGGGTTTTATCCCAAACCATAACTTATATGGTGTCATTTCAACGGATCACGATGGTGCTCTTTTCAGAGTAAAAGCGGTAGTCTCTAAAGCTTCAATCCTTAAAACATAATGGCAGTTTTATAAATGACACCTTTGATCTTACCATGTCAAACATGGTTTGATTTCATCTCTCGAATATGCCATACTTCTATGGTTTATCGAGAAACACAAATCATGAAACAATTCCTCAAATCTTAGGTGTTTTTGCTAAAGATGTAACTCAAATATCTTCCTTTATGATTGAATCATAAAATCTTTATTTTCTTGTTACAATGATTTTCCACTTCATCTTGAAAGTCTTTGAACAATTTTCAAATGTTTCATACTTCTTCCTTATTAAGTAAATATATATAGATATATTCACTCAAATTTCTGGAGAAAGCATATGAAGCAAAAAGATCCATCGCATATGACTACACATAATGGACTATATACATCAACATGCATAATATCCAATAAGTTAGTCATCTGTTCCTCTTTGGCCTATGGACGGAGTTTCAATTATCTCGAGGAAAGTCTCACAAGCGTCAACTGATCAAAATCAAATGACTCCAAAAAATCCATCAACATGGAGTTTCTTCCTGTTTTCTTTCCAACATAATTTAAACAACGATGTCACTTCATAAGTGATCATTTGTCTTGCGACATTTTAGCAATAGTGTTTATGGATGTGATTTCTCCCACTAGACTTGTAAAAGTTCATCCATCCTTTATGGAATACGGTAATTATTTGAACAACCATTGTTCTCATAATACCGGAACAAAAGAACAATTATTAAAAAAAATCTTGAAGGCTAGGTTTGACGACAATGAAGAACACAATAACACTTTATTTGTTTTCGATGAACATCATCACTTATTCTCTTGCTAGTTACTTAGGCCATTGCAGTTCATGAAATGTGTTGTTCTGTATGACACTTCACACCAACCAATTCGGCATCCAATACCGATATCCAATACCTAAGAACCACATTGTTTAACAAGCAAGGAATACAGCCATAACATGTATATCTTGTATATACCTAAGTTGGACATCTCCAACCTTTTCTTTTCTGCCAAATATTTTATAGATTATCTTTCAACAATTCCTTTTCTTTTAAAATAATCTATCAACATCAATAGTGGTGTCATTCACATGGCACATAGTACAAAGTGTATATAGTCAAATACCAATACCTTTGGACTTGCACTTTGAAGTGGATCACCATCATCAAATGTTTGGTGTTCTTTCAAAAATCCATTCTTTAGTAATCTATTAGTGTAGTAAACATTTTACTTACATCTTCTATTCATCCTTATCATGACAACTTTCATGATCAAGCTACTATAGCCTGTAAGGAAGAATCGCGAGTATAATGTTAGTTCCCGAAACCTTTTGGGAGATTCGGATGCCTAGCATCTCCATCCTTCACAAATTATCATACAATATGAGAACATGTATTTTGCTAAATTACACTCTATCATAATGCAACCAAAAACTTTGTTTCAGATATCACAATATCTTCCACACATGATGGTTTCTGAAACAATTTTCAGCTCCTATACAATCTTGATATTAAAACAACTTTTGAATATCAATGATCATGGAAGCAAACATGCTACTTTAGATACTAACATTGGAATTCTTACTCTTGATTTAATACTACTTATTAAACTTCATGGAGTAAATAGAGTTTGCTGAAAGTTTGCAATAGGACTTATAAACTTTAAATTGACATTCAAAACAATACGATACCAGTTCGTAAAGTAAATATCTAGAATTCTATAGTTCTATTATCTCAATTAAAACTAAGCATAAGGTAGTAAACATATGCCAATGACTACAACAAATTATGCAAATTCACTTCGATTTAGTTTATGAAAAATTGAGTTCGGCTAATCCAAATTAGAAATGAACTCCCACTCAAAAAACGACACCCCTCGTGCCTTTTTGGTGATTACATGAACCAAATCCACTACACCAAGTCCGATCATCACGTGAGTCGGTGTAGCTTCAAAGGCGAGCATCAATATGGGCATCATATCAACTATATGACTCATGCTTAACCTTACGGTCTGTGTTCCGAGGCCATGTCTGTACATGCTAGGCTCGCCAAGTAAGAACCTTAGTAATCACGTGTGTAAAACTGTCTTACACCCGTTATATGAAAGCGTAGAGTCGAGTACACCCGATCATCACGTGATGTCTCGAAACACGATCCATAAAACGGTGCATACTTAAGGAAGAACACATTTTATCTTGATATTTAAATGAGGGATCATCTTATAATGCTACTAAAACGCCAAACTAGCAATGTAAGATTCAAACATCTAATGCGTAAAGTGGGATGATATGGTCCATGCATTTGATCTCTAGCATATGCATCGTGGTATGATCTCTATCTTTCCTTTGTGTGTAAGGCCAAGGTCTATGGAACTTATACGTTAGGTGTGTTGTAAGAGTATCTATCATACATCTACTTACAACATTACCATATCATGACACTATCCCAACAACGATCTAAACTAGACGCCTCTAATTTATCAATTGCAAGTTTTACGTGGCTTAGGGCTTTCAAAGATAGAACTGTTCTTACCTACAAACATGGAACCACAACGAGGATAACCAAGTTATTAGCAACTCGTTGTAAATCTGATATTGACTATAGTAGGATTGACAGACACCCGCCAGCCACTTATCCAAAACTAGTTGCATGTCAGTCGTGGAACCGGTCTCATGTGCGATGACATGTAAGGTTGGTCCGGGCTGCTTCATCCCACTATGCCACCAATATCCAAAGTACATAGAAGATGCAATAACATAATCATCATCGGCCACATATAAACATATGTGTACTACCCGTGCAAAGCACCTATGCATAGATCAGGCTCTGATACCACTGTTGGGGTTCGCAGCATAGAAAACAAAAAATTTCCTACGGTGGGAACTATACGCCAAGATCTATCTACTAGATACAAGCAACGGGTGGGTATACATCCATGGAGAACTTACCCTCGAAGACAACAAAGCTTTGTTAATGAGATGGAACTCGTGGATGATGTAGTCGTACACTTGCCGATCTCAAGATCGTGATGAAGTCCAGCAGGTCCGGCTCCAGCACGTCCTTCAGATCCAGCTCCAGCAAGTCCAGCACCACCAAGTCCAGCACCGCAAAGCAGCGGTGCATCCGTGATCGCACACACGTCTGGTACCCCGACAACCTCTGTCCCTCGCTCCAGCAAAGCAGCAGAAGCAGCAACTCCTTTCCAGATAAAGCCACTAGGAACATGTATCTTGCTAATCCGAGACCATGGAGGAATAATACTAGAGGGGGAGAGAGATCCTTCATGAGGAGGTGTGTGGAAGAAAGGTGTGAGGGGGGCCTTTTATAGGAGGAGGGGAGCGTACCCCTCCCCATGGCCGGCGCCTCAAGGGGTGACCCTTCACCTCCTCATTCATGTGGTGGTAACTCCCTCCACATAAATTTTTCCCTTCACATTCTCTTTTAAAGTCTCCACTTTAAATGCATTAAATTTCTCTAATGCTCTCTCATTTAATAAAACTCTTTTATTAAATTTATTCAGAATTTTGTTAATTGCTTTAATTAACAAACATTCACATAAAACCCCCTACAACATTTCAATATTACATGCAGAACCAATTTCAGCAATTTTCACCCAAAACAGTTTCGGTGTCTATTGAAATAATTCCAGCGCTTTCTTAAATCCTTATCTGAAACATATTTGCTCCAAATGGTGTCGTTATCCCTTAAGTGTGTCACCCTACGGTTTGCGAATAATGCAGACATGATCGAGACCCCTCTCAGATCAATAATCAGAAGCGGGACCTGGAGATCCATACTGACTCCTACACATTCAACGATGACTTATGTGATCGTGAGAACCTTTAACGCTAGTAACTAAATCCCTTTGTCTCGCGATATATTACATGTCCGAGATTCGATCATCGGTATCTCCATACCTAGTTTGATCTCGTTGCCGACATGCACTCTTTTCTCGTTCCCGTGATATAACATTCTACTGATCACATCACTTGCTTGCAAGCTATTTCAATGTGATATCACCGAGAGGGCCCAGAGTATATCTATCCGTCATCGGGATGGACAAATCCCACTCTTGATCCATGAGCCTCAACATAACACTTCGTAGCACTGAACCCACCTTTATAGTCACCCTGTTATGGTGTGACGTTTGATGTTATCAAGATACTCTTCCGGTGTTAGCAATTAACATGATCTCATAGTCTAAGGACTAAGATTACTTTGTATGATGTTATAGCAATATAAACATA
The DNA here is from genome assembly GCA_910589775.1 of Avena eriantha. Classification (NCBI taxonomy): domain Eukaryota; kingdom Viridiplantae; phylum Streptophyta; class Magnoliopsida; order Poales; family Poaceae; genus Avena; species Avena eriantha. Next base: position 193,709,350 of record OU342742.1, on the reverse strand, counting down.
ATGACTCTGATCGTAATGCTATACTTCGGATGAATGTTCATCACATCATTCTACCAATGTTGTGACCTCGTTATTAACAACATCCAATGTCCATGATTAGGAAACCTTGATCATCTTGTTAATCAACGAGCTAGTTTATATGAGAGGCATTACTAGGAACTTTGTATTTTTTATTAAACACACATGTATTAACGTTTCCAATTAATACAATTATAGTATGCAAAATAATTATTTATCATAAACATGGAATAAGATAATAACCACTTTATTATTGCCTCTCGGGCATATTCCCTTCACAAAGTTCCATGAAGATCAAGCATACCATCTCGACAACATTCTCTATTGGCCCATACAAAGACACGGTGGAGTGTGATGTAGTCCCAATGACAGTTTGCCACATGTTGCTTGGTTGACCATGGCAATTCGACAAAGGTGCTCTACATGATGGTCGCACCAACATATACACCTTCAAATGGCTTAATAAGACATGTGTTTTGCAACCGATGACTCCTACCCAAATAATTGCGGACAATGCAAAGGCTTTAGCGAGGGAGCAAACCACAACACCATCTAGTGAGAAGATTGGTGAACCACCTCATAGAGAGTGAGAGAAACAAGCCTAACTCGAGTGGAAAAACTAAGAGTGCTCTTCTTGCCACCAAAAGTGATATGAGAGATGTGAGGAACAACCCATCCATTTTGCACTATGTCTTCATTTGCAAGGGATTATCTCAAGAAACTAATGACTTGACAAATATTCCTCCCTCTTTGATGGCTATTTTGCAGGAATTCAAGGATGTGTTTCTCGAAGAGCTACCTCATGGACTTCCTCCTCTTCGTGGAATCGAGCATCGCATTGACCTCATACCCGACGCACCTCTTCCAAACCGCGCCGCCATGAACCCGGAGGAGACGAAGGAGATCGAGCGTCAAATCAACAAACTCATTTCCAAAGGCTTGATCCAAGTAAGCACTAGTCCAAGTGCGGTACCTGTGATTCTTGTTCCAAAAGCGGATGATATGTCGCGGTTATGCATGGACTGTCGTCCAATCAATGCTATCACCGTGCGTTATCGACATCCCATACCACGTCTCGGTGACATGCTTGATGAGTTTTCTAGAGCACTATTTTCTCAAAAATTGATCTTCGTAGTGGTTACCATCAAATACGCATGGCAGAAGCTGATGAGTGGAAAACTGCCTTCAAGACCAAAATTGGTCTCTATGAATGGTTGGTCATGCCTTTTGGCTTATCTAATGCCCAATCCACCTTCATACGCCTTATGAATCATACTTTGTGTTCTCTCATTGGAAAAAAGTGTTGTTGTCAATTTCGATGATATCCTTGTTTATAGCAAGTCACTTGAGGAACATGTTACACATGTCAAGGAGGTCTTGCAAATCCTTCGACACGAAAAGCTTTATGCTAATCTTCCTAAGTGCACTTTTGCTAAAGACAAGTTGATTTTTCTTGTATTTGTCATTTCCTCGAAAGGCATTGAAGTTGATGTTTCCAAGGTAAAGGACATATGAGATTGGCCCATCCCCACAAATGTGAGTGAACTCCGAAGTTTTCATGGGTTGGCCAGTTTCTATCGTCACTTTGTGAAAGACTTTTCTACCATTGCTTGTCCTATCAACGAATTGACCAAAAGAATGTCACCTTCGTGTGGGTCAAAGCACAAAAAAAGCTTTTGATGAACTTAAAAAGAGGCTCACACGAAAACTTTTGAGATAGAGTGTGACGCTAGTGGTATTGGCATTGGAGGATTCCTCATGCAAAATGGGCATCCTATTGCCTACCATAGCGAGAAACTTGATGGTGCTCGCCTTAACTATCTGATTTATGACAAAGAGCTTTTTGCCTTAGCTCGTGTTCTTCAAGTTTGGCAACACTACCTTTGGCCTAAGGAATTGATAATACATTCCGACCATGAGTCGTTAAAATATCTCAAAGACCAAGCCAACTTGAGAAAGAGACACACTAAGTGGGTTGAGTTTATGGAATCTTTTCCTTACATTGTCAAGTATAAGAAGGGCAAAGATAATGTAGTTGCAGAGGCTTTGTCTCGCAAACACACAAGCCTTCTTATTCGACTTGAAGTAAACCTGTTGGGTCTTGATGAAATAAAAACTTTGTATTCTTCTGACCCATTCTTTGGACCAATTTTTGCAAAGTGCTCCATTGACAAAGGAGTTGATGATTTCTATTTGCATAAGGGCTTTCTCTTTAAACAAAAACAAGCTTTGCATTCTGAAGTCGTCTCTCCAACTTTTACTTCTCCAAGAATCACATGGTGGAGGTCTCATGGGTCACTTTGGCCGTAACAAGACGTTGGACATGCTCTCCACTCACTACTTTTGGCCCAAGATGAAGCGCGATGTGGAACGCTACTTCCAACGATGCACTACTTGTGTTCAAGCTAATTCCAAGTCTAACCCCTTTGGTTATTATATGCCATTGCCTATTCTTTATGCACCTTGGTCTGACATTAGCATGGATTTTGTGTTACGATTGCCTAGGTCTAAGCATGGCCATGACTCTATATTTGTGGTAGTGGATCGCTTCTCCAAAATGGCACACTTCATACCGTGCCATAAGACCGAAGATGCTTCACATGTTGCCAATTTGTTTTTGAGGGAAATCATCTGTCTTCACGGTGTGCCAAGAACAATTGTCTCTGATCGCAATGTCAAATTCATGAGCTACTTGTGGAAGACGTTAATGGCCAAGCTAGGTGTCAAGCTACTTTTCTCATCCGTGTCGCATCCTCAGACTGATGACGAAACCAAGGTCATCAACCGAAGCCTCTGGACTCTCCTACGCGTGTTGATCAAGAAGAACCTTAAGGATTGGGAGGAATGCATTCCCCACGCCGAGTTCGCCTACAATCGAGCCAAACACTCAGCAACCAAGATGAGCCCCTTCATGATCGTCTATGGCTTCGAGCCCCTCACCACCCTCGACATACTAGCACTCCCTCTCCACGAGCACACCAACATGGACATCGACAAGTGTGCACAAGCTATGAAGAAGCTTCATGAAGAAACAAGAGCTACTGTCGAGCAGCAAGTCTTTCACCAAGCATCGAGGCTCAACAAGGACAAGAAAGAGTTGATATTCGAAGAAGGCGACCTTGTATGGATACACTTGAGCAAGGAACATTTCCCCAAGGAGTGTGACTCCAAGCTCAAACCAAGAGGAGATGGTACCTTCAAGGTCATAAAGAGAATCAACAACAACGCCTACAACATCGACATCCCGACCTCCAAGTACTTTGTGAGCAATGCATTCAATGTCTAGGACCTTTCACCCTACCATGGAGATGTTCAAGATGTAAACCATGAAGAGTCGAGGACGACTCTTTCCCAAGGGAGGGAAATGATACGGCCAGTCCTACGGACGTCCATACATCTACACCACCAAGTCCCCCAAGTGTACCAATGACTCGCACTCATGCTAAACTCCTACAAGCTAAGGTAAACTCACTCCTCTCCTCGTGTGACTTTGATACATCCTTGGATGGCTTGCTACTTCATGCAACTACTCTCTGCATAATCAGCTATGAAGCCCCAACGCATTGCCAAGCCCCCACAGATGAAGTACAAGGAGCTGGATGAGAACAAGACGCTGCTGAGGCTGAAGCCCCTGAAGCACGGAGTATCCGGCCTCCAACCCTAGAGTCTCCGGCCTAGACTCCGGACCAGTCTCCGGACCCCTGCCTGGAGAGTTCGGTACACCCCCACGGAGTCTTCACTATAGAGCATCATCACCCCCGGAGTTTTCGTGCACCCAGGAGTCTTCGGCCCAGCTACCCCGGAGTCTTCGGCCTCTGCCCCCAAGACTCTGGGCAGGACTCCGGCCCCTTCCTGGAACTCTCTCTACGACCCCGGAGTCCACACTCCGCCACGGAGTCTCCGTCCACCCCGGGGTCTCCGTCCACCCTGGGGTCTCCAACCCTCACACCCTGGAGTCTCGGTGTAAGCGAGACATGCATGTTAAAAGCCTTTTGGGCCTTCGGCTCATGTAACCCCAAATCCATCCAGAATTTACCCTTTATTTCCTAAAGTACCCCTGAAGTAGTGGTTGGCCTATATATATCCCCCACCTCTATTGTAAATCCTAGGCTTAATATTTGAAATTAGTGGACACCCCTTGTGTATCTATCTAGTTCTTGCCTCATGCTCCTTGATAGAGGAGCACCAAATATCACCCACCTCGTTGGATTTTTCATCATGCCACCCTTGTTGTATAAGGCCTTGGCATCATAGTCCCTTTGCCAAGACGTCAAGATCTCACCGAGACTCCCTACTCGACGTGCCGGTTCGAGAGAGAGATCTTCGCCCGACGCCGATCCTAGGGATTGAGACGGACCGGTAGCTGCCAGAGTGAGATATTGGCTTGTATCGTGGTTTTGTGTGTATGTGTGTTTTTTCATCGTGTTCTTCGTGCGTGAGTTCTTGGTTTGCATCCCCTCCCTCTTTCCCCCACACTTTCTACTCGATTTCCACGGGGATTCGTGAAAGATCAGTCACCCCAAGGTTAGCCCTCAACAAATTAGCCTTAATTATGGGCCCTCTTGTCCACACCACTCTCCTCCATACCTAGCTTGTTAGCTCACTCTCCCATGCATTAAAATAACCATTCTTCTTGTTTAGTGAGCTAAAGCCTCCATACACTATCTGCTCCACTTTTCTTTCTCTCTTCACAACGTGTTAGATCAAGATCAAGCAGATCTACGTGACCCTCGAGCTCCAAAGGTGAGGATAAAATTCGGTGGCTTATGGTAATTGTGTTGCATGCATATATGTGATTTGTGTGCCTTGTGTGATGGCGGCGACCATCTGTTGCTCGCGAACATGTCATGTGTTGTGTTTGTTCTTGCAGGTACACGAGTGCCAAATTTATTGTTGAAATGTTGATTAATTTCTATTTCGTCAAATTTGGCACTCATATATGTCCAATATTTGGCAAAGGTCATGCCGAAATTTTCTAATAAATTTTCTTATATCTTGTAGGCATCGACTTACATATGTATCAAAGCCCATAAGGCTTCTTGTTGTTCGCGACGACGCATATGTATGAAAAGCGTGCCAGGGAAATAAGATGTCCATGTGCAAAATGCAAGAACAATGTTATGCACGTACCATTCAATGGAACTATTTTGACGCACTTCATTACAAATAATTTCATGCGTGGTTACACACGTTGGACACTTCACGGCGAGGAAGAGGAAGAGGAAAAGGAGTATGAGGCTATTAATTTCGAGGAGGACCATCCGAAAGAGGGAGGGATTGGAGGAGGGTATGAAGATGATGATGTACAGGAGATGTCCGAAGATGATCATGAAGAGGAAGAACACGAACAAGAAGAGGTGCAAGGTACCCAAGAGTCATCCTTATTGGCTGGCATGATGGGCCACCCTCATTATAAATAACTATTTCGAAAGAAGACCAATAGGGAAAGGTCTGCATCTAAAGAGATAGCAAAGCTGGTGTAACTAGAGCAAGATGCAAAAACTCCATTGTATGTCGGTTGCAATCTAGAGCAAACTCGTTTAGACGTCACGCTAAATCTTCTGGATCTTAAGGCAAAATACAAATGCAACGACACATTCTCGACCTAATTCATATCACAAAGAATGTGTCTGAGAGTTTGCTTGCTACACCGTTCAACATGCTAGACGAGATAAAATATGGACCTAAGGCAAGGAGAGATTTGATCTGGTTGAATATAAGGAAAGACCTTCACGAACTTATGAGAAGGAAAACACAGCCAAGGGCAAAAGAGTTAGCGCCGATACTTTCCCCGCCTCTTGCTTCACTTTAACTCCGAATGAGCTTGACCAAACATTCAGGTGCCTTGTTGGTATCAAAGTTAGTTCGGTTATTGTAGGATCATGAAAAGATATCTAGACGTCAAGAAACAAAGGTTCAGCAGGATGAAGTCTCATGACTGTCACATGATGCTAACACGGTTACTTCCAATTGCACTTAGAGTGGTAATGGTCAATCCCGTTTGTAATATTTTCGACGTCATCTCGAGAAAGTCGATCAACCTAAGGCGTCTCGAAAGGCTATGGTAAGAGATCATTATTGTAATTTGTGAGCTTGAGAACTACTTTCCTCCAGCATTGTTTGACGTTATGCTGCATCTCTTGCTCCATATTGTTGATTAGATCAAAGACTTGGGCCCCCTATTCTTGCTCTAAATGATGCCATTCGAAAGGATGAATTGGCACATCAAGCAATTCATCTGTAACAGGTCCCATCCAAATGGAAGCATCGTCCAGGGATATCTAACTAAGGAGTGTGTCTCATTCTGCAATAATTATATGAAAGTCTACACATCTCTTGGTCTGCCAGTTAATAAGCACTTTGGAAGGCTTCTAGGAGCAGGGCATTCCACTTTGATGACAGAATTGCATGTGGACATTGATAAACCAAGCCGACATAAAGATTTCGATAGAGCACACCTAGTACTGTTGCAACACTTAAGCGATGTTGCGAGTTTTCGATTGGAGCCAGAGCTAAACTAATGGACAAGAGCAAAATCACAAGGTATAAGAACAAGAACGCTGGAGATGAGAACAAGAACACGTGATCCTCCGGCTGACTAACGAAAAAACCCTCTATGCCCCTAGCTAAAAAAAAGCCTACCCGTCCCTTGCGAGATCCCGGCGGAGCTCGATACATGAAAAGTTGATTGGACTACTTAGACAATGAAGGGACATAATGGAAAATGAAAAGAGAAGCCTTTTTATTTGGCACAAATCTCGATGACAAAATGTGTGGGTTTGATAGGTTTTGTACCCATGTGTACAAGCACAAAATCCACTCTCTGTGAATAAAGATCATCTTTCTTCCATACTTGTGTTGATGATTAAAATTTCAAAATTTGAGCTTGGATGGAATGTTCTAAATCCTTTTCTTAAGTTTAAGTATATTTGTGTGGTTTGAATTTGAATTCAAGTTTGACTTAGGTCAACTTCCATTCTGAATTTATTCAAATTCTAATGCTTTAAATTTGAATGTGGTTTCTATTCCTAGTAACCATTTGGTTGCATTCAACCTCACTAGAACCAGATTCAAACATGTTGTCCAATTTTCATATATATCCTAATTAATATATGCATGTTATGCACAATATTAATTCACACGTCTACCCTTTCTATAATTTAAGTCCTTAGATCATTACAACTAACACACCTGATCAAAAGCAGCATCTATAGGGCGTGATCAAAAGCCATCGAAGTAGTTCAGCATGACATGTTTAGCATCACTAACTACAACTACATACTTACAAAGCTAACTTACACACAACTGAACAGAAGGCCACTATCTAGCCGTGGTCAGGGCAGGTGTACTGCCTGGCGCTGGAGGAGTTGGCCTTATAGATCGTCATCTTGACAACGAATGGGTGAAGCTTGAACTCTAGAACATCATCGCACTGTAGGTCATATTTGTAGACCAGCTCTGGCCAGTTCTTCCTCACCGCCACCTAGTCGGCGAACCAGTCCACATGCACGCATTCATCGCACCAGCGACAGGCTGACACCGGCATGACGTGGGGTAGTGGGATCCGAATCCAGTCCCGCAAGCCCTTTTGGAACGCCGCGGTATCAGCAACATGTGGAGGTCAGCCTCCTCTAGCTAGATGATGAACCAGCGAGGGATTTGGGCCCTAGGATGGTGTCCAAGCCTAGGCTGATGGCCATGCTTGTTGGCCGACGGGTGTGCCGCCTCCAGCCTATCGAGCACCATTGGCTTCACTGCCCGAGCCCAGCTGTTAACAAGGATCATGTCCTGATACTCCGGTGGAGGATGCAAATAACCCTATGTTATTACTAATGGTTTTCATATATGCTAACGTGGTGTTTATTTTTAGGAAAATACTACCTTGTAGATTCTGGTTATCCAAACCGAACGGGCTATCTTGCTCCGTTCAAGGGGAGTACGTACCATCTTCTGGAGTTTCATCTTTATCGTCACCGTGCACCTCAAGGGGAGTATGAGTTGTTCAACTTTTGCATTCATCACTTCACGGTGTCATCGAGCGAGCATTTAGGGTCCTCAAGCAAAAGTGGTGCATACTAAAATCCATGCCAAGTTTCCTGATTCGTACACGAAAGCATATCATCATTGCTTGCCTGGCATTGCCCAACCCCATCTGTCATTGCAAGTTAAGTGACAAAGAGTTTGATAAATATGATGCAAATGAGGACCATCTACCTCGAGTGGCATGTCAAGTAGCACAAAAACAACCCGATGATGTTCTAGAGGGGGAGAATGAGGATACGACGAACAAGATTCGTAGTAGGATAGTTGATGCTTGTGTTGCTGTGAGAGAGACATAGGATAGTTTACCTGGTGGAGAACATCATCACGTGAACCATATTTCATTTATGTGATCTATATCTCTTTTGTAAAAATCTTAGGACACACTTTCTATTTAGATTATCTATGTTTATGAAACATTTTAAATACAATTTAATTTTCATCGCAACATTATTATTTACATGTCAGTCCACGTACAATGGTGTATTATGGCCACTTACAATATAAAACAGTATATCATGGATTTGAGGTATTACAGACCAATTCATATCAAAACTACAATTTCACTTGGTCCAACCAAACAACTTCCTACTTTCCCACGGTTCTCTGCTCACAGTAGCTTTCCTACAGTTCACATCTCGTGGATTTTACATAAACCACGGTAGAACCAAACAGACCCTAAAAGCAATGCTCCAACAGATGCTGTAAAATAGCGCATAAAAAATAGTCCGTGTTAGCCAAAGTTGTATATTGATTTCACCCATGCGGACTGGAGTCGCCGCCCGTCGCCACGTGCGCTCTCTCCGTCCGCTCCTCGACGCATTCCGCACGAGCGCCGCCGCTCCACGTAGCCGCCGCCATGGAGAACCATCTCCTCCTCGCGTAGATCTTGTTCTCGATTCTGACAGGGTCGTGTCCATGGTAACCATGGGATGGTCCATGGCGAGCGGAGGGCGGACGCGGGATAATCACATCAGCAACCATCTGAAATGTGTGCGATCATCCGCCGCACCGAGCAGGGCAAGGTTAGGCGGATGGGGAGATGTTGTTGTGCTTCCTATCCCAATGTTCCTAGCATGTATGATTACGGGTGTCCATCCGATACCCGCTAACCTAACGGGTACCCGCCTTAAATGGGACGGCTCTAGTAAAGAAAAAAATCGGGCCCAGCTATGGCGGGTATGGGGATGCCAGACCCAAACCCGCAAACCCGTTGGACCCGTTATGACATGAGAACTTGGCCAACCTTCATTGTCTAGAGTCAAAATAATAGCCTCCCAACGTCCCACCGGACAAACCACCCCACGCGGCCCACCAATCTCGACCTCCCATCTCTCTCCCACTTCTCTCTGCGCCGCCGCCTCGTGCGCAGCTGCCGCCACCGTCTCGGAGGACATGGGAACGACGTGGGTACTCAACGGGTGGCGGGTACCTGTGGGTGGCGGGTATGGAGAAGATTTGGACATGACTATAGATTCAGGGCCTGTATGGGGGCGGACCCGGCCCCGAACCCGGCGGGTGACATGCGGATGATGGATGGTTGTTTCCGATGGGTTGGTTGGAACATACTGGTCAGCTTGTTTCCAATGGTTCCTGATGTGAGTAACCATCCCCATGGCAGGCCTCCTTCTTGATCGATCCCCTATTTTTTGTTCCATAGTCAGTATGCATGTTTTCCAGTACCGATGACTTGGTAATATTCAAGCTCAACGGGCCAAATCACGGGTCATCTCTTCTGAGAGTGATCTGTATGCCGAGTATCCTGCTGATGTGTATGCTGGTGGGTATCATTTTTGCAATTGAAGTTCTTTATCTAAAATTTTGTGTTTCATTTTCAGTCCATTTGTTTGGTCTTGTTTAATCTTCTTTTTATGCACATATGTGAAAAATGTGTTTTCGGTGTTGTATTTTAGCACACCCGGTGAAACGCTACTTTGTGCATGCTGTATTTTAGCACTTTTGGCACTAAAAGTGTATCCAACTGCCATAGAATGATTTTACAGTGCCAAAATACCGAGACTCCATTGGAGATGCTCTTAAGACTAGAGACTTAACGTTTGGAATGTAGACAATTGAATAAAGATTTCGGCTACGTTGTTTTTTTTTTTGAAACGAGGAAGATTTCGGCTACGTTATTGATATACTATTGTACTAGATGGCATAATGCATTAACCCATGGATGAAGCGTGCCGCCAACCTCCCTCGCAAGTGACATCAGTGCCGTTGGGAGTATACATCATCGGTCACACGCTTGCTCCTCGAAGCGAAGTTGCTGGGTTGACTCGGATAGAATAAAGTAGATTCATGCTGCCCAACATGAAAGTCGGTTATTTCTTGGTTTTCTGAAACAAACTACTCCCTAATTTATTTATTATTTGAGACGGAGGGAGTATTAAGTAGTTCTTCCTGCTACCTTGGATTGTCTCGTTTGGTCGTAATCTGTCGACAGCACTGGTAGTTCTTTTCCTTTAAAACTTAAGCCGAGATAGCAGTCTGTATCTGTATCTTTGTTCAAAAAAAAAGAGATAGTAGTCTGTATTATTAACTGGTTGACAGCTGCAGCTATCTAGCAATACGTGACCGCACTTAAATAGCATAGCACGGATGATCAGGAGATTCGAATAGTCGCGTGTCCGTGTGGTCTGTGGAAAAGTGGGTGCGGAGAAGCTTTTGATGCCCAAAAAAAAATCTGCAACGCGTAGTCACATACAGCGCGTGACAAAAGAATAAAAAGGTTCACACGATCGCTTCCCGTTTCGATACAGTTCATATAAATAAGGTTATGATTAAGCAGCGCACGATTCATATGATACAGCTCTGGGCAGAACACCAGAATTACATCCTTATAATAATAATATAATTTATTTATGAAAACAGACCACATAGTAGTATATAGCAATTAATAAGCAAAGGAATAATAACTCGATGATGACTCTTCAACTTGGTCGGTATGCCGTCCGCCTGACCTGATCTTCACTTGGCGACGGTTGCCTCGGCGGCCGGTGCGGCGGCGGCGGGCGCCTTGGCCTTGCCGTCGTCCTCCTTCCCGAAGGCGGAGACCGGGAAGGTCCTGCCGAGCCCCGTGGGGGTCTTGAAGGTGATCTTGGACTGGTCGTCCTTGTCGATGTACATGTCGCAGAGCGTGACCCAGATGAGCATCTCCTTGCTCTTGACCCCGGTCATGCGCTTCATCTTGCGGTCCTCGACGACGGCGGTGACCTCGGCGGCGTACGAGACCTGCCTCCCGATCTGCTTGAAGGTGTGCGTGAGCGCCTTCTTCTGGCGCAGCCACACGAAGCCCGTGGCGCGGTTGTAGCCCACCTCCTCGATGTCCGCCAGCGGGAGCAGGCCCAGCGGCATGTTTGTCTCCGCCAGCAGCTCCACCGCCTTCTCCGCGCACAGCGCCGCGCCGTGGTACACCTCCGCGCCCTCCCTGTTCTTCTCGATCGCCTGGGAACCCATCTCGGCGGGTTGATTAAATCTCCCGAAGTACTAGTAAACTCAGATTCAACTCTGGCGCAGACTGGACGTAAGCGCGGGTGCTGCTTTTGGGAGTCTTGGGAGGGGATCTGGTGGCTGTTGCTGTGGTGGGATTGGGGGGCGGGGGAGGGGAGGATTTTATAGGGGGGAGGCCGGATTGGTACTTGCCTCTCCGGGGATGGGTACCGTCAGCGAGCTGGGGAGGAAGACGGTTGGGAGAGGGGATTTAAGGCGAGGGTTTATTATGCGTGGGGGTTGCGGGTGGAGGTTGGGTCTTCGGCCACGCTGCGGTCTCCTCCTCTGGCTTCTCTTCGTTCTTCGACGCGGGCGGCAACGCTGCGTCGAATCGTGCAGGTTGCGCGGTCGCTTCCGGGCGTTTTATGACGATGGCGAGACTCCGTTGCGTTAACCGTGCCAGCCTATTGAAACGATTGACGGGTGACGGGGATGGGCTCGGCGTCACCAGCGGTACGAGATCAGGGAATCCAGCGGCAGTACGAGATTAGGGAGTTTGGTTCCAGTACTACCGTTCTCTTCTTCTTGAACTAAAAGTAAACTCTCGTCGGACGTACTACAATGGTCTACAGAGATGAGGGAGTTTGGTTCGAGTACTACCGTTCTCTTCTTCTCTTGAACTAAAAGTAAACTCTCCTGGAACGTACAATGGTCTCCTACAGACGCATATAGACGAAACCAATATAAACGCAGACACAAATATACTCTCTCCGCCGCGTTTTGTAGTGGTACTATGTGATTTGACTTTGGTCATTAATTTGGCAATTATACGTTAAAAATATCATAAAAAATAATTGTACAACGACTTCGAGATCCTCTTCGGCCACCTAGGGTATCCCGATGACTCCAAACCAACTTGATACAACTTAAGAGCAACGAAAAGAAGCAAACTAAACATCACACGAGCTCAATGGCTTATTGCGTAGCGTTCTAAGTATAGGGATTCGCGCATGAAAATAATATATTTTTCCTACGTCAAGAACTCTATTGCCAGGATCTATCTATTAGTACTGCAGTTACAGGAGGAGCCTTTCGCGAACTTATCCTTAAAGACCAAAAAGCATTGTCAAGGATCGGGAGAGCGTGGCTGATGTAGTCGTTCCAAAGTCGACCTTGGGGTCGTGTTGAAATCCTTCGGCTCCTACGGCTCCAACGACTCCTAATACCTCAAGTGTTGCACCTCCGAGGGAGTTACACACGTCTGGTGCTTGATGATGGCTTCCGATTCTCTGATCCAGCAGCAGTTGCAAAAGTAGAACTTCTGGATCCGAACCCCGCAGCGCGACGGCGCTCCGCGGTGAAGAAGTCTACTGCTCGCGCGATCCAGACTTGGGACCACGGTCACAGGAGAGAGAGAGTATCAACTGGAGGTCTCCCTAAAACAGAGAAAATCTTTTATTAATTATTGTTTATATAATTTATCAAAATACCTTACAATATATAGGGAAAAAACCCCACGTAGTTAATTGCCTTAGCCATGCGGGACTAAACAAAGGAGAGGGGAGGAGAGGAGTTGGTGAAAAAACATTTCATGATCTCTAGTGTTTTGTGTGTTAGATAACATACGATGGAGTATCTCATGTGCGCTAACACTACTAGAAAACAACTTATAGATAAACAAGATATTCAGTGGCGCATATATAAAACTATGCGCCACAGATATATATCAGTGGCGCACTAGAAAAAATGCGTCACAGAAGTTTGGCACTTTAGTGGCGCACGAAACCAATATGCGCCACAGAAGTCTATATTTCTGTGGCGCATATTTTCGTGTGCGCCATTGAAGTGTCAAACTTCGGTGGCGCATATAGACGTATGCGCCACAGAAGGTTGATGGGATCAAGCAGCAAAAAAAGGGAGAGAAACTTCTGTGTATGCGCCACAGAAAGTGATGTTTCTGTGGCGCATATGGTATGCGCCACAGAACAAGCATATAGGGGGAAAAACAGATCCCACCCCCCTCCCCTCCGCGGATCGCCTTTTCAGTTTTGTAAAAAATAAACAAAAATGATAGAAACTTAAAAAATAATTCCTTTAAGTTGTAGTTAGATTTTAGGGTATAGATCTAGACAAAATTGAAAAACATGAATTTCGATGTATTTTGCAAAAATAGGTCATGGCACGGTAAAACGGCTATAACTTTTGCATACGATGTCGGAAAAAAATCTTTAACCTATCAAAATGACCGTCTTGAAATTTTCTACTCGATTTCAATGGCTAAAAGCGTTGAAGATTTTGTAGATTCCCCAAATTCCAAAAGAGTAAAAAGTTATGGCAGACAGAAGATTTTTTCCTGCAAAAAAATAAAAAAAAGGGAGAAACTTCTGTGGCACATTTCCCCCATATGCGCCACAGAAGCCTTGGGCGGGATTCGCCCCTTCTCCTTATATTCCTCCACTTCTTCTCCTTCTTCTCCCCTTCTCCTCCACTTCTACTTCTCCCCTCCATACTTCTCCCTCCACTTCTCCTCCCCTCCATACTTCTCCCCTTCTCCTCCACTTCTCCCTCCACTATTCCTCCCCTCCATACTTCTCCCCTTCTCCTCCACTCTCCGGCGACATCCACCTCCGGCCATGGCTACCTCGGTGACATCCTCCACCTAGATGACCTCCTCCTCCGGCGACCTCCAACACCACCGGTGACCTCCTCCTCCTCGTCCACCACCACCATCTCCGGCGGCCTCCTCCAACCATCTCCGGCGAGCCCTTCCTCCACCTCCGGCGGCGGCCTCCTCCTCCTACTACTCTGACCACCTATGGCGGCCTCCTTCTCCTCCGGCCATCACATCTGATCCACCTCCGGTGACCCCCCACCTCCGGCCAGATCTGGCCCGTTTTTTTTTTGAAATTTGAAAAACACTTCTGTGGCGCATATTGGCCATATGCGCCACAGAAGTTTGAGATCTGGCCCGCCTTTTTTTTGAATTTTGGAAAAAACTTCTGTGGCGCATATTGCCCATATGCGCCACAGAAGATAGTTATCAGTGGCGACTAAGATATGCGCCACGGATAGTGAAAAAAGGTGCGCCACTGATAAGCTGTTTCCTAGTAGTGTAAGTGCTGCAGATAAGAAAACCTGTTGTTGGGGGGCTGGATAATCCGCCCCTATCAAGGGCCGGATAATCTGGCCTGACCCTTTTGGCCAAAGTTGGACGTGGTGTGAGTCTCCGTGTGGGGGCGGATAATCTATCGGATTATCCGGCCAGGGCCGGATAATCCGTCCCGCCCCAAGATGATGGCTTGTACGTCTCCCAGAGAGGGGGCAGACTTTCCTCCAGATTGTCTGGCCAAGGCTAATGTTTTTACCCGGGCCGGATAATCCGCCCCAAAAAGGGGGCTGGATAATCCGCCCCCCGGGAGAAGTTGCTAAGGGACCCACGGTGCGACCTTCTGCGTGGGGCGGAATATCCCTCGGATAATCCGAGGATGGGGCAAAGTTTTAGCCCCGGTCGGATAATCTGACCTTCACTTGGGCCGGATAATCCGGCCCCATACTTCACCAACGGCTCTGTTTGGACAGGGGTATAAAAGCCCCAATCACCCCTCCTGTCAGAGCTCTTGATTCATTCAAAAAAGTTCTGGTCTGTTGTAAAAGTTCTCATTTAAGGTCTCCTACTTCAACCACCTGAAGGCTTCGATATTTGGGGGAATTAAAGGAGGAGACTCCACTCATAGACATCACGAATCAAGCGCTTCACTTCCTCTCCATTCACTTGGAGATTTCTCGATCTGTATTCTTGTTAATATCTAGATCTAGTATTTGAATATTGATAACATTTGTTCTTGTGGCAGCTTGTTGTCATTACGGGAGCCTCTAATTTGGTTGTGGAGTTGTGCCCCGCTAGTTGTGTAAAGGCATCGGTTCCCGCCTCGAAGGGTACTGATGACTCAAGATATCTCGAGCCCGTTGGGAACCCCAAGAGAAAGGTATGATGAGCACAGCAACAAGTTTCCCTCAGTTATGAAACCAAGGTTATCGAACTAGTAGGAGCAAGGAAACAACTCCAAGGTGTTGCTAGCAACTTGGAATCCTGCACAACACAACCACAGAACTTTGCCCCAACTTACAGTGAGGTTGTCAATCTCACCGGTTTTGCTGAAAACAAAGGATTAAACGTATAGTGTGGAAGATGGTAATTGCTTGCAGAAACTAAATAGTAAACAATAAACAGTAGATGGTATATCAATGGTAAAAGAATGGACTAGGGTCCATAGTTCACTAGAGGTGATTCTCCTTAAGATAACTAGCATGTTGGGTGAACAAATTACAGCGGGGCAATTGACAGATTTGAGAAAGCATACAATGCATATACTAGACATCTTGACTCCTATGAGATTTGATTGGGCATTACAACATTATACATAGACCATAATCCAACTGCATCTATGACTAATAATCCACCTTCAGGTTATCATCCGAACCCCTTCCAGTATTAAGTTGCAAGCAACAGATAATTGCATTAAGCAAAGTGTGTAAAGTAAACAATACGATTGCCCCATGGACAAAGGATTGTTGTTTTCTCCCTAGTAGCAACAACACATCTACAATCTTAGAGATTCTTGTCACTTCCCCAGATTACTAGAGGCATGAACCCACTATCGAGCATAAATACTCCTTCTTGGAGTTGCAAGCATCTACTTGGCCAAGATAGTTACTAACAACGGAGAGCATGTAAGATCACAAATAACATAGACATGATAGAATCAATAATCAATCTGAGATAGCATCTCAATATCCATCAGATCCCTGCAAACACAACATGTAAGGTTACAAATAGATGATCTTGATCATGAATGGAGCTCACAAGATCTAAAATGATAGCACAAAGGAGGAGAACCAACCATCTAGATACTACATAGACCCATAGTCCAAGAATGAACTACTCACGCATCACACCGGAGGTAGGCATCGTGATGAAGAAGGCCTCCAGGGTGATCTCTCCCCTCCGGCAGGGTGCCGGGAAGGGCTTCGGATCCCCCTGATCTAGGGATGGAGATGGCGGCGGCTACAAACTCTTTCGTGGATTTTTGATTTGGTCTTTGATCGGGTACTTAGGGTTTTGTCCCGGGAGGCTTTTATAGGCGAATGGCAAGGTCGGTGGAGTACCAGGGGGCCCACACCCCCTGGTGGCACCCCCCAGGCCGCGCCGCCACCAGGTGTGGATGCCCTAGTGCGCCACTTTGTCTCCCCTCTGGACTCCGTGTTGCTTCGGGTAAAATATTGACTTTGGCTTTTGTCCCGTCCAATTCTGAGAATATTTCCTTACTAGCTTTTCTGAAACCAAAAATAGCAGAAAACCGACAACTGGAACTGTGGAATCTTGTTAGTAGGTTAGTTCTAGAAAATTTATAAAAATACCCCAAAGTGTGAACAAAACATAAGAAAGTAGATATAAAACAAGCATGGAACACCAAAAATTATAGATACGTTTACGACGTATTAGGTACCAATAGCGGAAAGGTGGATCAGGCCTTTGGTGGCTAGATCCATCGGAGAACAGGGTGAGGCCTATTGTGGCGTGGTGGTCGTAGTACTGCCCACCCCTCCAACGCAGATGTACTTCCCTTAACAAGGAAGGAACTGCGGTAAAACAAATCATGTGTCTCCGCGTGGTCCACTACGGTTTCCTCGTTCCTCACTCTTACTCGCCTTTACTCGCTAGTAGTTAGGTTTGCATATAGGGAAATTCTTAGTAATTGCATAGCGAATTTACCTTTTGTGTCAAGCCTAAAATTGAAAAAGCATTAAAATTTGAATTAGCACCTATTCACCCCCTCTAGGTACCCATATGATCCATTTCAATTGGTATCAGAGTCTCGACTCTTTATTCAGGCTTAATAGCCTAAGAGAAGTATGGGTACTAAGGAAAATGGGAGTGAGGCTGTGGATAAGGTCACAATGGATCACCTCAAGATGTTGGAAACAACCTTGTTGAAATCCTTTGATACCAAAATGGAAGAGATGCAACAAATGATTGCTCGTCTACCTCATCTACAGCCCCACCTCCATCTTCCTTTGAGGCCACCACTCCTCTATCTAAGGATAAGGCTCATGCCGACCCCAAGGAAGATGAGGTGGTGGGTGAGAAAAATAATGGCTCCTCTTCCAAGAAGGGAAGTGGTAAGGAGGATTATAGTGAGGTATATCACCTATATTCTCCCGACCCACCTATCCCTCACCCTCATATAAACAATAGGGATGATCCACCTAAACTTATTGCATCTCCATTTAATAAATGGCAATTCTTAATGAAATCTCATGTGTGCAGTTTGTTGATTGAGCTTTGGAGGATCATTGAAGATGGCCTTCATATTGGAGACTCCACTAACTTGACAAGAAGAGAAATTGTGGATAGCCAACTAAATGCAACGTCTCTTCACATGATTCAGCTTGGTGTGGGTCTCAAGGACATGCCACATATTGATCACTTTAACACCACAAGACAAGCTTGGGATGCTCTCACCGACTTGTTCATCGGCAATGAAAGCATGATAAGAAATAGGTACGATGCTTTAAGCAATGAAGCTGAAGGATTCTATATGTTGGATGGTGAGGACCATGAAGACATGTATAGAAGGCTCGGGAGCATTGCTACAACGTTTAGAAAGCATGGAGTCACTCACGTTGATGATGCTTGGATCAAAATAAAATATGTGAGTGCCCTCATGCCATTTGAGCCAACGGACTTGAAGAGTTTGCAAGGTAGACACAACTACCACCAAATGTCTTCCAATGAAGTCATGCAAGAAATGGAGGCTTTCAAGGTAGTAGCTAAGAACGCCGAAGATGCTCGCTCTCGGGAAATTGGGATGCAAAAAGGAGTTAAATGTTGCTCTAAATGCCAATGTTATTGAACAAGATGAGGATCATAGAGGGTACGATGTGGTCTCCATGAGCTATCCTGAGGAGTTCAAGCATGCTCATGGTGAGTACATGGCCTTCTAGGCAAAGAACTTTTGGAGGGACCCAACTAAGGCTAAATCTGAACTTGAGCGCAAGAATTGGTCAAGTGGGCAAAAGGAGAATGGCCCAAAACTGAGAACTTGCTACAATTGTGGAGACCGGTTGCACTATGTGTCTGAGTGTCTCTATCAAAGTAGAGAATACAATGGGGGCAGGCTCATCCTCAAAGAAAATTCTAAGGCACCTCGAAAGAAGCCATTTGTCAAGAAAAATGGTCCTTACAAGAAACAACCTAAGATTTTCTTGGTGGCACAAGAGGAATATTCATCCGCAAGTGAAGATGAAGAGGATGAAGATAGCTCTCGAGAGGTGGCTGCTATAGTCACCACATCTAGCCCCACATCACTCTTCGACTCTCCCAACAAAAATGTCATCAACAAAAACGTCACTTGCCTTATGGCAAGAGGGTCCGAGGTATCATCTTCTATTTCCTCATTTCCTAATACTACTATGAATGTTGATATGGATGATCATACAAGTCTTAGGATAAAATAAGAAGTTATTGCTTTGGACAATTTTTTTCACTAACTTGCAATGTGAGCACAAACTTCATTTTGATGCTCTTATGAGTTAACTTGCTCACTTCGAAGAACTCCTCGAAGAGAAGGGGAGAATTGAAAGAGAAGATGCCTTGGAGATAGCCTCTTTGAAGAACGCTCTATAAGAAGAAGAGGAAGCTCGAGTCTCTTTAGAGGAGAAACTTGAGTCAATTGAGGAGTCCCATGAATAGGTTGTTTCCTAGCTCATAAAGGAACGTGAAAATGCTCTTGCTAAGGTAAAGAAACTAAAGAAGGATAAGATTGACTTTGGGGTTGCTCATGCTAGACTCTTAGAGAAGTTAGAGAAACTTGACATTGCCTACAAGGCATTGGAGAGTGAACACTCTACTCTAAATGAGTCTCGTGATCAGCTCCAAACTCAATTGGACAAGTATGATATGCCTAGCACCTCCACACCATCGTGTGGACATGAACATATTATTGAAGAAAATGCTAGATTGAAAGAAGAACTTGTCAAGAGATCTCAACCCAAGGGTAAGGAAGTCCTAGATGATATTCTTAGCAAGCAATGGACAAACAATGGAAAAGAGGGTCTTGGCTATGTTCCCAAGACAAACAAGAAGAATAATAATAAGAAGAAGAGCAAAACTGCTCAAACAAAGACAAGCACCATAACTAATGACAAGACTAACTATGTTGGTTTTGCAAGGGCTAATAATCCTAATTATGAAATATTTTGTGATTACTATGGTAATGTCTATGCTAGCTATGTTGGTCCATTTGATAGTTACATTTCTTGGTCTATTTGGGTTCCCAAGACCCTTGTTTGTAACATGAGAGGACCCATTGAAAAATGGGTACCTAAAACCAAGAAGTAACTTTCTTGCAGGGTTATGCTTCTGGTGAGTCCAAATGGGTGCTCGATAGCGGGTGCACTAGTCATATGACCGGAAGCAAGGAGATCATCTCGGAGATGCGGAAAAACCATGATCACATAACCGTCTCCTATGGTGACAAGTCAAAATCTGAGGTATTGGGTCTCGGCAAGGTTGTGGTTGCTCACGATATCTCTCTCATGGATGTCATGCTTGTTGAGACCCTCAGTTACAACTTACTTTATGTTCGTGCCCTTGGTAATATGGGCTTTGTAGTTTTCATTGATGGTGATTTGGTGGTACTCTTGTGGAGCAAGTCTCTAAAGGTCGCTTTCATTGGATACATCGAAAATGACCTGTATGTGGTGGACTTTTCGGGGAAAACCACTACAGGTCCGATGTGTCTTTTTGGAATGACCGACGTGGGCTGGCTATGGCATCGCCGACTAGCCCATGTCAATATGAGAACTTTGCAAAGTCTTCACAAGGGTGGCCACATTCTTGGACTAAAATAAAATGTTTCCTTTGCTGAAGATCGTGTTTGCAGGGCTTGCGTTGAAGGGAAAATGCATGACTCTCCCCATCGATGGAAGACCATTATTTCATCAAAGAGGATTTTGGAGGTCCTTCATGTGGACCTCTTTAGTCCTCCATCTCATGCAAGCCTTGGTGGGACGAAATATTGCCTCGTAATTGTTGATGATTATTCAAGGTATACTTGGGTCTATTTCTTCAAGTTGAAGAGCGAGACTCAACAAACGGTCATCGATTTTGCCAACGAGGTTCAACGTCAAGACAATGTCCCTATTTTGGCAATTAGAAGCAATAACGGGTCCGAATTCAAGAACTACACTCTGAATGAATTCCTAAGTGAAGAGGGGATAAGACACCAATATTCCGCTGTGTACACCCCTCAATATAATGGTGTAGCCGAGAGGAAGAACCGGACGTTAATGGATATGTCAAGATCTATGTTGGCTGAATTCAAGTCACCATATAACTTTTGGGCTGAAGCAATTTCTATCACATGCCACTCATCCAACCGGCTCTACCTCTGCAAAATCTTGGACAAGACACCTTATTAAATACTTACCAGTAACAAGCCAAACATCTCCTACTTCCAGGTATTTGGTTGTAAGTGTTTCTTTCTCGTCAAAGGAGTTCGTCTATCTAAATTCGAGTCTAAGGCTTTAGAAGGTATTTTTGTTGGTTATGGTGCCGAATCCCACACTTATAAGAGTCTACAATAAGCTCTCCAAAACTATTGTAGAATCTTGTAGTGTGGTGTTGATACATTGCAAATGTATCTATAATTTTTGATGTTCCATGCTTGGTTTCATCTACTTTCTTATGTTTTGTCCATACTTTGGAGTACTTTTCATAAGATTTCTTGGACTAACCTATTAACAAGATGCCACAGTGCCAGTTGCCTGTTTTCTACTGTTTTTGGTTCCAGAAAGTCAGAAAATGAATATTCTCGGAATTGGACGGGACAAAAGCCAAAGTCAATATTTCACCGGGGGGAACACGGAGCCAGAAGACGAGACGGAGAAGGGCCAGGGGCCAGCGACACCATAGGGTGGCGCAGGTCCCCCTTGGTCGCGCCACCAGGTGGTGTGGGCCCCTCCGGCCTCCACCGACCTTGCCCTTTTGCCTATATATTCCTCCCGAGGCAAAAACCCTAGATAGTCAAGCCTCTAGCCACGAAAAGTTCCACAGCGCCGCCGCCATCGAAGGGGAGATTCAGGGGATAGAAAGTCTCTATTCCGGCACCCTGCCGGGACGGGGAAGTGCCCCCAGAGCCATCTCCATCGATCTCCACCACCATCTCCATCGCCATTGCTGATTCCCATGATGAGGAGGGAGTAGTTCTCTCTCGAGGCTAAGGGTTCTACCAGTAGCTATGTGTTCATATCTCTCTCTATGCATGATCTTATTGAGATCATGAGCTTGTAATCTATAGATCTACCTTGATACTCAAGTGCTTTAATAGATCTCTGCTCTCCCCATGTGTGTGAAAGTGACAGCGTGCACACCATGGTGGCACTTAGGCTAGAGATTACAAATACTTGCTATGAGTTATATTTGGAGTTGGATGTCTTTATGAAATTGTGGTGTTTGTTTGAACCATCTAGTACTCAAGGTGACAGTGTGGGGTTTTCTAGATGGGAAAGACTTACTTTGAGGTGTGATGTTATAGCCCTACCATAGATTAGAGTGTCCAACCGGAGAGTAGTTCAGCGTAGTATCATGAAGATGATATATTTATATGAGAGTGTTCACTAGTGAAAGTATGATCCCTAGGACTTGTTTCTAAGCACTGAAACACCGTTTGCAATTAGATCTGTTACATGTTTGCTTGCTTCCATCTTTATTTCAGTTTGCCTTTAGTATTTTCCACGCCATCAAGCTATTTTCTAGCACCGTTACCACTTATAATTATCTATACCACTTGTATTTCACTATCTCTTCACCGAACTAGTGCACCTATACACCTGGCAAGTGTATTGGGTGTGTTGGGGACACAAGAGACTTCTTGTATCTTGATTGCAGGGTTGCTTGAGAGGGAATACCTTTGACCACTTCCTCCCTGAGTTCGATAAACCTTGGGTGATCCACTTAAGGGAAAACTTGCTACTGTTCTACAAACCTCTGCACTTGGAGGCCCAACAACTGTCTACAAGAATAGAAGTGCGTAGACATCAAACTATTTTCTAGCACTGTTGCCGGGGAGGTAAGGTAAAAGGTATTCACACCAGAGGATTAAAGAAGAAGAACCTTCCATGGCAAACACCTATTTTCTGGCGCCGTTGCCGGGGAGGTAAGGTAAAAGGTACTCACATCCTCCGGTGTGAGTGCTCGAAGTTATTTCCTTTAGATTCTGCAATTTTGTCTTTTTGTTTCTTGATTTCACTAGTTAGGCTTAATGGAAAACAACAACAAAATTAGAGAGCTTTATAGTATTTATCTTGAGTTAGGACATGAAGTGTTTGAAGAGAAAATTAAAAAACCTATGGAACTTTATTTGCATGCTAATAGCAATGTTGTTAGTATGAATTCTTTGGACACCATTATTGCTAATGTTATGGAAAAGTCTAAGCTTGGGGAAGCTGGTTTTGATGAGGATGATATTTTTAGTCCCCCAAGCATGGAGGAGAAAATTTACTTTGATGATACTATACCTCCATTATATGATGATTATAATGATGAGTATGATATTTTCAGTCCACCTACTATTGAGGAGGAAATTAATGATTACAATATGCCTCCTATATTTGATAATTATGGTGATGAGAATAATAATGATAGCTATTTTGTTGAATTTGCTCCCACTGTGATTAATAAGAATGACTATGCTTATAGGGAGAGTAATAATTCTTTTATGCATGTGGCTCATGATAAGAATGTTTTATGTGATAGTTATATTGTTAATTTTATTCATGATGCTACCGAAAGTTATTATGAGAGAGGAAAACATGGTTTTATGTATCTCAACAATATTAAGTTTCCCCTCTTTATGTTGAAAGTCTTGAAGTTGCACTTGTTTTTCTTTCCTATGCTTGTTGCTTTGTGCTTTCATGACTTGTTTATTTACAAGATTCCTATGCATAGGAAGTGGGTTAGACTTAAATGTTCTTTGAATTTGCTTCTTGATGCTCTCTTTTACTTCAATTCATATTTCTCATGCGAGGATCTTCCCAAACTATCATGCCTAACTTAAAGGCGTTAAAGAAAAGTACTTATTGGGAGATAACCCAAAAGATTTTAGATGATTCCTGGAAGTTATTACTTCTATAAACCGCTCCTTATCCTTTTTATTTGCTTTTTGTGCCAAGAGTAACCTCTAATGAGAGAGAAGTAATGATTGGGAAAGTTGCTGTCCCAAAACAAATTGATGTTCTTCACCGTAAAAATTCGTGTACAATATCTGTACGTCGTTTTGAGGCGTGAATTTTTTTGCTTCTTCCCCAGGTTGTTATCTAACTTTCATTAGGTCAACACTTTTCGATTTGAGCAACAAAAGATCTTCGAAAAAAAAATTCTTTACCTGCTGGTCTGTTTTGACAGATTTCTGCCATTATTTGCATTTGCTTCTTGTTGGTTCCTTTTTGAGTTCTTTTGGGGAATTGAGCTTTTTGAGGAAAGTTGAACAGTAGCTTGTGTTTTTTTGGAAGTTTTATTGGTGTTGAAACTGAACCCAAAGACTTATTATCTTGAATGCACTAATGTTGCTAATAAAGATTGTGTGAAGTTTTGTATGAAAGAAAATTCAGGTGTATGGAGAGAATGATGTAATGAGATGAAGAATGGACTAAAGCTCAAGCTTGGGGATGCTACTGCGTGTCACCCCATGAAATATCCAAGAAGTACAAGCGTCAAATCTTGGGGATGCCCAAGGCATCCCCTTCTTCATCAATAAAAATCCCAGGTTTCTTCCAAACGCTTCATTTTTATTGTTTTATGCACAGTTGTGTTGTTCTTGGAGCGTCTTCTTTTTCGTTTTTGTTTTTGGTTTTTCGTTTGCTTGGTTTGCTTAGTTTGCTGAGTAAATTGGTTGGACCCTCTCTTTCATATATTGATTTTTCAAATAGTTTGGTTTTTATTGGAAAAGAGTAGGAAAGTTCATGCTTAAGTGGTAAAGAGAGCTTGTTTTTTATTGTGGCCTATGCTTTGTCATGCCATGCTTGATATTGTTTTGGCTTTATGCTTAGTATTCTTTGCTGTAGCATGACTTGTTATAAACAATTGAGATTGCTTAATGTGCCTTGTATGAATCATCCGTTGTTTTAGCATATTAAAGCATAGTATAGTGGTATTCTCCTTTAATGCTTTATTTGGGTTGACTTGGCGCATGCTCACACCATATTATGACTATCTCAAATCACCATAGCCTTTATGATCCTTTAGTTTTGAACTTATAGTATCACTTTATGCTTTGATCAATGATGTTTTGTTGCTCTGCATGATTATGGCCATTATTGCTCTCTCAGTTTGTTGCTCCCAGTCTTTTGCTAGCCTCCACAACCAAGTGTGAGTTCCATTCATGCATCCAACTCCCTAAACCAAGTTATTCCAAAGAGTCCACCATACCTACCTACTAGTTTATGCTATTCCAAGTATATTCATGCTTTTGTTTACCTTCCGAATTAAACTTGTTATGAGAAAACTAGTGATTAAAGCTCTCACAAACTTGATGGCACACTTTACTTTTCTTGCCCTTAATAAACTTGAACCATTGTGTCGTCTATGTTGTATATGCTTGCACTTATTTGTTGAGAATTAGCAGAACCATGCTGTCATGGGGAACGCTTTCAACATTGCACTTGGTACTTGTACATAGTTGATATCATGCTCTTTTGTATATGGATGTCGTCGGTGTGAAATGAAAGGGGAGCTTGTAAGTCCATGGAGTTATGTACATGTGTTAGAGAAACGCCTGGGCCGCTGGTCTAATCCACGCGGACATGGTGGAAACCTGCAGCGTAACCATAATGAGCTGTCTATGAAGCATTCTTCTTATAAAAAATGAGTCCTATATTGAGAAAAAAAGAGAAAAGAAAAAAGAGATTATGAAAAGAGGAAAGAGGGAAAAAAGCACCATATTCCCATGGTAAATATGAAGATTGTTGAGATGCTCTTTGTCTTGCTTGCCTTGTCATTTTGATATGGGGATTCTTCCGTATCATCGGGTAAGGGGTACCCCGTTGGCGGTTCTCTATGATACACATGTACTTACGATGACAAGAACTTACCGGTGACTAAACTTGTGTAGCATGAGGAGCAACCCTCGTATTCAAGGGACATGAGATTTCTAACTTATACTTCGTCAAGCATGTACACCGTAGTTTGTTCTCTTTAACCTTAATCACCTTCAAGATGCTTATGATAGGGGCAATGAGAGCTGAAAGCTATAAGTACCATAATTTTTGGAAGCTCTTTATGAAACTTGAATCCCTACTTCCTTCTATGAAGGCCTTTCTTCCACTCATATATTGAGTCTCCACCTTCTACCTTTATGCACCTACTTTGAGAGCATAGTGGCCATTCTTAGTTCTATGTGCATTGTCCCAAGACTTGTTGATTGATGCATACCTTGATATTTCTTGTTTTAAACTATTTGTATCTAGTCACTCTTATGAACTTTGAAGGTGTCCTATGCATTTATATTTGCTACTCTATGAGGGACAAGCTGAATACTATTAAGCTATGTTTTCTTTATGTGAAACAAACAAATGTCTTGCAAAGCATTGTTATTCATGAATCTTTTGTTTGTGCCTTTTCTTGTTGCAACATAGTTGCTTTGTCTTATTTCTAGAACTTTGTCTTTCATGTTATGATTGAAGTACTATGATCCCAGCTTTCATGTTTTACAAATACTATGATCAAGTTTATGATGGTGCATGTCACCTAAAAAAGTATTCTTTCTTTTTATCACTTACCTACTCGAGGACGAGCATGAGTTAAGCTTTGGGATGTTGATACATTGCAAATGTATCTATAATTTTTGATGTTCCATGCTTGGTTTTATCTACTTTCTTATGTTTTGTCCACACTTTGGAGTACTTTTCATATGATTTCTTGGACTAACCTATTAACAAGATGCCACAGTGCCAGTTGCCTGTTTTCTGCTGTTTTTGGTTCAGAAAGTCAGAAAATGAATATTCTCGGAATTGGACGGGACAAAAGCCAAAGTCAATATTTCACCGGGGGGAACACGGAGCCAGAAGACGAGACGGAGAGGGGCCAGGGGTTAGCCACACCATAGGGCGGCGCGGGTCCCCCTTGGCCGCGCCACCAGGTGGTGTGGGCCCCTCCGGCCTCCACCGACCTTGCCCTTTCGCCTATATATTCCCCCCGAGGTAAAAACCCTAGACAGTCAAGCTTCCAGCCACGAAAAGTTCCGCAACGCCACCGCCAGCGAAGGGGAGATTCAGGGGACAGAAAGTCTCTGTTCCGGTACCCTGCTGGGACGGGGAAGTGCCCCCGGAGCCATCTCCACCGATCTCCACCACCATCTCCATCGCCATTGCTGATTCCCATGATGGGGAGGGAGTAGTTCTCTCTCGAGGCTAAGGGTTCTACAACTAGCTATGTGTTCATATCTCTCTATGCATGATCTTATTGAGATCATGAGCTTGTAATCTATAGATCTACCTTGCTACTCAAGTGCTTTAATAGATCTCTGCTCTCCCCATGTGTGTGAAAGTGACAGTGTGCTCACCATGGTGGCACTTAGACTAGAGATTACAAATACTTGCTATGAGTTATATTTGGAGTTGGATGTCTTTATGAAATTGTGGTGTTTGTTTGAACCATCTAATACTCAAGGTGACAGTGTGGGGTTTTCTAGATGGGACAGGCTTACTTTGAGGTGTGCTGTTATAGCCCTACCATAGATTAGAGTGTCCAACCGGAGAGTAGTTCAGCGTAGTATCATGAAGATGATATATTTATATGAGAGTGTTCACTAGTGAATGTATGATCCCTAGGCCTTGTTTCTAAGCACTGAAACACCGTTTGCAAATAGATTTGTTACATGTTTGCTTGCTTCCATCTTTATTTCAGTTTGCCTTTAGTCTTTTCCACGCCATCAAGCTATTTTCTAGCACCGTTACCACTTATAATTATCTATACCACTTGTATTTCACTATCTCTTCGCCGAACTAGTGCACCTATACACCTGACAAGTGTATTGGGTGTGTTGGGGACACACGAGACTTCTTGTATATTGATTGCAGGGTTGCTTGAGAGGGAATACCTTTGACCACGTCCTCCCTGAGTTCGATAAACCTTGGGCGATCCACTTAAGGGAAAACTTGCTACTGTTCTACAAACCTCTGCACTTGGAGGCCTAACAACTATCTACAAGAATAGAAGTGCATAGACATCAGGTGTTCGAGGAAAATGATGGCCCCCATGCTTGGCAAGTTGATGTTTGTGATGCAGATGTTAAAATACCCCAAGATGCCATAAGAAGGATGGGCGTGGGATTTTTCGGGCCCATGGAGGAACCCCTTGTGGCGGACCGGGAAGGACAATGCTCTACCCAAGTAGAGCCCTCATCGAAACAAGCTCAACATGCTCCAATAGATGGAGAAACTTCTACACCAACACCTCCAACTGCTGAAGATCACCCTTCACCTGCTCCAGGAAGCTCTAGACCGGATTATTCGGTGGACACCGGATTATCTGGTCAATCTACCTCTACTGCCAGGCCTGAACATGCAAACGAAGAAACTGATGCAACTCCCAGGCCGGATTTTTCGGGTGACACCGGATTATCCGTCCCCTCTCCAATTCGGGCCAAAAACTTACAAGACAGTGAAGATGGACCAAATACTCCTAGGCCGGATTATCTAGCCACTCCCTCGGCCGGATTATCTGGCCCTGAAACTTCAGAACAGTAGCAGCCTCCTATTATGGCTACTGATCAACATCAAGGGCAAGATTCATCATCTCCAATTCCTACTGATCAAGCTATAGATCAAGGCCAAGCTAGTAATTCCAACAAAGACTCAAATGATGAAGATGTTCCTCCAAGAAACACAAGTTGATTGAACTTTGTCGCAAAGCTCGTGCAGAAAGGAATCTCGAATTGAGAGGTCACACTCTTGATAAAGTTGTAGGTGATCTCTGACGGAGGGTGTCCACAAGAAGGGAACTAGCAAGCTTCGGTGAGCACCAAGCTCACATATCCATGGTGGAACCCAAGAAAGTGTTTGAAGGTCTTGAAGATCCGGACTGGGTTGCTGCTATGCATGAAGAGTTAAATAATTTTGAGCGCAACAAGGTCTAGAAATTAGTAGAGAAGCCCAAGGATTGCCACAATGTTATCGGCACAAAGTGGATTTTCAAGAATAAGCAAGATGAGAATGTCATTGTTCTAAGGAACAAGGCAAGACTCGTGGCATAAGGCTATTCACAAGTTGAAGGCATCGACTTCGGCGAGACTTATGCTCCAGTGGCTCGTCTTGAGTCCATCCGTATCCTTCTTGCTTATGTAACTCATAATAATTTTAAATTACAGCAAATGGACGTTAAGAGTGCTTTTCTTAATGGTCCTCGACATGAGTTGGTATATGTAAAGCAACCCTTGGGATTTGAGGATCCTAACTTTCTGAACCATGTCTACAAACTCGATAAGGCACGTACTCTATGGCCTTAAACAAGCCCCATGTGCATGGTATGAGCACCTTAAAGAGCTTTTGCTAGACCGTGGTTTCGAAGTTGGGAAAATCGATCCCACTCTTTTTACTAAGAAGGTTAAGGGGGCGCTCTTTGTATACCAACTATATGTAGATGATATCATCTTTGGCTCTACTAATAAAGTTTTTAATGATGAATTTTCAAAGCTTATGACTGACAGGTTTGAGATGTCTATGATGGGGGAATTACGGTTCTTTCTCGGATTTGAGATCAAGCACGTATGACTATATATGGAACACATGCCTATGATTATTTAGTACTTGGATGCTTTACCTTATTTATCTGTAAATGCCCTATGCCTTGTTTATTACATGAATTGTCTTGTCCATGCAATGCCCGTCCATCCATCCCTATGCCTACCGCGCTTTAATCCTACTGTTTACTGCAATTTTTATTACTATCTTTATTTTAATACTACTATTACTTTGTTATTGCTACTACAAAACTGTTGCTACTAATAAACTACTGCGAGCAAGATTGTTTCCAGGTGCAGCTGAATTGACAACTCAGTTGTTAAGGCTTATAAATATTCTTTGGCTCCCCTTGTGTTGAATCAATAAATTGGGTTTACTTCCCTCAAAGACTGTTGCGATCCCCTATACTTGTGGGTCATCAGATAACAATACCATGGAGTATCTCATGTGTGCTAAGTGTTGCAGATAAGAATACCTGTTGTTGGGGGGTCGGATAATCTGCCCCTATCAAGGGCCGGATAATCTGGCCTGACCCTTTTAGCCAAAGTTGGACACGGTGTGAGTCTCTGTGTGGGGGCGGATAATCTATCGGATTATCCGTCCAGGGCCAGAGAATTTGCATGGGCCAGATAATCCGCGCCTACAGGGCTGGATAATCTGCCTTGCCCCAAGACGATATTGAGATTTGGAATCATTTTATTCGGGACCATGTTGCTCATGGTGATATTGATCTATCTTTTGTGAGCACGAAGAATCAACTTGCTAATATTTTCACGAAGCCACTTGATGAAGCAAGGTTTTGTTACTTGAGGAATGAGCTAAATATCGTTGATTCAAGGAGTTTGTCTTGATTACCCATGCACACACTCTTATATCTCCTCCTTATTTGGTTTAGGTGTGGGCATGGATATAGGGGGAGTGTGGTCCTAATTAATTGGGCTAACCCTCCCCCATAATGCCAAAAGCAAGTAAAATCATTTCTCTTAATATCATTTTGTGATATGTGAGTTTATTGATGAGTATTGGTCATGAACCCAAGATATATCTTCGCGGTGTCATACCGTGCATTCTAACAAGGTGGCCTCGGCCACCGCCCTCTTCCTTGAGAAGAGTTGGTTCTATGTGGATCTTCGTGGTTTTTCTTGCTCATCTTATGTTTTTATGGAAACCACACTCAATGTTGGATTTTATTTGATTTGGATCTTGCAATCTTGGGTGTGTAGTACCATCTTAGTTTGGTTGTCTAATCCCAAGCCTTTTCCTATCCCTAAGCCATCTTTTCTTGTACCCAAGTCCATTTTTTATCTTGTGGGGGTTTTGTTTGGTGGTGTGCGGGCATGAATCTCTCTGTAACAGAACTTCAGAAAACATGCCAGATTATCCACCCCAAGTGGAGGCCAGATAATCCGGCCTTGGTGGCTTTTGTCCTATAAGGGCTGAGCATCGGGGGGGGGGGGCTCAAACAGAGCAGTTCTTCTCCCCCGACCCCACTCTCTCTCCCAAGCCGCGGCCTGCCTCCCTAACCCTCTCCAGAGCCTTTCTGGCTACCGGATTCTTCCCCACACATCCGGGTACCTCCTCCTCGGTGTTCTTCCTTCAATGAGTGAGGGTAACTCCCTCTCTACCATCTTTTGTGTTGATGTGTTACTTGTTGGTGGAACATGGACTAGGAGTCTCCTTGTGGTTGTTATTTCATGTAGAAATCATAGTCTTGCAATTCCTCTGCTCGATCTATGTTTTTTCACTCAATCTAGGCAGAATCTGAATATTTTTGCCAGGGTCAGATTATCCGTACCTGGCCTGGCCGGATTATCCGGCCTGACAGATTCATCCCTGCTTCAGACTTCTGTAGATTTTTGCATGATGTATTTTTGGGTTGTGGATTGTTTTTCTACTATTTCTACTTTCTCTCATGGGCTTGTGTGTGTGTGCTTATCCCCATGCTATCCATCTTATCCGTTTCACAGGTGGTTCTAGTGCTCCCAAAACCTACAAGCGCCGTCCCCATGGCCTCTACATCCGGGACGACGGTGAAGGTGGTCTCGTGGACGAGGTTGAACTGAGAAGGAGGAAAAGAGAGGCTGACCGTATGGCTGAACAGGCAAAGAAATACAAGGGGAGGAAGGGTGTGTCCAAGAGAAAGGGAAGGGCACCAAAGGTCGACTATAGGAAATGGATGCCGTCACTTACTCTTCCATTCGCCATCGTGATCTGTTTGAGGAATATGAGTAAGATACTCAGCTTGGTGACTCCTACTTTTGGCGTGCTGACCAAAAGTCCATCTATGAAGATGTCTATGCATTGCTTAAGATTCGCCCTATGCATCCCATGATCATTGCTGAGGCTATGGAGAAGCCTCAACTTGCTGATGCTATGGAGGTGACTGAGCGGATGGGGCTACACCATCTTATGGCCCTTCAGTGTTCCTATGACTCCGAGCTGGTGAAGCAATTCTTCTCCACTTTGGTCATTTGTGGCGATTGATGACCCACAAGTATAGGGGGTGTATCGCAGTATTTTCGAGGGAAGTTAAACCCAATTTATTGATTCGACACAAGGGGAGCCAAAGAATATTTATAAGCCTTAACAACTGAGTTGTCAATTCAGCTGCACCTGGAAGCAATCTTGCTCACAGCAGTTTATCAGTAGCAACAGTTTTGTAGTAGGAATAATAAAGTAACAGCAGTAGTAAAGCAAAGACAGTAGTAACAAAAGTAGTAAACAGTGGGATTCGAGTACGGTAGGCATAGGGATGGATGGACGGGCGTTGCATGGACACGACAATTCACATAGCAATTAGAACATAGGGCAATTGTAGATAAATAAGATAAAGCATCCAAGTACTAGACAATCCTAGGCATGTGTTCCATATATAGTCATACGTGCTCGCAATTAGAACTTGCATAACATCTTTTGTCCTGCTAGCCCGTTTGCAGCGGGGCCTCTAGGGAACTACTGGCAATTAAGGTGCTCCTTTTAATAGAGCACCGGAGCAAAGCATTAACACTCCGTGAACACATGTGATCCTCACATCAAAGCCATTCCCTTCCGATTATCCCGATTTCTGTCACTTCGGGGCCATAGGTTCCGAACAACAACGTGTGTATACAACTTGCAGATAAGACCAAGAACAATACTATCATAATGAATCAATAACATGTTCAGATCTGAAATCATGGCACTCGGGCCCTAGTGACAAGCATTAAGCACAACAAGTCGCAACAAAGTCAAAAGGCACTAATAAAAGATACTAGGCACCATGCCCTAACAATCTGATGCCATTACATGAACGATCTCATCCAATCCCTACCATCCCCATAGCCTACAGCGGGGGATTACTCACTCATAGATGGGGGAAACATGGATGGTCAATGGAGATGATGGTGGAGATTGATGGAGATGGCTCCGGGGGCACTTCCCCATCCTGGCAGGGTGCCGGAACAGAGACTTTCTGTCCCACGAATCTCCCCTTCGGTGGCGGCGGCGCAGCGGAACTTTTCGTGGAAAAACGTCGAACCCCCCGGAGTTTTTAGGTTAGAAGGCTTCTTATAGGCGAAGAGGGAGACCGAGGGGGTGCCTGGGGCCACCACACCATGCCCCGGCGCGGCCAGGCCCAGCCCGCGCCTGGGGCGGGGGTGTGGCCAGCCCTTGGCCCTCCTCCGTCTCGTATTCTGGCTCCGTGAGTCTTCTGGAAAAATAGGCACTTTGGCTTTTGTCCTGTCCAATTATGAGAATATTCATTTTCTGACTTTCCTGGAACCAAAAACAGCAGAAAACAGGCAGCTGGCACTGTGGCTCTTGTTAATAGGTTAGTCCAAGAAATCATATGAAAAGTACTCCAAAGTGTGGAAAAAACACAAGAAAGTGGATAAAACCAAGCATGGAGCATCAAAATTATAGATACATTTGCAACGTATCAACATCCCCAAGCTTAACTCCTGCTCGTCCTCGAGTAGGTAAGTGATAAAAAGAAAGAATAATTTTTGAGGTGACATGCACCATCAAAGACTTGATCAAAGTATTTGTAAAACACTCAAAGCTAGGATCATAGTACTTCAATCATAACATGAAAGACAAAGTTCTAGCAATAAGACAAAGAAACTATGATGCAACATGAAAAGACACAAACAAAAGATTCATGAATAACAATGCTTTGCAAGACGTTTGTTTGTTTCACATAAAGAAAACATAGCATAGTGGCATTCAGCTTGTCCCTCAATAGAGTAGCAAATATAAATGCATAGGACACCTTCAAACTTTATAAGAGTGACTAGATACAAATAGTTTAAAAACAAGCAATATCAAGGTATGCATCAATCAACAAGTCTTGGGACAATGCACATAGAACTAAGAATGGCCACTATGCTCTCAAGAAAGTGCTCAAAGAATATGTGGAGACTCAACAAGTAGAAGAAAAGGTTTTCAATAAATTTGAAAGGCTTCCAAATGCTGAAAGTATGGTACTCATTAGATTTGAGCTCTCATTGCCCCTATCATAAGCATCTTTAATGTGGTTAAGGTGAAAGTGAGGTCCAATCTGAGTTATATGCTTGACAGACTATAAACTGAGAATCCCAAGTCCCTTGAGTACGAGGGCCGCTCCTCATGCTACTCAAATTTAGTTACCGGTAAGTTCTTGCCATCGTAAGTATGTGCGTATCATTGAGAACCGCCAACGGGGTACCCCTTGCCCGATGATACAGAAGAATCCCCATATCAAAATGACAAGGAAAGCAGACAATGAGTATCTCAGCAATCTTCTTATTTACCATGGGAAAATGGTGCTTTTTTTTCTCTTTCCTCTTTTCATAAATCTTTTTTTTTCTTTTTCGCAATAGCTATCTTTCTCTTTTTTTATAAGAAGAATGCTTCATAGATATCATTATGGTTACGCTACAGGTTTCCACCATGTCAGCATGGATTAGACCAGCGGCCTAGGCGTTTCTCTAACACACATACATAACTCCATGGACTTACAAGCTCCCCTTTTATTTCACACCGACGACATCCGCAAACAAAAGAGCAAGGTATCAACTGGGTATATATTTACAAGTGTTGAAAGCGTTCCCCGTGACAGCACGGTACTGCTAATCCCCAGCCTATAATTTGTAAGCATATAACTTTCATGGAGAGTTCACAATGGTTCAGGTTTATTAAGTGCAGGAAATAAAGTGTGCCATCAAGTTTGTGAGAGCTTTACTAACTAATTTTCCCAAAACAAGGAAACATTTTATTCGGAAGGAAACAAGGCATATTGAATATGCACGGAAGTAGCAAATGATGCTAATGGTAGGTATGGTGGACACTTTGGCAATATCTGGTTTAAGGGAGTTGGAAACATGAGTAAAACACTTAGTGGAAGTCAAGGCTAGCAATAGTAAGGGAGCGACAAACGAGAGAGCAATAATGGCCATAATCATGCAAAGCGACAAAACATCATTGATCAAAGCATAAAGTGATACTACACGTTGAAAACTAAAGGATCATAAAGGCTTATGGTGACTTGAGATAGTCATAACATGGTGTGAGCATGCGCCAAGTCAACCCAAATAAAGCATCAAAGGAGAATACCACTATACTATGCTTTAATATTCTAAAACAACGCATGATTCGTCCAAGGCACAGTAAGCAATCTCAATTTTTTATAACAAGTCATGCTACAGCAAAGAATACTAAGCATATAGCCAAAGAAATATCAAACATTGCATGACAAAGCATATGCCACAATCAAAAACAAACTCTTTTTACCACTTAAGCATAAACTTTCCTACTCTTTTCAACTCCAAACCAAACTATTTGAACACCAATATACGAAAGAGGAGGTCCAACCAATTTATTCAGCAAACTAAGCAAACCACGCAAACTAAAAACCAAAACGAAAAAGAAAAAAAGACGCTCCAAGAACAACACAACTGTGCATGAAACAATAAAAATAAAGTGGTTGGAAGAAACTTGAGATTTTTATTGATGAAGAAGGGGATGCCTTGGGCATACCCAAGCTTTGACGCTTGTACTTCTTGGAGATTTCTTGGGGTGACACGCGTGGCATCCCCAAGCTTGAGCTTTAGTCCATCCTTCATCTCATTAGTCATTCCTTCCATACACCTAAATTTTTTCCTTCATACAAAACTTCACACAATCTTTATTAGCAACATTAGTGCACTCAAGATAAATAAGTCTTAAGGTTCAGTTCTAACACCGAATAAACTTCCATTAGAACACTAGCTACTGTAGCTCTTCCCTCAAAAAGCTTAGTTCCCCAAAAGAACTCAAAAAGGAACCAACAAGAAGCAAATGCAGAAAATGGCAGAAATCTGTCAAAACAGACCAACAGGTAAAGACGAATTTGTTCGAAGACCTTCTGTTGCTCAAATCAAAAAGTGTTGAACTAACGAAAGTTAGATAACAACCTGGGGTAGAAGCACAAAAAATTACAGCTCAAGCAGACATACAAGCTCTCTCACGATTTTTTACGGTGAAGCACAGAAATCTGTTTCGGGACAACAACTTTCCCAACCATTACTTCTCTCTCATTAGAGGTTACTCTTGGCACAAAAAGCAAATAAAAAGGATAAGGAGTAATAACTTCCAAGACTCATCTAAAACTTTTGGGTTATCTCCCAATAAGTACTTTTCTTTAACGCCTTTAAGTTAGGCATACGCAAAAACTTAAATGGATAGAATAGAAGTAAGCGGAGATAATCATAGTGAAAACATTGTTTTGTTCAATGAAATCCTTTTGTTAACAAGGTTGATCAGGTCTTGTTACCAAAACAATTCCATATGAGACAAAACTTTGTACCCCACTCATGATTATGTTACCTCAACCTTGATAGCAATGGTCCCAATCATAATAGTTTCAAATTTTTCTCTTCGTATGGGACAATATATTTCTCCAACTTGAATGCCCTCAACATGTTCAATTGAATTCAAACCATAAGTCCTTTCAATATTCTTGAGGAAATAGACAATGTGTTCATTGAAGGTCACCTTCCCTTGATTACAATTAATAACAGCTCCTGCAGTATTTAAGAACAGGTCTCCCAAGAATAATAGACATATTATCATCTTCAGGCATAAAAGTTTGAGAGGATGCTCTCATAAGAAATATGATGTGAAGTAAAAGGGAGCACCAAGAAGCAAATCCAAAACACATTTAAGTCTAACCCACTTCCTATGCATAGGAATCGTGTAAGCAAATAAATTTGCAAAGAACAAAGTGACAGCCATAGGAAGATAAAACAAGAGTAACTTCAAAACTTTCAGCACATAGAGAGCTGTTTCAATACCATGAAAACTTCCACAACCATATTTTCCTCTCTCATAATAATTTTCAGTAGCCTCATGAAGAAACTCAACAATATAACTATCACATAAAGCATGCTCTTCATGATCTAAAAGCACTAGAGCTTTATTATAAACAATTTCAAGAGAAACCTCAGGAACATAACATTCATCCTCCTTTTGTTCATCACTCTCCTCCTCTTTTTCATCTACTGAGATTTCAGGTTCATCAATTTCTTCTTCCATAGGATACTGCAAGGCATTAGTCTCTTCCATTTGTGGAAAGCATCTATTAAAATATTCAAGAATATAGCCATTTTCATCCTTGTAATTATCATAGCAAAATTTAAGTATACCATAAACCTCATACTTATAAGGTGTATCATCAATATTTTCAAGCAAACTAGCAAGGTCAAAAGCACCCTTCCAAGCAATAAATTCTTCAATTTGTTCCGCATCATAAAAGTCATAAATTCCTTTAGCATAGGAAGATATGGTATCATTATCATTATAGTCACATTGAAAAGGGAGGTGTTTATACCTCTTTCTGCAATGAGATTCATCACAACAATAAGTAACATTATAAGTAGAGCACACATTTCAAGCAATGGTATACAATCTATCAATTTGTTCCCATAAGTGTTTCCCTTTTTGTGACAAGCGGTGTTCCTTATAATAATCTTTTTGATCTTCCGTGAACCCACCTTGCCAATAAGATTCAGTTTCAAAGAAACCAACCATTGACATCAAGCATGATAAAGCAAGACAATAATAGACCAACGAAAATAACAACTAGAGTAGGAACTATTTTTTTTTTGTATTTTTGATAAAGAAACAAGCAAACAAGGAAGAAATAAACTTAGCTTGAATAATAGTGAATCCAAGTGAACTTGATAAATAAAGCTATGCTCCCCGGCAATGGCGCCAGAAAATAGTCTTGATGACCCACAAGTATAGGGGGTGTATCGCAGTATTTTCAAGGGAAGTTAAACCCAATTTATTGATTCGACACAAGGGGAGCCAAAGAATATTTATAAGCCTTAAAAACTGAGTTATCAATTCAGCTGCACCTGGAAGCAATCTTGCTCACAGCAGTTTATCAGTAGCAACAGTTTTGTAGTAGGAATAGTAAAGTAACAGCAATAGTAAAGCAAAGACAGTAGTGACAAAAGCAGTAAACAGTGAGATTTGAGTGCGGTAGGCATAGGGATGGATGGACGGACATTGCATGGACAAGACAATTCACATAGCAATCAGAACATAGGGCAATTGCAGATAAATAAGATAAAGCATCCAAGTACTAGACAATCCTAGGCATGTGTTCCATATATAGTCATACGTGCGCGCAATGTGAACTTGCACAACATCTTTTGTCCTACCAGTCCGTTTGCAGCGGGGCCTCTAGGGAACTAATGGCAATTAAGGTGCTCCTTTTAATAGAGCACCGGAGCAAAGCATTAACACTCCGTGAACACATGTGATCCTCACATCAAAGCCATTCCCTTCCGGTTATCCCGATTTCTGTCACTTCGGGGCCATAGGTTCCGGAAAACAACGTGTGTATACAACTTGCAGATAAGACCAAGACCAATACTATCATAATGAATCAATAACATGTTCAGATCTGAAATCATGGCACTCGGGCCCTAGTGACAAGCATTAAGCACAACAAGTCGCAACAAAGTCATAAAGCACTAATAAAAGATAGTAGGCACCATGCCCTAACAATCTGATGCCATTACATGAACGATCTCATCCAATCCCTACCATCCCCATAGCCTATAGTGGGGGATTACTCACTCATAGATGGGGGAAACATGGATGGTCGATGGAGATGATGGTGGATATCGATGGAGATGGCTCCGGGTCACTTCCCCGTCCCGGTAGGGTGCCGGAACAGAGACTTTCTGTCCCCCGAATCTCCCCTTCGGTGGCAGCGGCGCACTGGAACTTTTCATGAAAAAACGTCGACCCCCCCGGAGTTTTTAGGTCAAAAGGCTTCTTATAGGCGAAGAGGGAGACTGAGGGGGTGCCTGCGGCCACCACACCATGCCCTGGCACGGCCATGCCCAACCTGCGCCTGGGGGGGGGGGGGTGTGGCCAGCCCTTGGCCCTCCCCCGTCTCGTATTCTGGCTCCGTGAGTCTTCTGGAAAAATAGGCACTTTGGCTTTTGTCCCGTCCAATTCCGAGAATATTCATTTTCTGACTTTCCTGGAACAAAAAACAACAGAAAACAGGAAGCTGCCACTGTAGCTCTTGTTAATAGGTTAGTCCAAGAAATCATATGAAAAGTACTCCAAAGTGTGGAAAAAACACAAGAAAGTGGATAAAAACAAGCATGGAGCATCAAAAATTATAGATACATTTGCAATGTATCAGCGATAAGTACTGCACCATGAAGTGGATGACCCGTGACATTCCGATGCAATCTGATTTTCGGACCTTTGCTGGGGTGCTTGGATACCCGTTCCATAATAGGGACCATGCTAGTGGCTATCGTATCATTACTCAACTCAAGCCCATTAAAGATGTTGCTCTTTCTCCTTGCACGACTAACAATGGAATTGTGGGTTCTCTTGCTGGTCTCTCCCCTCTTTATGCTAGCTTGGTGGGCATTTCCGTGACTCTATCACGCCAAGTGGGGGAAACAACAATAGTATTCATGGTAACTTGGTTCAGCTGCTTGCTTTTTCCCATGAGGTGGCCTCTTGTGAGGATGAGTCTGTGGACTACAAGCTAGATGTGATGGATTTCATCTATCATGAGTTACCTGATGCCATGTTCAATAGGCTCTCCATTCCGTACGCTCCTTATATTATGATGCTGATCAAGCACTTGCTTCCCACTGGAGAGTTTCACATTGATGTTGAGCATAAGGTGAAGAAGATATACAACAAGGCAAGGAAGACCTCTCATCCATCTTCTGCTCCTGAGGGTTTTATGAGGGATGCTCGTGCCAGTGCCCGTAGGCCTCCAGTGCCTCCTATTACTCGTGAGGTGAAGCGGCTGAATTGGTTTCAGCGGAACATTTTGTGCATGGGGGTGGACACTCGCAAGGGGCAGTATGCGGCGTACAAGCAACGCCACGAGATGGCCCATACTCAGTAGCTCATTCTCCACCATGTGTCTGGAGCGTCAGGCACTTCTCCTG
The DNA here is from genome assembly GCA_910589775.1 of Avena eriantha. NCBI lineage: Eukaryota > Viridiplantae > Streptophyta > Magnoliopsida > Poales > Poaceae > Avena > Avena eriantha. The sequence continues at coordinate 193,669,622 of OU342742.1, read as the reverse complement.
CTCCTACCACTCCCACTCCGTATGCTCAGTGGAATTCTTCATCTAGACTCAACTATGGAGAGCTTGAGCGTCACCTGTTTCCTACCCCGGCGAGGGAGCCCACTGCACCAGCTGATGAGGAAGGGGAAGACACCGAGGAGTATGATGATGAGGACGGGGACGGGGACAAGGAAAACAATGAGGACTACGAGTGATCCCTTGGGGCGCTAGCATCGCTCTTCTTCCTTTTTGGTGTTTCGATGCCAAAGGGGGAGAAGTAGTTCTATTAGGTCTTCGTGGATTTGCATGGGTCGGGCGCAAGCATTTGCACTTTATCGTTTCGGTCTTTTTCTTGCTTGTGCCCATTTAGCGTTGAACTTTTATTCGTGATTTGCTTTGTATGAGACTATGCTAATGTGTGGCTATGGAATTATCTTGTGGATTATTCTCTCGTGATTATGGATCCATCTATCATATTGGCTATATTGGTTATCTCTCGCTTGTGGAAGGCGTTAATAATGGTTATCACATTGGCTATTCTTATACTATATTGAGGACGCCTCTCTCACGGTGGTATGATATTTTTGAGCTAGCCCATCATTTATGTGTAGCTTCCATTCCAATGAAATAGACTTGTACCTACTTGTATGCATTTATATTCAAATGCAAATTTCTATTATGCACACATTTAGGGGGAGTCTTTTTCATTCGCTAAATGATGTTGTTAGTAGAGAAATCTTGCAAATCCTAGTATTGTCATCTAACACAAAAAAGGGGGAGATTGAAAGAACATTTCATGATCTCTAGTGCTTTGTGTGTTAGATAATGATACATCGAAAACATATCTACTTTCCCGAACACTTTTGTTATTGTTTCTTCTCTAATTTGTGTGATTTGGATACAACTAATGCAGACTAACGCTATTTTCAGCAGAATTGCTTTGGTGTCTCGTTTTTGTGCAGGAAATCAACTTTCAGGAAAAATCCCGGAAAATATCACAAAACTCCTATTTTACCAGAAGACTCACAGAGCCAGAAGACGAGACAAAGAGGGGCCACGAGGGGCCCACACCACCTAGCCACGCGGGCCAGGCCAAGCCGCGCCAGGGGGTGGTGTGGCCACCCTGGACTCTGCCTCGACCTCTCCTTTCACCTATATAAGCCCTCTGACCTAAAAACAGAGGGGGGTTCGACGTTTTTCCAGATAGAGTTCCGCTGCGCCACCACCAATAGAAACCGTGATTCGGAACCAGAAACTCCGTTCTGGCACCCTGCCGGGACGAGTAATTGGAGGAGATCATCGCCATCATCATCGCCAATGTTTCTCCATCAACCATCCATGATTCCCCCATACATGAGTGAGTAATCCCCCGCAATAGGCTACATGGATGGTAGGGATTGGATGAGATCGTTCATGTAATTGCATCATATTGTTAGGGCATGATGCCTAGTATCTATTGTTAGTGCTTTTAGATTTTGTTACAACTTGTTATGCTTAATGCTTATCACTAGGGCCCGAGTGCCATGATTTCAGATCTGGACATGTTATTGATTCATGAGGATATTATTGTTTATGATCTTACCTGCAATTTGTATATACATATTGTTGTCCGGAACCCAAGGCCCCGAAGTGACAAAAAATGGGATAACTAGAGGGGATGGCTATGATATGAGGATCACGTGTGTTCATGGAGTGTTAATGGTTTGCTTCGATGCTCTATTAAAAAGAACACCTTAATTGCCAGTAGATTCCCTTGAGGCCCTGCTGCAACAGGCTGGCAGGACAAAAGATGTTGTGCAAGTTCTCATTACGAGCACGTATGACAATATATGGAACATATGCCTATGATTATTTAGTACTTGGATGCTTTACCTTATTTATCTGCAAATGCCCTATGCCTTGTTTATTACATGAATTGTCTTGTCCATGCAACGCATGTCCATCCATCCCTATGTCTACCGCGCTTTAATCCTACTATTTACTACAATTGATATTACAATCTTTATTTTACTACGGCTATTACTTTGCTATTGCTATTGATAAACTACTGCGAGCAAGACTGTTTCCAGGTGCAGCTGAATTGACAACTCAGTTCTTGAGGCTTATAAATATTCTTTGGCTCCCCTTGTGTCGAATCAATAAATTGGGTTTTACTTCCCTCGAAGACTGTTGCGATCCCCTATACTTGTGGGTCATGAAGACTATTTTCTCACACCGTTGCCGGGGAGCATAGCTCTATTTATAAAGTTCACTTGGAATCACTATTGTTCGCTACTATCCATTCATCATGGCTAAAACTTGTCATGGAAAAGTTCTTATATTACCATCCACTACAAGAAGAGGTGCAGTTCTGAACACCTCTGTTGCTCTTGATTCACCATCTGTGATGAGTAAGCTCCTTACACCACCACCACATACACATGCTACACATACTGCTACTTCTGCTGAATATGCAATTGCTTCTGATACTTATGATGCTACTTCTACTGTGCTTGATAAGAGTGGTTCATTAGGTCCTTTCCTAGATGCTACAATTGCTGGAACTATAATTGGAAACACTGAAACTCCTAATGAAGATACTACTACACCTATTAGTTCACCTGAGTCTAGAGAGAGCTATGATCTAGATGACGGTTATATTGAAATGACTGATGAATTTATTGAAGAATGTCAAAACACTCATGGTACAAGTGCTATTAAGAGTCTTCTTGAGAGACGTACTGTTAAACCTAAATTATCTCCTAATGCTAAGTTTGCTACATCTCCCATAAACTTTAAAGATAAGTATTATGATTTCTCTCTTGATTTATCTTACATAACCATTGTTGAGAAAGAACCTTTTTGTGGGACTAAAAATGAAAGTGTTGTAGCACATATGACTGAGCTTTCTACCATAAGTGGCTTATTTTCTTATGATATTAAGATGCGCATCTACTTTGTTGCTAAAATTTTCCCTTTTTCATTGAAAGGAGAAGGTAAGGCTTGGTTTAATAATTTACCTCCTAGATCTATTGATAGCCCTGATTGCTTGATTGATACTTTTTTTCAGAAATATTTCCCTCCTAGTGCTCGACATGCCATTTTGCAGGAAATTTTTGATTTTAAATAGGGAGAAGAGGAGAAATTGCCTAAATCGTGGGCAAGGTTTTGTGCTTTGATTCACGCACAGCCCGGATGTCCACTACCTAAAAATGAGCTTCTTGATATATATTATAATGGACTAACTGATGAATTTAGGACATACCTAGATAGTTGTGCGGATTGTGTTTCAGGAAGAGAACTCCCAAAGAAGTTGAGGAATTAATGGCCAAAATAAGCAAGAATTATGATGACTGGACTTCACCGGAGTCAACTACACCTAAGTCAACTTCACATGAGTTAACTGTGCCTGAGCCAATACCAAAACCAAAGAAGAGGGGAGTGATTGAACTAAATGATGAAGTGATGAAGGAATCTAAGAAATGTCTTAAGGAGAAGGGTATTAAATCTAAAGATGTGAAGAATTTACCTCCTATAGAAGAGTTATGTAAGACAATCTCCCACTCATCCACTATTGAGGTACACTCTGTCCAACATTTTGATGAAGGTGATATTCCTTATTCTAAACCTATTGATCAATGCTTATAAGAATTTGATATCTTTGTTGTTAAGCAAGATAATTTTAATAAGAGAGTGCAAAATCATTTAATGGAAAACTCTAGAGCTATTAATGAGTTGAGAGATATTGTGGAAAGAAACTCCAATGATGTTAAAATGGTTTTTAAACACTTCTAGATGGTTCAAACTCAAATTGATCAGCTTACTAAAGTACAAAACGAATTGCTAGTTAATGCTTCTAAAGAAAAACATGCTTATGAAATTAGAACTAGGAGTGGTGCTGTCACTCTGGACCCTTTATATCCTGAGGGGCATCCTAAAAGAATTGAGCAGGATTCTCAACGAATCAAAAATAGTGGTACTTCCTCTAAGAGAAAGAAAAAGAAACATAAAATAGTTGTAGAATCTTCTGAAATTGCTAAAGATCCTAATAGTATATCTGCCTCTGATGCTGAAACTAAGAGTGGTAATGAGGAAAATGATGCTCATGATAAATAAGAAATTGAAGAAGAACCTAAAAGGCACACTAGGAATACTAAGTACACTAAAGAAGATTTTGTTGCTGAGAAACATGGTAGTGAAAGAGAGCCTTGGGTTCAAAAACTAATGCTTTTTCCTGATAAGAAACACAAGTCAAAGGAAGAAGAACACTATAACAAGTTTTGTGTGTGGATGAAACCTTTATTTTTGCAAATTCCTTTGGCTGATGCTATTAAATTGCCTCCTTATTCAAAGTAAATGAAGGATATTGTCTCTAATAAAAGGAAGATTCCTAATGAGGAAATTTCTACTTTACTTGCTAGTTATTCCTTCAATGGTAAGGTTCCAAAGAAACTTGGAGACCTAGGGATTCCAACTATTCCATGTTATATTAAAAGTAATTATGTTAGAACTGCTTTGTGTGATTTGGGAGAAGGAGTTAGTGTTATGCCTTTGTCTCTCTACAAGAGACTTCAATTAGAAAAATTAATACCAACTGATATATCTTTGCAAATGGCTGATAAATCTACTACTATTCCTATTGGTATATGTGAGGATTATTTTGTTCAAGTGGCTCATAATTGTTTGATATTAACTGACTTTGTTGTGCTTGAAATGCCTGAGGATGATAATATGTTTATTATTCTTGGGAGACCTTTTCTTAATACTGCATGAGATGTCATTAATTGTAATCAAGGAAAGGTAACTTTTAATGTTAATGAAAAGGAGCATACTGTCTATTTCCCCAAGAATATTGATAAGACTTATGGCTTAAATTCAATTGAAAATATTGAGGGCATCCAAGTTGGAGAAATATATTGTCCCATACCACGAGAAAACTATGAAACTATTATGATTGGGTCTATTTCTTTCATGGTTGAGGTAACATAATCATTCAGTGGAATGCAAAGTTTTGTTTCATATAAAATTGTTTTCGTAACAAGACCTGATGAACCTTGTTAACAAAGGGATTTTAATGAACAAAACAATATTTTCACCATGATTACCCTTGCTCACTTTTATTTTTATCCATTTTAATTTTTTGCTTTCACTTTGTTTAGTTTTCTATTACTAGTTGCTTGCATATTAGAGTGTCTTAGAACTTCTGAAGTTTTAGTTTAGTTTTGTTTTTGCATCATTCCAAAATCATCTTTCCGCCAGAAAATCATTCATCAATACCTGAAAATTGCTCAAAAATAAAGTTTCTCGAAAAATTCCAAAAAAATCATAATAAATTTTTACGCCAAAAATGGGGCAGAGAGGTACCTGGAGTGATCGAGGAGGCGCACCAACAGGCACACCACCTGGTGGCGTGGCCACACCAGGGGCACGCCTGGCCATGGTGTGGGCCACCCCTGGCCCTCCACTTATTCTCCCACCTGCCTCTTCTTTCTCTCTCTCTCTCTCTCTCTCTCGAGGAAACACCATTTCATTGCTCAAACCCATGTTCTTGCTGTTCTTGCTCGCGATTTTCGATCTCCTTGCTCAGCCCACCTTTGCTGTTGAGATTTGGAGCATTTGTTCTCTAGTATGTGACTCCTCCGCTTGTCCAAGTAGATTTGTGATTAGTGGATTATATCTTGAGTATTTTGCTACTATAGGTGACAGGTTATGTGAGCTTGCATGTTTGTTCTATGCTCAGAGAAATTGTTTTGATGCATGTTTAGCCCTCTTGCAAGTCCCTATAATTAGTTCCTTTCATTATGTAATCACTTTGCAATTATTTTTTGTGATGGTTGTCTAAAATTTCAGAAAAAGGAGAGATGAACAACCTTACTTTTGGAGAGGTATTTGAGAGAGACACACCTAGGAGGGAAAGGCCTTCTAGATCATCTTCTCAATTTAGGCCATCATATAATGAAGATCTTATTACGCCGCGCTTTGGCGATGAGGGAGATGCTCATCCATCTACCTTCCCTTGTTTTGTCTTTTTGCAAGCTACAGGGATCCTTGATGATTTATTACTTCTTGTTCAGAGGGTTGGTCTAACCACTTACATGCAAGATGAGAGTGAGCAATATTCCTTGCTCACCAAAACCTTTGTTGAAAGTTTTCCTTTCACTAACACCTCTTATAGGTCAACTGTTTCATTCAAAATCTATGATATGCCTATTACCATGTCAATGGAAAGATTTTGCAGCATTATAGGCATTGGCATGACTAGGATAGTAAAGAAGATCCAAGGTCGACCCGCTGATTTGCTGGAGCTCTATCAAAGTGTAACAAATGATGATGACCGCATAGCTCAGCACAGGAAGATAAGAAACATTCAACTCCCAGCTCTTAGATATTTTGCTTACTATCTTGCCACTAGCATTCTTGGTAGGGATAACACTAGTAATATTTCTAATTATCATTTAGCTTTTCTTGCTGCTACACTTAATAATGAAACCAAGTATAATCTTGTTTCTCTCATTGCTCGCCGCCTAGCTGCTAGAGGACCCATTTATGGGGGCATTATTGTTACACGCATGGTTGTTGCCTTGGAACTTTCTGTTGATCCTAATGATACTGTACTAACCCCACAAAGGCTTGATCTTGTTGCTATGAAAACACATCACTTTGTTACTACTAACTCTAGTATAGAGAGTTTAGTTTACATGATGCTATTTACTAACGGAGATGAGAGGGAAATTCCCTTGCCACAGTCTACTTTGTTCAGTATTTGTAGGATGCCATGGTCGCGCTCCAAGGAGGAGGTGGACGAGCAGCTCCGCTTGCTTGGTTTCCACGGGTAGCACCAGGGGAATGCACCCTCTTATGCTACTCTACGCACTACACCGGGGCGTCCTCGAGTTCGTATCAGGACGAAGGCAATTCTTCGTCATATTATGGAGGCGCTCCTTCTTGGCCACCTTGGGATTGATCTCCACTTAAGCCAAAAGCCTAATCTTGGGGGGAGGTATACCAACATCACACTCATCTACATATCATTTTCGGTCGGTACTTTGCATATCCATGTTTCGCTTTCTTTTTAGTTTTTGTTCATGCTTTATTTCTGCTTTCCAAAACACAAAATACCATAAATATTTTCGTTATTTCTCTTTGTTTGCTTCTTTATTTTTTAGCCTTGGTTTGATTTTGCTTTATTTGCTCTTCCCTTAGGTTCTTGTCTTTAAAAATCGAAAACCCAAAAATATTTGTTGTTCTTCTCTGGTTTTGTAATGTTCATTGCAGGGTTCAGCGGTCCTCAGTGACTCCTTGGAGTTTGGTTTTATCTTATTATTCAAGTCACACAAGTGAAAGGCAATGATGATTTATGACAACTCGAGGTGTAGTAAGAGGCTGGTATGAACTCTATTTGTTTTCATTTTTGTACATATACTCATCATTGTGAGCATGCTTAGTCTGTTCATATAAGGTGTACGTTATTTAATGGATGCTTAGTAGTCCTTGCTCTCTTATGATCAGTTCTAATCCAGTAATAGTTTGTGACATGCCATATAAATGTTTGCTTGCACTGTTCTATTCATAACTTGGTATGACATTGTGGTATCCTCCTCTGAATGTTTTATTTGAATCGATGTGGCACATGCTCACGCATGCATATGACTAAACAAAAAGTCAGTCAAGCCTCGTTGATTTATTCTGCGTCAGGGTTCTTGTGTCACTTTTATGCCACTATTAATTTTGTTTTATCACAAGCATGATTATGATAGTTACTTCTCTCTCAATTGTCGCTCCCTTTCTATTGCTAGCCTTCACTTGCGCTGAGTATAAGCTTTACTCATGCATCCAACTCCTTAAAACTAAAATTGTCAAAAAGAGTCCACCATATCTACCTATTAGCTTCATTGCTATTCCTTGCATATTTATTATGTTTTGTTTTCTTCCACATAAGAATGTTTGCTTGATATGTGAAAATTAGTGATTAAAGCTCTCACGAACTTGATGGCACACTTTACTTTCTTGCACTTAATAAACTTGAACCATTGTGTCCATCTATGTTGCGTATATGCTTGCGCTTTATAAGTTGCGAATTAGCAGAACCATGTACCATGGGGAACGCTTACAACATTGCACTTATTATTCAGTTGATATCATGTTCTTTTGATTATGGATCCCGGCGGTGTGAAATAAAAGGGGATCTTGTAAGCTCATGTAGTTTGTATGTGTGTTAGAGAAACTCCTGGGTGGCTAGCCTAAGTCATGCCTAATCATGGTGGAAACTTGCAGCATAACCATAGTGAGAATTATGTGAAGAATCCTCAATAAAAACCTATGCAAATATCAAATAAAAAGATCGCTGAGATGCTCATTGTCTGTTGCCTTGTCATTTTGATATGGGATAGCTCCTGTGTCATGGGGAAAGGGGTACCCCATTGGCGGTTCTCTATGATACACATGTACTTACAATGATAAGAACTTACTTGTGACTAAAGTTGAGTAGCATGAGGTCCGGTACTCGTAAGCAAGGGGCATGTGATTTTCAACTTATAACTTGTCAAGCATATCCTCATATTTGTGTCACTTTAACTTTAATCACCTCAAGATGCTTATGATAGGGTCAGTGAGAGCTCAAAGCTATTGAGTACCATACTTTCAACATTTGGAAGCCTTTCAAACTTTTCAAATCTTTTCTTTTACTTTTATGTAGAGTCACCATTTATTCTTTGAGCACCTTCCCGAGAGCATAGTTCTCATTCTTAGTGTAATGTGCTTGTCCCAAAACACGGTTAATTATGACATAACTTTGACGCTTGTATCTTTGATATTTTTATTTCTAGTCTTCACTTAAACTTTAGAGGTGCTTTGGCATTTATGTTTTGCTCCAAAGAAAGGAAAGCGAGATACCACTTTATCATATCTTCTTATGAGCATTACAATCCTGCATATGCTTATTTGTTATGTTGCTTATTATTGGGTTAGAATCTCTTCATAGCTTGCATGACTACTGGGTAAACTTATTTGCACACTCTTTATTATGAATTTCCTAAGTATTCGATCATATGATGAGAATATATACATCTTATGAAGCAAATGTGTTCGTGAAAGTTTCTTTTATCGCACTCAGTTTTCAACTGAATTGCTTGAGGACAAGCAATAAGCTAAGCTTGGGGGGAGTTGATACGTCCAAAATGTATCTACTTTCCCGAACACTTTTGATATTGTTTCTTCTCTAATTTGTGTGATTTGGATATAACTAATGCGGACTAACGTTGTTTTCAGCAGAATTGCTTTTTCGTGCAGGAAATCAACTTTCAGGAAAAATCTCGGAAAATATCACAAAACTCCTATTACGAGAAGACTCACGGAGCCAGAAGACGAGGCGAAGAGTGGCCATGAGGGGCCCACACCACCTGGCCGCGTGGGCCAGGCCAGGCCACACCATGGGGTGGTGTGGCTGCCTCGGACTCCGCCTTGACCTGTCCTTTTGCCTATATAAGCCCTCTGACCTAAAAACAGAGGGGGGTTTGATGTTTTTCTAGATAGAGTTCCGCTACGCCGCCACCACCAGAAATCGCGATTTGGAACCAGAAACTCAGTTCTGGCACCCTGCAGGGATGAGGAATTGGAGGAGATCATCACCATCATCATCACCAATGCTTCTCCATCAACCATCCATGGTTCCCCCATCCATGAGTGAGTAATCCCCCGCAGTAGGATATAGGGATAGTAGGGATTGGATGAGATCGTTCATGTAATTGCATCAGATTGTTTTTAGTGCTTTTAGAGTTTGTTGCAAGTTGTTATGCTTAATGCTTGTCACTAGGGCCCGAGTGCCATGATTTCATATCTGGACATGTTATTGATTCATGAGGATATTATTGTTTATGATCTTATCTGCAAGTTGTATACACATATTGTTGTTCGGAACCCGAGGCCCCGAAGTGACAGAAATCGGGATAACTGGAGGGGATGGCTATGATATGAGGATCATGTGTGTTCATGGAGTGTTAATGCTTTGCTCCGGTGCTCTATTAAAAGGAGCACCTTAATTGCCAGTAGATTCCCTTGAGGCCCCGCTGCAACGGGTTGGCAGGACAAAAGATGTTGTGCAAGTTCTCGTTACGAGCACGTATGACTATATATGGAACACATGCCTATGATTATTTAGTACTTGGATGCTTTACCTTATTTATCTGTAAATGCCCTATGCCTTGTTTATTACATGAATTGTCTTGTCCATGCAATGCCCGTCCATCCATCCCTATACCTACCGCGCTTTAATCCTACTGTTTACTGCAATTTTTATTACTATCTTTATTTTAATACTACTATTACTTTGTTATTGCTACTACAAAACTGTTGCTACTAATAAACTACTGAGAGCAAGATTGTTTCCAGGTGCAGCTGAATTGACAACTCAGTTGTTAAGGCTTATAAATATTCTTTGGCTCCCCTTGTGTTGAATCAATAAATTGGGTTTACTTCCCTCAAAGACTGTTGCGATCCCCTATACTTGTGGGTCATCAGATAACAATACCATGGAGTATCTCATGTGTGCTAAGTGTTGCAGATAAGAATACCTGTTGTTGGGGGCCCGGATAATCTGCCCCTATCAAGGGCCGGATAATCTGGCCTGACCCTTTTAGCCAAAGTTGGACACGGTGTGAGTCTCTGTGTGGGGGCGGATAATCTATCGGATTATCCTTCTAGGGCCAGAGAATTTGCATGGGCCAGATAATCCGCGCCTAAAGGGCTGGATAATCTGCCTTGCCCCAAGACGATATTGAGATTTGGAATCATTTTATTCCGGACCATGTTGCTCATGGTGATATTGATCTATCTTTTGTGAGCACGAAGAATCAACTTGCTAATATTTTCACGAAGCCACTTGATGAAGCAAGGTTTTGTTACTTGAGGAATGAGCTAAATATCGTTGATTCAAGGAGTTTGTCTTGATTACCCATGCACACACTCTTATATCGCTGGATAATCTGCCTTGCCCCAAGACGATGGCCCCAAGACTATTTGTTTTTATTTTTGTACATATACTCATCATTGTGAGCATGCTTAGTCTGTTCATATAAGGTGTACGTTATTTAATGGATGCTTAGTATTCCTTGCTCTCTTATGATCAGTTCTAATCCAGTAATAGTTTGTGACATGCCATATAAATGTTTGCTTGCACTGTTCTATTCATAACTTGGTATGACATTGTGGTATCCTCCTCTGAATGTTTTATTTGAATCGATGTGGCACATGCTCACGCATGCATATGACTAAACAAAAAGTCAGTCAAGCCTCGTTGATTTATTCTGCGTCAGGGTTCTTGTGTCACTTTTATGCCACTATTAATTTTGTTTTATCACAAGCATGATTATGATAGTTACTTCTCTCTCAATTGTCGCTCCCTTTCTATTGCTAGCCTTCACTTGCGCTGAGTATAAGCTTTACTCATGCATCCAACTCCTTAAAACTAAAATTGTCAAAAAGAGTCCACCATATCTACCTATTAGCTTCATTGCTATTCCTTGCATATTTATTATGTTTTGTTTTCTTCCACATAAGAATGTTTGCTTGATATGTGAAAATTAGTGATTAAAGCTCTCACGAACTTGATGGCACACTTTACTTTCTTGCACTTAATAAACTTGAACCATTGTGTCCATCTATGTTGCGTATATGCTTGCGCTTTATAAGTTGCGAATTAGCAGAACCATGTACCATGGGGAACGCTTACAACATTGCACTTATTATTCAGTTGATATCATGTTCTTTTGATTATGGATCCCGGCGGTGTGAAATAAAAGGGGATCTTGTAAGCTCATGTAGTTTGTATGTGTGTTAGAGAAACTCCTGGGTGGCTAGCCTAAGTCATGCCTAATCATTGTGGAAACTTGCAGCATAACCATAGTGAGAATTATGTGAAGAATCCTCAATAAAAACCTATGCAAATATCAAATAAAAAGATCGCTGAGATGCTCATTGTCTGTTGCCTTGTCATTTTGATATGGGATAGCTCCTGTGTCATGGGGAAAGGGGTACCCCATTGGCGGTTCTCTATGATACACATGTACTTACAATGATAAGAACTTGTGACTAAAGTTGAGTAGCATGAGGTCCGGTACTCGTAAGCAAGGGGCATGTGATTTTCAACTTATAACTTGTCAAGCATATCCTCATATTTGTGTCACTTTAACTTTAATCACCTCAAGATGCTTATGATAGGGTCAGTGAGAGCTCAAAGCTATTGAGTACCATACTTTCAACATTTGGAAGCCTTTCAAACTTTTCAAATCTTTTCTTTTACTTTTATGTAGAGTCACCATTTATTCTTTGAGCACCTTCCCGAGAGCATAGTTCTCATTCTTAGTGTAATGTGCTTGTCCCAAAACACGGTTAATTATGACATAACTTTGACGCTTGTATCTTTGATATTTTTATTTCTAGTCTTCACTTAAACTTCAGAGGTGCTTTGGCATTTATGTTTTGCTCCAAAGAAAGGAAAGCGAGATACCACTTTATCATATCTTCTTATGAGCATTACAATCCTACATATGCTTATTTGTTATGTTGCTTATTATTATTGGGTTAGAATCTCTTCATAGCTTGCATGACTACTGGGTAAACTTATTTGCACACTCTTTATTATGAATTTCCTAAGTATTCGATCATATGATGAGAATATATACATCTTATGAAGCAAATGTGTTCGTGAAAGTTTCTTTTATCGCACTCAGTTTTCAACTGAATTGCTTGAGGACAAGCAATAAGCTAAGCTTGGGGGGAGTTGATACGTCCAAAATGTATCTACTTTCCCGAACACTTTTGATATTGTTTCTTCTCTAATTTGTGTGATTTGGATACAACTAATGCGGACTAACGTTGTTTTCAGCAGAATTGCTTTTTTGTGCAGGAAATCAACTTTCAGGAAAAATCCCGGAAAATATCACAAAACTCCTATTACGAGAAGACTCACGGAGCCAGAAGACGAGGCGAAGAGTGGCCATGAGGGGCCCACACCACCTGGCCGCGTGGGCCAGGCCAGGCCACACCATGGGGTGGTGTGGCTGCCTCGGACTCCGCCTTGACCTGTCCTTTTGCCTATATAAGCCCTCTGACCTAAAAACAGAGGGGGGTTTGATGTTTTTCTAGATAGAGTTCCGCTACGCCGCCACCACCAGAAATCGCGATTTGGAACCAGAAACTCAGTTCTGGCACCCTGCCGGGATGAGGAATTGGAGGATATCATCGCCATCATCATCACCAATGCTTCTCCATCAACCATCCATGGTTCCCCCATCCATGAGTGAGTAATCCCCCGCAGTAGGATATGAGGATGGTAGGGATTGGATGAGATCGTTCATGTAATTGCATCAGATTGTTTTTAGTGCTTTTAGAGTTTGTTGCAAGTTGTTATGCTTAATGCTTGTCACTAGGGCCCGAGTGCCATGATTTCATATCTGGACATGTTATTGATTCATGAGGATATTATTGTTTATGATCTTATCTGCAAGTTGTATACACATATTGTTGTTCGGAACCCGAGGCCCCGAAGTGACAGAAATCGGGATAACTGGAGGGGATGGCTATGATATGAGGATCATGTGTGTTCATGGAGTGTTAATGCTTTGCTCCGGTGCTCTATTAAAAGGAGCACCTTAATTGCCAGTAGATTCCCTTGAGGCCCCGCTGCAACAGGTTGGCAGGACAAAAGATGTTGTGCAAGTTCTCGTTACGAGCACGTATGACTATATATGGAACACATGCCTATGATTATTTAGTACTTGGATGCTTTACCTTATTTATCTGTAAATGCCCTATGCCTTGTTTATTACATGAATTGTCTTGTCCATGCAATGCCCGTCCATCCATCCCTATGCCTACCGCGCTTTAATCCTACTGTTTACTGCAATTTTTATTACTATCTTTATTTTAATACTACTATTACTTTGTTATTGCTACTACAAAACTGTTGCTACTAATAAACTACTGCGAGCAAGATTGTTTCCAGGTGCAGCTGAATTGACAACTCAGTTGTTAAGGCTTATAAATATTCTTTGGCTCCCCTTGTGTTGAATCAATAAATTGGGTTTACTTCCCTCAAAGACTGTTGCGATCCCCTATACTTGTGGGTCATCAGATAACAATACCATGGAGTATCTCATGTGTGCTAAGTGTTGCAGATAAGAATACCTGTTGTTGGGGGGCCGGATAATCTGCCCCTATCAAGGGCCGGATAATCTGGCCTGACCCTTTTAGCCAAAGTTGGACACGGTGTGAGTCTCTGTGTGGGGGCGGATAATCTATCAGATTATCCGTCCAGGGCCAGAGAATTTGCATGGGCCAGATAATCCGCGCCTACAGGGCTAGATAATCTGCCTTGCACCAAGACGATGGCTTGTACGTCTCCTAGAGAGGGGGCGGACTTTCCTCTGGATTGTCCGTCCAGGGCCGGTGTTTTTGCCTTTGCCGGATAATCCGCGCCAAAAAGGGGGCCGGATAATCCTCCCTCGGGAGAATTTGCTACGGGAGCCACGGCGTGACCTTCTGTGTGGGGGTGGAATATACCCTGGATAATCCAAGGCTAGGGAGGAGTTTTACCCCCAGCCGGATAATCTGGCCTTCACTTGGGCTGGATAATCCAGCCCCCAGACTTCACCAATGGCTCTGTTTGGACAGGGGGTATAAAAGCCCCAATCACCCCTCCTGTTAGAGCTCTTGATTCATTCAAAAAAGTTCTGGTCTGTTGCAAAAGCTCTCATTCAAGGTCTCCCACTTCAACCACCCGAAGGCTTTGATCTTTGGGGGAATTGAAGGAGGAGACTTCATTCATCGACATCACGAATCAAGTGCTTCACTTCCTCTCCATTCACTTGGAGATTTCTTGATCTAGTATTCTTGTTAATATCCAAATCTAGTGTTTTGATATTGATAACGTTTGTTCTTGTGGTAGCTTGTTTTCATTACGGGAGCCTCCAATTTGGTTGTGGAGTTGTGCCCCGTTAGTTGTGTAAAGGCATCGGTTCCCACCTCGAAGGGTACCAATAGTGGAAAGGTGGATCATGCCTTTGGTGGCGAGATCCATCGGAGAATAGGGTGAGCCTATTGTGGCGTGGTGATCTTGTACCGCCCACCCCTCCAACACAGATGTACTTCCCTTAACAAGCAAGGAACTGCGGTAAAAAAAATTATGTGTCTCCACGTGGTCCACTACAGTTTCCTCGTTCCTCACTCTTACTCTCCTTTACTCGCTAGTAGTTAGGTTTGCATATAGGGAAATTCTTAGTAATTGCATATCTAGAGAATTTACCTTTTGTGTCAAGCCTAAAATTGAAAACGCATTAAAGTTTGAATTAGCACCTATTCACCCCCTCTAGGTGCCCATACGATCCATTTTAGCTGGCCGCCTCCTTGGTCCAGCCGTCCACCCCCTCTCTCTCTTCCCCTTTGGTCTTTCCCTCATGGGCCCTTCCCTCTAGATTTTGGCCCAAATAGGTATTTGACCTTTTAATTCATTTTTCTTTTATGAAATAATTATAAATAAATGATTAAATCAATATTTAACATTTAATTACATATTATTCAATCCCCGTGGCTGCGGAACTCCTTCCACCTCCAATCCGGACATCTTCCGAACTTACTGAAACCCTTCTGGTTCTCTCTCTTTCTTTTCTTCGGTGATTCTGCCGATACCAAAATGCTCTCTGTCCATCATCAAGCCCTTAAGCATGATACCCCACGGTTTGGGAATACTCTAGACATGGTCGAGACCTTCCCGTACCAATGGTCATCAGCGGGACTTGGATGCCCATGATGACCCTTGTGCATTCCACGAATCTTTCATCGTTGAACCAGAAATGTCGTGTCATATTCCTTTTGTCTCTTCGATACTTGCATTGTGCAAGATCAAATCATTGACATCACCATGTCGTGTTCAATCTCATTACTGAAAAATGCTATTTAACTCGTTCTGACAAGTGATATCCCCGTGATCAAATCACACGTTGCGCAGCTATTGGATATAACTTCTCTGAGTGGGCCTTGTAGTATCTTTCCGTCACGCGGATGGAAAAATCCCGCTCTTGATGCATAATGCCTCTACATGTTCCTCTGAATACCTGAACACACATTTATGATCATTGCTCCTACAAATGACGTTTGATGCTATCTAAGTATTCTCGAGTGACAGTGATTGATATGGCCTCATGGTCTAAGAAATAGGACACTAGGTCTTTTTCAAATCATCGTAAGTTAAACTTAGTGCCATGATCAGGTCACGATATTTAGATTGGGTATAGCTCATCATCTCATTCTCGTAATGAGGCGACTCCATTGTCAACTAGCATAAATGCCACATGATCAGTCATCTGTTGACCAATGAACCAGTGACTAGAGATTCCGGGAACTCTTGGTCATTTATATGTCACACGTGTATTGACGTTTCCTTTCAATATAGTTATAGCATGATATGAAACTTAATTATAAACTTTATGAAATATGATAATAATCGATATTATTATTTGTCTCTAGGGCATATTTCCAACAACCTCCCACTTGCACTAAAGTACAAATAAACCAGCTGCATTTGTTACTAATCATCGGCACCATATAACCTGGCACCTCTGATCATGCTTGCTCATGGAAGAGGTTGAGTCTGGGGTCTAGACTTTACAACCCCATATCCTTTGCAACTTACTAATGTCACCTTAATTGGCACTAATACTTTATCATCTCATGATAACACCTTGTGTATGTACCGTAGTTATGGCAGCAGAGTGAGGTCGCCTTCCAAGAGCCAACATTGATGTTAGATCAGCCAAAACGAGCTTTCTCGTGGGCAGTTTTCCCTGGGACACACTTTCTGCAAAAAGAGGAACTAGTCCCGCCACAACAATATACATCACGTTAGATAGTACCCTTATATTTTATTATAAATGTAATCATCGAAACACTAGTGCATTATGTGCATTTTTCGATGTTCAGCACCTCGCTTCCTACTTGACTTCAGTCGGTATTATCGATGCAAGGATGTCCAACCTTTTAAGGTTAACATATGACCTTATAACATAACCCTTGATGCTTTAAGGTATGTCATCCTTCATAGACTTGAAAACATGTCTATAGTTCTCACTTAGACACTGTGGACAAACTTAGCTCAATGTTCAGTGATTCATACTTAATCACTTCCGAACGTTTCTTCTTGGATCATATATTATGTTGAGTTCTTATCATGGTTTCTAAGACATAACCTATGTCTCAACATAGTGGATGACGATCATCCTTTTCTCTCTTTCAACCATTGATAATGAACTTTACTGTCACTCCTAATTCGAATGGTCAAGCACCATTCCTTAATGAATTCCTATTCTGAAACTATTTTAGAATCTCTTTTAGGAATACATTACAACATAATATTGTAATATACTTACTTCCCAACTTTTCCCTTTATATATCATTATTTATTAGTGCTTGCGCTTTTATTCTTAATGTGTCGTACACACATAATAATCAACATTAAGCTCCCACTCAAAATATGTTCCCAACATATTCAAGTCCGAGACTTATATTTCTCCCACTCAAAATATGTTCTCTACACATTAGAGTCTGAGACATTCATTGCCCCTACTTAAAAATGTGTCATTCACATATTGCTTTAGGAAGACTTTTATAGCTCCCACTCAATTTCATGCAAATTGCATATCGCCTCAATATTTTGAATAACTTCAAAATCCCTTGACCAATTATCAAATTGAGAATTTATATTATGAGACGCTAGTACTTTACTAGTATCAAATCCACTAGACTTTTAGCACTACTGAATCAAATTCTTTTGAATTTTTCCAATACATTATTCATGACAAAATCATGCTTTTGTCATTCACCTTTTCCCTCATGACTTTTCAGTCTTTTGAAAATATCAAGCAACCCTTTTACTTGGTAATATTCAACAACATTTTGCTTTCTAATCTGAAGTGAATTTTGCCTCTAGGATTTCTCATCATTTTAGTTTACCATCATTTCCTTTGTAGTTCATAGGTATGTCATATTCCAGTAACATGACAAGTGATCCATAATTGTCTCCATACAATATGTGGGATGCATTTGTGACTCCTACTTCATGTAGTAAAAACACTAGTGGGGAAAACACAGTGATGATTATCATTGATTCTTTCCTTTATGAAGAGACGCGTTCAGGAACACGTTACATTGCGCTTCTCAACATTCTAATGTGGGGTTATGGACCCTCATCATGCTTTTACTATCTTCCATTAGCTTCATTGCCGAGAACACAAATTTCCTCGAGAGTGCACCAAAATTTAAGCAATACTAGTTTTTGCCTCTCTTTTGGTACTAGCCAAGGATTTATTCTTATTCAAAGTTTCCAATGAATACTCTACAAGGACTTTTTTGCTGTTGTTTTGGTGATATTGAATAACTCCAAAATTCCACGATTATCCATACAAGATATGGTGTCGATCTCACGAATTCAGATGGTTCACTTTATACTTGATGAGTGTTTGTTATTTCTAACTAATGGTCTTTACATTTATACTACCATGATTTATTCAGTGCCACCTATTCACCCACTTGATATCAAATACCACATTGTGATGCTTTGCACTTCAACACGTCAAGAATGCATTGCATTCCACAATTTCTTATGCCAATCTTATAACGTCAAATTTCATTACTATTGATCAAATCATAGTAATTAGATTCTCTTTTATATTTAATACCCCTTGATGCTGAAATTCTTTGATCATATCAAATAGTTTCACGCTTATGTTTTCTTTGCTAAACTCTTTTACAAAGTTCAACAATCACACAATGATAATCACCACTTTGTTGAAATACGATACATCGAATATGTATTTTCCTTCAACAATTCATCAAACACTTTGTATTCATGCAATACATGGTGTTTTAGTTATCCTACCGAACTTGGGCATGATTCATATGTGACAAAAGATCAAATAACTTTCACATATTTATCAACATAACTTTGAATTTTAAACAATGGTTTCATTCAAAATGAATATATCATTAACTTGGGTATTTTCAAGGCATTTCAATATTTTACAAATGTTCATGCATTATCAATTAGTTTTACAACAAGTATAATTCACAAATAATCGAATAACATATGAACGACAAAATAGAAATCATTCATAAAAAAAGAAAAACTATTTGTCACAGACTCATATGAATAACCATCTGACTAAGTGTGAGACACACTCAAGAAGTTCATAATCCATTGATTAGAATAATCATACAAAATGATAAACTAAATGGTAAACGGTGAGGGAGAGTGTCGTCAACTATCATCATCATGCTCGTGTTTCCACATGCGCACTTGGTCTGTGAACTTTGATCTAAGCTGATCCAACATCGTATATGGGTCACGATTGCCCACAACTGGATGTAGTTCGGCCACTATTTTGAAACACATTGTCACTAAAATGAAGGTGGCCATCTCTTGACGGTAGTAGCGGTCTTCCCGCTGCTCTCGAGTCTCATAGAAATATGGCTGTTCCAAGGCCATCTCGTAGCGTATGTAGTCGACCAATTTATTCTCACTAAGGAGGATATTCAAACGCACAACCCACTTAGGGAAGTTGGATCCATCTAATTTGAGCTTCTCTCCATCTAACCATTTGATGGGCTGGGTTCCTGCACCAAAACAGTGTTATTGCAGTACCTGTAGCAGCAAATATTTAAAGAGTTTGTCCCGATGGGAGCTCGGCGAACACGACCCTCGCAGCCGTGTTGTCAATGCGACCAAGTTCGCACCCAAACCGTGGTTTGGAAATAGCCTATTCTATAAGTTGCTAGGATAAATGAATTTAAGATGTTTTGTAATAACTACTACTAGGACTGGAAGAAAACTAGAGCAAAAGTAAAACTGAAAAGAGGTGAATGCAATGAGATGAAATATTAATGCTATGATTCCTCAAGTAATGTTGTGTATACCATGTGCATGATAAGTGCTTATGGAATAGCTGTTAACTATAATTGTGGTGGTCCCTCATATACCGTTGTCTCCCACCGTTGGTAAGTGGCAACTAGAGAACTCAATTGTCCACACTCTCTTGGGACATGGGTCATCTTGTAAGAGAATAGTGTATTAAGGTAACAAGAACAATCAAGGTAAACTAGAGCAAAGACATTAAGTTCCATGGACAACCGTACTCCTAAGCAAGTGTGCTAGTCACAAGATATCACGTATGTCACTTTAGGGTCAAGCAATTCGCAACACTATACCTATCTATATCATGAGTGATCTTTGAGAAATTAAATCTTAATGGGTGGTGCATCCTAAGCTGCTATTGCCTCCGCAAATCACTTATAGCAAATAGCCTATTAGTTCTACCCATGAACTTGTCAGGCCCATGGACAAGTAGAGACAAATGATATGTTTTGTGACACTCTGTGAATCCCTAATAAATTCCTCAACAATGGATTGGAAGTCTCCAATCACTAGAATAATATCATGAATAGAACAATGTAAAGAGAAAGCACAAACATATTAATTAACAAGAACACACCACACTTCAATTACTCAAATCATCATAACATTAATAAAAGGAGGTTCAAACCATGTTACAACCCATCACGGAGATCATGATGGGGAAGGATGAAGGAGTAGCGGTGATGGAGATGGTGATGACAACACGGTGATGGTGGCGTCGGCGTGGTGATGGCGGCGTCCTCCTTCTCCTCCTCTTCTTGCTTGGATGGCTTGATGGTGTTGATGGAGATATGGATCTTGGTGGAGCTGTAGAGCCTATGGAGGTGGCACGGCGGTAGGGCGCCGCTGTGGAGGCGGTAGATGGGATCTAGATCTTGTACTAGATCATTGATGGCGCGCGCTGCCGCGCCCGTCTATTTGGATCGAGATTATCAGTTATTGCGGAAAGAATGTTTAGAGAGGACAGAATGTTTAGATTGTTTAGTAATATTTAGGGGTGTCTTTTTAGAATGTAATCGTAGAAAATCTATAAACATATGAATTGGATGATGGCTGAATTGGAAGGTATTTCCATTTTATTAGTGGCACAATTTTGCATCACATTTTGTATCAATTTATTATTGGACACCAAGGAAAAGAAGGGGCCTCTTATAAGGTAGCATATGCATAAGTGGTCTTTTGTATAAGCAATGAACACACCGAAAAGGGAGTTATTAGAGAAGGGCAAAAGAAGAAATAGTTATCTCAAACTTGTCAAGTTATGTTCTTGTATTTGCATTTTTATACATAGGGAGGCAAGTCACAAAGGAAGGATCAGGTGTAGTAGCTCTTCAGACCACCATGCCAACTGTTGTGTATAAGGTCAAAGGGTATAGAAAAGCGCAGTAGTAATTTTTAATTTCTCAAAATAATTGCTCAGATAAGTATAATCTATAGTCATAAAACAAAAGTAATAGACTATATAGTCATAAAACAAAAGTCCTTCTCCTTACGAAATCAAGTGTTATTGTTCAGATAAGTATAATCTCAACTAATGAACTTGGATGCATGGAAGAAACCTGAGCTTCTAGAATGACATTATATATATACCTGACCAATCAGAATCTCAGCTAGTGCACAACCAACAGACCAGATGTCAATTGTTGTGGTATACTTTGTAGCTCGAAATATAAGTTCACGAGCCCTCGTCGTGCCGCAAGCACATATATGAGATGTTTGGCTCTCCAGAGACCTGAAATTGGATCCTGTTATCACGTGACTAACAAATTGAGTTGGCACAGTTGGACATCTAGTCATTTTGAAAGCACAACATGCAAAATGAATAACTAACATTAACATGGGTACTTAGCACAAATTGTAAAACAAAATGTACCGAATAGTGGTTAGGCCGATACAGTTTCTATATAATGTTCTTCGCAGTCTCGCAGATAAATAAACTGTTGGCTGCACTGCAAAATTAAGCTTCATCACAACTCCATGAAAATATACCAGTCAGGTAATTGCAAGCTTAAGTAGCCAAAATCACACAAAATTAGTAGAGAATACATAACGAAGGTAGTGAATCAACGTTTTTTTTTGTTGTTGACAGAAAAGACAAAGCTATCACATCCGTAGAGCCAACCATGTCTATATTCGGAAGTGGTACTATCAAGGGCAGGACTCTCTTGCAGATGACACAAAAAATTCAGGACCCAGCGGGCAGCAGATGCAAGTAAAATATAATAGAACGATTACAAGAGAAGCACTCAGAGTCAAGGGTCGGGACCTAACTAAACTGCCACCTCATCGGCCGTATGCAGAGGCCTCTAACCTGCTACCTGATCATGTTGCACCATGGTCGTCGCCGCTAGGGCCTGCTCGCCGCGCCCGTAAACCTGGTTCTGCTAGCGCCGCCGCCGCCGAGAGAGCCGGCGAGTTGTGTTGGGCTCCGCGCCGCTGCTCGAGGTCGACCTGAGGGGGAATCGACCATGGCGACGAGGAGATACAGCCTAAGGGGAAGGAGACGCCAACGCGAGAGACAGTCCGTTGTCGCCATCAACCCATCACCAGAGTCGACCTAGGGTTTGGCGGATTGTCTATCATCATACAGAATTCTGGAGTGACGATGAACACCATCGTTCTGGGGAAAGAGGTAGGCCGAGGACAACGATGCGAGGGGCTGCAAGCTAGAGGGAATGGCGGCGGTGGTGCCGCCCTATCGCGACTGACAAGAGAGGAGAGGTCGGCCTCTGGGTAGGAGACCGGAGTTGAGCGAGCGAGAGAGATCGGGGTAAAATGGGAGTAAAATGCGTGGCACACATCGCACCCGTCCATCCAAGATCTGACGTATAGCACTTAGGCGAATAAGAGGCTGTCAATTTGTTTTACAGAGTAGAAGCCCATGGGATATCCGGCCCAGGAGCGGCTCACGTGGGGTGAAATCAAGAATCTCACGGTCAAAACGTCCAGTACCAGCGATTTGACAATTACAAAGGCAGAGTGCGTGAGAGGCCTCATATTTGGCTCGGTTATAATATCCCTAATATGGTGTATTGTGGCTTCCTCCTCTCTTCCCTCCTTTATATAGGCCTTGGTGGTGCCCTATGGTTCCCCCAATACTATCATATGACTTAGGGAAGGTTCTGGAGCTTTTCTGGGGCGAAATCCCGTTGTTTCTGACCCTTTTTACAACTATACGGGCGCAACTATATGGCCGGAATTATTGCTCCGGTCGTATAGTTGCTCGTTAAACCGTTTGTACTCTTTAGTATTTTGGTCGCCATTTCTTCATACAAACTCCATTTTGGGTGTTATTGGGATCGTTGAGTTCGTATCGTCGAGGGCTACAACCATGTGGTCTTGGATGTTTATTTTGAGAAGTTGGAAAATTCACTTTTCCAACACCTCAAATTGCTATGTTTGGTCCATGCAGCTCCTCCATATTATGCTCTTTTGTTCCTTTTGCCTTTATTTCATCCATAATCATCATCAACACCTACACCCATGTCAAAAACAAGGAAGAGGGATAAAATTCTACCTAAACTACTAAACGTGCAAAGCTCATATTGAATTTAATAAAAACAAGTAATCATGCATAGCAATACTTAGATGGAGCATGATATGATAGGCAAATGACACAATTTATATTGCTAAAAATTGTTGTATTATCATAGCCATCAACTTCCCCAAGCTAGATCTTGCTCGTCCTCGAGCAAAAGGGATCGATAACTTAATGGATGTGATCTTGCTTATCGTTGAAAATCAATCCACTCTATCCTTGTTTTTCCTGCAAGATCAAAGAGAGAGAGAACATAATCATACAAGGCAATATAAGCTCAGTTATATTATTCCAAACCACTAGAGATTAGTCAAAAACATCTATGCTCCATGTCAATGTTAAATCTAGCTTGCAAGTAAACTTGTGATCCTTCTATACGCACTTTATTGTATTTTGTATTTTTATTTGTATAAGGCAAATCTAAACACGGTTAGTTGAATCATAAATAGAAATAGAGTTTTTCAATGTTGCCCACTCACGCCATCAATTAAAGTCTCTCATGTAAAAACTTCGATTGTTGAGCTCATAGAAAATATACTTTTTAGTAACGAGACCATGCCAAAAGAGTGGTATATGTTCAATCGAGACTTTGTAGGCTAGGAAGGACACTCGTGACCATTAACAAGGTTTCCCTTTTCGGTATAATGATTTGTCATAACGGTCAGAGGAGTATTCCGACTTTTTCTTTTAACGCAGGCCGATGAGAATACCAATACAAACCCAAATATTGCATTTTTGCTACATATGTTGGGCAACTCATAGCCAAACTCTAAGAGTTTTCTCTTTTTGGATTGTCCAAAGGCTAGCGAGTTGTTAGCATCCCATGTTGTGCGACAGTGGCGCAAGACACGCATAAAGCAATATCTCACTTTGATTTCCAAGACTATATTTTGGCATATGTAATCTCAAAACTTTGAAACATAATTTCTTATTCGACAACTCACTCAGTAAGAATCTATTAAGACCATCATTTCCAACACTATGGGGTCGTGCTACTCCATAACCATTCACTTAAGACAATTCTGAACAGTGACAACTAGCAAGTTTCGAAGAACTTCTTTATTATATTTTTGTTTTCAAAATGTAGAGAACATGGCAATGTATATTTAGATGATCACAATATTTTTCACAAGCTAGATAAAAGTTGAACAAGGTGCATCAAAGCTATGGCTTGTCTCCTATGGGGCCTAACACAAGCAAGTATATCCCTTATATAAATATGAACAAAAACTCACCTAAGCAAGCATTCAAAAATAGAGGGATACCCAATAGCATGAAAACTTTTTAAGATAAAGAACTTTGCACAAGACTCGACACATGCAAAATAACCTCCCCAAGCTAAGAACTTTCCAAATATCCACTTGAGAAGATCATGAAAACAAAAGAGAAAATACAGTTATCAAAATAGAGTATAAGAAGTGGTTACCTCCCCAAGTTTAAGTTAAGGCAAGTGTGACACACTTTACCGTTGAAGTTCCTTTAATCTCTACTTTGATGGATAAAGAACCTTTACTTCAATGAATGTTTTATGATCCAGTGTATGCCTTCCTTAAGAACCTGGTAGGAACAAGACTAGAAATAAGACAAAATAGTTTTTGGTTTTTGAAGACACGGGTTTAGATCACAAGTGATAAAAATACAAGTCCCACTGAGTCGATTCATCAGCCTAAACACCATGCTTAAGTCAACAAACTAATTCTAGAAGTGGGCTTCTCCTAGATTGTGATGAAGTGTAAGTGAGACAAGATATGAAACACGAGTGTGCAGCCCCTATGTGCTTATTTAAGAGGTTTGAGTTGGAAGGTTTTACCAGACACTGATTGTTGAAATGTTGAATTGAAGAAACCAAGTGGCTCATGCGAGTGTTTGCACGGTTGGCACTACCGTACACATTGTCACACAAGGTTAAAGTCCCTGTGAAAATAACACACAAAATAAAATGCATCGGTTTTGTATACGAACATAGTTTCTTTACCCCATCAATAAAAGGAAAATAAAAAGAAAACATGAACTTCTATAGAGAATTACAGTCTAGGATGTTTCTTAGGTAGAACTTTTATTGCTTGCAGATATTTGGCCCCCCCTCGAGTTTCGAGGTTTTTTAGAAGAAGTAGGGAGAAAGTATATCGAAATTTTGATACAGGGGTTACCTTCCCATAGCGATGTTGTGGTCGGACACAACTATACGGGCAGAACTATACGGCCGGAACAATGTGTTCCCGCCGTATAGTTGGCATGCTGTCAAAATTTTAGGGTTTTCACCTAGCGGCTCATCTATACGACAAGAACTATACGGTCGGAACAATTTGTACCCGTCGTATAGTTGGTCGTCAAACCCTTTGTACTCGGAAAAGAAATTGTACGAAAGCATCGATATCTATACGACTGGAACTATACAGCAAATTTTTTTATTCCCGCTGTATAGTTGGTCGTTAAACCGTCAGTACTTATGAAAGAAAATTGTCGATGGCAAAAATATCTATACGACCGGAACTATATAGTCAAAAAAATTATTTCCCCGTATAGTTGGTCGTTAAACCTTCTGTATACATCAAAATAATTCTATTTCTTAATGAATTCTTTCTTATGCCGTAACTTAGCGAAACACCATGTTTTGACAGAAGAATGATAGATTAAATTTTCGACCAACATTAGCATGTATAAAATGGGATTTAAGTACAACCGAGTTTATGCAACACATAGTAACAATAAATTCTACCTTTTGAAAACTTCAACAAGATTACTCTAATAGAAAGACATGCGAAGAATTAAAGTGCCAATGCGGCATGAATGCAACTAGACTCAAGACACAAAACTATGGAAGACGCATAATGACTTCCGGGTTGCCTCCCGGGAAGCGCTCGCTTTAAAGCCATAAAGACAGGTTAGGATGCTCCATACATTACCCACCTAGATCCCAAGCGATATCGACTTGAGGTGAGGTTGTACATACAGCTTGGAGCATCTTGAAGTAGAGTTCGGTCGGAGTAGTACCTGCTTATGGTGCATTGCCATCATGTAGATGAACACGTTCTTGCTTTCAAGCGAGTGTTGATGCACCAAGATTGGTGAACATGCCTTCGTGTATAGCTGCAATGAGAGGATTTGAGATTCGTATAAAATTCTTAAATCTTTACCTTGGTTACCTGTGTAGGGGAACACTTCATAGTATTCTTCCTTCATAGCAGGAAGTTCAGAACCCTGCATGTTAGTATAGCAAGGTTCTATCTCTAGTTCATTATTATTAATGCTCTTCATATGAGTGTCTAGGCACAAGGCCTCCACAGAACAATAATCAACAATTTTAGCATCATAAAAATCACTACTAGAGTGAGAGGCATCACAAACAAGATTTGTAGTGTGACTCTCTTTATCAACCTCACCTTTTTGTTCCGCCTTTTCATCGATTAGTGTTTTAATGGCAATGATAGAATCAAAAGTAGGAGTCAAAGGTGTGAGCGGGTGATCAATCTGTTCTTCCTCCTTGTGCTCCTTTTCCTCTTCGCTCTTTAGTGAGTCCTGCAAAAGGTTATCTTTCTCCATGGCGGTTTTATACCGCTTCAAATAATATAATACCAATGCATTATTACTTAAATTATTGTCGCAAAAGAGGAATATGAGGTATATTAAATTAAAAACTCCATCAAGTGCTTCACTTTCAACATCAATACTTCCTAGTCTAAATACCATTTCAGATGCACCTTTGAAAAGAAAGTATTCTAGTAATTCCAAACTAGCATAGGATTTATCTCTATTATAATTTGCTAGAGTAGGATTGTTGGAACACTTACAATGAAAATTAAGGTGGTCATCTGTTATACAAATTGTGCAATAAGATCCATGATTAGCATGCAACCATAATGAATGCCTTTCCAATTGGTCCAGCAATTTCTTTATCAGCTCATGTCTAGCAACCAGGCTTGATGAACTTGAATCCTTTATCTCCTCCAATGCTAGTATTATTTCTTGAACAAAATTTATCTCAGAATACATGATTAGTAGCAACAGTTTTGATAAATTTTTGGTTTTGTAAATTTTTATTGTTTTCAATATAAACGAAAGCTGTAAGATAATAGCAACAAACGGAAATAAACTATGTGCGAGTAGATAACCAAACGCTTTGCTCCGCGGCAACAGCGCCAATTTGATGGGTTGGGTTCCTGCACCTAAACATGGTTATTGTAGTACTTGTAGTAGCAAATATTTAAAGAGTTTGTCTCGATGGGAGCTCGACAAACACGACCCTCACAGCCGTGTTGTCAATGCGACCATGGTCGCACCCAAACCGTGGTTTGGAAATAGCCTATTCTATAAGCTGCTAGGATAAATGAATTTAAGATGTTTTGTAATAACTACTACTAGGACTGGAAGAAAACTAGAGCAAAAGTAAAACTAAAAAGAGGTGAATGCAATGAGATGAAATATTAATGCTATGATTCCTCAAGTAATATTGTGTATACCGGTGTGCATGATAAGTGCTTATGGAATAGCTGTTAACTATAATTGTGGCGGTCCCTCATATACCATTGTCTCCCACCGTTGGTAAGTGGCAACTAGACAACTCAATTGTCCACACCCTCTTTGGACATGAGTCATCTTGTAAGAGAATAGTGTATTAAGGTAACAAGACCAATCAAGGTAAACCAGAGCAAAGGCATTAAGTTCTATGGACAACCGTACTCCTAAGCAAGTGTGCTAGTCACAAGATATCCCGTATGTCACTTTGGGGTCAAGCAATTCGCAACGCTATACCAATCTATATCATGAGTGATCTTTGAGAAAATTAAATCTTAATGGGCGGTGCATCCTAAGCTGCTATTGCCTCCGCAAATCACTTATAGCAAATAGCCTATTAGTTCTACCCATGAACTTGTCAGGCCCATGGACGACGAGAGACTAATGATATGTTTTGTGACACTCCGTGAATCCCTAGTAAATTCCTCAACAATGGATTGGACATCTCCAATCACTAGAATAATATCATGAATAGAACAATGTAAAGAGAAAGCACAAACATATTAATTAACAAGAACACACCACACTTCAATTACTCAAATCATCATAACATTAATAAAATGGGGTTCAAGCCATGTTACAACCCATCACGGAGATCATGATGGGGAAGGATGAAGGAGTAGCAGCGATGGAGATGGTGATGACGGTGCGGTGATGGTGGCGTCGGTGTGGTGATGGCGGCGTCCTCCTTCTCCTCCTCCTCTTCTTGGTTGGATGGCTTGATGGTGTTGATGGAGATTTGGATCTTGGTGGAGCTGTAGAGGCTATGGAGGTGGCACAGCGGCAGGGCGCCCCTGTGGAGGCGGTAGATGGGATCTAGATCTTGTATATGGTGTATTTTGGCTTCCTCCTCTCTTCCCTCCTTTATATAGGCCTTGGGGGTGCCCTAGGGTTCCCCCAATACCGTCATATGACTTAGGGAAGGTTCTGGAGCTTTTCTAGGGCGAAATCCTGTTATTTCTGACCCTTTTTTTAACTATACGGGCTCAATTATACGGCCGGAATTATTGCTCGAGTCGTATAGTTGCTCGTTAAACCGTCTATACTCTTTAGTATTTTGGTCACCATTTCTTCATCCGAACTCTGTTTTCAGTGTTCTTGGGCTTGTTGAGTTCATATAGTCGAGGGCTACAACCCTGTGGTCTTGGATCTTTATTTTGAGAAGTTGAAAAAATTCACTTTTCCAACACCTCAAATGGCTAAGTCTGGTCCCTGCAACTCCTCCATACTATGCTCTCTTTGTTCCTTTTGCCTTTGTTTCATCCATAATCATCATCAACACCTACACACATGTCAAAGACAAGGAAGAGGGATAAAATTCTACCTAAACTACTAAATGTGCAAAGCTCATATTGAATTTAATAAAAACAAGGAATCATGCATATCAGGCATAGCAATAGTTTGATGGAGCATGATATGATAGGAAAATAACACAATTTATATTGCTAAAAAGTGTTGTATTATCACAGCCATCACCATTCATCAACTCGGAAGGAAGCATCAGGGAGAACCATTTCTACATTTATAATTGCAAAAGGAATTTAGACTAAGTTTGTGATTATATGAGTATAAACAAGAACTCCACTAAAACTACTATCCCAAAAAGGTTTTACCCTATTCACTACATAGCCCCCAATCGTCATGGTTGGCAATATAGTTGAAAAGGTGGGTGTCGAAACATCGATCACATTATTCATGCGACTCGTGCTCGATCTTTGGACCATCTGTGTTCTGAGGCCATGTCTACACATGCTAGGCTCGCCAACTCAACCTTAGTGTATTCGCTGTGCAACATGGATTACACCCACCGTATGCGAACGCAAACTTGTCTAACACCCGATAGTCATAGTCTGCCTCATAACAGAGAACTTTCTTGGTGGTGCACACTAAGGGAGAACACTTTCATTGGTATTTTGTTTAGGGATCATATTATTAGGCTACCGTCGAGTATCTAATACTAGCTCTCAATAAGATGCACAAACAATAACCATTGAATGTAAATGCGATGCAATATGGTCCTTCACGCTATGATCTCCATCCCGCGGATCCGGCGCTAGGGTACCGACGCTGTAGGCACCAGGGTACCAGTGCTTCCGGGGTGGTAGTCTATCATCACCATGACCATTATGACTACTTATCAATAGGAAGTAAACTACTTTACCTGGACTACTACCATATCACATCACAACGCCCCTGCAAAACAAAGTTAGATGCCTCTAATTTATCTTTGGATGTTTTACGTGGCTTTTAGGGCTTTCACACAAGAACCAATTCTTATCGAACTTCCACCACAACGTTGATCAAGTAGTTGTCTATACTACACCCCTTTCGAGTCCCTCCATTGAAAATGGCATACCAACTAATGCGAGAGAGACAAACACCCCCCAAAGACACTTTATACGGTGCAAGCCATATGTCAAGCGTGGACTAGTCTTGCGTAAAGTTGGTTGGGGACCGCTTCATCAAGCATTACTGCGATATACACAACTATACGTGGGAGAGTAACAACTAAAAGATCAACGCCCACATGCTACAACTTGTGTGTCTACCCGTACTAGCAATACTACACATAGATTTAGCTCTGATACCACTGAAGGGGTTCGTGCACGAAAATAATAAAATTTTCCTATGGCAAGAACCATAATGCCAGGATCTATCTATTAGTAATTAAGTAACGGAAGGGGCTTTTCGTGAACTTACCCTTGAAAACAAAAAATCATTGTCAACCCTCGGGAGAGCGTGGTTGATGTAGTCGTTCCGAAGCTAACCTCATGGTCATGTTGAAGCCCTTCGGCTCCTACGGATCCAACGACTCCTAGTGCCCCACATGTTGCACCTCCGAGGGAGTTACACACGCCCAGTGCCTGACAATGACTCCCGCTCCTCTGATCCAGCAGCAGTTGCAGGAGTAGAGCTTCTGGATCCGAATCCTGCAGCGCGATGGCGCTCCGTGGTGAAGAAGTTTCCTCCTCGCGCAATCCAGACTTGGGACCACGGTCATGGGAGAGAGATAGTATCAATTGGAGGTCTCCCCAAAAGAGAGGAAACCTTTTATTGATTATTGTGTATTTAATTTTTCAAAATATGTCACAATATATAGGGGAAAACCCCCAAATAGTTAATTGCCTTAGTCACGTGGGACTAAACAAAGGAGATGGGAGGAGGGGGGCTGGCCATCGCCGACCAGGGCCCAAGTGTGCCCCACGCGGGGTCCCTTGGCCCATCCAGACACCCCCTCTTTCTCTTCCCCTTTGGTCTTTCCCTCATGGGCCCTTTTCCCTCCGGATTTTGGTCCAAATAGGTATTTAACCTTTTAATTCATTCTTATTTTATTAAATAATTATAAATAAATGATTAAATCAACGTTTAACATTTAATTACATATTATTCAATCCTTGTGGCTATGGAACTCCTTCCACCTCCACTCCGGACATCCTCTGAACTTACCGAAACCCTTCTAGTTCTCTCTCTTTCTTTTCTTCAGTGATTTTGCCGATACCAAAACACTCTCTAAGCATCATGAAGCCCTTAAGCATGATACCCCACAGTTAGGGAACACTCCAGAAATGGTCGACACCTTCCCGTACCAATGGTCATCAGCGGGACCTGGATGCCCATGATGACCCCTGTGCATTCCATGAATCTTTCGTCGCTAAACCATGAATGTCGTGTCATATTCCTTTTGTCTCTTTGATACCTGCGTTGTTTGATATCTGATCAATGATATCACCATGTCGTGTTCAATATCATTACCTACAAATGCTATTTAACTCGTTCTGACAAGTGATATCCCTATGATCAAATCACATGTTGCGTAGCTTTTGGATATAACTTCTCTGAGTATGTCCTATAGTATCTTTTCGTCACGCGAATGGACAAATCCCGCTCTTGACCCATAATGCCTCTACATGTTCCTCCAAATACCTGAACACACCTTTATGATCATCGCTCCCGTGAATGAGGTTTGATGCTATCTAAGTATTCTCAGGTGACAGTGATTGAGATGGCCTCATGGTCTAAGAAATATGACACTAGGTCCTCATGATGTTTAGATTGGGTATAGCTCATCATCTCATTCTCGTAATGAGGTGACTCCATTGTCAACTGGCATAAATGCCACATGATCAGGAAACCTTGATCATTTGTTGACCAATGAACCAGTGACTAG
This sequence comes from Avena eriantha, assembly GCA_910589775.1. Classification (NCBI taxonomy): domain Eukaryota; kingdom Viridiplantae; phylum Streptophyta; class Magnoliopsida; order Poales; family Poaceae; genus Avena; species Avena eriantha. The sequence continues at coordinate 193,637,486 of OU342742.1, read as the reverse complement.
AGATTCACTAGGAACTCCTGGTCGTTTACATATCACACATGTATTGACGTTTCCTTTCAATACAGGTATAACATGATACAAAACATAATTATAAACTTTATGAAATATGATAATAATCGATATTATTATTTGTCTCTAGGGCATATTTCCAACACTAAGAGCATCTCGAACAGCTTGCCCATATTTTGGGTAAGCAAAGTGGTATTGGTAAGGGAGAGAGAAGGTATCTCTTGCCAGCTCAGGAGCTCCAATTCGTCGTCGATTTCGGCGCACCACCAACGGTACGCGGTAGGAGACGACAACCTGCTACGCCTAGAACTCAAGGTCGTCCCCTGAGGAGCTCATGGTCACATCAGAATCGATGATGGCATGTGGCAGAGAGCAAGGTCGGGCTACTCGGGAGCTCGCAGGTGTGCGGTGTATGCGGAATCACGAAGCACATAGGCATGGTTGTGGAGATTGCCAGAGGTCCGCGTGTGACCAAGAGGCCACCTGCCATAGCGAATAACTGACCACCGCCAGCGCGTCAATGGGGGCGGCCATTGTGGCTTGCTCCCCGACGATTTGAGGGCCACGTGGGTGCATGGGAGGCAGGCGGGTTGCGGTAGGAGGAGCGGTGTGGAGAGGCAGCATGCAGGGAGGTCGCTGGCGAGCGGAGGGATGGCCGTGACCGACGATGGCGTCGGGCGGGTCGAGGCGATTTTCTGACCGAGACGTTGGAGGGCTCCCGCGTGCATTTTCGCTGATGTGGCAACATATGGGTAGGAGGGTGTGTCTTACCAAAAGTTTTTGTCCATCTACCCATATATGGGTAGGAGGTGACCAAAAATGGGTGATCACCAAAATTTTATGGTGGGGGGCGCTTATGGGTAAGCTGCTGGAGCAAGTTTTTTGCTCCTGTTCCCCAAAAAAAGCAGTTACTGCCCCTCTAACCCATATATGGGTAAGCTGTTGGAGTTGTTTTAAGCTGCTCGGCTCAACTACACTACTCTATCCTGACTATAGCACATGCTCCTCCTTCCGGGCTGTAAGCGATGATGTAGTTAACATCCTCTACTCCCCTAGACAAGTCCGGTTCTTCGTAGGAGATCTCCTCTCGCCCTTCAGTTGCATAGATGACCATATATTATTGGTTCTCAGAGTAGCGAGGGTTATGAAGGTACAAATAACTACGGGTGTACTCAACAAGTTTATTAAAGAGGATTATTGGATGCACTATCTATAGTCACGGGCCATAGGTCGTAGTTTAATACAAGTTTTTGTAAATATTTCTTCAAAAGATTCCCTTCATTTTGTAGAACTCTGTCTGGCAGCCTTCACAGGTTTACTAGGACTTCATGGAGCTCTTTTCCTGTTGTGTTCATAGTTCTTTCCTGGAACAAGGAGTAACATATCATATTTTTTATACATTGTAGGTGTGTGTTGATTTACCCATAAGACATAAAATCCTTGTTGCACAACCATACGTACCTTCTTGTAACAACCCAGCGTTTAGGATCAAGCGAGGGGTATAAATTAGAATCTATGCATTTATATGAATGCATTTGAAAAGTTGGGTAATTTTTTTGCCAAACTAAAACCTAGAGGGATAAGAACTTCTTTCACTTTAATGATTTAAGGCTTAGTTCATTTGAGGTGGATGCTATAAGTTTTGACGTGATCCTTAGAAATTTTTGAGTTTTTTGGGTAAAATGTTCAGATTTGAATATTCAAATAGTACATTTGAAATTGGAAGATAATAGAGGATGATATTAAAAAGTAGATGAAATAATAATAAATAAATATAAATAAAGTAAATAGAATCAATAACTAATGGATTAAATTCTTAAAATATCTTTATTATAAAACCCATCATATATTGTACAAATACAATAGGAGGAAATGTAAAGGAAAAACAAATAATATATTTATTACTAAGAAATGGTACATTGTCTTGATAATAAAAAGAATAAAAGAAAATTACAAGAGATATAAAAATAAAACCCTGGACTAAATCTAAACTCGATCTTTAATCTTCAAGATCTTCTTATTCTTCACTTCCTACAAAACAACAATAGAAAACAAATAAAAAGTAAAGATAAAACAGGGTAGTGTTAGAAAACAATAAGAATGGCAATGGAATGCATTGTTGAATCATCACTTAGTTTTCAGGAATTTGGGGCCAAAGTTTGAATCTATTCTTATCAGAATTTGCCTCAATTTAAAGTCATTGGCTAGAGGGGGCAAGTTTCACCGGGGATAGTAAGATAAGAAGATGAACTTCACAAGTAATTCACACAATCTCACTTGATCTCATCCACTTTGAACAAATATCTCCAAACTTGGTAACTTGAACCAAGACCACATGGCTGAGTGCTTAACCAAGCACACACTATTGTGTCTCACTACAACAATCAAAGCAACACATGGATAAGACTAAATATTCAGCTATAGCTAGGAAGAGATCCACATTCTTTACACATATCACCACCACAACTCACACCATGACTCTTAGATAGGGAAGCTAGATCAAGAAGGACTAGGAGAAGGAAGATCAATGCTAGTAACCAGGAGTAGAAGGCCAAGAAGCTAGAAGAACAACCAACAACACAATATCAAGAACAAGACAAGATTATCCTACACAACCATCAAGAATATTTGTCTACTCTGCCAATAGCAGATTGGTCATCTAATCTATACCAATAAGATCATTTCTAGTAATTTTAGGAGCATAATAGTAATAACATCAGCGGAATTTTATAAGATCTAGATGCAAGCATCATAGGGTCCTAGAAAGCATCTATTCTTACAAAAATAAAGGCCTCGGTATGTGCATCACATGCACGGGGGCAAGCTTAAGCTAATTTTACTTGAGTAACCGATGTGTTCCAAGTGCAGGAGATATACTGTAGTACCTTTCAATAATAAAAGGTTGTCTGATCCACAAGGAGCTAAAGGTATTGGTTAGCAAGTTTGACAAGTAAAATGATAACTTTGAACCCGAATTACGGATGCAGTATTGTAGTTTTTTCCCTAGAAAAACACCTAGGTTTATTGGACCTTGGAAAATACTTGCTAAAAGAAATTGTGGAACTTCTATAAGACTTGCTGATTAATTTTGTTTTTCGTTTACCATATCTTTCTACTTTTTGCATCTTTTGGTTGTTTTTAATGATGGAGATAGGGCAAGCTTGGTTTTACAGGCGAATGACTTCTACAACCCTTTTGCACAACCCTCAAGAGTACCAATAATTTTGCCCACAGGTAGCTAGCCACCCATATCATCAACTCATAGCCAAAATCAAGATTTACACTACAACACGGAGCTCGGGCGCTGGTACTTATAGACGACGAGGCATAGTCTTAGTCGCCGTGCTCGTGCTAGCGAGGGAAAAAGGCGCCAGGGATAACTGCACCAAGATTCTGAAATGGTGGCAGATTTTTTTGTGTGGCACAACATGATCCGCCGAGCTAGTGCTTCCATGGCACAGTAGAGGATGCACATCGGTACAAGAAACACAGTGGGGCCAATAATTGCCGATAAATAGTGAAACTACTTTGCTGTGCTTGGTACTTTTCAGCATCACTACTGCTAATTACAATTAGTACAAACGAAATCATCTGGACGCGTGTTGATTCAAATTAGATGCTGGATTATAAATAGTATCGCATTAATTATAATACAACATATAATTATTAAATTTCACAATATCTTTTCCTACAGGTCTAATCCCATCCACTCCTTATTTTGGGATGGAGGGTTATACAACAACCATGCTTTCATCGATTCCTTGAAGAGGTCCCCGTCCGTCTCCATGATGCAGTTCTGACCACCATCATCTTTGAGCCATGTGCTGCTGACCTCTCCGACGATCTGGCCACCATTATCATTGTGGTAGGCGCTAATGATCTTGCCAACAATCAACATGATGGTCCTGGTGAGTCTGTTCTAGCCAGCCTCTTGGTCACAGATCTAAAACAGAAATGAATGATAGATTAGCAAAAGGGGAATGAAGAAATCAACAAAACACACTTGGAAGAAGGGATAACGAACATGGACATGACCAGTGGAGGACTTCACTAAAAGTTGAGCAGATCGGGCAACTTGACCGACTGCGGACCGCTTGGGCACATCTGTGTTCGGAGTGGACATAAGAGAAATCCTTGATGAGATCTAGGGGTTAGAGTGGAAGGAGGGAGACCATATAAGATGCAATTTTTGGAGGTTAGAGAGGGAGAGGCCGAGATCTAGTGTTATCAGTAGAGTGTGATGGCGTGGAGGAAGAGGAAGAGCGGCGACCAGCGCAGCTAGAGCTCGCCAGAATCGAGCAGCGCTAGCGCCATAGATCGCTAGAGGGGATAGGAAGAGAGGGTCAAACGAGAGAGAGAGAGAGGAGTGGGTTGGTCTGAATGATAGCCTGCAAGAGCACAAGTTCGTTAGAGCATGTTTCATGGAAGTATTAGTTTCAGTTTTTATATCAATCCCAATAAGGATCCTAGCTAGAAAAGTGTTTATGTGCACCGTTTCTATCACACTCAAGGTGTCACTTGTCTTGAGTGAATTGACTAGAAGTGTTGAGGTGGAAATGGGTGAGTGGAAGAGAATAATTCGAGTATTGGACGGTACTAAAAGTAAATAACACTAAGGCTGTTCGAGTTTTCCTGTATATGAAAAGTTAGGAACAGAGAGAAACAGTTCATGGTGATAGTGAATGTTGTAGGTGAATAAAGTGGGATAAGTACTATGATACTTCTTATTCATATGTGAGTAGGCAAGCAACCCATATACCAATCAAGAGTCCTTGGTAGATTCTTTTCGATTCCAATGATCTTTCTCCCTATTACCAAATCCATGGTTAGCACATCAATAAAGGTCTTTTGATTCTCAAAAAAAAGTCTTTTGACCAGATCAAGGCTTTAAACTTGATGGTTTCTTGTTGTCCTCGAGTTGTACTATCTCCTCTTTGATATTGGTCGTGTCACTCGGGGGGTCGCCAATACGCTAGTAAATAAGTTCATATCTATGAGATCTTAGGATCATGTTACACGGGCCCTTAAATTAGATAACAAGCATTAGGCAAACATAGACAACCGTTCTCACAATATAATAATAATGATAATAATCACAAATTTATGGAAATAAAGGAGGCACATCACATCTCACACATGAGAGGAGAATAGATCAAAGATAAAATTATATTGCAAATGGAAATCATCTCAAATTTACCGTAGCAAACCACAATATTGTTGAATATCAAATCAAATACAAACTAAACAAGGAATAGAGGTTCAATCCCTAATCTTACAAGTATGAGTCTCTCTCTCTATTAGTACAAGTGGGGAGTTATGGTGGAGTTGATGATCAATAGGCTCGAGATCTTCGAAGGATGAGAAGAAGTTCTTCCCCGTCTTCACATCTGATCTCCTCTCTTCTGGGACGGTTTGTGGCGGTCGTACTATAGGTCATTAAAGGCTTGGTAGGTCTCGAATGGAAACGCCTTCAATTTGTGATTTGCTCATTTAGGTGTGATTAGCCCATAAATTCTATAGGATATTTCCAAAAGTGTCTAGTACCTGAAGTTCATCACAAACAAACAAGGTTTCACTAACTTGCGATATTAACGTTAGTTGAAAGATCAAAATCAACGAAAACCCGGTGAAAACGAATGGAAAGTCCTTGACAACAGGTGTCAATATTTGGAGCTATTAACTGCGCCAAGCTTAGATGTTACTCGCCCTCGAGTGACAAAGCTATAAAGAATAATATCGAGAAATGAATTTAAGCATAGAAAGTCACAAGGCCAAGGTGGTATCATATCCCATCGTCACAAATCCTGCTACCTTGAACATGAGCATAATATATTTTAACAATTGCACTTAAGTTCACTTCTAAACCATAGTAACCTGCTAGTTAATAAATCTTAAGCTCAAAAGAGATTGTCAAAACAAATTCTAGGCTTGTGAAACAATTTTTTTAGCGCCTCTCCTTTTACGAGAGTGAAAACATTTTTAAGCAAGAATGCTTTAGTAAAATTAAGGGTGCACTAGTAGTTGTCAAAAGAAGGATAAACTTAGAGCTTTTCATTAACACCCACTTTGAAATTCGTGGCCCTCTAACACCCCATATTTTCCTTATCTTTCAAGAACTTTAATCTTTTAAGTGGTGAGGTGATGCCAATACTCTCATAATATTCAAATAATTTTAGCACAAATTTTGATAGTAGGTCACTTTTTCTCTGATACTTCAGCTCATGGAACTACAATTTTGCACACCGCAACAATGCTACAGATGTCTCACCAACTCATAGTTGAAATCTTATATGAACTCAAGATCGTCCGGAGGCCATAGGAGTTGTTAGTTCCAAAAGGTTTTGGTACTCTTTATAATTCACTTCAACTTTTCAACTTAGCAAGACAAGTTTGACATCTCCCTTCACCACTGCAAAATGTCCATTCCCTCAAACAAATATTTTTCAAAAAGTGTTATCAAGTCAAACTATTGAGATATGGGGTTGAGTGCTACTAAGATTAAGCCCTTAAGACAAAACAAGGCACCAAATTTGTCACGAAGACACTTTCTCTTGTTCTTAAAATTATTGGAATTAAATCCAATGCGATTGTTTTTGAAACTAAGAGTAATTGTCATAAGTCAAAACCAAAGTAGTGACATTATCCTTGAGAATAAGTTTTAAAAGATGACAAGCTAAGCATGGAGCGAGACTCAAGTGAAACCGAGCAAACATAAAATGTTCATGAATAAACTTACAGAAAGAGGGAAAATAGGAGTGTGATACCTCCTCTCGCTTGCCCATTTTACACTCAATTCAAGTCCTCGTGTTCTTCTCCATATCTAAGTCACTTGAAGTTAATAACCTGCGAAAAATCAAAAATAAAACCGAGAGAGCTTCACACAAAACAAGATAAAAGCTAAAAAATTGTGTTTTCTTTTTATCAGTGCAAACTGAAAATAAACATGCAACTAAAGTAATATAAACAAATCAAAAATAAGAAAACAAAATATGTATGCAAAAGGTGGGCAAGAGTTCAACCTCCCCAAGCTTAGACTCTTGGTCTAACTTGAATCAAATATCGTCGCCATCATTGTGCGGCGACTGCTAATGCAACTGATACTGATAGTAGTTCGAAAACTCAGACATGAAATTGGTGAATTCCTGGGCGAGAGTGAGAACATTAGCGTTCAAGTCATGTAGAGTGTTCTCCACACTCCTGACACGAGTCACCATCTCATCAAGCTCACCTCTTGGGACATAGTTGTATCTTGGTTGAGGTGGTGGCATGTTTGCCTGCTGCTGGTAATGGGGAAAGTGTTGTTGATGTTGGTGTTGCTGACCATAGTCATCCCAGCCCATCGTGTTCTATCTCTGCTCCTCCTCGGGTTGGTGCTGCTCTTGGCCACCTCCCGCATTCTCCCGAGCGGGATTTCCTCCTAGGGGCACACTCCCCTCGAGGTGATCATTACTTGTTGGAACTCATCCTCATCGAGGACCCAACTCTGTTTCCCTGGTAACCCAAATCTTGAACAAATGGAACCAAAATCTAGTGAGCTATATTGCTAGGTTCATAATAAAATGGATAAGCATGAAGGGAGCGGTTAGCCCTAAAGATTCCCATGAATTTGGTGCTTTCCATGTGAGCATCATCCAAAAACTTACTACTTGCCACCAGTCTCTCTCGAGGCATGAAAAAATCGCTTGCATAGGCAATCTGAGTGATCAGGCAACCACAACGAATGTCTCCTGAATGAGACAACCTTTGGCGGTGGAAGTGTTGGATCAAGAATGCACCCAATTTTACCTTATGCTCCATCTCTAGATGGAGATCCATGTAGATTACACTTATCTCGGGGATAGCCTTTGCCCCGGTGTATATGTTCCCAAAAGTAGAATTCGCCAAGAAGGTGGATGTAACACCCCAAAAATATTAATCAAGATTATCAAGTTCTAATCACCCAAGTTTAGGGTTAACAAAAACTTTTATTATTAAATTTAATATGAGTGTATGTGTGATTTGCATTAGTGTATGAATGAATATAATTGCCATGTTTTATTTCTACAAATGATAAGGAATGATTTAAAGATGAATACTACATCATCTAGAACATTTACAAACAAAATCCAAAGAAAAGAAGTTCAAATATGAATCATATAAGCAAATGGTCATTTTGACCAAATTTATCCACTAGACCACTTTGAGTGTTCCTAGTAAAAGATTTATAACAGAAACTTTCCCAATTATTTTCACCCCTGGCTAGACCAAGTAAAAGTGAACCCAAGCCCACTTTACAAACTCACATAAACTATTTACAAATCTATTTAAAGGACAATTCAAAATTGAATCAAGTGTATGTACTAAGATCACCATTTTTCAAAATCCACTCAAATCAATCCACCTTGGCAAACCCAAGCAACCAGAGACTACCACGACTAAGATCATATCACTCACCAAAAATCATTCAAAAATTCAAAACTTAAACTCTTGTGGCCATTTGGTCGAGCACCTGGCAGACACAGACAACACCTGCCTAACTTCTACTATTCTAAGCATTGATCACTCGCCACTACTGCCCCATATCACTCCCCTGGTCTCCCCCAACACGTAGCAGCACAGTGGACACATCCCCCTTTGCCGTTCGCGCTAGTGCAGCGTCGCCCGAAGCTCGCCGTGTCGGCCGACCAAGAACAACTCGCCACAGCCAATGCTGCCCTCTCCCATGATGTCTAGGAGACAAGCAACCGTCCACCACCACCTTTTGTCCAACCCTCGACCGCAGGCAAGCCATGGACCACCCGAGAATGCTGCACCCATTTTTCTGCCGCCATGCCGAGAGCGCGTCAGAGCGCCGCAGCCGACATGTGCTCACACGCTGCTCCTCGCCCTCGCCATGCATGCCCGCACTCGCCGTGACCCTAGCTACCCCCCAGACACGCCCGTTCGCCACCGCACGGACCATAGCCACTGTACGCCGTCTCGAACGCCATCGCTCCTGCGTAGAGCACCGACCGCACCCGACCATTCTCGACCGTCCCTTGCTGCGCCATCAGGTGCATGACCACCACCCCGAAGCACCGCGTCAACCCCTACCCTCAGCCATGCCAATAGCTCACTGTACCGTTGTCGTCGGTGGAGCCAGACGATGCTGCTCTGTCCCCATTGCCGGTGTATAAATAGAGGCCGCCCAGCCTCAATTCGCCACACCATTCCACTCCACTCTCTCTCACAAACCTCCCACACCTCTCCCTAGAGTAAGGCGAGCACCACATTGCCAGAATTTAGCTAGAGTCCGCCGCTATGGAGGAAGAAGGAAACCGTCGATTGGAGCCATCCCAGGAGCTGCCGTGACCGTGCCTCGAACCGCCGTCGATGACAAGCTCGATCGCCCCCATCGCCGACCCTAGCTGGAGCCCTGGTGAGCCTCACACGACCCCCACCGCCGCGTTAGGGTTAGAATCTCGCCGGAGCTATTCGACGTAGCGATGCATGTCATTCGTTAGATCCTAGTCTAATCGTAGCGCTAAGATTGAATGATACCGTTTCGGGTTAGATGAGCCATTGACTAGTGGGACCCTCCTATCAGCAACCCGTTGCGCGCGTGCCGCGTAGCTGGGCCAGCCCAATTAGTTTCCCGTGCAGAGCCCGTTGATTCAAATAGGATTTTTCCATGTTAGTTAAAACTAGATTCTCTTAGTAGATTCAAAAATCAATTCAAAGAGATTCACTAAACCAAATTGCATGATTCCAATTTTGTTACAAAGTTATTCAAATTATCTACCCAAGCCCGTTGGATTCAAACCATTTGAAATTATAAATCACCTATAGTAAAAATAACAAGGCAGAGACTTTTGCTATTTCAAACATTTTTCAAAAATCAACCATAAATACTTTTGAGTTGATTCCAATTCTCAAAAATCACATTTGACTAGATCTATCTGAATATGTAAAAATATTTAGGTTTACATGCAGTGACCTTGGACTAGTACTAAAATAATGCTATATAGGCATTTCTAGTCACTTTAGTTTTATTAAATAGTAATTTTAAACTTTATAAAATATGACCACCACTTTAAATCACATTCCCAAGTATTAGAATATGTGGTGATGACATGTGTCAACATGATCCCATATTTCAATTGGAGAATATTTAATCTTAAGTATTTTCAATGAGTAGAAATTAATTTTCCAAAAGAAGATAAATAAGACTAGGTCTTTATTTCATGTGATGATTGTGATGATGCTTGATCATCTAGTGTGAACCTTAGTTTGCTAAATAGAAATAGTTAATTATTGTTTGGTGATTGTGTACCCCGTATTCATTTATAGACGCTAGTACTGACCCATGATACGAGGAGGAGGAGTACTATGAAGAATAATAAGAAGAAAACTTCAACCACTGCACCACTCAAGGCAAGCTAACACTTGCAAGTTTCATAACTAGGCAAGCTACAACTATGCAAGTTAACACTTTCCAAATTTATAACCTATGCAAGATGCATTAGGCATGCTTTGGTTATGCAACCTTGATTATACCAATCCCAAGTTTTACTTACAAGCTTTATTCTTTTACTTTTACCAAAGTTCTTTACTTTGGTTAGTGATTTATGAGTATGGGACAAATAGGATAGATACCATAAAGAGTATAAAACTAGGCCTAACTAGTTATACTTAGATGTCATCAAAAGGCATAAACTAGAGTTGGATAGTTACACTTGATTAGAACCCACATTAGTGACTACCCTCAACTTTAGTGGCTAGTGCTAAGCATAAAAGTTGATTACTTTAGATGGGAGTACTTGGTGAAAATGATTATGAAAACCTTGGAATGATGATGCATTCTATTGAAATGTTTTGACATGTGTTGAGAAACACAATGATTGATGATGAAAATGTCGAGGCATGAGCCTTGGCCCTTTACAAAAAACTGATGGTTGGGTTCGAATGCGATACCATTCCAATTTTACCGTACAACCACAATACCTGATTTGGGTAGGGCTTAACTGGAAGTTTATATGCCTTAGTATGGGTTCCCTTGTGGAAGAGGTTGAGCTGAGTCTACCTCGTGATGAATGTCCACCTATGCAGTTCCCAGGATGGCATATGGCCATGGCTAGGAGGCCAAGCTCATAGGGGAGGTTCCTATACTAGAGCGTGTAATTGAAAGGTTATGATTGATTATCCACATACTAAGTATGATGATTTAGGGTTATCCCTAACAGATGTATCGAATTTTGTGGTGAAAGTGTACCACCTCTGTAGAGTGTCAAACTATTCTAATAGCCGCGTCCACGGTCATGGACAGTTGGAGTGGCCATACTATTCCATTATCATATGTTTTTCAAAAATGACTTGTGAATTGAACTATGACTTTGACTTGACCACCACAGGATTGTGGACATGAAAACTAGGTTCCCACTTAGGTGATGTAGAACATTAAACTAGTTTTCTTTACTTCTAAACTCAGTATGAAATAAACCTGGCTTTTTGCAAATAAACCTAGAGCTTAAGATTCCTACTAGAACTACCTTGTTTGTGGTAGTTTGCGAGTACTTAAAGAGTACTCATGGCTTTGTCCCTGGCTATTCCCGTGGCCAGACTATGAGGAGGACTATCAGGAAGATGGAAAACAGGAGGTCTATGACAACTAGGATCATCTCCCATCGTCAGCATTACCTGTGACCCTGAAGATGGAGCCCCTACTATGTTTACTTTCCACTGCTTTGATTGTATTAAGACTGGATGTGGCATCCCGCTAAAACCACTACTAGAAAATCGCTGTGTTTTTGTGCATTGCATCATCATGACCGCATGCTCATGTCATCATGCCACATTGCATTTGAGCATCGTCATCATCATGCATCTGTTTGTCTAAAATTATTTTCCAAAAGCCTATCTTTGTTTTCTAAATATCCCCTGTCTTTGTTTCAAAATTAAAACACTGGTCTTTTTCCGGATAGTTTATTTGTCTAAACACCTATTCGCAGATGTTTTGTTTTAAACAAATAAAAATAAATAAATAATAAAAACATGTTTAAAAAAATCCCCGAGGAGGCAGCCGGCCCGTAGGCCAGGCCACCTACTACTCGGCAGTCTTATCCCTAAAGATCTAGAACTAACACTAGACTAACCAAACCTAACCCTACCCTGCCTGACCACACACACCACACCACGCGGCCAGCCTCACCCCCTAGCCCGCGTCCCCACCCACCTGGTTCCCCTGCCGGCAACCCCCCACACACCACAGCCCGCCCGCACACACGCACACACACACGCGGTAAACCGCACCAACACGCCAGCCGCACCCCCCACATCGATCCCGTCGCCTGGCCCCTACCCCGCCACCGACCCGGTCCACCCCAGTGGACACGCACCCCACACCCCCACTTGCCCGTCCCCCGATAGCCCACCCCCTGGCCCGCTCTCCCACCTCCTGGCCCACCAGACCGCGACCTCTCTCCCCACCACGTCGCGCGACCCCCACCTCGGTCCTATCATCATGATCCCCAACCCCGCCTTCGTCCTCTCCCTCGCTTGCAGAGCTCTGCCGGTGGCGCTCCTCCCAGCATCGTCCTCGCCGCCGCGACGACGGCGAGGGCTCCCCCGTCGCCGCTCCCTCTCCCGACCCCTAAGATGTGCCCCCGAACCCCGGCCCTCCGCCTCGTCACCGCCGCCAGAGCCGGTCATCCTCCTGCGTCCGGTCGCCTTCCGCCCTCGGCCGGCGCATCTCCGGCCCCTGCCACGTTCCTCCCTCACCCTCCTCTCCAACTGCCGCCCGCCTTCTCTGTCCAGGCCCTTCCTCGCCGCCCGGAGATCCTTCCTCCCCACCGCAAATCGAGCGCTGCCTCGCCCGTGCGCGATTCTCTGTTCCAGCGGCCCGTCCTCGCCGCCTCCCGCCGCCAACACTCCTCTCCTCGAGCTTCCCTCCTCACCGTCATGGTCGTCATCGCCCGCGTGTCCTCTCTGCATCGTGCGACGCCTCTCCGTCCTCGTCCTTGTCCCCGGCGCCTCCAACCTCGACCTCCGGCCGTTTCCATGGTCGTGGACGCCCCCTCATGCTCGACACCATTGTCCAGGACCTCCTCGTACCTCCGGTCATCACCAACGCCGGCGAACACCACATCACAGATGAGTTGCATGGCCTGGAGCTCGGCCCCGGCTGTGCGTGCTTACCCACCCTCTGTCTCGGCTCCTTGCCAAAAGCCAATCTCTGTTTTGGTCAGGTCCTCATGTACACTTGATGCTGCAGGACGCCTCTCGGTCTTCTACGTTGTGAGTGTGCGCATGGGTAGCAACAACAGCACTATGTGTCCTAGATGGCCAAGTTCAAGTCGTGGTTCCCTGTTGCCTTGTCGTTCTATAACACAAGTCCATCATGAGGAAACACCAAGATGGAACCGAAGAAACCCTGAAACCTGAACATCATCGACACAGATCATATGGCCGAGACCTCGAAGACATCTCTTCCACGGATCCGTTGAACCCGAAGATCTCCCTCCCAGAACGCCAAGTTATCCTACACGGAATCCGAAGATCCAAAGACCAAACCCTGAAGCCCGACCCCGAAGACCGATCCCCCGGATCCAAAGACCGAACCCGAACCCCTCCGAGCCCCAAGATCTTCAGAACCCTAATGTGATTCCCCTATCCGAGACCCCTATTTTTTATATATAATATGATATTGTCACTTGTTGCATATTAATTTGGTCATGCCGCATACATATTGTGTAGTATGGGGGCATTATGCCGATTCACCTCATAATTAAATATGGAATCAATATGCGGGATACTTTTGTCTTATTCCGGACTACATTTAAATTGGTGTAGCGAACCGATGCCATGTTTCGCCCTGTTAATACAACATTTAAATTGCGAGGTATCTAAATAACTTGAACCGTCTAATTAATTGTCGGGACCCCGGTTCCGCTTAATACTACCTAATTGCACCACATCTGCATCATATCATAATCATGCCGGATCTTCTGCCATAGTATTAAATATTGCATCCGGTGTTTCTTCTAGTGTTTGCTTCTTCGCGGACTAGGCCGATGAGTGGATGCGAGTATCGACAAGTTCTCCGGATATGAACCTTTGGCAGTGTTTCCCAGGCGAGCATCTCTCCCCCTTCTACCTATTTTGCATTTATAGTCTTTATTTCCTCCTGTTGATCTATTGCTATCTGTGTCGCGATGCTTTAGTTTCCGTGCACCATTTATACTACTTGCAGCCTCTATATTGCCTTGGACACATCCTATTGCCTGTTGTTTGATAGATAGTCGGCCCTGCGAGTCGTAGTTGCTTGCTTTTGTGTTGCTTCGCGTCGTTGTCGTTCCACCGCTGATGGCAAGTTGGCACGTGATAAACGGTGGATATGCTTATTGGTGGAGATGATCATGACTTTAAATACAACTATTAAAATGCTAGATATAAATAATGCAGAGGCATCGGTGGGAAATAGATGTTATTTGGTTCTTCCACGCTCACTTGTGTCCCGTAGGCCCCGAGTACTTGATACCTGTTCCTTGATTTTTCGCACTATCCACATCCGGAAGGCCTTATGGACCCCCTGAGCCAGAGCTTGATTCATTTCTATTTCTTGGGGCCACAAGTAGTTTGGGGCTTTATTACTATTCTGTACTTATGCCATGCTTTACTGCTTTATTTATGATTGTGCGTGGAGCACCTGTACTGTTTTGGACCGCGGCACGATTTCGCGGTATCGACAAGCCCAGTCACACTTTCGGGTTCCCAGTCGTTTACAGCTGTTCTCGCAAACCCTGGGTCCGTTCCGGAGCCGGCCAACTTCGTTGCGGGTAGCTTAGTGGGGTGGCCCCCTGAAATATTTTATGAATCATGTGATTGCTTTGTCGTGAATGCCTCGTTGGGTTTTGAGTTGGTTTTTCCGAGGTTGATCGAGTATGTGTTGCTATTTGTGCACCCCTGCAGGGTAAAACTTTCTGAAAGCCATGTCCGCGGTTATGGATGACTTGGAGCACAGTATCTCGATCATAGACAAGCATAACTAAAGTAGTGCTATAAATTTGACTTAATATGTGACTAGTAATCAGCTCAATTATAACGGAATGGATATTAAAAATGCCAACAACTGGTGGATCTTGTTCGTATCGTGTTCTGATATACCTGCCTAGTAAGTATTGCAACTCCAATGGAATGTGATAAAAGTGTCAACAACTATTGGGTTTTGGGATTCCTCAGGACAAATACATCTGACTAGTAAATGTTCCAACTACAACGGAATGGTGATTAAAACTGCCCACTACTTATGCTATCAGGATGACTCATGAAATCTATATCTGACTAGTAAGTGCTTCAACTATAATGAAATGAGTAAAACTGCCAACTGTGTGAGTTCCTTGGTCCGACTTCCTCGTTTGGTCTCGAGGGGGAAATACTAGGATGGGTATGTTTGGTGTTAGTATTAGGTAGGTTCCGAATAGGTCTTTCTTACCCCTATCTAATAGCCGCCAGTGATACCAAGTCTCTATAGGTTGTTTAATGCCGCTGCGCTGCCGCTTCAGTCCACCATACCTATGTAGGCGAGAGTTGAGGCGTAACAGGCATCTAGGATTAAAATCCGGGTGTTGACAGTGGAGAAATAACGTATAGTGGGGTTCTATATGGTGGAGGTCTTCTTACGCAAATAATGCACATCCCTGTGAACAGAAATCTGCTCCCAAGCAAACATTGCATCTACGAGGACTTCACTCACTCTCTCATAGTCCTTGTCCATGGCTGCCTTTAGAGCGCCCCCTTCTAGCGTATCTCTTCGACCTCAGCATAGTGGCGCTTCCAAAGGGTCCTGAGCCTCCCGAGCTCCCTCCGGTGCGGAAAAGCCTTCCAATATTCATTATACTAAAAAAATTCAAAGCAAAACTACAGGCATAAGGTTTCTACCATATAAATAAACAATTACAAATAAAAACTTTGAATCCTAACATGAGGAATCAAGAATAATCTCAAAATATGAAGAATTCATCTAGATAGCCAATGTGTGAGATTCAACCATGGATTTCAGAAAATAAAGTATGGATCGGGTGATAAACTTACCAATGTGAAGTTCCCCCACTCAAATGACTGAAATCGGTGAATAATAAAGGATTCTAGGAGGTCAGGGTTTGAGTTTGAGAGAGAAAGAGAGAGAAAATGAGAGGAAGAAGATGGATGGTTGGGGCTTCCAGCTAGCCGCAATAGTCGGTAGTAGATGTAGTAGTATCTCGGTTGAGTCGATGTTGGGGGGATTCCCCCGGGTAGGGTCACGCCGGGGTATAGAGGCCGAGTTAGCCGAGGTACGGCAAGGTCAAAGCGAATGCTAGCCGAGTCACCTCAAGGCAGGCCGACTTACGGAGTAACCCGGACCGGAGGATGTCCACCTTACTGAGTCTCGACCGATGTATGTCGTATGCCGACAGGTTTAATGTAACTTGTATACAGGTACCCACGGGGCCGAATTAACCATGCACGATCCGGGTTATATCAGGCTTGCAAGAGAAGGAAGGTATCTTGCTGGTCAAAAGGTGGTCACTGTACACTAGAGCATGAGCGAAGCGGACAGAGGGAAGGACCACCGAGGAGTGGCCGACAAGGATGACGCGCCTTGTGTCGGATGACGCTGGCACCGCAGAGGCTCACGTAGCCTCTGCATGGCTTACGATGGCAAAAAGTGACCCGGTCGGTTTGCTATTTTGGGAAGAGGCATATTCCCATGAATATGCCTCCATGTATGCCCTAATTGGAGACCTAGCCTCCCCTTTATAAGGAGCTCTAGGGCCTCTGTAGAAGGGGGTTGGCATTTGAGTAGTTGGTTCCTTGGAGACAAGTAGTGGTTAGAGTAAGAGAGCCCCTTCTTCCTCCTCTCCCCAATACAGCTCAAGGAGCATTTGTAAACCTTGTGAACTTAGTGAATACAAAGCTTCCGTGTGTGGAATCACCACACTATCCCTCCCTGGATTCCTCTAGTGCATTTTGGCCTCACCTTTAGCCTATCCATTGCATCTACCGTGACACAACCACAGCAGTTGGGGCCCACCGTGGGGCTAGCTGCGCTAGCAGTAGTGAAGATCCGGACGGGAAACCTCATCGGCAATGGCGAGCGCATCGTCTCTAGGCTCGTTTAGCGCTTTGGAGCGTTGGACTACGTCAGCGACAATGCTGTTTGCTTCGGCAAACGACCTCTTCCACGCAACAGCCTCTTCGTCAAGCTTGGAGCTCACAAGGTCTACGTCGCCATCGATGTGTCGTGCGTTCACCCGCAACACGTCGTCGAGGGAGGCGAGCCACCCTTTAGCGCGGCTCACGGGGTGCGTATCGCTCGCTCCCCTCACCACGCCGAAGTGATGATGACAGCGCCTGACGCTGGCGCGAGCAAGGATCCGGCGCCAGATCCGGAGGTAACACCCATGGCACCAAGGAAAAGTAGAGGTCCTCTGCTAGAGAGGCTAGAGAATGTGCTGCAACAAGCAATAGATAGCTTGGCAAGTCCCATAGCACCTATGGTAGATCCGCCTCAGGCACATGCCGAGTTAGAGGAAACTAGGCAGAAAATACTAGAGGGTACGAAAAACATAGCCACGGCTCAGCAGTCATTGAACATGACACTACGCAAGTATGCAAGAGCAAATAAGGTAGATGCTGTAAAAGTGAAGGGGAGAAACCTCATTAGTGAAATGAACAAAGAGGGTGATACTAGAGTCGAGGAATCAGAGAACATTCTGTCCATGGGGCTGCCAAAGTACAGTACCCTGGCAAAGAACCTCAGAGCAGCGGATGCAGCTGCGTCCGAGTTAGAAGGTTTGACGGGTGAAGCCCGACAGAGACAGCAGGAGAGGGTCAACGAGTTAGTTCGGATCGCTAACAGATAGAATGAGGAGTTTCTCAGGGCTAACCCGACAAGAGCTAGGGCTTCCAAGGTCGTTTATTCAGTAGTGGGAAACCCGGAGAAATCTGCTGGAGCTGCGTCATCCCCTCATGATGGCCCTAGAAGAGAGGAGGTAGTAACCTTGGCAAGGAGAAACAAGCAGATAGTCCCATATGACCCGACAAGAGCAGGGAAAGGAAAAGCAGTGCAAGGAAATGAGGATCGACAAAGTGTCAGCCAAGGTGAAGCTGGCCGAGGTAACCGCGACCAAGGCAATGCCAGTCAGGGAAACGCTGTAAACGGCAATGCCGGACATCGCAACTCGACAGGTGCAGGGCAACCGCAGCAGTGGAATAAACCATGACAAGAGCGAAGTGCCGGCCAAGGTATGCAACAGAGAGGTGCTCCACAAGAGCAAGATAGATAGAATGATGGTGATTCGGAAATGGTGAACGCAGGATACCCTAGGCCAGATTATCACGTGATAGGGTCAAGGTTGGGAAGCAGGAACTTGATGCCTGACAACACCAGGTTAAAACTGGATCGGCTCTATAGGTCGGAGTAGATTGAGGGACAAGGTCCTCCGGGTTCAGCGTGCTTTGGGCCCCGAATCATGAAAGAACCTCCAGTACATAACTTCCAGTTACCCAGAGGCACGAAAACATATGACGGTAGCACCAAGCCGGAGGATTGGTTGATCAACTACGCGACGGCGGTGAAAATTGCTACAGGCAACTTGAGATGGGCTGTGAGATATGTACCTTAGATGCTGGAAGGGCCAGCGAGGGTATGGTTAAACAATTTACCACCCGGAAGTATCAACTGCTGGATTGATTTTGAGGAAATGTTTGTCAATGACTTCTTGAGCACATATTAGAGAGAGAATAGGTCACATACCCTAGCAATGTGCAAGCAGAGACCGAATGAAACAGACCGAGAGTTCCTAACCCGATGGTGCACCGTGAGAAACTCGTGTGAAGGTGTGATTGAGTCCCAGACCATAGCATGGTTTGCACAAGGATGTAGATATGCAAGCATGCTGTGGCAAAGGTTACAAAGGGATATGCCAACTACACTGGTAGAAACAATCCGGATTGCTGATTCGTATGCTTTGGGTGATCCGCCTCAACCCCGGCTTATGGCAAACGAGTAAAGTGAGGAGTACTACCAGCGAGATGGAGCCGGATCATCCTGTCGAAATGATTACCAGGGTAAGAGAAGAGATGATAGACTGGATTACAGATACAGTTTGCAACAAGTTGCTACTGTAAATCAAGACCAACCTGGAGCAGGGAGTAATCAGCGTCAGAAAACTGGAGGACAACAATGGACTCCGAGAAATGATGGCAAAAAAGCTTGGACGCCTGAACAAAAGAGACAGTGGCAAGAAAAGAAAGACCGGCCAAGGTATACGTATGAGGAAATGCTAGATCAACCGTGAAAATTTCACATGCCAAATCCGAGTAACCCGGCAGGTCATACAACTCGGCAATGTGAGTGGATGAGAAAGATAGAACAAAGGGGTTCGGGGAATGCTCAGGCACCTCGGAATGATCAATCCCAGTAGGAGTTACCCCGACAGCAATTGCTCTCCAGAGCGAACACGCAACAGTTAATGTTGCCACCACCTCCGCCGAGGTATGAAAACCATGAGAGAAGGGATGCAATGCATCAGGTCGAAAATCAGCATCAGCCAGATCAAAGATATCCTGGCAATGAGGGGAGAAATGAATACAGAGAGTATCACTAGAGTTACTATGTGTTCACCACGGAGGAAACAGATAGAAAGAGCATGCAACGCCGACATATGGAGGTGAATGCAGTTATGCCGGCGGTGACGAGGTATATGCCTTGGTCGGATCAGGAAATTACCTGGAGTATCAAAGACCATCCCAAGCCCATGCCAAGTCCTGGTTCGTATGCATTGGTGTTGGACCCAACATTCATCGGACCAAATATCAATGTGATATTTTCCAAGGTGCTGATTGACAATGGAAGCAGCATCAATATCATGTACGTGGATACAATGCGCAAGTTGGGTATCTCGGAGAACATGCTCCAGGCCACAAGAACAACTTTCCATGGTATTGTGCCAGGCATTTCCTGTGAACCTGTTGGCAAGGTCTGGGTAGACATGTTGTTTGGCACAAGAGATAACTGCCGAACTGAAAGTTTGGAGTTTGAGGTGGTAAACCTAGAAAGCGCATATCACGCGTTACTCGGCAGGCCTGCCCTGAACAAATTCATGGCAAGTTGTCACATCAGTTACCTGAAGATGAAGTTGCCCGGGCCAAATGGAGTAATTACCATAACATGAGATTTCCGACGTTCCATTGAGTGTGTGTCAGCCGGGTCTAACCTGGCCGAGTCACTCGTGATCGTGCAAGAAAAGAGAAAGATCCAGGAAGTGGCGGCATTGGCTCAGTCCGCACAACAATATATGCCGGTGCTGAGTAACCCAGATGGAAGTGTCTCATTTCAAGCAACGAAAGATACAAAGAAAGTGCCTATTGATGATCAATTCCTAGAGCGCACCGTAACGATTGGTGCCTGGTTAAATAACAAATAGGAAAGCGAGCTCGTCAACTTCCTCCGTGAGAATCGGGATATATTTGCTTGGTCCACACAGGACTTGCAAGGTGTCCCGAGGGAGTTGGCCAAGCACTCTTTGAATGTGAGACCCGGAGCAAAGCCGGTGAAGCAACCTCTCCGCCGCTTCGCCGAAGATAGGAGAAAAGCCATTGGAGATGAGATAGCTCGGCTCCTAGCAGCTGGGTTTATCATGGAAGTGCTTTACCCGGATTGGCTATCTAATCCGGTGCTGGTGGAAAAGAAGAAAGATGATCCAAATGTGGCAGTGGTTTGGCGTATGTGGATCGATTACACGAACCTGAATAAGGCGTGCCCAAAAGATCCATTCCCACTGCCAAGGATAGATCAAGTCATAGATTCTACTACTGGGTGTGAACTGTTGTCATTCATAGATGCATATTCTGGTTTCCACCAGATACCTTTGAACCCGAATGATCAAATAAAGACTGCGTTTGTCACCCCGTATGGGGCTTATTGCTATCGCACCATGCCTTTTGGTTTACGTAATGTAGGGGCAACGTACCAAGGATGTATGCAAAAGTGTTTGCACGACCAAATCGGCCGAAATGTGCAAGTATATGTGGATGATGTGGTTATAAAAACCAAGGAAAGCGAAACGCTCCTTGATGATATCACGCAAACATTCGCGAATCTAAGGAGGTTCCGAATGAAGCTTAACCCAGAGAAGTGCACCTTCAGTGTCCCGGCTGGAAAATTACTCGGATTTCTTGTCTGCAGCCGAGGTATCGAAGCTAACCCAACTAAAATCTGAGCCATAGAGTGAATGGAACTGCCGAAGTGTCTTAACAATGTCCAGAAGTTCACTGGTTGTCTGGCATCTTTAAGTCGGTTCGTATGCCGGATGGGAGAAAAGGCATTGCCTCTCTATCAACTAATGAAAAAAGCAGACAAGTTCGTATGGACACCATAGGCCAATGATGTCTACGCACTTCTATTCTTGTAGACAGTTGTTGGGCCTCCAATTGCGAGGTTTGTAGAACAGCAGCAAGTTTTCCCTTAAGTGGATCACCCAAGATTTATCGAACTCAGGGAGGAAGTGGTCAAAGGTATCCCCTCTCAAGCAACCCTGCAATCAAGATACAAGAAGTCTCTTGTGTCCCCAACACACCTAATACACTTGTCAGGTCTATAGGTGCACTAGTTCGGCGAAGAGATAGTGAAATACATGTGGTATGGATAATTATAAGTGGTAACAGTGATAGAAAATAGGTTGATGGCGTGGAAGAGACTAAAGGCAAACTGAAATAAAGATGGAAGCAAGCAAACATGTAACAGATCTAATTGCAAACAGTGTATCAATGCTTAGAAACTAGGCCTAGGATCATACTTTCACAAGTGAACACTCTCATATAAATATCTTCTCTTTATGATACTACGCTGAACTACTCTTCGGTTGAACACTCTAATCGATGGTAGGGCTATAACATCACACCTCAAAGTCCATCTTTCCCATCTAGAAAACCCCACACTGTCACCTTGAGTACTAGATGAGTCCAACAAACACCACAATTTCATAAAGACATCCAACTCCAAATATAACTCATAACAAGTATTTGTAATCTCTAGCCTAAGTGCCACCATGGTGAGCACGCTGTCACTTTCACACACATGGGGAGAGCAGAGATTCATTAAAGCACTTGAGTAGGAGAATAGATCTATAGATTACAAGCTCATGATCTCAATAAGATCATGCATAGAGAGAGAAATGAACACATAGCTACCGGTAGAACCCTTAGCCTCAAGAGAGATCTACTCCCTCCTCATCAGGGGAATCAGCAATGGTGATGGAGATGGTGGTGGAGATCGATGGAGATGGCTCCGGGGGCACTTCCCCGTCCCGGCAAGGTGGCGGCGGCGCTTCGGAACTTTTTGTGGATTTCTGATTTACGATCTAGGGTTTATGCATCAGGAGGCTTCTTATAGGCGAAGAGGCAAAGTCGGTGGAGTGCCAGGGGCCCACACCACCTGGTGGCGCGGCCAGGGCTAGCCCGTGCCACCATATGGTGTGGCCAGGCCTTGGCCCTCCTCCGTCTCGTATTCCGGCTCCGTGAGTCTTCTGGTAAAATAGGAACTTTGGCTTTTGTCCCGTCCAATTCTGAGAATATTCATTTTCTGACTTTCCTAGAACCAAAAACAGTAGAAAACAGGCAACTAGCACTGTGGCATCTTGTTAAAAGGTTAGTCCAAGAAATCATATGAAAAGTACTCCAAAGTGTGGACAAAACATAAGAAAGTAGATAAAACCAAGCATGGAACATCAAAAATTATAGATACATTTGCAATGTATCAACATCCCCAAGCTTAACTCCTGCTCGTCCTCGAGTAGGTAAGTGATAAAAAGAAAGAATAATTTTTGAGGTGACATGGACCATCAAAGACTTGATCAAAGTATTTGTAAAACATTGATAGCTGGGATCAAAGTACTTCAATCATAACATGAAATACAAAGTTCTAGCAATAAGACAAAGAAACTACGATGCAACATGAAAAGTCACAAACAAAAGATTCATGAATAACAATGCTTTTGCAAGACTTTTGTTTGTTTCACATAAAGAAAACATGGCATAATAGTATTCATCTTGTCCCTTAATAGAGTAGCAAATATAAATGCATAGGACACCTTCAAAGTTCATAAGAGTGACTAGAATACAATAGTTTAAAACAAGCAATAATAAGTTATGCATCAATCAACTAGTCTTGGGACAATGCACATAGAACTAAGAATGGCCACTATGCTCTCAAAGTAGGTGCATAAAGATTGAAGGTGGAGACTCAATGTAATGGTGGAAGAAAGGCCTTTATAAAAGGAAGTAGGGATTCAAGTCTCATAAAGAGCTTCCAAAAATTATGGTACTTATAGCTTTCAGCTCTCATTGCCCCTATCATAAGCATCTTTAAGGTGATTAAGGTTAACGTGACACAACTAAGAGGATATGCTTGACAAGTTATAAACCAAAATCTCATGCCCCTTACTTACGAAGACCGATCCTCATGCTACTCAACTTCAGTCACGTGTAAGCTCTTGTCATTGTAAGTACATGTGTATCATTAAGAACCGCTAATGGGGTACCCCTTGGACATGATACGGGAGCTTTCCCATAATCAAAATGACAAGGCAAGCAGACAATGAGCATCTCAACGTTCTTTTTATTCGCTATTTGCATAGGTTTTTATTGAGGATGCTTCATAGAGTGCTAATTATGGTGATGCTGCAAGTTTCCACCATGATTAGGCATGGCTTAGGCTAGCGGCCCAGGTGTTTCTCTAACACACATACAAACTCCATGATCTTACAAGTTCCACTTTTATTTCACACCGCCGGGATCCATAAGCAAAAGAACATGATATCAACGGGGTACAAAGTACATGTGCAATGTTGAAAGCGTTCCCCATGGTACATGGTTCTGCTAATTTCAACTTATAAAGCGCAAGCATATACGCAACAAAGAAGGACCCAGTGGTTCAAGTTTATTAGATGCAAAAAGTAAAGTGTGCCATCAAGTTCGTGAGAGCTTTAATCACTAGTTTTCTCATAACAAGTTTAATTTGGAAGGTAAACAAAAGCATGAATATACTTGGAATAGCATAAGCTAGTAGGTAGGTATGGTGGACTCTTTGGAATAACTTGGTTTAGGGAGTTGGATGCATGAGTGGAACTCATACTTGGTTGTGGAGGCTAGCAAAAGATTGGGAGCGACAAACTAAGAGAGCAATAATGGCCAGAATCATGCAGAGCGACAAAACATCATTGATCAAAGCATAAAGTGATACTACAAGTTGAAAACTAAAGGATCATAAAGGCTATGGTGACTTGAGATAGTCATAACATGGTGTGAGCATGCGCCAAGTCAACCCAAATAAAGCATCAAAGGAGAATACCACTATACCATGCTTTAATATACTAAAACAACGCATGGTTCATCCAAGGCACATTAAGCAATCTCAATTGTTTATAACAAGTCATGCTACAGAAAAGAATACTAAGCATAAAGCCAAAACAATATCAAGCATGGCATGACAAAACATAGGCCACAGTCAAAAACAAGCTCTCTTTACCACTTAAGCATGAACTTTCCTACTCTTTTCCAATCCAAACCAAACTATTTGATAACCAATGTATGAAAGAGGGGGTCCAACCAATTTATTAAGAAAACAAAGCAAACCAAGCAAACTACAAAACCAAAATGAAAACGAAAAAAAGACGCTCCAAGAACAACACAACTGTGCATGAAACAATAAAAATGAAGCGTTTGGTAGAAACCTGAGATTTTTATTGATGAAGAAGGGGATGCCTTGGGCATCCCCAAGCTTTGAAGCTTGTAATTCTTGGATACTTATTGGGGTGACACGCGTGGCATCCCCAAGCTTGAGCTTTAGTCCATCCTTCATCTCATTACTCATTCCTTCCATACACCTGAAATTTTTCCTTCATACAAAACTTCACACAATCTTTATTAGCAACATTAGTGCACTCAAGATAATAAGTCTTAAGGTTCAGTTCCAACACCAAATAACTTTCATTAGAACACTAGATACTGTAGCACTTCCCTCAAAAAGCTCAATTCCGCAAAAGAACTAAAAAAGGAACCAACAAGAAGCAAATGCAGAAAATGGCAGAAATCTGTCAAAACAGACCAGCAGGTAAAGACGAATTTTCTCGAAGACCTTCTGTTGCTCAAATCAAAAAGTGTTGAACTAACGAAAGTTAGATAACTACCTGGGGAAGAAGCACAAAAATTCACGCCTCAAAAGGACGTACAGAGATTTTACACAAATTTTTACGGTGAAGCACAGAAATCTGTTTCGGGACAGCAACTTTCCCAATCATTACTTCTCTCTCATTAGAGGTTACTCTTGGCACAAAAAGAAAATAAAAAGAATAAGGAGCGGTTATTACTGAAGTAATAACTTACAAGACTCATCTAAAACTTTTGGGTTATCTCCCAATAAGTACTTTTCTTTAACGCCTTTAAGTTAGGCATGATAGTTTGAGAAGATGCTCACATAAGAAATATGAATTTAAGTAAAAGAGAGCATCAAGAAGCAAATTCAAAGCATATTGAAGTCTAACCAACTTCCTATGCATAGGAATCTTGTAAATAAACAATTCATGAAAGCACAAAGCAACAAGCATAGTAAAGCAAAACAAGTGCAACTTCAGGACTTTTAGCATAGAGAGGGGAAACTTAATATTATTGAGACACATAAAACCATGTTACCCTGTCTCATAATAACTTTCAGTATCATCATGAATAAAATTAACAATATAACTCTCACATAAAACATTCTTATCATGAGCCACATGCATATAATAATTATTACTCTCCATATAAGAATACTCATTCTTACTAATTGTAGTGGGATCCAAATCAACAAAATAGCTATCATTATTATTCTCATCACCATAATCATCAAATATAGGAGGCATATTGTAATCATTAATTTTCTCCTCAATAGTAGGTGGACTAAAAATATCATATTCATCATTGTAATCATCATATATTGGAGGCATAGTATCATCAAAGTAAATTTTCTCCTCCATGTTTGGGGGACTAAAAAGATCATTTTCATAAAAACTAGCTTCCCCAAGCTTAGACTTTTCCATAGCATTAGCAATAATGGTGTCCAAAGAATTCATACTAACAACATTGCTATTAGCATGCAAATAAAGTTCCATAGGTTTTTAATTTTCTCTTCAAACACTTCATGTCCTAACTCAAGATAAATACTATAAAGCTCTCTAATTTTGTTGTTGTTTTCCATTAAGCCTAACTAGTGAAAACAAGAAACAAAAGAAAAAATTGCAGAATCTAATGGAAATAACTTCGAGTACTCACACCAGAAAATAGGCGTTTCCATGGGAGGTTCTTCTTCTTTAATCCTCCGGTGTGAATACCTTTTACCTTTCCTCCCCGGCAACGACGCCAGAAAATAGCTTGATGTCTACGCACTTCTATTCTTGTAGACAGTTGTCGGGACTCCAAGTGTAGAGGTTTGTAGAACAGCAGCAAGTTTTCCCTTAAGTGGATCACCCAAGGTTTATCGAACTCAGGGAGGAAGTGGTCAAAGGTATCCCCTCTCAAGCAACCCTGCAATCAAGATACAAGAAGTCTCTTGTGTCCCCAACACACCCAATACACTTGTCAGGTGTATAGGTGCACTAGTTCGGCGAAGAGATAGTGAAATACAAGTGGTATGGATAATTATAAGTGGTAACAGTGATAGAAAATCGCTTGATGGTGTGGAAGAGACTAAAGGCAAACTGAAATAAAGATGGAAGCAAGGAAACATGTAACATATCTAATTGCAAACGGTGTATCAATGCTTAGAAACAAGGCCTAGGGATTATACTTTCACTAGTGAACACTCTCATATAAATATCTTCTCTTTATGATACTACGCTGAACTACTCTCCGGTTGAACACTCTAATCGATGGTAGGGCTATAACAGCACACCTCAAAGTCCATCTTTCCCATCTAGAAAACCCCACACTATCACCTTGAGTACTAGATGAGTCCAACAAACACCAAAATTTCATAAAGACATCCAACTCCAGATATAACTCATAACAAGTATTTGTAATCTCTAGCCTAAGTGCCACCATGGTGAGCACGCTGTCACTTTCACACAAATGGGAGAGCAGAGATTCATTAAAGCACTTGAGTAGCAGAATAGATCTATAGATTACAAGCTCATGATCTCAATAAGATCATGCATAGAAAGAGAGATGAACACATAGCTACCGGTAGAACCCTTAGCCTCGAGAGAGATCTACTCCCTCCTCATCATGAGAATCAGCAATGGTGATGGAGATGGCGGTGGAGATCGATGGTGATGGCTCCGGGGGCACTTCCCCGTCCTGACAGGGTGCCGGAACAGAGACTTTCTGTCCCCTGAATCTCCACTTCGGTGGCGGCGGCGCTGCGGAACTTTTCGTGGATTTCTGATTTACGATCTAGGGTTTATGCATCGGGAGGCTTCTTATAGGCGAAGAGGCAAGGTCAGTGGAGTGCCAGGGGGCTCACACCACCTGGTGGCGCGGCTAGGGCTAGCCCGCGCCACCATATGGTGTGGCCAGGCCCTGGCCCTCCTCCGTCTCGTATTCTACCTCTGTGAGTCTTCCGGTAAAATAGGAACTTTGGCTTTTGTCCCATCCAATTCTGAGAATATTCATTTTCTGACTTTCCTGGAACCAAAAATAGCAGAAAATAGGCAACTGGCACTGTGGCATCTTGTTAATAGGTTAGTCCAAGAAATCATATGAAAAGTACTCCAAAGTGTGCACAAAACATAAGAAAGTAGATAAAACTAAGCATGGAACATCAAAAATTATAGATACATTTGCAATGTATCAACCAACAAAGCCTTCATCCAGTTAAAGAAAATGTTAGACACTGAACCAGTGTTAGCCTCTCCACTATCAAAAGAGCCAATGTTGCTCTACATAGCCGCAACCAATCGGGTTGTAAGTGCAGTAGTAGTGGTAGAGCGCGACGAAGAGGGTAAGTCAGTGCAAAGGCCAGTCTATTACCTGAGCGAGGTATTATCAGCATCGAAGAAAAACTATCCTCACTATCAAAAGATGGCGTATGGTGTGTATCTGGCAGCAAAGAAGCTAAAACACTACTTTGAAGAACACCCAATCAAAGTGATATGTGTAGCCCCCATATCTGAGATAATGAGTAACAAGGACGCAAGCGGCCGGATCGTAGAATGGGCAATTGAGCTAGCCCCTTATGCTCTGCAGTACGACAGACGAGATGCGATCAAGTCTCAGGCGGTGGCCGATATTTTTGTAGATTGGGATGAAATGCAATATGAGCCACCATTACCAGATCTGAACTACTGAAGAATGCATTTTGATGGGTCAAAAACAAAAACCGGGTTAGGCGCCGGAGTTGTACTTACCTCACCAAAGAAGGACCAGTTGAAGTACGTGCTGCAGATCCACTTCACAGCATCAAACAATGTTGCAGAATACAAAGCACTTGTACATGGACTCAAAGTGGCAAAAGAAATAGGAATACGCTGGATCCAGTGCTTTAGTGACTCGGATCTGGTAGTTCAACAAGTCTTAGGGCAATGTGATGCTTTGGATGCAAACATGGCATTATATAGATTTCATGTGTAGAAGTTATCAGGATACTTCGAGGGATGCGAGTTTCATCACGTACCCCAGGTGGAAAACGAGGTTGCCGACGTACTGTCGAAACTCGGATCAACCCGACAAGCGAATCCACCAGGTGTAGCACTAGAGCACCTCAGAAAACCATCTATCAGGCCATCCCCAGAGTCCGAGTTAATCTATATCTCGGCAAATTCGGAGTCGGAAGCTGTGCCCATGGACATTGATGTGGGAAGTGGTTCAGGAAACCCGGGGACTGCCTCGCAGAACCCGGGGACTGCGCAGGGTGATCCGGCTGAGGTTATGCCGGTGGATCAAATGGAAATTGACGAGGAAGTGTTCCCGGTGCGAGCCATACCAGCTTGGGCACATCCCATATTCCAGTTCCTGAAAGATGGAACTTTGCCCAATGAAGAGGTGCTTTCTAGGCAAATTCAGTGGCGCGCAAAGGCATACATGATTATCAATGCCGAACTATACAAGAGGAGTGTCACAAACATCCTCCAACGATGTGTTGACCCGGAAGAAGGGCTTGACATCCTACGAGATATACATCAAGGGGAATGTGGGCATCACGCCTCATCTAGAGCTTTAGTGGCAAAAGCTTTCCGGCATGGGTTCTACTGGCCAAGTGCATTGGAATAAACAAAATATCTAGTAAGAAAATGCAATGGTTGTCAGAGGTATGCTACCAAGACACAAATGCCAATGTCGGAGCTCAAGACCATACCAATTACCTGGCCATTTGCCGTATGGTGTTTGGATATGGTTGGCCCATTTAAACCGGCGAGAGGAAATATGACCCATATCTTGGTTATGGTTAACAAATTTACAAAATGGATTGAGGTAAAGCCAATAAGAAAATGTAATGGAGCTACAGCTGTGACATTCCTCAAAGATATCATTATGAGATATGGCTATCCTCACAGTATCATAACAGATAATGGCACCAATTTTGCTGAAGGAGCATTTTGCGCGATTCTGCTGAGATAAGAAGATCCGGCTGGACGTTGCCTCGGTAGCCCACCCCGCATCAAACGAACAAGTGGAGAGATCCAACGGATTAGTATTATCCGGGATAAAACACTAGCTCATTGAGCCGCTTCAAAGATCAGCGGGGTGCTGGATAGAAGAACTACCAGCGGTACTGTGGAGTTTAAGAACAACTCCGAATCGATCAACAGGCTATATGCTATTTTTTCTGTATATGGGGCAGAAGCTGTATTACCAGTCGACATAGAGCATGATTCGCCTAGGGCACCCAATACACAGAAGGCGAAGTGCGAGAAGCCCAGCAAGATGATGTTGATCTGCTGGAAGAAGCGAGAGAATTGGCATTGTCTAGATCCGCCATATATTAGCAAAATCTCCGAGGCTATCATAGCCAGAAAGTAAACCCCCGAGTCTTCCAGGAAGGTGATCTGGTACTCTGGCTGGTACAACGTATTGTTGGCGTGCATAAGTTATCCCCCCCATGGAAAGGGTCATTCATTCTGAGCAAAGCATTGCACAATGTCTCTTACTATCTCATCGATGCAAAACCATAGGAGAAGAACAAGGCGGACAGGTCCGGCGAAGAATCTAAGCATCCATGGAATGTAGCTCTACTTCGTCCGTTCTACACTTAACAAAGAAGTGTGTGTATCCGAGTCTCTCATACGTCGGTATGTATGCCGACAATGAGTTTATCAATGAAATCTTGGCACCTCGAGAAGTAACTCGGGGACTTCCTTAATAATATTTTTTATCCTCTGTACTTGTTATTTATTTCTATGTCGGCTGGCTTAAGTTGCTTCTGCCTAAACCGGATTAGTTGTGTGTGAGCACCAAAAACTCAACTCTTCGATTTGCTGCTGTCCAACAAGATTTGGCTTCATGGCAAGCAAGAGAACAAGTTTGGAATTGCGTAGCACACGAAAAACGACTAAGGAGAAGAACGTAATCGAGCCGACATTTGTTATTCGGACTAACTTTATGTTTACCTTGTTTTTACTATGCTGGATTATTTTGAGCTAGTCCTAAAGTTTCCAAGTATTGTTAAGTCAATTTTTTAAACTCGAACTCGTAAGTCACAAAACCGAATCAAGGTAGACACGAGCCGAGCTAGGAAATTGGAGAAATAAGAAAATGAAACTCGGGGACTACGCCCAAGTTAATCCGGCACGAGCAACTTAGTAGCAAAATATAATCTGTGTGCTTACTACACCTGCACCCGGCATACCGGGGATCTGATAAATTTCAAAGTGTGTTTTCACGCTCAAGGAGCAGCATGAGGAGGAAACTCGGCGCCAGCAGCTGGAACTCTGGCTTTAGCCTCATCATCATCTTCATTTTCTTGATATCTGAAGCTTCGTCCTCTTCCTCGTCTCCCGAACCATCTTCGACGTATTCGTCGTCAATAGCGCCAAGGAAAGTTCGTCCTTCATTCCATTGCTGGATGGGAGCAAACTTGATGAGACTGTGGGCGCAAGCCTTGCGCCGGGCTACCGAATCCGGGTCATTCGACCACCTTGATCCGGTGCGCAAGCGCTCGAGAAGCTTCAGATCTAGCTTTTCATACCATGTGAGTACGAAGTGGAGGACAGTTTTACCTCCGACACGTGCGGCGGATTCCCTCCAGAGGTCAAGCTGGGTCGCGCAATCCATTAACTTGGTAATCAGAGCAGTGGACCCCTCTGGAGCATCTTCACCAGGCCGAAGGGCACGGAAGATCCGGACTGCTGCATCTAGGAGATCCAAACCGTAGTTCTTCACAATCTCGATGTGAGAGGATAGGCTGACCAGCAAGTCCTCCATGTCATAGGGAATGTTTTCAAAGCCAGGACCAGTTGGGGTACCCCTCTGCTGGCGGAACTTGGTAACTGCAGCAACCGCAATAGCATCGCCCTCTGGGAATTTGCCTGAAAACAAGACAAGTGAAATAAGTAAAAGAGGTTGACCCAGAGAGATTCATGTCAGCTGAAGGAAAAGAACTTACGTGAGATATGACTATGGATCTAGGTCAGTTCGGTGGTACAATCAGCATGCCTCTTCCGGAGTTTTTTAAGTTCAACATTTGCCGATTCAAGCTTGACGCCAGCCTCCTTCAACAGCTCTTGATCTTTGGCAAGTTGAAGGTCGAGACATTCTCGTTCCTCAGTGAAGTCTTGGCCAGCTTTCTCCATCTCAGTCTTGTGGAGCGCCTTGAGCTTTTTGATTTCAGCCTTGAGCTTGGCAATTTCATCATCTTTGGCCCGGAGAATGGCAAGTTCGTCGTCCTTCTTCTTGAGCTCGGCCTGATGTTGCCATGCTTGTTCGAGAAAATGCAGCATCATATTAGGCACGGGCACACTATCTTCAAGGGATGCTGCAACGGTGTGTTAACCCGACAGAGCCGAGGCATAAATATCTGCCGAGCCAAGAAGAAAACGAGAAAGAGCACAGAAGGAGATTAGACAAACCGAGTTACCTTTTATCTCGTCCAAGTTTTTCCTCATAATGGTATTCTCGGCCTCCACTCCAGCTGCGCAATCCGAATGACAAATTAATTTGGCGGGGAAAGACAAAGAAAGATGGGAAAAAGGCAAAGAGAAAACTTACCCCTTTTTTCAAACTCAGCAAGAAGTACAGAATGTTTCGAGCACAGCGCCTTGTGTGTGTCCAAGAGGCGCTGAAACTCAGCACTCCGACTATTGGTGGTGACCTGAGAAAAGCAAATTGATCTAATTATGTGCATATTCGAAGTATACAAAATCCGGGCCAAGTGGAACTTAAGCCGGCTCTATGTGTGTGCATATTCGAAGTGTACAAAATCCGGGCCAAGTGGAACTTAACCCGACTCTAGGTTTGTGCATATTCGAAGTGTACAAATCCGGGCCAAGTGGAACTTAACCCAGCTCTTGGTGTGTGCATATTTGAAGTGTACAAAATACGGGCCAAGTAGAACTTAACCCGGCTCTAGGTGTGTGCATATTCGAAGTGTACAAAATCCGGGCCAAGTGGGACTTAACCCGGCTCTAGGTGTGTGCATATCCAAAGTTACTAAGGGGCTATGCTAGTTTTCTAAGAAGCATCCGACCGACTAACAAGTTACTCCCCCAGAGGCACGGGGACTAATGGATATATCTGTAAGCACTTGTGCATGCTAAAGAAAAGACAAGGTAGCATACCTCCATCATCTGGCCAGCAAGATTGATAGCCTTGGCTGCTGTGTTCATTTGTGCGCTAAACTCAGCGGGCCCAAACTTCTCCGGAAGATCGTCATTGGGATTGACGAACTCCGCTTTGTTCCAGTTATTGACGTATTCGATTAGGGCCGGAGGATAGCGCTCTCTACTAAGCATGTGGGGCGCAATCAAACTCTTGGCATGGGCCTCCCTCCTTTCAACTTGGGCGGCAGTAGGACTGGTGTGCAATGCAAGTTGCGTACTAGCTGACCCGGGGGAGGCATCTTTCTTCGGTGGATTTTTCTTCGGACGCATGGACGCGAGCGTGCGCTGTCCAGCTTCGATGGATGCTGCCCTGGCAGCGTCATAACTTTTCTTAGCCTTGGGCTGCTGCTGAGAGGCTGAGGTTTGAGCTACGGATTTGGACTTGGGTGCAGCCTTGGTGCTAGTTGGGTCTTCTCGCCGAGTTTTGGATGACTCGGACGAGGTGAAAGGAGTTAGTGCTACTGCTGGTACTTGCGGTGCTGCTGTTGGTGCTGGCGCTGGTGCTTGTGCCGGTGCTGGTCTTGGCGGCGGTGCTGTTGGTACCTCGGAGGTGGCAGGTTGCGGCTGAGCCGATGAGGAACTGGGAGCATCCGCTACCTCGGCAGAGCCACTTCCACCTGCTCCAAGGTTACCCTCCTCTGGACGAGGTGGGCTAGAACCCGGAGCAGCCGTTGAACCCTCCTGAATGGGGCTCAGCGGGCGTGTATTGTCGCCACGAGGGGGAGATGGGTTGTGCCAGAAGGAAGAGGAGATGCTGGAGCCGCTCTGAGGAACCTCCACCGTAGCCCTGCCAAATCAAACAACGAATAATAAGTTATAACAAAAGAAAGGCATGTAGATAGAAAAGCACGAAGCAAAGAATTGGACAAAGAGAAAAGTGACTTACTCATCATAAGTCAAAGGCTCCTTGGGCTTCCGAGCCCTCCGAGTCATGGCCTTAGTCGGAAGCTTGGTGGCGGCCTTGTCTGCGGACTTCTTTCGCCTCTTGGTTGTTCTAGGAGGTCCGGAAGAAGAAGCAGAAGTGGCAGCCCGTTTCTTAGACGCGGCTGGGACCGGCTCACCCGTGGTGAGAGGAGCATCTTGGTGGATCTGCCTAGTCGGGTTAGCTGAAGCCAGAAATGCGTAAGAGATGGGCACAACGTCAAATGCCTCCATCACCTCAACGCCAGAATCATCTTCATCATCAGGCCAATCCCTTAAGGAAGAGAAGTTACCAGTGGGTTGCTTGGTTGCATCAGGGAACGGCAGAAACATCTCCTGATCCAGCTCCTGCTCGTACGCGACAAGTCGATCCTTCGCCCATTTGAGGGAAGGCTCGGAACCATCTTCGAGGGTTTGCTAAAGAAACAACTAAGAAGGAAATACAAAACGATCAAATAAACAACATACTCCGACATAGGATGTAGCTCGGAAAAAGATTGAATCACGAGATTTACCATAGGAGGAGGCTTGGCCCGGCAGTAATTCTCCAATCCCCACTCCCAATCAGCTGAAAGTCCTTGTCGGTCGTAAAAAGGGCTTTGACCTGGCGGAATATCTCGGTGTTGTTCAGTTCAAAGGAAGAAGTCCGTTTGGGGTCAAGTCGCTAGCTCATGTGGCAAAGCTTGTGTGTGCGCTTCTGGAGAGGGGAGATCCGGCTGCGGATGAAAGTGATCATCGCGTCCTCGTTGTGCAGCCCCAAATCCTTCAGCTCCTTGAACCGCTTGTTGACTTGATTCGCCAAGACAGTGGGTTTCTTGGAAACCCGGTCCCACAAATCCGGATTAGGAGGACCCGGAGCATAGGGGTGCAGCCGGATTAGATCCTCATCCGTGCCATTCCTAACATAGAAGAAAGTTCGGGCCCAGCCCTTGCAGGAATCAAGCCCCGTGACCCGGGGAAAGACGGATTGTTTCTAGGGAGAAATAGATGCAGCACCGAATTGTGTCAGATGTTTGTCCTCCAGGCCAAGAAGTTTATTCGGAATCACGTTTCTTCACAGACCAAAGAACCGGATCCAAAGCTCTTTGGTGGGCCACAGACCGACATATCCTTCTACGGTGGAGGCGAAGGAAGAAAGGGATGTGATTGCATTCGCCGGGAGATGGTGAGGTTGGAGTTCGTAGATATTGAGGAAGTCATGGAAGAAATCGCTCATGGGCAGGCCGAAGCCACGCTGAAAGTGAGAGAGGAACACGACGAACTCACCTAGATTGGGTGAGGGAGCGAGCTCCTCGGAGGCGAGGCGGGCAATCACGCCCTCGGGGATGCGGCGGGTGCGGTAGAGCTGGACCAGGTCGTCCTGGCACACCCAGGAACCGGCCCAGGCACCGCGCTCCGTGTTTTCCTCCCCCTCCTCCATTTCTTCTTCAGCGACAGCGAGCTCCTCTTCGGTCATATCTAGATCACTGTCCTCACCGGCCCTATCGGAGGTGGGGGCAGAGACTTGGACTGGCGCGGACCCGTGATGGTGGAGCTGCACGGGAGCGGCAGCGAGGTAGGTGCAAGAAAACACGGTGCGGTGGCGGTGCTACTGAGTAGATGCGGCGGCGGCGGTGCTATCACTAGGAAGAAGAAGAGGCAGAGAGGCAGAGGGACGCAAGATGGGGAAAATGGCCAAGGGGTGCGCCCCTCCCCATTTAACCACGCCCCAGTGGAGGGTAGTGGGATCGCGTTGCGCGTCGAGGCCACACGGTGTGGCCGTGAATCAGCCGGGTCAGCCAATCAGAGGCAAGCCGCAAGAAGAGCCATAGGGCACAGGAGATCCCACGATGCGACGTGGTGATATAGTTAACGAGGAGGCAGTCGCGATGCGACGTGTGCAACAGTAACACCTGACAATAAGTGCAGTAAGTGGCGCAGGCCCTTAAAATGAGGCAAGATAATGATTACCCACCACGTGGGACGTGGGGAAGCGTACGAGAGAAGGAAGGATGACCGAGAAAACTAAAGGGTGACCCAGCCAGTGAGTGAAAACTCGGAATGTGCCAAGGGAAAGCTAGCCCATGAAATCCGGGCTAAGAGGTGACTCGGAAAGGGAGCAAAAGGCTCGGTAAATTGAACCTGCCATGGCCTTAGCGGCTGAAGCTGCTAAGACCGCACCAGCTTCGGGGACTAATGTTGGGGGGATACACCCGGGTAGGGTCACGCCGGGGTATAGAGGCCGAGTTAGCCGAGGTACGGCAAGGTCAAAGCGAATGCTGGCCGAGTCACCTCAAGGCAGGCCGACTTACGGAGTAACCCGGACCGGAGGATGTCCACCTTACTGAGTCCCGGCCGATGTATGTCGTATGCCAGCAGGTTTAATGTAACTTGTATATAGGTACCCACGGGGCCGGATGAACCAGGCACGATCCGAGTTATATCAGGCTTGCAAGAGAAGGGAGATATCTCGTTGGTCAAAAGGTGGTCACTGTATGCTGGAGCATGAGCGAAGCGGACAGAGGGAAGGACCACCGAGGCATGGCCGACAAGGGTGACGCGCCTTGTGTCGGATGACGCTGGCGTCACAGAGGCTCACGTAGCCTCTGCATGGCTTATGATGGCAAAAAGTGACCCGGTCGGTTTGCTATTTTGGGAAGAGGCATATTTCTAGGAATATGCCTCCACGTATGCCCTAATTGGAGACCTAGCCTCCCCTTTATAAGGAGCGCTAGGGCCTCTATAGAAGGGGGTTGGCATTTGAGTAGTTGGTTCCTTGGAGACAAGTAGTGGTGAGAGTAAGAGAGCCCCTTCTTCTTCCTCTCCCCAATACAGCGCAAGGAGCATTTGTAAAGCTTGTGAACCTAGTGAATACAAAGCTTCTGTGTGTGGAATCACCACACTATCCCTCCCTGGATTCCTCTAGTGCATTTTGACCTTACCTTTAGCCTATCCATGGCATCTGCCGTGACACCACCACGACAGTCGAGCAACATAAAACCTTAATTAAATAAGATGTTGAGCTCCTAAGCTTGTAAATTAGTTTGCTTCTTATCATTTTTGTGATCGCATTAAGTCTCGTTTCTCAGTTATCCTCGTGTGAGGAGGATCTCATTGTGAACACCTATTTTGGTTTGTAATAATAAGTTTGTATGCTTTATGGACCCGCGATGTTTTTGTTGTACCACTCTAAGTGATGTAATATTTGCGGAACAGGGCTTTCATAAGTATTATGTCAATGACTTGCATATTATAACATGTAGTGGTATGCTGGGTCACCTCACTTCTCGTACACACTTCCTTTGGTGTGGGACCTAGTAGATGATCCAAGCCAATCATCGTATTTCTCCACAACCTCGTATGTCCACCCTTTTGCTCGCTCAAAACAACAGATTAGTCGGCTTACATTACTGAAAGGCATAATCCCTTGTAGACAAACAAGTACTAGGAGAATTAAGGTATCCCACCCATGTGCACATGCCTGTTGTAGAAACATGGCTCTAACAAGTTGTCCGTTGACATACAAAAGGGAGAAAATCCAGTTGAATTCTAGAGCCATATAGATATTATGGTTAACGCATGATATACGGTGCAAGAATCACTAGCAACATTTCTTACTAATCCTAGGTAATACTTTTCCCTGCAAATGGAATCTCCACCAGCCACATATATCATACCATGGTTCCATTTGCCCATCATAATATATTACCACCATTTGGGTCCATGACCATTAAGTAACATTATTATGAAGATAAATTTTCTATCTCTTTTTGGAATGAAAGTGATAATATTAATAATATATTGCAAATATTTGATAGAAAGTAACTAAAGGACATGAGCAAGTATGGACTTACCTTGTGATTGTGAGGCAATGTAATCAGACACTTCAGCTCGACCCTAGACCTCAGGTTCTGAAAAGATACCATCATTATCTAGTAAGAACAATGTTTAAAGAAGAAATTCATGCTATTATGCATAAGAATGTCATTTAGTTATTGGTTTTTGGTCATTTACCCTTCTTTGTGTGTTCTACCCAATTTGTGGGTTTATTTGTAATTTCCTTAAAAAAAATAAAAAAATCAATAAAGAACTCATGGTAATTACTTTTAAAATACTAATTAAACTATCAAATTATCTTTTTTGGAATTTTAGAAAATAATATTTCTATTATGTTCCTTTATTTTGTGCTTTTTTGATAAAGGCTTTATTTGAATTTGTTAATGTTAGAATTTTAAAATTTGAATTTTATTCAAATATTCCATCTCATTTTTTTATAAAATACTAGAATATTAATAACACCATAATCTGATTTTTATTTATTTATAGGTATTTTCTTAGTTTATTAGGAGATATTAATAATTAAGGAGTTTTTAATTCTTTTTGTTTTAAATAAAAAGAACCTGGGCCCACTTGTCATCCCAGCCCACATGTTATGTACCATTTGCTAGTTAAAGTATACTATAATGATACCTAGTTAGATGACTAGGAAGATTATTTGTACTTAGGAGTGGTTTACTACTTACTTGTAGATGATTATTGGCCTATGCTATTGGTTAGTTTCCTTAATGAAATAATGTCTTCCGCTATTCCTAGGTTTGTTGTGTTGGATGAACTATGATGATCGGGAGGTGTTCCTCTATGATAACACTTGGAATGCATAGCATTTCTATGACAAATCTAATCATAGTCCTAATTAACTCCCTCCTTTGTATTATTTGTATTTTCTTTGTTCAAATTCTTGCAAGAATCAAGAAGAAGAAAAGGTTCAAAAATCAAGAATTAGCTTAGGATTTTTCTTTTACCTTTTGTTGCAATTTTATTTTTATTCCACACTTGTACAAACTTGTATTATTCCTAATGGAATAAAATGTAATCATTTCCTTATTATTCATTTGTACTTTATTTACTTATTGTAATTACTTTCTTATGTAAGACTTTGTAAAAAAAGAATTTAATTCTTATGTAATAAGAGTAGTATTACTTAATCATAATTGTATTCAATTTATTTTGAATTCAAATATTTATCTTAAATATTCAAATTTGAATTGTTTATCCCTATAACATAATCAACAAAGATCATGTCAAAATCTATAGCACTCACTCTTGATAATCTAAACCCTAAATCATCAAAATGAGGGAAACTCGGATCCCTTTGCCTTTAAAATTTTGTGATAAAATATGCCATATTTTCATATGCATGAATACAATTGCACAAAATCCTAATACTACCATTTGTTTAGTCCTAAATGTTGGGTTGTTACACCAAATTATCCCAAAACACTAAAGATTTAATATATCGAAATCTTTAATATATCAAAATTCGAAAAAGAACAAAATATATTTTCAAAAATAAGATTTTTTTCCTGCCCCAAAAAATTAAAAAGATTCAAAGTGTCGCCAAATAAGGTTTTATTTTTAGTGTTTTGAACAAAATCCTAATTCAACATAACATTTAGGACTAAACAAATGGTAGTATTAGGATTTTATTTTTAGTGGCACTTGAATGTTGAATTAGGATTTTGTCCTAAATGTTGGATTCAACATTCAAGTGGCACTTGGTAAGTTGAAGATACCAAAAAAAAGTAAAACCACCACCGAAGTCAGGATAGAGCTCAACCGATCAAGTAGTAGAAGGGGTCACGAAGTGAAGCACCTGCTCGCGGAACGACTAGAGAGTGTTTTCCAGGTGCTCTCGATCTATCGGCCTAGCTAGCGGGGACCACTGCTGAAGGAAACCAAGAGCAGAAAAAATGAAGTCAGATGCCCACCGCGCGTAAACTCTCTCGATCACCATCTTATTGCGTACATTCTATAGGGTCTAGGTCAAGGCCGCAAACACTAACCATAAGAGGCGTCGCCTCCTTCCGGTCTGGTTTGCCTCTGGTTTTAGGAATTCCTCGAGATTCTGGGCATGCCAAGTAGGCCCCAAGGCTTATCGGATAAAACTCCACAAAAACTGAGTAGCAGGATAAGTAAACATAATATGGGCGCATGTCTCCGGTGTCCCACAAAGTGGACACAAGTCATTGCCTGGGCCATTCCTCTTTGAGACCTACACCCCTGAGGGGAGGTGGTCATGGACCAGTTGCCAAACGAAGATCTTCTGACTAAGTGGGCAGGGCTTTTTCCAGAATGGAGACATCCACTCCAGCTCCGGGCCCTGGAAAAGGGCCCGGTGTGCTAAACTCACGGAGAAGCCACCCAGGAGGACGACCTCCAGGAGACTGAATCCCTGGTCTCTGAGAGGGAGGCTGGGAGGGAGGTCCACAGTCTATCAAAGTATGCAACCTCCTCCAAACTAAATTTTCTCTGGAACGGGATGTTCTAGAGGCCCCCTGCACCATCTCTTCCACCAACTCCAATGGGGTAGAACAAATGGAAAAGAGGGCAGAAAAATAGCACCTCTCGCCCTTTGGCGATGGTGACGGATGCCTGATGAGTGCATATTTGCATCATGTTTTAATTATTATTTTGCACTATAGTTGTAGGATCTTGGTATTTTACAGCGTTCGCGCGCATGTTTAATGTCTATTTTCACTACGATCAGGACATATGATGGATACAATGCACACAATTCTTGGAGCAGTTGTATCGTGGAGAAAATGAGTCAAAAACAACGTAAATCTCTTATTTGGGAAATATCAATAACACTAGAAGAAAACCTAAAGCGATCAGGCATACGGACGGTTCAACGACCAACTATATGGCGGGAATAAATTTTCCGGCCGTATAGTTCTAGTCGTATAGTTGGCGCCGCCACTGCCTCCTCAAATAGTTTCACCCCGTGCAACTGGATCGGGGAGACGACATATAGAACACCCAGAAATCATCGAAACCTCACCTCTGGAAAGCATCTGGAGGGGGAAGTTGCCCAAGGGATCCATCTTCGCCCTACACAGATCTGGGAGGCCAAGGCATCAATCTTCATCTTCATCAACCGCTGCACCACCATCATCTCCATCCATCCCATCTTCACCCCATCTAGATCTTGTTGTAATTTCCGTACTCGTTTTGGATTTATACAAGAACTATTCATTTACAATTTTTACCATTACCATTGCCATGATGTTGATTGCCCCCATGTCTGAGTAGATCATTAGTTCTTGGGTAGATGGAGAAACCCTAGCATATGATTGGGATAAGATAGAGATTATTATGTTATACATCATTATGTGTATGTGTTAATTGTCTTTATCTTGATGTTGGGAGTTGTGCACCTCTTTAATATTTGCCTCTTATGGGGACTCGATGAAGGGGGTTACTTGTTGATAGACGGAGGGATGATAGCACTTACTGTGACTATAAAGCTATTGTCATTCTTTACATACTAACTTGGGGAAACAAGGAGAACTCATAAAGCCATGTACATGCCACGAGAGAAATCCCTTAATAGCGGGATAATACGATTGATGTCGTTTATCTGTTAGTTGTGGTTATGACCGAGCAGTGGTTGTTGCCTATTTCTCCATATATGGTGCTCCTCCCACATACATACATATCATGAGAATATTTGTTACTCCCTCCGACCCATATTAGTTGACTTGGATTTGTCTAGATTCGGACGTATTTAGACATGTTTTAGTACTAGATACGTCCGAATCTAGATAAATCCAAGTCAACTAATATGGATCGGAGGGAGTATAATAATCTTGATTGCTTAGTCTAAACTGCTAGCGGTGTATCCACCACTCCCCGAGAACGCATTTTCCCTATTGCAGTTCCAAGCTCTTTTACACACGCGATTCTTACTTTCTGCATTAAGTTTTACTTTACTTTAAATTGCTTCATTCAATAAAAAACCCAAAAACAACTATACTTTTATTGCATCTTAAAGTTATTCCTTAAGTACTTCGTTTAGTTTTAGTTAAAAGCATTTTAGTCTTGCGCCTACTGCTCCATGTGGGATCGATATCTTTATTTCGAAACTAGCTACAAACGATCTATGCACTTGCAGTCATCAAGCTATTTTTTGGCACCGTTGTTGGGGAGCTTAGCGCTATAAGTCGTTTTACATTTATTTATTTACTTTTGTTGTACTAATTTTTAATTTAAG
Source organism: Avena eriantha (assembly GCA_910589775.1). Lineage (NCBI taxonomy): Eukaryota > Viridiplantae > Streptophyta > Magnoliopsida > Poales > Poaceae > Avena > Avena eriantha. Next base: position 193,595,741 of record OU342742.1, on the reverse strand, counting down.
TTGCAGGACTGCAACAATGGACAATACTCAGCATTTAATCCAGCTTGAGGCAGTAAGGAAAATGGGTTCACCCATGGACGCTTTTATAACTGTCAATAAAAGCATAAATCCGGATGGAATTGAGATCCACCCTTTATTACTTTAACTACTACATTCTAAGAAATTTGCAGGAACCAATGACGAGAGTCCATATGGATACTTACAATTCTTTCAAGATGTTCTTAGCTCCTTTATATTCGACGAATATAACCTTGATATGGTTAAAACCTAGTTGTTTAGACACACTCTCTCTAATAATGTTTGCGACTGGTATAGATATTTTTGTGCAGAAGCACCAAGGCCTTGGATGGAATTGACAACCAAGTTCCTATCGAAATATTTTTAAGAAGGCAAAGCTCACAGGATGAGAGGTATTATTAGCAGTTTCAAAAATAGTCCTGATGAGAGTTTGTATGAAGGGTATGTAAGTTACAAAAGCTATCGAGATAATTGCCCCCATCATCGTTTGCCTGATTGGTTAATCACTCACACTTTTTATGGAGGGCTTAATAATAAAAATAGAGCAAACCTAGACACCGCTTCTAATGGTAGTTTTATATCTTATACTTATGATGAAGCCTAGAAATTAATAATGAAAATGAAGGAGACAACGGAAAATTTTAATAAGGAGAACATTACGAATAGTTCTTCTGAATATACTTGTGTTAACGATTTCCTTGCAGATGAAAGGACTTGTGCAATGATTAAAACCCTTGGTATTGATTCTTACTCAGTGAAGAAAATTATTGAGAATTATGCAGTGCATTTACAGGTACCCACAGAATGGGAACCCCATAAACCCCTTGAAGAAAAGAAGCATGCAAGAGAAAGTGCGCTAATGGAAGATTTATCCTTTGCACCTATTCGAGAAAATATCAAGAAAAAGCAAAACGAGGAAGAACAAATCAAGAAGTGATTAAATAAACCAAAAAAGAACCCCGAAGCTACCAATATAAATAATGTTATATTAAAGGATCTTATGGAAGCCTGAATAGTGGACAATGAAGTGGTTATGCTAGACCTTGAAACTTCAGAGTTCATTGAAGGTAAGGTACGAGGTAACGAAACTTCTAAACCTAGGACTCCTATATATGGTGGAGAAACTTTGTTATATGGAATTTGTGAGCCGATTTCCAGTATAAACATTATGCCTTCATCACTTTGTGAGGAAATTCATTACAATTTAAATAATCCAGATGTGGAACCAATAGACACTACTATTAAATTGTCTATTAGAACTAATATTAAACCGGAAGGTGTCATCAGAAATATCTATGTCTTTATTTGATCACTCATGTACCCCCTTGATTTTCATATTGTTGATATGCCTCGAGATTCTTTTTGTCCTATTCTTTTAGGCAGGCCTTTTGTTTCCCTAACTAAAGCTCGAATTGATAATAAGAAGGAGACTATTTCATTGATGTTTGGAGAAGAGGAAATGACATTCCACTTTGCCAAACTAAAGAAGAGGCCATATGAATTGGAAGATATCAAGGAAGAGAAAATGATTGCTGAGCTGGCAGTGATTCATTTCAGTACTCCACAATTAATTGGGAGGAAGCACAAGATGATGAGGAGAGAGAATACATGGATGATTACCTTGATTCAGTTCCGAAGCACAAAATCCACATAACTATGAAGAATTGGTAAGAAAAGGAGACGAAGGACCTCCGCTAATTGAATTTAAACAACTCCCATACGATATGAGGTATGAGTTTTTAGATAATGATAATAAATGTCCTTTTATTATTAGTAAATATCTATCAGAAAATGAAACAAATAAACTGATTTCGGTCTTGATTAAGCATCGTGAAGCCTTTGGATATACTCTAAGTGATATTAAAGGAATAGATCCATCTATTGTAACACATAAGATTACCATGCTTGATGATGTTGAACCTGTAGTTGACACACAAAGAAGGCTTAATCCAAAAATGAAAGAAGTAGTAAGAAAAGAGGTTATACGCTTATTTGATGCATGCATAATATATCCTATTTCTGACACTAAGTGGGTTAGCCCAGTTCATTGCATACCAAGACAAGGTGGTCGTGATGTGCTATGAATGAGGATGGTGAGCTAGTTCCTGTAAAACCTATTGTTGGATATCGCATGTGCATTGATTTCAGGAAACTAAATCGTGAGACACTGAAAAAACATAAACTATACCATTTATGGATAAAATTCTAGAAATACTTAGTAACAATTCTTATTTCTGTCTTCTGATGGTTATTTTGGATATTCTCAAAGTGCTATACAATCGAAAGATCAAGAGAAAACAACTTTCACTTTCCCTTATGGCACATAGGCTTATAGATTAATTTCGTTTGGCTTATGTAACACAACTGCGACTTTTCAAGAATGTGTTTTAAAAATCTTTGATGATCTTGTAGAGAAAACCATGGAAGTTCTAACAAATGATTTCGTTGTTTGTGGAACAACAATTGATAATTGCCTCTACAATTTAACCAAAGTTTTATAGAGATGCAGGAAATCAAATTTAGTTTTGAATTGGGAACAATGACGGTTCATGGAAAGGGAAGGTAAAGTTTATGGGCATAAGGTTACGGATAAAGGTATAGAAATAGACAAAACTAATATAGATGTTATAGAAATTTTCCAATACCTTAGGACATAAAAAACTTAAAAATGTTTCTGGGGCATGCAGGTTTTTATAAGTGTTTTATAAAAGATTTTACTAAAATAGCTATGCCTCTCACCAACCTTCTTGAGAAATAAACTCCATTCTACTTAGATCATGACTGCATTGCAGCTTTTGAGAACCTTAAAAACAAATTAGTTTTAGCACCCATCTTGCAATCTCCAAAATGGGATGAACCTTTCGAAATCATGTGTGATGCTAGTGACTATGCTTTAGGGGCTATGTTAGGTCAGCGAGACAGAAAGAATTTAAATGTTATTTATGATGCTAGTAGGACTCTTAATAAGATTCAGAAAAATTATGCTACTATAGGAAAATAATTCCTAGCTATCATTTTTGCTTGTGACAAATTTAGATCTTACATCATTAATTCTAAGTTAATAGTTCATACGGATCACCAACCTTTGCGTCACCTCCTTGTTAAAAAGGATGCGAAGCCCGGGTTGATTAGGTGGGTCTTATTACTAAATGAATATGATTTGCAAATAGGAGGGGTAAGGATAATCCGGTAGCAGATCATCTCTCTAGGATGGATGCAATAATTACTAACCCTATACCTATAAATGTGTCATTTCCAGGAGAATATTTAGCAAACGTTGAAATTGCTGATCCATGGTTTGGGGATTATGCTAACTATCTCGCAGTAAAATTTATACCTCCTAGTATGACAAGACAACAAAGGATGAAATTCTTTAATGATCTTAAATATTACTTTTGAGATGATCCGTATCTATATCGTCATGGACCTGATGGAATGATTTGGAAGTGTGTTCCTAACCATGAAATGAATGCAATTTTGCAAGCTTGTCATGACAGCTCGTATGGAGGACATCATGCAGGCAAGCGAACTGCAGCGAAGGTACTTCAATCTGGATTCTATTGGCCCACCTTGCTCAAGGACGCACATAGGTATGTAGAACACTGCGATGCTTGCCAAAGAAGAGGTAATATAGGTAGGAGACAAGAGATGGCAATGAATTATAGTCTTATAATCGAACCCTTTGATGTATGGGGAATGGATTACATGGGACCTTTTATAGAATCAAATGGTTATACTCATATTCTTGTTGCTATCAATTATGTTACTAAAAGGTGTCAAGGGGATGACCCCCGGGTAGGCCAAGACAGGACCAACCGTCTGGCTCCAAGGAGCACATACCGTCTGGACCCAGATCAAGGAACCACAATAGGGTGGAATCTCCACCCGGCCCGCATTCAAGTTTCCCCGACTGGCACGTGTTGTCGGGTAGCTAGAAGAACCGGCTGGGAGGTCGCTCCTAGCCGTCCGCCTCGGATCCGCTGGTCATGGTACGGTGGGGATGACGCTCCTTGCTGAGCGCACCCTTGACCGGACAGGTTGGCTGGCCTGGCCGGCGCTACTAGACAACTGCACCAAAGCTGGAGGCTGACGAGCAAAACAAGGGCTACCGAGGAAAGCTCCGGCTTACACATAAAGAATCGGCTGATGGATAAAGAGTTGGATGACGAGTAAAGCAGGGGCACTGGGCACTAAAGCGTTGACCTCCTTGTACTGGAGGCTTGAATGGACCCGGGCCTACGGTTTGGCCCTATCCAGCCGGCCCACTTTGTAAGGCCCAAATCCAAACAGTAAACCCTAGAGCCCACCTTGAGGAAGCGCGTGAGCTGGCCTGGTCCAGATCCGCCATCTACCAGCAAAATTTGCGGCGCTACCACGCCAGCCAGATACGTAGTGTCTCGTTCCGCGAGGGCGACCTGGTGCTAAGGCTAGTTCAAGACACAAAGAAAAGACAAGTTTGTCAATCAGCCAGGCACAAGCTGTCTCCGCCTTGGGAGGGCCCATTCATCATCAGCCGGGCACTGCAGAACAACTCATACTACCTCATCCGCGCCCGCAAGCCGGAAAAGAACAAGATGGATCGCTCAGGCAAAGAAACTGAACGCCCATGGAACGCAAGCCTGCTTCGCCCATTTTACACTTGAGCAAGAAGTGTATGTATCTTACCCTCATGTCACGAACAAGCATGGGAGCCTCGACACAGTCTCGGGGACTCCGCAATAAATAAACAAGTCATACTGCACAAGTTCGTTTTCCAGCTGCATTACTTTAACCCCGGAGCCGGCGATCCGTCTAGGGGACTCGCCGGTTGGCCTAGACGGCTGCGCGACCCATGCGGCAAAGTACTGTACGCGGTTCCTAAGGCTTCCTCTTTGGTTCCGGCTGCAGACCGCAAGTTGGCTGACAGATCCGGCAAGAGCAGAACGCTCAAAGGCCCCTACACGAAAAAGCCACGAGGAAAACAAAAACTTTTGGACGACCCGGTTACGCTTGCTCGCTCAAAGACAATGACCCAAACCTGAAGTATCATGCAGTACGCCAACTAAGCCACCCGTTTGACTTCAGCTAAAATCTAGCAAGGGAACGGCATCAAAACTAGCCAATGCTAACTGAGAAAAGGGCAAAGACATTGGATTTGCGCAAAATAACAAAAATTTCAAAACTAGTAACTCTAAGATTACAGTCTAAACTTGCATATGCTTAACCAGGCAAACAACTTGTTTGTTTCTATGCTTGCATGAGCCAAAGTTCAACGACGAACACCCAAGCCGGAGGCAAGTAGCTTCTAGGAGGCAGCAGAGCAGGTCAAGGAGCATCGACCCGGCTGTATTCTCCAGCCGGCCCGAACCTCAGGTACTACACCCTGTGGGTGCGCTCGCGCGCCCCCACACAGAAACCTGCAAACAAGACAACACAAAGGAGCTTCGACCCGGCTGTATTCTCCAGCCGGCCCAAACCCCGGGGACTACACCCTGTGAGTGCGCTCGCGTGCCCCCACACAGCAACAAGCATGCAGAAAATGCAGAACAGAAAGTTCAAGCAAAAATACAAAGGGAGGTGATGCTCCCACAAAAGTTCAATAACCAAAACACACACAATTTTTCACACAGGCACAAAGAAAAGACAAGTTTATCAATCACAAATACTCCACGCATACCGGGGATCAAGTTCACTAGGGTGCGGAGGGGCCGGAGGCATCAGCTAGAGCACGGCTGCTGGAGGCAACGTCCGTCGAGGCGGTCTACAGCATAGACGGAGCGCCAGTGCGTGATGCATCTGCGATGCAACAGTACCGCTCCGTGCCGGCTGGGTCGTTGAAGTCCCTGTCCAGCGCAACAAAGCTCCCGATCGTCACGCCACAGGAGAGGATATCAGGAACCTCGGCGCGAAGCTGGTCATAGCAGGTCCCTTGGTGAAATCCGCGGGAAAGGCTCCGCAGATCCACATCCGGGTATTAGGACTTCAGCAGCGCTAGCACGATCTCTGCACCGCCACGAGCTGCCACCTCCTGAACCTCATTCATGAGGTCCGGAGCGCCCATAAGACGGTCGGCCAAGACATCCATGGTGGCGGGCAGGGCGACTTCGGGCCAGACGTAGTCAAAGACCTTGAGAGCGGCGGTGCGAAGCCGGTTCGCCTCCTCGCTGACGACCGCCACTAGCTCCCCCGGGTGGAGATCCCGCTCCGGATCCGTCTCGGGAATCCGGCCCAGCGCCTGATCTATCACCTCAGGATACTGAGCTGTAGCCAGAAAAACAAATAGTAATCAGTACTGACTACAAAGGGCAAAGCTGCAAAATTGGCTCAAGTCAAGGGCACTTACTGCCAACGATCTCAGCGATCTGGCAGAGCTCCGACAATGTCACCACCTCCTTGGCCTTGGAAACCTTGAGGGCATCCGCCCGTGTGGCGTAAAGCCCCTCCAGGTTCTTCAGCGCCTCGGCCCGGGTGTCTGCCGTCTTCTTGGCCCTACCGGCCTTGATCTCCATCTGCTGCTGTTGTGCAGTCAGTTTGGCGATCTAGTGTTGGCGGGTCTTGTTGGACGCCTCCAGCCGGGCGAACTCCGCCTTCAGCCAGGCCACCTCGTGGTCCTGGTCCGCCAGCAGAGCTACAGGAGGGTAACCAATACTCAACAAGAAGCGCGAGAAATCGCGCAATTGAGAAGATATGGCAGAGCGAGCAATCTTACGGCCCAGGTCCCGCGAGTTCTTGGCAACATCAGCAAGAGCCCTCTGTACAAGAAAAGGGGGATAAGAACCAAAAGAACCAGCTGTGTCACAAGATGACGAACGAACACCAAGATTGGCGACAGAGTACATACCTCGACGGAAGCCCCCAATGCCCTGGCTTGGCCGAGCCCCTACTCCTGCGCCCCCACCAGCTGGTGGGCCTGGCCTACGGCCAGAGGTGCCGCCTCCAACAACTGCGCCAGAACAGCATCCAGCGGCGGCGTGGCCCGTGCCGGCGTCCAGCCGGTGACCTAGAGGTCATCGTCGCTCACCAGAGTCGCAGAGGGACCAACCTCCGGCTGGACAGAGGCCTTCGGCGGTGGCACCTCCACCGGCTCCTCCACCTGGTAGGTGCTAGAGTCAGCACCCACCGTGAAGCCGAGGGGAGGCATGGCCGTGCCGGCACGCCCGAACAACAAACCCTCAGCAAGCCGGGAGACGGCCCCGGCCCGGTGAAGCGTCGCGGGCCCAGCCTGCGGCACCACCTCCATCGCTGCCGCCTCGGGGAACCGCTCCGCATGGGGAACCGCTCCGCCTCCGCCGGCGGAGGCTTTGCCGGCTTGAAGTCTGCGGCGAAGTCAGGGAGCTCGGTGTCTCCCATACCTTCCTCCGCTAGCTGCGCCGTGAAAATCTACTCAACAAGGGAAGATAAGAGGCACGAAATGGGAGTCCCTCAGGAAAATCCACCCGGAGAAATAGCGAGAAAAACATACCTTCGGCGGAAGCCGGCCGTGGTGGTACGGCCGGTAGGAGAACATCCAGTCCTCCTCTAGTGCCTCCTTCAAAATGGTGGCAAGCCACTCGCAGAGGGCGGCGTGCGGCACCTCCAGCCTGGACACCTGGGTGGGGTCCAGATGGCCAAAGGAAAATCCACCGATTCTTCTTTTTTCGGCTGTTCTGGGATAAGTGCTCCATCCGAGTCTTCCTCATATTCCTCGGCAATCACCTCCTCTATCAGAGGGTCTTTTGCCGGGGTCTTGTTCTTCTTGTTATTCTTCTTTGCCTTCTTGGCAGCGCCGGTAGCAAAGACGGCTTTGGGTCCGTTTCCCGGAGTCAAGCTCTGATCGGTACTTTTGGACATCTGGACTTCGGGATTATCTCTGACTTCCATGTCATCCTGCGCTTTGGGAGAGTGTTCCCCGGATCCTTCATCCATGGCTTCTCCTTCCTCTGTAGCTTTGGAGTTATACTCCTCTTCATATTCCACGGAGAACTTTTGGAAATCTGCTAACGTCATCGATTCGTCCGAGGATGCGGGTACGTCGGTGTTTGTTCCAATTGCCTCCAGCGCAGAGTCGGTGTTGTCTCCAGCATCGGCAGAGCCAGATCCGGATCCCACGTATCCGACAAAGTGCGATGCGTTCCTCCTGAGGTACCTGCGACTCTCGCGATCAGCTTCGTCGAAACTTTTGATGGTCTCGAGAATTGCGTCTATGCCTGAGTTTTGCATTATCATGCGTCACAGCGTGTACCTTAGGAAAGGCATGTCTGTACTAGCGTCATCAGAGTAGGAATCAGTGTCATTGAAATGTTCCTCCTGGATTTTGACTTCCGCGGGCGGGTTGATTTGGGATCAGCCTCTCCGAGGAGATCTACTCCAGATTCGACTTGGGCTGCTAGGTCTTCCTCAAGCTTGGATTTCTCCACTATCTCCGCAACTGGTGCGGGTTGGGTGGGATTAGGGTTTTCTGAGATCCGGAACTCTGCCGCCTCCGCGGACAAAGGGGGCCTAGAAGATTCTTCTGCCTCTACCATCACCGCTGGGGTGGGTGGGACAGGTTCAGCGAAACCGATGTAAACATCAATCTCGCCAAAATACAAGATTGTGTATGCAGTTACAGCCTCCCTAGCCGGAATCCAGGTCTCGTCGAGAACGATGAGAGGGACGTCATTGGCGTAGAGGATGCGACCGACGGCGATAGTCTTGCCGATTCCGATTCTTGCAGATTCCGCTCGGGACGCAGATCCGAAGCTCACTTCCCCCACGATGGGCACCAAATGTCGTCGGATTGATGACAAGTATGCCATGAGGGGGTCCTCGAGGCATGTGGAAGAGAGGGGTGTGAGATGTACGGTGTTCCGGGACGGTGAGCACACAAGTTTACCCAGGTTCAAATCCGTGGACTTTGGATGGATCCTACTCCTTCTAGTAATCCAGTAATACGGCAGAGCCAGAATATGGGTTACAAGGGTTCGCCTGTGCGAGTTGAGTTTGTAGACTATTGAGGGTTGCCCTAAAGGCTCTCCCTAGGACGGCTTATATAGATATCCGGCCTAGGGTTTACAGGAGAGATCTATCCGGCTACGACTAAGAGTCGGTTACAGAGTACAACTTGAACTACAAGTAACACTATGGGCCTAAGTCGGTAAGTCTTCTGGGCCTTCCCGTAGCCGGATTGGACTTCGTCTTTTCTCCCTGACTGGGCCGCCCGTGAAGCAAAGCTCTAACCCGAAGTGGGCCACCCTGGTCAGTGAGGAACGTTGAGGATACCCGGAATGTATATCCCCAACACCTAAGGTTTTATGGTGAATTTTTTTAGTGCATCAATATGAACAAAATCGGTAACATCTTTCGCAAGAGCAAGCACCAATGTGGTGAGGGCTCGAGCTCGGGATCACGAGCCGAGCACAACCCCAAGTTGGTCATGGTTTCATCGAGGAGAGTGCTTCCCACACGTTGGGCCGACCATAGCTTTCTCACCGCGGAAGGGTTGAAGGCGGACTTCCACCTCATGTGTAACAAGGTGGGGCCGACAGTGCTTGGCTTTGCTAGCCACGACACCTACACCGAGCTTACCCATGAGTTCCTTGCCTCCTTCTACGACGACCATAGGGCGAAAGGTAATGCGTGCACGGTAAGCTTCACCATGAACCGGCAGCACTATGAAATAAATTTTGAACAATTTTGCAATGCTTTCGGCTTCCCACATGTTGGGAGTCAACTATTACTAACCTCTATAGTGTCACAAGTGGAGAAACTTGGGAGGTTGTTTGTGTTAATGGTAGCACCGAATTATACCAGAAGAAGATGTCCACCATTCAGAACCCAACAATCTGCTACTATGCCTTGTTCCTCGCCAACAAACTACTGGGAAGACGTGACACCAGCTCCATGGCCAATGCGGACATGGCAATGATCACCAAGGCTCTCTTTCCCACTGCACCGCAAAGCCCCAATCCTACAGCTCTACTCATCCAGCACTTTTGCCACCAAAGCAACAAGACAAAAGGTGATATTAGCATTGGTGGATTGGTTACCCACCTTTCCCATGCATTGAATATTATACTACCTATTATGCAATCTGTTGATGGTTCCGAACTTATGGACGTCAAGTACTTGACTGCTTGTGGCTTCCTTCGTGTTTACCAAGCTAACCGGACACTCCGAGCATATTAGTTTGGTTATCCTAGTGATGCATAGGGTGAGAAGGTTCCGTTGCCCTATCCCCAAGCCTTCTCGATGGTGGATAAGGACACGTGGATCCTCACCAAGGACCAAGTGATGGAGATCATGGCCGAACTTCAGCTCGATGAATAGGAAGATGAAGAAGGAGGGCAGCAGGATGAGGATGAGCAAAAGCATGATGATGAGCAGGGATACAACCCTGCTTGGGAGGGACAACAGTAGTAGCAGCAAGGGGGAGCTTGGGACCCGTGGCCCAACCAGCCGTAGTAGGGGTACAACTACGTCCCCTATCAAGAATTCCAGCAGCTCAACCAACGTGTTGGGGAGATCGACCACACTCTTCAATGAGTGAATGAAGATGTGAGTTCTTTGACTCACAACTTTAGTCACTTCATGACCCACTTCCGTGACTACTATCAGCAGTATCCGCAGCAGCCATCAAATGACGAAAACAACTAAGCCTGGTAATACCTAAGCTTGGGGGAGGTTTGAAAACCTCCAAACTTTGCATTCATGTTTTTATTTCCTCTTTTGATTTATTTCATTTCTTCCAATTTGCATGTTTGTTTTCAGTTTGCATTCCTAAAGCGAAAATACAAAAAAAAAAGTTGTAACTTTTATTGCAAGTTTGTTTCTTTGTTTCTCTCGGAGATTGCTCAATTTTAGATGACTTGGCAATATGGAAGTACAGAGGGGGTTCGACTGAACGAAGCAAGCAATAGGAGGTATCACATTCCTTTCATCACCCTTTCTGCAACCTTAAATTGATCCTACAATTATTTACTCGCTTGCACTGGAGTCACTCCGCACTTAGCTTGTGATCCTATAAATTATATTCCTTTTCTAGTGTCTCCTTTTTAGCTTCGAAACAATGAGCAATGAACTTGGTTAAATATACTTCCTACATTTTCACAACAAGAAAAAGCATCTGAAAGATGACTTGAGTCCATGTTTATCCCAAAGAATATTTTTTAGAACTACTCCATCCCATTTGAGCTTAATATAAATAGACTCGATAGTACCCTTGAATGAAATTGTTTGATAAAATGGATGCTTCGAAGTAGTAGAGATTATGCCACTACTTTTTCTAATAATTATCGTAACATATTGCTTTATGCGTGTCATTACAACACTGTCATGCTCCATGGGGAACTATTAACTCCGCTGGCCAACGAACGATCTAAATATGGGAAACCACTTGATTCCAATTATTGAGTTATGTAAAACGTCTGTAGCAGCAACACTATGAAGAGTAATTTTTTAGTCTCCTCCTGGTTTCATGTTCCAAGTGAAGTTGTAGTACTCCTCTGACCCATTATTGCTCAACAATTATTTACTGGCATGGTCACGAGTGCACAAAACAGTCCCAATTAACATGTTAAAATAGTGGCATGATTTCTCTATGAAAGAGTTGAAGTTTTTGAAAGGCAAAGGAAAGGAAAAAGGTGCTTTGAGAGCCTTGAAATTTTGACATGGGAGTAGATGAGTTGTTCCAAAATTGAATGTTTTGGTGCCAACTTGAGTACTCTTAATTGATTGAACAAACAAGAGCAAAGAGTTTTCATCTCTCAACAAAGAGAGAGACCAAAAGAATTTGTCTCACTTTCCTAGCTAAACTTTTGACACTTCTTTGGGCATATGATTTTTTTGCTAACGAGATATATGTGGTTAGGAAGTGAACTCAGTGAAATCTTGTGAATACTTGTATGATCATGTTTAAGATTGCAGGGATTGTGAAGAAAAAAAGTTGACACCAATTCAAAGTTGTAAGTTCTTTTATTTTCAGTCTCGAATCTCCGCTATTCTTACTTATTTCCTTGTCACTCGAGGGCGAGCAACATCTAAGCTTGGGGGAGTTGATAGTTGTGAGATTCAACACATGTTTGATGGCTTTTATTGATGGTTTTCTGCCGGATTTGATTGTTTTTTACCTTTACCTAACGCTAATACTTTGGTAGCAAAGAAAACTTGGTTTTTAATGTGTGTTTCAAGTTCTGAACGTCAACAGAAGTTTTTAACTAGAGAAACACAATATTCAAGTGAATACAAGCAAGTCTATCTTTGGATGCACTCAAGGGGAGCATATAGAGGCTTTAACGAGCAACTATATGGCATGAATATTTTTCCGGCCGTATAGGTCCCACCATATAGCTGCCGCCGCCTTTGTCATGTTAAAAGGGACAACTTCCATGAAGGGACCAGACGCGAAAACACAATACAAGAGCCGCCATCCCATCTAGAAGGGAGAAAGAAGAGATCCGGAGAAGAAGGGGAAGACGTTCTTCATCTCGCTCCATGATCTTCAACCTCCTAGCCAATACACCCCCATAGCCATTACTTGTACTTGAGAGAGAGGGATCTTCACCTTGCAAGCCTAGGGTTTGATATTGTTTCTTCCTATCTTGAATTGTGTTGGATACTTTTCTATTCTTATTGTGAATCACCATGGTAATATCAAAGAGAATTCCCTTTATTTGATTATATCGATGATCTGTTCTTCTATCATGTGTGAGTAAGTTCCTTAGGCGTGGGAGATGTAGGGGATTGGTGATATGTGATGTGCCTCTATATATTTTCCGTTAGTTTGTGATTGATTCTAATTACTATATTATGTGTGCTTGACTATCTGTGGGATGCCTAATGCTTGTTATCCAATTAAGGGCCCAGGCAACATGATGCTTTGTTCTACATAGATAGGATCTTGTTTGCTAGCAGACCGGCGACCCCCGAGTGACATGGGGATATCAATGGAAAACTAGTATACTCGAGGATAACTAGGAACCACTGTGCTTATTGCATTAGTCCGATCCAAGGAGCTAAATTGTTAAGCGACCTGAATGGTCTTAATCGTCTAGTGTCTGACCATGGTTTTGATAACAGACTAGTAGGATTACTGAAGTTGGGATGAAATCTACCAACAGGAGTTCTGGCTAATTATGGGTTACTCGACTACACATATACTTATAAGATTATAATTGTTACATCTATCATTCGTCCACCTGGCACAGTCACTATCACCATGAACTGAATCTCCCCGTGCCTTCTTTTGCCATCTACAGAAAACAACAAATAGCCAAGTCATTCTTTACTTTCATGCTTTACATTTCCAAAGTTTACATTTTAGTTCAGTTTAAATACATCTCATTTAATCAAAACTCCATTCTTATTTTAACACTTGCAGTCAATTCACTCGAAGACCTATGACAACTTCGGGTGTGACAGAGACTTCACTCATAAACACGTACCTTTGGGCTCTCTATGGGATCGATATCTATACTTCGAAACTAGCTACAAAGGATTGGGCACTTGTAGACATCAGCATCCCAGATAGGTAATGGGGAAATCCGTAAGCCGACCATTAAGATTGTCCAAAATGCGATGTTCATCCTCTTCTGAATACCCAAGGATCATAACCTCGCTCTTGTCAAAGTTGATCTTCAGACGTGACATGGATTCAAAGCATAGTAGGAAGAATTTGAGATTAACAATATCACTCTCCGTGGCTTTTACCATGATCATGGCATCATCCGCATATTAGAGATGGGAGATCCCACCTCTAGGGATAAGATGCCCTACCACACCAGATATGTGGCCAGAAATTTTGGCTCTATCCAAAATTTCTGCAAGGGAATCTACTGCGGAGTTAAACATGAGTGGAGAGATAGGATCCCCTATCTAACTCCATATGGAGGCCAGAAATAAGGTCCTACTTTCCCATTAATATTAATGGCCGTTCTACCACTCATCACGAATTGCATTATCCAGCAGATCACATGGTCATCTAAGCCTCTCTGCTCCAGCACCAGACGAAGGAAGTCCTAGTCCAGTCGATCATAGGCCTTCTGCAAGCCCAACTTGAGGAACACCCTCTTCTGATGTTGGACTTTGACCTCATGAAAAATTTCGTGCAAGGCAAGGACCCCATCATGGATGATGCGCCCCTTCAAGAAGGCAAACTAGATAGGGTGGGTGAGGCGTTCCATAACCGATGCAAGTCTGATCATGCAAACTTCCACAAAAATATGATGGATGACATTAATAAATGTGATTGATCTAAATTGGTGTATATCCGTTGCCCCTGTAAGCTTGGGGATCGGTGTAATTGCGCCAAAATTTAGTCTAGACATGGCCAATGTTCTAGAAGAACTCCTAGAACATTGACATGATGAACATCTGCAGCAGGTCCTAGAAAGTCTGGTAGAAAGCCACTGGGAGACCATCTAGGCCGGGGACCGAGTGGTCTTCATGGACTTAATCACCACGGACACCACCTCCTAGAGAAATGGAAGTGTGAGTTCCAAATTATCAGCAGTGGTGACTATCGCTCCCGAGGGCCAGAAGTCTGGGGCTAGCGAGATCTGAGACCTAGGACTAGCTGAGAAGAGATCCTTGTATAAGCCGTAGATATGGGAGGAGATGTCCTTCAGGTCTTCCAGAAGGGTATCCTCCTCCTAGAGGCAGGGGATCGAACACTTCCTATGTCTCCCATTAGAAATGGTGTGCAAGAAGGCCATGTTCGATTCCCCTTGGAGGGTCTAGTTCTGGCGACTACACTGTCGCTAGAAAGCCTCCTCTCCCTTGTAGATCTCCATAATGGAGTTCTCTAGGAAATACCTATGGGCCCAGGATTCCGCCGAGAGGTCCACCCTATCCACATCTAGGTCAAGCGTCCAGATTTCCCGTAAGATGTTGTCCTTCTGTAGTCTGCGTGCCACTCCTAGGTTTTATCCCCAACCACGCATGCATTTTCGGGAGAGCTTGACATAGTGGTGCCATACATCCACCGCACTAAACACACGTGGAGGGGAGGCCACCGCCTCCCCCCACTATGCCCGAACAGCTCCCACAAATACCGGCTAGGTGAGCTAGAAAGAATCGAAGTGGAAGCGGTTCAAGCGCACGTGGGGGGATCCTCCTCCCAAGGATAGGAGAAGGGGTGTGTGGTCGGAGCCGACCCTAGTGACTAGTAGCAGGGAACAGAGGGGGAACGCCAGCTCCCACTCCACCGAGACGAAGACAGGATCTAGAACACTCTTGATGGGGGTAAGATGCTTATTGGTCCACATATATTTTATCGAACATCATCTCCCTCATATGTGACGCCTTCGGCCTTCTAACTTCATCACTAGTAGAAAATAGTCCTTTGGTTTGGAGCTGATATGGGCTCAAGTCCCGGTTGGGTTTGGGACCAGGACTAGTGTGAGAAATAGTCCCGGTTTGTCCTAGTTCCAATGGCTAGGAGGCCGCACGTGACTGATGTCTACGCACTTCTATTCTTGTAGACAGTTGATGGGCCTCCAAGTGCAGAGGTTTGTAGAATAGCAGCAAGTTTTCCCTTAAGTGGATCACCCAAGGTTTATCGAACTCAGGGAGGAAGTGGTCAAAGGTATTCCCTCTCAAGCAACCCTACAATCAAGATACAAGAAGTCTCTTGTGTCCCCAACACACCCAATACACATGTCAGGTGCATAGGTGCACTAGTTCAGCCAAGAGATAGTGAAATACAAGTGGTATGGATAATTATAAGTGGTAACGGTGCCAGAAAATAGCTTGCTGGCGTGTGGTTGACGTGGGAAAAGAGTAAAAGCAAACTGAAATAAAGATGGAAGCAAGCAAACATGTAACAGATCTAATTGCAAACGGTGTATCAATGCTTAGAAACAGGGCCTAGGGATCCTACTTTCACTAGTGAACACTCTCATATAAATATCTTTTCTTTATGATACTACTCTAAACTACTCTCTGGTTGGACACTCTAATCCATGGTAGGGCTATAACAGCACACCTCCAAGGAAGCCTTTCCACATCTAGATAACCCCACACTGTCACCTTGAGCACTAGATGGTTCCAAAAAACACCACAATTTCATAAAGACATCCAACTCTAAATATAACTCATAACAAGTATTTGTAATCTCTAGCCTAAGTGCCACCATGGTGTGCCGCTGTCACTTTCACACACATGGGGAGAGCAGAGATCTAATAAAGCACTTGAGTAGCAAGGTAGATCTACTTGATTACAAAGCTCATGATCACAATATGATCATGCATAGAGAGAGAGATGAACACATAGCTAGCGGTAGAACCCTTAGCCTCGCGGAAGAACTACTCCCTCCTCATCATGGGAATCAGAAATGGTGATGGAGATGGCGGTGGAGATCGATGGAGATGGCTCCGGGGGCACTTCCCCTTCCCGGTAGGGTGCCGGAATAAAGATTTTCTGTCCCCCGAATCTCCCCTTCGGTGGCGGCAGCGCTATGGAACTTTTCGTGGCTGGAGGCTCATCAATTAAGGGTTTATGCATCGGGAGGCTTCTTATAGGTGAAGAGGCAAGGTCGGTGGGTGGCCAGGAGGCCCACACCACTTGGTGGCGCAGCCAGGGCTAGCCCGTGCCACCATATGGTGTGGCCACCCTGTGGCCCCTCTCCGTCTCGTCTTCTGGCTCTGTGAGTCTTCCTGTAAAATATTGACTTTGGCTTTTGTCCGGTCCAATTCCGAGAATATTGATTTCCTGACTTTCCTGGAACCAAAAACAGCAGAAAACAGGCAGTTGGCACTGTGGCTCTTGTTAATAGGTTAGTCCAAGAAATCATATGAAAAGTACTCCAAATTTGGAACAAAACATAAGAAAGTAGATAAAACCAAGCATGGAAGATCAAAAATTATAGATACATTTGCAATGTATCAACATCCCCAAGCTTAACTCCTGCTCGTCCTCGAGTAGGTAAGTGATAAAAAGAAAGAATAATTTTTGAGGTTACATGCACCATCATAAACTTGATCAAAGTATTTGTAAAACATTCAAAGTTGGGATCATAGTACTTCAATCATGACATGAAAGACAAAGTTCTAGCAATAAGACAAAAAAAACTATGTTGCAACATGAAAAGGCACAAACAAAAGATTCATGAATAACAATGCTTTGCAAGACATTTGTTTGTTTCACATAAAGAAAACATAACATAGTAGTATTTAGCTTGTCCCTCATAGAGTAGCAAATATAAATGCATAGGACACCTTCAAAGTTTACAAGAGTGACTAGATACAAATAGTTTAAAACAAGCAATATCAAGGTATGCATCAATCAACAAGTCTTGGGACAATGCACATAGAACTAAGAATGGCCACTATGCTCTCAAAGTAGGTCCATAAAGATAGAAGGTGGAGACTCAACGTAAAACTAAAAGAAAGGCTTTCATAGAAGGAAGCAGAGGTTCAAGTTTCCTAAAGAGCTTCCAAAAATTATGGTACTTATAGCTTTCAGCTCTCATTGCCCCTATCATAAGCATCTTTAAGGTGATTAAGGTTAAAGTGACACAACTAAGAGGATATGCTTGACAAGTTATAAGCCGAAATCTCATGCCCCTTACTTACAAAGACCAAACCTCATGCTACTCAACTTTAGTCACAAGTAAGCTCTTGTCATTGTAAGTATATATGTATCATAAAGAACCGCCAACGGGGTACCCCTTTCACATGATACACGAGTTATCCCATAATCAAAATGACAAGGCAAGCAGACAATGAGCATCTCAGCGATCTTTTTATTTGATATTTGCATAGGTTTTTATTGAGGATGCATCATAGAGTGATCATTATGGTGATGCTGCAAGTTTCCACCATGATTAGGCATGGCTTAGGCTAGCGGCCCAAGCGTTTCTCTAACACACATACAAACTCCATGATCTTACAAGTTCCACTTTTATTTCACACCGCCAGGATCCATAAGCAAAAGAACATGATATCAACGAGGTACAAAGTACAAGTGAAATGTTGAAAGCGTTCTCCATGATACATGGTTCTGCTAATTTCAACTTATAAAGCGCAAGCATATACGCAACAAAGAAGGACACAATGGTTCAAGTTTATTAAATGCAAAAAAGTAAAGTGTGCCATCAAGTTCGTGAGAGCTTTAATCACTAGTTTTCTCATAACAAGTTTAATTTGGAAGGTAGACAAAAACAAGAATATACTTGGAAAAGCATATGCTAGTAGGTAGTTATGGTGGAATCTTTGTAATAACTTGGTTTAGGGAGTTGGATGCATGAGTGGAACTCATACTTGGTTGTGGAGGGTAGCAAAAGACTGGGAGTGACAAACTAAGAGAGTAATAATCGCCATAATCATGCAGAGCGACAAAACATCTTTGATCAAAGCATAAAGTGATACTACAAGTTGAAAACTAAAGGATCATAAAGGATATGGTGACTTTGGATAGTCATAACATGGTGTGAGCATGCCAAGTCAACCCAAATAAAGCATCAAAGGAGAATACCACTATACTATGCTTTTAATATGCTAAAACAACACATGATTCATCCAAGGCACATTAAGCAATCTCAATTGTTTATAACAAGTCATTCTACATCAAAGAATACTAAGCATAAAGCCAAAACAATATCAAGCATGGCATGACAAAGCATAGGCCACAGTCAAAACAAGCTCTCTTTACCAGTTAAGCATGAGCTTTCCTACTCTTTTCCAAACCAAACCAAACTATTTGAAAACCAATGCATGAAAGAGGGATCCAACCAATTTATCAGCAAACTAAGCAAACAAAACCAAACGAAAAACCAAAATGAAAACAAAAAAGAAGACGCTCCAAGAACAACACAACTGTGCATGAAACAATAAAAATGAAGCGTTTGGAAGAAACCTGGGATTATTATTGATGAAGAGGGGGATGCCTTGGGCATCCCCAAGATTTGAAACTTGTACTTCTTGGATATTTCTTGGGGTGACATGCTTGGCATCCCCAATCTTGAGCTTTAGTCCATCATTCATCTCATTACTCATTCCTTCCATACACCTGAAATTTTTTCTTCATACAAAACTTCACACAATCTTTATTAGCAACATTAGTGCACTCAAGATAATAAGTATTTAGGTTCCGTTCTAACACCAATAAACTTCCATTAAAACACTAGCTACTGTAGCACTAACCTCAAAAACCTCAATTCCCCAAAAGGACTCAAAAAGGAACCAACAAGAAGCAAATGCAAATAATGGCAGAAATCTGTCAAAACAGACCAGCAGGTAAAGACAAATTTTTTAGAAGACCTTATGTTTCTCAAACCAAAAAGTGTTTAACTAACTAAAGTTAGATAACAACCTGGGGCAGAAGCACAAAAATGCACGCCTCAAAAGGACGTTCAGAGATTTTACACGAAGTTTTACGGAGAAGCACAGAAATCTGTTTCAGGACAACAACTTTCCCAATCATTACTTCTCTCTCATTAGAGGTTATTCTTGGCACAAAAAGCAAATAAAAAGGATAAGGAGCGGTTATTACTGAAGTAATAACTTTCAAGACTCATCTAAAACTTTTGGGTTATCTCCCAATAAGTACTTTTCTTTAACGCCTTTAAGTTAGGCATGATAGTTTGAGAAGATGCTCACATAAGAAATATGAATTGAAGTAAAAGAGAGCATCAAGAAGAAAATTCAAAACACATTTAATTCTAAGCCACTTCCTATGCATAGGAATCTTGTAAAGAAACAAGTCATGAAAGCACAAAGCAACAAATATAGGAAAGCAAAACAAGTGCAACTTCAAGACCTTCAACATAAAGAGGGGAAACTTAATATTATTGAGATACATAAGACCATGTTTCCCTCTATCATAATAACTTTCAGTAGCATCATGAATAAAATTAACAATATAACTATCACATAAAACATAATTATCATGAGCCACATACATAAAAGAATTAATACTCCCCACATAAGCATAGTCATTCTTATTAATTGCAGTGGGAGCAAATTCAACAAAATAACTATCATTATTATTTGCATCACCATAATCATCAAATATAGGAGGCATACTATAATCATAATTAATTTCCTCCTCAATAATAGGTGGACTGAAAATATCATATTCATCATTGTAATCATCATATATTGGAGGTTTGGTATCATCATAAGCAATAGAATAGCTATCTTCCAAAGCTGGGGAACTAAAAAGATCATTTTCATAAAAATAGCTTCCCCAAGCTTAGACTTTTCCATAGCATTAGCAATAATAGTGTCCAAAGAATTCATACTAACAACATTGCTATTAGCATGCAAATAAAGTTCCATAGGTTTTTTAATTTTCTCTTCAAACACTTCATGTCCTAATTCAAGATAAATACTATAAAGCTCTCTAATTTTGTTGTTGTTTTCCATTAAGCCTAACTAGTGAAAACAAGAAACAAAAAGACAAAATTGCAAAATCTAAAGGAAATAACTTCGAGCACTCACACCGGAGGATGTGAGTACCTTTTACCTTACTCCCCGGCAACGGCGCCAGAAAATAGCATGATGTCTACGCACTTCTATTCTTGTAGACAGTTGTTGGGCCTCCAAGTGCAGATGTTTGTAGAACAGTAGCAAGTTTTCCCTTAAGTGGATCACCCAAGGTTTATCGAACTTAGGGAGGAAGTGGTCAAAGGTATTCCCTCATAAGCAACCCTGCAATAAAGATACAAGAAGTCTCTTGTGTCCCCAAAACACCCAATACACTTATCAGGTGTATAGGCGCACTAGTTCGGCGAAGAGATAGTGAAATGCAAGTGGTATGGATAATTATAAGTGGTAACGGTGCCAGAAAATAGCATGCTGGCATGTGGTTGACGTTGGAAAAGACTAAAAGCAAACTGAAATAAAGATGGAAGCAAGCAAACATGTAACATATCTACTTGGAAACGGTGTATCAATGCTTAGAAACAAGGCCTAGGGATCCTACTTTCACTAGTGAACACTCTCATATAAATATCATTTCTTTATGATACTACTCTAAACTATTCTCCGGTTGGACACTCTAATCCATGGTAGGGCTATAATAGCACACCTCAAAGTAAGCCTTTCCGCATCTAGATAACCCCACACTGTCACCTTGAGCACTAGATGGTTCCAACAAACACCACAATTTCATAAAGACATCCAACTCCAAATATAACTTATAACAAGTATTCGTAATCTCTAGCCTAAGTGCCACCATGGTGTGCACGCTGTCACTTTCACACACATGGGGACAGAAGAGATCTAATAAAGCACTTGAGTAGGAAGGTAGATCTACTTGATTACAAAGCTCATGATCACAATATGATCATGCATAGAGAGAGAGATGAACACATAGCTACCGGTAGAACCCTTAGCCTTGAGGAAGAACTACTCTCTCCTCATCATGGGAATTAGAAATGGTGATGGAGATGGCGGTGGAGATCGATGGAGATGGATCCGGGGGCACTTACCCATCCCGGCAGGGTGCTGGAACAGAGACTTTCTGTCCCCTGAATCTTCCCTTCGGTGGCGGCGGCGCTGCGGAACTTTTAGTGGCTGGAGGTTCATCAATTAAGGGTTTATGCATCGGGAGGCTTCTTATAGGCGAAGAGGCAAGGTCGGTGGGCGGCCAGGGGGCCCACACCACCAGCTGGCGCGGCCAGGGCTAGCCTGCGCCACCATATGGTGTGGCCCCTCTCCGTCTCGTTTTCTGGCTCCGTGAGTCTTCTAATAAAATATCGACTTTGGCTTTTGTCCGGTCCAATCCCAAGAATATTGATTTTCTGACTTTCCTGTAACCAAAAACTGCAGAAAACAGGCAGCTAGCAATGTGGCTCTTGTCAATAGGTTAGTCCAAGAAATCATATGAAAAATACTCCAAAGTTGGAACAAAACATAAGAAAGTAGATAAAACCAAGCATGAAACATCAAAAGTTATAGATACATTCGCAATCTATTAGTGACTAGTCCCAGTTCGATGGGGACCTCTAGTCCCGGTTGGTAATACCAGCCGGGACTAAAGGTGTGGCGCCATGGCTAGGATCCAGGAGACCCTATATTCCCGGTTGGTGTTACAAACTGGGACTAGAGGTCATGAACTAGTCCCGGTTTGTAATACCAGTCCGGACTAATGTTTTTTCTATATATACACTGATTCATCCCTTCCCGAGCCCATGGCAATTTTGCTCCAAGCTAGCTCATGTTCATCCCCATTTTTGTCCAAGATTTGTCAAGATTTGGAGGCACCCCTCAATCCAAGGTTCTAAAGGTTAGCAACTTCATTCTTTTATCTCTTATTGTTAGTTTAGCTCAATGCTCTAGAAGTAGAGATGGATTTCATGCTTTAGAAGTAGAGGGGATTTAGATGTGTAATTTTTTTCCATGATTTGTCAAGATTTGGTGGCACCCATCAATCCAAGGTTCTAAAAGGTTAGCAACTTCATTCTTTCATAACTCATTGTTAATTTAGCTCAATGCTCTAGAAGTAGAGAGGGATTTCATGCTTTAGAAGTAGAGGGAATTTTAGATGTGTAATTTTAGACAAATTTTGATTATGCAAAAAGTTACTGAAAGTTGATATGTGCAATTTTAGAGTTTTGGAGCTCAGAATTGAATGAGGTTTTCACTGCTAGATCAATAATTAAAAACTCAACATTTTTTATGTTAACAGTTTTGTCCAATTCAAAAATTGGTGCATGTAAAATTGTATATATATGTTGTTAGTACACACTAATTTTTTAGATGTCAACAACTAAATGAAGTGAAATGACCCAAGCTTTTTATATGATCCAAGATTTTAATTATAATGCAGATGAGCTAGCCATGGATGTATAGAGCTCCTCGAATCTCTGACGCGTGCCATTTAGCTCCAAGCTAGCTCAAGTGCATCCCCATTTTTTGTCCAAGATTTGTCTAAATTTGGTGGTACCCATCAATCCAAGGTTCTAAAAGGTTAGCAACTTCATTCTTTCATCTCTCATTGTTAGTTTAGCTCGATGCTCTAGAAGTAGAGAGGGATTTTATGCTTTAGTTATAATGCAGATGAGACGACCATGGATGCACGATGCTCCCCAAATGTCTGACATGTTCATTAAAGGCGTGCGTTCTTTTCTCGATGTGGCCGAGGCAGACAAGTGGAATGGTTTTATGTGTTTTCCGTGCCGTGTCTATTGGAATGAGAAGGATTACTCTTCCTCAAGAATCATTCAAATTCACCTGATTTAGTTTGGTTTCATGTCCGGCTACAATTGTTGGACAAAGCACGGAGAAAGAGGGGTTATGATGGAAGACAACGAAGAAGAAGAGAACGATGAAAACTATCCAATGTTCCCTGAATATAGTGGTATTGCAATGGAAGACAATGAACAAGAAGAAGGTGAAGAATGGGCATCATATGAGACCGTTGATGATATTCGTCAGGCCATTCTTGATGCATAGAGGAATGCAAAAATGAAAACGAGAAGAAGAAGTTGGAGCGCATGTTAGCAGATCACAAAAAATTGTTGTACCCAAAATGCAAAGATAGCAACACAAATCTCGGTACCACACTAAAATTACTGCAATGGAAGGCAAAGAATGGTTTATATGAAAAGGGATTTGATAAACTACTTAAAATAATGAAGAAGAAGCTTCCAAAGAATAACGAATTGCTTGCCAGTACATATGAGGCAAATAAGGTTGTCTGCCCTCTAGGATTAGAGGTGGAGAAGATACATGCATGCATTAATGACCGCATCCTCTACCATGGCGAGGAGTACAAGAATTTGGATGCATGCCCGGTATGTAGTGCATTGCGGTATAAGATTAGCCGAGATGACCCTAGTGATGTTGAGGGTGAGGAGTGCCCAGGAAGAGGGTTGCTGCAAAGGTGATGTGGTATGCTCCTATAATACCACGGTTGAAACGTTTGTTCAGAAACAAAGAGCATGCCAAGTTGTTGCGATGGCACAAAGAAGACCACAAGAAAGACAAGAAGTTGAGACACCCCGCTGATGGGAAGAAGTGGAGAAAAATCGATAGAGACAGAGTATCCGAACTTTGCAGATGACACAAGGAACTTAAGGTTTGGTCTAAGTATAGATGGCATGAATCCTTTTGGGGAGAAGAGCAGCAATCATAGCACCTGGCCTGTGACTCTATGTATCTATAACCTTCCTCCTTGGTTGTGCATGAAGCGTAAGTTTATTATGTTGCCACTGCTTATCCAAGGCCCCTAGCAATGACATTGATGTGTACCTAAGTCCATTAGTTTAAGAACTTCTATAGTTGTGGCATGATGAAGGTGTACGTATGTGGGATGAGCATTAATAGGAGGAATTTGACCTACGAGCATTGTTGTTCGTAACCATCAATGATTGGACTGCTCTTAGTAACCTTTTAGGACAATCAAACAATGGATACAATGCATGCATGCATTGTTTAGATAATACTGAAAGTATATATTTGGATAAATGTAGGAAGAATGTGTACCAGGGCATCATCGATTTCTTTCGCCTAGGCATCCTGAAAGAAAGAAAGGCAAGCATTTCAAAGGTGAGGCAGATCATCGGAAGAAGCCTATCCGCCGTACTAGTGATGATGTATTTGGTATGGTCCAGGATTTGGATATAATTTTAACCTTTGGAAAGGGTCCTAGTAGTCAATCTGTTATGAATGATGCTAATGGACACGCACCCATGTGGAAGAAAAAATCTATAGTTTGGGAGCTACCCTGTTGGAAAGTTTTAGAGGTCCGCTCTACAATCGACGTGATGCACGTGACGAAGAATCTTTGCGTCAAACTGCTAGGCTTCATGGGCATGTATGGGAAGACAAAAGATACATCAGAAGCATGGTAGGACTAGAAAGGTATGAAAGACCGAGACGACCTGCATCCAATGAAGATGGATAAAGGACGTCTAAGTCCTACTAGCTATGCCCTTACCAAAGAATAGAAGGAAATATTTTTTGAAGTCTTGAGTTGTATGAAGGTCTCGTCTGGCTTCTCGTCGAATATAAAGGGAGTAATAAATATGGCAGAGAAAAATTTCTAGAACCTAAAGTCTCATGACTGCCACGTGCTTATGATACAATTGCTTCCGGTTGCAATGAGGGGATTCTACCGGAAAATGTTCGACTACCTATTGTGAAGCTATGTGCATTCCTCAATGCTATTTCTCAGAAGGTAATCGATCCAACAATTCTACCAAGGTTACTGATGGCTCAAGATATCTAGAGCTTGTTGGAAACCCCAAGAGGAAGGTATGATGAGCACAATAACAAGTTTCCCTCAGTTATGAAACCAAGGTTATCGAACCAGTAGGAATAAGGAAACCACTCCAAGGTGTTGCTAGCAACTTGGAATCCTGCACAACACAACCACAGAGCTTTGCCCCAACTTATAGTGAGGTTGTCAATCTCACTAGTTTTGCTAAAAACAAAGGATTAAATGTATAGTCTGGAAGATAGTAATTTCTTGCAGAAAGTAAACAGTAAATGGTAAACAGTAGATGGTATATTGATGATAAAGGAATTGACTGGGGTTCACAGTTCACTAGAGGTGTTTCTCCCTTAGACAAATAGCATGTTGGGTGAACAAATTACAGCGGGGTAATTGACAGATTGAGAAAGCATAACAATGCATATACTAGACATCTTGACTCCTACGAGATTTGATTGGGCATTACAACATAATACATAGACCGTAATCCAACTGCATCTATGACAAATAATCCACCTCGAGGTTATCATCCGAACCCCTTCTAGTATTAAGTTGCAAGCAATAGATAATTGTATTAAGCAAAGTGTGTAAAGTAAACAATACAATTGCCCCATGGACAAAGGATTGTTGTTTTCTCCCTACTAGTAGCAACAGCACATCTACAACCTTAGAGATTTCTGTCACTTCCCCAGATTACTAGAGGCATGAACCTACTATCGAGCATAAATACTCCCTCTTGGAGTTACAAGCATCTACTTGGCCAAGATAGATACTAGCAACAGAGAGCATGCAAGATCAGAAATAACATAGACATGATAGAATCAATAATAAATCTGACATAGTATCTCAATATCCATCGGATCCCCGCAAACCCAACATATAGGATTACAAATAGATGATCTTGATCATGAACGGAGCTCACAAGATCTAAACATGATAGCACAAAGGAGAACCAACCATCTAGCTACTGTATGGACCCATAGTCCAAGGGTGAACTACTCACGCATCACTCCGGAGGCTGGCATGGTTATGAAGAATGCCTCCAGGATGATATTTCCCCTCTGGCAGGGTGCCGAGAAGATCTTCGGATCCCCCCATCTAGGGATGGAGATGGCGGCGGCTATAGACTCTTTCGTGGATTTTTGATTGGGTCTTAGGGTTTCTGCATCGAGGTACTTTTATAGGCGAAGGGGCAAGGTCGGTGGGTTCTCGAGGGGCCCACACCATAGGGCGGCGCGCCCTAGGGGATGGCCGCACCAGCCCTAGGTGTGGCCCCACTTCGGCTGCCCTTCGGACTATGTGTTCCTTCTGGTAAAATATTGACTTTGGCTTTTGTCCCGTCCAATTTCGAGAATATTTCCTTACTAGCTTTTCTGAAACCAAAAACAACAGAAAATAGGCAACTGGCACTACGGCATCTTGTTAATAGGTTAGTTCTAGAAAATGTATAAAAATAACTCAAAGTATAATAAAGTTGATATAAAACAAGCATGGAGCATTAAAAATTATAGATACATTTATGACGTATCAAGCATCCCCAAGCTTAACTCCTGCTCGTCCTCGAGTAGGTAAGTGATAAAAATAATAATATTTGAGGTGATAAGCACCATCACAATCTTGATCAAGGTATTTGTAAATCATTGATAGTTGGGATCAAAGTACTCTAAACATGAGCATGAAAGATAGAGTTCTAACAATAAGACATTGCAACTACTCCCTCTGTTTAGAAATATAATATGTTTTAGCTTTGTGAAATGAATGTATCTAGACACGATTTAGTGTATAGGTTCACTCTGAACCTCTACGAATCTATACACTAAAAGATGTCTAGATACATTTGATTCACAAAGCTAAAACATCTTATATTTCTAAACGGAGGGAGTATGTTGTAACATGAAAAGGTACAAACAAAAGGTCATGAATAATAATGCATTGAAAGACATTTGTTTGTTTCACATATAGAAAACATAATAAGAGTGGTATTCATCTTGTCCCTCATGGTATAGCAAAACATAAATGCATAGGACACCTTCAAAGTTCATAAGGGTGGATACAAATAATTTAAGAACAAGAAATATCAAAGTCATGAATCAATCAACAAGTTTTGGGACAATGCACATTAAACTAAGAATGACCACTATGCTCTATCAATTGGTGCATAAAGATAGAAGATGGAAACTCAACATGAAAGTAAAAACAAAGGCCCTTCACAAAGGAAAGCAGGGATTTCAAGTTTCATAAAGAGCTTCCAAAAATTATGGTACTTATTAGCTTTTAGCTCTCATTGCCCTATCATAAGCATCTTGAGGTGATTAAGGTTGAAGTGACACAAATATGAGGATATTCTTGACAAGTTATAAGTTGAAAATCTCATGCCCCTTGCTTACGAGTACCGAACCTCATGCTACTCAACTTTAGTCACAAGTAAGTTCTTGTCATTGTAAGTACATGTGTATCATGGAGAGCCACCAACAGGGTACCCCTTGCCCCATGACATAGGAGCTTTCCCATACCAAAATGACAAGGAAACAGACAATGAGCATCTCAGCGGTCTTTTTATTTGCTATTTGCATACGTTTTTATTGAGGATGCTTCACATAATGCTCACTATGGTTATGCTACAAGTTTCCACCATGATTAGGCATGGCTTAGGTTGGCCGCTCAGGCGTTTCTCTAACACACATACAAACTCCATGAGGTTACAAGCTCCCCTTTTATTTCACACCGCCGGGATCCATAAACAAAAGAACATGATATCAATTGAATAATAAGTGCAATGTTGAAAGCGTTCCCCATGGTATCATGGTTCTGCTAATTCATAACTTATAAAGTGCAAGCATACAAGCAACATAGATGGACACAATGGTTCAAGTTTATTAAGTGCAATAAAATAAAGTGTGCCATCAAGTTTGTGAGAGCTTTAATCACTAATTTTCACATAACAAAAGTTTAATTTGGAAGGTAGATAAAAACATGAATATACTTGGAATGGTGTAACATACCATTCATAGGAATTTATAGTGGACTCTTTGGAATAACTTGGTTTTCTTGGAGGTTGGATGCATGAGTGGAACTCATTCGTCATACAGGTGGAGGCTAGCAAAAGACTGGGAGCGACCAACTAAGAGAGCAATAATGGCCATAATCATGCAAAGCGACAAACATTATTAATTAAAGAATAAAGTGATATTAGAAGTCAAAAACTAAATGATTATAGAGGCTAAGGTGACTGGTTCATAGTCTTAACATGGTGTAAGCATGTGCCAAGTCAACCCAAATAAAGCATCAAAGGAGAATAACACAGTATTATGCTTTGTATGCTAAAACTACGCATGATTCTTTCAAGGCACATTAGGCAATCTCAATTATTTGGAACAAGTCATGCTACAACAATAATCACTAAGCATAAGGTCAAAGCAACATCAAACATGACATGATAAAGTCTAGGCCACAGTCAAAACAAGCTCCTTTTGTACCACTTATAAGCATGAAGCTTCCTACTCTTTTCCAACACCAATCAACTTATTTGAAACAACATATGAATGTGGGGGTCCAACCAATTTATTAAAGAAAACAAAACAAAAGAAAACTAAAAACAAAAACAAAGACGCTCCAAGAACAACACAATTGTGCATGAAACAATAAAAATGAAGTGTTTTTGAAGAAAACCTGAGATTTTTATTGATGAAGAAGGGGATGCCTTGGGCATCCCCAAACTTTGATGCTTGTACCTCTTGAATATTTCTTGGGGTGACACAGATGGCATCCCCAAGCTTGAGCTTTTGTCCATACTTTATCTCATCACATTATTCTTCCATACACTTGAAAATTTCCTTCATACAAAACTTCACACAGTCTTCATTAGCAACACTAGTATATTCAAGATAATAAGTCTTTGGGTTTTGTTTCAACACAAGTAAAACTGTCATTAAAACACAATCTACTGTAGCAATTCCTTCTAAAAGCTCAAGTGATCAAAGAGAACTCAAAGAGAAAGAGATTAAGAGGCAAATGCAAATAATTGCAGAAATCTGTCAAAACAGAACAGCAGGTAAAAAACCAATTTTTCGAAGACCTTCTGTTGCTCAAATCGAAAAGTGCTAAACTAACGAAAGTTAGATAATAACGTTGGTCATAATCACAGAAAATTACAGCTCAATCTGACGTACAGGATGTTTTCATGATTTTATACAGTGAAGCATAAAAATCTGTTTCGGGACAGCAACTTTCCCAAGTCTTACTTCTCTCTCATTAGAGGTTATTCTTGGAACAAAAACCACACAAAAAGGATAAGGAGAGGTTATTACTGGGGCAATAACTTAAAAGACTCAACAAAATAAAAACTTACTAAAAGTAAAAATAATTTGGGTTATCTCCCAATAGTGCTTTTCTTTAACGCCTTTGAGCTAGGCTCAGTAACTTGAGAAGATGCTCACATAAGAAATATGAATTGAAGAAAAAGAGAGCATCAAGGAGCAAATATGATACACATTGAAGTCCAACCCACTTCCTACGCATTGGAATCTTGTAAGAAAATAAATCAAAGAAGCACATTGTAACAAGAATGGGTAGATAAAACAAGAGTAACTTTGGAACTTTCAATATAAAGAGAGGTGTTTTAGTAACATGAGAATTCCAACAACCATATTTTCCTCTCTCATAATGATTTTCAGTAGCATCATGAACAAACTCAACAATATAATTATCACACTCATCCTCCTTCGATAAGCATGGAGGGCGATCAAATAAGGTATTAGTTAAAGAGTTACTCTTATTGGGAGGTAGACATGGGTAGTTGCTCCATTCTTCCTCCTCTTTTTCATCCAATGAGCTTCTAGTTTCAGCAATTTCTTCTTCCACAGGCTCCTGCAAGGCATTAGTCTCTTCCATAGTCTCTTCCTGCAAGGCAATTTCTTCTTCCATAGGCTCCTGCAAGGCATTCTATTAAGATATTTAAGAATATAGCCATTTTCTTCCTTGTAATTATCAAAGAAAAATTTAAGTATATCATAAACCTCATATTTATAAGGTGCATCATCAGTATTTTTAAGCAAATAAGCAAGTTCGAATGCACCCTTCCAAGCAATAAATTCTTCAATTTGTTGCACATCATAAAAGTTATAATTTCCCTTAACATAAGAAGATATGGTAACATTATCATTATACTCACATTGAAAAGTGAGGTGTTTATACCTCCTACAGCAACAAGATTTATCAAAGCAATAAGTAACATTATAAGTAGAGCAAACGTTTCTAGCAATGGTATACAATTTATTAATTTGTTCCCATAAGTGTTTCCCTTTTTGTGACAAGTGGCGTTCGTCATAAGATTTTTGTTCTTCCATGAACCCACCTTGCCAATAAGATCTAGATTCAAAGAAACCAATCATTGATAGAAAGCATGATAAAGCAAGACAATAACAGACCAGCAAAAATAACAACTATAGTAGGAACTAATTTTTTTGTGTTTTTGATAAAAAAGAAGCAAACAAAATAAAGTAGATAAACTAAGCAAAACAATAACAAAGTAAAAAAGATTGGTTGTGAGAGACTCCCCTTGCAAGAATCTTCTTTCTCCCTGAAAACTGATTGACGAGGAGGAAGAGATTGAAGCTATCCTTAACTCCCCAGCAATAGCGCTAGAAAAGTTCTTGATGGCTCAAGATATGTAGAGCTTGTTGGGAAACCCAAGAGGAAGGTATGATGAGCATAGCAGCAAGTTTCCCTCAGTTATGAAACCAAGGTTATCGAACCAGTAAGAGTAAGGAAACAACTCCAAGGTGTTGTTAGCAACTTGGAATCCTACACAACACAACCACAGAACTTCGCCCCAACTTACAGTGAGGTTGTCAATCTCACTACTTTTGTTGAAAACAAAGGGTTAAATGTATAGTGTGGAAGATAGTAATTGCTTGTAGAAAGTAAACAGTAAACGGTAAGCAGTAGATGGTATATTAATGGTAAAGGAATGGACTGGGGTCCACTATTCACTAGAGGTGTTTCTCATTAAGATAAATAGCATGTTGGGTGAACAAATTGCAGCGGGGCAATTGATAGATTGATAAAGCATAACAATGCATATACTAGACGGCTTGATTCCTATGAGATTTGATTGGGAAATATAGCATAATACATAGGTCGTAATCCAACTGCATCTATGACTAATAATCCACCTTCAGGTTATCATCCGAACCCCTTCCAGTATTAAGTTAAAATAAACAGATAATTGCATTAAGCTAAGTGTGTAAAGTAAACAATACAGTTGCCCCATGGACATAGGATTATTGTTTTCTCCCTAGTAGCAACAACACATCTACAACCTTAGAGATTTCTTTCACTTCCCCAGATTACTAGAGGCATGAACCTACTATCGAGCATAAATACTCCCTCTTGGAGTTACAAGCATCTACTTGGCCAAGATAGCTACTAGCAACGGAGAGCGTGCAAGATCACAAATAACATAGACATGATAGAATCAATAATAAATTAGACATAGTATCTCAATATCCTTCGGATCCCCACAAACACAACATATAGGATTACAAATAGATGATCTTGATCATGAACGGAGCTCACAAGATCTAAAAATGATTGCACAAAGGAGGAGAACTAACCATCTAGATACTGTATGGACCCATAGTCCAAGGGTGAACTACTCGCGCATCACTCTGGAGGCTGGCATGGTGATGAAGAAGGCCTCCAGGATGATCTTTCCCCTCCGGCAGGGTGCCGGGAAGAGCTTCGGATCCCCCCATCTAGGGATGGAGATGGCAGTGGCTATGGAATCTTTCGTGGATTTTTGATCGGGTCTTAGGGTTTCTGCATCAGGGTACTTTTATATGCGAAGAGGCAAGGTCGGTGGGCGCCCGAGGGGCCCACACCATGGGGCGGCGCGCCCTAGGGGGTGGCCGCGCCAGCCCTAGGTGTGGCCACCTCGTGGCCCCACTTCGTCTGCCCTTCGGACTCCATGTTCCTTCTGGTAAAATATTGACTTTGGCTTTTGTCCCGTCCAATTCCGAGAATATTTGCCTACTAGATTTTCTAAAACCAAAAACAGCAGAAAACAGGCAACTAGCACTATGGCATCTTGTTAATAGGTTAGTTCTAGAAAATGTATAAAAATACCTCAAAGTGTAAACAAAACATAAGAAAGTTGATACAAAACAAGCATGGAGCTTCAAAAATTATAGATACATCTATGACGTATCAGTTACAGAATGATGTGATCCAATGTCTCGTTAGTTTTAAGTTGATGTTCCTACCATCCTTCTTCAATATTATGACGCATGTCCTGGTACACCTAGTCGATGATATTACCATTCGAAGTCCTGTATTTTTACACAATATGTTCCCCTTTGAGAGGTTCATGGGAGTCTTGAAGAAAGATGTTCATAACCGTGCTAGGCCAGAAGGAAGCATGTCCAAGGGCTATGGAAAAAAGGAGGTTATTGATTTTTGTGTTGACTTTTTTCCTGACATTAAGCCGATTGGTGTTTCTGAATCGTGGCATGAGGGGAGACTGAGTGGAAAAGGCACGCTAGGAAGGAAATCAATAATATTTAGGGATGGACATTCTTTCACTCAAGCACGCTACACAGTTCTACATAATTTCACCTTGGCAGCTCCGTATATCAAGGAACACAAGAATATTGTACGCTCCATCAACCCGGAGAAGCCTGACTCCTGGATTAGATATGAACAGATGATGACTTTCGGCGGTTGGTTGCAAAAACATCTCATGAATAACAACACTGTTGGAGATCAGCTGTACTTGTTGGCTAGCTCACCATCTTCGACTATATGGACTTTCCAAGGGTATCCTCACAGTTCCTCACTGACCAGGGTGGCCCACTTCGGGTTAGAGCTTTGCTTCACGGGTGGCCCAGTCAGGGAGAAAGACGGAGTCCAATCCGGCTATAGGAAGGCCCAGAAGACTTACCGACTTAGGCCCATAATGTTACTTGTAGTTCAAGATGTACTCTGTAACCAACTCTTAGTTGTAGCCGGATAGATCTCTCTTGTAAACCCTAGGACGGATATCTATATAAGCCGTCCTAGGGAGAGCCTTTAGGGCACCTAACACCCAACACTTTAGACCCTCAATAGTCTACAATCTCAACTCGCACAGGAGAACCCTTGTAAGCCATATTCCAGCTTTGCCGTATTACTGGATTGCTAGCAGGAGTAGGATCTGAGCAAAGCCGGCGGATTCGAACCTGGGTAAACTTGTGTGCTCACCATCCCGGAACACTGTACGTCTCACACCCCTCTCTTCCGCATGCCTCGAGGACCCCCTCATGGCGTACTTGTCCTCAATCCGACGACAGTTGGCGCCCACCGTGATGCAAGTGAGCTTCGGATCTGCGTTCTGAGCGGAATCTGCAAGAATCGGAATCGGCGAGACTATCGTCGTCGGTCGCATCCTCTACGCTAGCGACGTCCCTCTCATCGTTCTCGACGAGACTTGGATTCCAGCTAGGGAGGCCATGACTGCCTACACAATCATGTCTTTTGGCGAGATCGATGTTTACATCGGTTTCGCTGAAACTGCCCCACCCACCCTAGCGGTGATGATAGAGGCAGAAGAATCTTCTGGGTCCCCTTTGTCCGCGGAGGCGGCAGAGTTATGGATCTCAGAAAACCCTAATCCCACCCAGCTCGCACCACTTGTGGAGATAGTGGATAAATCCGAGCCTGAAGAAGACCTAGCGGTCCAAGTTGAATCTGGAGTGGATCTCCTTGGAGAAGCCGGATCCCAGATCGACCCACCCATGGAAGTCAAAATTCAGGAGGAACATGTCAATGACACTGATTCCGGCTCTGATGACGCCGGGATAGACAGGCCTTTCCTGAAGTACACACTGCGACGTATGATACTGCAAGGCGAAAGCGTAGATGCAATTCTCGAGACCATCAAAAGTTTCGACATGGCTGATCGCGAAAGCCGCAGGTACCTCAGGAAGCACACGTCGCACTTCGTCGGATACGTGGGATCCGGATCCGGCTCTGCCAACGCTGGAGAAAACACCGACTCTGTGCTGGAGGTAATTGGAACAAATGCCGACGTACCCGCATCCTCGGATGAATCGATGACGTCAGCAGATTTCCGAAAGTTCTCCGCGGAATATGAAGAGGAGTATAACTCCAAACCTACAGAAGAAGGAGAAGCCATGGATGAAGGATCCGGGGAACACTCTCCCAAAGTGCAGGATGACATGGGCGTCGGAGATAATCCCGAGGTCCAGATGTCCGAAAGTACCAATCAGAGCTTGACCCCGGGAAACGGACCCAAAGCCGTCTTTGCTACCGGCGCTGCCAAGAAGGCAAAGAAGAAGAACAAGAAAAACAAGACCCCGACAAAAGACCCTCTGGCAGAAGAGGTGATTGCCGAGGAATACGAAGAAGACTTGGATGGAACACTTATCACAGACGAGCCGAAAAAATAAGAATCGATGGATGGACACGTGATCACTGAAGGTGCGCGTAAGCTCATCGATGCTGCATTAACCACACCTATTCCTACAGCTGCAGAACTTACTGCTGAAGAGCTAGACGAAAGGGCCCAAGCCCTAGAAGCGCGTCGTCAACAACTCCTGGATGAAGCCAAAAACATCGAGGAGGAGAAGTAACGCATGGCAACTAAGGATTACATGTCTCAGTTGCATTAGAAGACACGGAAGTGTCACACCAATAACAGTCAATTCCCCCAGATCCGTGCCGTCCTTTTCGGAGATGAGATAGGGAAGCCACGGAAAGATAGCAAAGGAGATTGGGTATATCCAACCCCAGTATAGAATACCGTGGCGGCCCGAGAAATTTTATCGGCTAATCCAGGACCAGAGGAGATCCGTTTGGTATCAAACTACTCAACAAGGGACTGGAGCAGCAAAAGGTCGCCCTGTCCGGAAGTCAAAAACTGGTCTCGGATTCCGACCAATGTCGCACAGATCCGGCATGGGATGACGTAAGACCCCATCGCATCCCGGAGCAGTATCATCGCTTCAAACGCCAGGAATACAATTATTCAAGAATCAGATCATCAGGACAGCATCACATAACTGCGCGTGACTAGAGAAATGTCGCCCCAGAGGCCGAAAAAGAGGCCATTGTTGCACTGAATCCGAGAAACCCTCCCTGAAGAGAGTCTAACAATCGAAGGGGAGAAGATAAAGAGAAACGTCAGGAGGAGGATCGTCAAAAAATGCCACCTCCTAGACATGCAAGCCATCCGGCTGACCCTCACCGTGGTGGGAACGACGGATGAAGGAACGACGAAAACCATGCTGGCACAAGCCGGCAGGAGGCTCGTCGTAGTAAAGACCCTCCCCGGAACTGGAATAATGACGCTCTGGATGGAGGCCGGCGATCAGCCGGAAACAATTCAGCTGCCCCACCCTCTCCACCAAGCAGTCATCACAACGGCTCTCAAGGGGGACAAGGAGGAAGACGTGGCGGAGGAGGTGGCGGCAGAAGCCGAAGTCTGGCTCCAAGGCACCACAGCCACAGCCGACATTCGGGACGATCTCTATCCCCGAACGATGAAAGGCACATGATCAACTCCAATATAGAGGCGCGACGCTACGAAAACGATGATATCTACATGGGCCCAAAATGCTTCGGACCATGCATCAGAGCTACAAGATTCCCGGAAGGATTTTCCATCTCAAGACATATCCAAGCCTACAACGACATTGCTCGGCCAGATACCTGGCTACAGGATTTTTTCCAAGCTTGCTGCATCACTAAAGGCGGAAACAGCCTGGTCGCAACCCGATATCTCCCACTTATGATGCGTAAGACGGCACGATCATGGCTCAATGAACATCCAGAGAACACCATCCATAACTGGTATGACATGCAAAGTGCATTCTTTCGGAATTTCGAAGGCACATATCGGAGGCCCTGTACGGTCGGAGACCTACAACGTTGCACCCAGAAAGCTGGAGAAACTTGCCGAGAACTCCTGTGAAGGAGTAAACGATCAAACCGCGATTGAAGCTTTCATCGCAGGACTCCCAATTGGTCTAGTACGTCACTGCTTGAAGTGTGAAAAGGTCACTGACTTGGGAGAGATGATAGAAACAACGAGCAAGTATGCAGATGCTGACGACGATGCAGAGGGATTGCTCAATGCCCTAGTTGTGCCTCAGTCGGCAAAACAACCAAAGCAACAAGCTCAGAAGCGCAAAAATACCTCGGAAGAGAAACCCAACGCAGAAACAGAAGTGGTTACTGCTACTTTCGGGTCTAGAGGACGAGGAGGACGCGGCGGAGGCCACACGCGTGGTCGTGGGACATCAAGGGTCTAATGTAGAGGAGACCAGCAACGAGGCAAAACCTACTCTTGGGCCGACATTCCCAATAACCCATGTGTGCATCACCTAGACGCCTATGGGGGCTCTTCCCACACGAACGCTGAATGTCGTTTCATTGACGACATCAAAAGAGACAATACCACGGGTTACAAAGCTAAGCGGAAGAAGGGAAAGAAGAATCCCGAAAAAGAAAAAGAGACCAAGGAAGATTCCGACATAGAGGAAGCTGATGCTTCAAATCCCAAGCCGGAAGGGAAGAAAACTTTTCCCACCAAGAAGGACACTTACGTCACTTTCCTCGGATCTCAACCAGCAAAGGTCAAGAAAGCAGTTCTACACGAGCTCAACGCAACAGTTCCGGCTGTCCCCCAATACTTGGACTGGTCGGAAGTGGCAATCACATTTGACCGTGCTGATCATCCGCCTAAGTTGCACAGGCGAGGAAAATACGCCGTAATCGTCAATCCACTTATTGACGGTTATGGTTTCTCCAAGACCCTCATGAACGGTGGTAGCAGCATCAATATTCTCTATGTCGAAACGCTACGCCGGATGAAGATCTCAGAAACCCAGCTGAACCATAGCTTTGTGATATTTCACGGAGTTGTCCCAGGAAGACAAGCTAATTCCCTGGGAGAGATTACATTGGATGTCACCTTTGGAACTCCAAAGAATTATCGGACGGAGGCACTTT
The DNA here is from genome assembly GCA_910589775.1 of Avena eriantha. Taxonomy (NCBI): domain Eukaryota; kingdom Viridiplantae; phylum Streptophyta; class Magnoliopsida; order Poales; family Poaceae; genus Avena; species Avena eriantha. The sequence continues at coordinate 193,558,619 of OU342742.1, read as the reverse complement.
CCTTCAAAGTGGTCCCGTTCAAGAGCGTGTACCACGCTATATTCGGACGCCCGGCTTACTATGCCTTTATGGCTCGTCCGTGTTACATTTACAATATGATGAAAATTCTAGGTCCCAACGGCGTAATCACTATCAGGGGAGACCCAAAGAAAGAGCGAGAGTGCGAGGATGGAAATGCCGCCTTTGCTGAAGCCGTGCTGCACGCCCAGGAGTACCAGGAGATCAAGAAGAGCAAAGATCCGTCCGTGATGCCCGCAACAAAGAAGGAGGTGACAAAGCCAAATCCGGAGTTCAAGGCATCAGAAGAGACAAAGAAGACGCCATTGAAGGATGATGACCCTCCAAGGTGACCCAGATAGGCGTAGGCCTAGGTAGCGCATAGGAAAGCGCGCTCGTCAAGTTCTTCCGAGCAAATCAAGATATCTTCGGATGGCAGCCATCTGACATGACTAGAGTACCTAGGGAATTTGCCGAGCACTCTTTAAATGTAAACCCAAATGCTAAACCCGTCAAACAGTCCCTACGACGTTTTGGCGATGAAAAGCGTAAGGAAATAGCCAAGGAACTAGCACGGCTCGAGTTAGCCGGATTCATAGAAGAGGTCATCCACACTGAGTGGTCGGCCAATCCTGTAATGGCCCCTAAAATGGACACCACTGATTTAAGGATGTGTGTTGATTGTACTGCCTTGAACAAGGCTTGTCCAAAAGATCCGTTCGCTCTACCTAGAATTGATCAAGTTATCGATTCTACGGCAGGCTCGGAACTCCTCTGTTTTCTCGACGCATATTCCGGTTATCACCAAATCCGGATGAAGGAATCTGACAAAGTCAAAACTTCATTCATAACCCCTTTCGGAACCTTCTATTTTGTTATGATGCCCTTTGGACTGAAGAACGCAGGAGCTACGTACCAGCACACAATGCAGTGTTGCCTCCACGACCAACTCGGACGCAACATACATGCATACGTGGATGATATTGCAGTGATGTACAAAAAGAAGGAAACGCAGATTTCCGACTTGGAGGAAACATTCGCCAATCTACGAAAATACAACATCATGCTTAACCCGAAGAAATGCTTCTTTGGAATACCAGCCGGAAAATTGTTAGGTTTCATCGTGTCTCAAAGAGGCATAGAGGTGAACTGAGACAAAATCATGGCTATACTCAATATTTCTAGGCCAACTCTCCTGAAGGACGTACAAAGATTAACTGGTTGCATCACTGCGGTCAGTCGATTTGTAAGCCGGCTTGGTGAAAGAGCCGCGCCATTATACACACTCCTGAAAAAGACCAAGGATTTTGTTTGGACTGACGAAGCTGAAGCTGCACTACAAGACCTGAAGAAAGTACTCTCATCTGCTCCTATCCTTGCAGCGCCGGAACCTCAGGAACCGATGTTACTCTATCTTGCTGCGACAAATAAGGTTGTTAGTATCGTCATGTCGGTGGAGAGGCCAGAGGAAAATCAGGAACACCTGGTGCAGCGTCCGACTTACTTTGTCAGCGAGGTCCTGACAGAATATAAACAGCGGTATCCGCACTATCAAAAGTTGGCTTACCGTGTTTTTCTAGCATCTCGTAAGTTACGACACTACTTTCAGGAGCATCCAATTACCATGGTGAGCACAGCTCCCATGAGAGATATAATCAACAACAGTGACACCACAGGACGCGTCGCCAAATGGGGCATAGAGCTTTCAGCTTTCGATATTGAGTACAAACCCCGAACAACAATCAAATCCCAAATCCTTGCTGACTTTGTCGCTGATTGGACAGAGACAAAGGAAAATATGATCCTCCCTGAGTCGGAATATTGGACCCTCTACTTTGATGGGTCTAAGGCTCGCTGGGGCTCGGGGGCTGGCGTGGTGCTCAAATCATCCCAAGGAGATAAACTGTTATACGTGTTGCAGATCCACTTCACAGCGACAAAAAATATTGCCGAGTATGAAGCATTGCTGCATGGAATCTGGATTGCTAAGGATATTGGCATCCGACGTTTGATGTGTTAGGGAGATTCGGATCTCGTTGCTCAACAAGTGTCGGATATTTGTAATGCAAATAAACACATGGCATCATATAAAGCTGTCATGGATGATCTATCTAAATTGTTCGAAGGGTTTGAGGTTCAACACATCCCTCGAGCAGAAAACGAGGAAGCAGATGCACTATCTCGGATAGGCTTTGCGCGGAAAGAAGTCCCGGATGGCGCTTTTTTAGAGGACCTCAAAGTTCCCTCAATAAAGGGAGTAGATGAGGAATATCCGACCAAATCCGACTCACCTCTAATAGCAGTTCTGGCTGTAATTCCCAGCTAGACTCAACCCTACCTAGATTATCTAGTAGATGGCAAATTACCCGAAGACGAGGTTCTGAGCCGGCAGATTATCCGACGAGCAAAAGCCTATACTATTGTTAAAGGTGAGCTCCATAGACAGAGTATTTCTGGGGGTTTTCATTGCTGCGTATCTCCGGAAGAAGGAGTGAAAATCTTAAGAGAAATCCACGAAGGCGAGTGTGGTCACCATGCTGCAGCCAAATCTTTAGTGGAAAAAGCTTTTAGACACAGATTTTTCTAGCTTACAGCTCGGGCGGATTCCGAATGATTAGTCAAGACGTGCAAAGGCTGCCAAAAGTATGCCAAGCAAGCTCATGTTCTGGCTGATCAGCTACGAACAATACATATAACATGGCCCTTTGCGGTCTGGGGGCTTGATATGGTAGGACCATTCAAACGAGCTCCAAGTGGATTTACTCACCTCTTAGTGATGGTGGATAAATTCACAAAATGGATTGAGGCTAAACATGTCACTAGTTGTGATGGAGCAACAGCCAAAAGATTTGTCGAGGATGTTAAAATCCGGTATGGTTATCCACATAGCATTATCACGGACAACGGGAGTAACTTCTCTATGGGAGAATTGGCTGAATTCTGCAACGAGCAAAATATCCGGCTTCACATTGCGTCACTCGCACATCCACAAGCTAACGGACAAGTCGAAATAGCAAATGGTTTAATCCTACAAGGCCTAAAACCGAGACTCGAAGCACCACTATGACGCGCTGCGGGGGCTTGGGCAGAGGAATTACCCTCTGTGATATGGAGTTTACGAACAACCCCAAATAGGTCAACCGAATACACACCTTTATTCTTGGTCTATGGCACAGAAGCAGTTCTTCCTAGTGATTTGATTCACACTTCTCCTAGAGTGGCCACGTATATTGAAGAGGATGCCGAGATTTCTCGACAAAACGATCTCGACTTAGTCGAAGAAGTTCGCGTTGTTGCTAAAATGAGATCTACAGCCTATCAGCAGAAGTTATGCAAGTATCATAGCCAGAGAGTCCGAAATAGATCTTTCAATAAAGGTGATTTCGTTCTCCGGCTTGTGCAACAAAGAAAGCACAAACTTTCCTCAGTATGGGAAGGGCCCTTTTTGGTTAGTCAAGTATTACACAATGGTTCGTATTACTTAACTGACATGAGGCCAGTCAAAGAAAGACCTGCTACTAAGAAGAGAAAGAGAGCTAGAGGCAGTACAAATCCGGATGAATTAGACAGACCTTGGAATATTGCTCAGCTACGTCCCTTTTATTCTTATTTTATCCTTCTTTGTAATCATATATATGTACATGCTCTGAGAGAAATAAAAAATTTCGTTGCCTCAAGTTTTTCTGAGAAGTTTTTACCATCTTATTTCCAAATGATCATGTCATAGTCAAAAATCCCAGAATGCTTGAAAGTACTTTATGCTCATGTTCGTTCTGGTTTAGATTTCCGATTCTAAAATTGCTACCTTCGGGTATAACTTTAAAGTTTCTAGTCTTTGCTTTGGTGATTTGTCTGATTGCTGGATGCGGGCATTTTCCGAGTAGTGAATTGTTGGTACTGGAAGCCGGCTTTGTTTCCGAGTTTAAACTGGTTTGGCGATTGAGCTCCATTGCTTGGCAAAGTTTCCGGCAGAAGGTTTAGCCGGCTCACAAAAGGAACGAGGCCGAAAGCTAGATAAACGATAAGTATAGACGAAAAAATACAAGTGCTTGTGTAAACATTTCAGGCACACAAAAAATTTAAAGCCAAAAGTGTTGAGTAGATCAAAAGCTTAGCACTAGCAAAATAATAGTACTGCATATATACAAGCCGATCATGTTTTTCAGAATAACACAAATATCTCTGTTAATCTATGATGCAGGAGAGGAAGGAGCTGCCGGCTCGCTGGATACGTCGCCTTGATATTGTTCCAAGATGTCCGCATCCGAGGTGGTGCGTTCATCGTCGGAAACTTCTGCTGAATCTTCTAGAGGCGGAGGTGGAGTATCCACGCGGGTGAAGAAAGGAGTCTCGTAGCTAGTTAAATCAGCCACGTGACACCCATATCCAGCGCAGGAGTCCATGATGGCCTTGGTATCCTGCTCCTGGCCGTCTTCATCTACTCTGCAGTACCCTCTGGTCAATTGCCATATTTCCATGTTTCCATGGTGGCTCATGACCATGGTGAGAGCGTTCTGCGCCGCGGTTCACACGTAGGACATGTTCCAATCCTGGACAAGCTGCGCCATCTCCTTTGCCTTGTCCTGCACCTAAAAATCCGACATGCTATGCATGTCCGGAATCTTGAGAGCTTCGCCAATGTCCTCAAGGGATTGGCGGAAGTCATGAAAAAGGTCACTGACTTGGGTAAGCCGGTGGGTGCGGGGCTCAGCAGAGGTGGAGTCTGTCAAGTTCAGAGGACATGTAAACAAAGACAGTTAAATAAAATCTGACATCGAAATAAGTCGAAGAAAATAGACAAGTCAGACAGATGGAACGTACCGAAAATGACGTCGTCAATTTTGGTCTTCTCTTCCCGAAGACTCTGGAGTTCAGCCCGGAGCGCCTCGGAAATGTCCCTATCTCTGCAAAGCTCACTATTGAGGTCCAAGATTTTTTGATCTTGAGCAGCAATCTTACGATCACGCTCATCAGTAGCCATGGAGGAGGACTCAAGGATTTGAGGCTCTTTTCATGATCTGCCTTGAGCTGGTCCAGCTCTTGGCAAAGCTCCTTGTTCTCCACCACCAAAGTCTTGAGGTTCTCGACCTCTTCAATCATGGCACAGGATTGTTTCACCAGTTCTATAAGTCAAAAAGAACAACAATTCAACGAAAAAATTCGACATTGAAAACACAAAGACAAGGTTTGAGTCTTGGAATGTTTACCTTCGGCTTCATCCTTGGCAACTTTCAGCTCAGCATTTTTAAGTCAGAGAGCTCTGATCTCTCTCCGCTTATCACAGACATTCTTCAACAAATCCTGGTTATAGGAATATACTTTTTGTAAGTCAGAATACCCAAAGTTAGAAAGCTACTAAAGACTCGTGCTAATATTTTGGCCAATATCAGCACGAGCCTTGGGGGCTACACTAGCTCGTTCTTTGGCATCCTAAGGAAGCATAAACCTGGATTGTTTATCCTACTTCATTCTTGGGGGCTAGAGGATATGATATGAAATAAAGAAAAAACAGGAGTTGGAATTCCGACTTACATATTGTTCGTGAGTGAGTTTATCCAAACTCGCGTTCACTTCAACTGCAACCTTCTCAGCAAGAGTTAGAGGGGTCACAGGAGCAGTTGGAAGATCCCCGGACCTGATCCTCTTGTTGCGAAGAAGCACTTGTTCAAGAAGATTAGAGTGTTTGACGTCCTCTGCTTCTTGCGCTTCTTCTTCGGCAGATAAGGTACTTTTCTCCAGGCATTGCCTGGCCAGCCGTTGGATCTCTTCAGCAGATTTCTAGGATAGGCCAAACTTGGCAAGTCTCGGATTGCTAAGAAGGTTTTCGGCGAAGGTTTTCGGTGAAGGTTTCTGCCGAGGGATCATTACCCAAAGAGGGTTCACCCTTATCTAAACCTGACTCACCCATGGTGACATCAGTTTGCTATTCAAGGATCGCAGGCTTCGTTGAAGGAGCCGGATCTTCTGCGACGACCGGGGAAGGGATGATCACCGACGTTGCGGAAGATTGACGGGCAGGAGTCGGAGGAGCCACGGCAGGAGAAGCTATGCTAAGCCTCGTCTGTCGCAGGGGCTTCGAAGAAGTTCCCTTCCCCTTGCCCTTGATGAGTGGTTTTGCTCTGAGAATGTAGTAAAGTCGGAAACATTACATCTCGGAAGGAAATTCGAGTAAAGTGCAAAGGTGGAAGTTGTGATTGAAAGTTACCTCTTCATGACAGGCACCTCCTTTGTACCAATAGCCACTATCGGAGCTTTGCGCTTTTTGAGCGCGAGGTCCGGCAATGGGACCACCTCTGCCTCCTGAGAAAACTCTGGAGGATATCCTCGAGCGGAGCAAATTCTGACTCGAGGAGGTCAGCAAGCTGAAAATAAGAAAACATATCAGTATTGCAGTACAACTCAAAGATTCAAACACATAAAAAGGTGTACTAATAGAAGCTTACTGGCACTACGGGGTTTTCCGCCGTATGCATATCGAGAGAAACCTCCGGGATCCTCCTCTCGATCTGCTCCCTGATCAGCCACTTAATCTAGCTTATATAGCCTTGCGTGGTGTAGGCTTTGGGGCTGATGCGGAGGGAGTCTTCCTTGGACGACGTGATGGAGTGCATTAGTCGGTCTCCGTGGTACTGAAGGGGCTGGATCTAGCATGAGACCCAGCATTGGACCAAGTCAGATCCCTTCAGTCCCTTGTGTTTGATCAGATATTCGACCCGCCTCTTAGCAAGGATCAGATCGTCACTGAGAGCCGGAGCAGCCTTGTCCCAAGACGGTTGGGCCGTGGCAGCTCCGTCAACAAAAGCCGGCAAAGCAGTAGCTTTGTCGGGAGTCGGAATATCCCTATGGTAAAAGAACATGGCTGGCCATTGTTTGACCGAGTCACTAGCTAGGATTTTGGGATATGCGCGCTCGCGTCTAAGCAAAAAGCTAATGGTACCGGTGATATAAGGAACACCGGTAGTAATAGAGTTTCTCCAGACATGAAAATAGTACCGGAATAACGTCAAACTCGGCCTAATACCGAGAAAGCCCTCACACAAAGAAGCGTAAGCGCTCGTCTCTAGAGAGAGTTGGGAGGAAGATGATGGAGTTGAACTCCATAATGATCAATCACCTTGGAGAAGAACTCCGAGGGAGGAAACGACAAATCTCTGTCGAGGTGGGTGTCGAAGTGGACCCGCTCACCGGCGCGCGGGTTGGGGACGGTTTCCTCGAAGCCGCTCCGCCAGTCACCTGCATGGAGGAGCCCTTCACTCTCCACGTTCTGGAGCTTCTCGTCGTCAAGCACGCAGGGGATCCAGATCCCGCGGAAGCTTTCCTTCTCCACCGCCGTTGCAGTTGCAGCCGCTGCCGCCAAGCTGGAAGAAGAAGAAGCCATTTCTCCGGCGGGGAGATGACCTAGGATGGGCGGCGTTGTGTAGCATCCCAATTGTCTAACAGTTGTAATGCTACTTGGTCTAGTAATATATTGGCTACTTCCTATATATAATTGTTGCATCATAATTATATCATGCTCATGTCATCATGCCACCTTGCATTTGAGCATCATATAAAACCCTTTTTCTTTTGGTTCTTCTCTCATATGCATTATTAATTGTATTTGCCTCTTGATATTGTATTTGGTTATTGATATATTGTCAAATGCCCAAGTTGAGTTGGGGGCATATCTTTTACTCCCCTCCATTATCTTTTCTTTTCACCACCTTATAATTCCACCATCCTTTTATCCATGAGCTTGTAATTCTTTTCCTTTTAATTTTATTCTAGCTCATGTGGGTTGGGGTGGATCAACTCCTTTAAATTCTTTTGCTTGGCTTTTGTTCCACTTCTTGGAAATGCATAAGAATAATGCCATAATATTATTATTGTTTTCACAAAATAAATCATGGCATTTTTTTTCATGGGCCATGCAATCACACCACCACCTTTTACTCCATTGGTTTTTCCTTTGATTTAATGGATCCTATCTTTATGGACCATCTCCTACCATTCCACCACCCCCATATACTCATCTATATCAGTATCAATTTTAATCTCTTCATGCATGATCATATGAGGCTCATCCTACATATCTATTTTCTCCCTCTTTCTTTCTTGGTTTCTTCCCCACCTTAACTTATGCTAGATCAAGCTTCATCTTCCTCTTGGTATGTTCTCATAAACAAATTTTAAAACCTAAATACCTAATAAAATCTAACCTAGCTATCTCTCTATTCTTCTCCTAACCCTAATTCTACTAAACCCTAAACCTCCTCCCACCTCTCTCTCTTACACCCCCTCTCTCTCTAACATGCTGGTCCCACCTGGCCCTCTCTCCCTGGCCCACACCCCAGCCACCCTACCCTAACCCTAACCAAAACCCTAAACCGAGGCTACCCCATCTAAACCTAGCCCGAGCTACCCCCTCTCCTCTCTCTCTTCTGCCGTGCGGGCCCAGCTGCACCACCACGCCGTCCCTGGCCTACTGGCAGCCTCTCCTCTGCCGCTGCCCTTCCCCAGCCCGAGCCAGCACGTGAGGAGGAGAGACAAAGGTGGCCGAAGCCACCTTTATCTCTGCCGTGCCCACACGCTACCCCTCTCTCCCCCTCGCGTTCTCCTCATCCCCCATGCCTCCTGGCAGCTCCCAGATCCACCCCAAGCCTGCCCCGCCTTCCCCTTCTTCCTCGCCGATGCCAGCTCCTCCCGCCAGTCGCCGCCGTCTACCCCGCCGTCTCCCTGTTCCAGTCAGCGAGCTCGTCGTGGAAGAGGCCGAGGAGATCAAGGACGGCCCACTTCTTCACCCTGTACACGCCGACATGAAGGAGGAGGCCCCGGGACCGCCAGATCCTTGTCGCTGCCGGAAACCCTAGATCACCGGAGCTCCTGCCTCGTCGACGATCCGCCGCACCTCGCCCCGATCTGACGCCAGCGACCTCCCTGCAGTAAGCCCCTCCACCTACTAGACAACGTCCGCGCCGCCGTACCGCCCTAGCCGCGCCAGGCGTTGCATCGAACGCCCTCTGTGCGCCAGAGCCCGCCGCCGTCTGCAACCTTCCCGCGCCGCATCGAGCCTTAGCTAGGCCCCAAACCCCCTCCTAACAACTCCCCGAGCTAGCCGCACTGGCTACCACCCGCAGCGCGCACGCCCGCGACGCGGGATCGAGCCCCCGTCACGCTGCTCTGTCGCCACGCTCCGCTTTTCCGTCAGATGTTTCAGAGAAAGCAGATAAACAGTGCACGTTGACACTTTGCACTTAACCCCCCCCCCCCAACCTTTTTATTCCTAAACCCGCGCTCCACGCTAGCCCCACATGTCAGCCACCGTGGCCTTCTTCCAGAAAACCCCTCAGTCTTTTCTTATCCTAACCCGCGCTCCCGTTCGGTCCTACCCGCCAGCCGCTGTCAGTTCGTTCACTGTCGCGTGGGCCTCCGCCGGTTGGTCCCACCTCGCAGTCGCACGGGCTAGGCAATACGCGGTGTAAAAAGGATTTCGCGCGCGGGTCTCGCCCAGTCAGCAGTTGGCCCACCGTCAGCAGCTATGGCTAGTTTTTCCTGGGTGACAAAAGTTTTTCTGGCTGTCTGTTTTAATTAAACCTTTTCCAAAATTGATTTAAATTCAAATTCAAATCAGATTTAAATAATTTTTAAAATACAAATCCAAATAATACAAATAATATATGTTTTGGAATCAGAAAAATGTGAGGAATTCAAATATGCAATTCAAAATATTAATTGAGCACTTTAAAATTTCGAGATGATTAAAATTACAATAAAATGCCCTTTTCTTAATAAATTAATAACTTTAATTCTACAACTCCAAATTTGGCAAATAATATGTCTAAATCGATCAGCGCGACGAGCCCGTTCTATCTACGCAGTCCTTGTTCTGAATTGACGCATGCATCATGTCATTATTAAAAATCTGAACTGTTTATGACAATAAAACTGGGATAAATAAATAACAAAATGCTTTATTTCTTGTATCCACACCTAACCTTTGCCATGCTACTTTAATGCCATGAAAATTGTGCATCATTCATCATGGCATGCTTGTTTGCTTGTCGCACTTCAATTCATATGCTTGCGCACTTTATTTATGTTGGCCCTTGTTTGTTTGGTTCTTCGTCGAATAGACGCCTAGTAGGAGAATTACCAGGAATCATAGGAGTACTACCCAGATCCATCTCTCGCTTCAACTGAGCTGCCAGGCAAGCACTACCACATGCTTGCATACATACAGTACCTATTGCCTCTATCTTATTCTTGCATCATTGAGTCGCGATTGCATTAAATTGAAGCCAAAGTACTGCATAGCCTTTACTTTTAAACCCCACCAAAGCTCGTTCCTCCATCCTATGAGCCATTACTACAAGAGTTGTTTGAGCCATGCGAGTCGTAGAAAAGCATGTGTAGGGTATGTGAGTGTCTGATGAATAACGAGGTACCAAAACAACTTAACCTGAGTAGTAATGGGATAACTAATGAAAGAGGCACCGGTGAGCAATATCTGCTATTTGGTTTTTCATGCTCACTTGTGTCCCGTAGGACCCCGAGTACTTGATTCCCGTTCCTTGACTATTCGCACTATCCACATCCGGGAGGCCTTATGGACCCCCCTGAGCCAGAGCTTGATTCATTCTTATTTCTTGGGGCCACAAAGTAGTTTGGGGCTTTATTACTATCCTGTACTTATGCCATGTTACTGTTTTATTAAGATTGTGTGAGGAGCACCTGTACTGTTTAAGAATTGCGGAGTGTTTTCGCGGTATCGACAAGCCCAGTCACATTTTCGGGTTCCTAGTCGTTTACAGCCATTGGCGCAAACCTTGGGTCCGTCTCGGAACCGGCCAACTTCGTTGCGGGTAGCTTAATGGGGTGGCCCCCTGAAATATTTCTGAATCCTATGATTGTTTTGTCGTGAATGCCTCGTTGGGTTTTGATTTGGTTTTTCCGAGGTTGATCGAGTGTGTGTTGATATTCGTGCACCCCTGCAGGGTAAATCTTTCTGAAAGCCGTGTCCGCGGTTATGGACAACTTGGAGCACAGTTTCTCGATCATAGACAAGTATAACTAAAGTACCGCTTTTAATTTGACTAAGTACTTGACTAGTAAATAGTGCAATACCCATGGAATGGATAATAAAACTGCCAACGGATGATGGGGGTTGTTCGACCGCTTCCTCATTGGTAAGCGAGGAGGAGGATGGACCTGTCAATTATACTGTTATAACTGTTGTCCTTAATTCACGGACTTCCATCTATCATTGGTTAGGCGGAAGGTTAGCGAGTTTCTATAGAATTGTTAGGTATTATCTTTTGCTGCAATTGCGTCACCCCAGGTTGTGTCCCCTTTAGCGGCATAAAGACTTGCTGAGTACCCCTAGGGTCTCACACGATAAATTGTTTGATTCAGATGAACAGGTGTACCCGCAAGATGGATACTGGGTGGAAGAGACAGATGATGTTGGCAACGATCATTCGGTGTAGAGATTCCGGGAACAGCGATCCGTGAGATCTGTGGGCGGGATGTGTTTATTTATGGGGCATCTTATGCTGATTTGCTTCTTATCCGTACTCGGATCTTGTTTTCCGCTTCCGCCTGACGCTCTGATGTGTGATGTATGAGGAGCTATCCTAAATAATTATATCTATCTAGGACATTTGAATCTTGTCGTATGGCGTTGCAATATTTCTATTTCTTTTAGATGGAATGGCTCTAAGGAGTGTTGTATGTGGCTTGCATACATACTCATTTGTGTATGTAGTTGATCCCTTTGCCTGCCGATTACGCCGCTCGTTCTTGTCCCGTTGTCTGGAAGTGGTTAGGACGGCCGAAAGGTCTACCATGAGTGGCCCTGGGCCCCACCGTACTATTTTAACCACTTTCGCTCATCCAGGCATGTAACTAAGAGCGTAATTCACCGAGGTAGTTACACGCTGGGAGTTTTTTGGGGGAAAACGAAGGAGCTCTGCGCGGGGGAGATTTGGAGGAGAGGAAAAGGCAAGGGAACATGTGAAGAGACAAGGAGAAAATCCTAACCCCTTATATCCACCTAACCGCGCCAAGATTCGTGCAAATGCTATAGTGTAACCGCCACGTGTCGTGGAAGGAACTGGGAAGGACCCTTGCGATGATTATGTCACCTCGATCTCCACGCACGCATTGAAACGGCGCCTCGGTTCCGCAAACCGCAGACCCACCAACGGTCATGCTGACAGGATGTCTGTCAGATGACGTGACTTGACCATGACTTGTGTCAGGTGGCGTTAGAGACCAAATTCCGGCTTAGTTTGAAATCAAGCTGGAAAACCCGAGTAACGTGTTGATAGGTCCGACTTATTTTTAAGACCCGGATCGTATTTTTTGTTGTGAAGTCTCCGGAACCCTTCAAGATTCTGCAAGCCGAAGATCAAGCTAGACGATGATAAATCCGACTTTGGATCTTGGAGGCCTCCGGGGGCTGATGTTGGGGATATACTTTCCAGGTATCCTCACAGTTCCTCACTAACCAGGGTGGCCCACTTCAGGTTAGAGCTTTGCTTCACGGGCGGCCCAGTCAGGGAGAAAGACGGAGTCCAATCCAGCTATGGGAAGGCCCAGAAGACTTACCGACTTAGGCCCATAATGTTACTTGTAGTTTAAGATGTACTCTGTAACCAACTCTTAGTTGTAGCCGGATAGATCTCTCTTCTAAACCCTAGGACGGATATCTATATAAGCCGTCCTAGGGAGAGGCTTTAGGGCACCTAACACCCAACACTTTAGACCCTCAATAGTCTAGAATCTCAACTCGCACAGGCGAACCCTTGTAACCCATATTCCAGCTCTGCCGTATTACTAGATTGCTAGTAGGAGTAGGATCCGACCAAAGCCGGCGGATTCGAACCTGGGTAAACTTGTGTGCTCACCGTCCCGGAACACCGTACGTCTCACACCCCTATCTTCCGCACGCCTCGAGGACCCCCTCATGGCGTACTTGTCCTCAATCCGACGACACGAGATAAATGGGAATACATTTTACATGATCGCCCAAGATAAAAAGAGCACCAACCAAAACAGTGGTGTCCGCTTTGATGCAACAGACGACAATGGGTCAAAGGACACATATTATGGTTACATAGAGGAGATATGGGAACTTGACTATGGGCCTACTTTTAAGGTCCCTTCGTTTCGGTGAAAATGGTCAAGCTAATAGGAGGAAGGGTAAAGGTAGACCAGAAGTACGGAATGACAACAGTGGATCTCAACAATCATGCGTAGAGAGACGAACCATTCATCCTAGACAATGATGTGGCTTAGGTTTTCTATGCGAAGGACACGCCTACCAAACCGAGAAAAAGATAAGATAAGCAAACGAATACATCATCCGATGATCCAAATCGCCACATAGTTCTTTCAGGGAAAAGAAACATTGTGGGAGTGGAGGACAAGACAGCCATGTCAGAATATTATGATAAGTTTCATGACATTCCGCCCTTCGCAATGAAGGATGATCCAAGTCTCTTGTTAATTGATGAAGATGCTCCATAGTTACAGCATGAAAGAAACTCCTACACTAGATGGGGATGTTGGTGATGTGTAATAATGCATTAACCTTTATTTTTGGTGATCTTCTTATGTGGATATGAACTGACTCTCAATAGGTAGTGTTGCAACTTGTTGTGGCCAACACCCAAGACATTTATTAATATTAAAAAATAAGCACTTGAGCATTTGAGCGAACTCACAAGAATACAACAACATCTTCATAGTTCGGGAGGGTTGTAGAGAGACCAACACGCAAGACATTTATTAATATTAAAAAATAAAAATTAGTCATACTCATGTCTAGCCCTATAGTACACAACTTCAAGGTCGTCTTCGTCATCGTCATCATTGTCTTCACTAGGGACACGCGGCTAGATCCTCGGGCCTTCCTGGCTTGTGCATGGGGGAACCGAGGACCGTCAACCATGGAATATTCCGGGGGCACCTTCCACTCTGGCCTTCACCACCGCCACCCTTCTTGTGGCTCTGTGGCAGGTGAAAGTGCGGGTACCGCAGGCGAGGATGATCTCCCTCAGCGATGTAGTGCATCACGCCGGTGATAGTCCGGTTTTCCCACCATAAGAGGCGGTCAGCTTCGTTGTGGTTCACCGGGGGCGGGCCGTCACCCTTGTACCTGGCGAGCTTCTTGTCCCACCGGTTAGCGAAGAAGGTATTCCAGGTTCGTAGCTGTCGGGATCCCAATGGGGATCCATCCGCTGTTCTGGCCTGAGCTCGAGGTAGAAGTGGTTCGGGATGGCCGCCTGTCAGGCGGAACCTTGAGGCATAGGAGGGGCAAGAACCCCTCTAGAACTCATCATCTAGTCGGCGGGCAGCTAGTAGCCTGATGGGCATGGGTAGCTAGAGGCACATAGCGCCTCGGTCTCCTCGAGGGTCAGAAAGGCCTAGTATGTGGTGTCCATTGTTGTGAGAGAGGAAGGTGTGGATGTGTGGATGCCCATGGCAGTCGTCCTAGATATAGAGGGAAAGGGCGGGAAAACATTGAGGGATGCGGTGGGAAATGGATGGAAAGCATGGCGCGTGGCTTGGCGGCTATGGGAATGGCGGGAAATATCTTTAGTCCCGGTTAGTGGCTCCAACCGGGACTAAAGGCCCCCAAAACTAAAAAAGGGGTTTTTATGGCTACATGTAATAATGTATTAAATATTTTATGTAAGTGTATGTAATGTATTAAACCTTTATGTAATAGTTCCTAGACAACCATGCGAAGGTTTCACATTGTTTCAAACTATGGTCATGAAGCTTCTTACCCCGGGGCCAATCCTCACTAAACTTGTAGTGGATCTATGATTAAATAGCATATTGTGAACCTAAAAATGATTTTTACAAAAAAATATGAGCATTAGATCATGTACCTGTAGTTCAAATCTTACCGGAATCCTACCGATTCGGCAGGAATTTGTATTTTTCATGCGGGGTGGACGAAAAGGTTTCAAATACACTGATTGGGAAATTATCCACATAAGATGGTCTAGTATTTTCAAAAATGGGGGTACATCCAATGTGAAACTTTCATTTGGTGTTTGCTTCACAAACACCCTATTTTTGGCACTCGGGAAATGAAAAATGGCTTTTTCGTATGATGAAAAGGAAAACTTTCTCCGGCAACATTGTAAGACATCCCAAGATGCACATGTGTGCATAATATGGGAAAATTATCACAAATTATGCCGTCGTTCTAGCCATAACATTGTTCATTTGGCCTAAAAGCCATGAAACCTCAAACATGATAGCTCATTTTGAGAAGTTTTTTGTGATGTTTGCGATATTCCAAGTTTGATATTTTTACATGCAACTATATCACATCTAATGACACCATACGAAGGTTTCATGTTGCTTGGATCGTTTTTGAATTTTTATTCCCATTTCAAACTATGGTGAGAATGGCGGGCATGAAGCTTCTTAACCCAGGGCCGAGCCTCGCTAAACTTGTAGTGGATCTTGCTAAACTTACAATGGTTTTGGATTAGTTCTTCAAATTCAAACACTTTTCAAGTTTAAAGTTTATCCAGATTCGAAAATATGCAAAAAAAATTAGTTAATGCATTTTTAATTGAAAATGGAAAAATGGTTAATAATTTGAATAGTTAGAATAATTATTTTATATAACAGAAAATGGTTTTGGATTAGTTATACAAATTTAAACACTTTTCATGTTGAAAGTTTTGTCAGATTTGAAATTATGCAAAAACTAGATAATTCAAATGTTTACATGTTTAAAACTGGGCCAGTTTCGATAATGTCAAAAGTTTGGATGCCCCACGCATTTTTAGTGTACCTTTAGTCACGGCCTAACCCACGAACCGCGACTAAAGGGGGTATCGCATGCCAGGCCAGGCCCAAAAACCTTTAGTCCTGATTCGTGGTACCAACCGAGGCTAAAGGGCGCACACTTAAGAGTTTTTTATCGGCGATGATGCCCATCCCACATCCTCGTCGTCGACTCGGTGGTAATGATGGAGAACTGGGCTCCGCCGTGCTAGCACTGGGAGGTGCCACCTTCCGGGATGCGTAGCTTGGTGAGGAATCCGGGTCTCGTCGTCGACCTGAAGCTTTTTTGGTGGCGCTTGTGTGGTCCACTATCGATGCAGAGGGATCCGGTCCCTAAGGAGGTGGTACAAAATCGTATCAGGGAGGAGGACGAGCACGTCTATTGCTATATGGTTACGTTGTACGTCAGGTTCTCTAATGCCTGGCAGTTTCTTCAGGGATCTCACCAGAGCTATGCTCTTGTGATGGTTCCATCTCTTTGGGTGTTCACCACCCGCAGCTCAGTACCCAGAAGTCGACATCCAGTTTGATTAAGTGTGATGTGTTAGTGATATTATCTAATATTATTGTTACATTAACTGGATTATTCGAGATGTATTATTGTTTCATTTCTACTTTTCTGTTATGATAAGGTATATTGTTAATTTTACTCATATGCATATTATATCAAAGCAGTAATATTAAGCAAATTATTTTATCTTTCTTCTGTTTTTGCATTAACTTGGTGTTTTTATACTTAGTGTTTTTAGAAAATAGAATTATACTTAGTGATTTTATACTTACTGATTTTAGAAGATAGAATTAGACTAGAAATAGAAATAGATAGAAAATAGTATTATACTTAGTGATTTTAGAAAATAGATAAAAAATAGAATATAAATAGAATTTTAGAAATAGAATATAATAGAAAAATAGAATATAAATAGAATTTAGACTTAGGAAAATTTGTTAGTGATTTTAGACTTCTCGATGGTGGAGTAGAAGATGGCTCGCAGTTTTTAAATGAGTCCGGTGAGGGAATGGATATAGAACAAAGAGACGAAACACAAACGAGTTTTGATTGCGATGACAACTCGCAAAATGATGGACCGGCCTTAATAAAGTCTGGCGAGGTATATTAAGTCTCTTGTGATCACTAGATAGATACATTAATTGATTTGTGTATATATATTAATGAATGTTTCTTATTTTAGACCTCTGCATCGACCCAATATGGTAAAAGTAAACGAGGCCCGGCCAAAGGGATAGCCGCCAATGTGCATATCACAATTGAGGAGGTCTCTCTAGATAGCAAACCGTTTCTTTCCATAAATAACGCAAATACATTTGTGCATCAATGCAGAGTTATTGTTAGGAGGGACAACGTCCCGATCAACATTACCTATTGGAATAAGCCAGCAAAGGAATATGAAAACCCTATTAGTTTTGTCGAGGACATACACAAAGACCTGCTTTGGGAGAAGCTAATTTCACATTTCACCGTACCGGTCATGGAGTCTGATGAGCTCACAAATGCCATGAGGTCCAAAGTTAGACATTTCGCTCTTAAAAAGATGGCCGAACAGTTCAATAACTACAAAAAAAGATTATACAATGAATATCTCAAGGAAGACAAAGTTCTAGAATACACTGGCACACTTGAGAAGCAGTGGCATCACTAGGACAGATTTTTGGAGTACAAGAATTTAGAAGTTGCTCAAGAAGTTCGGAAAAGAATAAGGATAATGCTGCGAAAAAATACAACCATTAGATGGGGACAAGTGGCTACAAGACTTCTATGCCTAAGTGGGAGCAAGTTGAGGCCGCCTTGCTTGCTGAAGGGATCACTCCAGCTACACATGACTGGCCCAAGAGGGTAATAAATTGGTTACTTGTGCATGGGACGAAGTATAACATGCAAGAAGGGGAGTTAATAATGGATGAAAAGAAAAAATTGCTACGCCACATGAAGCAATTGTTACAACAATCAAGGAGGTTTGAGAGAGAAAGTTCAAGACCAATAGAGAGAACGACGAGCTAACAAAGGCCCTCGGGAATCCTGAAAAACCAGGACGAACACGAGACTTTGGACCTTCTATGCAGTGGAAGACTGGGTTTCCCGAGGACAGTGAATCTTATAGAAGCCAAACAAGAGCAAGGCGGCGGAAGGAACATGAGGAGGTAGACCGGTTGTGTAGCCTAGAAAGAAAGAAGGACGAAATATATGGCATCTTAAAGCAGCAACAGAAGCAACTGGACAAAATGCGCCAGCAAGGGGCAACTCATCAGCTATAGCAAGATAGTGCCAGCGGCCCATATCAGCGGAGAAGAAGCATGGATTCCACAGGGATCGGGGCTAATGAGGCACCGATGGATCGTTACCCCATGGATAATATCAGTGAGAAGACTGAAGGGTGCCGTAGCAGAAAACAAAAAATTTCTATCTACTCGAACACTAATACCAGGATCTATACTATGTAGACATAAGTAACGGAGAAGGAATACAGTATCCATACCTTTGTAGAAAGAGGCACGCCTTACATAGGAAGGCGTATATTGATGAAGATGAGCAGCACCCCAAGTGTGGTGCCTCCGAAGTTCGTCACACGTCCGGTGTAGGGGACATCAACCGGTCTCCTATCCAGCCGAGCAGCGGAAGAAGTAGATGTCGGATCGCCGATCAAACGACGGTAGTGTGAAGGTGGAGAACTCAACTACGAGGTCCTCCCCAATATTACGGGGAAGTCCTCAGCAGATGAGAGAGAGAGAATGAGAGGAATGGGTGTGTTCCAAGGGGGGGGGACCCCTTTATATAGTGGGAGGGGCGCACCACCCAGGGGCCAGGCGGGGTGGGACTAATCCCCACACCCGCCGGCCACCTTGGGGCAGCCGCCAGCCCTAGGTGGGCCCCACTGGGGCGGCCCACCAGCCCTAGGCCGGCTGGCCCCCACTCCCTAGGTGCCTTGCCCACTTGGGCCTCCCTTCGGGTGAGGCCCATTAGCAATATAGTGCCTTCAAAAATAAAATAAAATATATATTTAATATTAATTCTCCAATTAACATTCAAATATACATATTATATTATCTCTTTACTTTGGACCCCTTTCCGATCTCCATCGGATGTTACCGAAACTATTTCGGTCTCTCTCTCTATTTCTCATACGATGCCTCATCTACCCTAAGCGTACCTACCCTTAAGCATGACATCCTTCGGTTCATAAACACTCCAGACATGATAGAGACCACTCTCATATCAATGATCAACAGAGGGGCCTGGATGGCCATGTGACCCCCGTGCATTTCACGAATACAATCGCTCGAACCGTGAGATAGTCGTTCCCCATTCCCTTTGTCATATGATACCTAATTCATCTGAGATTTGATCTTCGGTATCTGCATACCTTAGTTCCATCTCGTTACTAATGAACTTGTTTTCTTGTTCGCATGTCATTGCATTCCGTGACCTAGTCACATGCTTGCAAGCTTCATTAATGCAATGTCACCAAGATGGCCACATGTATCTGTCCGTTACATGGACTAGACAAATCCTGGTCTTGATATGTACTCCTCTACGCATTCCTTCGGAAAACCTGAGTGGCACCTTTTGATCACCCTGTTACGAGATGATCCTTGATAGCCATCTAAGCTTCTTCCAGAATGATGATTTGCATTACCTCACAGTCAAAGGATCGGGTTGCGAGGTTCTCTATGTTTTATCATCAATGGTGAACATTGTAACTAGATCTCATTAAGATATAACGGTCGGATGTTTGTCTATCATGTTATTCAACTAATAACATGATCTCATTGTCAGTTGGCATAAATTCCCATGATCTTGAACACAGACCATCCTCATGACTAATGAACTAGTTCACTAGAGTTAACTAGAGACACGGTTTGTTTACATACCACACGTGTATTAACGTTTCGTATTAACACAGTTATAGCACAGTATGAAACGTATTATGAACATACAGGAGATATATCAAATAATACACTTTATTATTTGCCTCCAGGGCATAACTCCTTCAGTCTCCCACTTGCACTAGAGTATATAAAACTAGTTTACAATAGGCAGGAACCTAACACCAATGGAATCTTGGTGTTGTTCGTGCTTGTCATGTTGGAGAGCTTTAGTGAAAGGATCTGCTACATTTAGTTCTGTATCTACTTTGCAAATCTTGACTTCACCTTCGTCAACGTTCTGCCGGATGACATGAAATCTAAGCTTGATGTGTTTGGCGGTGGAATGAGTTCTTGGTTCCCTTGCATTTGCAATAGCTCCCGTGTTATCACAATAGATCGTCACGGGGTCTTGCGCATTGGGAAAAACTCCCAGTTCGATGAAGAAATTCCTTAGCCAAACAGCTTCATTTGTTGCATCAGCTGCAGCAATGTATTCAGACTCCATTGAAGATTATGCCACCACCGGCTGCTTTTTGCTCTTCCAGCTTACCACCCCACCATTCACCAAGAAAACAAATCATGTTTGAGACTTCGAGTCATCATGATCTGAATTCTAGCTCGCATCTACGTAACCTGTTACGTTTAGAGCTTCATCATTTCCTCCATAGATTAGGAACATATCCTTTGTTCTTCTCAGATACTGTAGGATATTTTTCACAGCTGTCCAGTGATCCGGTCCAGGATTACTCTGATATCGGCTCGTCAAACTAAGAGCCAATGCCACATCAGGTCGGGTACTAAGCATTGCATACATGATAGATCCTATTGTTGAAGCATAGGGGATGTAAGACATCTTCTCTCTATCATCGTCCGTTACAGGACATTGAGTCATACTCAAGTTGCAATTATTCATCATAGGTGTAAAACCCCTCTTGGTGTTTTCCATTTTGAACCTCTTCAAAATCTTATCTATGTAAGTACTCTGACTCAATGCTATTAGGTGCCTTGATCTGTCTCTATAGATCTTGATTCCTAATATGTATGCAGCTTCACCTAGATCCTTCATGGAAAATTGGTTACTTAAATATGCTTTCACGCTATTCATAAGATCCACATCGTTTCCCATGAGTAATATGCTTTCACGCTATTCATAAGATCCACATATACTACTAAGAAAACAACCGAGCTCCCACTCGCTTTCTTGTAAACACAGAACTCTTGTTGGTTTTGGACAAATCCAAAACTCTTGATCACTTGATCAAAACGTTGGTTCCAGCTCCGACATGCTTGCTTCAATCCATAAATGGACCGTTGAAGTTTGCATACCTTTCCAGCATCCTTAGGATTGACAAAACCTTCTGGTTGCATCATATACAACTCTTCATCAATGTGACCACTGAGGAATGCGGTCTTGACATCCATCTGCCAAATTTCATAGTCGAAATGTGCAGCTATTGCTATTAAAATGCTGACAGCTTTAAGCATTACTACAGGAGAATAAGTCTCGTCGTAATCAACTCCTTGAATTTGTTGAAAACCCTTTGCGACAATTCGAGCTTTGTGGATGGTCACATTACCATTCGCATCTGTCTTTTTCTTAAAGATCCATTTATTTTCCACGGCCTTGCGGCCTTCTGGAAGATCTACCAAGGTCCAAACTTGGTTTTCATGCATGGATCCTATTTCGGATTTCATGGCTTCTAGCCATTTCTTGGAGTCAGCACTATCCATAGCTTCTTTGTAGTTTGCAGGTTCTTCTTGGTCATCTGAGATGACAGACATTACAAGGCTACTGTACCAATCTAGAGTGGCACGAACCCTTGTAGACCTGCAAACCTCAGGAGTCTCGATATCATTGTTTTGATCAGCATCAATGGGCTCTTCTTCCATACTGGAGAGCGGTTTCGGAACAGCTTCCGTTGCGCTACTCGGAATATGGAGAGGAGGGTCAACAATTTCATCTAACTCAATTTTCCTTCCACTCACTCCTTTTGCAAGAAACTCCTTTTCAAGAAAGGTGCCAGTTTTTGCGACAAACGTTTTGCCTTCGGCTTGGTTGTAGAAGGTATACCCAACGGTTTCCCTTGGGTATCCTACAAAGATACATTTTTCCGATTTGGGTTCAAGTTTGTCAGGCTACAGTTTCTTAATGTAAGCCTCACAACCCCAAACTTTCAGAAATGACAACAATGGCTTCTTGCCATGCCATATCTCATATGGGGTTGTCTCCATGGATTTGGATGGTGCTTGGTTTAAAATAAAAGCGGCGGTTTCTAACGCGTATCCCCAAAAAGACATAGACAAATCAGTTAAAGACATCATGGACCGTACGCTATCCAATAGGGTTCGGTTACGACGTTCCGACACACCATTACGCTGTGGTGTTCCGGTTGGCGTAAGCTGTGGGATAATCTCACAGTCCTTCAAGTGCATGTTAAACTCATAACTCAAATACTCACCTCCTCGATCTGATTGAAGGCGCTTGATTTTCTTGTTAAGTTGATTCTCTACCTCTTTCTGAAATTCCTTGAACTTTTCAAAGGTTTCAGACTTGTGCTTCATTAAGTAGATATATCCATATCTGCTTAAGTCATCAGTAAAGGTAACAAAGTAACAATAACCATTGCGGGTTGAGACACTCATTGGTCCACATACATCCGTATGTATGATCCCAAGTAGGTCTACGGCTCTCTCCATTATACCGGAGAATGGTGTCCTGGTCATTTTGCTCATGAGACATGGCTCACATGTATCAAGGGATTCAAAATCCAATGATCCAAGAAGCCCTTCTGAATGAAGCTTCTTCATGCGCTTTATTCCAATATGACCAAGATGGCAATGCCATATGTACATGGAATTATCGTCACTATGCTTACAACGTTTAGCATCAACACTATGGTGTGTGTATCACAATCAAGATCAAGTAAGAATAAACCATCACGTACAGGTGCATGAACATAGAAAACATCATTCATGTAAATTGAACAACCATTTGTTCCTGATTTAAACGAATAACAGTCTTGCAACAAGCAAGACCCACTCACAATATTCATACTTAGTGCGGGTACATAATAGCATTTATTCAAAACTAACAATAATCTTGACGGTAGACGTAGATGGAGGGTGCCGACGGCCATCACTACGACTTTCGAACCATTACCAACGCGCATCGTCACCTCGTCCTTCCTCAGGCGCCTCCTACTCTGCAGATCCTGCTAAGAGTTACAAATGTGAGCACAGATCCGGTATCAAATACCCAGGTGTTACTCCTGGCGCTTGTAAGGAATACATCAATAACATGTATATCATATATACCTTTGTCCGGAATGGCTATCTTGCCAGCTCGCTTGTCTTCAAGGTACTTGGGGCAGTTGCATTTCTAGTTCCCATCCCCTTTGTAGTAGAAGCACGAAGTGCCGGGCTTAGGGACAGGCTTGGCAGCCTTTGAGGTGCTAGGAACAAACTTGCCATCCCTCTTAGGCTTCTTACCCTTACCTTTTCCCTTTTGCCCCGGTTTCTTAAAGTTGGTGGTCTTGTTGACCATCAGCACCGTGTGTTCCTTCTTGATTTCAACCTCAGCAGTTTTGAGCATGGCGAACACCTCAGCAAGGGTCTTAGTCATCCCTTGCATGTTGTAGTTCATCACAAAACCCTTATAGCTAGGGGCAGCGAATGCAGCACCCTATCTATAGCGAGTTCCTCCGGGATTTTGCAATCGAGGGCGTTTAAGCGTTTAACGTAGCTAGACATTTTGACCACGTGCTCACTAATACTGTTGTGCTCTTCCATTTTAGCAGAGAAGAAGAGCTCGAAAGCATCATACCTCTCTGCACGAGCCTGTGGAGCAAAGACAGCCTTGAGATCCTCAATGATCTCAAAAGCATTCATCTTCTCAAAACGCTTTTGAAGCTCCGCTCCATGGCATAGAGCATTCCACTCTGGATGAGGGAGAAATCATCCGCCTTGGACTGCCAGACATTCTTTTCGTCCTTAGAGGCGGAATCTATAGGCTTAGCCGGAAGCTCATCCTCGATGACATAAGTCAACTTGTAGGGGACTAGGAGGACCCTAAGATTGCAGAACTATGCGGTGAAGTTGGTTCCATTAGTTTTCAGCTTGTCCTTCTCGAGAAAAGTGCTAAGGTTGAAGGTGGGTGGGCGAGACATCTACAAAGGATTTGCAAAGTGTTTAGACTATGTTCATAATATTGAGTTCAAGTTTTAACTAAAAGAACTCCCACTTAAACGAACATCCCTCTACTCGTTCAGTGATCACATGATCCCTATCCGCTGCACCTCCCCCGATCGTCACGGCCATCAGTGCAGTATCAAAGGTGGACATTCCCAAATGTCGATCACATCAACCATGTGTTTCATGCTCGACCTTTCGGTCTCTTGTATTCCGAGGCCACGCTTCTCTAGCGTGCTAGGCTCGCCAGTCCTAAATCGTGTGTATTCGCCGTGCAACATGGCATACACCCACTATATGCGAACGTAGATATGTTTGACACCTAGGCCTGTAACCCTGGATCGCCTCATACCGAAGAACTTTCTTGGTAGTGCACACACAAGGGGAATACGATAACTGGAATACTATGAGGGGTTATCTTATTATGCTACCGTCTAGTAAGTATACTAGCACAATAAGAAATACTTCTAAAGTGAAGTGCTATGACATGGTTATAGCTCTATGATTATCATCAACAGCTTCAATGAGAGTTTCACAAACTTGTCATTGCCATGTTATAATACTTTCCCCTATGCAATAATAAAGATAGAAGCTTCTATATTAACTATTGCATGTTTTACGCGGCTTTAGGGCTTTCGCAGTAGAACCCTTTCCCACCTACAAACGTTGAGCCACAACATGGATTCAATGATTGTCGTTCTTCTTCCCTTTTCAGGGCCCTCCTTGTCAATGCCATATCAACTACTGTAGAGAGACAGACACCCCCCTAAGCCACTTTTATATGTGGACCAGTCTCGTGAATCACCACGTGAGGTTGGTTGGGGGCCGCTTCATCAAATAGTGCCGCGATATGAACAATAACACTAAAGAGGGTAGCAACTAGAGAATCAATGCCCCCATATTGCTATGTGTTCTATCCGTACGACATGTCTACCCATAGACCCGCTCTGATACCACTGCAGGGTTCCATAGCAGAAAACAAAAAAATTCTATCTACTCGAACACTAATACCAGGATTTATACTATGTAGACATAAGTAACGGAGAAGGAATACAGTATTCATACCTTTGCAGAAAGAGGCACGCCATACGCAGGAAGGCGTATATTGATGAAGACGAGCATCACCCCAAGTGTGGTGCCTCCGAAGTTCGTCACACATCCGGTGTAGGGGACGTCAACCGGTCTCCGATCCAGCCAAGCAGCGGAAGAAGTAGATGCCGGATCGCCGATCACACGATGGTAGTGTGAAGGTGGAGAACTCAACTACGAGGTCCTCCCCAATATTACGGGGAAGTCCTCAGCAGATGAGAGAGAGATAATGAGAGGAATGGGTGTGTTCCAAGGGGGAGGGGGACCCCTTTATATAGTGGGAGGGGGCGCACCACCCAAGGGCCAGGCGGGGTGGGACTAATCCCCACACTCGCCGGCCACCTTGGGGCAGCCGCCTACCCTAGGTGGGCCCCACTGGGGCAACCCACCAGCCCTAGGCCGGCTGGCCCCCACTCCCTAGGCGCCTTGCCCACTTGGGCCTCCCTTTGGGTGAGGCTCATGAGCAATATAGTGCCTTCAAAAATAAAATAAAATATATATTTAATATTAATTCTCCAATTAACATTCAAATATACATATTATATTATCTCTTCACTCCGGAACAACTTCCGGACCCCTTTCCGATCTCCATCGGATGTTACCGAAACTATTCCAGTCTCTCTCTCTATTTCTCATACGATGCCTCATCTACCCTAAGCGTCCCTACCCTTAAGCGTGACATCCTTCGGTTCGGAAACACTCCGGACATGATAGAGACCACTCTCATATCAATGATCAACAGAGGGACCTGGATGGCCATGTGACCCCCGTGCATTTCACGAATACAATCGCTCCGTGAGATAGTCGTTTCCCATTCCCTTTGTCATACGATACCTAATTCATCCGAGATTTGATCTTCGGTATCTGCATACCTTAGTTCGATCTCATTACTGATGAACTTGTTTTCTTGTTCTCATGTCATTGCATTCCGTGACCTTGTCACATGCTTGCAAGCTTCATTAATGCAATGTCACCAAGATGGCCACATGTATCTGTCCGTTACATGGACTAGACAAATTCTATTCTTGATATGTACTCCTCTACTCATTCCTTCGGAAAACCTGAGTGGCACCTTTTGATCACCCTGTTACGAGATGATTCTTGATAGCCATCTAAGCTTCTTCCAGAATGGTGATTTGCATTACCTCACAGTCAAAGGATCAGGTTGCGAGGTTCTCTGTGTTTTATCATCAATGGTGAACATTGTAACTAGATCTCATTAAGATATAACGGTCGGATGTTTGTCTATCATGTTATTCAACTAATAACATGATCTCAATGTCAGTTGGCATAAATGCCCATGATCTTGAAACACAGACCATCCTCATGACTAATGAACTAGTTCACTAGAGGTAACTAGAGACACGATTTGTTTACATACCACACGTGTATTAACGTTTCGTATTAACACAGTTATAGCATAGTATGAAACGTATTATGAACATACAGGAGATATATCAAATAATACACTTTATTATTTGCCTCTAGGGCATAACTCCTTCAAAGACAAGTTGTGAGCTACATGTGGGATTGATCAACTTATCCTTCAAGGTGGCGGTCCACTATGCTTTTTCTTCTGCACCTGGAGCACGCTAACATGGCAATGAGATTCCATATGGCTACGCTCATGTCGGGGTGGATGAAGTTGTACCGGTATATGAACCACTGGATCTTGACATCCCTAGAGCTGAAGATGAGAGGACACTAGGGGAAGTTGAGGGTGGTATCATTCTATGATGCAAGAAATACATCGTGTTTCTAGGCTCGGCGCCCAGGCCACCGCCGTCTCCTCCAAGTCGTAGTTCACCATCTCCAAGTCCACATGATAAGGAGAGGGATGACCACCATAGCACGAGTGCGCCGCCACATCAGCCGACCCCATCGCCTCCGTGCGCTACTAACTCCGAGTGGCAACATTACCAGAAGGCCGTCGCTCGGTCGACTAGTGCTACTACTCAGAAGAAAGGTAGTAGGGTGAAGAAAACCCCCCTGCCTCCTACCAAGTTACCTTACTAGAGGAATGATGAGGAAAACAAAGCGATTAGCGATGCCAAAGTGAAAGCCTTTTTTACACTGAAAAAGCCCGAGGCAAAGCAGATATTTGATCTAAAAGTCAAAAAGTAGGCTAAGAGTTTTATTGAGCAACCATCACAATATGAGATAAATAAGGCAGATGACTACACACGCTGTCTGATGAGAGTTAGTAGTAAGAAGACAAGAAGTAGTAGTTCAAGTGGAAAAAGAGACGTTACCCAACTCGGAGAACAGGAAAAAACAATCAATCTCCTCGCTCAACATGTTACCCAGTGTTGATCAGGGTATTAGTATTGATCAAGCGGTGGACTTTGCTAGAGATGCTGGTATTAGTGGTGATCAAACGCTAGTTGGACATGTCTCCATGCAAACGGAAATAGCACAAAAATATGAATACGGGAAGTCTCTAGGCATACCTGATGAGGTTGAGTTTCTACCAACACAAATGCAAAGACTGCATGAGTGGTACTTGAAAGTCATAAAGGAAGAAGAGCGATCATCAGTGATGCTTGTGAGAGTTATAAATGAGCATTTAAATGGTGAAGACGAGATCCAAATTTATTTTGAGGAATTCCATATGTTATACAAACAAGAAGCCCTCGACTTGAGTCTCGTCAGTTCCTATTGTCTGTAAGTGATTCATTTATTTCTATGATAAAGTCTCCCACTCAGCTCGTTCATTGCCTATAATTATCCTCACTATGCTATTATGTAGAATGAAGAGCGAGGAATGTAACCAAAAGAGAATCTTTGACATTGGGTTCATCGACCCACGCCGAGTTAATGAACGATTGCTATAGGATTTCTCCAAGGAGACAGAGTGTAACTTGCTAAGGTTTATAAAGAGGCAACATTACAAAAAAGAATAATGTTTCCTTACGACTTCAGGTGAGAGTGTTACTGTCTTATACACATTCACTTTTGCTTACTCGATGTTAAGTGTAATTAATGAGTTACTGACGTATATAAACGTAGGCAGCTTTCATTACATTCTTCTAATTATTGAATTTTACGCTGAAAGGGTTAAAATCAAGAGCCCACTAAAGAATAACGAAAAGGAGTACAAAAGCATTAAAGATATGCTCCAGAGGTAATTTCAGTCATTATTGCACTATATCGATATCTTTCGTTTATTTTCTGAGATATTAAGTAACAAATAACTCATTTATTTATTTTTTTGCCGGGCAGGGTTTGACAACTTTTCACCAAGAGTACGGTAGGTGATTTTAAAGATGAGTTAGTTTTCATCCGGTCGAGGTAAGTAGTACGAGTTAGATCCGCGCATCACTTTTGATTTTAGTTTCAATATTATTATATCATGCTTGATTATTATTTGGTTGAATTTTATTCTCGTAAAGTACAAGAGGCGGCCACCAGGGACTAATTTGTGTGGATACTTCATTTACGAGTTCATCCGCTCAGAGGTCAGTGAGCGGGACAGAGCGATATTTATAGCCGTACGTGAACAGTATATTCATAATTTGATTTTATTATCATCAATTGTGTAACCGAATCGGAGCTAGAGATAAGGGCCTCTTGTCCCGATTCCGCATTCCCGGCTGCAGAACCGGGGCTAGCGGCCCGTTCTCCACTAGTGCATCATTCTGCATTGTTTCTCTATGCCCAACCAACGTAATGCTTCATTTTTCATGTGAATTATGCAAGCATTTCCATTATTTGATAAACATACTATAACATAAGCATACTATACTAGTTATACTAGAAATCGAATAATTTACGTGCAAAATAATGGCCTAACAAATAACAGCAAGGCTAGTGATCTGAACTCTCGTACTCGACTCCTCGCCAGGAGGAATTTAGGCATCCACCAAAAAAATTGAACACAATTAAGAAATGACCCAGCGTTCAAATCATCACGGACATGGATTTGAGTTATTACTATTAAAAAAAACAAAATCGTTGTAGGAGTTCCTGCCACATTTCTTTAAAAAATAAATAAAATGGCAAGACGATTGCGGTTTCGCGAAAATCCCCTCGCGCCGCCTCTCACGAGGGCGACCGAGACGCCCTATTCCCCACCGCCTTCTTCCTCCTCCTCCCCCGCCGCCACCGGTAAGCGCCGCCCGACTAAGTCCTTGAGGTCTGGTGGCGACGGGACCTCCTCTACCCGAAGCTGGGGCAACCTCGCGGGAGGAATCTGCTGGCGGCGGTGCGGCATGGCGTTGGCATCGGGCTTGTCTGGCGGCGGCGCGTCAGGCGCATGGCCCCAGGGCGGCGCAGCAGTGGGGTTACCCCTGGCGGAGGCGAGCAGGCCTTGGCCGGCATCTTGCTAGGAGTGGTGCCGCAGCGGCGGCGCAACCGAGGTCCTCCAGCGGCGGGGCATGGTGGAGTGGTCTACGCGGAAATGATGGGTGCAGGGAAAATTGAGGAGCAGGTTGATAGCGGCGTGGCAGCCCAGTTGCAGCAACACAGCGGCGGAACCGATGTGGCTCGATCTGGGCCTGGTCGGGCTTGGCCGGGCGTGATCTGGGCCTGGTCTATGCCTAGTTGGCTCTGCTGCTCCGCCTGGACAGCAATCGCCGTGGGCGATGGAGGGCGGTTCCCCTCCCCCTGGCGGTCGTGTGCCTTGATACCTGCTACCCTGATGTTGCCATACGGCGTCCTACCCGGCGACTTTGCGATGTGCCATTGGTTGGAGCTTTGGCTCAAGTTCGTGGATGCCGGGGCGGCGGCCCGGGAAGGAGGGTTGTACGGGCGTCTCGACGGCGAGGCGGTGGTGATGGCTCATCTCCTTGGTTCACGCGGGTAGCAAGGAATGGGCAGCGGGAGCTCCTGGTGGTGGCAGCACCCAGATCATGTTTGGAAGCTCGACTCGAGGAGTGGTGGTGGTCCGAGGTGCCGAATGTGGCAAGAGTTTTTCGGACGAAAGCCCAGCGCTTCGGCGCCGACAACGATGACGCCTGTGGGCATCGTAACCCTCTTGGGGGCGTTGTTGTGGCTACTCTCATCCCATCATCACTCCAGGTGAAAATCCTGGACCCATGTGGTCTCGGCGGCGGCGACGCTGGTGGCGTCGTTACCTTCTTGGAGGCGTTGTCCTGGAGCTCCGGCCTCCTTAGTCCCGTCGTCCTCGGTGGCAAGCTAGATGCTTCGCTTACTAGTTTTATCTTTGATCTGCTTTTAAGAGGAAATTTCCATCACTATGTATCGGTTTGGCCGTGCGAATTTATTTATAAAGCGGGACGAGAGACTATTTCGAAGAAAAATGAATAAATTTGCAAGTCTTTGTCAAGCCCCGATAGCTCTGCTCACCATGCAGGGATGCACCAAACATACTTAGCCACGTCAAACTGAATTGTCTGCTCTAAACACGGAACCTGCAGATTGTATTACCCACGTTCCTCCTTGGTTTCGACCGGGAGAATGCCGCCAGCGTAGACAAAGTCTTGACTTGACGCATGACGCCCCAACGACCCCTCTCGACGCAGATACACAGAGCGATCCAGCGGGATGGAATTAGGTTTGCAGTTTATAATTCTAGCGTCATGTTTGCAAGCGACTGGACCTGTCACGTGTCCGTTGGACTACTGGTCCACTGCAACCACCCGAGTTAATGTGGCAATTTTCTTGAACAAAGCGTGATGCTGCTGCTGGCACAGTGGTACTACCGGTCGCAGCTGCGTTCAACCGCCAACAAATCGACGCGTGCGCTATGGCTGCATACGCTAGCTTATTTGTTTTTTTAAGTTCACCGATCTAATAATACTAAAAGTAATAAAAATTAAAGATAGGTCCATGATCCACCTACAGACAACTACAAACAGTAGCACGAGCCGCAGACACGCCGACGTTCTCGTCCCTTCACCAGTCGGGTAAAACTTGCCGTAGTAGACAGTCAGAAAATCATCGTGCTAAAACCCCAAATATCAAGACATATAACAGCAACCATCGTCAACAATAACATTTGTAAGTCGGAAGAATCAAACCTAAAATTACAACAACGAACGTGAAAACCGATCAGATCCCAGTAGATTCGGGAGACATGACTCCACGCACCCCCGGTGCTAGACGCATCACCAGAGCGCCTAAAGCTCAGTCGGTCAGAATTAGCTTAATTTTAGTCAAGCGATATCATCTCACAATTTTATACCGTTGTACATATATTTTTTATATTGCATGAACCTTTTGTACTACGCCTTTTTTTTGCGAAAATTTCACAAATCTATTAATAATTATCAACAAAAGTACAAAGATCCCAAAAGTAATAGAATTAAAAATAGGTCACTGGACCACCTAGTTACGACTACAAAAACTATCACAAACTAAAGACAGTCCACCATCCTTGCCCCTCCGTCACCAGAGCCGAGCAAAGCTTATTGTGGTAAAACTTGTTGTAGTAAACAGATAAAAAATCGTCGTGCTAAGGCCATAAAAACCAGCACATCAGTGTAACAACCATCGCTAAAGGTGACAACCATAGATCAAACGCTATTGGCATAAAACCACACTAACGAATACGAAAAATGATCGAATCTGAAAAGATTCGCCAGACACAGGACTCCAATCATCCTTAGTTGACACTAAACACTCCACCTGAACGAGGATAGAACGAGGAGGATCTTATTGTGACTTCAAGATGTAGCTACCGCCTCCTCATCCCGATGAACACACTGAAAAACAACCTAAAAAATTAGATAACTCTCCCATTAACGAGAGGTCGTTGTCCCACTCCTCCAATCTGAAAAACAACCTAAAAAATTAGATAACTCTCCCATTAACAAGAGGTCGTTGTCCCACTCCTCCAAGGCCCGAAGGCCAATGGAGACAAAGTGGGCCGCTGGTGATGTCGGCAAGGGGGATTGGAAACGCTGCCTCCTGAATGCGAGGTCCTGGCCTCCGTACTGCTTCGTATCTGACCTGATTTTTTTGAATTGCATGAACTCACTCCATCATTAATATAAGATATTCTAGCTTTTTTGATGGAACACAAGTATGCAGATATATTTTACTCTACAGGTTCACTCATTTTAGAGCATATCTAGTTTATTTGAAAATACAGAAGGTCTTACATTAGTAATAAACAAAGGGAGTACCTTTTTAGTTGCAACTTAAGTGAAAATATTTTGGTTGCAACACACTACCACTCACCCACTACCAAGCATCACGAAACAACACCCGCATCCATTTTAATGCTTGATGGCACTTTCAACCGTTCTCACACCTTCGATCACATCATCACATAGGACCGGGTCCACAAAATCTCATTCCTATAGGCTCAAGTTGCGTCATAATTGAACGTCCTTTTTGAGACAAAATTTCTGGACCATGGTGGTGCAGCTGCACCGTGTCCCACTTCCGTTTGGTGCAGGCTGCAAATCTGGCTATTTGAGCCATTGATTAGCAGGTTATATGTCATTACGCTCATGCATGTCGTTGGATGTCATTTGCTGGAGTGATGCATCAGTGGTATCCAGATACCAAATGTGTATATACCTAATTTCGATTATATACAAAATGGGCAGTGTGACTATGAGCGTGGGTCTGAGTGTGGGCACTAGTATAACCATATCACTCTAAACGGTGTCCTTAAGCCGACACTATTATACTTGTTTCACTTTTAATTACCATGTGTTTTGAATTTAGTCCAAGTTGAACATCGTAAAATTTGATCAAGTATATATGAAAAGAATACATAGGATAATTAAAAAAAGACAACATCAGAAGATGACACTTGTCTTGCCAGACCTTTTCTTACTCTTTCTTAGTCACCATGATTCCATGAACACACGTGACATCACGAAAAGGTCATGAATAGGAGCACTCAATAACGGTTGTAGAGCATCTCTAGCAGATCTCTTGTAACGCGTGGATTCTCAAAATAACCATATGTTTACTATTTTGGACAGAAAAAGTGTCCCGACCAACACGACACATGAGATCACCCTTTAAATTTTTTTGAGGAGGCGGAAAAAAGCACCCCCAACCTGCAAATACGAGGGTTTGGTGGCCAACCTGACAGTGCCCTCTATCGCGCATTGGCTTTGGCGGGAGGGACATTTCTGCCATGTCATTTCCCGCCTCCCATGCCGCCGCTGATCTCCCTCCCCCACTCTGCCCGGCCTCCTCGTGCCCCTCAGCACCCTGTGGATTTACACACTTGCTAGTAGCGGTGGATAAGTTCACAAAATGAATTAAAGCTAAACCCATTAGAAAGCTCGATGGGGCAACAAACCTAAAGTTTGTCCGAGATCTAGTGGTGAGATTTGGTCTCCCACACATCATCATCACCGACAACGGCAGAAGCTTGTCTCTCCGAGAAGTTGAGGAGTACTATCATGAAAAAGGCATCCGCCTTGACCTAGCATATGTGGCACATCCACAGTCTAATGGACAAGTTGAACGGGCCAATGTACTGATTCTGTACGGAATCAAGCCACGCTTAGAGGCACCGCTACATAGAGCATCTGGAGCCTAGGCGGAGGAATTGCCATCTGTATCAGATCCACCGGGTTGACTCATTTCTTCATGGTTTATGGAGCAGAAGTCGTCCTGCCATCCGACATCCTCCACGATGCACCAAGAGTCGTTGCTTACGAGGAGGATAACGTGGAAGAATTCAGACGCTTATCTATGGACCTACTTGAGGAAGAGCCTGTGTTGGCATGCCGGAGATCCGCCATCTACCAACAGAAGCTACATGGCTACCATAGTGGTCACGTTAGGCATCGCTCGTTTAAAGAGGGGGGTCTGATGCTTAGACTCAAGCAGGAGAAATCACACAAACTATCCCCGTCTTGGGAAGGACCATTCGTCATAAGCAAAGCATTGCTAAATGGTTCCTATTACCTCGTCAATATTCGCGAGTTAAAAGATAGACCAAAAAATCGCAAGCGCAAGCAACGTGACTCTGATGATGATTACCCGGAGACAGATCGGCCATGGAACATAGCACAACTACGTCCCTTTTACACTTAGCATATTTTATATTATTTAATAAGTTTCTTATATGATTAATAAAATAAAGAATTTGGTTCGCTCGTATTCTCTGAGTCTTTTACCTCCTTTAATTATTCATTTTTGGATCATATAAATCCTTTATGCGCAAGTTTGCATTTGCACTTGTGAAAATTCCGCCTACGGGCGTTAGCTTAAGTTTTCTGGTTTACACGTTTATTGAAGTTTTTATGTGGATTCCGGAGTAGTGACTTCTCGGCACTCAAAGCCGGCGATTTTTCTCTTAGGTTCTTGATGGTGCCATTAAGCATCATCACGTGAGAGCATAGTTATGTGTTGCGAGTCTTCCGTCTCACGAAAGGTCAAGCATATGAACCAGAATAATGGATAAGCCAACACTTGCTTAAAAATATATACATGCTGGAAACAGATAAGTGACAGGAAGCTTGAATACAAGTTTTTTCCGCCTTACAAATTCATCATTTTTTCCGCATACAAATTGCAGAGACTCATTTAATACAAACATTGTTTTTACGGCTCTGCTCCAGGGGACTTCGTGGTGGCATCATCAGCAACAGGGGAGCCAGGCTGGGAAAGCTCATCAAACTCGGAAGGAGATGGGCTAGACTCAGACGACGCCATGTCATCATCAAGCACATCCGCAGGCACATAGACGTCCGCCTTGACCATCTTGGCAACTCTAGTGTCGTAGCCAGCGAGGAAGTTCCAAATAGCATCGCTATCGATCTCTTGCCCTTCCTCATCCAGCTTGGGAATGCCGGAGGTCACCAGGTCGATGTCGGTGCTGTCGTAGTGTGCTTTGACCAATGATAGGGTCATCCTCACACCAGCCCGAACGCAAGAGGTTTTCCAGTCCTTGACTTTCTCGGGGGCTCGGCGTAGGATTTCCGAATACTTGGCCGTTGAGTCTGTCGCCTTGATGTTTATCCTCGAAGGCTGAGCTATCTCCTTTGCCTGAGCAATGGCGGTGCTGACGAAGTTGCCGGCAAGAATCATGCATTCCTTGGGATCCGGAGCACCTTCACCCAAATTGGTCAAGCCAATGGGAGTTGTGGTTTGCATAAGATTCAAGGATCATGAGTATAAGTACATGATGTCTACGCACTTCTATTCTTGTAGACAGTTGTTGGGCCTCCAAGTGCAGAGGTTTGTAGAACAGCAGCAAGTTTTCCCTTAAGTGATCACCCAAGGTTTATAGAACTCAGGGAGGAAGTGGTCAAAGGTATCCCCCCTCAAGCAACCCTGCAATCAAGATACAAGAAATCTCTTGTGTCCCCAACACACCCAATACACTTGTCAGGTGTATAGGTGCACTAGTTCGGCGAAGAGATAGTGAAATACAAGTGGTATGAATAATTATAAGTGGTAATGGTGATAGAAAATAGCTTGTTGGCGTGGAAGGGAGTAAAGGCAAACTGAAATAAAGATGGAAGCAAGCAAACATGTAACAGATCTAATTGCAAATGTGTATGAATGCTTAGAAACAAGGCCTAGGGATCATACTTTCGCTAGTGAACACTCTCATATAAATATCTTCTCTTTATGATACTAATCTTAACTACTCTTTGGTTGGACACTCTAATCGATGGTAGGGCTATAACAACACACCTCAAAGTTCATCTTTCCCATCTAGAAAACCCCACACTGTCACCTTGAGCACTAGATGGTTCCAACAAACACCACAATTTCATAAAGACATCCAACTCCAAATATAACTCATAACAAGTATTTGTAATCTGTAGCCTAAGTGCCACCATGGCGCGCACGCTGTCACTTTCACACACATGGGGAGAGCAGAGATCTATTAAAGCACTTGAGTAGCAAGGTAGATCTACTTGATTACAAAGCTCATGATCACAATATGATCATGCATAGAGAGAGATGAACACATAGCTACTGGTACAACCCTTAGCCTCGAGGAAGAACTACTCCCTCCTCATCATGGGAATCAGCAATGGTGATGGAGATGGCGGTGGAGATCGATGGAGATGGCTCGGGTGGCACTTCCGTCCCGGCAGAGTGTCGGAACAGAGACTTTCTATCTCCTGAATCTCCCCTTCGGTGGTGGCGGCACTGCGGAACTTTTCGTGGCTGGAGGCTTGACTATTTTGGGTTTATGCATCGGGAGGCTTCTTATAGGCGAAGAGGCAAGGTCGATGGGCGACCAGGGGGGCCCACACCACCTGGTGGCGTGGCCAGGGCTAGCTCACGCCACCACATGGTGTGGCCGCCCTGTGGCCCCTCTCCGTCTCGTCTTCTGGCTCCGTGAGTCTTCCGGTAAAATATCGACTTTGGCTTTTGTCCGGTCCAATTCCGAGAATATTCATTTTCTGACTTTCCTGGAAACAAAAACAGTAGAAAACAGGTAGCTGGCACTGTGGCTCTTGTTAATAGGTTAGTCCAAGAAATCATATGAAAAGTACTCCAAAGTTGGAACAAAACATAAGAAAGTAGATAAAACCAAGCATGGAACATCAAAAATTATAGATACATTTGTAATGTATCAACATCCCCAAGCTTAACTCCTGCTCGTCCTCGAGTAGGTAAGTGATAAAAAGAAAGAATAATTTTTGAGGTGACATGCACCATCATAAACTTGATCAAAGTATTTGTAAAATATTGAAAGCTGGGATCATAGTACTTCAATCATAACATGAAAGACAAAGTTCTAGCAATAAGACAAAGAAACTATGTTGCAACATGGAGAGGCACAAACAAAAGATTCATGAATAATAATGCTTTGCAAGATGTTTGTTTGTTTCACATAAAGAAAACATAGCATAGTAGTATTCAGCCTGTCCCTCATAGAGTAGCAAATATAAATGCATAGGACACCTTCAAAGTTTACAAGAGTGACTAGATACAAATAGTTTAAAACAAGCAATATCAAGGTGTGCATCAATCAACAAGTCTTGGGACAATGCACATAGAACTAAGAATGGCCACTATGCTCTCAAAGTAGGTGCATAAAGGTAGAAGGTGGAGACTCAATATAATGGTGGAAGAAAGGCCTTCATAGAAGGAAGCAGAGATTCAAGTTTCATAAAGAGCTTCCAAAAATTATGGTACTTACTAGCTTTCAGCTCTCATTGCCCCTATCATAAGCATCTTGAAGGTGATTAAGGTTAAAGTGACACAACTAAGAGGATATGCTTGACAAGTTATAAACCGAAATCTCATGCCCCTTACTTACGGACCGAACCTCATGCTACTCAACTTTAGTCACGAGTAAGCTCTTGTCATTGTAAGTACATATGTATCATAAAGAACCGCCAACAGGGTACCCCTTGCACATGATACAGGAGCTATCCCATAATCAAAATGACAAGGCAAGCAGACAATGAGCATCTCAGCGATCTTTTTATTTGCTATTTGCATAGGTTTTTATTGAGGATGCTTCATAGAGTGCTCATTATGGTGATGCTGCAAGTTTCCACCATGATTAAGCATGGATTAAGCTAGAGGCCCAAGCGTTTCTCTAACACACATACAAACTCCATGATCTTACAAGTTCCACTTTTATTTCACACCGCCGGGATCCATAAGCAAAGGAACATGATATCAACGGGGTACAAAGTACAAGTGCAATGTTGAAAGCGTTCCCCATGATACATGGTTCTGCTAATTTCAACCTATAAAGCGCAAGCATATATGCAACAAAGAAGGACCCAATGGTTCAAGTTTATTAGATGCAAAAAAAGTAAAGTGTGCCATCAAGTTCATGAGAGCTTTAATCACTAGTTTTCTCATAACAAGTTTAATTTGGAAGATAAATAAAAGCATGAATATACTTGGAATAGCATAAGATAGTAGGTAGGTATGGTGGACTCTTTGGAATAACTTGGTTTAGGGAGTTGGATGCATGAGTGGAACTCATACTTGGTTGCGGAGGCTAGCAAAAGACTGGGAGCGACAAACTAAGAGAGCAATAATGGCCATAATCATGCAGAGCGACAAAACATCATTGATCAAAGCATAAAGTGATACTACAAGTTGAAAACTAAAGGATCATAAAGGCTTATGGTGACTTGAGATAGTCATAACATGGTGTGAGCATGCGCCAAGTCAACCCAAATAAAGCATCAAAGGAGAATACCACTATAGTATGCTTTTAATATGCTAAAACAACGCATGATTCATCCAAGGCACATTAAGCAATCTCAATTGTTTATAACAATTAATGCTACAACAAAGAATATTAAGCATAAAGCCAAAATAATATCAAGCATGGCATGACAAAGCATAGGCCACAGTAAAAAACAAGCTCTCTTTATCACTTAAGCATGAGTTTTCCTACTCTTTTCCAATCCGAACCAAACTATTTGAAAACCAATGTATGAAAGAGGGGGTCCAACCAATTTATTCAGCAAACTAAGCAAACAAAAGCAAACCAAAAACCAAAACCAAAACGAAAAATAAGACGCTCCAAGAACAACATAACTGTGCATGAAACAATAAAAATGAAGCGTTTGGAAGAAACCTGGGATTGTTATTGATGAAGAAGGGGATGCCTTGGGCATCCCCAAGCTTTGACGCTTGTACTTATTGGATATTTCTTGGGGTGACACGTGTGGCATCCCCAAGCTTGAGCTTTTGTCCATCCTTCATCTCATTACTCATTCCTTCCATACACCTGAAATTTTTCCTTCATACAAAACTTCACACAATCTTTATTAGCAACATTAGTGCACTCAAGATAAATAAGTGTTAAGGTTCACTTCCCACACCAATAAAACTTCCATTAAAACACTACGCACTTCTATTCTTGTAGACAGTTGTTGGGCCTCCGAGTGCAGAGGTTTGTAGAACAACAACAAGTTTTCCCTTAAGTGGATCACCCAAGGTTTATCGAACTCGGGGAGGAAGTGGTCAAAGGTAACCCCCTCAAGCAACCATGCAATCAAGATACAAGAAGTCTCTTGTATCTCCAAGACACCCAATACACTTGTCAGGTGTATAGGTGCACTAGTTCGGCGAAGAGATAGTGAAATACAAGTGGTATGAATAATTATAAGTGGTAATGGTGATAGAAAATAGCTTGATGGCGTGGAAGGGATTAAAGGTAAACTGAAATAAAGATGGAAGCAAGCAAACATGTAACAGATCTAATTGCAAACGGTGTATCAATGCTTAGAAACAAGGCCTAGGGATCATACTTTCGCTAGTGAACACTCTCATATAAATATCTTCTATTAATGATACTACTCTTCGGTTGGACACTCTAATCGATGGTAGGGCTATAACAGCACACCTCAAAGTTCATCTTTCCCATCTAGAAAACCCCACACTGTCACCTTGAGCACTAGATGGTTCCAACAAACACCACAATTTCATAAAGACATCCAACTCCAAATATAACTCATAACAAGTATTTGTAATCTCTAGCCTAAGTACCACCATGGCGCACACGTTGTCACTTTCACACACATGGGGAGAGCAGAGATCTATTAAAGCACTTGAGTAGAAAGGTAGATCTACTTGATTACAAAGCTCATGATCACAATATGATCATGCATAGAGAGAGAGACATGAACACATAGCTACCGGTAGAACCCTTAGCCTCGAGGAAGAACTACACCCTCCTCATCATGGGAATCAGCGATGGTGATGGAGATGGCGGTGGAGATCGATGGAGATGGCTCCGGGGCCACTTCCCCGTCCTGGCAGGGTGCCGGAACAGAGACTTTCTGTCAGCCGAATATCCCCTTCGGTTGCGGCGGCGCTGTGGAACTTTTCGTGGCTGGAGGCTTGACTATTTAGGGTTTATGCATCGAGAGGCTTCTTATAGGCGAAGAGGCAAGGTCGGTGGGCGACCAGGGGGCCCACACCACCTGGTGGCGCGGCCAGGGCTAGCCCGCACCACCACATGGTGTGGCTGCCCTATGGCCCCTCGCCGTCTCGTCTTCTGGCTCCGTGAGTCTTCCGGTAAAATATCGACTTTGGCTTTTGTCCTGTCCAATTCTGAGAATATTCATTTTCTGACTTTCCTGGAACCAAAAACAGCAGAAAATAGGCAGCTGGCACTATGGCTCTTGGTAATAGGTTAGTCCAAGAAATCATATGAAAAGTACCCCAAAGTTGGAACAAAACATAAGAAAGTAGATAAAACCAATCATGGAACATCAAAAATTATAGATACATTTGCAATGTATCAGTACATCATACATTTGTCCAAGTTACAGAGTAGACAAAGTCGGAGGAAGTTACCAAAGATGCTCGTCTCAACTTGTTTGCAAGTCTCCGCCAAGATGTCCTGCTCCTTCTAAACTGTCTTGTACAACTCAAGGCTCCTCTCATTCTGCTCTTTGGCAGCTTGGTTCTGTTCCTTGAGTTGTGCAATTTCGTTCTTCAGGCACTGCATCTCGGTGTCAGCACACTCTTGCAGCACCTTCATTACCTGCTCATGGCCCTTGATAGCTTCATCTAGGTCTTTCTTCAAAATCTTATTCTCATCGTAAAGCTACTGGATATGCTTGGATTGCTCGACGATGCTCTTGGCTTTGGCAATGGCCTCTGTAATACGGAAAATGGAACTCATTAGGATAAGACAGTAGAAATGGATCCATGAGGAAAAGTAAGGAGCTATTAAAAGAAACAGACTCTGATTATTTTTGATATGTTGCTTCAGGCAGGCTATTTTACCCTGTTCAAGGTCCAGTTCCTTCCGCAAGGCAGCAAACCTCTCATTGGCGCAGATCCTCTGTCTATTCTCATTCTACAAAGAAGATAACATGCTTAGCTTCTCTAGAGCATCTAGTCGGAACTATCTAGTTTCAACTACACGCTCGGGGGCTATAGTACAAGATTTTTAATCAACTAGTGTTCTCTCTTAGAGTGTCTAGTTGCGATTATCATTCTAAACTAGAAACTCGGGGGCTACACGGACAAGTTCTATGCTTAGTTATTTGGATCACTCAGACCAAAACTATTGATTTTCCGCCTAAGAGCTCAGGGGCTACAGTGGGTGACGAGGGGTAACCTCGGCAATGCCCATGGTGATGGACTTTGGGTTTCGCAGAAAAGAGAACGCTGGGAATTTCGTCGGATGTCAGGGAAACAATGGAATCAAAGTTTCCTGAATATTGAGTAATCGCACTATTACAAGTTGTCTTCTAGATTTTGGTACCCTCTCTTGGGCTTGTCCCGTTTATATATAATAGGTCAGGTCTCAAAGCTGTATGCGGATAGGTTTCATACACGTGTAATTACAATACCAACACAATGTCGGTTTATGGTCTCTTTCCTAATACAATAAAAGCTTTTGTTCGTTGCTTCCTTGGGATGTCGTCTGGAATCTTCATCGGTTGTAAGCCTTTTACCCAATATAGGGTAGCAAATCATAAGCATCCGAGTAATCATACATATGTCAGTAGCCCCTGAGACTCTACTTGAACCGCAGTTTCAGGTTGAGTCCCAAAGTTTCTTTTTTCCTTTTTATCTTTGTAGGGATTTTGGTACAACGAGTATGATGCTTCTGATGGATCGAGAATCAGTTAATTGCTCCTAGGAAAAAACAAGGTTGTCCTACATCAAATTCAAGTTCCCAAGCTCGAATCCGGAATTTGCTACTGGTGTAATTCAGTTCGAGCCGCTGACATCTTATCGCATACTGAATTCCAGTTTTCTATTTTTATCGAGTACCCAATGCATCCGTCGGGATTTTTCATCGTATCGTTGATACGGATATTTTACTGGCAGAGCGCATTCTTGTGCGATTACCAGGCCACACAGGACGAATCGCGGGGTCTTACCTTCATGTTTCTGAACACGGCATTCGGATTTTCTATCGCATCTGAGCGTGATCCAAGATTTTTGGCTTTTTTAGCAGTTGGCCTGCTGGGCCGTCTAGGTTTCTGATTTTATCAGATAATTTCAATGCTTTATACTGGCTCCCGATGGGAGTAATACCTTTTTGAGGATACACTGGTGTAAAACTCAAAGGTGTTTGTAATCATGATATATTTTATGCACAACTGGATTTCTATCGGGTGCGTGCCAACGCTCCCGATGGGAGTAGCCCCCGAGGCTATGTTCGAATGCCTATATCTGGACATAGGCTCATAGTCGTTGTTAGCTTGATGGAAAGCATTGATCTTTTGAACAATAAAAATATTAAGGTACAAATAACTTATCTCTTTATATATAAGGCAAAAAAATCGATGATACATTATTATTTGAACGGATGGCCTGTAGCCATTGTCCTAGTTATTCTGGCTTAATAAGCCGAACTGTAACTCTTATCATATTACTTATGCGTAAAAGCATCGTAGCTGTGCTACATTCCATGGATTTGAGTAATTTACTCCTGTCTTCTTGTCTTGTAGTCGACATGCTCCTCCGGGAATAACTTCTGTGATGATGTATGGTCCTTCCCATGGCGATTCTAACTTCTTGTGGCCATCTCTTGAGGCGAAGAACTAGGTCCCCTACTACAAAGGAGCTAGGCCGCAATCTTCTGCTATGGTAATTGCGCAGGTTTTGCTGGTACATAGTTGCTCTTTGGAGGGCTTCATCTCGAGCTTCATCAAGTGCATCCACATCATCTTCAAGTGCTTCTCTTGATTTCTCTTCATCATATGCAGCTACTCTTGGGGATTCGTGTGACACCTCAATAGGAAGCACGACTTCCGCACCGTGGACCAAAAAGAAAGGCGTCTCTTGTGTTGCATTATTTGGAGTTGTACGTAAACTCCATAATACAGATGGCAGTTCATCCACCCATGCTCCTTTTGCTCTATCAAGTGGTGCTAGTAGTCTTTTCTTGAGTCCAGCAGTAACTAGTCCATTGGCTTTTTCTACCTGTCCATTTGTTTGCGGGTGAGCTACCAAAGCGTAGCTTATTTTGATGCCCATCTCATGGCAGTACTCTTTGAGCTCATTGGAAGTGAAATTGGTCCCATTGTCCGTGATGATTTTGGTTGGTATGCCAAACCAAAATACTATGGATTTGATAAAATTCACAGCCGAAGTCCTGTCTTGGGTGGTGACAGGCATTGCTTCAATCCATTTACTAAATTTGTCGACGACTACTAGCAGAAACACGTGTCCTCCTGGCAATGATTTGTGAAGTTTTCCCACCATATCGAGTCCCCACTGAGCAAACGACCATGCCAGAGGTATAGGATTCAACTCAGCAACGGGTGCTATAGGCTTTGTTGTGAAGCGTTGACATGCCTCACATGTTCTGACAATGTCTTTTGCATCTTGAACTGCAGTGAGCTAGTAAAATCCTGCTATGAATGCTTTTGCAGCAATTGCTTGGCTACTAGCATGGTGACCGCAAACTCCTTTGTGTATATCTTTGAGTATAATTTTTTCTTCTTCGGGTGTTAAAAATCCTTCTCTTGTATAGTTCCACTTTGATTATCCTGAAGGCCTTTGATCATCAGGTGATTCGTCGGGCTTCTATCACATCTTCTGGTAGATCTTCATTAGTCATATATGCTATATACGGCTGCATCCAGGTGGGCTCAATTAGCATGACCTCTTCAATTTCTTGTTCTTCTTCTTCGACGACTTCTTCCATGTTCCTGGCTTCTGAAAGAGCCCTCGAGTCTTTTTGCGGATGTTTCTTTTTCCCTGTTTTTGGTGCTACAACCTCGGAGACTCTTTTTGCTTTGATCGATCGCTCTGTTATCTCCTCCTAAAAAACTCCGGGTGGTATTGGTAAGCACAAGGACCCGATGTTTGCTAGATTGTCGGCTTCCTCATTGCTTGCTCTTCCTATATGTGATACTTC
Organism: Avena eriantha; assembly: GCA_910589775.1. Lineage (NCBI taxonomy): Eukaryota > Viridiplantae > Streptophyta > Magnoliopsida > Poales > Poaceae > Avena > Avena eriantha. Next base: position 193,514,956 of record OU342742.1, on the reverse strand, counting down.
ACACCCATCAAATTGAGCTTCCATAATACTATATAGATCGCGATAAGCAATCATATTTTTGCTGATGGTGTCGCACTTGTTCATTGCTTGTTGTGCCACAAGATTGGAATCTCTGAAGATTTTGAGGCAGGTTGCACCGCAAGCTTTGGCCATTCGCATGCTAGTCAACAGGGCCTCGTATTCCGCTTCGTTATTAGATGCGTTTGCAAAGCTCATCTGAAGTATATAGTGCATTTTGTTGCCTTGAGGTGATATTAGTATGACTCCTGCTCCTGCTCCCTCTGTTCTTTTTGATCCATCAAAGTACATTGTCCAGGCACTAGAAAGGTCGGGTGGACCCGCACATTCCAGCTCCTTCCACTCTGTGATAAAATCCGGCAGAACTTGTGACTTAATTTCTATGCGCTTATCATACGTGATATCCTGAGGGGATAATTCGATGCCCCATAGAGATACACGTCCAGTTGCTTCTGGATTGTTGAGGATGCTTGACAAAGGCGCTTCGTTGACCACTACGATTGGATGCTTTGAAAAATAGTGGCGTAGTTTTTGTGATGTCATAAATACCCCATATGCTAGTTTCTGGTAGTGTGGGTATCTTTGTTTGGATGGCGATAGAACCTCGCTCAGGAAGTAAACTTGCCTCTGCACATCGTGGGTCTTCCCTTCTTCGGGTCGCTCTACGACCAAGACCGTGCTGACCACCTGATTTGTGGCAGCGATATAAAGTAGTAAAGGCTCTTTCTATTTTGGCGACACGATGACAGGAGATGTTGAAAGTGTCCTTTTAAGATCTTCAAAGGTGCGCTGAGCTTCTTCCGTCCACTCAAATTTTCCTGATTTCCTCATGAGGGTGTAGAATGGCAGCGAGTTTTTCTCCTAATCTTGCAATAAAACGATTGAGTGCCGCTAGTCGCCCTACCAGTTGATGTACACCACGCAGATTTGTTGGCTTCTTCATTGTTAGTATTTCTTGTATTTTTTCGGGATTAGCCTCGATTCCCCTGGCTGATACCAAATATTCGAGGAGTTACCCTGCCGGGACTCCAAAGGAACATTTCTTCGGGTTCAATTTGATGCTAAACTTGTCGAGATTGTTGAATGTTTCTTCGAGGTCCTTGATCAACGCAGATCCTTGACCTGTTGTAACTATGACGTCATCAATATACACTTGCACATTTGTGCCTATTTGGCTACCTAGACATTTCTACGTCATCTGTTGATACGTTGCTCCGGCGTTCTTGAGGCCACAAGGCATTGTTGTGTAGCAGAATACACCATTGGGTGTTATAAGTGCCGTTTTCTCCTGATCTTCTTCCTTCATCCTAATTTGGTGGTATCCTGAGTAAGCGTACAAAAAGGAAAGACGTTCGCATCCCGCAGTTGCATCGATTATTTGATTGATTCGCGGTAGTGGGAAGTGATATTTTGGGTAATGCTTGTTCAGTGCAGTAAAGTCGATGCACATCTGAAGTTCTGTAGTGTTTTTCTTTGGAACACATACTAGGTTTGCGAGCCACTCTGATTTCGTTAGTTCTTTTATAAAATTGGAATCAATAAGGCGATGGAGCTCCTTTCCAATGGCCTTGCACTTTGGCTCTACGAAGCGACGAAGCAGCTACTTTACTGGCTTCACCTTTGGATCTAGATTTAATACGTGCTCAGCAAGTTCCCTAGGAATTCCCGGCATGTCAGAAGGTAGCCATGCAAAAATCTCCAGTGTTCACAGAGGAACTCAATGAGCGCGCTTTCCTATGCGAGATCAAGTTTAGAGGCCACGAATGTTATTTTCGTCGAGTCGACAGGGTGGGTCTGTACTTCTTTTGTGTCTTTTTCTGTGTCAAAAGCTTGATCGGGATTGACACACGCTACTTCCAGAGGTTGTGCGTTTGCTGAAGTTTTGAGTTGTTCAAACTCTATTGCCATCCCGAAAGGTTCAGAAATTTTGTTGAACTCCTGATCGTAGTTGTTGACACGTGTGAAGCTTCCTTGTACCGTGATAATTCCCTTTGGTGTTGGAATTTTCATCACTAAGTATGCATAACGCCACACTGCCATAAACCGTGCAAAGGCTGGTCGTCCCAGGATTGCATCATATTTGGATGGCCAATCCATAACTTCAATTTCGAGTTTTTCTTGCCTGAAATTTATCTTGGAACCAAAAACAACGTCAAGAAATACTTTTCCTAAAGGGATTTTGTCTTTACCTGGTACGATTTCGTGGAAAGATGTTTCTGTTGCCGCGAGATTGTCTTGGGGGTAGCCTATTTTTCTCAATGTTTTTGCGTATATCAGATTTATGCTACTCCCTGCATCCATGAAGACTTTGCTCATATCGAACCCGCCGATTTGTGCTTCGACTATCAAGGTTGAGTGACCCGGTCGTGGGACCAGAAGTGGGTGATCGGCTCTGCTGAATGTGATTTATTGCTCTGACTAGTACAGATATTCAGGTGTGGTTGATGTTGTTGTTTCCGCATATTGATTTGTCTTGTGATGAGCTTCTGAATTCTATTGGATGGGCGCCCTTTCAGAATCATGTACATTGCCCCTTTTGACCTGGGGTACTTGTTGCTTTGACCGTTGATGTTTTTTGGTGGTGGTGTAGGTGCAACGATGGCTAGTGTACCAGGCATGGATGTGTATCCTTGATTTGCCGCTTCAGTTGCCTTTGCATTACATAGCTCCTACATCTTCAGGAACGTTCGGCAGTCTTTCATGAGATGGTTGGATTGTCGCCTGCCTGCCGAATCGAGATAAAAATGCATATTACAGGGTCCTTCCAACATTTGCATTGCGTACATAGGTGGATCTCGTGCTCTTGGCTGGTACCGCTATGCGGACTGGCTTCCTCCGATGTAATCCTTGTTCTAGCGGTATCCACTGTTGTGGCCGTTGCTTCTGTTGTTACCTTCTCCCGAAAAACCTGCTGCAACATAACTTTGTCCCATGTTTCCATCATTATTCCTTCTTCTTCTATCATTGCCTCGCCTATCCCTGTCCTCTTCGGGTGATCGCGCGCATTTATTATGCAGCGCATCCTCCCCATCAGCCCAACGATTTGCTATTTGCATTAGCTGGGAAATTGTTTTGGGTTTGACCCGTCCCAGTTCTTCTATGAACTCTCGTCGACGGAGGCCATCGTTGAAGGCGTCGATGGCCCTTTCGTCATATATGGACTCAGCTAAGTTTTTAATGATATTCCATTATTGGATGAATGCTCTTATGGATTCCCCAGATTTTTGTTTGCATGCTCATAGCTGCTCCAAGTATGTTGGTCGCTTAAACATGGATTCGATGTGCCGAATGAACTTGTCTTCTAGTTCGTTCCAACTCCCGATGTAATCTTTGGTAAGTGCCTTAGACATGATCTTGCAACACCGGTGAGATGTAGTTGTAGACTTTGCATTGCGGTAGTTGTGGAGCCACCCTATAGTTTGACGGTGGCCAAATAGTCTGCTAACCAAGCTTCGGGTTCCTGGAGTCCATCGTATTTGTGGAGGTCGTGTGGAAGTTTGAAGTCCTTGGGTCCCCGCATAGCTCGTGATCGTCTTCATCATATCCATCCTGATATCATCGTCTGCGGCTTTCATCTCTGGATCCGCTGCTCCTATGTTGGGTGTTGTCATTTCTTGTATTGCTTCGCGGCTCGGATCCTACGAGATGCGCCTGGTGTGGTGATCGAGATCGTCGGGTGTGCCCTACTTGCTGAGGACTATTGTGACAGTGTGGGGATCTTTCAGGTTGACGTGTGATTCCTTGTTCTGCTTCCGCGAGAGAGGATCCTACCATGCCAAGGTTCATCAGGGCGGAGTGGTGAAGGGTCGCATGCGGATCATCAGGTGTGGGTTGCGTGGTGATCAGGTATGTTTGCGTGGCCATAATGGTTGCCTGAGCTGTTTTTGCCTTGATGTTTCCTGCTTGATCAATTGACATGAATGATAGGTCGAGATCTCGGATGATTCCACTTCTTTCTTCTTCGGGGATATTCTGTATTCGAGATGTTGCCCTTCTTGGTGGTGCTTCCCCTGTTACACTCCTTGATCCTCGAGTAGAGCTTAATTGTGCCTGTCGTAAGCTGGATTCGTCGGCTAATCTCTTACTTTCATCAAGTTGCCTTTGCATTCAAAGTAGGTCTCTCTTCTTGTGGTGGAGCAGATATTGGTATGCTAGTAGATCCTCATGTGAAGCATTCACTGTCATCAGGACTGCTCCCAAAATTGCCTCCCTTGCTTTTTGCCATGCCGACACTGGTAGCCGAAGTCCTTGTCTCTCTCTCCTGCATGCGGTTCTCCGCCTCTTCCTTGGACTATGCGATTATCTGATGTTCCTCCTCCGTTTCCGTGGTGTCCTTCATTGTCGTGGTTTCCTGCCTGGTCATCTGACAAAATATCATTCGGGTTGAGGATAGGATTACCGTTTTCATCACGTGGTGTTGAGGTATCTCCGTTGATCATGCACACTTGGTGGCGTGTTATGCATGGCATAATGGCGTCATCTCCTACTTCAAAGTTTTGGCTGATAGTATTCCATGATCATAGTTCTGGATAGATTTTCGCCATCCTTTCTTTGAAGTCGATGTTTTTGCTACTTTCATCGGGTTCTGAGTTTGTCAGGTTTGCTTTGTATGGTGGGGTTGGCTGATGACCTTCTTTGCCTGCTTCGATCTGTGTTGTGTCGTCTGTGGAGGATCCGACAAAAGTTGTTGGTGCCATTTGACGAGGGGTAACCTCGGCAATGCCCATGGTTACGGACTTTGGATTTCGTAGAAAAGAGAACGCTGGGGATTTCGTCGGATGTCAAGGAAACAATGGAATCAAAGTCACCTGATATTGAGTAATCGCACTATTACAAGTTGTCTTCTAGATTTTCGTACCCTCGCTTGGGCTTCTCCCGTCTATATATAATAGGCCGGGTCTCAAAGCTATATGCGGATTGGTTTCATACATGCGTAATTACAATACCAACTCAATGTCGGTTTATGGTCTCTTTCCTAATACAATAAAACTTTTGTCGGTTGCTTCCTTGGGTTATCATCTGGAATCTTCATGGGCCGTAAGCCTTTTACCCAATATAGGGTAGCGAATCATAAGCATCCGAGTAATCATACCTATGACAGTGGGATACATTACAAAGTAAAAGAAGTGAAGTTCAGAAACTTACAATAGCAATCAACTTCAGATTGTTGGCCAAATGAGCATATGAATCATGGAAAGTCTGGGCATTGTTATAAATAGCATTTGCCTGCTTGATGAGGTCATCCAGGCACAATGTCGGAGGAGTCGCAACCAAAGGAGTTGTTGAAGCCAGAGGCATGGATGACGCCCTAGTCGCCTGCTGTGTGATCATGGCAGTTGATGGCTCATAGGCTCCCGCCTTGTCCGTGGCTGCAACTGCTTCCGCCTCCTCTCCCTCCGCTACCTGTTTCCCTTTCTTGGTGGCATCCTTAGCCGGAGCTTCAGCCACTTTGGAGGAAATACTATCTTGTGTCTCCTGTCCACTGGGAGCAGTGTCCATGCCGACAGAATTGGAGACATCAAAGATAGGATTTATATCTATCTCCATGGTGGAGGCCTCATGAATGACGGGGGACGAAGGCCTAGTGGGGCCTGTTACGGGCTTGGCGGCAGGAGTAGGGGGAGAAGTAAAGGGAGAAGGCTTGGCGACCACATCCGTGGTCAACATATCACAAATGTTTTTTGACCCTCCAAAATCTTTGGAGGACCGTTTTAGGCTAACACCAGCTTTCCTCCTGAAAAGTACGAAGTATAAGTACAGGAGTTGAATAAGGTGCGGGATAAAAATGAAAGCCGGAGAATGAGTGCACTTACTCCACGGCAGGAGCCTTAGCCAGGGGAATGCTAGTGGATCTCTCATTCTCCGCCTCTAAGGCGGCAATGGATCATCTGGAGACTCCACTCTCCGATTTCTTCTTCTTCTTGGCCTCGGCAGCAGCGTCAAAGGTGGAGCTCTTCTGCTTTCGTGCTGCCGGAGCTGGATGTGAAGGGAATATGCCCTAAGAGGCAATAATAAAGTTGTTATTATGTATTCCATGTATATGATGGATGTTTATTTTGCATGCTATAATAGTATTAAAAGTAAACATTAATACATGTGTGTTTAATAAACAAATAAAGAGTTCCTAGTTATGCCTCTCTTATAAACTAGCTCGTTAATTAACAAGATGATCAAGGTTTCCTGATCATGGACATTGGAAGTTGTTAATAACAAGGTCACAACATTGGTGAATGATATGATGAACATTCATCCGAAGTATAGCATTACGATCAAAGTCATTATGTTTATATTTCTATAACATCATATGAAGTAATCTTAGTCATTGTACCATGAGATCATGTTAATTGCTAACACCGGAAGAGTGACTTGATAACATCAAATGTCACACCGTAAAAGGGTGACTATAAAGGTGGGTTCAGATACTCTGAAGGTGTTAAGTTGAGGCTCATGGATCAGGAGTGGAATTTCTCAATCTCGATGATGGATATATATACTCTAGGCCCTCTCGGTGATATCACATTAAGATAGCTTGCAAGCAAGTGATGTGATCACTAGAATGTTATATCACGGGAACAAGAAAAGAGTGCATGTTGGTAACGAGATCAAACTGGGTATTTATATACCGATGATTGAATCTCGGACATGTAATATATCGCGAGACAAAGGGATTTAGTTACTATCGTTAAAGCTTCTCATGATCACAAAAGTCATCGTTGAATGTGTGGGAGTTAGTATTGTCGTCGGATTGCGGACAAGTACGCCATGAGGGGGTCCTCGAGGCGTGCGGAAGAGAGGGGTGTGAGACGTACGGTGTTCCGGGATGGTGAGCACACAAGTTTACCCAGGTTCGAATCCGCCAGCTTTGGACGGATCATACTCCTGCTAGCAATCTAGTAATACGGCAGAGCCGGAATATGGGTTACAAGGGTTCGCCTATGCGAGTTGAGATTGTAGACTATTGAGGTGTGCCCTAAAGGCCCTCCCTAGGACGGCTTATATAGATATCCGTCCTAGGGTTTACAAGAGAGATCTATCCGGCTACGACTAAGAGTCGGTTACAGATTACATCTTGAACTACAAGTAACATTATGGGCCTAAGTCGGTAAGTCTTCTAGGCCTTCCCGTAGCCGGATTGAACTCCATCTTCTCTCCTTGACTGGGCCGCCCGTGAAGCAAAGCTCTAACCTGAAGTGGGCCACCCTGGTCAGTGAGGAACTGTGAGGATACCCAGAAAGTATATCCCCAACAACAGCCCCCGGAGGCCTCCAAGATCCAAAGTCGGATTTATCTTCGTCTAGCTTGATCTTTGGCTTGCAGAATCTTGAAGGGTTCCTGAAACTTCACAACAAAAAATACGATTCGGGTCTTAAAAATAAGTCGGACCTATCAACAGGTTACTCGGATTTTCCACCTTGATTTCAAACTAAGCCGGAGCTTGGTTTCTAACGCCACCTGACACGAGTCAAGGTCAAGTCACGTCATCTGACAGACATCCTGTCAGCATGACCGTTGGTGGGTCCGTGGTTAGCGGAACCGAGGCGCCGTTTCAATGCGTGCGGAGATCGAGGCGACGTAATCATCGCGTGGGTCCTTCCCAATTCCATGCACGACGCGTGGTGGTTACACTGTAGCATTTGCACGAATCTTGGCACGGTTAGGTGGATATAAGGGGTGAGGATCTCCTCCTCCTTTCTTCACCTGTCCTTTGCCTTTACCTCTCCACCAAATCTCCCCTGTGCGCACAGAGCTCCTCTACTTTCCTCCCAAAAACTCCCAGCGCCGCCCATCTTAGGTCAACTGCCCACTAGAGAAATGGCTTCTTCTTCCTCTTCCGGCTTGGCAGCGGCGGCGGCGACGGCAGCGACGGAAGCGGCGGCGGAGAAGGAAAGCTTCCACGGGGTCTGGATCCCCTGCGTGTTAGATGACGAGAAGCTCCACGGCGTGGAGACAAAAGGGCTCCTCCACGCCGGCGACTGGTGGAGCGGCATCAGAGAGACCATCCCCAACCCGCACGCCGACGAGCGGGTCCACTTCGGCACCCACCTCGACAGAGGTTTGTCATTCCCTCCCTCGGAGTTCTTCTCCAAGGTGATTGATCATTTTGGTGTTCAACTCCACCATCTTCCTCCCAACTCTCTCTTAGAGATGAGCGCTTATGCTTCTTTGTGTGAGGGATTTCTCGGCATTAGGCCGAGTTTGACCTTATTCTGGTACTACTTCCATGTCTAGAGAAATTCTATCACTGCCGGTGTTCCTTACATCACCGGTACTATTAGTTTTTCACTTAGACGCGAGCGCGCATATCCCAAAATCCTAGCTAGTGACTCGGTCAAACAATGGCCAGCCACGTTCTTTTATCATAGGGATATTCCGGCTCCCAGCAAAGCTATTGCTTTGTCGGCTTTTGTCGACAGAGCCGCCACGGCCCAACCGTCTTGGGACGAGGCTGCTCCGACTCTCACCGATGATCTGATCCTCGCTAAGAGGCGGATCGAATACTTGATCAAACACAAAGGACTGAAGGGATCCGACTTGGTCCAATGCTGGGTCTCACGCCAGATCCATCCCCTTCAGTACCACGGAGACCGACTGATGCACTCCATCACGTCGTCCAAGAAAGACTCCCTCCGCATCAGCCCTAGAGACTACACCACGCAAGGCTACATAAGCCAGATAAAACGGTTGATAAGGGAGCGGATCGAGAGGAGGATCCCGGAGATTTCTCTGGATATGCATACAGCGGAAAACCCCGTAGTGCCGGTAAGCTTCTAACAGTAAGCCTTATATGTTTCGATCTTCTAAGTTACATTACAATACTGATATGTTTTCTTCTTTTCAGCTAGCTGACCTCCCCGAGTCGGAATTTGCTCCGCTCGAAGGATATCCTCCCGAGTTTTCTCAGGAGACAGAAGTGGTGCCATTGCCAGATGCTGCACTCAAGACACGCAAAGCTTCGACGGTGGCTGTTGGCACAAAGGAGGTGCCCGTCGTGAAGAGGTAACTTTCCATCACAACTTCCGCCTTTGTACTTTACTCGAATTTCCTTCCGAGATGTAATGTTTCCATCTTTATTACATTCTCAGAGCTAAACAGCTCATCAAGGGCAAGGGGAAGGGGATTTCTTCGAAGCCCCTACGACAGACGAAGCTTACCATAGCTTCTCCTATCGTGGCTCCTCCGACTCCTGCCCCTCAGCCTTCCACAACGCCAGTGCTAATTCCTTCTCCGGCTGTCGTAGAAGATCCGGCTCCTTCCACGGAGCCTGTGTTCCTTGAGTCGCAAACTGACGTCACCATGAGTGAGTCAGGTTTAGATAAGGGTGAACCATCTTTGGGTAATGATCCCTCGGCAGAAACCTTCGCCGAAAACCTTCTCAGCAATTTGGGACTTGCCAAGTTTGGCCTGTCCCAGAAATCTACTGAAGAGATCCAGCGGCTAGCCAGGCAATGCCTAGAGAAAAGTACCTTATGTGCCGAAGAAGAAGCGCAAGAAGCAGAGGACGTCAAGCACTCTAATCTTCTTGAACAAGTGCTTCTTCGCAACGAGAGGATCAGGTCCGGGGAGCTTCCAACTGCTCCTGTGACACCTCTGACTCTCGCTGAGAAGGTTGCAGTTGAAGTGAACGCGAGTTTGGATAAACTCACTCGCGAACAATATGTAAGTCGGACTTCCAACTCTTGTTTTTTCTTTATTTCATATCATATCCTCTAGCCCCCAAGCATGAAGTAGGATAATTAATCCGGGTTTATGCTTCCTTAGGATGCCAAAGAACGAACTAGTGTAGCCCCCAAGGCTCGTGCTGATATTAGCAAAAATATTAGCCCGAGTCTTTAGTAGCTTTTTGATTTTGGGTTTTCTGACTTACAGAAAGTATATTCCTATAACCAGGATTTGTTGAAGAATGTTTGTGATAAGCAGAGAGAGATCAAAGCTCTCCGGCTTAAAAATGCTGAGCTAAAGTTTGCTAAGGATGAGGCCGAAGGTAAACATTCTGAGACTCAAACCTTGTCTTTCATGTTTTCATTGTCGAATTTTTCCTGAACTGTTGTTCTTTTTTGACTTATAGCGCTGGTAAAACAGTCATGTGCCATGATCGAAGAGGCCGAGAACCTCAAGACTTTGGTGGTGGAGAACAAGGAGCTTCGCCAAGAGCTGGACCAGCTCAAGGCAGATCATGAAAAGAGCATTGCTCAGATCCTTGAGTCCTCCTCCATGGCTACTGATGAGCGTGATCATAAGATTGCTGCTCAAGATCAAAAAATCTCGGACCTCAATAGTGAGCTTTGCAGAGAGAGGGATATTTCTGAGGCGCTCCGGGCTGAACTCCAGAGTCTTCGAGAAGAGAAGACCAAAATTGACGACGTCATTTTCGGTACGTTCCATCTGTCTGACTTGTCTATTTTCTTCGACTTATTTCGATGTCGAATTTTATTTAACTGTCTTTGTTTACAGGTCCTCTGAACTTGACAGACTCCACCTCTGATGAGCCCCGCACCCACCGGCTTACCCAAGTCGGTGACCTGCTTCATGACTTCCGCCAATCCCTTGAGGATATTGGCGAAGCTCTCAAGATTCCAGATATGCATACCATGTCGGATTTTCAGGTACGGGACAAGGCAAAGGAGATGCCGCAGCTCATCCAGGATTGGAACATGTCCTACGCGCGAAGCGCGGCGCAGAACGCCCTCACCATGGTCATGGGCCACCATGGAAACATGGAGATATGGCAAGTGACCAGAGGGTACTCTATAGTGGATGAAGATGGCCAGGAGCAGGACATCAAGGCCATTATGGACTACTGTGCCAGATATGGGTGTCATGTAGCTGACTTGACTAGCTACGATACTCCATTCTTCAACCGCGTGGACACTCCGCCTCCAGAAGAAACAGCAGAAGTTTCCGACGATGAACGCACCACCTCGGATGTGGACATCTCGGAACGATATCAAGGCGACGTATCCAGCGAGCCGGCAGCTCCTTCATTTCCTCCCGCATCATAGATTTCCAGAAACATTTGTGTTATTTGAAAAAACATGATGCGTCTGTAAATATGAAGTACTATTATTTTGCTAGTGCTAAGTTTTTGATCTATTCAGCACTTTTGGCTTTAAATTTTTGTGTGCCTGAAATGTTTACATAAGCACTTGTACATTTTCGTCTATGCTTATCGTTTATCTGGCTTTCCGCCTCGTCCCTTTCGTGAGCCGGCTAAACCTTCTGCCGGAAACTTTGCCGAGCAACGGAGCTCAATTACTAAACTAGTTTAAACTCGGAAACAATGCCGGCTTCCAGTACCAACAATTCACTACTCGGAAAATGCCCACATCCGGCAATCAAACAAATAACCAAAGCAAAGACTAGAAACTTTAGAGTTATACCCAAGGGTAGCAGTTTTAGAATCGGAAATCTAAACCAGAACGAACATGAGCATAAAGTACTTTCAAGCATTCTGGGATTTTCGACTATGACATGATCATTCGGAAATAAGATGGTAAAAACTTCTCAGAAAAACTTGAGGCAACCAAAAAAATTATTTCTCTCAGAGCATGTACATATATATGTTTACAAAGAAGGATAAACTAAGAATAAAAGGGACGTAGCTAAGCAATATTCCAAGGTCTGTCTAATTCATCCGGATTTGTACTGCCTCCAGCTCTCTTTCTCTTCTTAGTAGCAGGTCTTTCTTTGACTGGCCTCATGTCAGTTAAGTAGTACGATCCGTTGTGCAATACTCGCCTAACTAAAAAGGGCCCTTCCCATACTGGGGAAAGTTTGTGCTTTCTTTGTTGCACAAGCCGGAGAACCAAATCACCTTTATTGAAAGATCTATTTCGGACTCTCTGGCTATGATACTTGCGTAACTTCTGCTGATAGGTTGTAGATCTCATTTCGGCAACGACGCGAACTTCTTCGACTAAGTCGAGATCGTTTTGTCGAGAAATCTCGGCATCCTCTTCAATATACGCGGCCTCTCTAGGATAAGTATGAATTAAATCGCTAGGAAGAACTGCTTATGCGCCATAGACCAAGAAGAAAGGTGTGTATCCAGTTGACCTATTTGGGGTTGTTCGTAAACTCCATATCACAGAGGGTAATTCCTCTGCCCAAGCCCCCGCAGCACGTCGTAGTGGTGCTTCGAGTCTCGGTTTTAGGCCTTGTAGGATTAAACCATTTGCTCTTTCGACTTGTCTGTTAGCCTGCGGATGTGCGACTGACGCAGTGTCAAGCTGGGTATTTTGCTCGTTGTAGAATTCAGCCAATTCTCCCATAGAGAAGTTACTCCCGTTGTCCGTGATAATGCTATGTGGATAACCATATGGGATTATAACATCCTCGACAAATCTTTTGGTTGTTGCTCCATCACAACTAGTGGATGGTTTAGCTTCAATCCATTTTGTGAATTTATCCACCATCACTAAGAGATGAGTAAATCCACTTGGAGCTCGTTTAAATGGTCCTACCATATCAACCTCCCAGACCGCAAAGGGCCATGTTATAGGTATTGTTCGCAGCTGATCAGCCGGAACATGAGCTTGCTTGGCATACTTTTGGCAGCCTTTGCACGTCTTGACTAATCGTTCGGCATCTGCCTGAGCTGTTAGCCAGAAAAATCCGTGTCTAAAAGCTTTTGCCACTAAAGATTTCTCTTAAGATTTCCACTCGCGTGGTGACCACACTCGCCTTTGTGGATCTCTCTTAAGATTTCCACTCCTTCTTCCAGAGATACGCAGCGCTGAAAAACCCCAGAAACACTCTGTTTATGGAGCTCACCTTTAACAATAGTATAGGCTTTTGCTCGTCGGATAATCTGCCGGCTCAGAACCTCGTCTTCGGGTAATTTTCCATCTACCAGATAATCTCGGTAGGGTTGAGTCCAGCTGGGAATTACAGCCAGGACTGCTATTAGAGGCGAGTCGGATTTGGTCGGATATTCCTCATCTACTACCTTTATTGAGGAAACTTTGAGGTGCTCTAAAAAAGCACCATCCGGGACTTCTTTCCGCGTAGAGCCTATTCGAGATAGTGCATCTGCTTCCTCATTTTCTACTCGAGGGATGTGTTGAACCTCAAACCCTTCGAACGATTTAGATAGATCATCCACGACAGCTTTATATGCTGCCATGTGTTTATTTGCATTACAAATATCCGACACTTGTAGCAACAAGATCCGAATCTCCATAAAACATCAAACGTCGGATGCCAATATCCTTAGCAATCCGGATTCCATGCAGTAGTGCTTCATACTCGGCAATATTGTTTGTCGTTGTGAAGTGGATCTGCAACACGTATAATAGTTTATCTCCTTGGGATGATTTGAGCACCACGCCAGCCCCCGAGCCCCCGTGAGCCTTAGACCCATCAAAGTAGAGGGTCCAATATTCCGACTCGGGGAGGATCATATTTTCCGTTGTCTCTGTCCAATCAGCAACAAAGTCAGCAAGGATTTGGGATTTGATTGTTGTACGGGGTTTGTACTCAATATCGAAAGCTGAAAGCTCTATGCCCCATTTGGCGACGCGTCATGTGGCGTCACTGTTGTTGATTATATCTCTCATGGGAGCTGTGCTCACCACGGTAATTGGATGCTCCTGAAAGTAGTGTCATAACTTACGAGATGCAAGAAAAACATGGTAAGCCAACTTTTGATAGTGCGGATACCGGTGTTTTGATTCTGTCAGGACCTCGCTGACAAAGTAAGTCGGATGCTGCACCAGGTGTTCCTGATTTTCCTCTGGTCTCTCCACCACCATGACGATACTAACAACCTTATTTGTCGCAGCAAGATAGAGCAACATCGGTTCCTGAGGTTCCGGTGCTGCAAGGATAGGAGCATATGAGAGTACTTTCTTCAGGTCTTGTAGTGCAGCTTCAGCTTCGTCAGTCCAAACAAAATCCTTGGTCTTTTTTAGGAGTTTGTATAATGGTGCGGCTCTTTCACCAAGCCGGCTTACAAATCGACTGAGCGCAGCGATGCAACCAGTTAATCTTTGTACGTCCTTCAGGCGAGTTGGCCTAGAAATATTGAGTATAGCCTTGATTTTGTCTCGATTCACCTCTATGCCTCTTTGAGACACGATGAAACCTAACAATTTTCTGGCTGGTATTCCGAAGAAGCATTTCTTCAAGTTAAGCATGATGTTGTATTTTCTTAGATTGGCGAACGTTTCCTCCAAGTCGAAAATCAGCGTTTCCTTCTTTTTGGACATCACCGCAATATCATCCACGTATGCATGCACATTGCATCTGAGTTGGTCGTGGAGGCAACGCTGCATCGTGCGCTGGTAGGTAGCTCCTGCGTTCTTCAGCCCAAAGGGCATTGTAACAAAACAGAAGGTTCCGAAAGGGGTTATGAATGAAGTTTTGACTTTGTCAGATTCCTTCATCCGGATTTGGTGATAACCGGAATATGCGTCGAGAAAACAGAGGAGTTCCGAGCCTGCCGTAGAATCGATAACTTGATCAATTCTAGGTAGAGCGAACGGATCTTTTGGACAAGCCTTGTTCAAGGCAGTATAATCAACACACATCCTTAAATCAGCGGTGTCCTTTTTAGGGACCATTACAGGATTGGCCGACCACTCAGTGTGGATGACCTCTTCTATGAATCCGGCTAACTCGAGCCGTGCTAGTTCCTTAGCTATTGCCTTACGCTTTTCATCGCCAAAATGTCATAGGGACTGTTTGACGGGTTTAGCGTTCGGGTTTACATTTAAAGAGGGCTCGGCAAGTTTCCTAGGTACTCGAGTCATGTCAGATGGCTGCCATGCGAAGATATCTTGATTTGCTTGGAAGAACTTGACGAGCGGGATTTCCTATGCGCTACCTAGGCCTACGCCTATCTGGGTCACCTTGGAGGGGTCATCATCCTTCAATGGCGTCTTCTTCGTCTCTTCTGATGCCTTGAACTCTGGATTTGGCTTTGTCACCTCCTTCTTCATTGCGGGCATCTCAGACGGATCTATGCTCTTCTTGATCTCCTGTTACTCCTGGGCGTGCAGCACGGCTTCAGCAAAGGCAGCATTTCCATCCTCGCACTCTTGCGCTTTCTTCGGGTCTCCCCTGATAGTGATTACACCGTTGGGACCTAGAATTTTCATCATATTGTAAATGTAACACGGACGAGCCATAAAATCCCAGTAAGCCGGATGTTCAAATATAGCGTGGTACGCGCTCTTGAACGGGACCACTCGAAGGAAAGTGCCTCCGTCCGATAATTCTTTGGAGTTCCAAAGGTGACATCCAAAGTAATCTCTCCCAGGGAATTAGCTTGTCTTCCTGGGACAACTCCGTGAAAGATCACATAGCTATGGTTCAGCTGGGTTTCTGAGATCTTCATCCGGTGTAGCGTTTCGACATAGAGAATATTGATGCTGCTACCACCGTCCATGAGGGTCTTGGAGAAACCATAACCGTCAATAAGTGGGTTGACGATTAAGGCGTATTTTCCTCGCCTGTGCAACTTAGGCGGATGATCAGCGCAGTCAAATGTGATTGCTACTTCCGACCAGTCCAAGTATTGGGGGACAGCCGGAACTATTGCGTTGAGCTCGTGTAGAACTGCTTTCTTGACCTTTGCTGGTTGAGATCCGAGGAAAGTGACGTAAGTGTCCTTCTTGGTGGGAAAAGTTTTCTTCCCCTCCGGTTTGGGATTTGAAGCATCAGCTTCCTCCATGTTGGAATCTTCCTTGGTCTCTTTGTCTTTTTCGGGATTTTTCTTTCCCTTCTTCCGCTTAGCTTTGTAGCCCGCGGTGTCATCTCTTTTGATGTCGTCATTGAAACGACACTCAGCGTTGGTGTGGGATGAGCCCCCATTGGCGTCTAGGTGATGCACACATGGGTTATTGGAAATGTCGGCCCAAGAGTAGGTTTTGCCTGGTTGCTGGTCTCCTCTACCTTGGACCCTTGATGTCCCACGGCCACGCCCGCGGCCTCCGCCGCGTCCTCCTCGTCCTCCAGACCTGAAAGTCGCAGTAACCACCGATGTTTCCACGTTGGGTTTCTCTTTCGAGGTATTTTTGCGCTTCTGAGCTTGTTGCTTTGGTTGTTTTGCCGACTGAGGCATAGCTAGGGCATTGAGTAATCCCTCTGCATCGTCGTCAGCATCTACATACTTGCTCGCTGTTTCTATCATCTCTCCCAAGTCAGTGACCTTATCACACTTTAAGCGGTGACGTAGTAGACCAATTGGGAGTCTTGCGATCAAAGCTTCAATCGCGGTTTGATCGTTTACTCCTTCACAGGAGTTCTTGGTGTCGATCCATCGTCCGAGGTAATCCCGGCAAGTTTCTCTGGCTTTCTGGGTGCAACGCTGTAGGTCTCCTACCGTACAGGGCCTCCGATATGTGCCTTCGAAATTCCGAAAGAACGCACTTTTCATGTCATACCAGTTATGGATGGTGTTCTCCTGAAGTTCATTGAGCCATGATCATGCCGTCTTCCGCAACATAAGTGGGAGATATCGGGTTGCGACCAGGCTGTTTCTGCCTTTAGCGATGCAGCAAGCTTGGAAGAAATCCTGTAGCCAGGTATCTGGCCGAGCAATGCCGTCGTAGGCTTGGATATGTCTTGAGATGGCAAATTCTTCCGGAAATCTTGTAGCTTGGATGCGTGGTCCAAAGCATTTTGGGCCCACATAGATATCATCATTTTCATAGCGTCGTGCCTCTATGTTGGAGTTGATCATGTGCCTTGCGTCGTTCGGGGATAGAGATCGTCCAGAATGTCGGCTGTGGCTGCGGCACCTTGGAGCCGGACTTCGACTTCTGCCACCTCCTCCTCCGCCACGTCGTCCTCCTTGTCCCCCTTGGGAGCCATTGTGATGACTGCTTGGTGGAGAGGGTGGGGCAGCTGAATTGTTTCCGGTTGATCGCCGGCCTCCGTCCGGAGAGTCATTATTCCGGTTCTAGGGAGGGTCTTCACTACGATGAGCCCCCTGCCGGCTCGTGCCAGCATGGTTTCTGTCGTTCCTTCATCCGTCGTTCCCACTATGGTGAGCGTCAGCCGGACGGCTTGCATGTCTAGGAGGTGGCATTTTTTGACGATTCTCCTCCTGACGTTTCTCTTTATCTTCTCCCCTTCGATCATTAGACTCTCATCGGGGAGGGTTTCTCGGATTCAGTACAGCAATGGCCTCTTTTTTGGCTGCTGGGGCGACATTGCTCAGGTCACGCGCAGTTTTGTGATGCTGTCTTGATGATCTGGTTCTTGAATAATTGTCTTCCCGGCGTTCGGGGTGATGATACTGCTCCAGGACACGATGGGGTCTTACGTCAGCCCATGCCGGATCTGTGCGACACTGGTAGGAATCCGAGACCAGTTTTTGACTTCCGGACAGGGCGACCTTTTGCTGCTCTAGTCCCTTGTTGAGTAGTTTGATACCCAAACGGATCTGGGTCCGTTTCCTAGAGTCAAGCTCTGATCGGTACTTTCGGACATCTGGACTTTGGGATTATCTCTGACATCCATGTCATCCTGCGCTTTGGGAGAGTGTTCCCCGGATCCTTCATCCATGGCTTCTCCTTCTTCTGCAGCTTTGGAGTTATACGCCTCTTCATATTCCGCGGAGAACTTTCGGAAATCTACTAACGTCATCAATTCATCCGAGGATGCGGGTACGTCGGCATTTGTTCCAATTGCCTCCAGCACAAAGTCAGTATTTTCTCCAGCATCGGCAGAGCCGGGTCCGGATCCCACGTATCCGACGAAGTGCGACGCGTGCTTCCTGAGGTACCTGCGGCTTTCGCGATTAGCCATGTCGAAACTTTTGATGGTCTCAAGAATTGCATCTGCGCTTTTGCCTTGCAGTATCATACGTCGCAGTGTGTACCTCAGGAAAGGCATGTTTGTCCCGGTGTCATCAGAGCCGGAATCAGTGTCGTTGATATGTTCCTCCTGAATTTTGGCTTCCACGGGTGGGTCGATCTGGGATCCGGCTTCTCCAGGGAGATCCACTCCAGATTCGACTTGGACCGCTAGGTCTTCTTCAGGCTTGGATTTCTCCACTATCTCCGCAACTGGTGCGGGGTGGGTGGGATTAGGGTTTTCTGAGATCCGAAACTCTGCCGCCTCCGCGGACAAAGGGGACCCAGAAGATTCTCCTGCCTCTATCATCACCGCTGGGGTGGGTGGGGCAGGTTCAGCGAAACCAATGTAGACATCGATCTCGCCAAAAGACATGATTATGTAGGCAGTCACGGCCTCCCTAGCTGGAATCCAAGTCTCGTCGAGAACGATGAGAGGGACGTCGCTGGTGTAGAGGATGCGACCGACGGCGATAGTCTCGCCGATTCCGATTCTTGCAGATTTCGCTCGGAACGCAGATCCGAAGCTCACTTGCCCCACGGTGGGTGCCAACTGTCGTCGGATTGAAGACAAGTACGCCATGAGGGGGTCCTCGAGGCGTGCGGAAGAGACGGGTGTGAGACGTATGGTGTTCCGGGACGATGAGCACACAAGTTTACCCAGGATCGAATCCACCAGCTTTGGACGGATCCTACTCCTGCTAGCAATCCAGTAATATGGCAGAACCGGAATATGGGTTACAAGGGTTCACCTATGCGAGTTGAGATTGTAGACTATTGAGGTGTTCCCTAAAGGCCGTCCCTAGGACGTCTTATATAGATATCCGGCCTAGGGTTTACAAGAGAGATCTATCCGGCTATGACTAAGAGTCGGTTACAGAGTGCATCTTGAACTACAAGTAACATTATGGGCCTAAGTCGGTAAGTCTTCTGGGCCTTCCCGTAGCCGGATTGAACTCCTTCTTGTCTCCCTGACTAGGTTGCCCGTGAAGCAAAGCTCTAACCCGAAGTGGGTCACCCTGGTCAGTGAGGAACTGTGAGGATACCCGGAAAGTATATCCCCAACAAGTATGGATCTCTAGGTCCCGCTTCTTATTATTGATCTGAGAGGGGTCTCGATCATGTCTGCATTATTCGCGAACTATAGGGTGACACACTTAAGGGTTTCCAAACACCATTTGGAGCAAATATGTTCTAGACCAAAGAATTGCAAAGCGCTAGAATTATTTCAATGGACACCGGAATTGTTTCGGGTGAAATTGCTGAAATTGGTTATGCATGTGATATTGAAATGTTGCAGGGGGTTTTATGTGAATGTTTGTTAATTAAAGTAATTAACAAAATTCTGAATAAAATAAATAAAAGAGTTTTATTAAATGAGAGTTGCATTAAATGTGGTGGAAATTTAGTGCATATGAGTGGGATTTTTGAGTGGAGAAAATGGAGGGCGGACTATGTGAGTGGAGCTTCCACCACATGAATGAGGAAGAGGTGGGGGCACCCCCCCCATGGGTGCCAGCCATGGGAGGGGGGCATCTCCCACTCTCCTATAAAAGGCCCCCCTCTCCCTCCTTCTCACTCACACCTCCTCGTGAAGGATCTCTCTCCCCCTCTAGAATTATCCCCCATGGTCTCGGATTAGCGAGATACATGTTCCCTATGGCATTTAGTCTAGATGAAGTTGTTGCTTCTGCTGCATCACTGGAGCGAGGAGGTGGAGGTTGTTCGGTGGCCTGAACGTGTGTGTAAGGACGGATGCGCTGCTGATTTGCGGCGTTAGGACTTCCACACGATCTTGAGATCGGCAAGCGGTCGACTACATCATCCACGAGTTCAATCTCGTTACACTTTGTCGGTCTTCGAGGGTATGTCCTCTATGGATGTATATCCACCCATTGCTTGTATCTAGTACATATATCTTGGCTTATAATAGTTCCCATCGTAGGAATTTTTTTGTTTTCTATGCTGTGAACCCAACAGGATGATCCTTGGGGTGTCATTGTCGGACACTACCTGGATATCCTTTAGCTTGGGATCATAGACATGGGAGGCCATCTGATCCTCCGCCAAGGTCGCTAGCTAGAAGACAAAGGTGTGTTAGACTGATAACTTCAAGACAGAAAAACCTTAGAGTATATACGTAACAAGCAACAAAGGAAACATAAGCTACCTCTAGGCACTTGCCGCATTCGAACATGTCATAGGTGATATTGAAGCCACGCTTCATGTCTTTCACCTTGACTATGTCCTTTAGCCGGAGTTTGATGGAGTCAGTGGAGAAGTTGTCCTGTGAAATACGCATGGGATCTTCCGACTCTTGGAGTACTTGCACATCAACTCGGCGCGGTGCTATAGAGGTTGGATCTGCCTAGTGAACCAGCACAAGGCTAGGTCCAAACCCGTAAGACCTCCTTCTACGAGCCATTCGACCCGCCTTACGGTGTGATTGGCTTCTTCGTCGGATGGAAGGAAGGCTGGGGATCTCTAGGTGGGTTCTTTGGCGGTAGATCCATCGGTGAAGTCAGGATATGTCTGAAGACGGTCGGGCAGAGGAATGTCTGGGCCATAGAAATATGTACATTGCCAGTTCTTGCATGACTCATGTCCCACGATGTCGGGGAAGTGCCGGCTAGGCCAGATCTTAAAGCTAATGGTTCCACAAATCCGCAGTTTGTCCTTGGACTCTATAGACTCTCTCTTGACGGTAAAAAAAGTAGACACACATATCTAATCTAGGTTTGATTCCTACATATCCCTCGAACAAAGCTACGAAGTTGCTAAGGACAAGGATGCTGTTAGGAGAGAGGTTGTGGGGAAGTACTCGGAAGTATTGGGGGACGTCTAGGAAGGAGATTGGCAGGCTTACAACATGTACCAGGTGAGATTTGAGATACACCTTCTCTCCGGCTTGGGGAGAAGGAATCACCTTGTCGGCCGACGCCGGCCGCCAGACCAAACCCTCCGTCGTAGGGAGACACCCCTCAACGATGAGTTCTTGCAAGTCCTTGGTGGAGAGATCGGAGCCCCTCCACACTCTTTTGTGGGAGTCGCTTTCTTCTTCGGCAGCTTCTGGTGCCGCTTGTTTTTCGTCACCACAGATGGTTTCCACCAAGGCGGCGACAGGGACGACGACCCCCTCCGGTGGGACAATCACTCCCTGAGACAGATTCGGCCTCAGGAGTCGCCGTCGTCGAGGGAGCAGAGTTGCTGGAGGCTAGTATCTAAATGGAAGATGATGGAGAAGAGGGAAAAGCTCTAGTTAGGTTTTTTTTGCTGAGAAGCTCGAACAGACGCGTGGCTGGAGGAAGACAAAGACGTAAGTGAGAAAGCGGGTAAAAGAAAATAATCTGGCCGAAGTCAAAATATATAGACCTGGCGTTAAGATTCGTGCAAAGGGATCCAATGGACGGAGCGCTACCGACATGGAGAAGCGCGTGTGCGGTATTTTCACCATGTCCTCCATCTTTGCCGCTTTACTATTTCGGATTTTGCGCACGTAAAAATAGCTAATGATTAATTCCTTGCCTTCTGTGAGTTTCGAGCTAGTGTAGGTTGTACCCTACGTCATCCTCCTGACAGTTGAAGTGAAGAGTTACATCTGAAGATTCCATTAAAGGCGGAAGATATCCGGCTCTGGAAACGAAAACTCAAGGAATCTCCGCCTACATTGCAAAGACGGAGAGGATTATAGGGTTCTTTGGGAGACCTTTGAGATATTGCTTGACGAATTACCGACATCACATAGACGGAGCATTAAAGATTAACCAGCAAGACAGCGCAAAATCTCGAAGTCCTTCGGGGGATACTGTTGGGGATTTGCTAAATGGGTATCACCATAGCATGTCTCTAATCCGGCTAACCCGAGTGGCCCGTAGTTGGTAGCAAGGCTTATGGCCTGTTGGGTGGCCTAGTTAGGCGAATCCATAAGGTAGGCCCATGCCAGATGAAGGAAGGCTACGTAGGAGTCACCGACATACTCGTAGCCTTGGAGTGCAAGACACGAAAGACTAGTTAGTATTAGTGTAGGACTCTTTACCTTGTCCTGAAACCCTAAGACTCGGGGAGCGACCACAGAAAGATTCTGCCACCTCTGCGGGGCGGAAACCACCGAGAGAGAAAGATCTCTACGGCAGACAGAATTCTACCAGGGGAATTCCTTCCCGGAGAGGGGAGATCGTCGCCATCAACACCACCATCAAGCAGGACTTCATCGGGATCATCATCATCATCACCACCATCATCTCCATCAGCACCATCATCAACACCACTATCTCGATGTAACAATTCGGTTGAATCTTGCATAGTTCTTAGGGGAAACTTTCCCGGTGTTGATTACTCTTTGTAGTTGATGCTATTGAGTGAACCATTGAATTATTGTTTATGTTCAAATTGTTATACATCATTATTTCATCTCTGATCATGATCCATATGATTTCTTGTGAGTAGTTCATTTTGTTCTTGAGGACATGGGAGAAGTCATGTTGTTAGTAGTGGAATTGTGTTGAGAAAGATTCAATGGTTTGTTAATTAAGTTGTGGTGTACTTCTTCTAGTGGTGTCATGTGAACATCGACTACATTACACTTCACCTATATGGGCCTAGGGGAATGCATTGTGTATTTGGCTACTAATCGTAGGGGTTGCCGGAGTGATAGAAACCTGAACCCCCGTTAGGAAACCATTGCACAAGGGACGTAAGGGTCTTGGAGTTTAAAGCTGTGGTTAGGTTTCTACCTTAATTACTTTCTTGTACTTACGGATGTTTGTAAGGGGTATAATCACAAGTATGTATTAGTCCTAGGAAGGTCAGTACATTAGCACAGGTTCACCCACACAACACTTAGCAAGCTAAAGAGGATTAATCAACTATATGAAGCGAAAGCACTTGACAATATTCCCATGTGTCCTCGAGAACGTGTGGTCATCTTAAGTAATACAACCGGCTTGTCCTTTGCTGCATAAAGGATTGGTCCACTCGCTGTATTTATTCTTATTGTCTTTTATTTACTCGTACTTTATTTACTTGCATTATCAAAAACCCCTAAAAATATGTTTGCTAAGTATTTGCAGAGAATTCCTGATCCATACCACTAGCCAGCACCTTCTGCTCCTCGTTGGGTTCGACACTCTTACTTATCGAAAATACTACGATACACCCCCTATACTTGTGGGTCATCAAGACTATTTTCTGGCACCGCTGCCGGGGAGTGAAGCGCTATTGGAGAGTGGAACTCGTAAAGGAAACTTCTACTATGAGTATTGTTTACTTCTGTTAGTTGCTTTATTTTCAATATCGATAATTCACTGAGTTTCTTATTTCGTAATGCTACTACCACTGCTAAGGTAGTAGATGAACCACCACCTGCTGAGAATGGTGCTTTTAAAATACCTACAAGAATTATTGATCGTGTTATGGATAACTACTATGTTGGAGATGGAACTATCCATCCCGGTGATCATTTGCTATTTATACAAGAATTATGCGGGTTGTTCAAGTGTGCAGGTATTACTACAAATCAAGTTAAGAAGAAGTTATTCTCATTGTCACTGAAAGGAAGAGATGAGAACTGGTATAAGCTGCTGAAGAATGGTCAAGCTCTTGAATGGGAGGAAATAATACCTCTCTTTTATTCAAAGTTTTATCCTCCTAGTGAGATTCATAAAGATCGGAATCAAATCTACAACTTTTGGCCTCTTGATGGAGAGAGTACAACTCAAGCTTGGGGGAGATTGAAGTTACTAATGCTCAAATGTCCCATTCATGAGCTCCCCAACAATATTATTATTAATAACTTTTATGCAAGGCTTTCTCTTCACGATAAGGATCTATTGAATGCTTCTTGTGCTGGATCATTCACTCGCATGGAAGAAGAAGCCAAATGGGATCTTCTGGACCGTATTCAAGATAATGCTGAAGCTTCAGAGAATGACAAAGGAAGAAAGTCAGGTATAAATTATGATTATGAATGCATTGAATCTTTTATGGGAACTAATGACTTCCAAAATATTAGTAATGCTTATGGTCTTGATTCTCAAGTTATTACAAATTGTTTTAAGGATTTTTCTTCTTATATTGAAATTCCGAAAAAGGGATGGAACAAGTACCATGCACCATATAAAGATAGTGTTGACTGTGTTCCTGTTGGGAGTAGTGAATTTTGCACTAGTGATCACATCCTACCTGAACCTTATATCGATAAAATACCCTTCCCAGATAAGGTAAAGGATCATCCTATGATAACTAGTGTAATCACTAAAAGTGCAAAGAGAATTGTAAAACTTGATGAACAAATAAACACTGAACCTGTTGTAGCAATTGTGAAAGACCTTGTCACTAAAAGTGTAGAAGATGGACACATAGTATTTTGTGAGGATTCTTTTAATATTGTCTCACATCCTAATAGAACTAAAAAGGCTAGTGTCCCCGTGCTTTTTGTTAGAATTAGTGATCATTGCTATTATGGTTTATGTGATATTGGTGCAAGTTCAAGTGATATTCCTTATGAGCTTTATAGAGAAATTATGCATGAAATCAGTCCTTGCGAACTGGAAGAGGTTGACGTGGTTATTCACCTTGCTAATAGAGAGACCATCTCTGCAATTGGTATTGTACGGGATGTAGAAGTTCTTTGTGGTAAGATTAAATATCCTGCCGATTTTCTACTATTTGGTTCAGCTGCTAGTAAAAATTATCCTATCATTTTTGGTAGACCTTTCTTGAGTACTTGTGGAGCTATTATAGATTGCAAAAGAGAGAAAATCTTAACTAAGTTTGATGGGGAATATTATGAGTTTAATTTTTCAAAATTTACTAAAGAACCTTGTGAAAATGAAACCCATAATGAGGATTTTAGAGTTGAACAACTTTCTTCTATTTCTCTTGCTCCTAACAATGCTTTGCAGCAATTTATGGAAGATCATGAAAGTGAAATCTTCATGGAAGAAAGAAATGAGATTGACGAGATTCTCTGTTGTCAACCTAAGATGCTTAAGCATAACTTGCATGTAGAAGACGTGGGTACCACGTTGCCACCTAAAAAGGATCTGGTCTTCGATCTAAAACCTTTACCTGACGATCTTAAATATGCTTATATTGATGATAATAAGATATATCATGTTATTATTAGCTCTAAACTTTCCGGGAAGGAAGAAGAAAGGTTATTGGAGGTACTGAAGAAACACCGAGGGGCTATGAGCTATACTCTGGATGATTTGAAAGGGATTTCTCCTACTATATGTCAGCATGCTATCAATATAGAACTAGATGCAAAGCCAGTGGTAGAGCACCAACGACGTTTAAATCCCAAGATGAAGGAAGTGGTAAGAAATGAGGTATTGAAACTCCTTGATGCTGGTATTATTTACCCTGTTGCTGATAGTGAATGGGTTAGTCATGTTCATTGTGTCTCTAAAAAGGGGGAATTACCGTCGTCCCCAATGATAATGATGAGCTTATTCCACAAAGAATAGTAGTAGGCTATAGAATGTGCATTGATTTCAGGAAAGTTAACAAAGTTACTAAGAAAGATCATTACACACTTCCTTTTATTGATCAAATGTTAGAAAGGTTGTCTAAAAAGACCCATTTCTATTTTCTTGATGGATACTCTGGGTTTTCTCAAATTGCTATTAAACAACAAGATCAAGAAAAAACTACTTTTACTTGCCTTATGGAACCTATGCTTATAGATGTATGCCTTTTCGTTTGTGTAATTCTCCTGCTACTTTTCAAAGATGCATGTCTGCTATCTTTCATGGTTTTTGTGAGGAAATTGTGGAAGTTTTCATGGATGACTTCTCCGTCTATGGGACTTCTTTTGATAATTGTCTACACAACCTTGATAAAGTTTTGTAGAGATGTGAAGAAACTAATCTTGTTCTTTATTGGGAGAAATGCCACTTCATGGTCAATGAAGGGATTGTCCTTAGACATAAGGTCTCCGAAAGAGGCATAGAAGTGGATAGAGGTAAAGTTGAGGCAATTGAGAAAAATCTCTATCCAAGAGACATCAAAGGTATTCGTAGTATCCTTGGTCATGCTGGTTTTTATAGAAGATTTATTAAAGATTTCTCTAAGATATCAAAACCCCCCACTAATATTCTTCAAAAAGATGTACCCTTTGTTTTTGATGATGATTGTAAGGAAGCTTTTGAAACTCTTAAGAAGGCTTTAACTACAGCCCCTATCGTTCAACCACCTAATTGGAGTTTACCCTTTGAAATAATGTGTGATGCTAGTGATTTTGCTGTAGGTGCTGTCCTTGGGCAACGAATTGATAAAAAGTTAAATGTTATCCATTATGCTAGTAAGACTCTTGACGCTGCTCAAAGGAATTATGATACTACTGAAAAATAATTTGTAGTCGTCGTTTTTGCTGGTGATAAGTTTAGACCTTATATTGTAGACTCAAAAGTTACCATTCATACTGATCATGCTGCTATTAAGTACCTTATGACGAAAAAAGATGCTAAGCCTAGGCTTATTAGATGGGTGCTGCTTTTACAAGAGTTCGATCTACATATTGTAGATAGGAAAGGTGCTGAAAATCATGTTGCTAATAATTTATCTTGGTTGGAAAATATCTCTTTTGATCCTATGCATGTTAATGATAGTTTCTCGAATGAATAGTTGGCCGCAACAGGGTTAAGCTCGCGAGGGAGCCCTTGGTACGCTGATTATGCTAACTTTATTGTCTCCAAATATTTTCCTCCAACTTTTACAGCTCGGCAAAGAAGAAAGTTCTTTTATGATTTGAGGCATTATTTTTGGGATGACCCACACTTATATAAAGAAGGAGTGGATGGTATTATACGAAGATGTGTTCCATAATATGAGCAAAAGGAGATATTGCAGAAATGTCATGGTAGTGCCTATGGAGGACATCATGCAGGAGATAGAACTGCACAAAAGGTACTACAATCAGGTTTTTACTGGCCTACCCTCCTTAAAGATGCAAGAAAATTTGTCTTATCATGTGATGAGTGTCAGCGTGTTGGTAATATTTCTAGACGCAATGAAATGCCTATGAATTACTCTTTAGTTATTGAACCCTTTGACTGTTGGGGATTTGACTTCATGGCGCCTTTTCCTCCTTCGAAAGGTTATACTCATATTCTTGTTGCTGTTGATTATGTTACTAAGTGGGTAGAAGCCATACCTACGAAAAGTGCTGATGGGGAGACCTCTCTAAAAATGCTTAAGGATGTTATCTTTCCTAGGTTCGGAGTGCCTAGGTATCTTATGGCTGATGGGGGTTCTCATTTTATTCATGGTGGTTTCAGAAAGACCCTTGCTAAATATGATGTTAATCCTAGAATTGCTTCAGCTTATGATCCCCAAACTAGTGCACAAGTAGAGTTATCAAATAGAGAAATTAAATACATCTTGCAAAAGACTGTTAATAGATTTAGAAAAAATTGGGATAAAAAGTTGAACGATGCTTTATGGGCTTATAGGACTGCCTATAAGAATCCTATGGGGATGTCTCCTTATAAAATGGTTTATGCGAAAGCTTGTCACTTGCCTCTGGAATTAGAGCACAAAGCTTACTGGGCAGTTAAAGAACTCAATAGAGATTGTAAGCTTGCTGGTAAAAAAAGATTATTTGATTTAAGTTCGTTGGATGAATGGAGGAGTGAAGCATATGAGAATGCTAGACTCTTTAAGGAAAAAGTTAAAAGATGGCATGATTAGCGAATACTTAAGAGAGAATTCCATGTTGGTGAGAAAGTTCTATTGTATAGGTCTCGTCTTAGATTTTTTGCAGGGAAGCTACTGTCAAAATGGGAAGGACCTTTTGTTATTGAAGAAGTGTACCGTTCAGGAGCAATAAAATTTCTTCTTTAAAAGATAACACTACACAAGTGGTGAATGGGCAGGGACTCAAGCACTATATTGCTGGAGATTCTTACAATGAAGATGTTGATGCTTTTCCAGTTATAACTCCGGAAAAATTTATCAAAGACCAAATTCAGAGACCTTTAGAGTCCGTTTTCGAATAGGTAACAGTTTTGGTAAGAAAAGTTCCGCGAAAGATCTGTCTAGTTATATTTTTGCAGTTTTCATCCAACAAGGAAGGCAACAAAGTGAAAGAGGGATGGAAACGGAGCCAGGGTGGCTCACACCACCCTATGGCGTGCGCCCACCCCTGGCCGCGCCACTAGGTGGTAAGGCCACCTCGGTCTCTGTCTCCGACCCGTTTTCTCCCAGTAACTTCCTTTTATTGTAAAACTTCGTAATATATAATCCCCCAGATCCCCCGAGGTTCGTATATCGTGTTCTCGTCGTGTTTTCGTTACGATCTGTTTTTGACAGGTAGAGTCCCAGTTTCGGAGCCACAATGTCTTCCTCCGGATCAGCCAAGGAAGATTCCTCAGCGGACATCATCAAACCATACATGCGTGAGTTGAAGATTCATCCCAAGGAGTTGTTGCTTGAAGAAGGGGAGGTATAGATAAAAGAAGTTCAAGGCCCTAAAGGTGAAGGAAGTCTGGAGGACAGGTGATGACCCACAAGTATAGGGGTGTATCGTAGTATTTTCGAGGGAAGTGAAACTCAATTTATTGATTTGACACAAGGGGAGCCAAAGAATATTTATAAGCCTTAACAACTGAGTTGTCAATTCAGCTGCACCTAGAAACAATCTTGCTCACAGCAGTTTATCAGTAGCAATAGTTTTGTAGTAGGAATAGTATAGTAACAGCAGTAGTAAAGTAAAGACAGTAGTAACAATAGCAGGAAACAGTAGGATCAAAGCGCGGTAGGCATAGGGATGGATGGACGGGCGTTGCATGGACAAGACAATTCACATAGCAATCAGAACATAGGGCAATTGCAGATAAATAAGATAAAGCATCCATGTACTAGATAATCATAGGCATGTGTGTTCCATATATAGTCATACGTGCTCGCAATGAGAACTTGCACAACATCTTTTGTCCCGCCAGCCCGTTTGTAGCGGGGCCTCAAGGGAACTACTAGCAATTAAGGTGCTCCTTTTAATAGAGCACCGGAGCAAAGAATTAACACTCCGTGAACACATGTGATCCTCACATCAAAGCCATTCCCTCCGGTTATCCCGATTGCTGTCACTTCGGGGCCTTTGGTTCCGGACAACAACATGTGTATACAACTTGCAGGTAAGACCAAAAACAATACTATCATAATTAATCAATAACATGTTCAGATCTAAAATCAAGGCACTCGGGCCCTAGTGACAAGCATTAAGCATAACAAGTCGCAACAAAGTCAAAAAGTACTAATAGTAGATACTAGGCACCATGCCCTAACAATCTGATGCCATTACATGAACGATCTCATCCAATCCCTACCATCCCCATAGCCTACATCGGGCGATTACTCACTCATAGATGGGGGAAACATGGATGGTCGATGGAGAAGCGATGGTGAAGATGATGGCGATGATCTCCTCCAATTCTCTGTCTCGGCAGGGTGCCAGAACGGAGTTTCTGGTGCTGTTTCGTGGAATCTGGTGGTGGCGGCGGAGCGGAACTCCTTCTAGAAAAATGTCGAACCCCCCTGAGTTTTTAGGTCAGAAGGCAACTTATAGGTGAAGAGGGAGACCGAGGGGGTCTCTAGGGCGGCCAGACCACCCCCTAGCGCGGTCAGGCCCAGCCCGCGCGGCGAGGTGGTGTGGCCGGGCCCCAGCCCCCCTCCGTCTCGTATTCTGGCTCCTGGTGTCCTTCGGTGAAAAACTGACTTTGGCTTTTGTCCCGTCCAATTCCGAGAATATTCATTTTCTGACTTTCCGGGAACCAAAAACAGCAGAAAATAGGCAGCTGGCACTGTGGCTCTTGTTAATAGGTTATTCCAAGAAATTATATGAAAAGTACTCCAAAGTGTGGACAAAACATAAGAAAGTAGATAAAACCAAGCATGGAACACCAAAAATTATGGATACGTTTGCAACATATCAACATCCCCAAGCTTAACTCATGCTCGTCCTCGAGTAGGTAAGTGATAAAAAGAAAGAATAATTTTTGAGGTGACATGCACCATCATAAACTTGATCAAAGTATTTGTAAAACATTGAAAGCTAGGATCATAATACTTCAATCATAACATGAAAGATAAAGTTCTAGCAATAAGAAAAAGAAACTATGTTGCAACATGAAAAGGCACAAACAAAAGATTCATGAATAACAATGCTTTGCAAGACGTTTGTTTGTTTCACATAAAGAAAACATAGCATAGTGGCATTCAGCTTGTCCCTCATAGAGTAGAAAACATAAATGCATAGGACACCTTCAAAGTTCATAAGAGTGACTAGAAACAAATAGTTTAAAACAAGCAATATCAAAGTTATGCATCAATCAACAAGTCTTGGGACAATGCACATAGAACTAAGAATGGCCACTATGCTCTCAAAGAAGATGCATAAAGATAGAAGGTGGGGACTCAACATTTAACTAGAAGAAAGGCCTTCATAGAAGGAAGTAGGGATTCAAGTCTCATAAAGAGCTTCCAAAAATAATGGTACTTATTAGCTTTCAGCTCTCATTTCCCCTATCATAAGCATCTTTAAGGTGATTAAGGTTAAAGTGACACAACTAAGAGGATATGCTTGACAAGTTATAAACCGAAATCTCATGCCCCTTACTTACGAAGACCGAACCTCGTGCCACTCAACTTTAGTCACAAGTAAGCTCTTGTCATTGTAAGTACATATGTATCATAAAGAACCGCCAATGGAGTGCCCCTTGCACATGATACAGGAGCTATCCCATAATCAAAATGACAAGGCAAGCAGACAATGAGCATCTCAGCGATCTTTTTATTTGCTATTTGCATAGGTTTTTATTGAGGATGCTTCATAGAGTGCTCATTATGGTGATGCTGCAAGTTTCCACCATGATTAGGCCTGGCTTAGGCTAGCGGCCTAGGCATTTCTCTAACACATATACGAACTCCATGATCTTACAAGTTCCACTTTTATTTCACACCGTCGGGATCCATAAGCAAAAGAACATGATATCAACGGGGTACAAAGTACAAGTGCAATGTTGAAAGTGTTCCCCATGATACATGGTTCTGCTAATTTCAACTTATAAAGCGCAAGCACATACGCAACAAACAAGGACCCAATGGTTCAAGTTTATTAAATGCAAGAAAGTAAAGTGTGCCATCAAGTTCGTGAGAGCTTTAATCACTAATTTTCACATAACAAATTTAATTTGGAAGGTAGACAAAAACAAGAATATACTTGGAATGGAAAAAGCTAGTAGGTAGGTATGGTGGACTCTTTGGAATAACTTGGTTTAAGGAGTTGGATGCATGAGTGGAACTCATACTTGGTTACAGAGGGTAGCAAAAGACTGGGAGTGACCAACTAAGAGAGCAATAATGGCCATAATCATGCAGAGCGACAAAACATCATTGATCAAAGCATAAAGTGATAATACAAGTTGAAAACTAAAGGATCATAAAGTCTATGGTGACTTTGGATAGTCATAACATGGTGTGAGCATGCGCCAAGTCAACCCAAATAAAGCGTCAAAGGAGAATACCACAATACTATGTTTTAATATGCTAAAACAACGCATGATTCATCCAAGGCACATTAAGCAATCTCAATTGTTTATAACAAGTCATGCTACAGCAAAGAATACTAATCATAAAGCCAAAAAAATACCAAGCATGCATGACAAAGCATAGGCCACAGTCAAAAACAAGCTCTCTTTACCACTTAAGCATGAGCTTTCTACTCTTTTCCAATCCAAACCAAACTATTTGAAAACCAATGTATGAAAGAGGAGGTCCAACCAATTTATTCAGCAAACTAATCAAACCAAGCAAATGAAAAACCAAAACGAAAATGAAAAAGAAGACGCTCCAAGAACAACACAACTGTGCGTGAAACAATAAAAATGAAGCGTTTGGAAGAAACCTGGGATTTTTATTGATGAAGAGGGGGATGCCCTAGGCATCCCCAAGCTTTGACGCTTGTACTTCTTGGATATTTCTTGGGGTGACACACATGGCATCCCCAAGCTTGAGATTTAGTCCGTACTTCATCTCATTACCCATTCCTTCCATACACCTGAAATTTTTTCTTCATACAAAACTTCACACAATCTTTATTAGCAACATTAGTGCAATCAAGATAATAGGTCTTTAGGTTCAGTTCCAACGCCAATAAAACTTCCATTAAAACACTATCTACTGTAGCACTTCCCTCAAAAAGCTCAATTCCCCAAAAGAACTTAAAAAGGAACCAACAAGAAGCAAATGCAGAAAATGGCAGAAATCTGTCAAAACATACCACTAGGTAAAGACGAATTTTTTCGAAGACCTTATGTTCCTCAAATAAAAAGTGTTGAACTAACGAAAGTTCGATAACAACCTAGGGCAGAAGCACATAAATTTACGCCTCAAAAGGACGTACAGAGAGTTTACACGAATTTTTACGGTGAAGCACAGAAATCTGTTTCGTGACAGCAACTTTCCCAATCATTACTTCTCTCTCATTAGAGGTTACTCTTGGCACAAAAAGCAAATAAAAAGGATAAGGAGCGGCTATTACTAAGGTAATAACTTCCAAGACTCATCTAAAACTTTTGGGTTATCTCCCAATAAGTACTTTTCTTTAACGCCTTTAAGTTAGGTATGATAGTTTGAGAGGATGCTCACATAAGAAATATGAATTGAAGTAAAAGAGAGCATCAAGAAGCAAATTCAAAACACATTTAAGTCTAACCCACTTCCTATGCATAGGAATCTTGTATGCAAATAAATTCGCAAAGAACAAAGTGACAGGCATAGGAAGATAAAACAAGAGTAACTTCAAAGCTTTCAGCACATAGAGAGGTGTTTCAATACCATGAAAGCTGCTACAACCATATTTTCCTCTCTCATAATAATTTCCAGTAGCCTCATGAATAAACTCAACAATATAACTATCACATAAAGCATGCTTTTCATGTTCTACAAAAACATAATTTTTATCAAGCTCAAAAATAGTGGGATTAAAACCTTCAAACCCACTTTTAACAATTCTATAACAAGATGACTGATAATTCAATATAGGACCATCGTATAGAGCCTTATCATAAAAAAATTCTAAGCCAAACTCTTTAGTACCATGCATCTCCAAGTTAGGCACAAATAAAGGATTATCACAGATAACATGAGCATAACATTCATCCTCCTTTGGTAAGCATGGGGGACAATCAAATAATGTAAGGGATAAAGAGTTATTCTCATTAGAAGGTAGGCATGGGTAGTTAATCCATTCTTCCTCCTTTTGTTCATCACTCTCCTCCTCTTTTCATCTAATGAGCTTTCAGGTTCATCAATATCTTCTTCCATAAGATCCTGCAAGGCATTAGTCTCTTCCATTTGTGGAAAGCATCTATTAATATATTCAAGAATATAGCCATTTTCTTTCTTGTAATTATCAAAGAAAAATTTAAGTATGTCATAAACCTCATATTTATAAGGTGAATCATCAATGTTTTCAAGCAAACTAGTAAGTTCAAATGCACCCTTCCAAGAAATAAATTCCTCAATTTGTTCCACATCATAAAAGTCATAATTTTCTTTAACATAAGAAGATATGGTAACATTATCATTATACTCACATCGAAAAGGGAGATGTTTATACCTCTTACAGCAACAAGATTTATCAAAGCAATAAGTAACATTATAAGTAGAGCACACGTTTCTAGCAATGGTATACAATTTATCAATTTGTTCCCATAAGTGTTTCCCTTTTTGTGACAAGCGGTGTTCCTTATAATAATATTTTTGTTCTTCCGTGAACCCACCTTGCCAATAAGATTCAGTTTCAAAGAAACCAACCATTGATACAAAGCATGATAAAGCAAGACAATAACAAACCAACGAAAATAACAACTAGAGTAGGAACTAATTTTTTTGTATTTTTGATAAAAAAACAAGCAAACAAGCCGGAAATAAACTAAGCTTGAAGAATAGTGATTACAAGTGAACTTGATAAATAAAGCTATGCTCCCCGACAACGGCGCCAGAAAATAGTCTTGATGACCCACAAGTATAGGGGGTGTATCGCAGTATTTTCGAGGGAAGTGAAACCCAATTTATTGATTCGACACAAGGGGAGCCAAATAATATTTATCAGCTTTAACAACTGAGTTGTCAATTCAGCTGCACCTAGAAACAATCTTGCTCACAGCAGTTTATCAATAGCAATAGTTTTGTAGTAGGAATAGTATAGTAACAGCAGTAGTAAAGTAAAGACAGTAGTAACAATAGCAGTAAACAGTAGGATCAAAGCGCGGTAGGCATAGGGATGGATGGACGGGCGTTGCATGGACAAGACAATTCACATAGCAATCAGAACATAGGGCAATTGCAGATAAATAAGATAAAGCATCCATGTACTAGATAATCATAGGCATGTGTGTTCCATATATAGTCATACGTGCTCGCAATGAGAACTTGCACAACATCTTTTGTCCTGCCAACCCGTTTGTAGCGGGGCCTCAAGGGAACTACTGGCAATTAAGGTGCTCCTTTTAATAGAGCACCGGAGCAAAGCATTAACACTCTGTGAACACATGTCATGCTCACATCAAAGCCATTCCCTCCGGTTATCCCGATTGCTGTCACTTCGGGGCCTTTGGTTCCGGACAACAACGTGCGTATACAACTTGCAGGTAAGACCAAAAACAATACTATCATAATGAATCAATAACATGTTCAGATCTGAAATCATGGCACTTGGGCCCTAGTGACAAGCATTAAGCATAACAAGTCGCAACAAAGTCAAAATGTACTAACAGTAGATACTAGGCACCATGCCCTTACAATCTGATGCCATTACATGAACGATCTCATCCAATCCCTACCATCCCCATAGCCTACAGCGGGCGATTACTCACTCATAGATGGGGGAAACATGGATGGTCGATCGAGAAGCGATGGTGACGATGATGGCGATGATCTCCTCCAATTCCCCATCCCGGCAGGGTGCTAGAACGGAGTTTCTAGTGCTATTTCATGGAATCTGGTGGTGGCGGCGGAGCAGAACTCCTTCTGGAAAAAATGTCAAACCCCCCTGAGTTTTTAGGTCAGAAGGCAACTTATAGGTGAAGAAGGAGACCGAGGGGGTGTCTGGGGTGGCTAGACCACCCCCTGGCGCGGCCAGGTAGTGTGGCCGGGCCCCAGCCCCTCTCTGTCTCATATTCTGGCTCCTGGTGTCCCTCGGTGAAAAATTGACTTTGGCTTTTGTCCCGTCCAATTCCAAGAATATTCATTTTCTAACTTTCCTGGAACCAAAAACGGCAGAAAACAGGCAGCTGGCACTGTGGCTCTTGTTAATAGGTTAGTCCAAGAAATCATATGAAAAGTACTCCAAAGTGTGGACAAAACATAAGAAAGTAGATAAAACCAAGCATGGAACATCAAAAATGATGGATACGTTTGCAACGTATCAACAGGATGGAAGCCCTAGAGCAAGAAGTCTTTAAGTACAAGAAGATGGCAGAACGCGAAGTGGATATCATCCATAAGATTTGTTCTGAACTCATCGCTGAGCACCAAAAGGAGACTGCTGAGCTCAAGGATGAAATCCTCTCACTCCACCAAACAACCAACCAACTGCAAGCACAGCCCTACGACGTTCAAAATCAAAACTGTGAGTATGAGGTTAGGTTTAAACGCATAAGTGTTGCTGCTAGTTTCAGGATGATGGAGACCAAGATGTGTTTTGTTGATGGGGAGCTTTTACCTTGGAAGTCCGACAAAGATGAGAGAACACCACCACCACCGAAGGAGTAATTCGTCATTAGGTTTTGGCATCCCCTTGGTTTGTTCCAAGCTTGGGGGAGTGCCGCGGTATCACATCACTATCTTCTATATTTTTACCTTTTTAGTAGAGTCATATCATGAATAGAGAAGTTATCGTGTAGGATGGTTTGCATTATGGAAGTGTCCCCTCTCTCATTAGATATGTCCCTTGGTGTGATTTGTCGTTATGGAATATTAATGAGAAGTTATATCATTTACTCTTTTGCAAATCTTATAGAGTTTTCAATTCGTGGTTATATGATTGATCTTGTTGTTAGTATTGGTATCACTTTGGGATCATTGAGTTAATTTAGTTGGTTTTGGCAGGCCTGGCTCGGTCAGTAGCAACACTATTTTTGAGAGTTGAATGAAAAAGATAAAAAGTACTCTAAAGAAATATAATTTAATCATCTTTCTTTCTTGATTTGCTCATAAGCTTAGTATTCTCTAGTTAAGATCTTTTATGATTCCAAGGAAGATTGCATGTTTGTTTTTATCGCTTGTATGTTTGAGTGTACCCAGCCTTGCTAGCCAAAAACCTGTACTGAGAGGGAATTCTTCTCATGCATCCATTCCATAAACCCAGCCTTGCTAGCCAAAAACTTGTTACCCAGCCTTGCTAGCCAAAAACATGTACTGAGAGGGAATTCTTCTCGTGCATCCATTCCATAAACCCAAAACCTATGCCATTTGTGTCCACCATACCTACCTATTAGCATTATTGCTATTCAAAGTAAATTCATGTTTTTATCTACCTTCCAAATTAAACTTGTTATGTGAAAATTAGTGATTAAAGCTCTCACAAACTTGATGGCACACTTTACTTTCTTGCATTTAATAAACTTGAACCATTGTGTCCATCTTTGTTGCGTATATGCTTGTGCTTTTTGAGTTGAAGTTAGCAAAACCATGTATCATGGGGAACGCTTTCAACAGTGCATTGGTACTTTGTACCTAGTTGATATCATGTTCTTTTGCTTATGGATCCCGGTGGTGTGAAATAAAAGGAGAACTTGTAAGATCATGGATTTTATATGTGTGTTAGAGGAACGCCTGGGCCCTAGCCTAAGCCATGCCTAATCATGGTGGAAACTTGCAGCATAACCATAATGAGCATTCTATGAAGCATCCTCAATAAAAACCTATGCAAATAGCAAATAAAAAAATCGCTGAGATGCTCATTGTCTGCTTGACTTGTCATTTTGATTATGGGATAGCTCTTGTGTCATGTGCAAGGGGTACCCCATTGGCGGTTCTCTATGATACACATGTATTTACAATGACAAGAGCTTACTCGTGACTGAAGTTGAGTAGCATGAGGTTCGGTCTTCGTAAGTAAGGGGCATGGGACTTATATTTATAACTTGTCAAGCTTATCCTCTTAGTTGTGTCACTTTAACCTTAATCACCAAAAGATGCCTATGATAGGGGCAATGAGAGCTGAAAGCTAATAAGTATCATAATTTTTGGGAGCTCTTTATGAAACCTAAAATCCTTGCTTCCCTCTGCGAAGGGCCTTTCTTTTTTACTTTCTGGTTGAGTCAGTACACCTATTCCCTTCTATCTCAGCAAGTATTTTGAGTTGTGTTTCATTCCATCATATGATGATTTATTCAATCATGTTTCTTATGTTCCTTGTTTTGCACTTTGCGCTTATCTTGGTGTTTACTACTTTGAAAGCTATCATTGAAAACCAATTATTTGTGAACTCCTGCAAATTGTCAACTATTCTTCGACCAAGAGCTAAGTTTGCCATTACAAATTATGATTTACTTTATGTATCTTTATTGTGTTTCCTTTACCTATTGCAAGTTAAGTTATATAATAGTGAGTTGTCATCTATTATGATCTATGTATTGATGAATGTGATGCTTCTTGTCCGTATTCTTTTATCGACTCTTCACTCCATAAACCTGAGGTCATATTTATTGAGCTCAGTTTCGCTTGGGGACAAGCGAAGTTTAAGCTTGGGGGAGTTGATACGTCCATTCTGCATCACTATTCTATATCATAATTTACTGTTATTCATTGATATATTTCATATTAAGAGATGATACTTATGTAATTTCATCTGTTTTTGCATGGTTGATGACTTTTGGAGCATGGACCACTGCAGTCAGGATTCTGATGGAAAAGGAGCTGTTTGGAGGCAAAATTCGCGAAGATCAGAAAATCCGGGAAAATACATGGAAAAGCCTATTTTTCCAGAAGACGAAGAAAGCCAGAAGGGGAAGTGGAATTGGCCACAGGGGCCCACACCACCCCCAGGCGCGGGCCACCCTGGGCCGCGCCACCAGGTGGTGTGGCCGCCCTGGTCCACCCCTGGCTCTCCCCTCTGGCGTATATTATCCTCCCAAAACCTCTGCAGGGCGGAAAACACCGAGAGAGAAAGATCTCTCTGGTAGACAGAATTCTGCTAGGGGAATTCCCTCCCGGAGAGGGGATATCGTCGCCATCAACACCACCATCATGCTGCACTTCATCGGGATCATCATCATCATCATCACCACCATCATCTCCATCAGCACCATCATCACCACCACCATCTCGCTGTAACAATTGGGTTAAATCTTGCATAGTTCTTAGGGGAAACTTTCCCGGTGTTGATTATTCTTTGTAGTTGATGCTATTGAGTGAACCATTGAATTATTGTTTATGTTCAGATTGTTATATATCATTATTTCATCTCTGATCATGATCCATATGATGTCTTGTGAGTAGTTCTTTTTGTTCTTGAGGACATGGGAGAAGTCATGTTGTTAGTAGTGGAATTGTGTTGAGAAAGATTCAATGGTTTGTTAATTAAGTTGTGGTGTACTTCTTCTAGTGGTGTCATGTGAACGTCGACTAGATGGCACTTCACCTATATGGGCCTAGGGGAATGCATTGTGTATTTGGCTACTAATCGTAGGGGTTGCCGGAGTGATAGAAACCTGAACCCCCATTAGGAAACCATTGCACAAGGGATGTAAGGGTCTTAGAGTTTAAAGCTGTGGTTAGGTTTCTACCTTAATTACTTTCTTGTACTTATGGATGTTTGCAAGGGGTATAATCACAAGTATGTATTAGTCCTAGGAAGGTCGGTACATTATCACAGGTTCACCTACACAACACTTAGCAAGCTAAAGAGGATTAATCAACTATATGAAGCGAAAGCACTTGACGATATTCCCATGTGTCCTCGAGAACGTTTGGTCATCTTAAATAATACAACCGGCTTGTCCTTTGCTGCATAAAGGATTGGGCCACTCGCTGAATTTATTCTTATTGTCTTTTATTTACTCGTACTTTATTTACTTGCATTATCAAAAAC
This sequence comes from Avena eriantha, assembly GCA_910589775.1. Taxonomy (NCBI): domain Eukaryota; kingdom Viridiplantae; phylum Streptophyta; class Magnoliopsida; order Poales; family Poaceae; genus Avena; species Avena eriantha. Next base: position 193,476,037 of record OU342742.1, on the reverse strand, counting down.
TCCTAAAAATTCGTTTGCTAAGTATTTGCAGAGAATTCCTGATCCATACCACTAGCCAGCACCTTCTTCTCCTCGTTGGGTTCGACACTCTTACTTATCGAAAATACTGCGATACACCCCCTATACTTGTGGGTCATCAGTAAGCTATGTCACCTCGTACCCGCTAACTCTATGCCTTATCCCACGTCTCTAAACACGCACTGTGAGGACCCCTCCATGGCATAATCATCGGCAATAACACGACACTCCATTTCCTTTGCCCCATGCTACATAGTAAGATCCTGGTTATGCAGATCCTGGAAGGTTAGGAATTTGAAGGGTAACAACTCATAGCAAAGTCCAGGATTAAGTCCCTTACGGAATAGCTCTTGTTTATATTCATCAATAGTCACATCCCTCGTTGCATAATGAGCCAGGCGAGTGAACTCGCATCCATATGTTTCAATATCCATACGATGGGTGACCCAGCATACCACTGCATGATGTAGTACACTATAGTCATTGACATAACACCAATGAAACACCATTCACTAGTATTACATCCCTCGGAGTTTTACAACAGAAACATAGCAGGTCCAAGACATGACTATAGATTACAACTCGACTCTTTACAAAAGATCTAGAGAAACTCTAGGTTAAAGAGGAGGAAAATCACTTCTTACAAAGAAGAACCAGAAACAATAACTCAGAACTAGCTGGCTAATAAGACTAGCATCAAAACTGTTTGGCTTGCATTTGCTACTAATGCAATGCTCTACAGAAGTAAGTTTTACGGCTAGATTATCTACTCCTATCTAATCAGGAACTCTGTCTTCACTTCGGTTGATGTATAGGTTAACTTCATTGACTTTATTGAAGAACTTGAGCTGTCAATGATGGTTTCTTGAGCATAAGTTGGTGTTGATGTCGTCTTCAATGGCTTAGAACCTAGCAAGGGTTAAGAAGGTACGGTTGAGTACGAGCGTACTCAGCAAGTTCACTAAAAAGGAGTGTATGATGCACTATCTCTACATCCATAGACCAAAGGTCGTAGGCAGTGCGGGTTTTCATAAACATTTCTTCAAAGGTTGCTTTTATTCTGAAAACTGTGTCCGACAGCCTTCATAGGTTAACCAGAACTTTCATGGAGTTCCTTTCCTGCTGTGTTCGTAGCTCCTTCCCGGAACAGGGAGTAACATGTCACAATTCTTACACTCTGCAGAGGTGCATTACTTTACTCATGAGAGACCAAATCATTGTTGCACAACTGAGCAGCTTATTCCCGTCCACAATTCCTTGATGTGGGGACCAGTAGAAGATCCAAGCTAATCACTGCCCCTCTCCATGACCCCGCATGTAGATACGATCCTCCAGGACATGCCCCACCTCTGTTAAGCCCCATATAGGACCAGCTATAACTTTGGTAGGCACCCGAAGACTCTATGAGCCGGTTGTGCCCCTGGCAAGCCCCATAAAGGAACGACTATACCTCCGGCAGCACCTCATAGATAATCTAGACACCAGCATCGCGGGGAACTAAGGGATATCACCCATGTGCTGGATTCTCCACGAGAAATCAACAGCCTCACGATAAGGTCATCCGTCCATGCGAAAGGAAGAAGATCCAGCTGACTTCTCCGTCCCATTCCAAATCTAATGGTTAATGCGTAATATACGGCGCTAGAATTACAAGCGACATTGGTTAATTAAGTCCTAGATATTATGTTCCTTTACCATTGGAACTGTATCAGTAGATTATTACCATTTGGTAAATAATCCATAGTCATATTATTATGAAAATAGTGTTTTCGGACCTTTTTGAAATGGAGGTGATGACAACATTTGAGTTATAAGCATTTGATGGAAAATTACCCAAAGGACATGAGCAAGTGTGAACTTGCCTTTTTTGATTGCAAGATTATGCACTCACGGTCTTCAAGACAATAGAAGATCCAAAATCGGGAATTAGCATCATTGGTACGGTATAGACTAATGTTTAAGGAAGCAAGATGCACTTATGCATAAGTAATGTAATGTAGTTTGACAAACGTGAATCCCCGGAATTATCATATTGGATCTAGGGTTTGGAAACTGGGGATAGTTTCTGTATAATGTGTTTCACTTTTATACTAGTTTTACACTTGTGCTTCTTATTAAGGACTAATCTTATAAGAATAACTTTTGAATAAAAGGTTACATTACAAAGTAAAAGCATTTAAACTTGAAGTTAACACTCTTAGGGTTCCCTTCTAATTTTAGTTACTAAAAAGGAAAGCAACACTAGATTTGAATAATCACAACACTTGTAGTGGAGACTTATATGTATTGAATACAAGATGACATTATATGTTGTTTATTTCATAATTCTTCCTAAAGGTGAAATAAGGGTATTATTGTCCTTGTTGGAGTAGTGTTTTCTTAATACTATAAGTGAATATAATCACTTACCTATTTTAAAAGTAATGCTTATATTTTATAAACATGGGACAAAGCATTACATTAATTAATTAAAACTTTGTTTAGATTTTTATGTGAATTCCCAAATTGTTTCAAGAACTGGGTAAATATTACCTAGATGATTTTAGAAATGAGGAGAATCCTCCAGACCAACAACATATTCTTTATTAATGATTTTATATTTGGTAAAAAAAATTAAGGAACGGAATATAATTATTTTGAATGGTAGTTGTAAAACTACACTTTAAAATGGTTGGTTCAATTTTTACTTCATATAAACATCAATTGAACTTGTTTTTACACTTTTAGACTTCAAACAAATAATGCCAAAGGCAAGGTAAACATTTATGTATTTTTAATGCACTAAAATATTAGAAAATGGTTTTAATCAAAACTTATTACATTTTTTACCTTTATTTGACTTCAAAGGTGCGAGAGGATATTTTTAATGTGTAGACTTTATTTTTGTGTTCATTTTGGTATATTATATGTATTTTTATGATTTTTAAATAATAAAATATGATTCTGATAAGTTTTATCATTTTATAAAGACTTAATAAATAATAATGTTTAGTTAAGTGACACAAAAATGTACAAAATAAGTTTATAAATGTATATTTTGTTTTTCTAAGAATTTTGATATAGTATATTATACTTATTTTTCTAAATTTTAAATAATAAAATATACATTTTTCAAGATTAGTCCTTAATAGCTTTTTATTAATAATAATAACTTTCTTACTTAAGTTGGAAAATAAAGTATGATAATAGGTTTATATTATAGATTTTCTTTTTCTGAACATTTTGATATATTATTTTTTTTGAATTATAAAACAAAAGATATTCAATTAATAAGATTTAATCATTTTCTGGAATTATTAAATTTAAATAAGTAAATGATTTATCATCACGCTGGCGTTACTGAAACTTTTGTTCCACACCCTGATTCTACCCTAAGTCACACACATGTGGGGTCTGGCCACATCGGTTGCCACGTTGGCTTGTACTGGTCAACACCTAGACGTGGCCAAACATGACGCATGTAAGGCGTCATGCTAATGCCAGCCTAGCCCCTGCCGCTAGGAAATTGTCGCCGGCGGTGAACCAGACACACTCGACAAACGCGGATTGTTGGGGATATACTTTCCGGGTATCCTCGGCGTTCCTCACTGACCAGGGTGGCCCACTTCGGGTTAGAGCTTTGCTTCACGGGTAGTCCAGTCAGAGAGAAGAGACGGAGTCCAATCCGGCTACGGGAAGACCCAGAAGACTTACCAACTTAGGCCCATAGCGCTACTTGGAGTTCAAGATGTACTCTGTAACCGACTCTTAGTCGTAGCCGGATAGATCTCTCGTATAAACCCTAGGCCGGATATCTATATAAGCCGTCCTAGGGAGAACCTTTAGGGCAATACCTTACTAGACAATAGTCTACAATCTCAACTCGCACAGGTGAACCCTTGTAACCTATATTCCGGCTCTGCCATATTACTGGATTACTAGCAGGAGTAGGATCCGTCCAAAGCCGACGGATTCGAACCTGGGTAAACTTGTGTGCTCACCGTCCCAGAACACCATACGTCTCACACCCCTCTCTTCCACATGCCTCGAGGACCCCCTCATGGCGTACTTGTCATCAATACGACGACAGTTGGCGCCCACTATGGGGCAAGTGAGCTTTGGATCTGCGTTCCGAGCGGAATCTGCAAGAATCGGAATCGGCGAGACCATCGTCGTCGGTCGCATCCTCTATGCCAGCGACGTCCCTCTCATCGTTCTCGACAAGACTTGGATTCTGGCTAGGGAGGCTGTGACTACCTACACCATCATGTCTTTTGGCGACATCGATGTTTACATCGGCTTTGCTGAACCCGCCCCACCCACCCCAGCGGTGATGATAGAGGCAGAAGAAATTTCTAGGTCCCCTTTGTCCGTGGAGGCGGCGGAGTTCCGGATCTCAGAAAACCCTATTCCCACCTAGCCCGCACCAATCGCGGAGATAGTGGAGAAAACCGAACGTGAGGCAGATCACGCAGGGCAAGTTGGATCTGGAGTGGATCTCCCTAGCGAGGTCGAATCCCAGATCAACCCACCTGCCGAGGTCGAAATCCAGGGGGAGCAAGAAGATAACTCTGGTTCTGGCTCTGATGACACCAGAACAGACATGCCTCACCTGAGATACACGTTAAGGCGCATGATGATGCAAAACGCAAGTATAAGTGCAATCCTTGAGACCATGAGGCGTTTTGACGAAGCCTACTATGAAGATCATAGTTATCTCAGGAGGCGCACGTCACACTTTGTCGGATATGTTGGATCCTGATCCGGCTCTGCCGATGCTGGAGAAAACACCGACTCAGTTCTGGAGGCAATCGGAACAAACGCCGACATACCCACATCCTCGGATGATTCAATGACGTCAGCAGATTTTTGGAAGTTCTCCGCGGAATATGAAGAGGAGTGCAACTCCAAAGTCGCAGAGGAAGAAGAAGCCATGGACGAAGGATCCGGGGAAAAATCTCCCAAAGCACAGGATGACATGGAAATCAGAGATAATCTCGAGGTCCAGATGTCCGAAGGTACCGATCAGAGCTTGATTCCGGGAAATGGACCCAAAGCCGTCTTTGCTACCGGCGCTGCCAAGAAGGCAAAGAAGAAGAACAAGAAGAACAAGACCCCTTCAAAAGATCTTCCGCTAGAGGAGGTGATCGCTGAGGAATACGAGGAAGACTCAGAGGTAGCACTTATCCCGGACGAGCCCAAAGAAGAGCCGGTGGATGGACACGTGATCACCGAAGGTGTGCGTAACTTCATCGATGCTGCATTAACCACACCTATCCCTACAGTTGCAGAACTTACTACCGAAGAGCTGGACGAAAGGGCCCAAGCCCTAGAAGCGCGTCGTCAACAACTCCTGGACAAAGCCAAAAACATCGAGGAGGAGAAGAAACACATGGCAACTATGGAGAAGTATATCTCTCGGCGGAATCAGAAGACCCGGAAACGTCACACACGTGATGATCAATTCCCGGAAGTTCACAAGGTTCTCTTTGAAGGAGATCCAGGGATGCCTCGTCTCGACAGCAAAGGGGATCTGGTGTATCCAACTCCGGTACAGAACACTATTGTAGCTCGAGATATCCTATCAAATAATCCAGGCCCAGAACAGGTTCGATTGGGCATCAAGCTACTCACCAAGGGCCTGGAACAACAGAGGGCTGCAAAATCCGAAAGCGGAAAACTGGTCTCCAAATCCGACCAATGTCGCACGGACTCAGCTTGGAATGATATAAGGCCCCAGCGTGTTCCGGAACAGCATCACCATTCCGACCGACGGGATGACAACTACTCCAGAACCGGATCATCAGGACAGCACCATAGAACAGCATGCGACTGGCACAATGTTGCTCCAGCCACCGAGCAAGATGCAATTGTTGCACTGTATCCGAGGAACTCTCCCCGACGAGAGTCGAACGATCATAGTGGAGAAGACAAAGAGAAACGTCGGGAGGAGGACCGTCAAAGAATGCCACCTCCTAGACATACAAGCCATCTGGCTGAGCCCTACCATGGTGGGAGTAACGGACAAAGGAACGACGGAAACCATGCAGAGACAAACCGGCAGGAGGCTCGTCGTAGTGAAGACCCTCCCCGGAACTGGAATAATGATGCTCCGGATGGAGGCCGGCGTTCAGCCGGAAATAACCCAGCTGCTCCACCCTCTCCACCAAGTAGCCATCACAACGACTCCTAAGGAGGTCAAGGAGGGCCTCGTGGTGGAGGAGGTGGTGGAAGAAGCCAGAGTCCGGCTCCAAGACACCGCAGCCACAACCGTCATTCAGGACGATCTTTATCACCAAACGACGCAAGGCATAGGATCAACTCCAACATAGAGGTGCGGCGCTATGAAAACGATGATATATACGTGGGACCAAAGTGCTTCGGACCATGCATAAGAGCTACAAAATTTCCGGAAGGATTTGTTATCTCAAGACATATCCAAGCCTACGACGACATAGATCGTGCAGATACTTGGCTATAGGATTTTTTTCCAAGCTTGCTGCATCGCCAAAGGCGGAAACAACCTGGTTGCAACCCGGTATCTCCCGCTCATGTTGAGGAAGATGGCACGATCATGGCTCAATGAACTTCCGAAGAACACCATTCACAACTGGTATGACATGCAAAGTGCGTTCTTTCGGAATTTGAAGGCACATATCGGAGGCCCTGTACGGTCGGAGACCTACAGCGTTGCACCCAGAAAGCCGGAGAAACTTGCCGAGATTATCTCGGACGATGGATCGACACCAAAAACTCCTGTGAAGGAGTAAATGACCAAACTGCGATTGAAGCTTTCATTGCAGGTCTCCCAATTGGTTTACTACGTCATCGCTTGAAGTGCGACAAAGTCACTGATTTGGGAGAGATGATAGAAATAGCGAGCAAGTATACAGACACCGACGATGATGCAGAGGGATTACTGAACGCCCTGGCTATGCCACAGTCGGCAAAACAACCAAAGCAACAAGCTTAGAAGCGCAAGAATACCTCGGAAGAAAAATCCAACGCGGAAACGGCAGTAGTCACTGCTACTTTCGGGTCTGGAGGATGAGGAGGATGTGGTGGTGGCTGCAGACGCGGTCGTGGGACATCGAGACTTCAGGGTAGAGGAGACCAGCAACCTGGAAAAACCTACTCTTGGGCCGACATAGCCAATAACCCATGTGTGCATCACCTAGACGCCAATGGGGGCTCGTCCCACACAAACACCGAGTGTCGTTTCAATGACGACATCAAGAGAGATGATACCACTGGCTACAAAGCTAAGCGGAAGAAGGGAAAAAAGAATCCCGAAAAATAAAAAGAGACCAAGGAAGACTCCGACATGGAGGAAGCTGATGCTTCAAATCCCAAGCCGGAAGGAAAGAAAAAAATTCCGACCAAGAAAGACACGTACGTCACCTTCCTCGGATCTCAACCAGCAAAGGTTAAGAGAGCAGTTGTACATGAGCTCAACGCAATAGTTCCGGCTGTCCCTCAATTCTTGGACTAGTCGGAAGTGGCAATCACCTTTGACCGCGCTGATCATCTGCCCAAGTTACACAGGCGAGGAAAATACGCCTTAATCATCAATCCACTTATTGACGGCTAGGGTTTCTCCAAGACCCTCAAGGACGGTGGTAGTAGCATTAACATCTTGTATGTCGAAACGCTACGCCGGATGAAGATCTCGGAGACCCAGCTGAACCACAGCTCTGTGATCTTTCACGGAGTTGTCCCAGGAAGACAAGCAAATTCCCTGGGAGAAATCACTTTGGATGTTACCTTTGGAACTTCAAAGAGCTTTCGGACGGAAGCACTTCCCTTCAAAGTGGTCCCGTTGAAGAGCGTGTACCACGCTATATTCGGACGTCCGGCTTACTGGGCTTTTATGGCTCGTCCGTGTTACATTTACAATATGATGAAAATTCTACGTCCCAACGGCATGATCACCATCAGGGGAGACCCGAAGAAAGCGCGAGAGTGCGAGGATGGAAATGCCGCCATTGTTGAAGCCGTGTTGCACGCCTAGGAGTACCAGGAGATCAAGAAGAGCATAGATCCATCCGAGATGCCCGCAACGAAGAAGGAGGTGACAAAGCCGAATCCGGAGTTCAAGGCATCAGAAGAGACGAAGAAGACGCCGTTGGAGGATGATGACCCCTCCAAGGTGACCCAGATAGGCGTAAGCTTAGATAGCGCATAGGAAAGCACGCTCGTCAAGTTCCTCCAAGCAAATCAAGATATCTTTGCATGACAGCCATCTTACATGCACGGAGTACCTAGGGAACTTGCCGAGCACTCTCCAAATGTAAACCCGAACACTAAACCCATCAAACAGTCACTACGATGTTTTGGCGATGTAAAGTGTAAGGCAATAGCTAAGGAACTAGCACAACTTGAGTTAGCCAGATTCATAGAAGAGGTCATCCACACTGAGTGGTCGGCCAATCCTATAATGGTCCCTAAAAAGGACACCACTGATTTAAGGATGTGTGTTGATTATACTGTCTTGAACAAGGCTTGCCCCAAAGATCTATTCGCTCTGCCTAGGATTGATCAAGTTACCGATTCTACGGCAGGCTCGGAACTCCTCTGTTTTCTCTACGCATATTCCGGTTATAACTAAATCCAGATGAAGGAATCTGACAAAGTCAAAACTTCATTCATAACCCCCTTTGGGCTAAATAATGCAGGAGCTACGTACCAACGCACAATGCAGCGTTTCCTCCATGATCAAATCGAACGTAACATACATGCATATGTGGACGATATCATGGTGAGGTCCAAAAAGAAGGAAACATTAATTTCCAATTTAGAGGAAACGTTCGCCAATCTACGAAAATACAACATAATGCTTAATTCGAAGAAATGCTTCTTTGGAATCCCAGCCGGAAAATTGTTAGGTTTCATCGTGTCTTAGAGAGGCATAGAGGTGAACTGAGACAAAATCAAGGCTATACTCAATATTTCCAGGCCAACTCGCTTGAAGGACGTACAAGGACTAACTGGTTGCATTGCTGCAGTCAGTCGGTTTATAAGCTGGCTCGGTGAAAGAGCCACACCATTATACAAACTCCTGAAAAAGACCAAGGATTTTGTGTGGACCAACGAAGCCGAAGCTGCGCTACAAGACCTGAAAAAGCACTCATCTGCTCCAATCCTTGCAGCCCCGGAACCACAGGAATCGATGTTGCTCTATCTTGCTGCGACAAACAAAGTCGTTAGTATCGTCATGGTAGTAGAGAGACCAGAGGAAAATCAAGAACACTTGGTGCAGCGTCCGACCTACTTTATCAGCGAGGTCCTAACAGAATCGAAACAGCGGTATCCTCACTATCAAAAGCTAGCCTACGGGGTGTTCTTGGCATCTCGTAAGCTACGACACTATTTTCAAGAGCATACAATTACCGTGGTGAGCTCAGCTCCCATGAGAGATATAATAAACAATAGTGACGCCATAGGACGCGTCGCCAAATGGGGCATAGAGCTCTCAGCTTTCGAAATTGAGTACAAACCTCGGACAACAATCAAATCCCATATCCTTGCCGACTTTGTTGTTGATTGCACAGAGATGAAGGAGAATATGAACCTACCTGAGTCAGAATATGGGACCCTATACTTTGATGGTTCTAAGGCTCGCGGGGGCTGACGTGGTGCTCAAATCACCCCATGGAGATAAACTTCTATACGTGTTGCAGATCCACTTCACAGCGACAAATAATATTGCCAAGTATGAAGCACTACTGCATGGAATCCGGATTGCTAAGGATATTGGCATCCGACGTTTGATGTGTTACGGAGATTCGGATCTTGTTGCTCAACAAGTGTCGGATATTTGTAATGCAAATAAACACATGGCAGCATACAAAGCTGTCATGGATGATTTATCTAAATCGTTTGAAGGGTTTGAGGTTCAACACATCCCTCGAGCAGAAAACGAGGAAGCAGATGCACTATCTCGGATAGGCTCTGCACGGAAAGAGGTCCCGGATGGCGCTTTTCTAGAGCACCTCAAAGTTCCCTCAATAAAGGGAGTGGACGAGGAATATCCGACCAAATACGATTCACCTCTAATAGCAGTTCTGGATGTAATTCCTAGCTGGACTCAACCCTACCTCGATTATTTGGTAGATGACAAATTATTCGAAGACGAAGTTCTGAGCCGATAGATAATCCGATGAGCAAAAGCCTATACAGTAGTTAGTGGTGAGCTCTACAAGCGGAGTGTATCTGGGGTCTTTCAGCACTGCGTATCTCCGGAAGGAGTGGAAATCTTAAGAGAAATCCACGAAGGCGAGTGTGGTCACCACGCTGCAGCCATATCTTTAGTGGAAAAAGCTTTCCGACACGGTTTTTCTAGCTTACAGCCAAGGCAGATGCCGAACGGCTGGTCAAGACGTGCAAAGGCTACCAAAAGTACGCCAAACAAGCTCACATTCCGGTTGATCAGCTGCGAACAATACCTATAACATGGCCTTTCACGGTCTGGGGGCTTGACATGGTAGGACCGTTCAAACGGGCTCCAAGTGGATTTACTCACCTCTTAGTGATGGTGGATAAATTCACAAAATGGATTGAGGCTCAATCTGTCACTAGTTGTGATGGAGCAACAGCCAAAAGATTTGTCAAGGATGTTATAATCCGGTATGGTTATCCGCATATTATTATCACGGACAACGGGAGTAATTTCTCTATGGGAGAGCTTGCTGAATTCTGCAACGAACAAAATATCCGGCTTGACATAGCGTCAGTCGCACATCCGCAGGCTAATGGACAAGTCGAAAGAGCAAATGGTTTAATCCTACAGGGCTTAAAACCGAGACTTGAAGCACCGTTACGACGTGCTGCGGGGGCTTGGGCAGAGGAATTACCTTCTGTAGTATGGAGTTTACGAACAACTCCGAACAGGTCAACCGGATACACACCTTTCTTCTTGGTCTATGGCGCAGAAGCAGTTCTTCCTAGTGATTTGATTCACACTTCTCTGAGAGTGGCCGCGTATGTCGAAGAGGATGCCGAGATTTCTCGACAAAATGATCTCGACTTAGTCGAAGAAGTTCGCGTCGTTGCTGAAATGACATCAACAGCCTATCAGCAGAAGTTACGCAAGTATCATAGCCAGAGAATCAGAAACAGATATTTCAATAAGGGCGATTTGGTTCTCTGGCTTGTGCAACAAAGAAAGCACAAACTTTCCCCAGTATGGGAAGGGCCCTTCTTGGTTAGTAGAGTATTGCACAATGGTTCGTACTACCTAACTGATATGAGGCCAATCAAAGAAAGACCTGCTACTAAGAAGAGGAAGAGAGATGGAGGCAATACAAATCCGGATAAATTAGACAGACCATGGAATATTGCTCAGCTACGTCCCTTTTATTCTTAGTTTATCCTTCTTTGTAATCATATATATATATGTACATGATTTGTCAGAAATAAAAGTCTTGGTTGCCTCAAGTTTTTTCTGAGAAATTTTTACCATCTTATTTTCAAATGATCATGTCATAGTCGAAAATCCTAGAATGCTTGAAAGTACTTTATGCTCATGTTCGTTCTGGTTTAGATTTCCGATTCTAAAATTGCTATCCTCGGGTATAACTCTAAAGTTTATAGTCTTTACTTTGGTTATTTGTCTGATTGCCGGATGCGGGTATTTTCCGAGTAGTGAATTGTTGGTACTGGAAGCCGGCTTTGTTTCCGAGTTTAAACTGGTTTAGCAATTGAGCTCCGTTGCTCGTCAAAGTTTCCGTGCGGAAGGTTTAGCCGGCTCACAAAAGGGACGAGGCGGAAAGCCAGATAAATGATAAGTATTGACAAAAAAGTTCAAGTGCTTATGTAAACATTTCAGGCACACCAAAAAAATTTAACCAGAAGTGCTGAATAGATTAAAACTTAGCACTAGCAAAAGTATCATACTAAATATTTACAGACCCATAATGTTTTCGGAATAATACATATGTTTAACTTATGATGCAGGAGGAGAGGTAGGAGCTGCCGGCTCGCTGGATGCATCACCTTGATATTTTTCTGAGATGTCCACATCAGACATGGTGTGGTCATCGTCAGAAACTTCGGCTTCTTCTTCAAAAGGCGGAGGCGACGTGTCCACGCGACTGAAGAAGGGAGTGTCGTAGCTGGTCAAATTAGCTACGTGGCACCCGTATCTGGCGCAGGAGTCCATGCTGGCTTTTATATCTTGCTCCTGGCCGTCTTCATCCACAATAGAATACCCTCTGGTCACTTGACAGATTTCCATGCTTCCATGGTGTCTCATAACCATTGTGAGAGTGTTCTGCGCTGCGGATCGCGTGTAGGACATATTCCAGTCCCGGACAAGCTGCGGCATCTCCTTTGCCTTGTCCCGCACCTGAAAGTCGGACATGCTATGCATGTCTGGAACCTTGAGAGCTTCGCCAATATCCTCAATGGATTGGCGGAAGTCATGAAGCAAATCATTGACTTGGGTAAGCCGGTGGGTGCGGGGCTTGGTAGAGGCGGAATCTGTCAAGTTCAGAGGACCTATGCGTATAACGCAAAACAGATAAATAAATCCGAGATCGAAAGAGTCAAAGAATGTAGACAAGTTAGAAAGATGGAAACTTACCAAAGATGACGTCATCAACTTTGGTCTTCTCTTCACGAAAACTCGGAGTTCAGCCCGGAGCACCTCAGAAATATCCTTCTCTCTACATAGATCATCTTTGAGATCCGAGATTTTCTTCTCGTGTAGTGCAATCTTGCGATCACACTCCACGGTGGCCATGGAGGAGGATTCGAGAACTTGAGCAATGCTCTTCTCATGATCCACCTTAAGCTGGTCTAGCTCTTGGCGGAGATCCTTGTTTTCCACCACCAAGGTCTTCCAATTCTCGGCCTCTTTGATCATAGCACAGGACTGTTTAACCAGTGTTGTAAGTCAAAAAGAACAACAGTTCAGCCAAAAAATATTCAACTATGAAAAATCAAGACAAAGTTTGAGTCTCGGAATGTTCACCTTCGGCCTCATCCTTGGAAACTTTAAGCTCAGCATTTTTAAGTCGGAGAGCTTTGATCTCTCTCCGCTTATTGCAGATGTTCTTCAACAATTCCTGGTTATATGAATTAACTTTCTATAAGTCAGAATACCTAGAGTCAGAGGTCTACTAAAGACTTGGCCTAATATTTTAGCTAATATCAGCACGAGCCTTGGGGGCTACACTAGTTCGTTTTTTGGCATCCTAATGAAGCATAAACCCGGATTGTTTATCCAACTTCATGCTTGGGGGCTAGAGGATATGATATAAAATACAGTACAGGAAAAAGCGTGAGTTGGAATTCCGACTTACATGATGTTCATGTGAGAGCTTGCTCAGGCACATGGTCACCTCAACAGTAACCTTCTCGGCGAGGGTGATTGGAATAATTGGAGGTGGTGGAAGAACACCAGCTCTTAGTATCTCGTCGTGAAGGTGGACTTGTTCAAGAAGTTTAGAGTACTTGACATCCTCTGCTTCTTGTGCTTCTTCTTCGGCAGAAGATTGAGGGGCAGGAGTTGGAGGAGCCACGGCAGGAGAATCTATGGTTAGCTTCGCCTGACGCAGGGGCTTCGAGATATTCCCCTTCCCCTTGTCCTTGATGAGCTGCTTAGCTCTGAGAAAGTAATAGAATAAAGAACATTATATCTCGAAAGAAGTTACGAGTAAAGCACAAAGGCGGAGGTTGTGTGGAAAGTTACCTCTTCACAACTAGCACGTCCTTTGTGCCAACGGCCACTGTCGGAGTTTTGCGCTTTCTGAGCACAACATCCGACAGTGGGACCAATTCCTCCTCCTAAGAAAACTCGGGACGATATCCCTCGATAGGAGCCAGTTCCGACTCGGGGAGGTCGTCAAGCTGAAAAGAAGATAATATCTTAGTATTGCAAAAATAACTTAAAGGTGAAACACATAAAAAGGGTTTATTGCTAAAAGCTTACCGGCACTATAGGGTCTTCTGCTTTGTGCATATCTAGAGATACCTCTGGGATCTTCCTCTCGATCTGCTCCCTTATCAGCCATTTTATCTGGCTTATATAACCTTGTGATGTATAGGCTTTGGGGCTGATGCGGAGGGAATCCTTTTTGGACGACGTAATGGAATGCATCAGTCGGTCTCCGTGGTGCTGGAGGGGTTGGATTCGGCATGATACCCAGCATTGGACCAAGTCGGACCCCCTCGGGCCTTTGTGTTTTATCAGATATTCAATCCGCCTCTTGGCGAGAAGCAGATCGTCACTGAGAGCCCGAGCGACCTCGTCCCAAGGTGCTTGATGCGTGGTGGCTCCGTCGATGAAAGCCGGCAAAGCAGTGAGCAGGAACATCCTTGTGGTAAAAGAAAGTGGACGTCCATTGTTTGACCGACTCACTGGGAAAAATCCTAGGATAGACGCGCTCATGCCTAACCGAAAAACGGATTGTACCGGTAATATAAGGATTACCGACAGTGATGGAGTTTCTTTGGACATGGAAGTAGTACCGGAATAAAGTGAGACTCGGCCTAATGCCGAGATATCCCTCACACAAAGCTGCATAGGAGCTCATCTCTAAGATGGAGTTGGGGGGAAGATGGTGAAGCGGAACACCATAGTGATCTATCACCTCGGAGAACAAATCTGAGGGAGGGAAATACAAACCTCTCTCGAGGTGGGTACCAAAGTGTACCCGCTCGTCGGCGTGCGGGTTGGGGATGGTTTCACTGGAACCGCTCCGCCAGTCGCCGACGCGGAGGAGCCCTTCATTCTCCACGCCGCGGAGCTTCTCATTGTCAAGCACGCAGGGGATCCAAACCCCACGATTGCTTTCCTTCTCCGCAGCCGCCGCCGTCGCCGCTGCCACAGCCAAGCCGGTTGATGAAGACGAAGCCATTCTTCCGGTGCGCCAGTGACCTTAGATGCGCGGTGCTGGGAATTTGGGAAGCAGGGGAGCTCTGTGCGCAAGGGAGAAGTGGAGGAGAAGAAACGGCAAGGGGAATAGGTGAAGATGAGGGAAAGAGAATCCTCACCCCTTATAGCCACCTAACCGTGCCAAGATTCGTGAAAAAGCCATAGTGTAAACGCCACGCGTCGTGGAAAGAACTGGGAAGCCCTCACGCGATGATTACGCTGCCTCGATCTCCACGCACACATTAAAACGACGCCTCGGTTCCGCGAAAGATGGACCCACCAACGGTCGTGCTGACAGGAGATGTCTGTCAGTGACATGACTTGACCATGACCAATGTCAGATGACGTCAGAGACCAAGATCCGGTTTAGTTTGAATATCAAGCTGGAAATACGAATAATGTACTGATAGGTCCGACTTATCTTTGAGACCCGGATCGTATCTTTTTGAAGTTTCAGGAACCCTTCAAGATTCTGCAAGCCGAAGATCAAGCTAGATGATGATGAATCCGACTTTGGATCTTGGAGACTTCCGGGGGGCTGCTGTTGGGGATATACTTTCCGGGTATCCTTAGCGTTCCTCACTGACCAGGGTGGCCCACTTTGGGTTAGAGCTTTGCTTCACGGGCGGCCCAGTCGGGGAGAAGAGACGGAGTCCAATCCGGCTACGAGAAGGCCCAGAAGACTTACTGACTTAGGCCCATAGTGTTACTTGTAGTTCAAGATGTACTCTGTAACCGACTATTAGTCGTAGCCAGATAGATATCTCATATAAACCCTAGGCTGGATATCTATATAAGCCGTCCTAGGGAGAACCTTTAGGGCAATACCTTACTAGACAATAGTCTACAATCTCAACTCGCATAGGCGAACCCTTGTACCCCATATTCCGGCTCTGTCGTACTACTGGATTGCTAGCAAGAGTAGGATCCGTCCAAAGTCGGCGGATTCGAACCTGGGTAAACTTGTGTGCTCACCGTCCCGGAACACCGTACGTCTCACACCCCTCTCTTCCACATGCCTCGAGTACCCCCTCATGACGTACTTGTCATCAATACGACGACACAGATGGTTCAGCTCGACTCAGCGCGGTGCGGGGAACCTAATTGGGGCGGATTTGCTAGCAAAAGCTCCCTGGAACAGTAGCTATGACGACGGCAGGTCGGTGGCGAGCGGTGGCGCACGACCCTAGTGAGGGTTCTCAAGGTTTTCAAATATGGATTTCCCAAGGTTTTAAAATATCCAGAAATTTTTATAGGTCACGAATATTATTGTATAAAGCAATTATAACTATTTCCTCTACATTTCTTATTGTGTATAAAAATATTTATAACTAAATGAAGGGTTCTCTTCATTAGGGAAATATTAATAGGAATTAGGTTTTTAGAAATTACTTCTTATTCAAAGATCCTTTGAAGATGATTTTGTTTTCTCTTGATAATTGTAATGGTAAGGATTTAAAATGGTGAATGATATATATAGTACTCTACGCATACTGAGCCTCATAAAGGAACTATGCAAATATATTACAAGGTATTAAACCCTAGGGTTTATAATATGGTGATTTGAATTCCATGGTTCTCAAGGTTTGGTGATTTCTTGTATTCCAATTACATTCCAACTTCTTCACAACCATTCTACTTACTTTTAAAATAGGCATGTATCTTTTCTTAAACTAGTTGTTTATTAATTTCTTAAGTGTGGTTAATGTGTTGATAGAAGCTTATTATATAGTGGTCAATAATGATGGCTCAATGCACGGCGCCCAGAAAAATGCTTCATGGCGGTGTTGATGTAGAGCTCGTTGGGAACCCCAAGAGGAAGGTATGATGAGCAGAGCAGCAAGTTTCCCTCAGTTATGAAACCAAGGTTTAATTGAACCAGTAGGAGCAAGGAAACACGTCAAAGGTGTTACTAGATGAGCTTTGGCAGGGCGCACTACCGGTGCTAGTAGCAACGTGGAGACCTGCACAACACAACCACAGAACTTTGTCCCCAACTTGCGATGAGGTTGTCAATCTCACCGTGTTTTGCGGAAAACAGAGGATTAAACGTATCGAATGGAAAGAAGTAAAAGTTTGCAGAAAGTAAACACAAAGCAGTAAAAGATTGTAGATTGTATGTAAAGAAAAGGACCGGGATCCATAGTTCACTAGAGGTGGCTCTCCTTAGATAGATAACATGCTGGGTGAACAAATTACAGCGGGGCAATTGACAAACACATTCAAAGCTGGGATCAAAGTACTTCAATCATAACATGAAAGACAAAGTTCTAACAATAAGCAAAGAAACTATGATGCAATCATGAAAAGGCACAAACAAAAGATTCATGAATAACAATGCTTTGCAAGACGTTTGTTTGTTTCACATAAAGAAAACATAGCATAATAGTATTCAGCTTGTCCCTCAATAGAATAGCAAATATAAATGCATAGGACACCTTCAAAGTTCATAAGAGTGACTAGATACAATAGTTTCAAACAAGCAATAACAAGTTATGTATCAATCAACTAGTCTTGGGACAATGCACATAGAACTAAGAATGGCCACTATGCTCTCAAAGTAGGTGCATAAAGTTAGAAGGTGGAGACTCAATATAATTGTGGAAGAAAGGCCTTTTGTAAAAGGAAGTAGGGATTCAAGTCTCATAAAGATCTTCCAAAAATTATGGTACTTGTAGCTTTCAGGTCTCATTGCCCCTATCATAAGCATCTTGAAGTGGTTAAAGTTAAAGTGACACAACTAAGAGGATATGCTTGACAAGTTATAAACCAAAATCTCATGCCCCTTACTTACGAAAACCGATCCTCATGCTACTCAACTTCAGTCACGAGTAAGCTCTTGTCATTGTAAGTATATGTGTATCATTAAGAACCGCCAACGGGGTACCCCTTGCACATGATACGGGAGCTTTCCCATAATCAAAATGACAAGGCAAGCAGACAATGAGCATCTCAGCGATCTTTTTATTTGCTATTTGCATAGGTTTTTATTGAGGATGCTTCATAGAGTGCTCATTATGGTGATGCTGCAAGTTTCCACCATGATTAGGCATGGCTTAGGCTAGCGGCCCAGGCGTTTCTCTAACACACATACAAACTCCATGATCTTACAAGTTCCACTTTTATTTCACACCGCCGGGATCCGTAAGCAAAAGAACATGATATCAACGAGGTACAAAGTACAAGTGCAATATTGAAAGCGTTCCCCGTGAAACATGGTTCTGCTAATTTCAACTTATAAAGAGCAAGCATATACGCAACAAAGAAGGACCCAATGGTTCAAGTTTATTAGAGGCAAAAAGTAAAGTGGGCCATCAAGTTCGTGAGAGCTATAATCACTAGTTTTCTCATAACAAGTGGAAGGTAAACAAAAGCATGAATGTACTTGGAATAGCATAAGCTAATAGGTAGGTATGGTGGACTCTTTGGAATAACTTGGTTTAGGGAGTTGGATGCATGAGTGGAACTCATACTTTGTTGTGGAGGCTAGCAAAAGACTGGGAGCGACAAACTAAGAGAGCAATAATGGCCATAATCATGCAGAGCGACAAAACATCATTGATCAAAGCATAAAGTGATACTACAAGTTGAAAACCAAAGGATCATAAAGGCTATGGTGACTTTGGATAGTCATAACATGGTGTGAGCATGTGCCAAGTCAACCCAAATAAAGCATCAAAGGAGAATACCACTATACTATGCTTTAATATGCTAAAACAACGCATGATTCATCCAAGGCACATTAAGCAATCTCAATTGTTTATAACAAGTCATGCTACAACAAATAATACTAAGCATAAAGCCAAAACAATATCAAGCATGGCATGACAAAGCGTAGGCCACAGTCAAAAACGATCTCTTTTTACCACAAAAGCATGAACTTTCCTACTCTTTTCCAAACCAAACCAAACTATTTGCAAACCAATTGTATGAAAGAGGGAGTCCAACCAATTTATTAAGAAAACTAAGAAAACCAAGCAAACTAAAAACGAAAACAAAAATGAAAAAGAAGACGCTCCAAGAAAAACACAACTGTGCATGAAACAATAAAAATGAAGCGTTTGGAAGAAACCTGGGATTTTTATTGATGAAGAAGGGGATGACTTGGGCATCCCCAAGCTTTGACGCTTGTACTTATTGGATATTTCTTGGGGTGACACGCGTGGCATCCCCAAGCTTGAGCTTTAGTCCATCCTTTATCTCATTACTCATTCCTTCCATACACCTGAAATTTTTCCTTCATACAAAACTTCACATAATATCATTAGCAACATTAGTGCACTTAAGATAAATAAGTCTCAAGGTTCAGTTCTAACACCAAATAAACTTCCATTAGAACACTAGATACTATAGCACTTCCCTCAAAAAGCTCAATTCCCCAAAGGAACTCAAGAAGGAACTAACAAGAAGCAAATGCAGAAAAATGGCAGAAATCTGTCAAAACAGACCAGCGGGTAAAGACGATTTTTTTCGAAAACCTTCTGTTGCTCAAATCAAAAAGTGTTGAACTAACGACAGTTAGATAACAACCTAGGGCAAAAGGAAAAAACATTACAGCTCAATCCAACGTACAGAGCTCTTGGGTTATCTCCCAACTCTTGGGTTAATAACCTGGGGTAATAACTTCCAAGACTCATCTAAAACTCTTGGGTTATCTCCCAACAAGTACTTTTCTTTAACGCCTTTAAGTTAGGGATAGCAAAGAAAGAATCAAGTGTTCTCAAATGAAGAAGCATTCAGACCAAATTTTGTTTTCATAGGAGAAGCAAAAGAAATCTTTTCTCTCTTTTTAGGGAACTGTTCTATACCTTTCTTGAGTGGGAGTTGATATTTAATGGTGCCTTCTTTCATATCAATGATGGCACCAACAGTTCTAAGAAAAGGTCTTCCCAAAGTAATAGGACAAGAAGCATTGTATTCAACATCCAAAACATAGAAATCAATGGGGACATAGGAATCGTTAACCATAATAAGAACATCATTAAGACTTCCCATGAGTTTCTTTTTAGCATTAGCATCAAGTGGGACATTCAAATAACAATCTTCAAGAGGAGGCAAATCAAGCATATCATAAATCCTTCTAGGCATAATAGAAACACTACTATCAAGATCACATAAAGCTTTGAAATCAAAGTCATTCACTTTGATATTAATGATGGGTTCCCAACCATCTTCTTGTTTTATAGGAATAGAAGCTTTATGTTTCATCTTTTCTTCCTTAATCTTTATGAGAGCATTAGTAATGTGTTTTGTAAAAGCCATGTTCATAGCACTAGCATTAGGACTTTTAGCAAGCTTTTGTAGGAACTTAATAACTTCAGAGATATTGCAACCATGAAGATCAAAATCGACTTTATCATCTAAAGTAGTAGAACTATTACTAGCCTCAACACTAGTGGTGGTGATAGTAGAAACACTAATGTTTCTAGCAATTTCATCTTCTCTTTCCCACTTAGCATGTAATTCAGCTAATAGTCTAATATTTTCATCAATTCTTACTTGTATAGAATTAGTGACTGCAAAGGGATTATCATTAGTTTTAGGTTTAGCAGCCATTTTATTCAAAGTAGATTGAGCTTCAGCCAAAGATGCTATATTTCTTTCAGCATTAGAGAGTTTTTCCTCAATAGTTTTATTGAAAGCAGTTTGTTTACTAATAAACTCCTTAAGCATAACTTCAAGTTCAGAGGGAGCACTCTTATTATTGTTGTAAGAATTTCCATAAGCATTACCATTGTTGGGAGGATATGGCTTATAATTGTTGTTACCAAAATTGTTCCTATAAGCATTATTACCATAAGCATTGTTGCCAATGTTGTTATTTCTTATGAAGTTCACATCAACTTGCTCTTCTTGAGCAACCAAAGAGGCTAAAGGAACATTTTTTGGATCAATATGGGCTTTCCCATTAACAAGCATAGACATAATAATATCAATCTTATCACTCAAGGAGGAGGTTTCCTCAACAGAATTTACCTTCTTACCTTATGGAGCTCTCTCAGTGTGCCATTCAGAATAAGTAACCATCATATTGTCCAAAAGTTTTGTTGCAGCACCCAAAGTGATGGTCATAAAGGTACCTCCAGCAGCTGAATCCAATAGGTTCCCTGAAGAATAGTTCAATCCTGCATAAAAAGTTTGGATGATCATCCAAGTAGTCAGTCCATGAGTGGGACAATTCTTTACCAAAGATTTCATTTTTTCCCAAGCTTGAGCAACATGCTCATTATCAAGTTGTTTAAACTTCATTATTTCACTTCTCATGGATATAATCTTAGCAGGAGATAGTATTTTCCAATAAAAGCATCTTTGCATTTAGTCCAAGAATCAATACTATTCCTAGTTAAGGAATTCAACCATTCTTTAGCTTTTCCTCTCAAAGAGAAAGGAAACAATTTCAATTTAATAATATCACCATCTATATCCCTATGCTTTTGCATCTCACAAAGTTCAACAAAGTTATTTAGATGGGAAGCAGCGTCGACATTACCAATACCAGAAAATTGTTCTCTCATAACAAGATTGAGCAAAGCAGGTTTTATCTCAAAGAAAGTATTTTTAGTCACAGGTGGAGCAATAGGTGTGCTCATAAAATCATTGTTGTTGGTGCTAGTGAAGTCACACAACTTAGTGTTTTCAAGAGTAGTCATTTTTTGGGTTTTCAAATAAGAAAGCAAACTTGTAAAACTAAATTTTTTTTGGATTTTTGAAGAACAAAACAAGCAAACATAGCAAAAATAAAACTAAGAAAAACAAAAACAACAAAGTAAAGAGATTGGTTATAAGGGACTCCCCTTGTGAAAATGTCCTTGACTCCCCGGCAACGGCGCCAGAAAAATGCTTGATGGCTCAATGCATGGCGCCCAGAAAAATGCTTGATGGCGGTGTTGATGTAGAGCTCGTTGGGAACCCCAAGAGGAAGGTATGATGTGTTGGGTCCGCAACACAGAAAACAAAAAATTTCCTACGGTGTGAACTACATGCCAAGATCTATCTACTAGGTACAAAGCAACGGGTGGACATACATCCAACGAGAACTTACCCTCGTAGACAACGAGCTTTGTTAACGAGTAGGAACTCGTGGTTGATGTAGTCGTACACTTGCCGATCTCAAGATCGTGAGGAAGTCCAGCAGGTCCGGCACCAGCACGTCCATCAGATCCAGCTCCAGCAGCACCAAGTCCAGTACCCCAACAACCTCCGTCCCTCGCTCCAGCAAAGCAACGGAAGCAGCAACTCCTTTCCAGATAAAGCCAGCGGGAACATGTATCTCGCTAATCCGAGACCATGGGGAAATAATACTAGAGGGGGAGAGAGATCCTTCACAAGGAGGGGTGAGTGAGAAGTGAGGACAGGGTGGCCTTTTATAGGATGAGGGGAGGGTACCCCTCCTTCATGGCCGGCGCATGGGGAGGTGACCCTTCACCTCCTCCATTCATGTGGTGGTAACCCCTCCACATTAAAATGCCTCTTCACATTCCCTTTTAAAGTCTCCACTTTAAATGCATTAAATTTCTCCAAATTTAATGCTCTCTCATTTTATAAAACTCTTTTATTATTTTTATTCAGAATTTTGTTAATTACTTTAATTAACAAACATTCACATAAAACCCCCTGCAACATTTCAATATTACATGCAGAACCAATTTCAGGAATTTCACCCGAAATAGTTTCGGTGTCTATTGAAATAATTCCAGCGCTTTCTTAAATCTTTATCTGAAACATATTTGCTCCAAATGGTGTCGGTATCCCTTAAGTGTGTCGCCCTACGGTTCGCGAATAATGCAGACATGATCGAGACCCCTCTCAGATCAATAATCAGAAGCGGGACCTGGAGATCCATACTGACTCCTACACATTCAACGATGACTTCTGTGATCATGAGAACCTTTCACGCTAGTAACTAAATCCCTTTGTCTCGCGATATATTACATGTCCGAGATTCGATCATTGGTATCTCCATACCTAGTTTGATCTCGTTACCGACATGCACTCTTTTCTCGTTCCCGTGATATAACATTCTAGTGATCACATCACTTGCTTGCAAGCTATATCAATGTGATATCACCGAGAGGGCCCAGAGTATATCTATCCGTCATCGGGATTGACAAATTCCACTCTTGATCCATGAGCCTCAACATAACACCTCCGTAGCACTAAACCCATCTTTATAGTCACCCTATTACGGTGTGACGTTTGATGTTATCAAGATACTCTTCCGGTGTTAGCAATTAACATGATCTCATGGTCTAAGGATAAAGATTACTTTGTATGATGTCATAGCAATATAAACATAATGACTTTGATCGTAATGCTATACTTCGGATGAATGCTCATCACATCATTCCACCAATGGTGTGACCTTGTTATTAACAACATCCAATGTCCATGATCAGGAAACCTTGATCATCTTGTTAATCAACAAGCTAGTATATAAGAGAGGCATAACTAGGAACCCTTTTTGTTTATTAAACACACATGTATTGATGTTTCCGATCAATACAATTATAGCATGCAAAATAAACATTTATCATAAACATGGAATAAGATAATAACCACTTTATTATTGCCTCTCGGGCATATTCCCTTCATGATGAGCACAACAGTAAGTTTTCCCTCAATTATGAAACCAAGGTTTAATCGAACCAGTAGGAGCAAGGAAACACCCCAAAGGTGTTACTAGCTGAGCTTTGGCAGGGCGCACTACCGGTGCTAGTAGCAACGTGGAGACCTGCACAACACAACCACAAAACTTTGTCCCCAACTTGCGATGAGGTTGTCAATCTCACCGTGTTTTGTGGAAAACAAAGGATTAAACGTATCGAATGGAAAGAAGCAAAAGTTTGTAGAAAGTAAACACAAAGCAGTAAACAGTCGTAGATTGTATGTAAAGTAAAAGGACCAGGATCCATAGTTCACTAGAGGTGGCTCTCCTTAAGATAGATAACATGCTGGGTGAACAAATTACAGCGGGGCAATTAAAAACACCGAGAAAGCAATACATGCATATACTAATCATCTTGACTCCTTTGAGACTTGATTGGGCATTACAACATAATACATAGACCGCCATCCAACTGCATTTATGACTAATAATCCACCTTCAGGTTATCATCCGAACCCCCTCTAGTATTAAGTTGCAAGCAACAGATTATTGCTTTACGAACTACGTGTAAAGTAAACAATACAATTGTTCTATGCACCAAGGATCGTTGTTTTCTCCCTAGTAGCAACAGCACATCTAGTACCTTAGAGATTTCTGTCACTTCCCCAGATTACCAGAGGCATGAACCCACTATCGAGCATAAATACTAACTCTTGGAGTTGCTAGCATCTACTTGGCCAAGATAGCTACTAACAACTGAAAGCATGCAAGATCTCAAATAACAAAGACATGATAGAATCAATAATCAATCTGAAATAGCATCTCAATATCCATCAGATCCCCGCAAACACAACATGTAAGAATTACAAATAGATGATCTTGATCATGAACGGAGCTCACAAGATCTAAACATGAAAGCACAAAGGAGGAGAAACCAGCCATCTAGCTACTACATGGATCCGTAGTCCAAGGATGAACTACTCACGCATCACACCGGAGGCTTGCATGGTGATGAAGAAGGCCTCCAGGGCGAATTCCCCTCTCCGGCAGGGTGCCGGGAAGAGCTTTAGATCCCTCCCGATCTAGGGACAGAGACGACTGTGGCTACAGACTCTTTCGTGGATTTTTGATCAGGTACTTAGGGTTTTCGTCCCGAGGGCAACTTATAGGTGGAAGGAGAGGCCGAGGGGGTGCCGGGAGCCACCACACCACCCCCTGGCGCGGGCCCAGCCTAGTCGCGTGGCCAGGTGGTGTGGCCGGCCCCTGGCCCTTCTCCGTCTCGTATTCTGGCACTTGATCCCTTCCGGAAAAATAGGCACGTTGGCTTTTGTCCCGTCCAATTCCGAGAATATTCATTTTCTGACTTTCCTGGAACCAAAAACAGCAGAAAATAGGCATCTGGCACTGTGGCTCTTGTTAATAGGTTAGTCCAAGAAATCATATGAAAAGTACTCCAAAGTTGGAACAAAACACAAGAAAGTGGATAAAACCAAGCATGGAACATCAAAAATTATAGATACATTTGCAATAATCAAATAACCATTGTTATTCATGTGGCACAAGTGATCTCAATGCCTAGCAACATTTACTTAGGGTTTCTAATACAACACTTACTATGGACCCCTAGAGTATACACTACCCTCAAGTTTATTAGTGAATGTTGGTAGGGATCAAGGTTTAAGGATTGCTCCTAACTTTATAACCCTGAATGTTATCTCAACTTAGAGTGAGGTACAAAGATTACTTCTTAATGTGGCCTTGATGGTTCATGGGTCTAGGTTTCTATTAAGGTTTAAGACAATAAGGTGGACAAGGCTTCCATCTATAAACACCCATCTGATTCTCTAATTATCTCTTGGAAGCTTTAATTGTCCAAGAGGTATTGTTCAATGGTTACCTAGGAATAGGAAATTGTTCCACTATTCATTTGATTCTAGGGTTTTGAATAATGAAGTAGACATGGGTCTATCATGGCTTGATATACTGTTGGTTAAAGGTTTCTCAAGCACTCCTACCTTAATACCTCACTAAGCTTATCTTTAGATAAGGAATTTATTTCCTAAATATACTCTATATATATATATATATGTCTTATCTTATTCACAAAGATCACATCTTCCTGAATAAGTCAATCATCTGACTCCACCATATCCATCATCATATGATGACATGGTCATGCCATTTCAGCAATAATCATTCTCCATTATTACTCTAATATGTTACTTCCATTTCTTAACTACCTCTAATGAATCCATCAATGTAGCTACTTCTAACTCCATCCATTAACTCCTTTAAATCCATCTTGCAACTACTCCCAAGACTTGCAAGATTACAATCCTCTCTCTAACACATCTGATAGCAATCCTTTGGAATGGGTAGGGTGTTACTCCCATAATACAAGTTTGTTCTTGTATTATCTTGGTTAAACTACTATGCCTCCAACTACTCCATACAACTCATATTATATACTTCATCAAACTCTAGCTTGACTTCTCATGATCAAGCTAGATGATTCAGCTTATTAAGGCTTGCCTAATTTAGTATACTCACAACTCTTCTTCATCAACACCTAGTCCTCTATTCTCAAGTAAATTGAGAATAAGGGCTTCCATACTTTGATCATAATAATCTTAGGCTTCTAATTGTCTGATCAAGATCTATCATCAACAAGTAGTAGACTTGTACTAGTCTCTCTATAAGGCTTATCTTGTTAAGGAAACTTACTTTAGGTTTATAACTACTTGGCTTAACAAGATTATCATTAGATTCCCTACTACTATTAGCTTTCTCATAGCTTCATAATTACTATCTAAACTCTTAGGTTTAAATGCTTCTTCTAGTTAACTCATGAGTGAGTTAACTCCTCCAACACCAGATGGTTTGATCTCCAGTAAGGATCTCATCCATTGATGATGGCACACTCTAACTTAACTTGTTCCTTCTTATTAAGTTTACTTAAGGTCTTTGGAAGGTCAATGTAATAGGTCAAAGCTAAAGGTTATTAAGTACTAGGTCAAGAATTGATTACTCAACATTGATGATCAACTGACACTAGGACTTGGTTAAATAGGAATGTCATCTACTAATATGGCAACAAAATATATAAGATGAATGGTCTTGGCTTGACTTCTATTTTCTCTCTATTTGTGATAAGAGTTAATGTTTAATAAATACCATGATGCTCATGGTAGGAATAACTATGGCAAGCAAGTGTCTCAAGATTTAGTTATGGGGCTTCTTTACTTGGAGTTATATACTTGATTGGGTATTCAAGAGTTGATATAATGAATACCTAGATATGATCTCTATAAGATCCTTTATAAGTGTGTTGTGGGTTTAGCTTGATTCTATTTGATCTACCCATAGATCATATTATATTACCTAGATATAAGGTTTTAGCAAAGGTCATATTGAAACTTATCGCAGTCAGCTTGATGATCTACTTCAATTCCACCAAGTTAAGAGAAGCTTCAATCACTTTGACAAGTTTTATTTAAAGGTGCAAAAATTATCCAGATTTTCTATGCATGAATGCAATGCACACACCTCATCTCAGCTTAATTTTTAAGCTCTAATGCTAGGATGTTACAGACTCTCCCCCTTAAAACCAACTTCATCCCTGAAGTCCGTACTCTCTTACGTTTCGGAATGAGGAGTTGACTTGTATTGATCATGACATCCCTCGACTCCATTGTGATCACAATTGGGGATAATTGTGGTATCCCATATCTAGATATTTTTCCTTAAATACACTTCATACTTGGCAACTTCCAACTATCGTTTCTGATGTCTACGCACTTCTATTCTTGTAGACAGTTGTTGGGCCTCCAAGTGCAGAGGTTTGTAGAACAGCAGCAAGTTTTCCCTTAAGTGGATCACCCAAGGTTTATCGAACTTAGGGAGGAAGTGGTCAAAGGTATCCCCTCTCAATCAACCCTACAATCAAGATACAAGAAGTCTCTTGTGTCCCCAACACGCCCAATACACTTGTCATGTGTATAGGTGCACTAGTTCGGTGAAGAGATAGCGAAATACAAGTGGTATGGATAATTATAAGTGGTAACGGTGCTAGAAAATAGCTTGATGGCATGGAAGAGACTAAAGGCAAACGGAAATATAGATGGAAGCAAGCAAACATGTAATAGATCTAGTAGCAAACGGTGTTTTAATGCTTAGAAACAAGGCCTAAGGATCATAGTTTCACTAGTGAACACTCTCATATAAATATATTATCTTCATGATACTACTCTGAACTACTCTCCGGTTGGACACTCTAATCCATGGTAGGGCTATAACAGCACACCTCAAAGTAAGCCTTTCCCATCTAGATAACCCCACATTGTCACCTTGAGCACTAGATGGTTCCAACAAACACCACAATTTCATAGAGACATTCAACTCCAAATATAACTCATAACAAGTATTTGTACTCTCTAGCCTAAGTGCCACCATGGTGTGCACGCTGTCACTTTCACACACATGGGGAGAGTAGAGCTCTATTAAAGCACTTGAGTAGCAAGATAGATCTACTTGATTACAAAGCTCATGATCACAACATGATCATGCATAGAGAGAGATGAACACATATCTACCAGTAGAACCCTTAGCCTCGAGGAAGAACTACTCCCTCATCATCATGGGAATCAGCAACAATAATGGAGATGGTGGTGGAGATTGATGGAGATGGCTCCGAGGGCACTTCCCCGTCTTGTCAGGGTGCCGGAACAGAGACTTTCTGTCCCTCAAATCCCCCCTTCGGTGGCGGCGGCGCTGTGGAAATTTCCGTTGCTAGAGGCTTGACTATTTAGGGGTTTTGCATCGGGAAGCATCTTATAGGCGAAGAGGCAAGGTCGGTGGGTGGCCAGGGGGACCACACCACCTGGTGGCGTGGCTAGGGCTAGCCCGCGCCACCACATGGTGTGGCCACCCTGTGACCCCTCTCCGTCTCGTCTTCTGGCTCCGTGAGTCTTCCGGTAAAATATCAACTTTGGCTTTTGTCCCGTCCAATTCCGAGAATATTCATTTTATGACTTTTTGGAACCAAAAACAGCAGAAAACAGGCAATTGGCACTATGGCATCTTGTTAATAGGTTAGTCCCAGAAAGTGTATAAAAAGTACTCCAAGTTGGAACAAAACATAAGAAAGTAGATAAAACCAAGCATGGAACATCAAAAATTATGGATACGTTTGCAACGTATCAACATCCCCAAGCTTAACTCCTGCTCGTCCTCGAGTAGGTAAGTGCTAAAAAGAAAGAATAATTTTTGAGGTGACATGCACCATCATAAACTTTGATCAAATTATTTGTAAAACATTGATAGCTGGGATCATATTACTTCAATCATAACATGAAAGACAAAGTTCTAGCAATAAGACAAAGAAACTATGTTGCAACATGAAAAGGCACAAAAAACATATTCATGAATAACAATACTTTGCAAGACATTTGTTTGTTTCACATAAATAAAACATAGCATAATGGCATTCAGCTTGTCCCTCATAGAGTAGCAAAACATAAATGCATAGGACACCTTCAAAGTTCATAAGGGTGACTAGATACAAATAGTTCAAGAACAAGCAATATCAAAGTTATGAATCAATCAACAAGTCTTGGGACAATGCACATTAAACTAATAATGGCCACTATGCTCTCTCAATAGGTGCATAAAGATAGAAGATGGAGACTCAACATAAAAGTAAAAGAAAGGCCTTCATAGAAGGTAGCAGGGATTCAAGTTTCATAAAGAGCTTCCAAAAATTATGGTACTTATTAGCTTTCAGCTCTCATAGCCCCTATCATAAGCATCTTGAAGTGATTAAGGTTAAAGTGACACAACTAAGAGGATATGCTTGACGAGTTATAAGCCGAAATCTCATGCCCCTTTGACGAGGGTTTAACTCATCAATGCCCATTGTTATGGACTTGGGTTTTGGAGAAGGAGGGAGCGTTGGAGAAGTCTATCGGCTAGAAAACAAGCACACAGGGGACTCGAAGATTTACCCAGGTTCAGGCCTTGTAGAGGTCCCTACTCCTGCTTGTCTGCTCGTGGAATTATCAAAGGAATCTAGGATTACAATGGTGCGTAGATGCAATCTGGCGAGGGTTGTGGAAACTAGGGTTGCGTGTGTCCTCCTCGCCACCCCCTCCTATCCTTTATATAGATAGGCTAGGTCTCGGGTAGTAGGTTGAGTCGGTTACATGTTAGGGTTTTCCCCTTTTAACTTTCTATCTTTAGCTTCTTCTTGTTCTTCAAGCAATCGAGAGTCCGTAGGTTACTCGAGTTCTTCATTTGGGCCTTGGCGACACCGTGGGCCTCTACATATTCAGGCCGTATATACCAAGCTCGAGTACCTATAGGGTATACCCATGTTAGTAGCCCTCGAGTGTCTAGTGGAATCGCAAATTCGACTAGAGACTTTATGAAGCCTTTCGAGTGCATGACTGAGTATGTTTTTCGACTGCTCTATTTATGTCATAGGGATTGTTGATGTGCATGCCTGATTTAACCGATGTACCGGTATCAGTTAACTACCTTAGGGTAAAACAACGCCATCTACTCAAAATCGAGTCCCTAGACTCGAATCCGGAAAAGTGCTAGTGTAATTCGACTCAAGCCATGGAGGTCTTACAGGAGTCGAATTCCAGTATATGGGTGTGAGCACTCGACACGTCCGTCAAGGCATGTTCATCATACCTGTAGGCACGGATATATTTCTGGTAGTGTGCAGCTAATGCGTTGCCAGGCCTTATTCAGGTCTTATCTTCACCCTGTAAGCGCGGCATCCGAATTTTATCATTGCGGAGACGATTCAGGTGACCCAGGAGACGCAATCTCTTTGTAGGGAAAAATTATGAGGCGGTGTCGCCATAAACTTCGAGTGTGGATGTTATCAACACACAGTACTTTGTACAAATAATCATAGGGTGCGCGACCAGCGCTCCCTATGGGAGTAGCCCCCGAGTGCCTGGTTGAGTCGAAGACTCAGGCAGGGACTAAAGAACTTTTGCGACTGCTGTCGTCTTTTGTTTGCTTGTTTCAGTCGAATTTGCTTCCGGCGCTTCCTATGGGAGTAACCCATGTCCATAGTCAAACCGTGTTTCGAGTGATTGGGTTTTGCTTTGATTGTTCATGTTCCTGTAAAAGAAGAAGACAAAATCGTAGGGTGCGCGACCAGCGCTCTCTATGGGAGTAGCCCCCGAGTGCTTGGTGGAGTCGAAGACTCGAGCGAGGAATAAAGTAGTCGAAGTCTTCTGCTGCGTAGTTTTTGATGACATCAGTGCTGACGATTTCATGTCCTCAGTTGCCCGCGTGAGCGAGTTTGACGGGACGTGACGAGCAGTGGGTCCCACTCCCTAACTCCGATTTGACCAGGCGTGCATAATCTTTATTTTAACTGTGCCTCCTCGATTTCCGCGCGTAATGGGAGTAGTGGGGGGATGGTTCGGGTTTTAGCTCCTCCACGTGTCGAGCACGATGAACGCCACGCGTCTGGTAGTGTTTTTCTGAGCCGTTGGATCGCATCTTCCAGGGGTTAAGTAATGACGTTGTGACGGTAAAATTCACATCTACTTCCATTCATCCTTTGCCTTCATCACCATTGTCGCTGCTCCTTGATACATTGCAAATGTATCTATAATTTTTGATAATTTCTTGTGTTTTGTTCCAACTTTGGAGTACTTTTATTATGATTTCTTGGACTAACCTATTAATAAGAGCCACAGTGCCAGCTGCCTGTTTTCTGCTGTTTTTGGTTCCAGGAAAGTCAGAAAATGAATATTCTCGGAATTGGACGGGACAAAAGACAAAGTGCCTATTTTCCGGAACGGATCAAGTGCCAGAATACGAGACGGAGAGGGGCCAGAGGGCAGCCACACCACCTGGCCGCGCGGCCAGGCCTGGCCCATGCCAGGGGGTGGTGTGGCTAGCCCAGGCACCCCCTCGGCCTCTCCTTACGCCTATAAGTTGCCCTCGGGATAAAAACCCTAAGTACCCGATCAAAAATCCACGAAAGAGTCTGTAGCCGCTGTTATCTCTATCCCTAGATCGGGGGGATCTGAAGCTCTTCCCGGCACCCTGCCGGAGAGGGGAATTCACCCTGGAGGCCTTCTTCGTCACCATGCAAGCCTCCGGTGTGATGGGTGAGTAGTTCATCCTTGGACTACAGATCCATGTAGTAGCTAGATGGCTGGTTTCTCCTCCTTTGTGCTTTCATGTTTAGATCTTGTGAGCTCCGTTCATGATCAAGATCATCTATTTGTAATTCATACATGTTGTGTTTGCATGGATCCAATGGATATTGAGATGCTATTTCAGATTGATTATTGATTCTACCATGTCTTTGTTATTTGAGATCTTGCATGCTTTCCGTTGGTAGTAGCTATCTTGGCCAAGTAGATGCTAGCAACTCCAAGAGTTAGTATTTATGCTCGATAGTGGGTTCATGCCTCTGGTAATCTGGGGAAGTGACAGAAATCTCTAAGGTACTAGATGTGTTGTTGCTACTAGGGAGAAAACAACGATCCTTGGTGCATAGAACAATTGTATTGTTTACTTTACACGTAGTTCATAAAGCAATAATTTGTTGCTTGCAACTTAATACTAGAGGGGGTTCGGATGATAACCTGAAGGTGGATTATTAGTCATAAATGCAGTTGGATGGCGGTCTATGTATTATGTTGTAATGCCCAATCAAGTCTCAAAGGAGTCAAGATGATTAGTATATGCATGTATTGCTTTCTCGGTGTTTTTAATTGCCCCGCTGTAATTTGTTCACCCAGCATGTTATCTATCTTAAGGAGAGCCACCTCTAGTGAACTATGGATCCTGGTCCTTTTACTTTACATACAATCTACGACTGTTTACTGCTTTGTGTTTACTTTCTACAAACTTTTGCTTCTTTCCATTCGATACGTTTAATCCTTTGTTTTCCACAAAACACGGTGAGATTGACAACCTCATCGCAAGTTGGGGACAAAGTTTTGTGGTTGTGTTGTGCAGGTCTCCACGTTGCTACTAGCACCGGTAGTGCGCCCTGCCAAAGCTCAGCTAGTAACACCTTTGGGGTGTTTCCTTGCTCCTATTGGTTCGATTAAACCTTGGTTTCATAATTGAGGGAAAACTTACTGTTGTGCTCATCGTACCTTCCTCTTGGGGTTCCCAACGAGCTCTACGTCGATCGAGCGCATCAAGATATTTTCTGGCGCCGTGACCCGGAGATCAAAAGAAGAAGAGACTCCCACGTCTACGACGAGCACATCAAGATTCTGGCGCCGTTGTCGGGGAGTCAAGGACATCTTCACAAGGGGAGTCCCTCATAACCAATCTCTTTACTTTGTTGTTTTTGTTTTGCTTAGTTTTCTTTTTGCTTTGTTTGCTTGTTTTGTTCTTCAAAAACACAAAAAATTTAGTTCTACAAGTTTGCTTTCTTATTTCAAAAACACAAAAAATTAGTTTATTTCTTAAGTTGCCTTTATGACTAGCTCTGCTCCAATCACTATTTCATTATGGATAGCTCACTCAGTTTCCTATTTGGGAACAGTATTATGACTGCTAAGGTAATAGATGAACCACCGCCTTCTAGAACCTCCATGGAAGAAGAAATTGCTGAACCTGAAAGCTCATTAGATAAAAAAGAGGAGGAGAGTGATGAACAGAAGGAGGAAGAATGGATCTACCCATGCCTACCTTCTAATGAGAGTAACTCTTTATCCCTTACATTATTTCATTGTCCCTCATGCTTACTAAAGGAGGATGAATGTTATGTTCCTAAAGATTCTTTTGAAAATGTTTATAATAAATCTCTAGTGCTTGTAGATCATGAAAATCATGCTTTATGTGATAGTTATATTGTTGAGTTTATTCATGAGGCTACTGAAAATTATTATGAGAGAGGAAAATATGGTTGTAGAAGTTTTCATGGTATTGAAACACCTCTCTATGTGCTGAAAGTTTTGAAGTCACTCTTGTTTTATCTTCCTATGCATGTCACTTTGTTCTTTGTGAATTTATTTGCATATGAGATTCCTATGCATAGGAAGAGGGTTAGACTTAAATGTGCTTTGAATTTGCTTTTTGATGCTCTCTTTTACTTCAATTCATATTTCCTATGTGAGCATCTTCTCAAATTTTCATGCCTAACTTAAAGATGTTAAAGAAAAGTACTTATTGGGAGATAACCCAAGAGTTTTAGATGAGTCTTGGAAGTTATTACCTCTATAATAACCTCTCCTTATCCTTTTTATTTGCTTTTTGTGCCAAGAGTAACCTCTAATGAGAGTGAAGTAATGATTGGGAAAGTTGCTGTCCCGAAACAGATTTCTGTGCTTCACCGTAAAAATTCCTGAGAGAGATCTGTAGGTCGGATTGAGCTGTAATTTTTTGTGCTTCTTACCCAGGTTGTTATATAACTTTCGTTAGTTCAGCACTTTTTGCTTTGAGCAACAGAAGGTCTTCTAAAAAATTCGTCTTTAAAGCCCGTTGATATCATGTTCTTTTGCTTACGGATCCCGGCGGTGTGAAATAAAAGTGGAACTTGTAAGATCATGGAGTTTGTATGTGTGTTAGAGAAATGCCTGGGCCACTAGCCTAAGCCATGCCTAATCATGGTGGAAACTTGCAGCATCACCATAATGAGCACTCTATGAAGCATCCTCAATAAAAACCTATGCAAATAGCAAATAAAAAGATCGCTGAGATGCTCATTGTCTGCTTGCCTTGTCATTTTGATTATGGGAATGCTCCCGTATCATGTGTAAGGGGTATCTCGTTGGCGGTTCTTAATGATACACATATACTTACAATGACAAGAGCTTACTCGTGACTGAAGTTGAGTAGCATGAGGATCGGTCTTCATAAGTAAGGGGCATGAGATTTCGGTTTATAACTTGTCAAGCATATCCTCTTAGTTGTGTCACTTTAACCTTAATCATCTTCAAGATACTTATGATAGGGGCAATGAGAGCTGAAAACTACAAGTACCATAATTTTTGGAAGCTCTTTATGAGACTTGAATCCCTACTTCCTTTTATAAAAGGCCTTTCGTCCACCATTATATTGAGTCTCCACCTTCTATCTTTATGCACCTACTTTAAGAGCATAGTGGACATTCTTAGTTCTATGTGCATTGTCCCAAGACTAGTTGATTGATGCATAACTTGTTATTGCTTGTTTGAAACTATTGTATCTAGTCACGCTTATGAACTTTGAAGGTGTCCTATGCATTTATATTTGCTACTCTATTGAGGGACAAGTTGAATACTTGTATGCTATGTTTTCTTTATGTGAAACAAACAAACATCTTGCAAAGCATTGATATTCATGAATCTTTTGTTTGTGCTTTTTCATGTTGCATCATAGTTTCTTTGCTTATTGCTAGAACTTTGTCTTTCATGTTATGATTAAAGTACTATGATCCCAGCTTTGAATGTTTTGCAAATACTATAATCAAGTCTTTGATGGTGCATGTCACCTCAAAAATTCTTTCTTTTTATCACTTACCTACTCGAGGACGAGCAGGAGTTAAGCTTGGGGATGTTGATACATTGCAAATGTGTCTATAATTTTTGATGTTCCATGCTTGGTTTTATCCACTTTCTTGTGTTTTGTTCCAACTTTGGAGTACTTTTATTATGATTTCTTGGACTAACCTATTAACAAGAGCCACAGTGCCAGCTGCCTGTTTTCTGCTGTTTTTGGTTCCAGGAAAGTTAGAAAATGAATATTCTCGGAATTGGACGGGACAAAAGCCAAAGTGCCTATTTTCCGCCATCATCTCCATCCCTAGATCAAGGGGATCTGAAGCTCTTCCCGGCACCCTGCCGGAGAGGGGAATTCACCCTGGAGGCCTTCTTCATCAACATGCAAGCTTCCGGTGTGATGCGTGACTAGTTCATCCTTGGACTACGAATCCATGTAGTAGCTAGATGGCTGGTTTCTCCTCCTTTGAGCTTTCATGTTTAGATCTTGTGAGCTCCGTTCATGATCAAGATCATCTATTTGTAATTCATACATGTTGTGTTTGCGGGGATCCGATGGATATTGAGATGCTATTTCAGATTGATTATTGATTCTATCATGTCTTTGTTATTTGAGATCTTGCATGCTTTCCGTTGTTAGTAGCTATCTTGGCCAAGTAGATGCTAGCAACTCCAAGAGTTAGTATTTATGCTCGATAGTGGGTTCATGCCTCTGGTAATCTGGGGAAGTGACAGAAATCTCTAAGGTACTAGATGTGCTGTTGCTACTAGGGAGAAAACAACGATCCTTTGTTCATAGAACAATTGTATTGTTTACTTTACACGTAGTTCGTAAAGCAATAATCTGTTGCTTGCAACTTAATACTGGAGGGGGTTCGGATGATAACCTGAAGGTGGATTATTAGTCATAGATGCAGTTGGATGGCGGTCTATGTATTATGTTGTAATGCCCAATCAAGTCTCAAAGGAGTCAAGATGATTAGTATATGCATGTATTGCTTTCTCGGTGTTTGTCAATTGCCCCGCTGTAATTTGTTCACCCAGCATGTTATCTATCTAAGTAGAGCCGCCTCTAGTGAACTATGGATCCCGGTCCTTTTACTTTATATACAATCTACAACAGTTTACTGCTTTGTGTTTACTTTCTGCAAACTTTTACTTCTTTCCATTCGATACGTTTAATCCTTTGTTTTCCGCAAAACACGGTGAGATTGACAACCTCATCGCAAGTTGGGGATAAAGTTCGGTGGTTGTGTTGTGCAGGTCTCCATGTTGCTACTAGCACTGGTAGTGCGCCCTGCCAAAGCTCAGCTAGTAACACCTTTGGGGTGTTTCCTTGCTCCTACTGGTTCGATTAAACCTTGGTTTCATAATTGAGGGAAAACTTACTGCTGTGCTCATCGTACCTTCCTCTTGGGGTTCCCAACGAGCTCTACGTCGATCGAGCGCATCAAGATATTTTCTGGCGTCGTGACCCGGAGATCAAAAGAAGAAGAGACTCCCATGTCTACGACGAGCACATCACTCCTCTGCTTTCTCTGCGCTCTTTTCCCTCCGCGGCGCTGGACCAGCTCCACACATTTCCCAGCTACTTCCTCCGGTCGCATCGCCGCCGCGTAATGGGGAAGAAGAAAGGAGGTATTGTGGCCGATTCCGCTGCTGCGATGAAGAAGAAGGGCGGCTCCGCCGCTGCAGGCACCAGCACCGTCGCTGGCGGGAAGAAGGGCACGGGCACCCGCGTCACGAATGGTGCGTGGCGTCCATCTGTGATCAAGTCCTCAGATCTTCGTCTTCTTCGCCAAGATGGAGTGTTGTCCGCCGCAGTCGCCGACGCGCGCGTCCCTGGCAGCGAGGTAATCCCCTCTCCTCCTGCCGGTTTTCGGGTGATGTTCCTAGCGTTCATCTTTCGCGGCCTCTCGTTGCCCCTGCATCCTTTCTTCAGGGGCCTTCTTTGTTTTTATGGGCTCCAGCTCCATCAGCGGTCCCCCAATTCCATCCTCCATGTAGCTTGCTACATCACCCTTTGCGAGTGCTGGCTCGGAATCGAGCCGCATTTCGGCGTCTTCAAGCGCCTCTTTAAGTTGAAGCATCAATCGGCGTCTGGCTCCGTAGTCTACGATGTAGGCGGCTGCGGAATCCACGTCGATCCATCCGCCACATACTTCGACATCAAGCTGGCGATGTCCGGCCAAGGGTGGAGGGACAAGTGGTTCTACGTCCACACGAGAAGGCTGACGGAGAACACTTTGGACTCGCACCCTTCGACCCCGCGACGCCGTGCCAGAGGAGGCGCTCCTGGAAGAATGTGGTCATGCATGGCGAGTCCGTGGAGACAGATGTGCTGTACGAGCGCGTCTGCGACCTCGAGAGTCGCATAGGCAAAGAGGAGGGAGGTTGCGCCCTCATTCGCACGTGGCTGCCCCGTCGCGTCTAGCCCCTGCAGGCCAGAGTCTATCCCATGTTTCAGTGGGCTGGCACTGACGATGTCACTCG
Source organism: Avena eriantha (assembly GCA_910589775.1). Lineage (NCBI taxonomy): Eukaryota > Viridiplantae > Streptophyta > Magnoliopsida > Poales > Poaceae > Avena > Avena eriantha. Next base: position 193,438,587 of record OU342742.1, on the reverse strand, counting down.
CGTGTCTGCCGATGGCATGTCCGCGAGTGAGGTAGATAAAAGGGTTCGACTGGTCACCAAGTACACCTTCAAGGATGTGCTCCCCAGTGAACCAGTTGTTCCTCTGTTCGATGCTGTTAATCCTCCCCTAAGGTATAGTTGTGCTATGCAGTAGCTTAGTTTGTTGATTGCTTCTTTTCCATTTCTTAACTTTGTGCTAATTTGTGATCTGTATGCAGGATTGGGTGGTGTCACCCTGTATGCCCCCTCTTCCTGAGGGGGTTATCCCTCGCGAAGGCTTGGAAGAGGACGAGTCAGAGTCGACCGTCCCATCTGATGTGGAGGAGGAAGCACCCGAGTCGGGTAGTCCAGATACTCGCAAGCGCTCGCGCAGCAAGGATTCCGATGCGTCGTCTCCTTCGACTCCGAAGGTGCAGGCGTTGGTGCGGAGTTGCCGATCCCTGCCATTCCTGTGAGTGCCGTGGCGCCCTCTTCTCGCAAGAAGATGCGACTGCCAAAGGAGTCCTCGTCAGAGTCGGGGGAGCCAACCTTTGACTTTGATAAGTTTGATTGGTAAGTATTTGAGTTGTCCTTTTTGGTTCTTCTTTGGATTTGCCCTTTCTTGATGTTGGTTTTGTCTTGCAGTCAGCAGGCATCGTCATCTTCTAGCGACGTCCAATTTTTGAAAGAATCTGGAGTCGCAACTTTGAGGGCCAAGAAAGAGGTTGAGCATGCTCCTTCCCCTCCATTGGCGGCCCACTCCGGGCACAACTCATCCAGTTCTCCACATGATGGGGAGCATCGGATGGTTGCCCGGATGTCTGCACACCAATCGACTTCAGAGTCATTGGAGGATCATGTAAGTGTAGTATCTCTTCTTCTGATGTTGCACTCGATTTTATCTGTGGCTTCTGCTGATCCTTTGTTGTTTTTCCTTTTGCGATAGCTCCTTGTGAAGGAAGCCGCTCACTTGGCGGAGTAGGTGCTTGCGATGGGTTGCCAGCATGCAATGCTGGATACGCGCCATTGCGTGGTAGAAAGTAAGTTCTCTTTACTTCTCATTCTTCTGCATCGTTGTCCTGTAGTCGACTGATAGTCAATCCCTTTTGTTTTGTTCTTGTAGCTGAACATAATGCCCTTCTGCGCAACGCCGCCACCATGGAAAAGACACTCGCCGTGACTATGAAGAGCCACGATGAGGCAATCGCGGCGCGTGACGAGGCACAGAAGGATGAAGAGGACCTGCGTGCCTCCATTGCAGCTAGGGAGAAGTTGTTCGAAGAACGGCTTTTCTCGATTGCCAAGGCCCTCTCAGGTACTTTGCTTGGATATCATTATCATTCTTTGTTCGATTTTATCGTTGGTGCTGACTTTCGTGCCCATGTATGGGTTTATGTACAGATGCTGGCGATTTGAGCTTCGATCCTCAGTCCCTCCGTCATGACGATACCTTGGCGGGTGCACTTTCAGCAGTCGAGGACCGCAGCGCCGCCGTTCAAGATATGCTCTCCAAGGCTAAGGGTGTGCTCAGTCGCCTCTAGGAGGAGCTGATGCCCAAGGCTGAGCTGATCGAGAACATGGACAAGCTGGTGGAGTCTCTCGCCGGGGGTGTCCCTGCAAGCTTCAAGAACTCACTTCGTGCGGCTAGCGCGTCAATGTCACTCGCTATGGTGCAGGCCCACAGAGTCAAAGTTGATCCTGTAGCGGTCTCGAGGGCGATGCCCGTTAGCGCGGACGGCGAGCAGGTAGTCTTTGCTCCCTTCGCGACTTCCTGTGGCAAGTATGGGCCGCAGCTGATTAGCATAGTTGTGAAGTACTCTGAGGAGCTGCAACGAGCCAAGAAGGCGGCAAAGGCTGCGGCATCAGGGGCCGGCAGAAAGTCAGTGGCATCTGATACCACCACGGACTCGATGAGGCCCCCGAAGCCGTCTAAGTCGAAGAAGCTAGTTGCTCCTCAGTAGCTTTGTAATAGTTTATGTATTTTGTCAAGAACATGCCTTTTGGCGAGTGTATCTGCTGATACTTTTGCTAATCTTGAATACACTCGAATATTTTGTGTGTGTGTCGATTTGGTATTCTTATTGCTTCTTGCTTGGTTTGTGGTAGGGCACATCAAGTGATCCTTTGAGGGAACCTCAGGATTCGCCGCCCCTTGATGATACTTTGGCACCGCCGCGCTCGAGGGTGGATGAGCTGTCTCTAATCCCGCGATTGCGTGATCGCGTGGAGTAGTTGGAGCGTGAATTGCCCGTGCTCCGCGGTAACACGGATGTATGGAAGTCAAAGGTAGAGAAGGCCACCACCCGAGAACAGTATCTGTTGGGGGAGATGACGTAGCTGGGCGACCAATTTAAGTGTTAGTTTGCTTACTCTTATCTTTTCCTTGTAGTCACTCGCAATGGTGTGCTATCCTCACACTTCCGTTGTTCTTTTGTATAGTTGTCAGCGCTCGCCATCTGCAGGATGAGAAAGATAGGGTTGCCATTCGCATGCATGATCTGACCCAAGAGCAACTTCAGGAGAGTGGATACTTCTAGGTGGATCATGATCGTGCGATCACGCTGGCGACCCTACAGGATCGTGCGTCACGAGTGCTACACTTTCTGAAGAAGTCGCAGTCATGCTTGAAGAACATTTATCGAACGATGTTTCCGCTGGATGTTGCTCCATCGAGCCTGCTGGCCCTCCTTGACAAGTTCCAAGACCTAGCTACGGTTCGCGAGTGTGTAAGGCAGCAGTTGATGGCTGGTGCCAAGGCCGCTCTGTCGCTGGTGCGACTGCATAGGCCTGATGTAGACGTTGCGGCAATTGCGGCTGGTCCACCTGCACCACCAGCGGGTTCTTCTTGGAATATGGTGCCTCACTATCAGGTGGTGGATCGCCCAGCAGAGGAGATCATTGACTTCTTCGAGGAGCAAACCAACGTTCTCTTGTTGCAATAGTAGTTTAATTTGTATCCTGCACATAAGTGTACCAGTGTTGTAAAGTTCGTATGTAATGATGTGCATAATTTGATTGTTGATGATGTATAAAGAGCTTGTTAGCGTGTATGTTTTGTGAGTGTGTTGCACTATGCGACTCCTTTTTGTTAGCCTGGCCATGCGCTTATTTCAGTCCCTTGTCAACCTGTCAGGTGCGTTGCAACTGGGTTGATGTGTGTCAAGGGTTTCGATTGATGTGCCAGCTACTCAGGATATCATGTTCTAGTTCGTAGAACAGATGTGTATAGGGTGGCGCAGCCCCCGAGTGGATAAGTTGCGGAAAAATAATGGAGAACATAGAGTTTTGGGGCACTTAGCTTTATTTATTCGTGAGACAGTACGAAGTACAATGTGTGGCTAAGTAGCCTTGGCTGAGTGGCCTTATTTGCAATGTAAAAGTAAAAACGACTAAGGGTAGAAGCGTTGTAGCTGCGCGACGTTCCAGGGGTTGGAGTATGCGACTCCAGTCTCTAAATCTTGAAGGCGATAGGCGCCACCTGGGATTACTTCTGTAATCACGTATGGTCCCTCCCAGGGGGACTCGAGCTTGAGATGTCCTTGTTGCTTCCGTCGTAGGACCAGGTCGCCTTCGACGAAGGATCTGGGGCATAGCCTCCTACTGTGGTAGTTGCGCAGGTTCTGCTGGTAGATCATTGATCTTTCCGCGGCGATTTCCCTTACCTCGTCAAGGAGGTCGATGGAGTCTTCGAGTGCCAGGGTTGACTCCTGCTCGCTATAAGCGACCACACGCGGCGCTTTGTACCGTACCTCACCGGGTAGCACCGCTTCAGCCCCGTGCACCATAAAAACGGGGTGTAGCCTGTAGCACTGTTTGGAGTTGTGCGTAGGCTCCAGAGTACTGATTGTAGTTCGTCTGGCCAGCAACCCGCGGCTTGTTCGAGTGGCCGGAGGAGTCGCTTCTTGATGCCGCCGCAGACGAGCCCATTCGCCTTTTCGACCTGACCGTTGGTCTATGGATGCACTACCGAGGCGTAGCTGATGTTGATCCCCAGATTCTCGCAGAATTCTTGGAACTCCTTGGATGTGAAGTTCGTTCCATTGTCTGTGATGATGTTGTGTGGCACTCCGAAGCAGAAGACGATGGACTCGAAGAACTTGACTACGCTGTGCCCTAATTGATTGGTCACTGGCATGGCCTCTATCCACTTGGTGAACTTGTCGACTGCGACCAGGAGGTAGACGTAGCCTCCTCACGAGGACTTGGGGAGTTTGCCGACCATGTCGAGTCCCCATTGCACGAAGGGCCAGGCCAATGGAATTAGCTGGAGCTCTGCGCTAGGTGCGTGCGGCTTGTTCGCGAATCGCTGGCACGCGTTGCATTTCTGGACGATGTCCTTGGCGTCGCGCATGGTTGTAGGCCAGTAGAACCCAGCTCGTAGAGCTTTGGCCACGAGGGCGCGACTGCCAGCGTGGTGTCCATAGGTTCCCTCATGGATGTCGAGGAGAACAGCTCTTCCATCGGTCGTGGAGTCTTGTGATGTTGCGCTTGTATAGTTCACCGTTGATAACAGCGAATGCCTTGGATCGCCGCGCGATGTGCCGTGCATCAGTCGGATCGTCCGATAGCCTTTTGCTGAGGAGGTACGTGATGTACGGCTGAGTCCAGGATGATTCGATCATCATGACGCTCATTGGTCCTTCGAGTCCTGTATCCAGCTCCGGGTCGTCGAGTGCCATTGGCTCATTGGGTGGCATAGCCCCCGAGTCTGTTGTTGCGCTTGTTTTCTTCTCTGCTGCCTTTGGCTTGATGGAGCGTTCGCAGATGCGCTTGAGAAATACCCCAGGTGGTATGGGGCGCAGGTAGAGCCTATGTTGGCGAGTGCGTCCGCCTCTTCATTGCTTTTGCAGCCTACGTGTTGCAGCTCGGAGCCATCGAAGTCCCCTTCGAGTGTGTCGTAGAGGTCCCGATAGGCGATCATGTTGTCGTTCGGTGCGTCGCACTCATGCATTGTTTGGTTGACAACCAACTTGGAGTCACCGTATATAATGAGCCTCATGGCGCCGCAGGCTTTTGCCATCCTCATCCCGTGTAGCAGGGCCTCGTATTCAGCTTCGTTGTTGGAGGTGGTGAACTGCATTCACAGGATGTATTTCAGCTTGTCCCCTTGGGGCGATGTCAGTATGACACCTGCACCTGCTCCGTCCTTCCGCTTGGATCCATCGAAGTGCATTGCCCAGAGGTAGGACATATATGGTTTTTTAGGGAGCTGGTTTTCCATCTAGTGCACAAGGAAGTCAGGAAGAACTTGCGACTTGATTGCGGCGCGCTTTTCGTATGTAATGTCTCGTGGAGACAATTCGATTCCCCAAAGAGCGACTCGTCCCGTGGCGTCGGGGTTATTGAGGATATGCCCCAGCGGGCGTCGTTGACCACCACGATTGGATGTTCCTGGAAGTAGCGGCGCAGTCGCCGGACGGTCATGAAGACGTCGTACGCCAGCTTCTGGTAGTGTGGGTACTGCTGTTTTGTTGGCATGAGGACCTCACTGAGGTAGTAGATTGGGCGTTGTACCCCGTGGACCTTGTTTTCCTCGGCTCGTTCGACCACAAGTACTATGCTGACCACTTGGTTGGTGGCGGAGATATACAGCAACAGCGGTTCCCTTTCTCGTGGGGTCACCAATACTGGCGAAGTGGATAGCAAGCGCTTGAGGTCTTCGAATGCTTCCTGTGCTTCGTTGGTCCACTCGAACTTTTCAGCTTTGCGGAGGAGTTGGTAGAAGGGCAGTAGATTTTCACCCATCCGACTGATGAATCGACTGAGGTCCACGATTCGCCCAGCCAACTGCTGGACACCCCTTATGTTTTTCAGCTTCTCCATGTCCAGTATGGCTTTTATTTTCTTCGGGTTTGCCTCAATTCCTCTCGCGGAGATGAGATACCCGAGTAGTTGCCCAGATAGTATGCCAAAGGCGCATTTGTCCAGATTGAGCTTGATTCGGTAGCGGTCAAGGTTGGCGAAGGTTTCGCGTAAATCGTCGATTAGGGAGGCTTCCTCCTTGGTCTTGATTACTATGTCGTCGACATAGACTTGAATGTTGCAACCAAGTTGATCCTTGAGGCAAGCCTGCATGCACCACTGGTAGGTGGCTCCTGCATTTTTAGCCCGAAAGGCATTGTGTTGTAGCAGAACACACCGAAGGGCGTTGTAAATGCTGTTTTTTCTTGACCTTCCTCCTTCATTCGAATCTGATTATAGCCTAAGTAGGCGTCGAGGAAGAGGAGGCGCTCGCATCCCACGGTGGAGTCGATGATCTGGTCGATTCGTGGTAGCGGGAAGTGATCCTTTGGACAGTGCTTATTCAGAGAGGTGAAGTCCACGCACATCCGCAGGATATCCATGTCCTTTTTTGGTACTAGCACCGTGTTGGCGAGCCAAGTGCTTTCCTTGATCTCGCGTATGAATTTGGCGTCGAGGAGTCTGTTGATCTCCATTCTGACTGCCTTTGCTCGTGGCTTAGATAATCGCCGGATTGTTTGCTTGACTGGCCTTGCGTCTAGGTTGACATTGAGTGCGTGCTCAGCGAATTCCCTAGGAACTCCTGGCATGTCCGCTGGACACCAGGCGAAGATTTCCCAGTGCTCACGGAGGAATTCGACGAGTGCGAGTTCCTATGCGGGACTCAAGTTGTTGGCGATGAGGGCCGTCTTGGCGGGATCCGATGGGTGGACCTGCACTTTCTTTGTGTATACCGATGAGTCGAAAGATAGATCGGGCGAACTTGGCTAGCTTAGGGGAGGCAGACTGTTGTCTGTCGACTCCTTTAGTCTCGCGAGTTCTTCCTGCATGCCAAAGGACTAGGAAATTCTGTTGAATTCCCTGTCGCAACTGTCGGATCTCTCGAAGCTCCCGTTGGCTGTGATGACGCCATTGGGACCTGGCATTTTCATTTGCAGGTAGGCGTAGTGTGGTACTGCCATGAACCTGGCAAACGCGACATGTCCGAGGATGCAGTGGTACCGTGAGGGCCAGTCGACGACCTCAAAGTCGATGCGCTCACGCCGAAAGTTTTTCGACGTGCCGAAGATGACGTCGAGGTTGATTTTGCCCAGGGGATATATGCCTTTTCCTGGGACGATGGCGTGGAATGTTGTGTCCGAGGCTTCTAGGCAAGTCAGAGGGATCCTCATTGCTCGCAAGGTACTCGCGAATATAAGGTTGATGCCGCTTCCCCCGTCCATGAAGACGCGACTCATGTAGAAACCTCTGATTTGCGCCTCGAGTACGAGGGGACAATGGCCTGGACGAGGTACTTGAGGCGGATGATCGCGTTTGTCGAAGGTGATGCAAGACTCGCTTCCGCTGAGGTACTCAGTGGTGGATGGTGGCGAGTTTCTGGCCAAGTTGACTTGGCGAGTGATGGCCTTCTGCACCCTATTTAAGGGGCGTCCTTTTTGGATCTTCATGGTACCCATGGCTCGTGGGTATGGTTCGTCTCCCTGGTGTTGGTCTGGCGCAGCTACGTTTGGGGGTATTCCAGGTGGTGGTGGCAGAGCGCCATGTGCCACGGCGCCTGGAGCGGCTCTGTAGCCTCTTTCGACTGCGTTGCGATTCATCCGAGCCAATCCCTCATGTAGTTTGAGGAACTCGCGGCAGTCCTTGAGGAGGTGGCTGAACTTCTTCTATCCATCATGTTTGTCGATGTAGAAGTGCACCGTACATGGCCCGGACAGTTTGTCTTCAATGGATGTCGCGGTGCCTCATCACGATTGCGGCGTTGCCACACTTGCGTGGTTTTCCCGGAGTCGCGGTATCCACTGATGCGGTATCCGCTGTTGCGGTTATCGTCGCATCTGTCGGCATAGCCAACTGCGACCATATTGATGTCGTCGCGGTCATCGTAGATGCGCATGCGGCATTTGCCCCGGCGGTCACGTCTATGCTCGAGTTCTGCCTCCTCGTCGGAGTGGACGTGATTTTTCACCGAATCTTCTCCATCGGCCCACCGATTCGCGATTTCCATCAGGTGGTCGATGGTCTTGGGCTTTGAGCGACCCGGTTCCTCTCTGAGTTCTATGCGGCGGACGCCGCCGTTGAATGCGTCAATAGCGCGATCCTCCGAGATGTTCTCTGTGGAGTTCTTGATGATGGACCACCTTTGGATGTAGGAGCGTAGCGATTCGCCTGATCTTTGCTGGCAGCATCTCAGCTCTTTGATTGATGCAGGCCGCTTGTATGTGCCCTTGAAGTTGCGCACGAAGCTGTAAACCAGCTCATCCCAACTGCAAATGGATCCGCGTGGGAGGTTGTTGAGCCATGCTCGAGCGGCGCCTTGCAGCTGTAGCTGTAGACATTGCATGACCGTGCTTCGACCGTCGCCGTGGAGCCTGACGGAGGAGATGTGGTCCTCCAGCCAGATCTTCGGGTCCTATAGGCCGTCAACCTTCGGGTTCTCCGATGGGAGTTTAAACCCCTTGGGCATTCGCTTTTTCCTGATGGACCTGCTGAAGCATCTGGCACCACAGAGTTCCACATCTTCCTCTTCTGAGTCAGTCGACCGAGACGTCGCGCCCTTTATTTGTCGATCTTGCGTTGCGTGAGGTCATCGCGTGCATCATAGTCGTGGTCGTGTCGCCGTGAGCGGTGGCGTCGAGAAAGGTCATGACTGTCGTCTCTGGATGAGGGTGAGGAGTAGCGCTTTGCTAGCGCTTTGCCTTTTTTCGGCTCTGGTGTTGGTTCCTTGTTGAGGGCAGCTTCGACTAGTTCCAAGCCCACGATCATAGATCGGTGCATGGCGGATCGGGGATCTCCAGCTAGCGGCTAGTTATTGAGGAGGTACATGGTGGCTGTTGTCACCGCGGCCTGCGGCATTTTGGGGACTACGTTGCCCCGTGTGTCGACTGTCATAGAGCTGAAGTCGAGGACCTTTGCAGCTTCTATGCGTTCTTGCTCGGTGAGATGAGCCATCCGAGATCACCTCTTGTTTGCGAGGTACTCGTTGCCCTTTGATGAGGATCCTCCGTGGGAGGAGAGCCCGACATGTCGAAGGCTCGACTCGTCTGCCGCCTTTTTACGCGCCTCGAGGATCCTCCGTGGGAGGAGAGCCCGGCACGTCGAAGGCACTTGGCGCTTGAATTCTTCCTTCAGGAGCCAGTGGTAGCCCATTAGTAGTTCTTGTGGAGATCCGAAGGGTAGAGGGTTGCCTCGTAAGGCCTCGCGGCAGCGAGCCCACTCTTGTTCGTTGAGCCTGATCGCGACGCGCTCGCCAGTTTGCTCGTTTGTTATGGTTGGAGGTTCGATTGCTCCTCCATTGTTGACGGGGGCGCGATTTCCACCATTGCCACCGTTGCGGCTGTTGCCGCCGTTGGGCGGGTCGGTTTCGTTGCCACGGATGCCCGTGTTGTCGCGGTTGGCGGAGGTGTCACCTGCATTGATGACGGCGCACATGAAGTGATTGGGGAAGCTACTGCTCCCGCAGCTCTTAGATCCGGAGCCATAGGCCCCATCTTCAGTTGCCAAATCGCTCAGATTGGATTCGCGACTACTGTCTCTGACCGTGTTCTCGACTGTTGTCGGGGCGTTGAGCTCACTGAGTGTGCCGATCGATGGAGGGAACCACGATGCTGGGGCAATCGATGGCAAGCGTGGGGGACAATCAAATAATGTAAGGGATAAAGAGTTACTCTCATTAGAAGGTAGGCATGGGTAGCTAATCCATTCTTGCTCCTTTTGTTCATCACTCTCCTCCTCTTTTTCATCTAATGAGCTTTCAGGTTCATCAATTTCTTCTTCCATAGGATCCTGCAAGGCGTTAGTCTCTTCCATTTGTGGAAAGCATCTATTAATATATTGAAGAATATAGCCATTTTCTTCCTTGTAATTATCAAAGCAAAATCTAAGTATACCATAAACCTCATATTTATAAGGTGAATCATCAATATTTTCAAGCAAACTAGCAAGTTCAAATGCACCCTTCCAAGCAATAAACTCTTCAATTTGTTCCACATCATAAAAGTCATAATTTCCTTTAACATAAGAAGATATGGTAACATTATCATTATACTCACATTGAAAAGGGAGGTGTTTATACCTCTTACAGCAATAATATTTATCAAAGAAATAAGTAACATTATAAGTAGAGCACACGTTTCTAGCAATGGTATACAATTTATCAATTTGTTCCCATAAGTGTTTCCCTTTTTGTGACAAGCGGTGTTCCTTATAATAATATTTTTGATCTTCCGTGAACCCACCTTGCCAATAAGATTCAGTTTCAAAGAAAACAACCATTGATAGAAAGCATGATAAAGTAAGACAATAACAGACCAACGAAAATAACAACTAGAGTAGGAACTAATTTTTTGTATTTTTGATAAAGAAACAAGCAAACAAGGCGGAAATAAACTAAGCTTGAACAATAGTGAATCCAAGTGAACTTGATAAATAAAGCTATGCTCCCCGGCAACGGCGCCAGAAAATAGTCTTGATGACCCACAAGTATAGGGGGTGTATCGCAGTATTTTCGAGGGAAGTGAAACCCAATTTATTGATTCAACACCAGGGGAGCCAAAGAATATTTATAAGCCTTAACAATGGAGTTGTCAATTCAGCTACACCTGCAAACAATCTTGCTCACAGCAGTTTATCAGTAGCAACAGTTTTGTAGTAGGAATAGCAAAGTAACAACAGAGTAATAGCAATAGCAAAAGTAAAGACAATAGTAACAATAATAGTAAACAGTAGGATTCGAGCGCGGTAGGCATAGGGATGGATGGACGGGCGTTGCATAAACAAGACAATCCACATAGCAATCAGAACATAGGGCAATTGAAAATAAATAAGATAAAGCATCCAAGTACTAGATAATCCTAGGCATGTGTTCCATATATAGTCATACGTGCTCGCAATGAGAACTTGCACAACATCTTTTGTCCTGCCAGCCCGTTTGCAGCGGGGCCTCAAGGGAACTATTGGCAATGAAGGTGCTCCTTTTAATAGAGCACCGGAGCAAAGCATTAACACTCCGTGAACACATGTGATCCTCACATCAAAGCCAATCCCTCCGGTTATCCCGATTTCTGTCACTTCGGGGCCTTTGGTTCCAGACAACAACGTGTGTATACAACTTGCAGGTAAGACCAAAAACAATACTATCATAATGAACCAATAACATGTTCAGATCTGAAATCATGGCACTCGGGCCCTAGTGACAAGCATTAAGCATAACAAGTTGCAACAAAGTCAAATAGCACTAATAATAGATACTAGGCACCATGCCCTAACAATCTGATGCCATTACATGAACGATCTCATCCCTACCATCCCCATACCCTACAGTGGGGGATTACTCACTCATAGATGGGGGAAACATAGATGGTTGATGGAGAAGCGATGGTGCTGATGATGGCGATGATCTCCTCCAATTCCCCGTCCCGGCAGGGTGCCAGAACGGACTTTGTGGTGCTGTTTCATGGAATTTGGTGGTGGCGGCGGAGCGGAACTCCTTCTGGAAAAACGTCGACCCCCTTGAGTTTTTAGGTCAGAAGGCAACTTATAGGCGAAGAGGGAGATCGAGGGGGTGTCTGGGCGGCCAGACCACCCCTGGCGCGGCCAGGCCCAGCCCGCGCGGCCAGGTGGTGTGGCTGGGCCCCAGCCCCTCTCCATCTCGTATTCTGGCTCCTGGTGTCCCTCGGTGAAAAACTGACTTTGGCTTTTGTCCCGTCCAATTCCGAGAATATTCATTTTCTGACTTTCCTAGAACCAAAAACAGCAGAAAACAAGCAGCTGGCACTGTGGCTCTTGTTAATAGGTTAGTCCAAGAAATCATATGAAAAGTACTCCAAAGTTTGGACAAAACATAAGAAAGTAGATAAAACCAAGCATGGAACATCAAAAATTATGGATACATTTGCAACATATCAGAGGTTACCTCGGAAAAGAATTCCGACGATGGGAAGCTAAAGCTGCGATCTAGATGGGTCCTGAAGTGAACTCGTTCACCATCGCATGGCGCGGGGAGGGTTTTGTCCATACTGTTGCCCCATGCGCCGGTGCGAAGAAGTCCTTCTTCCTCCATAGATTTAAGATTCTCATCGTCTAGAACGCAGGAGATCCAAATCCCGTGGTACTTCTTGACCTCCACCGCCGATGACCCTGCGCCCTCAGAACTCGATGCGTTAGCCATTGCGTGTGGGGATGACCATGAATGGGCGCTGCTGGTGGATTTGGTGGGGAGGGGAGAGAGGGAGACGATAAGGATAGAGTTTTCTTCAGGGAAGAGGAAGAACAGGAGCAGGCGATGGAAGAAATAAAGATTGTTTACCCCTTATATAACCCATGTGCATCAAGATTAATACTAAGTGATTGAAATTAACACCATGCATCACAGAACAAGAGAGGCATTTCCTCACGAAGCCTTTGCCGCCTCGATCACCATGATTGCATTGAAACGGCGCCTCGGTTCCGGGCGATGCAGGACCTACCAACAGTCACACTGGCGGAATATTTGTCAATGACAAGACAAGACCTGAAATGTTGTTAGGTTATGTCATCGACCAAATTCTGGCTCAGTTTGAAATCGAGCATGGAGGAAATGATGAGATATCAACAAGTCCGACTCACTTGAGACTCAGATCCAACCTTTTGTTTTGAATTTTTAGGAACCCTTCAAGATTCTATAGGCGAAGAAGAATCAAGCTAGACGATGGAATCCGACATTGGATCTTGGAGGCTTCAGGGGGCTATTGTTGGGGATATACTTTTTGGGTATACCCATTGTGACTCACTGAACAGGGTGGCCCACTTCCGGGTTAGAGCTATGCTTCACGGGCGGCCCACTCAGAGAGAGAAGATGGAGGCCCGCACGGCTATGGGAAGGCCCCGATGACTTAACGACCTAGGCCAGTAGGAATACTTGTAGTCCAAGATGTACTATGTACCGAGTCAGTATCTTAGCAGGATAGGACTCTCCTGTAACCCAAGGACCGGATGACTATATAAGCCGTCCTAGGGACCATCCTTTAGGGCACGCACTACAACCACAACTCGCACAGGCAAAACCTCTCTTGGAATCTATTGTACTTCCGGCTTTGCCGATATACTGGATTGCTAGCAGGAGTAGGATCTGTCCACCGTAGTCGGATCTAAACCTGGGTAAGCTTGTGTGCTCACCATCCCGGAGAACTGTACATTTCACACCCCACCTTTTCCCATGCCTCGAGGACCCCCTCATGGCGTACTTGTCTTCAATCTGACGATAACATTTGTGCTCCTACTTTTATGGTTGATACTACCCTTTTAGTTATTTCAACACGATGAGAGTATTTAATCCAATCCATAAGGGTAACCAAATTGAATGTCCTGCAGTATGCTATTTGTATTATGTTATTGCTAACACCCTGCAGGCCCATGGTGAATTTACAAGAGTTAATGAAGAGGCCGTGATGATCCTCACAAGAGCTGCCATCCTTGGATGTAACTTGACACCAAACTTGGGAGCTCTTCTCGTATTATATTCGGAGTATCAGTGTCACCAAATACGTGGTCCTGTTTTCCGCAGAGGAGTGATCACTGTCCTTGCCCGAGCACTCAATATCAACATAGGTAACATGCAACCTTTGTTAGGTGTTTGTCGTCTCGGTTTCGCTACTCTTAATGCTTGTGGCATGGTTAAAAACAACAAGGTAGATATTTTGTTAATATACCTTGAGTCGATCACTAGATCCAAGCTCTTGTACCTCAAAGTCTCTTCTCCATTGAGGAGGGATGTTTGCGTTATGACGCGCATGTTGAAGAAAATCTACCACATGAGGAGGTACCTAAAGTAGAAGATGATGAAAAAGAACAATAAGAAGGATCCGAGCAGGAGCAGCAACCACAAAACCCCTACACCATGTATGAGGAATTGTACGTGCTCGAAGACAACATTCAGAACATGAGTAGACTCTCCATTAACCTCCAAGACAACACTGCACACCTCGTGTCCCAGTTTAACCATTGGAGTGGCCAAATGGAACATGGAGGGCTTTCCTCCACTGCCACAATGAGCATCAAGAGGGCTTGCAAAAGCCTAATATTGGGGATATGTTTCCTAATGATGACAACAAGTGCATAGATCAATTGTAGCTTGCTTCGAAGTAAAGATATCGAACCCACAGAGAGCTATTGGTAAAGGTCTTTATGCCCCACGTCACTATCTACCAAAGGATACTTATAAGCTGCCTTTGATCTCAAGTAAAGGGTGTTTGAAAGGTATTTGGTTGTTCATAGAAAAGTAATTAAAACAAGTAAAAGGAAATAAGTAACAAGATTGTGTGAAAACGAGGTTGAACTTAATAGGGCTAAACCTTCTCGGGGATGTAGGATACACCACTAGCATGGTATTGTTAGTTATTAATAATCAAGATAACATACTTCTTCTGTCATGAGATGTGTGGAGAGAGCTCCATAATAATATGTTCACTACCAGGCTCGTAGGAAGCCACTTTGTTGAGACGAGAGTGAGGTCACCTCTAAATAACCACCACGATGTCTGAGAGCAGTCACCCATATAAACCACCGCAATTAAGGGTTTTCCTGTGGATATCATAATTAGCTTAGGGAGTCCCTATTTTATCCTCCTTTGACCGTGTAGGTTACGAGCCAGCACCGATTTGTCACGAGGCCATTCCGAGTATGATCCCAAGACACGTCCAAAGGATTTCTCCCTCCCTTTAGTCCCGAGGGCAAATGATATGTGGTCGACTACACATACCATCTAAAGAGAGACATCAAACACAAATCATAAATCTATCATAGACCAGCAAGTCATATGGACACAAGAATAGATCATCTTTATTACAAATTCATAATGGCGCTAGGGTTTCTCCATATCCTCAATAACAAAGGAACTACTCACACATGGAAGCAATCAACAACATCATCATAATCAAATTAATGGATAAAAGTATGGAGATAGATCTAATGCAAACCACAATTGAATCTGGAATTACAATAAGATCTAATAGATGATAGATGGGGGTAATGGTGGTGATGGAGATGCAGCGGTTGATGATGAAGGGGATGATGCGTTGTCCTCCAATGATCCGTGAAGCAGCTAGGATTTTATCCCAGCCAAGTTCCTCCTTTAGATCCCTTTCATATGTGGTTTTTCGTGGTTTCCGGTGTCTTTGTATGTCGGATCCTCCTCTCGTCTTTGCTAGGAGAAAGTATTTGACGAGGCGATCACGCTGACATCTAGTATGGGCAGACGGTACAGGCGGGCTCCGCCCGTACCACCAGTCATTATCGGTACTAATTGCTCCTCCTCGCTTGGTATTCTCCCAGGTACGAAGGTAAATCCATAAAATGACTTTTATCACTTAGAAAGATAATATAACACAATATGACAGTTCCAATTGATATGTTAATATAAGACTTAGTGATTTGGGATCTTGTTAAAACAAGAATAAAATGGTGTGTGCAAACGCAGTGAAATACAAAGATCCCTACTCTATTTATGCAAAAACAAAAGGTAAATATGCTTCAATTTTGGACTCGTCGACTCCCCCAAGCTAGGATCTTGCTCATCCCCGATCAAGGTGGTGGATTATGGACAAGATCATCATGTTCCTGAGACACGAGTCATTACAATAAATGAGGTAGAAATTGAAACAGGAATACAACATCGGATATAGAGATACTTTAGGGGGTATTACCATACCCTTACACATTACATGACTTGGAGGCTTCTAGACCTTTTTCTAGTATTAATGAAATTATAAGAAACTTCTAGTGATTCAACATATCATATAATCACAAAGTTTAGAGATATCGAGCACCAAGTTTAGTAGTCAAGATTCATGATCATTCCTTTTCTTCTATACTTGATTCTTTTTTATATAGTTGTTCTCTCTTATTTCCTCTTTTCTTATCTCCTCTTTTTTTATGCTTATATTTTTACTTTCTCTTCCTTACTCTTTTTATAGTACAGCTATTTGATCATGCTCACTACTCAATGGCTTTCAAAAACTCTTAATCATAATATGCTACCAGAATTCTTCTTCTCATAAATTAATCAACACTTTTATTGGTGTGGAAGTCCCTAAAATCATGACAGTTGTACAAGTATCATAACACTCAACCTAGTTCAATCATCTAATATAATAATCATGAATCAAAAAACAACTTCAATTATCATAAAGTCTCGCAACTGAACGGATATAAATCTTCTCTTGAACAAAGGGAGCTTGAAGTTAATGCAACTAATGTAAATTCTAAAATTAAAGTCTAACATGCGTGCAGAAACATGCTAAAAACTGTAAGGTAGATTACAAGGCTCTCACAGATCCCCCCAAGCTTGTAATCAAGCCGGGTGGATCAAATAATTCCTTGCGATTACTTACTCCTTCTTGGGAGTAAAGAAGTCATCATCTTCCTCTTCTTCATCTGCCTTGAGACTACAAGCCTGAGCAATACACGTGAATCGAGTGGACATATCTACGATGCCGCCATGCAATTCTTTAATTACCTTACTTAAGGTATTCCTATCATCAGCCATCTCCATGATAATCTTGGTCAGGAGTTACACTCTACCGTCGATGTCATCGACCTTCTTTTCGAGGACTTTCCCATCATCCAGTAAGAGTCAACTCCTTCTCCCATAGTTACAACACAAGCTTCCGAAATCTTTTCAAGGTTCTTGACCTTTTCTCGAATCTCATCTTGGTTTTCCTGTTTTCTGGAAGAGGTTCTTGGAGGGGCTGAGTGGAGATTCTCCTTTGTTCTTTCCTTGTTCCACGTGCCTGAGAATCTCCAACTTATGCGGGAACATGTCTTCCCAATTGGGGAGTGGAACCACTTGTGAGGACTTGCGAAATGAGCGAGATGAAGTATCTCCTTTGGATCCCTTCTTCTTGGCTTGTGCTTCAGAGATGCGCTCCTTCTTGGTCCAGATCTGCTTAATATGAAAAGGCTGCATGGACCTTGAGTAATCAAGTGAGATCTAAGGTTTCATTGTAAAGGAGAAAAAGAAAGTTTGAGATCTAAAATATGACGAAAAAGAACAAGGAAGAAGAAAAAGGTGCAAATTAATGGAAGAAATCCCTAGATAAAAGGGGTTGAAGTCGGTCGCTAGAAATGGTACGGGCGGGCCCTGCCCGTACCATGCCTCCGTACGTACTTCTTACTGCCTTTCGGGTTTTTTTTACACAAAACATGTCGAATAGACGTGGAAAAGGCACAACCAGTAATGATCATCGCTACGGACGCATATGCCCGTACGGTCCGATCGTACCGTATCGACGAAAACAGAGTTGGCACTCTGAACGTTTAACAACCACTAGTACGGGCGTGCCTGATTGTACGGTCCACCCATACCAGGTCGAAAAACAGCTTAGAATAGCAGGAAAAATTAATGGAGAGTAGTGAAAAAGACAAGATTGACTAAAAAGTTTCCAAACTGAAAAGTTTCCATAATAGCAAAAGTAAGCAACCAAAACTTTGTTACCTCACTTTGCTCGTTGTATTCTTCAGCTGAAACCAAAGAGATCAGCTCCATAGTGTTAACCTCGCCAACTCTATAATGCTTCAATCGCTTCCCATTAACAATCGAGGATGAAGAAAAGGGTGTAGTATTTTTCAGTCTTACTGCTCCCGAAGGGTATGCCTCTTCAACTTCATAAGGTCCTTCCCACCTGGATTTTAATTTTCCTACAAAAATCTTAAGCCTAGAGTTGTAGAACAAAATTGTATCTCCAGTTTTAAATCCCTTGCCCTCTAATTTTTTAGCGTGGCATTTCTTCACTTTTTATTTAAATATTCTAGCATTTTTATAGGCCTCATTTCTGAGTTCATCTAAAGCATGAATATCTAAGAGTTGTTTTCCCCTGCAGTTTTAAAGTCAAAGTTCATAGTTTTAATAGCCAACTGAGCGTTATGCTCAAGTTCTAATGGAAGGTGACAAGTTTTACCGTAAACCATTTTGTATGGTGTCATTCCCATAGGATTCTTGAAAGCTATACGATATGCCCAAAATGCATCATTAAGCTTCAAAGCCCAGTCCTTTCTTGACCTGTTCACCATCTTCTGAAGTATGACCTTGATTTCTCTATTAGATAATTCCACCTGTCCACTGGTTTTAGGGTGGTAAGGTGAGGCTATCTGATGGTCTACTCCATACTTTTGAAGTATCTTGTCAAAAGTTCCCTTCATAAAATGAGTTCCACCATCAGTAATCAAAAATCGGGGTACTCCAAACCTAGGAAAGATGACGTCCTTGATCATCTTGATGGAAGTGGCTGCATCTATATGAGAAGTGGGTATAACTTCCACCCATTTAGTAACATAGTCAACAACAATAAGAATATGAGTATAAATGTTAGAGGGAACAAATGGTCCCATAAAGTCCATTCCCCATACATCAAATGGCTCTATTACTAAGTTATATTTCATAGTCATTTCTTGTGTTTTACCAATATTACTCATACGTTGCCAAGCATCACAATTTCTAACATATTCATGAGAGTATTTAACTAGTGTAGGCCAATAGAAACCTGACTGCAAGACCTTAGCTGCAGTACGATTACCGGCGTGATGTCCTCCATAACGACTATCGTGACAAGCCTTAAGGATGGCCTTTTCCTCGTGCGCAGGTACACATTTCCAGATTATCCCATCTATACCATGCCTATATAAGTAAGGGTCGTCCCAAAAGTAATGTTTTAAATCATTAAAGAATTTCTTTATTTGATTGTAATCCATTCCTTTCGGTAAAAACTTGCCTACAAGGAAATTAGCATAATCTGCAAACCAAGGATCATGAGGTTCTATAACTGCAAGTTATTCTCTTGGCAAAGATTCATTAATAGGAATGGGATCCTCTATGATTCCTTCCATCCATGACAGATGGTCGACAACAAGGTTATCCTTTCCTCTCCTATCTACTATTTGTAGGTCATATTCTTGTAGTTGTGATGTCTACGCACTTCTATTCTTGTAGATAGTTGTTGGGCCTCCAAGTGCAGAGGTTTGTAGAACAGCAGCAAGTTTTCCCTTAAGTGGATCACCCAAGGTTTATCGAACTCAGGGAGGAAGTGGTCAAAGGTATTCCCTCTCAAGCAACCCTACAATCAAGATACAAGAAGTCTCTTGTGTCCCCAACACACCCAATACACTTGTCAGGTGTATAGGTGCACTAGTTCGGCAAAGAGATAGTGAAATACAAGTGGTATGGATAATTATAAGTGGTAACGGTGCGAGAAAATAACTTGATGGCGTGGAAGAGACTAAAGGCAAACTGAAATAAAGATGGAAGCAAGCAAACATGTAACAGATCTAATTGCAAACGGTGTATCAATGCTTAAAAACAAGGCCTAGGGATCATACTTTCACTAGTGAACACTCTCATATAAATATCTTCTCTTTATGATACTACTCTTAACTACTCTCCGGTTGGACACTCTAATCGTTGGTAGGGCTATAACAGCACTCCTCAAAGTAAGCCTTTCCCATCTAGAAAATCCCACACTATCACCTTGAGCACTAGATGAGTCCAACAAACACCGCAATTTCATAACGACATCCAACTCCAAATATAACGCATAACAAGTATTTGTAATCTCTAGACTAAGTGCCACCATGGTGAGCACGCTGTCACTTTCACACACATGGGGAGAGCAGAGATTCATTAAAGCACTTGAGTAGCAGAATAGATCTATAGATTACAAGCTCATGATCTCAATATGATCATGCATAGAGAGAGAGATGAACACATAGCTACCGGTAGAACCCTTAGCCTCGAGAGAGAACTACTCCCTTCTCATTATGGGAATCAGCAATGGTGATGGAGATGGTGGTGGAGATCGATGGAGATGGCTCTAGGGGCACTTCCCCGTCCCGGCAGGGTGCCGGAACAGAGACTTTCTGTCCCTCGAATCTCCCCTACGGTGGTGGCGGCGCTGCGGAACTTTTTGTGGCTGGAGGCTTGACTATTTTTGGTTTATGCCTCGGGAGGCTTCTTATAGGCCAAAGGGCAAGGTCGGTGGGTGGCTAGGGGGCCCACACCATGCCCTGGCGCGGCCTAGGGGGAACCACGCCATGGGGTGTGGCCACCGTATGGCCTCTCTCCGACTCTCCTTCTGGCTCCGTGAGTCTTCCGAGAAAATATCAACTTTGGCTTTTGTCCGGTCCAATTCCGAAAATATTGATTTTCTGACTTTCCTAGAAACAAAAACAGCAGAAAACAGGCAACTGGCACTATGGCACTTGTTAATAGGTTAGTCCAAAAAATCATAGGAAAAGTACTCCAAAGTGTGGACAAAACACAAGAAAGTAGATAAAACCAAGCATGGAACATCAAAAATTATAGATACATTTGCAATGTATCAACATCCCCAAGCTTAACTCCTGCTCGTCCTTGAGTAGGTAAGTGATAAAAAAGAAAGAATATTTTTTGAGGTGACATGCACCATCAAAGACTTGATCAAAGTATTTGTAAAAACATTCAAGGCTGGGATCATAGTACTTCAATCATAACATGAAAGACAAGGTTCTAGCAATAAGACAAAGAAACTATGTTGCAACATGAAAAGGTACAAACAAAAGATTCATGAATAACAATGCTTTGCAAGACGTTTGTTTGTTTCACATAAAGAAATCATAGCATAATGGCATTCAGCTTGTCCCTCATAGAGTAGCAAATATAAATACATAGGACACCTTCAAAGTTCATAAGAGTGACTAGATACAAATAGTTTAAAACAAGCAATATCAAGTTATGCATCAATCAACTAGTCTTGGGACAATGCACATAGAACTAAGAATGGCCACTATGCTCTCAAAGTAGGTGCATAAAGATAGAAGGTGGAGACTCAATATAATGGTGGAAGAAAGGCCTTCATAGAAGGAAGTAGGGATTCAAGTCTCATAAAGAGC
This sequence comes from Avena eriantha, assembly GCA_910589775.1. NCBI lineage: Eukaryota > Viridiplantae > Streptophyta > Magnoliopsida > Poales > Poaceae > Avena > Avena eriantha. The sequence goes on along the minus strand of OU342742.1, from coordinate 193,417,755 downwards.
TTCCAAAAATTATGGTACTTATAGCTTTCAGCTCTCATTGGCCCTATCATAAGCATGTTGAAGGTGATTAAGGTTAAAGTGACACAACTAAGAGGATATGTTTGACAAGTTATAAACCGAAATCTCATGCCCCTTACTTACGAAGACCGAACCTCATGCTACTCAACTTTAGTCACGAGTAAGCTCTTGTCATTGTAAGTACATGTGTATCATTAAGAACCGCCAACGGGGTACCCCTTGCACATGATACGGGAGCTTTCCCATAATCAAAATGACAAGGCAAGTAGACAATGAGCATCTCAGCGATCTTTTTATTTGCTATTTGCATAGGTTTTTATTGAGGATGCTTCATAGAGTGCTCATTATGGTGATGCTGCAAGTTTCCACCATGATTAGGCATGGCTTAGGCTAGCGGCCCAGGCGTTTCTCTAACACACATACATACTCCATAATCTTACAAGTTCCACTTTTATTTCACACCGCCGGGATCCGTAAGCAAAAGAACATGATATCAACGGGGTACAAAGTACAAGTGCAATGTTGAAAGCGTTCCCCATGGTACATGGTTCTGCTAATTTCAACTTATAAAGCGCAAGCATATACGCAACAAAGAAGGACCCAATGGTTCAAGTTTATTAAATGAAAAAAGTAAAGTGTGCCATCAAGTTCATCAGAGCTTTAATCACTAGTTTTCTCATAACAAGTTTAATTCAGAAGGTAAACAAAAGCATGAATATACTTGGAATAGCATAAGCTAGTAGGTAGGTATGGTGGAATATTTGGAATAACTTGGTTTAAGGAGTTGGATGCACGAGTGGAACTCATACTTTGTTGTGGAGGCTAGCAAAAGACTGGGAGCGACAAACTAAGAGAGCAATAATGGCCATAATCATGCAGAGCGACAAAACATCATTGATCAAAGCATAAAGTGATACTACAAGTTGAAAAATAAAGGATCATAAAGGCTATGGTGACTTGAGATAGTCATAACATGGTGTGAGCATGCGCCAGGTCAACCCAAATAAAGCATCAAAGGAGAATACCATTATACTATGCTTTAATATGCTAAAACAACGCATGATTCATCCAAGGCACATTAAGCAATCTCAATTGTTTATAACAAGTCATGCTACATCAAAGAATACTAAGCATAAAGCCAAAACAATATCGAGCATGGCATGACAAAGCATAGGCCACAGTCAAAAACGAGCTCTTTTTACCACATAAGCATGAACTTTCCTACTCTTTTCCAATCCAAACCAAACTATTTGAAAACCAATGTATGAAAGAGGGGTTCCAACCAATTTATTCAGAAAACTAAGAAAACAAAGCAAACAAAAACCAAAACGAAAAATGAAAAAGAAGACGCTCCAAGAACAACACAACTGTGCATGAAACAATAAAAATGAAGTGTTTGGAAGAAACCTGAGATTTTTGTTAATGAAGAGGGGGATGCCTTGGGCATCCCCAAGCTTTGACTCTTGTACTTCTTGAATATTTCTTGGGGTGACGCACCGTGGCATCCCCAAGATTGAGCTTTAGTCCATTCTTCATCTCATTACTCATTCCGTCTATACACCTGAAATTTTTCCTTCATACCAAACTTCACACAATCTTTATTAGCAACATTAGTGCACTCAAGACAATAAGTCTTTAGGTTCAGTTTCAGCACCAAATAAACTTCCATTAGAACACTAGATACTGTAGCACTTCCCTCAAAAAGCTCAATTCCCCAAAAGAACTCAAAAAGGAACCAACAAGAAGCAAATGCAGAAAATGGCAGAAATCTGTCAAAACAGACCATCAGGTAAAGACGAATTTTTTTTGAAGACCTTCTGTCGCTCAAATCAGAAAGTGTTGAACTAACGAAAGTTAGATAATAACCTGGGACAGAAGCAGAAAAATTCACGCCTCAAAAGGACGTACAGATATGTTACACGAATTTTTATGGTGAAGCATAGAAATCTGTTTTGGGACAACAACTTTCCCAATCATTACTTCTCTCTCATTATAGGTTACTCTTGGCACAAAAAGCAAATAAAAAGGATAAGGAGCGGTTATTACAGAGGTAATAACTTCCAAGACTGATCTAAACCTTTTGGGTTATCTCCCAATAAGTACTTTTCTTTAACGCCTTTAAGTTAGGCATGATAGTTTGAGAAGATGCTCACATAGCAAATATGAGTTGAAGTAAAAGAGAGCATCAAGAAGCAAATTCAAAACACATTTAAGTCTAACCCACTTCCTATGCATAGGAATCTTGTAAATAAACAAGTCATGAAAGCACAAAACAACAAGCATAGGAAAGCAAAACAAGTGCAACTTCAAGACTTTCAACATAAAGAGAGGAAACCTAACATTGTTGAGATACATAAAACCATGTTTCCCTCTCTCATAATAACTTTCAGTAGCATCATGAATAAATTTAACAATATAACTATCACATAAAACATTCTTATCATGAGCCACATGCATATAATAACTATTACTCTCCTCATAAGCATAGTCATTCTTATTAATTCTACTGGGAGCAAATTCAACAAAATAGCTATCATTATTAATCTCATCACCATAATCATCAAATATATGAGGCATATTGTAATCATAATTAATTTTCTCTTCAATAGTTGGTGGACTGAAAATATCATAGTCATCATTGTAATCATCATATATTGGAGGTTTTGTATCATCATAAGCAATATAATAGCTATCTTCCAAAGCTAGGGAACTAAAAAGATCATTTTCATAAAAAATAGCTTCCCCAAGCTTAGACTTTTCCATAGCATTAGCAATAATGGTGTCCAAATAATTCATAGTAACAACATTGCTATTAGCATGCAAATAAAGTTCCATAGGTTTTTTAATTTTCTCTTCAAACACTTCATGTCCTAACTCAAGATAAATACTATAAAGCTCTCTAATTTTGTTGTTGTTTTCCATTAATCCTAACTAGTGAAAACAAGAAACAAAAAGACAAAAATGTAGAATCTAAAGGAAATAACTTCGAGCACTCACACCGGAGGATGTGAGTACCTTTTACCTTACCTCCCCGGCAACGGCGCCAGAAAATAGGCGTTTGCCATGGGAGGTTCTTCTTCTTTAATCCTCCGGTGTGAATACCTTTTACCTTACCTCCCCGGCAATGGCGCCAGAAAATAGCTTGATGTCTACGCACTTCTATTCTTGTAGACAGTTGTTGGGCCTCCAAGTGCAGAGGTTTGTAGAACAGCAGCAAGTTTTCCCTTAAGTGGATCACCCAAGGTTTATCGAACTCAGGGAGGAAGTGGTCAAAGGTATTCCCTCTCAAGCAACCCTACAATCAAGATACAAGAAGTCTCTTGTGTCCCCAACACACCCAATACACTTGTCAGGTGTATAGGTGCACTAGTTCGGCTAAGAGATAGTGAAATACAAGTGGTATGGATAATTATAAGTGGTAACGGTGCGAGAAAATAACTTGATGGCGTGGAAGAGACTAAAGGCAAACTGAAATAAAGATGGAAGCAAGCAAACATGTAACAGATCTAATTGCAAACGGTGTATCAATGCTTAGAAACAAGGCCTAGGGATCATACTTTCACTAGTGAACACTCTCATATAAATATCTTCTCTTTATGATACTACTCTTAACTACTCTCCGGTTGGACACTCCAATCGTTGGTAGGGCTATAACAGCACTCCTCAAAGTAAGCCTTTCCCATCTAGAAAATCCCACACTGTCACCTTGAGCACTAGATGAGTCCAACAAACACCACAATTTCATAAAGACATCCAACTCCAAATATAACTCATAACAAGTATTTGTATTCTCTAGCCTAAGTGCCACCATGGTGAGCATGTTGTCACTTTCACACACATGGGGAGAGCAGAGATTCATTAAAGCACTTGAGTAGCAGAATAGATCTATAGATTACAAGCTCATGATCTCAATATGATCATGCATAGAGAGAGAGATGAACACATAGCTACCGGTAGAACCCTTAGCCTCGAGAGAGAACTACTCCCTTCTCATTATGGGAATCAGCAATGGTGATGGAGATGGTGGTGGAGATCGATGGAGATGGCTCTAGGGGCACTTCCCCGTCCCGGCAGGGTGCCGGAACAGAGACTTTCTGTCCCTCGAATCTCCCCTTCGGTGGCGGTGGCGCTGCGGAACTTTTCATGGCTGGAGGCTTGACTATTTTTGGTTTATGCCTCGGGAGGCTTCTTATAGGCCAAAGGGCAAGGTCGGTGGGCGGCCAGGGGGCCCACACCATGCCCTGGTGCGGCCTAGGGGGACCCGCGCCATGGGATGGTGTGGCCACCCTATGGCCTCTCTCCGACTCTCCTTCTGGCTCCGTGAGTCTTCCGAGAAAATATCAACTTTGGCTTTTGTCCGGTCCAATTCCAAGAATATTGGTTTTCTGACTTTCCTGGAACCAAAAACAGCAGAAAATAGGCAACTAGCACTGTGGCACTTGTTAATATGTTAGTCCAAAAAATCATATGAAAAGAACTCCAAAGTGTGGACAAAACACAAGAAAGTAGATAAAACCAAGCATGGAACATCAAAAATTATAGGTACATTTGTAATGTATCAAGTTGCAAAACCCATTTAATTAGACGGGGCTTAACATATTTCATTGCTAGGAGGTGTATCAAAGCTTGATGGTTAGTATGAACTATTACTTTTGAGTTGATGATATAGTGTCTAAATTTATCATAAGCAAAACAACATCTAGAAATTCTTTCTCGGTTGTTGCATAGTTCCTTTGATCCTCATTAAAAACTCGACTAGCATACTAAATGACGTTGAGATTCGGTCCATCTCTTTGTCCTAAAACAGCCCCAATAGCATAGTCACTAGCATCACACATAATTTCAAATGGTTCATCCCAATTAGGTGGTTGAATGTCCGGTGTAGAAATCAGTGCCTTTTTTAATTGTTCAAAGGAATCGTAGAAATCTCTATCAAAGGTAAAAAAGGGTATCTTTAACCAAGAGACGAGTTAAAGGGGCAGCTATTTTAGCGAAATCTTTAATAAAGCGTTTATAAAAACCAGCATGTCCAAGGAAGTTCTTTACTCCCTTTATATCTTGCGGAACCGGCAGTGTTTCTAAAGTAACCAGGTTTGAATTATCAATCTCAATGCTCTTTTCAGAAACCTTATGCCCGAAAATTGTACCTTCCCTTACCATGAAGCGGCAGCGCTCCCAATTGAGAACCATCTTAGTTTGTCTACATCGCTGCAAAACTCTATTAAGATTATAGAGACATTTCTCAAAAGTAGTTCCATAAACAACAAAATTGTCCATAAGAACCTTCATGGAACTTTCCACAAAATTTTCAAATATTTTTAGAACATGCTCTTGAAAAGTAGTAGCTCTGTTACACAAACCAAAAGACATTAATCGATAAGCATAGGTTCCATAGGGACAGGTAGTAGTTTTTTCTTAATCTTCATGCTTGATAGCTATTTGAGAATATCCTGAGTATCCGTCAAGAAAACATAAGTAAGAATTAGCAGACATCCTTTCCATAATATCATTAATGAGAGGCAGTTGCTTATGAATTTTTATGGTTTCTTTGTTCAACTTCCTGAAGTCAATACACATTCTATATCATGCTATCGTTCTAGCAGGGATTAATTCATCCTTCTCATTATTAATTATTGTTATACATCCTTCCCTAGGTATGCAATGAGTTGGCCTAACCCACTTACTATCTGAAATTAGATAGATAATTCTGTTGTCCAACATATGTATAACTTCATTTCTTACTACCTCTTTCATTTTAGGATTCATCCTTTTTTGATTATCAAAAAATGGTTTAGCATCTTCAATCATAGATATCTTCTGAGTTACTATGGAGGGATCTATACCCTTTATGTCATTAAGAGTGTATCCAAAAGCTTCACGTTGTCTAACAAGTACCTCTAACAATTTTGTGTTCTCCTTAGGAGAGAGCTTATCATCTAAAATCACTGGGCATTTACCTTCCTTATCTAAGAATTCATACTTGAGACCTGGAGGAAGAGGCTTTAAAACAAGGGGTGGCGGATCCTCGTCCCCTTTTGTTTCAAGTTCTTCAAATTCATCCCTGACACCAGTCTCAACGTCTAGTGTGGTGTTGAGAATCTCATCCAAATCTTCTTTCGTAGAGTCATTGGGAAGTGAATCATCACTTGTCAAACTTCTCTCCAACTCAGATTGTGGAGTGCAAAAATAGATTGCTACCAATTCTTCAATAGTCTTCTCCTCCTTAATCTCAACTTTATTTTCATAAGGTAATCTTGTGAATTGGCTATAGTTTATTTCTACAACTTCTTCACCAAACTGCAAAGACAAGGCCTATTTTTTGTTATCAATATCAATGTTCATAGAGTTGTGAAAACGGTTACCAAAAATGACCTGGCAGGAGGAGTTCAAAGGTATTTAAATAATATAAAAATCATCTGGGTACACAAAAGCTCGAACAGAAACACGGACATTGTGAAGTATCCCTTGAGTAGGATGCAATGTTCGATTAGAAAACATAAAAGTAGCTTCTGATGGCTCAAGGTAAGATTCATCAAGATGGTCATGCATCTCTTCATAGATTGTATAAGGCATGATATTTATGGAAGAACTTAAGTCACAAAACCCTACATAATTAGTTCCTCCTAAACAAAAAGGAAGTTTCTATTGACTTATATTTTTACCATCAAACTTGTCCCTATCATTTCGGAGGATTCTTTACTTACCATGCTAACTTCATCTTGAACAATTCAGGTTCCAGAAGTTCTTTTACTATCCCAATATTCGGTTCGGTTCCTAGATCCTTAGTTAACCTCCCTATTCTTTTATTCCCTTCACCCCTACTATCCATTACTTTGGTTAGAATATTTAATATTTTCTTCTGCATTTGCGAATATTTATCATTGTGGCAAGTTTTAGAGGGTTTCTCTTCCACGAGTGGTGTATAGCATTCCCAATAGTTTGGAATCTGCAGGTAGTCAGCATAAGTTCTAATAATTTGAATAATCATGCGATGGTCAAGATTAAAATTTTCGATCAGTTTTTCTATCTTTCCTGAATCTGGAAATCTTTTTAAGCAATTGTACTCTATGGGATTTTCTTTATTAAACTCAGCCTCGCAATAACCTTTTTCTATCCTATTCACCATGTCTAGCAAATTCCATGCCCTTTCAACACTAAATTTGGTGAATGGACCATTTGTAAGGGAGTCGAGTTCATTTCTGTTATTATCGTTCAAACATGCATAGAAGGTGTGTATCACCAGCCAAGGTGGGAAATTATGATGGGGACAGCGATCAAGCAATCCCCGAAACCTTGTATATCCTTCACGCAAGCTTTCTTCAGGTTTTACTTTAAAATTTTGTATCATGCGTCTTGCACCAAGAGTTTTTGTCCTGGGAATGAAATCAACTAAAAATAAAGAGGCTAAGCTCTCCCAGGAATTAGTAATCTTTGCAGAACTTTGAATGTACCAAGAACGGTCTTCATCAATGAGAGTTTGAGCAAAGATAGAAAATTTAACCTCATCCTCAGTTTGTAGATTAAGGTGGAAAGTCCCACAAATAACTTCAAAGAACCCTACATGCTCATACGGATCCTCCGTACCAACTCCTGCAAATTTCTTTGCATGCAAAAGATCCAAGAGCATGGGTTTAATATCATACCCTCTTGGGTTATTGGATTTTAAATAGGCGTCCATGGGCGAACCGAAATTACTCACAGCCTCCAGCTAGATTATATGTTGGTATTCACCCATAATATATCACCTGAAACTAATAAACAACTTTAGTAAAACAATGAGTAAAATAAGTAACTAAGAACAAAGACCAAAAGCGCTTAGCTCCCTGGCAACAGCGCCAGAAAATAGCTTGATGACTGCATGTGCACAAATCAATTATAGCTACTTTCGAAGTAAAGATATCGAACCCACATAGAGCTATTGGTAAAGGTCTTTATGCCCCTCGTCACTATCTACCAAAGGATACTTATAAGCTGCCTTTGATCTCAAGTAAATGGTGTTTGAAAGATTTTTGGTTGTTCGCAGAAAAGTAATTAAAACAAGTAACAAGATTGTGTGAAAACATGGTTAAACTCAATAGGGCTAAAACGTTCTCGGGGATGTAGGATACACCACTAGCATGGTATTGTTAGTTATTAATAATTAAGATAACATACTTCTTGTGTCATGGGATGTGTGGAGAGAGCTCCATAATAAGATTTTCACTACAAGGCTTGTAGGAAGGCACTTTGTTGAGCCAAGAGTGAGGTCACCTCTAAATAACCACTTCGATGTCTAAGACTAGTCACCCATACAAACCACCGAATTAAGGGTTTCCCTGTGGATATCGTAATTAGCTTAGGGAGTCCCTCTTTTATCCTCCTTTGTCCGTGTAGGTTACGAGCCGGTGCCGATCTGTCATGAGGCCATTCTGGGTATGATCCCAAGACACATCCAAAGTATTTCTCCCTCCCTTTAGTCCCAAGGGCAAATGATATGTGGCCGACTACACTTTCCATCTAAAGAGAGAGATCAAACACAAATCATAAATCTATCGAGACTAGCAAGTCATATAGACACAAGAATAGATCATCTTTATTACAAATTCATAATGGTGCTAGGGTTTCTCCATCTCCCAAGAACAAAGGAACTACTCACACATGGAAGCAATCAACAGCATCATCATAATCAAATGAATAGATAAAAGTACGAAGATAGATCTAATGCAAGCCACAATTGAATCTGGAATTACAGTAAGATCTAATAGATGAGAGATGGGGGGTAATGGCGGTGATGGAGATGCAATGCTTGATAATGAAGGGGATGACGTGTTGTCCTCCAATGATCCGTGAAGCAGCTGGGATTTTACCCTAGCCAAGTTCCTCCTTCAGATCCCTTTCAAATGTGGTTTCTGGTGGTTGTGTATGTTGGATCCTCCTCTCATCTTCGCCAGGAGAAAGTATTTGATGAGGCGATCACGCTGACACCTAGTACGAGCGGAGGATACAGGCGGGATCCACCCGTACCACCGGTTGTTATCAGTACTGATTGCTCCTCCTCACTTGGTATTCTCCTAGGTGCGAAGGTAAATCCAAAAAAATGACTTTTATCACATAGAAATATCATATTATAACACAATATGACAATTCAAATTGATATTTTCATATAATACTTAGTGATTTGGGATCCTGTTAAAACAAGAACAAAATGGTGCGTGCAAACGTAGTGAAATACAAAGATCCCTACTCTGTTTATGCAAAAAGAAAAGGTACATAGGCTTCAATTTTGGACTCATCACCTAAGTAATTTATTTATGTAATAATGAGGTTGTACTCTAGCTCCACGTGAGCTTTGAAACACTCGTGTTGGGCTCGTTCCAACACTTTCTTTTTATTTATTTTTGTTTTTATTTTTGTTTCTAATACCTTGCTTTTTTGCTAATCCTTATTTTATTTAAACCCAGTCTTCAAAAATACAAAATATTTCTCCTTTTATCTTTATTCGTGAAAAGTGGATTGTCATTACCTCTTTGTTTCAGTATTATTAATGAGAGTGATATACTCTGAGTTTTGAAGGAACGCATCATATGAAAGAGAATTGTAAAGTACCTCATGAGAGGTATGTCCTATGTCTCTAACTTTGGAAGTTTGAATACTTATGCTAGTTTGTAGTATTGTTAAGGTGTTATGCTAGTGGGAGTAAATCTTGAGAGGTAGAGTAAAGCTTTATTTGAATGATTAATTGGTTGTGCTTTCTCTCTCTAGTTCTTGTAGTTAATCGAGTATTTCCTTGAAAATAATATTTTCAAACAACTACAAATAATAAAAAGTCTCAAACTATGACTTGTGTGATGTTTAATTGTCTTAAGAGTTTAGCCTTGAAGATACTCAATTCCATAGATATAATGATAGACTTGATGGTACTCTTTAAAGGATTATGTTCGATGGAACTAATGCTTAGCGGTGATTGAGATACATGCCAAAACTTGACCCGTTAATCAAATTATGACATTCCTTTATGCGTGTCTGCACCACTATCGCACTCATGGTATGCCACGACTCCGCTGGCCTATAAACGATCCTTATAGAGGTAACTCTTGGATTTTGGCTATGAGTTGAATGAACATTCGTAGCAGGCAACTACTATAATGGTTAAAAGTATGGAACTCTCATGGTATGCATTGCAAGCAAAAGAAAGGACAGCCCTTTTGACCAGAATGGTTACAAAAAGTGTACCGTAGCCTACACTGTCCGGTTAAACTCACTAAGTCTTTAGCATGATCTCGTTACTACTAAGTAGAAAAGTGCCTGAAGAAGCAAAGAATAGAAAAAAGTATGTGATAATCTTGATTTATTGATGTGGGTGTTAATAAGACACCCCAATGCTATGCTTATTTTGACATGATCTCTCACTCTTAATATGCTAATATGAAATCTTCAAGTGTTCAACCTGAGGAGTTAACTAGAGGAATTGGAATAATTGCTTCACATCTAGTTATTCATGCTTATAAAACCTTTATTGTGATTGTCTTGATTTAATGAAGGTTGTATAATACTCTTTCCACTACTCTTTCTATGCTAAGTTCTCAGATGAAAGAAATTATGGAGGCATGGGACTACCAATTATAAGTGAACTTGCTTTCTCGTTGTTTCAGTTTAAACGTTGAGTTCCTTATGATTTTTGGTTTCTTGAGCAAGGACGATCAAAGTTCAAGCTTGGGAATGTTGATAGCTGTGAAAATAGCTTTATTTATTCGTGTTTAAATCTTATACTAGTCAAGAAATTGATAAAATATCTCTCTAAACTTGCCACTAATGACTAATTATTGCAAAAAAGTGCAAATCCTTCTTTTGAATTGTGATGTGCGAATATCACTCTTTTATGGCAAAATCTGGAGCAATTGAGAGAGAATCACACGTTGCCAACTCAACAAAATCAACCAGGGCCAAATGCCATTATCCAGAAGGATTAACGAGCATCGGTACGGGCGGAGCTTACCCATACCGTCTGCCCGTACCATACGACAATGCCTTCGCTAGGTGAAACCAAGTAACTTCCGTGAAGGACCCTATATATTACAAAACTCCCTACAACGCTCTCCTATCTGGTATGTGCCGACTGCCATGCCCTATCCGCTCGCCCCGTCTGCCTGCCACCCCACGCTTGTACCTCCCAGTGCCGCCCTGCCCGCCATGGGGTTCCTCAACCTCGAACCATGTCTACAACACCTTGCGTACCTAGGGGAGGGCCTGGTACTCTACTTCAACTCGCTGTCAAATCCACTAGGGGACAATGAAGAGAGTGGGGTGGAGGTCATGCTAGTACTACTCGCCCTGGTGGCGGTCCTGCAAGATCTGTCAGGTGCATCTATTGCTCGCGCTCATCACCGACAACGATGATGGTTGAATCCCTACAACACTAGCCTCTTCCCATGGTTCCCACGCCCCTTATGCCAATCGTGGACGGGGTGCTTCCAGTGGTGGTCTAGATGCTACTTGCGGGAGTGCTACCAAAAACCATCGACTTTGCTACATATGGTGGACAGAGTTGCTACCGGTGGTGCCTGACAGTGCTAGCAAAAATGAGGGTCATGTTTGGGTTTTTTTTCTATGACCATGCTTCCCCTAGCTTTATCGTCCCTCTGCCTCCCCACGGGATTTTTTCTACATGCGGCCGCTGACGGTGCTACCGGAGGCCACCAGCGCTGCTACAAGGGGTGTCCAGTGTTGCTACGTGCGGTCAGCGATGTTGCTACATGTTGGCTTAGGGTTTGCTACGTGCAGCCGACGGGGTGCTACGAGACCCTGCGGCGGTGCTACATGTGGCACCGGAGTTTTGCTACAACAACTCTATTGTTTTTCTACAATAGTATAAAGGTTTTGCTACGAGATCTCTGGAAAGGTCTCCCGCAAAATCGGGTTTACTACTATAGCAAGCTGCTTTTGCACAATAGCGTAATTTTTTTGCTACATAGTCTCCGGGAAAACTCGAGCGAGGTCTCCGAAAAGATCTGTCTTTTTAATTTTTATCTCGTGAACAAATCTTTTTTGCTACATGTAGCAAAAGCGAGATATTTTGTAGCAAATTTTACAAGTTTTATAGCAAAAGAGGGATTTTAACCAAAATATGGAGGACACGTGGTTGGACAGGGAACCTAGGATGTAATCCACCGATCCCTCGAGGGATGCCTAGTAGTGCCTCAAAAACAATGTCGAAGAGCACCTCCACTAGCATTCCCAAGAGGGCTTCCCCAAGTCATGTTTTCATCCAGAGGCGAAATTTCGCCCACTCGCGTTTCCAGAACACATTTTTTTGCGGGATTTCGCCTAACTTTCATCCAACGTTTCTAGGTCGAACCCGATGCACCGGGTGTCACATGGGAATGGATGGAAGGTAAAACTGGCGGCCCAACCCTGTCGCCTAGACATCCCACTTCCCCACTGAGATCCGGCTCTCTCGTGACACAGAGCCCTCTCCACCGACCCTCGTAGATCTGGTGGGGCACATATGAATACGCGGATCGGATGAAAAGAAGACGTTCCCAACCAAGAAAGACACCTACGTCTGCTTCCTTGGATCCCAACCAGCTAAGGTAAAAAAGGCAGTGATGCATGAGCTTAAGGCAAATGTTCCGGCTATCCCTCAGTTTCTAGACTGGTCGTAAGTGACAATTACCTTTGACCGAAGAGATCATCCACCTAAACCACATAGGCGAGGAAAGTATGCTCTGGTTGTCAATCCACTTATTGACGGCTATAGGTTCTCCAAGACCCTCATGGACGGTGGCAGTAGCATCAACATCATCTATGTTGAAACACTGCACCATATGAGGATATCGGAAACACAGCTGAATCACACCTCCGTGACTTTCCATGGAGTTGTCCCCGAAAGACAAGCAAACTCTCTGGGAGAAATCACCTTGGATGTTACTTTTGGAACTCCAAGGAACTATCGGACAGAAGCACTTTCCTTCGAAGTGGTGTCGTTCAAGAGCGCATACCACGCTATCTTTGGGCGTCCGGCTTACTTGTCCTTTATGGCTTGCCCTTTCTATATTTACAGCATGATGAAATTCCAGGTCCCAATGGCGTCATCACGATCTGGGGAGACCCGAAGAAGGCACGAGAATGTGAGGATGGATACGTTGCCTTTGCTGAAGCCATCCTACACGCCGAGGAGTACTAGGAGATCAAGAAGAACATCGACCCGTCTGAGATGCCCGCGATGAAGAAGGAGGTGACAAAGCCGACTCCGGAGTTCAAGGCATCGAAAGAGACGAAGAGGATGTTGTTGAAGGATGATGACCCCTCCAAGGTGACTCAGATAGACGTGGGTTTAGGCCACGCATAGGAAAGCATGCTCGTCGAGTTCCTCAAAGCTAATAAATATATCATCACATGGCAACCATCTGACATGACCAGAGTACCTAGGGAACTTGTCGAGCATAGATTAAACATGTATCCTAATGCTAAACTCGTCAAATAGTCTTTACGACGGTTTGGCTATGAAAAGCACAAAGAAATAGCTAAAGAACTAGCCCAGCTTGAGTTAGCTATTCATAGAAGAGGTCATCCACACTAAGTGGTCGACCAATCCTGTAATGGTCCTTAAAAAGGACACCACCGATTTAAGGATGTGTGTTGATTATACTGTCTTGAACAAGGCTTGTCCCAAAGTTCCGTTCGCTCTGCCTAGAATCGATAAAGTCATTGAATCAACACTAGGCTCGGAACTCCTATGTTTTCTTGACGCCTATTCCATATATCACCAAATTCGGATGAAGGGGTCAGACAAATTAAATACTTCGATCATCCCCTTCAGAACCCTATGCTATGTAACAATGCATTTTGGGCTCAAAAACGCAGGAGCTACATACCAGTGCACTATGCGACGTTGCCTCCACGATCAAATCAGATGCAATGTACATGCATATGTGGATGACATAGCTATGATGTACAAAAAGAAGGAAATGCTTATTTCCGACTTGGAGGAAACATTCAGCAATTTATGAAAATATAATATAATGCTTAACCCAAAGAAGTGTTTCTTTGGAATACCAGCCAAGAAATCGTTAGGCTTATGTGTCTCAAAGAGGCATAGACGTGAAATGAGACAAAATAAAGGCTATACTCAACATTTCCAGGCCAACTCGCCTGAAGGACGTACAATGGCTAACTGGCTATATTGTTGCAGTCAGTTAGTTCGTAAGCTGTCTCGGTGAAAGAGTCACACCATTATACAAGCTCTTGAAAAAGACCAAGAAGTTCGTCTAGACTGATGAAGCTAAAGCTGCACTTCAGGATCTGAAAGCCATACTTTCGTCCACCCCTATCCTTGCAGCACCGGAACCACAAGAACTGATGTTGCTCTATTTAGTTGCGACAAACAGAGTTATTAGTGTCGTCATGGTGGTAGAACGGCCGAAAGAAAAACAGGAACACCTGGTGCATCGTCCGACTTATTATCTCAGCGAGGTCTTGACTGAATCAAAATAAAGGTATCCTCACTACCAAAAGTTAGCCTATAGTGTCTTCTTCGCATCCAAAAAATTACGACATTATTTTCAAGAGCACAGGATTACCGTGGTGAGCACAGCTCCCATAAGAGACATAATCAACAACAGTGATGCCACATGACGTGTCGCTAAGTGGGGAATTAAGCTAGCAGATTTTGATATTGGGTATAAACCTCGCACAACAATCAAATCCTAGATTCTTGCCAATTTTGTCACTAATTGGACAGAGACGATAGAAAACACAGGTCTCCTAGAATCGAAAGTTTGGACCTTACACTTTGACGGGTCTAAAGTGCTCGGGTCTCGGGGGCTGGCGTGGTGCTCAAGTCACCCCAAGGTGATAAATTGTTCTATGCAGATTCACTTCACGGCGACAAATAACATTGCCAAATATGAAGCCCTGCTGCATGGAATTCGAATTGCAAAAGACATCGGCATTCGCCGACTCATGTGTTACGGAGAATCAGATTTAGTTGCTCAGCAAGTATCCGAAATATGCAATCCAAACAAGCACAAGGAAGCATATAGAGCTGTCGTGGATGAACTATCTAAATCGTTCGAAGGATTTGAAGTTCAACACATTCCCCAAACAGAAAACAAGGAAGCAGATGCTCTATCAAGAATAGGCTCTGCGTAGAAAAAGGTTTCGGATGGTGCTTTTCTAGAGCACTTAAGAGTTCCCTCTATCACATGAGTTGATGAGGAGTATCCGACCAAATCCGACTCATCGCTCATAGCAGTTATGGCTGTAATTCCCAGCTGGACAAAACCCTACCTTGATTTTTTGGTAGATAGAAAATTACCCGAAGACGAAGTGCTGAGCCAGTAGATCGTCCGACGACAAAAATCCTACATAGTGGTGAGTGGTGAGCTCTATAAGTGGAGTGTGTCTGGGGTCTTTCAGCACTGTGTTTCTCCGGAAGAAGGAGTGGAAATCCTAAGGGAAATCCACGAAGGAGAAGGCGGACATCACGCCGTAGCCAATTATTTAGTGGCAAAGGCCTTTATAAATGGATTTTTGGCTTACAACTAAGGCAGACGCCAAGAGGCTGGTCAAGACGTGCAAAGGTTGCCGGAAGTACACCAAACAAGCCCATGTTCCGGCTGATCAACTGCGAACAATTCCGATTACATGGCCCTTCGCAGTCTGGGGGCTCGATATGGTAGGACCGTTTAAGCAGGCTCCAAGTGGATACATCCATCTTTCTATGATGGTGGATAAATTTACCAAATGGATTGAGACAAAACCCGTCACAAGTTGTGATGGAGCAACAACCAAAAAATTCGTCGAGGATGTTGCAATCCGATTCGGGTATCCGCACAGTATTATTACAGACAATGGGAGTAACTTTTCCATGGGAGAACTCGTCGAATTTTGCAATGATCAAGGGATCCGACTCGATATTGCATCAGTCGCACATCCACAAGCCAACGAACAAGTCGAAAGGGAAAATGGTTTAATTCTTCAAGACATACGACCAAGACTCGAAGCACCACTTCATCGTGCTGCGGGGGCTTGGGTGGACTAATTGTCGTCTGTTGTATGGAGTTTATGAACTACTCCTAACAGGTCAACCAGATATACACCTTTTTTTCTTGGTCCACAGTGCAGAAGCAGTTCTTCCAAGTGATCTTATTCTTACTTCTCCCCGAGTCACTGCGTATGTCGAAGAGGATGGCGAGGTCGCTCGACAAGATGACCTCGATATGCTCGAGGAAGTTCGTGGCTGAATAGAGATCTATAGCATATCAGCAGAAGTTACGCAAGTATAATTAATAGTTAGAGAGTCAGAAATTGGTCTTTTAGGAAGGGCGATCTGGTTCTCTGGCTACTACAAAAAAGAGAGCACAAACTTGCCCCTATATGGGAAGGGCCCTTTATGGTTAGTTGAGTATTGCATAATGGTTCGTACTACCTAACTGACATGAGGCCAGAAAAAGAAAGGTCTGCTACTAAGAAGAGAAAGAGAGCTGGAGGCAGTATATACCCGGACGAAATAGACCGTCCACGGAATATTGCTCAGCTACGTCTCTTTTATTCTTAATTTTTTTTCTTTGTAATCATATCAATGTACATGTTCAAAGTGAAATAAAGTATTGGGCTTCTCAATGTTTTTCCTGAGATGTTTTTAAGTA
The DNA here is from genome assembly GCA_910589775.1 of Avena eriantha. Taxonomy (NCBI): domain Eukaryota; kingdom Viridiplantae; phylum Streptophyta; class Magnoliopsida; order Poales; family Poaceae; genus Avena; species Avena eriantha. Next base: position 193,401,109 of record OU342742.1, on the reverse strand, counting down.
CCATCTTATTTCCGAATGATCATGTCATAGTAGAAAATCCCAGAATACTTGAATGTACTTTATGCTCATATTTGTTCTGGTTAGATTTCCGATTCTAAAAATGTTACCTTCGGATATAAGTCTAAATTTTCTAGTTTATACTTGGGTTTTTGTCTACTTGTTGGACGTGGGTATTTTCTGAATAGTGAACTATTGGTACTAGAAACTAACTTTGATTCTGGGTTTAAACTGATTTAGCAATTAAGCTCCATTGCTCGGCAAAGTTTTCATGTTGAAGGTTTGCCGGCTCACGAAAGGGACAAGGTAGAAAGCCAAATAAACGATAAGTATAGACAAAACAATGCTTAAGTATTTTTCAAGCACAAAAATAAAAACCGAAAGTGCTAAGACGTAAATCATAAGTTCTTACAAGCTAGCACATCAAAATTATATTCTAGCTATTACATAAAATTGTTTTTCAGAATAACACATTGTTTTTCTAGCAAAATCTATGATGCAGGTGAAGATGAAGGATCAGCCGACTCACTAGAGACATCGCCTGTATCACCCTAATATCTTTCCGAGACGAGTATATCAGACTTAGTCTATTCATCGTCTTCGGAAGCTTCGGCAACTTCTTCTGTGGGGGAGGTGGCACTTCAACGGGCGTGAAGAACAGATTCTTGAAACTGGCCAGCTCAGCCACGCAACAAGCGTATCCGGCACAAGCGTCCTAGATTTCTTTGATATTCTATGGCTTGCCGTCTTCATCAACAGTCGAATAACCCTTGGTAACTTGCCATATTTCCATGCTTCCATGGTGGCTCATTACCATTATCTGGGCATTCAGTGCCGCTGCATGCATATGACATGTTCCAATCCTTAATAAGCTTGGGCATATCCTTCTCCTTGTCTCGTACCTCAAAGCCAGACATTGTGTCTAAGCTAGAGAGCTGGACGGATTCACCGATTTCCTCCAAAGATTGCGAAAGTCATGGATCAGGTCTCCAACAGCAACAAGCCGGTTGGTACGAGACTCGAATGAAGAGGCATCAAGAAAGTTGAGAGGACCTAAAAATAAGAAAACAAGGTCACCAATATATCCAAGTAAATAGAATCGAAAAAGCAACAATTCAGAGACAACAAACTTACCAAAGATAGTGTCATCTACTTTGGTCTTCTCCTCCCAAAGACTCCGGAGTTCATTTCGAAGAGCTTCGGTGGTATCTATTTCCCTGTCCAATTCATCCTTCAAGTCTGAGATAGCCTTGTCTTGTTTTGCTATGGTGCGATCACGCTCTTCAGTAGCCATGTTGCTAGATTCAAGAACGATGTTGATGCTACGCTCATGGTCTACCTTGAGTTTGTCTAGCTCAGCATGCAAGTCAGCATTTTCAGCTTCCAAGACATTGAAATCATCGGCTTGTTCAATAAGCTTGCAAGACTGTTCCACAAGATCTAGAGCAGTAACAAGTAAAGTTGAATAAACATTCGGCTACAATTCAAACAGACTATGAAAATGAAGTCGGAAAGGCTTGCCTCCAGCTTCATCTTTTGCAACTTTAAGTTGCGCATTTTCAAGTCGTAGAGCTCTGATCTCTCTCCTCTTGTGGCAGATATTCTTCAATAATTACTGGTTATAATCATTAACTTTCTGTAAGTCCGAATGGTGACTAGAGTCAGAAGTCTTAGGGGGCTATACTAGTTAAATATTTTAACTAAATTAAATATCAGCACGAGCCTTGGGGGGCTACACTAGTTCATTCTTTGGCATCCTATAAAAGCACAAATTCGGATTCCTATCCAACTTCATGCTTGGGGGCTAGAGGATATGATATGAAATATAATAAAAAGAGTCAGAATACGACTTACATAATGTTCATGAGTCAGTTTGTTGAGGCTCATGTTTACTTCAGCTAAAACCTTTTCGGCGAGAGTTAAAGGAATCACTGGTGGAGACGGAATTGCATAGGCCTTCAACTTCTCGTCGCGAAGACAAACTTGGTCAAGAAGCTCGATAGTTTGATATCCTCGGCTTCTTATGCCTCCTCCTCAGCTATGATGTTTCGGGTCTCTAGGCAATGGAGAGCCAGTTTCTAGATTTCTTCTACGCTCTTCCGAGTAAGGCCAAGTTTGGCAATACCCAGATTCTGTAGAAGATTCTCCGCGAAGGTCGTAGCCGAGGGATCATTACCCTTTGAGGGTTCACCCTTATCAACTGTTAGGTCACTCATGGTGATGTCATTTTGCGAACCAAGGTTCATTGGCTCTGCAAATTGAGCTAGAACATATTCAACATGTGGAGATGAAGTATCCTCCGATGCTGATGATGGCTTTGGGGTAGGAGTCAAAGGCGAGGCAGCAGGCGAAGTCAGAGTCAACTTTTGCTGGCCCAAAGTCTTCCCCGAATTTCCTTTTCCCTTGCCCTCGGTGAATGTTTTAGCTCTGGATAGTAATAGAGTAAGATCGTTGCAATTTAGAAAGAATACAATTAAAGATACAAAACCTTGTGAAGAAAACTTACCTCTTTACAACAAGGACTTTCTGTGTGCCGACATAAACGGTTGGAGTTTTACGCTTCCGGGTAAGCACCTCCGGCAAAACTTCAAGTTCTTCATCCTCCTGAGGAATCGGATCCTCAGGCGGATATCTCTCAAGAGGAGCAAGCTCCGACTTGGGGAGGGCAGAAAGCTGAAATATTGAGTAGCTCGGTATTGTGAATAAAACACACAGGTGTAAGTACAAGGGAGATCAGTCGAAAATCTTACGGGAGTCAGGGGTTCATCCGCTGTGAACATGTCTAGGGAGACACCTGGAATCTTCTTTTCCACCCACTCCTTGATCAACCATTTGATCCGTGGCTCATACTCCCTATTGGAGATTGCGAGCCTACAAATCCTTAGGATGTCTTTGTTGCTCTTGGTGACCGTATGCATAAGCCGGCCACCATGGTGCTTGAGGGGTTGGATCTGACGGGCTAACCATCAATGGATCAAGTTGGATCCATGCAGACCCTTGTGCTTCATCAAGTATTCAATCCGCCTCTTGGCGCGGATCAAATCTTCTGAGAGAGTCAGTGCCTCTGCGTCCCAGGATTCTTGGGGAGTGGCGGCACCGTCAACAAAAGCCGACAGAGCTTCTTGCTTACCGGGAGCCGGTTTGTCCTTATGATAAAAGAACGTGGACAGCCACTTTTTCACTAAATCACTAGCCATGATCTTAGGATAAGTTCAGTCTCTCCTAAGGTCTAGGCTAAGCGTTCCGGTAATGTAAGGATTGCCGGTAGTGATGGAATTTTTCCAGGTACCAAAGTAGTACCGGAATAGGATAAGACTCGGTTTGATTCTGAGATACCCCTCACAAAGAGAGACGAAAGCGCTAAGCTCTAAAATCGAATTGGGAGGAAGATTGTGGAGTTGAACTCCATAGTAATTGATAACCTCGGAGAAGAACTCCGAGGAAGGAAAGCTCAAACCTTGGTCCAGATGGGAGCCAAAGTGGACCCTCTCATCGGCATGAGGGGTGGGGATGATTTCATTGAATCCGCTCCTCCATTCGTCGGCGCAGAGGAGGCCCTCCTTCTCGACGCCATGCACCTTGTCGTCGTCAAGCACACAAGGGATCCAGACCCGATGAAGTTCTCCTTCTTCGCCGCTGCCACCACCATGGTCGCCGCTGTACTAGAAGAAGAAGCTTCAACCATCTGGCCAAGGGCGATGACCTTTGGTGGGAGGCGTTGTGGGATTGGGGAAGGAAAGGAGGTGAGGCGCTGTGTTGTTTGGAGGAAGAAGAAGGCAATGGCACTGGTGAGAGGAAAATGAGAGATCTCAACCCCTTATGAACCTCGCTTGCGCCAAGATTCGTTTGAACATAACTACAAATTGTGCCACGCATCACAAAAGGAACTGGGCAACTTCCTCGAGAAGATTACGCCTCCTTGATCTCCGTGCACGCTTTAAACGGTGCCTCGGTTTCGCGCGAAGCGGACCCACCAACGGTCACGCTGACAGGAATGTCTGTTAGTGACAAGACTTGACCTTGAGTGATGTTAGGTTGCGTGAGAGGAAATCGAGCTGGGGAAAACTGTGATGGAATCTTCACAGGTCTGACTCATTTTTGAGACTCAGATCCAACTTTCTTTTTGGAGTTTCAGGAACCATTCAAAACTCTGCAGCCGAAGAAAGATCAAGCTAGATGATGAAATCTGACTTTGGATCTTGGAGGCTTCCGAGGGCTACTATTGGGGATATACTTTCCAGGCATACCCACTGTGACTCGCTGACCAGGGTGGCCCACTTCAGGTTAGAGCTTTGCTTCACGGGCGGCCCAGTCAGGGAGAGAAGACGGAGGTCCATCTGGCTACGAGAAGGCCCAGAAGACTTACCGACTTAGGCACGTATAGTTACTTGTAGTCTAAGATGTACTCTCTAACCGACTCTATATCATAGCCGGGTAGGTCTTTCCTGTAACCCTAGGACGGACATCTATATAAGCCATCCTAGGGATCAGCCTTTAGGGCACCCACAACTTACAACCTTAACTCGCACATGCAAAACCTCTCTTGTAATCTATACTTCCAGCTCTGCCGTATTACTGGATTGCTAACAGGAGTAGGATCTGTCCATCGTCGGTGGAATCGAACCTAGGTAAAGCTTGTGTGCTCACCGTCCCGGAATACCGTCGCCTCATATCCCCTTTCTCCACACTTCTCGAGGACCCCTCTCGGCGTACATGTCTTCAATCCGACAACACATAGTTTGTTGTAATTTTTGTCTCAAAGTTTGTTAAATTTATGCCGAACTATGCCGTGTTTCATTTTATGACGAATAATGCTTTGTATTCATTTTTACACCAAACTATGTGATCAAAATTATGTTCGTGTGAATTTGAGTCGAATTGTGGTGAAATGTCACCAAATTTACCAAACATTGCCTGCCTAGAAACGCCACCTGGATGCGCGAGTAGGAATTCGATCACTCATAAATCGGAAGTTACATATATTCGGTGATTTGGCGCCCATATTTCAGTCCGGGAACACCCAATGAGTGGTGGTGCTATCCAAGGCTGGGGAAGGGGTTATAGGCTCTGTTTGTTACAACTTCTGCTCCTGCTTTTAGCTCCAAAAGCACTAGCTCAAACAAACATCAACAAATAGCAAAGTGCTTGTGAGAAGCGTGACCGTGAAATACACTGCGAGTGGTGAAGCGAGGAAAAGCGAGGAGAAGGGTGCTTCCCGTAGCTTTTGCTGCTTCCCGAGTTGCTGTGGACCTAATTGACCTCTACACTTCTGCCTAATTACAAATAAACCGCCATTCTACAGTCAACCAAACCCCACAAACCCATCCCCTCGACCTCCTGTCCGTCCTCTCCCCTTCGCTTCTCGGATAGGATACCATCGCCGCCGCCATTTACGTCATTGTCACCGTCCCTTGGAGCGCGGAGGATGGAGCTCACCGGCCGTCCCTGCAGCGCGGAGGCCGGGCTCGTCGGCCGTCGCCTGGAGTGCGCGGAGGCGCGGGCTCGCTGGACGACCCTGGAGCACGGAAGCTGGAGCTCGTCGGCCGTCCCTACAGCGCGGTGGCCCGGGCTTGTCGGTCGTCCCTTGGAGCGTGCGGAGGCGCTGGCTCGCCGGCCGCCCCTGTCCTTCATCCGCGGGCGGCGAGACTCCTCCCTATCCGGCATCCCCGACCTACTTCGCGGGCACGATGCGGGCATGCGCGATGGGGGCGGTGGTGCGTCAGGGGCGGCGACGAGGCCTAGCTCGACGATGCTTGGGGGCGTGGGGACCGCTGGGAGGACTGGACGTCGCGACCGCAACGGTGCGTGGGCGTGGCGGCGGTTGTGCCTGGGCGTAGCGACAACGTCGGTTGTTCTCACGATGCCCCTTTTTCTTACAGAGGCTATGTAAAAAATAAATATCTAGTTTTTTATATACGTTTTTGTATATGTGAATAATTTGCAATGGTCTTTCGTTAAAAAAGACGGTTTCGTGTATCCAATTTGCAATGATCTTTTGGTAAAAAATACTATTTTGTGTATACAATTTGCAATGGTCTTTTGTTAAAAAATATGGTTATAATTATTTTAGCACCAAGAATGGACAATTTGAATTCAACACTTGTACTCCTACCATATTTTCTCGGCTAAGAGGCATATCAGACATCTCAGCTCTAAAACCAGCAACAGGAGCTATCAAAAGCACTACGGCCAGACACCGAATCTCTTCCCTCAAAAAAAAAAGAAAAAAACCAAATCTCTGGCCATAATCAATTCTCCCCATTTTCGCCGATCCCCTGCTCCCAAGAGTACCGCAAAACCCTAAACCCATGGCGGCGCTCACCCCCTCCGCCGGCGCTCGCCTCCTCCGCCGCCTACTCTCCACAGCCTCCCAAGTAGCATCGGAGGCTATCTCCCACGTCGCTAAGAAGGAGGCACACCCCGTCCGGAAGAAGGCCGCGTCGAAGGCGGCGCACGGCGTCGCCAAGGACACGAAGAAGGCAGCGCGTCCCCTCGCAAAGGTGGCGTCGGAGTCGGCGCATCCCGTGGAGGATGGCGTGAAGAAGGCGGCGACGAAGGACTCGCGCCCGCTGTACCGACGGCTGTCAGCGCTGGGGAACGCGGGCGAGGGGAGCGTGTCGGGGGTGCTGAACAAATGGGTGCGGGAGGGACGAGAGACGCGCTCTGTGGATCTCGAGAGGTATGTCAAGGAGCTCCGCAAGTACAAGCGCCATTCCCAGGCCCTCGAGGTATAGTACACCCCCCTCACCTTGACATCTCAACACGCTTGTTCACGTTCTCTGCTTGGTTAACGGTGTTTAGGCTGGGATTGGTAACAGAAAGATAGTTTTGTGACATTTTTTTAGCAGATTGCGATTTTAGTAACAATTCGCTCGAGTAATCACGATCTGATCTGTTTAGCGTTCATTGGGTTTCTATCGCTTAGCCTGATTTGTTTTTGTTTGTATCAGGCATCCATGATTCAGGCATCCATGATTAGATTGCAGTAAAAGGCATCCGTTATTCGATTGCCCGAACTATTCTCATGCTCTGAAACTTGGAAGTCTTATAATTTACCATTGGATGGGGGAATGTGGAGCCGCTGGTGCTGCAGCTAAGGGTGCAAGTGGGATTGTTAGCGAGAGGCCCACATCTAGCCCACAGATGCCGCAAATCTTAAGTGGGATACCCTCCTAAGCCCACATATCATTATATGGGATATGTGTGTTTTGTGTTATGCTCACCAATCTTTACCAAATGTAGTAAACACCTATCAACAATTACTAGTGACTACCCTTAGAGCAAGTGACTACCCTTGGATGCAAGGATTTTCCTGACCCTTGATGGAACTAAATTGTTTCCTCTGAAATTAATGCATTCGAAATAGGCTCTAGCTATCAGCAAGAGGTGTTTAGGTTTTCTTTTCACTTGTCTCTGGTTACATGGGGCCGTGTACACACATTATTTTTCTTTTTCCTCCACCGTCTCGACTTGTCTCAAAATTTCCTCACATCATATGGTGCTGGATGTGGTTTGCCTTTTTCTTTCCAACAAAATGGGAAAATTTGTTATTTACCCAAAAGTTCATTGGCCTTGGATCATGTACCCAAAGTTGATGGTCCATTGGTAAAATACCCAATAGGGGTTTCGACATAATAAAGAAATAACATTTGGCTCCACCGTTAGTAGCGGGCGAACAGAAGACAATACTGTACTGACTAATGAATACATGATCCAGCGCTGGCTAGTTCAGAAATCCGCGTTGGGTCAGCCTGGGTATACTGGCGTCGCGCGTCCCTCGCCATGGCTGACCATGGCGCTACCTGACGCCACTGCTGCAGTCTCTGCCCGTCATCAAAATAGTCTGCTCCTAAAATATCTGTTGTTTTCATCAACGCTCGATTTTTACTCCTGCTCCTTTTGATGTGACCGTACTTCCCAAAAATCATGCATACTACCTACTGGGTCCTAGTGAGTTACGACTTGAAGAATATTGTTTGTGCGTGAGATAAATCAGTGGCAGACTAATCAACTTCTGTTCTGATGGCAGAGCTAATCATTTTAGATATTCTTACATGTTGAAATGTTGTCTGTTCAAAACATTAAATCTACACTGTAAGCATTTTTGCATTCATCATGAAGAAGTATATTAATAAGAGATGAAAATGAGATAGATGGCTAATGTAATTTGCGATTCAACCTAGGAAAGAGAATAGCACGCACCTAGAGGAAAAAAAGATTGACTCCAACACAGCGATTAAAACGTACTTGGAGTGAACTATTATTTTTCCCAGAGAAATTAAAAGGCTGAACTTGTCTAGTTTATAGAAAACCCCTTTTGGATAAATCATATAGGGATTCAATCATTTTTGGGTGTTTTACCAATGAACCATCAACTTTGGGTACATAATCCAAGGCCAATGAACTTTTGGGTAAATAACCAATTTTCCCTTCCAAAATTACCCCTCCCAGCCATTTAATCTAGTCTCTGAATTATCGGGAGTGGAGTTGTTAATTGTGGCATCGTCATTGGCCTTCCTAAGCGCATGCTGAGAGATTAGGAGGAAAATTAAGAGAGGGCCATTTATTGTGGCGCTGCTATTGGCCATGCATTTGCATGCGGAAAAGGGACAGTTAATATGCGTTGCATGTATAGGAGAGAAAGGAGGAAACAGGTCACCAAGAGAGAAAATTAAGAAACAAATATCACGAATTAATATGGCACGATTGGGAAGAATTGCTGTCTCTGGAGTCTCTTAATCGGCGAGCCAAAATATTTATGCCCTGTTCATTGGAACGGAGGGAGTATTTACTTAATTTGCAAGCTAATCGGAGCAAATGTTTGGGTGACATTGATCACCATTTTTCTTGGCGGTAATAGAAAATTTTAAATATTCTTCGGACTAGATTATATGGAACATTTGTGCAGCACGTTTACATCATATCAGTACCAAACCAGTTTGCTGGCCCTTAGACTGCTTGGTCTGTTTCAAAGTTTTCTGTTGGGCGTATAGAGTAATATTGTTCTCAAGCAGAGCAGGGAAGAAATAAGCTGTGTTCAATGTTCCATATTTCAATAGCTGTAATAATATGTTATCACAACTAGGGATGGCAATGGGTACCCAAGACACGCGTGCCCGCCAGGTAAAAACTCATTAAGAGTACAGGTATGGGACAAAAATTACCCATGGGTATGTAAATGGGAAAAGAGGGTACGGGTATGGTATCGTAGAACCTATACCCGAACACCCATGTACCCGTCCAAAATTTGACAAGTGGGGTCTCTGTAATACTCTAACGTACTTAATTTTTCTCTAATCATGCATTGATGCTAGTTAGGTCATCTCGCGCTTCCTAGTCTTACGATTGCTCGTTAGTTAGTTAGGATCGTTTGATGTCCATATCTCTTTTTATGTGATCACATCCTAATTCTCGAGCCATCAATATGGATCTCGTATTTCTCCTATCCATCGCAACTTTGTGAGTCGCTCCTAGGGTTACCGCCAGACTATCGGTGCTTCTATTAAAGGTTTGGCCAATGTTTACAATGTGTTGATTTTTATAATGTACTGATATTTTTTCTAGATTTGAGTTGTAAACACGGGTATTTTAAACTGTGGGTACCCGTTTACCCTGTCGGCTGATGGGCATGGAATTTTTTTTACCCATTGACGGGTATGGATATGGGTATGGGTGACGGGTAAGATCGGAGGGGACGGGTAAGGGTATGTGCGGGCCCGGTCATGAGATTTTTGGGGCCCGGGGCGAAAGTTAGAATATGAGCCCCTTGAAAATCTAATATCCCTAGATACAAATTCTCAAAAGGTGATGGTTAATTAGTTGAGTTTAATCAAGTCTATTAGTTGCTGGTATAGTTGTATGCCACTCCACAAACAAGGAGGGATCTTTGCACTTAAGTATCTACTTAGTGACCAGTCTGCTAGTTTCTTTGATTCTACCCGGCGTACCTTTTTCTCTTGCTTCCAATAGTTTGACCTATTCAGAAGAATTATCGGCCTAAGAAGAATGTGGTTCCGATACCCATGGTGATGCCTGAAGTCGACACCACCATCATTAGTCAAAAGAAGGTCCAAGGGGGAATCATTTTGTTATGGTTTAACTAATAGCAAGAAGAGCAAGTTCTTTGACATAGCACATGACAACCACAAATAGCCAATACGATAATATTAAGTCCAAAGTTTGTTTTGGAAAACACCATTACTTAATAAATTTGACTGAACAATCAACAGTCAAACTAAAAAAAGCTTATATAAAAGATCAATTTATAAGAGGGAATCAACCTTCTAAAAATCAATGAATTCCCGCTATACACTTTTTTTTGGACATGCAACTACAAGCACGAAAGTATTGCGTCAGTGCTTATTCCCCTTTCCCGGTAAAAATATACTCTCTCTGTCTCAAAATAGATGTCAGAAGTTTGTGTAAATTTGGATGAATCTATATACTCACTCCGATTCAAATTAGTTGGCTTGGTTTTATCTAAATTTGGATGTAGCTAGCACTAAAACAAGTCTAGATACATTTGAATCTAGACAAATCTGAGTCAATTAATTTGGATCGAAGGAAGTACTAAATAGTATCTAGATTTATACAAATTTTTGACAAATGTGCGACATCTGTTTTGAACTGAGGGAGTATGTCAACTGATTGCTGATTCTATCTTCGTTTTTTTCCGAGACACCATCTTCCGTAAATAAAACTGTAATTTCCGAACTAATGCGCTCCCGGCTCCAGCCTGGTGGGGCCCACTACCACTCAACGATCGGATGCTACGAATAAAAGAAGAAAGGCCCTAAGCTGCCAGGCCCAGTTAACTAAACAAAGCAATTAGTAGTAGAAGAAAGAAAGGCCCAACGCTTCGTCTCCTTAAATGTCCGCGTCTCTTCTTCGTCGAGACAAAAAGAACTTCGAGTATGCCAATGGTGCCTTCGGTGATTTCTCTGCTGGTCGCGCATACCTTGGCTGGGGCCCCTCGCTATCTGGGGCCCAGGGCGGCCGCCCCTCCTGACCCCCCTTAGGGCCGGGCCTGGGTATGTGATGGCTCCACCCGTACCAATACCCTGCCGGTGCCATCCGTAATCACAACTATGTAGAGTACTCAGTTGTCTTCAAGGCCAGAAAATGTTACTGTACTAGCTTTTAGTATGGCTGCAGCTCTCAAGTCATCTTGTTAAATACCTTATGCTTGTACTTCTGATATTGGTGTTTAATTATGATTGTAGTACTTATGCGAGAATTTGTCTTTGTTTGTGGCAGTTGATGGATTGGATGGTTCATACAAAGGGTATGAACATGTCATACACTAACCATGCAATACGTTTGGATCTCATTTACAAAGTGCGTGGCATTGAAGCAGCTGAAAAATATTTTGATGGCCTTCCTGATCCAGCCAAGAACCATCGAACCTATGGTGCACTTCTCAACTGTTATTGCTCATTGAGAAAGGAAGATAAAGCAACAGACCTTTATCGTAAGATGCATGAGCTGGGCATCTTATCCAGTACTCTGCCCATCAACAATCTGATGTCCCTTTACATGAAGTTAGGCCAGCATAAGAAGGTTGCTAGCCTGTTTGAGGAAATGAAGGCGAAGAATATTAAACCGGACAACCTCACGTGCTGTGTTCTGATGACCAGCTATGCGGCATTGAACAGGATAGATACTGTTGAAGAAGTTTTAAAAGAAATGGAAGAAAAACCTGTGGTTCTGGGGTGGTCTGCATATAGCACATTGGCTTCCATCTACTCGAGTGCTGGTTTGGTTGAAAAAGCAGAGTCTGCTCTGAAGAAACTTGAGGGCCTTGTTCAAGCTCGTGATGGCAGACAGCCTTTTGATTTCCTTATGAGTCTTTATGCTTCAGTAGGCAATTTGAATGAGGTCAACAGAGTGTGGGAAGTGGTTAAGGAAACTTTCCCAAAGGTGACCAACACAAGCTACTTCAGCATGCTTCAAGCTCTTCTTAAGCTCAATGATGCTGATCGCATGAAGCAGATTTTTGAGGAATGGGAATCTAACCATGAATGCTATGATGCGAAACTGACAAATGTGATGACTCGAGCCCATCTGAAGAATGGCATGTCCAAAGAGGCTGAGCTATTGTGGGAGAAGGCCAAGGAAAAGGGTGGCAGTTTTGACTCTAAAACATGCGAGTTGTTTCTTCATCACTACATGGGGATAGAGGACATGAAATCAGCACTCAACTGGGTTGAGAATGTGACGAAACTCCCCAAGAAAGCAGCGAAGCTAGATCAGGAGACGATCCACAAGTTCTCCAAGCACTTTGAAGAACAGAAGGATGTTGAGGGTGCCGACAGGTTCTGCCGCTGCTTGAGGACCCTTGGGTGCATTGACGGCAAAGCGTACGAGTCCCTCCTGCGGACTTATCTGGCAGCTGGCCAGACCAGCCGTTCCCTCCGTCAACAGATTAAGGATGATAAGATTGAGATATGCTATGACATTGGCAAGTTACTCAAGAGGATGGGCGACAAGGGACGATGAAGTACCAATTTCTGGCCCTAATTTACGTCAACTATTTCTTCTGATTCGTTAAATGAATAGCAGAAAGCAGATGTTATAAGAGAGAACAGTTGCCGGGCCTTATTTGGACTCGTGGTTGAGCTGATGTTCCAGCTTTTGCTTCTTTCTTGTCGACAAGGGGAGGCAGGCCGGAGCGAGGAGATTTTACTAGTGCAACGTCCAACGTGTAGTCTTGTCTAAGGGAGCTTTGTTCTGCTCTTTTTTATTTCCGCCTTTTTCTTCTGGATGTAATGGCTGTTTCAGACTTTCAGTACTGGAGCAAGAATCCTACTACAGGGTCGTTTCTCTTTCCATCTCTGCGTGCCATCCGTTTCATGCCCTGACAGTGATATGTCCATGCTCGTCGGAACTACGCTGTGGATAAGTCTTTGTGAACAGGGAGGACATGGACGGTAGAGTAAAGCTGTCGACAGGTAACGTTATATAGCTTCCTAGTGTCATTCAGTCTGAGATTGTTCAATTAGGTAAACCCCAAATTTGAGATGTCTTTCTCCTGCCAAGTACTCCCTCTGTTTCAAAATATAAGATATTTTAGCTTTGTGAAAGGAGTGTATCTAGACGTCTTCTAGTGTATAGATTCATTTAGATTTGAAATGAACCGAGACACTAAAAATGGTCTAGATGCACTTCTTTTATAAAGATAAAACATCTTATATTTTGAAACGGAGGGAGTAATAGTCTGCTTTGCTCATCCATAGCAATTTGTGTGTTTCATCTCGTTGTTGTCCTGGCAAACAGATCCTCTATCAAAGAACGAAAAACTGAAGTAACTGCGGCACAAATGAGAGCATCATGTTCTTCTGCTGACATGTATAATCACAATCTCTTGCAAACGATGGCAGTTAGTGGAATTTTCTTTGATATCTCGGCAAGGCCTCCGTGGCACAATCCCCGAGGGTCGAGTCAGCACTCCATTGCCGAGCCCCCGAGCGCTGTATCAAAAGTTCTTCGGCACTTCCGCTGATGGGGTATATTTTGGTGTAGATAGTCGTTGATTCCACGACTCGTGAATTTCCTTTGTGAAGCCCCCGAGGGTCGAGTCGGCACTATGATGACTCCGTCTGTATAGTGGATTTAAGCACCGTAGCAGAGAAAACATCTAGACGCATTAAACTGTCTCATAATTGTAAGTAGTATAAAAAACAAAGGATGTACCTTGTGATACTCCGTACTAAAGTCGGTGTCGAATTCGATGTCGCCCGTGATATCAGCCGTGATAGAGCGACGAGTTGACGAGCTTCGAAAGTGAGACGTCTTAGGGAGCGCAGATAAAGGCTACACGCCAGGCCGCACTCGCGTCGAGACATTTGCCCCATCAACCGAGCGTGTGGATGGAGCCCACGATCATGTTCTCAAAGTTGGATCGTCCAAGGTGGGGAGGAACGAGGGGAGACTCCCCGTTACTAGTCTCGCCGGTGATTGTCAACGTCCCGGTTGGCCAGGTCCTGATTGACGGAGGGTGTTCTTGCGCCCTCATTACAGCGTGCACCCTGAACCGACTTCAGATCCCATGAGGGCTAGTACGACCGGTCATGAAAATGACAGTCGTGATAATACCAGGAGGCATAGGTACCCCTCTCGGGCAGATAATGCTACCCATGATGTTTGGGACCAGGAACAACTTTTGAACGGAGATGTGTTTGTTCGAGGTGATGGACATGGAGATGCCTTACAACACTACCCTTGAACGGTCGCAGCTCGCTCAGTTCTTCGCTGTGCCTCACGAGTCATATCGGGTCCTTAAGCTCCCGGGGCAAATGGGGATAATCACCGTTCTGGGAGAAGCCCGCCGCAACGATCCGCATGTCACAAGGAGGTCCGGGGTGATCTGTCCACCCCGGGTCATCCTGTCAGAACGAAGAGTGCAAGCCCCACCAAGCCGCAAGAAGATCACAGCCCCCACCAGACGTCAAGACCCGGGACAAGGTCTGGCCAGTATAACAATCTCGAACGGTCCCGCTCAACGCCAACGACGAAACGAGAACGGTTCTCATCGGACCAAACCTCGAGCCTGAGATCGTGGCCAAGCTAGTCGCTTCTTGTGTGAGAATGCCGACTTCTTCGCCTGGGACAGTTCCCATGTGCCAGGGATACCGCGGGACCTTTCCGAGCACCGTCTGAACATCGACTTACGCGCGCTATCGCTGAGGCAAAAGATTAGAAGATTCACTCCCGAGCAGAGGGAGTTCATACAGGGAAAAGTTGAGGAGCTCCTCGCCATTGGGCCGATTGAGAAAATCGACTACCCAACTTGGGTGGCCAACCCCATTATAGCTTAGAAGGAAGGAGTAGGACAACAGATGCGTGTGGACTTCACTAGTCTAAACAAAGCAGGAAGCAAGATGGTGTGTCTCCTAGACACGTACTCTAGTTACCACCAGGTCCACCTACGGAAGGAGGACATCCCGTGCACGGGCTTCATCACCCACGAGGGAACTTATTTCTATAAGACGATTCCCTTCAGTCTCAAGAATGCGTGCGCCACATATCAGCGCACCATGCACGCCGCCTTCTCAGATTAAATCAGGAAGAATATGGAGGTCTACATCGACGATCTCGTCATCAAGTCCAAGGAGAAGAAAGATCTCATACCAGACCTAGAGCAGGTTGTAACTACCTCGGTGAATTACGCTCTTAGTTACATGCCTGGATGAACGAAAGTGGTTAAAATAGTACGGTGGGGCCCAGGGCCACTTACGGTAGACCTTTCGGCCGTCCTAACCACTTTCAGAACATCGGGACAAGAACGAGCGGCGTAATCGGCAGGCGAAGGGATCAACTACATACACAAATGAGTATGTATGCAAGCCACATACAACAGTCCTCAGAGCCATTCCATCTAAAAGAAATAGAAATATTGCAACGCCATGCAGCAAGATTCAAATATCCTAGATAGAGATAATAATTTAGGATAGCTCCTCATACAACAAACATCAGAGTATCAGGCGGAAGCGGAAAACAAGATCCGAGTACGGATAAGAAGCAAATCGGCATAAGATGCCCCATAAATAAACACATCCCGCCCACAGATCTCACGGATCCCCGTTCTCGGAATCTCTACACCGAACGATCGTTGCCAACATCATCTGTCTCCTCCACCCAGTATCCATATTGCGGGTACACCTGTTCATCTGAATCAAACAATTTATCGTGTGAGACCCTAGGGGTACTCAGCAAGTCTTTATGCCGCTAAAGGGGATACAACCTGGGGTGACGCAATTGCGGCAAAAGATAATAGCTAACAATTCTATAGATACTCGCTAACCATCTGCCTAACCAATGATAGACGGATGTCCGTGAATTAAGAACAACAGTTATAACAGTATAATTAACAGATCCATCCTCCTCCTCGCTTACCAACGAGGAAGCGGACGAACAACCCCCATCATCCGTAGGCAGTTTTATTAACCATTCCATGAGTATTGCACTATTTACTAGTCAAGTTCTTAGTCAAATTAAAAACGGTACTTTTGTTATACTTGTCTATGATCGAGAAACGGTGCTCCAAGTCGTCCATAACCGCGGACACGGCTTTCAGAAAGATTTACCTTGCAGGGGTGCACGAATAGCAACACACACTCGATCAACCTCGGAAAAACCAAATCAAAACCCAACGAGGCATTCACGACAAAGCGATCACAGGATTCAGAAATATTTCAGGGGGCCACCCCATTACGCTACCCGCAACAAAGTTGGCCGGCTCCGAGACAGACCCAAGGTTTGTGTGGATGGCGGTAAACGACTGGGAACCCGAAAATGTGACTGGGCTTGTCGATACAGCAAAAACGTGTCACGATCCAAAACAGTATAGGTGCTCCTCGCACAATCTTAAATAAAGCAGTAACATGGCATAAGTACAAGATGATGGGTTCGTAGCATGGAAAACAAAAAAATTCTACCGCAAGATTTAACAAAACCTAGATCTAATCTAGATAAAAGCCAAGATCTAATCTATTAGACATGAGCAACGAGATAGAAAGGAACTAACCCTCGTAGATCCGAAAGCGTTAACGAGATTAGATCTCGTGGTTGATGTAGTCGATCACTTGCCGATCTCAAGATCGTGTGGACGATCCTTTCGGCGTCGCGTTCCGGCAGCACTCCCGCAGTCGATCAAGTTCACGATCCTTCCGGCGCCGCGTTTCGGCAGCGCTTCCCCAGTCGGTCACACGTGCGGAGTCGAAGCAGACCTTCCTCTCCCCGTTCCAGCGAGCAGCGGAGGTAGTAGATCTTCTCCACGGAATCCCAGCAGCACGACGGCGTGGTGGTGGTGGTGGTGGAGTAGAGAATTCTGCAGGGCTTCGCCTATGCCTGTGCAGAAGAAAGGTGGAGGAGAGAGGCGGCAGAGATTGGGTGTTATGGGAGCAGGGGTGGAGGGGGCGCCCCTGCCCCTCTATTTAAGGGGGGTGAGGCGCCATGGGAGGGGGAGTCCTTGTAGGACTCCCCTTCCCTCTAGGCCGGCGGATTGGGGAGTGGGGGGAGGAGTCCTCCTCCCCCACGACTCCTAGTCTTGACCCACCAGGACTCCTTGATCCCTTCCTTGGTTTTCAAGCAAACTCCAAGAAACCTTCCAGAACATTCCGGAACATTCCGAAACCTTCTAGAACCCTCATACAAATACTCCGGAACATTTCCTAACTCAGAAAATGATCTCCAATATATGAATCTTATTCTTCAGACCATTCCGGATCTCCTCGTGATGTCCTGGATCCATTCCGAGACTCCGAACAACATTCGGTCTCCAACGCACATTCCATATCTACTTAAAACAACTTCAAACCTTAAGTGTGTCACCCTACGGTTCGTGAATATGTAGACATGACAGAGACACATCTGCTATCAATAACCATCAGCGGGACCTGGAGATCCATAATGGCTCCCACATACTCAACGATGACTTCGTGATCGATTGAACCATTTACATACGAAACCAATTCCCTTTGTCAGGCGATACTATACTTATCCGAGGTTTGATCGTCGGCATCTCCATACCTAGTTCTACCTCGTTACTGATAAGTACTCTTTACTCGTTCCGTGATATGTCATCCCTTGTGACCCAGTCACATGCTTGCAAGCTAACTAGATGACATTCCACCGAGAGGGCCCAGAGCATATCTATCCGTCATATGGATGGACAAATCCCAATCTTGGTCCATGCGCTTCAACACATACTTTCAGAATACCCAATGACACCTTTATGACCACCCAGTTACGAAGCGGTGTTTGATGTCATCAAAGTATCCA
Organism: Avena eriantha; assembly: GCA_910589775.1. Taxonomy (NCBI): domain Eukaryota; kingdom Viridiplantae; phylum Streptophyta; class Magnoliopsida; order Poales; family Poaceae; genus Avena; species Avena eriantha. The sequence continues at coordinate 193,383,331 of OU342742.1, read as the reverse complement.
TCCGGTGATGGTGATTAACATAACCTCATGGTAGAAGGATTAGGTTACTATGCATTTAAAAGCTTACAGCAATACGAACTTAATGACTTGATCTTATGCTACGCTTACTATGGGTGTGTGTCCATCACATCATTCTCCTAATGATATAACCTTGTTATTAATCACATCCTAATGTCCATGATCAGGAAACCATGATCATCAACTAATCAACAAGCTAGTTCAACAAGAGGCTTACTAGGGACTCTTTTTTATGTTTACAAAACACACATGTATTAGTGTTTCCTAATAATACAATTATAGCATGGGATGTAAACATTTATCATAAACATAAAGATATAATAATAACCACTCTATTATTGCCTCTTGGGCATATCTCCAACACAAGATAGTAATAAAGCCCCAAACTAATCGTGGCCCCAAGAAATAAGAATGAATCAAGCTCTGGATGAAAAACAGGAATCAAGTACTCGGGGTCCTACGGGACACAAGTGAGCATGAAAAACCAAATAGCAGATATTGCTCACCGGTGCCTCTTTCATTAGTTATCCCATTACTACTCAGGTTATGTTGCTTAGGTACATCGTTTATTCATCAGACTCTCACATACCCTACACATGCTTGTCTACGACCCGCATGGCTCAAACAACTCCTGTAGTAATGGCTCATGGGATGGAGGAACAGGCTTCGGTGGGGTTTAAAAGTAAAGGCTATGTAGTGCTTGGGATTCAATTTAATGCAATCGCGACTCAATGATGCAAGAATAAGATAGAGGCAATAGGTACTGTATGTATGCAAGCATGTGGTAGTGCTTGCCTGGCAGCTCAGTTGAAGCGAGAGATGGATCTGGGTAGTACTCCTGTGATTCCTGGTAATTCTCCTGCTGGGCGTCTATTCGAAGAAGAACCAAACAAACAAGGGCCAACATAAATAAAGTGCACAAACATATGAATTAAAATGCGACAAACAAACAAGCATGCCATGATGAATGATGCACAATTTACATGGCATTAAAGTAGCATGGCAAAGGTGAGGTGTGGATACAGAAAATAAAGCATTTTATTATTTATTTAACCAAGTTTTATTGTCATAAACAGTTCAGATTTTTAATAGTAACATGATGCATGCTTCAAATCAGAACAAGTACTGCATAGATAGAACGGGCTCGTCGCGCTGATCGATTTAGACATATTATTTGTCAAATTTGGAGTTGTAGAATTAAAGTTATTAATTTATTAAGAAAATGGCATTTTATTGTAATTTTAATCATCTCGAAATTTTAAAGTGTTCAAATGATATTTTGAATGGCATATTTGAATTCCTCACATTTTTCTGATTCAAAAACATATATTATTTGTATTGTTTGGATTTATATTTGAAAAGTTATTTAAACCTGATTTGAATTTGTATTTAAACAATTTCTGAGAAATTTATTTAAAAACAGAAACAGAAAAACGTTTCACACTCAGGCAAACCTAGCCACAGTCACAGACAGGTGGGCCGCTGCTGACTGGGCGAGATTCGCGCGCAAAAGGCTTTTCTCACCGCGGCTACTTCTAGCCACTGCAACTGACTGGTGGGGCTGGGTGGTGATGGGGCCACACGCGCGCGCGGCCAGCGGGCGACTGACACGTGGGCGGTCTAGGGGAGCGCGGGTTGGTAACTGCAAAGCACGGGGACTGGTTTGCAAAGTGGCACTGGGGCTAGCGAGTGGGGTCGCTGGGGCTGCTAGGGACCTGGGCGTGGTCGACAAAAGGTGAGGGGGTTCTTTTTGGAAATACGCCGCCCGTGCTCTGTCTGAACCCGACGCTGCTCTCTGAATCGCGACGACGACTGGCGACAGTGAGGTTTTCCAGCGAGGGTGGCGTTGCAACCGCGGCGAGATAGATCTTGCCGTAAAAATGAAAAAGAAAGAGGGCAGCTCCAGCTATGGATCTTGTTTAGGAAGGGTCGGCGGCGGCGGGCTGCACTGGTCGGGGCGTCTCGGGGAACAGAGGGGGGGAACGCAGGCCTGGCTGCTCGCCGGCGGGGCACCTCACCGGCGGGGGCCAATTAAGGGCGGCGCGGCCACGCGGAGGGGAGGAAACGGGAGAGGAACGAGCGGGTGCTCACCTCGTCTGATTCCCGTGGAGATCGGAGGACGGGGTGGTCGGAGCGGAGGGGGACGGCGAGGCTGCTGCGGTGGCGCACGGTGCTCTGACGAGGGGGAGGCTCCGGGCGGTCCTGGTCCTCCTGGCTGGTGGAACTCGACGACACGGACCGCTGCGACGCTCCCCGGCGAGTCCTTGGACACTAGCGAGGACAGCAATGGCGACGTGGCCCTCAGACTGGCGGCGGCACGTAGAGGAGAGAAAGGGGAACGGAGCAGGTCGCTAGGGTTAGGGAGAAAAGCGGCTCGACGCGAGGATAAGGAGGAGGGGCTGGCGTGCGGGAGGCGTGGGCTGACGCGGCAGACGGCGGGGGAACGGCCACCCAGAGGTCTGGACACTGCTCTTCGACAGTTTACTCACCATAAAAGGAGATGGAGCCGGGATCGTGCTCGTCGCTCGAACTGGTGAGCGCCTATAGTATGCCCTCCAAATACACTTCTACGCCTCCAACAACATGGCAGAATACGAAGGGCTGCTCGTAGGTCTGAGGGTAGCCTCAACCCTAAAGGTAAAGTGCCTTAAGGTCACAGGGGACTCACAACTGGTGATAAAGCAGGTGAACAAAGGATACAAGGCCACCAATGACACAATTGAAGGGGTTTGTGTACACAAAAGAAAACAAATCCTAACGATGAATGCCATAGCCAAGATCTATTTATACAGATATATTGTAATGAGCGGGATATGATGATCATACCTTTGAAGACCGAAGCGAGATTACGTTCCCGCACAAACATTGTTGATGTAGATGATGTTGCCGGATTGAAGAAAATTACGCCATGAGGGGGTCCTCGAGGCATGGGAAAAGGTGGGGTGTGAGATGTACGGTGATCTGGGACAGGAGCACACAAGCTCACTCAGGTTTAGATCCGACTGTGGTGGATGGATCCTACTCCTGCTAGCAATCTAGTATATCGGTAGAGCTGGAAGTAATAGAGGATTACAAGGGTTGGTTTTGCCTATGCGAATTGAGATTGTTTGTGCCCTAAAGGCTGGTCCCTAGGTTGGCTTATATAGTCATCCAACCTAGTGTTTACAGGAGAGTCCTATCCGGCTACGATACAAAGTCGGTACAAGGTAGAACTTGGACTACAAGTCTATCTACATGCCTAAATTGGTTAGTCTTCTGGGCCTTTCCGTAGCTGGATGGGCTTGCATATTCTCTCTCTGAGTGGGCCGCCTATGGAGCACAGCTCTAACCCGGAAGTAGGCCAACCTGGTCAGTGAGTCACCGTGGCCCGTGGGTATACCTTGAAAGTATATCCCCAACAGTAGCCCCTGGAAGCCTCCAAGATCCAAAGTCAGATTTTATCGTCTAGCTTCAACGTTCTTTGGCTGCCGATTCTTGAAGGGTTACTGAAACTTCAAAACAAAGTGTAGGATCCGAGTCACTGACGAGTCAGACTTGTTAACATATCATTCTCATTTCCACGCTCATTTCAAACTGAGCCGAAAATTAGCCTGGTGACGTAACCCGACAACTTTTCAAGTCTTGTCATGTAACTAACATTTATTCCATCATCATGATCATTGGTGGGTCACGCATCACACGGAATCATGGCGCCATTTCAATGTGAATGTGGAGATCGAGGCGGCGGAGGCTTCATGAGGAAGCTACATCTACCATTCCATGATGCGTGGCGGAAATCCTGCGCGATAAGCGCTAATCTCCGTGCAGAGGGGCTATAAAGAGGGAAAAATCCCTAAGTTTCTCGTCACTTATGTTCTAGTGCTTCTTCTTCCTCGTGCCTTTCTACCTTTGCTTTCCTCTCTCCTCCAAAACCACAAGCACCGCTAGTTCTTGGTCATCTCTAATGAGATGGCCGATTCAACCTCTGTGGCGGGCGCGGCGGCGTCTTCGAACACGGCGAAAGATAAGAAGTGGTGTGGGATCTGGATCCCGAGCCTCATCGACGAGGAGAAACTCTGGAAAATGGAGCACGAAGGCTATCTTCCCACCGACGTGTGGCAGAGTGGCCCTAGTGAAGCAATTCCGGCACCGCGCGATGGCGAGCACGTCCACTTCATGACGCATGTCGACCATGGGTTGAGATTCCCACCATAGGAATTCTTCTCCTAGGTAATCAACCATTACGGCGTTTAGCTCCACAATCTTCCCCCGAATTCACTGCTAGAACTTAGTGGCCACACAGCTCTTTGTGAGGTGTTCCTCGGTATTAAACCGAGTCTGTTTTGGTACTACTTTGGTACCCGGAAGAATTCCATCATGTCAGTGTTCCTTAAAATACCGGTACTCTTAGCTTAGTTCTTAGGAGAGATTGAATCTACCCGAAGGTTTTAGCTAGCGACTCAGTGAAGAGGTGGTCGACAACCTTTGCCCATTTTTGTTGACAGTGGTGCAGCCCAACAGGATTCCTGGGATGCAGAAGTGCCATCTCTAACTGACGACTTGATCCACGCCAAGAGGTGGATTGAGTTCTTGATGAAGAATAAAGGATTGAGGGGATCCGACTTGGTGCACTGCTTGCTGGAATGTCGGATTCAGCCTCTGTAGCACCATGGTGACCGTCTGATGCACTTGGTTACCCTCGACAAGAAGGACAACTTGAAGGTCAGTCCACTTCAGATTCCCTCCAAGGAATACAAGACCCCGATCCATTGGTTGATCGAGGAACGGGTTAATAGGAAAGCCCCAGAGATCTCCATGCATACCACGGAGAATCCCCTGGTCCCGGTAAGTATTTTGACTCCAACAATTTTGTTGTCATCTCCAATCTTAGTTATTTTACTGTACTGAGATGTTTGTGATTCTCATCTTGCTGACCTCCCGAGTCGGAGCTTGCTTCAGTCGAGTGTTATCCTCCGAAAGATCCGATTTTTGTTTTTGAAGAGGAGGAGTTGGCAAAGTTGCCGGAGACGCTTACCCAGAAGCGTAAAACTCCTATTGTTTTGGTTGGTGCACAAGTATTGTCAGTCATCAAGAAGTAAGTTCTTCTATCATAATTGCATTTATGCTTGTTATTCTTTCCGATTCATAACGATTTGCATCTTTACGATTCAGAGCTAAGCCACTAGTGAAGGGAAAATCTAGAAAGACACTACGCCAGCAGGAGTTAAACCTGACTTCTCCGGCCACTGCACCTCCGACTACCAACCCCAACACATCATCAACGCCGGAGGATATTCCATCTCTACGTGCTGGAGATGTTGAGGCTCAATTTGAGGAGCCTATGAACGCCAGTTCACAAACTGACGCCACCGCTGGTGGCGTGGGAAATGATAAGGGCAAACCCTCCAAAATGTTTCTTATTTTTTGTTCTTTCAGATCCACATGCTTATTTGTGTTTCTCCAAAATGTTCACCTATTTTTCCTTTTCTGATTAGCTCTATGGTGAGTTCGGTAGCCATGACGTCTGTAAGAATATTCGTAGATTACACTCATGATGTTGATGTGGTGCAGAATAGACATGCGCTCAAGACATATAGGGATAATTAGATTTTTATTTTGTAAAATTCACATTTGCACCTCCTAGTTCTGTAATTTAGACGAGATCGACAAAGTTAAATGTCGATCTCATAAGAAGTTGTAGTGTAATATGATATAATTGAATAGAGATGGGCTCAATTCCACTATATGATGTAATGAATATTGGATATATAAATAAAATAAAATTTAAATCGTATTGGGATTAGCAACGTAAATAAATTATTGTTAATGTAATTAACTTTCAGTGATGCTAGAAGGTGTAACATGGAAAATAATTCGCGGTTACATGGCACTATAATTCCGCTGTCTTCCATAATGTACCGAGGTGCATCCCCTATCGTGCCACAGAAGCACTAGCTCGGCGGATCATGTTGTGCCGTGCCAAAAAATCCGCCACCATTACAAAATCCCCGACACAGTTATCCTTGACGGCTTTTTTTGCCGCGCCAGCGCGAGCGCGACCACTAAGGCTGTGCCTCGGCGTCTATAATCTGTAGTGCCCGAGCTCCGTGTTATAGTGTTTGGAGTTGATTTATTCTCTGAATTCTTCTTCATACGCCCGTAAATCTACTGACGTCATAGATTCCCTTGGGGAAGCTGGTGTGTCGGTGTCTGTTCTGATGGCGTCTAGTACTAAGTCGTTGTCGGCTCCAGCCTTGGTAGAGCCAGATGTAGAGCCAACGCAGACGACTAAGTGAGATCCATGCGCTCTGAGGTGGGTGAGGCTTTCAGCTTTGGATTCCTCGAAACTTTTGATGGTCTCAAGTATGGCATACATATTGACATTAGGACGCATCATCCTCATCACTGTGTGCCTTAGGAGCGAGTTTTATGCTCCTGCATCAGTAGAATCGGATCTAGAGCTATTGTAGCTTTGGTCTACTTGACATTCGACCTCCAAAGGGAGATCTTCTTTAGATTCGACTCTCTCTTTCTCCATGATCTCCATCTCAACGGTGGGTTGGGTGGGATTAGGGTTTTCTAATATCCAGAACTCTGGAGCCTCCACAAAAAGAGGATCCAGGAGTTTCTTCTGCCTCTTTTATCACCGCTGGGGTGGGGTAGGCAAGATCAACAAAGGTGAGGTAGATGTCGATCTCTCTGATTGGCATGATGGCGTAGCTCATCACAGATTCCCTAGCCGTAATCCAGTTCTCGTCAAGGAGTACGAGGGGGCGTCATCGGTGTAGAGGATGCGACCGATGACAATTGTTTTGCCGATTCCCGCACACGCAAATTTCGTCTAGAACGCAGATCCAAAGGTCACTTGTCCCAAGGTGGGCACCAACTACCATCGAATTGAAGACAAGTACGCCACGAGTGGGTCCTCGAGGTATGGGAAAAGGTGGGGTGTGGGGCGTATGGTGATCCGGGACAGGGAACACACAAGCTTACCCAGGTTCATATTCGACTGCGGTGGACGGATCCTACTCCTGCTAGCAATCTAGTATATCGGAAGAGCCAGAAGTAACAAAGGATTACAAGGGTTGGTTTATCCTTTGCGAGTGGAGATTGATTGCGCCCTAAAGCCTGGTTCCTAGGTCAGCATATATAGTCATCCAACCTAGAGTTTACTTGAGACTCCTATCCGGCTATGATACAAAGTCGATACAAGGTACAACTTGGACTACAAGTCTATCACACGCCTAAGTCAGTAAGTCTTATGGGACTTCCCATAGCTGGATGGGCTTCCATCTTGTCTCCCCGAATAGGTCGCCCGTGGAGCATAACTCTAACCCGGAAGTGGGCCACCCTAGTTAGTGAGTCACCGTGGATATTCCTAGAAAGTATATCCCCAACAGCCAAAGCGTATCCGACCTCAAGGTAGAGAATGCTTCAAGCGTCCAGCACCACAAGTGGCGGTGGCTCCGAAGTTTTACACACATTTGGTGTAAAGGCGTCTCCCGCGCCCCGGTCCTGCAAGGTAGCGAAAGATGAAGATCTGGACCAACTCCAAGTGCACGACGGCGTGCATATGATGGAGAATTCTCTACCTTGTAGCCCACGTTTCAAATAAGGGAACACATACTAGTGGTAGAGAGGGAGGGAGAGAGAATGGCAAAGGCCAATTGAATGAGATTTGGAGGAGGACTCCTCCCCTATATATAGGAGAAAACTAGGCACATCCCACCCTCTAGGTCCCGGGGTGGGACTAAACTTTAGAGGATGTGTGAGGAGGCTGTCCGATGATGGGGGTGTGCCCCATGCGCGCACCAAGCTCACAAGGGTCGCCCGACGGTGGTGGGAGCCCCCACGTGCGCATGCTTGGCCCCTCTAGGGCCGGCAACTCCTCTTGGGCTCTCTCCCCTCTAGGAAGGACCCATGTAGGAGGCTTTGCCCAATTTATTATTTAAATAACTATATTTAATAATTAATTCAATTAATTAAGGGATTTCTATTTTCGTGCCATCGGTTTGTTAGTTGTACTCAGTTTTTCCCAGCCGCTTAGCTTTTCCTCACTTTTCCCCTCCCTCTATTCTGAAACCCTCACAGGCGCTCGGACGGGGGATGCCGTCAGGTCAAGGGCTTGACCGTTACATGCTGACCAGTGGGACCATGTTGGGGTGGGTCGTGCGTTGAGCGTTACGTTACGTCACCTTGACCATTACATGCTAAAGGGTGGGTTGCGTTGGGACGGGTCTTGCATACGTGGTGAAGGGTGGGGCTACGCTGGGACGGGTCTTGCATACGTGGTGAATGGTAGGGCCGTATGGAGACACGTTGGACCGGCCATTCTCGCTCACCTAAAGCATTCGCTTCCCCCGAGCCTGGAATAGCTCCCACACCGCCCCTCTGCTCCCCCACCATTGTGCCCTCCTACCTTATGTCGTCCTCAGCCGCCGAGCCGCCCCCTCCCCCTAGCCGCGGAGCTGATGTCTGCAAGTGCACAGATCGTTTGTAGCTAGTTTCGAAGTATAGATACGATCCCACAGGGAGCCCAAAGGTAAGTGTTTATGGGTGAAGTCTCTGTCACACCCGGAGTTGTCACAGGTCTTCGAGTGAATTGATTGCAGGTGTTGAAATAGAAACAAGTTTTGATTAGATGAGATGTATTTAAATAGAACTAAAATGTTAACTTCCGAAATATAAAGCATAAAAGTAAAGAATGACTTGGTTGTTTGTTGTTTCCTGCAGATGGCAAAACAAGGCGCGAGGAGATTCAGTTCATGGTGATAGTGACTATGCCAGGTGGATGAATGATAATTAGCTAGAACTCCTCTTGGTAGATTTCATCCCAACTTCAATAATCCTACTAGCCTGTTACCAAAACTATGGTCAGACACTAGACGATTAAGACCCTTCAGGTCGCTTAGTGATTAAGCTCCTTGGATCGGACTAATGCAATAAGCACAGTAGTTCCCCGTTATCCTCGAGTCTACGAGTTTTCCATTGATATCCCCGTGTCACCCGGGGGTCACCGGTCCACTAGTGAACAAGATCTTATCTATGTAGAACAAAGCATCATGTTGTCTGGGCCCTTAATTGGACAACAAGCATTAGGCATCCCATGGATAGTCAAGCACACATAATATAGTAATTAGAATCAATCACAAAATAATGAAAAATATATGAAGGCACATCACATATCACCAATCCCCTACATGTCCCACGCCCAAGGGAATTACTCACACATGAGAGAAGAACGGATAATCAATATAATCAAATAAAGGGAATCTGTCTTGGTATTACTGTGGAGATCCACAATAAGAATAGAAAAATACCCAACACAATTCAAGATGGGAAGAAACAATCTCAAACCCTAGTCTTGCAAGGTGGATATCCTTATCTCTCTCTCTCAAGTACAAGTAGTGGCTATGGAGGTGTATTGGCTAGGAGGTTGAAGATCATGGAGCAAGATGAAGAACATCTTCTCCTTCTTCTTCAGATCTCTTATTTCTCCCTTCTGGATGGTGTGGCGGCTACTGCATTGTGTTTTCGTCCTTCGTCCCTTCATGGAAGTTGCCCTTTTGACAACACAGAGGCGGCGGCAACTATACAGCAGGAACTATACGTCCGGAAAAATATTCCCGCTGTATAGTTGCTCGTTAAAGCTTCTGTGAGCTCCCCTTGAGTGCTTACAAAGAGAGACTTGCTTGTTTTCTCCAGAATATTGTGTTTCTCTAGTTAAAACCTTATGTTGACATTAAGAACCTGAAACACACATTAAAAACCAACTTTTCTTTGCTACCAAAGTATTAGTGTTAGGTAAAGCTAGAAAATGATCAAATCCGGGAGAAAACCAGCAATAAAAGCCATAAAAAAGGTGTTGAATCTCACAGATATCAAATCCCCCAAGCTTAGATGTTGCTCGCCCTCGAGTGACAAGGAAATAAGGAAGAATAGCAAAGATTCGAGACTGAAAATAAAGGAACTCACAAGTTTGAATTGGTGTCAAATTCTTTTCTTCATAATCCCTGCAATCTTAAATATGACCATACAAGTATTCACAAGATTGCACTGAGTCCACTTCCTAACCACGTATATCTTGTTAGCAAATAAATCATATGCCCAAGCAAGTGCCGAAAGTTTAGCTAGGAGAGTGAGACAAATTCGTTTGGTGTCTCTCTTCGTTGAGAGATGAAAACTTTTTGTTCTTGTTTGTTTAATCAATTAAGAGTACTCAAGTTGGTGTCAAAACATTTAATTTAAGAACAACTCATCTACTCCCATGTCAAATTTTCAAGACTCTCAAAGCACCTTTTTCTTTCTTTTGTCTTTCAAAAACTTCAACTCTTTCATAGAGAAATCATGCCACTATTTTTAACATATTAATTGGGGCTGTGTTGTGCACTCGTGACCATGCCAATAAATGATGTTGAGTAATAATGGGCCAGAGGATTACTACAACTTCACTTGGAACATGAAACCATGAGGAGACTAAAAAAATTATACGTCATAGCATTGCTGCTACAAACATTTACATAACTCAATAGCCGAAATCAAATGGTTTCCCACATTTAGATCGTTCGTTGGCCAGCGGAGTTAATAGTTCCCCATGGAGCACGACAGAGTTGTAATGACACACGTAAAGCAATATCTTACGGTAATTATTAGAAAAAGTAGTGGCATAATTTCTACTTCTTCAAATCATCCATTTAATCAAACAATTTCAATCAAGGGTACTATCGAGTCTTTTTATATTAAGCTCAAATGGGATGGAGTAGTTCTAAAATCAAATTCTTTGAGCTAAGCATGGACTCAAGTCATCTTTCAGATGCTTTATCTTTTTGCAAAATGTAGGAAGTGTTTTTAAGCAAGTTAATTTCTCATTGTTTCAAAGCTAAAAAGGAGACACTAGCAAAGGAATATAATTTGTAGGGTAACAAGCTAAGTGGGGAGTGACTCTAGTGCAAGCAAGTAAATAATTGTAGGATCAATTTAAGGTTGCAAAGAAGGTGATGAAAGGAATGTGATACTGCTTCTTACTTGCTTTGTTCTCGTATTTGAGTCGGACCTCTCCTATATTTCCATATTGCCAAATCACCTGAAATTAAGCAATCTCTGAGAGAAACAAAGAAACAAACTCGCAAATAAAGCTACAACTAATTTTTTTGTATTTTTGGTTTAGGAATGCAAAACTGAAAATAAACATGCAAATTTCAATAAAATAAATCAAAATAAGAAATAAAAACATGAATGCAAAGTTTGGAGGTTTTCAAACCTCCCCCAAGCTTAGGCTATTGCCAAGCTCAGTTGTTGCCGTCATTTGGTAGCTGGTGCAGATACTGCTGGTAGTAGTCGGGGAAGTGGATCATGAAGTAGACTGAAGCTGTGAGTCAAAGTATTCACATCTTCGTTCACTTCCTGAAGAGTGTGGTCGATCTCCCCAACGCGTTGGTTGAGCTGCTGGAATTCCTGATAGGGGACGTAGTCGTACCCCTGCTGTAGCTGGTTGGGCCACGGGTCCTAGGCTCCCCCTTGCTGCTGCTGTCCCTCCCAAGCAGGGTTGTGTCCCTGCTTTTCCTCCTGCTCCTGCTCCTCCTCATCCTGCTACCCTCCTTCTTCATCTTCCTCTTCATCAGGCTGGAGCTTGGCCATGATCTCCATCACTTGGTCCTTGGTGAGGATTCAAGCGTGCTTCTCCACAATCGAGAAGGCTTGGGGGCATGGCAACTGAACCTACTCACCCTGTGCATCACCAAGATAACTAAATTGATATGCTCGGAGCCTCCGGTTAGCATGGTAGACACCAAGGAAGTCACAAGCAGTCAAATACTTGACGTCCATGAGTTTGGAGCCGTCAACTGGTTCCATAATAGGTAGTATAATATTTAATGCATGGGTAAGGTGGGTACCAACCCACCAATGTGAATATCACCTTTGGTCTTGTTGCTCTGGTGGCGAAAGTGCTGGATGAGTAGAGATGCAGGATTGGCTTTGCGGTGAAGTGGGGAAGAGAGCCTTGGTGATCATTGCCATGTCCGCATTGGCCATGGAACCGGTGTCACCTCTTCCCAGTAGTGTGTTGGCGAGGAACAAAGCATAGTAGCGTATGGTTGGGTTCTGAATGGTGGACAGCTTCTTTTGGTAAAATTGACTGCCACCATTAACAGAAATAACCTCCCAAGTATCTCCACTTGTGACGCTATAGAGGTTAGTAACAGTATGCTCCCCAACATGAGGGAAGCTGAAAGTATTGCAAAATTGTTCGAAATTTATTTCATAATGTTGTCGGTTCATGGTGAAGCTTATCATGCATATATTATCTTTCTCCTTGTGGTTGTCGTAGAAGGAGGCAAGGAACTCATGGGTAAGCTCAGTGTATGTATCGTGGCTTGCGAAGCCAAGTACCGCCAACCCCGACCTGTTGCACATGAGGTCGAAGTCCGCCTTTAACCCTGCCGCGGTGAGAAACTTATGGTCGGCCCAACATGTGAGCAACACCCACCTCGATGAGACAATGTACAACTTGGAGTTACGTGAGGCTCGGGTCCCCGAGATCGAGCCCTCGCCCCGTTGGTGCTTGCTTGAACAAAAGAGGTTACCGATCTTGTTCATCATGATGTACTGAAAAATTTCACCATAAAACCTTAGGCATATAGTTTCTACATGATATATGAACGATCCTATGTGGAAAAATTCAATCCTAAGGTGAGTAATGAATAGGTAAAACAAAATAAGCTTGAGTTCATCCATTAGATCAATGTGAGAGTTTCAACCATGGAAATCTGAAAATAAAGCATGGATAGGGAGAGAAACATACCGATCTATTGATTCCCCCACTCAAACAAACGAAATCCACAAAGAATCAAAAGTTCTAGGTGGATTTTGAGAGGTTTGGAGAGAGAATATGAGAGAAATAATGAGGAGGGGAGGAAGACCTAGTCACCCCGGTGTGATTTTGTGGTCGCACCAAACTATACGGCTGGAACTATACGGGCGGGTGATGTTGCTCCGCCCGTATAGTTGCAGCGGCGCCGCCAACTAGGGTTTCTTTATGTATAAAAAACTATATGGATGCAACTATACGGCCAGATCGCAATGATCCTGCTGTATAGTTGGTCGTTAAACCGTCTGTCCCTCGAGATAAATTTCTAAAACTAGCATCAATATCTATATGACCGGAACTGTACGGCCGAAATTTTTATTCCCACCGTATAGTTGGCCGTTAAACTCTCAGTACCTTGGGATAAATTTTGTATGGAGGCATCGATATCTATATGACCAGAGCTATACGGCCGGAATTTTTATTCCCGCCGTATAGTTGGTCGTTAAACTCTCAGTACCTTTCAAAGAATTTTGTACGAAGGCATTGATATCTATACAATCGGAGCTATATGACCGGAATTTTTATTCCCTCCATATAGTTGGTGATTAAACTCTCTGTACCTTCGAAGAAAATTTATTGATGGCAAAGATATCTATACGGTCGAAATTTTATTTCCCGCTGTATAGTTGGTCGTTGAACCATCAGTAGTCATCAAAAAATTTCTATTTCTTCGAGAATAGCTTCTTATTCCAAAACTTAGCGAAATACCTTATTTTTGACAGAAAATTGATAGTAGAAACTATCGACCAACATTGGCGTATTATAAGCAAAATTTTAGCTTATGTAGATGAACAACTCAAACTTTTATTTTTATTCTTATTCTATACTCATTCAATCGACATTTCTACTACTTTTTGACAGCTGCATCTTCACGGGCATGCTTCTGCAAGAATGTCTGTGAAAAAGTGGTAGGAATGCGATGAACCTTTTATTCTCTAATCTATTTGATTGGCGAGATGGGTTGACTTCCATTAAGCTTTTATTAGGAATGGTTGAGTAACTCAACCTTTTTTCTATTCTCGAAATCTTACCTTGGGTTACCCCTTATCAAAGGCACTTACCTCATGAACTCATTTTGTCAGTGGAATATATCTTTCTCCTGCTTCTAGCTTGTTTGGAAAATACCAGATGATTTCAACATCATAAACACTAAAGATTATCTTTGCTTTAGCACAATCTACTGATGCCCCTGTAGTACTGAGGAAAGGTCTTCCAAGTATTATGGATAATCTTTCATCTTCTGGCATTTCAAGAATAATAAAATCAATGGGAATAACAGGCTCATCTATTCTAAGTAAAACATCCTCAATCATACCGACGGGTTGTTTAGTGGACTTGTCAGCCATCTATAAAGTGATAGTAGTAGGAGAATACTCCCCTAATCCTAACCTTTTATAGAGGGAGTATGGCATTACACTAACTCTTGCTCCTAGATCACACAAAGCATTGTGAATATCAGTTTTACCTATTGAGCATGAAATAGTTGGTATTCCAGGATCTCCAGACTTAGACAACAACTTCCCATTAGAAGGATAACTAGTTACCATGGCAATAGTTTCAGTTATTTATTTCTTTCTACTAAGAATATCACAGAGGAATTTGGTATAAGTAGGAACTTTGATTGCATCTGCAAATGGAATTTCCAGACAAAGGTCACTAAGTTCCTTTGTAAAAGAATTATAAATTACCTGATCTGGTGCTTTCTTTTTTCGATCTAGATAAGGAAGCTTTTTCTCACTTGACTTACTCTTGTCTTTTACCTTTTGTGGGGGGTCAGGCTCTTTCGTTACTTTCTTTTGTTGTTGCTTATTGCGTTTCTTCTTTTCTACTACAACAACTTCATCTTCCTTGATTAGTTCTTTATCTTCTCTTTGATCAACCGTCTCTGCATCAGAGTCATAATGGTCATCATGTGCATCATTTTGGTCTTCCTTGGTTTGTGTTTCAGTCTCATCTTGAGGATCCACCAATGTATCATCTTCTTGGCTTGCTTCGAGCAAGGACTTTTCCTTTTGCTCTTTTTCAGCTTCATATTCTGGTGGTCCTAAGGGTCCTGTAACAACTGCACCCCTTCTTGTGGCAACATTAGTAGAAACAAGAATATCTTTATCATCGCGAAGAAAAATGTGATAGCTAGATGTTATTTGTTCACACTGGGTTTCAATCATACTAAGATACTTGTGAAATATTTTTATTTCTTGGCCAATCTCATCATAATTTTCAGTGAGTTCCGCCAAAATCTTTTTGTGTTTTTGGAAATGCTTATGCAAGTTATTATGAGATTTCATTTGTCGATGTTTTAATTCTTAAAAAACTTTTCTAGTTTCATTTTCTTCATTTAAAACATGTAACAAATCTACTTTGTTTTCCTTAGCAAGTTCATAAGGTATCCCTTTTTCTTTCATTGTTTTGCGTACCTCAGGCATAAGATCAGGTGTTATCCAAAGTATCCCTCTTTCTAGCTTAGTGCCAAAATCAGGGTTATATAAAGAATCATTCTTAGCCCTAGTAGACATCAATTCCAAACATACCTTAATAGTTAGAGTATTTGTACACCCTCCTGCCGAGAGGTCAAGCAATTATCTACATTGAGTATTAAGACCGTGGTAAAATAAATAGCAAATAGTTGATTCAGAATAGCCATGATTAGGAATTCCAAAGAATCTTTCCCAGGCTTGTGGGTAGTTTTCTCCCACATTCTGACTAAAGTTGCCTATATTCTTTCTTAGTTCAGTTACCTTTTTAAAAGGATTAACTTTGTTTATGAATTTAACAATGCAGTTTTCCCAACATTTAATGTAATGGCGAGGGAAAGAATATAACCAGTCTAGAGCTTTACCTTTAAGAGACCATCAAAATAATTTAAGACGAGAAAAGTCTCTTAGCAAAACTTTTGGTCCAAGCGATGTTATCACATCATCGAACTCTCTAATGTGTCTTCCTGGGTCTTCATCTTCCCTTCCACTGAAAGATTTTTCCTGCAAAATTTTAATAACCCCACCATCAAATCGATATTCTCTAACTCCAGGATTAGGGAACTCTATTGGTTGTTTAAGAAATTCAGAACTTAGAGCACTATATTCCCTGAGAGTTTTCTCAGGTTTCATAGGAGTTGTCCTGTAAATAGACATGATTTCCATACTATCACTCAGGTTTTCAACTTCAACTTTATTTGATCTTAAAAGTTTTTCAATAATCTCTTCGCGCTTTTGAGCAGGCACGCGCTCAATATAATCCGGTAGATAGGTCCTACCAGAGCGTGTAGACCCTTTGTCTCCTAGGGAGAACATTTTGTAGTAGCAACACCTGAAATGTCAAAAGACAAACACTTAGCGCTTAGCTCCCCGACAACATCACCAGAAAATATCTTGATGTATGTAAGTGCACAGATCATTTGTAGCTAGTTTTGAAGTATAGATATCGATCCCATAGGGAGCCCAAAGGTAAGTGTTTATGGGTGAAGTCTCTGTCACACCCGAAGTTGTCACAGGTCTTCGAGTCAATTGCCCACAAGTGTTGAAATAGGAACGGGTTTTGATTAAATGAGATGTATTTAAATAGAACTAAAATGTAAACTTCAGAAATATAAAGCATAAAAGTAAAGAATGACTTGGTTGTTTGTTGTTTCCTACAGATGGCAAAAGAATGTGCGGGGAGATTCAGTTCATGGTGATAGTGACTGTGCCAGGTGGATGAATGATAAATGTAACAATTATAATCTTATAAATATATGTGTAGGTGAACAACCCATAATTAGCCGGAACTCCTCTTGGTAGATTTTATCCCAACTTCAGTAATCCTACTAGCCTATTACCAAAACCATGGTCAGGCACTAGACGATTAAGACCCTTCAGGTTGCTTAGCGATTAAGCTCCTTTGATCGGACTAATGCAATAAGCACAGTGGTTCCCCGGTATCCTCGAGTCTACTAGTTTTCCATTGATATCCCCGTGTCACATGGGGGTCGCTGGTCCACTAGCGAACAAGATCTTATCTATGTAGAACAAAGCATCATGTCGTCTCGAACCTTAATTTGACAACAAGCATTAGGCATCCCACAGATAGTCAATCACACATAATATAGTAATTAGAATCAATCACAAAATAATGGAAAAATATATGAAGGCACATCACATCTCACCAATCCCTACATCTCCCACGCCCAAGGGAATTACTCACACATGAGAGAAGAACAGATCATCAATATAATCAAATAAAGGGAATTCGTCTTGGTATTACCGTGGAGATCCACAATAAGAATAGAAAAATATCTAACACAATTCAAGATGGGAAGAAACAATCTCAAACCCTAGTCTTGCAAGGTGGAGATCCCTCTCTCTCTCAAGTACAAGTAGTGGCTATGGAGGTGTATTGGCTAGGAGGTTGAAGATCATGGAGAGAGATGAAGAACGTCTTCTCCAGATCTCTTATTTCTCCCTTCTGGATGGTGTGGCGGCTGCTGCGTTGTGTTTTCGTCCTCCGTCCCTTCACGGAAGTTGTCCCTTTTGACAAGATAGAGGCGGCAACAACTATATGGTGGGAACTATACGACCAGAAAAATATTCCCGTCGTATAGTTGCTCGTTAAAGCTTCTGTGAGCTCCCCTCGAGTGCTTCCAAAGAGAGACTTGCTTGTTTTCTCCAGAATATTGTGTTTCTCTAGTTAAAACCTTATGTTGGTATTCAGAACCTTAAACACACATTAAAAACCAAGTTTTCTTCGCTATCGAAGTATTAGTGTTAGGTAAAGCTTGAAAATGATCAAATCCGGGAGAAAACCATCAATAAAAGCCATAAAAAATGTGTTGAATCTCACAGCTATTAGGAGCCTACTCTACCTATGGCTCCTCTTCCGCCCCGCTAGATCTACCCCTTTTGCGGAACAGTATAAAACGCCGACTGGTGTACCGGTCCTCCCCGTCGAGCGGGGAGAAGATTGGGTGGAATCAGAGGGATCTAACACATGGATTCCATCTGGGTAAGCATTATTTCCATTTGTGGATTGATTATAGGCAGTAATTGAGCATGAATTGGTGGTGCTCAACTAACTACCTTGCTTTTCGAATAGGATTGATCTAGCACTGGCATTTTAGCTGGCGGTTAGACTGGATACAATCGTAATGCGTGGTTGTGAATAGTATCTCTCTGGATTTTACTTCCCAGCGGTGGTTGCCGACTCCATAACTCTCAGAGATTTGAAAGATAACATCTATTCTAAATTCCCCTAGAGAAATGGTGATTCAGTTGATTTGCAATATTTCAACATTAGCGAGCAAAGATTGCTCCTACTAACTAGCAAAGCTGATGTGGTAATGCTTTTCTCTTTGAATGCTGCCGAACTCTTTGGTCGAATTCGTCTCCATGGGAAACCTAAAGTTGAACATACGGGAAAGAGGGTTAAAGCATCATCTGGTGGCCAGGCATCATCAGGTGGTCGGGCATCATGTGTCTCTAATGTCTCTGCTAATAGTGTGCACCCCCGCGCTCCTTGTAGGTCCACATCAGTACCATATGTTCGCATTGCGAGTGTAAGCCAAATCGCTCGTGCGGGCAATGTGGAGGACGAAGCAGAGCCTGACGAGGGAGCGCCTCCACTAGATGATGAGCATCAGTTGATGTTTCCTGAATTGGTAGATAGATTCAGTAAATAGGCACTAGAGGATCAATAGCCCTGAAGGAAATATGCCCTGAGAGGCAATAATAAAGTTGTTATTATGTATTCCTTATATATGATAGATGTTTATTTTGCATGCTATAATTGTATTGATCGGAAACATCAATACATGTGTGTTTAATAAACAAAAGGGTTCCTAGTTATGCCTCTCTTATAGACTAGCTTGTTGATTAACAAGATGATCAAGGTTTCCTGATCATGGACATTGGATGTTGTTAATAACAAGGTCACAACATTTGTGAAATGATGTGATGAACATTCATCCAAAGTATAGCATTACGATCAAGTCATTATGTTTACATTGCTATAACATCATACGAAGTAATCTTTATCCTTAGACCATGAGATCATGTTAATTGCTAACACCGGAAGAGTATCTTGATAACATCAAACGTCACACCGTAACTAGGTGACTATAAAGATGGGTTCAGTGCTACGAAGGTGTTATGTTGAGGCTCATGGATCAAGAGTGGAATTTGTCAATCCCGATGATGGATATATATACTTTGGGCCCTCTCGGTGATATCACATTAAGGTAGCTTGCAAGCAAGTGATGTGATCACTAGAATGTTATATCACAGGAGCGAGAAAAGAGTACATGTCGGTAACGAGATCAAACTAGGTATTTGGATACCGATGATCGAATCTCGGACATGTATTATACCAAGAGACAAAGGGATTAAATTACAAGCATTAAAGGTTCTCACGATCACAGAAGTCATCGTTGAATATGCAGGAGTCAGTATGGATCTCCAGGTCCCGCTTCTGATTATTGATCTGAGAGGAGTCTCAATCATGTCTGTATTATTCACGAACTGTAGGGTGACACACTTAAGAGTTACTGGACACCATTTTGGAGCACATATGTTTCAGACGAAAGAATTGCAAAGCGCAGGAATTGTTTCGATAGAAACCGGAAATTGTTTCGGGTGAAATTGCAGAAAGTGGTTCTGCATGTGATATTGAAATATTGCAAGGGGTTATATGTGAATGTTTGTTAATTAAAGTAATTAACAAAATTCTGAATAAATTTAATAAAAGAGTTTTATTAAATGAGAGAGCATTAAACTTGGAGAATTTTAATGCATTTAAAGTAGGGACTTTAAAGGGGAATGTGAAGAGGCATTTTAATGTGGAGGGGTTACCACCACATGAATGGGGGAGGTGAGGAGTCACCCCCATGCGCCGGCCATGGAGAGGAGGGGCACGCCCCTCCTCCTATAAAAGGCCCCCCTCTTCCTCCTTCTTCCTCACACCTCCTCGTGAAGGATCTCTCTCCCCCTCTAGAATTATTCCCCCATGGTCTCGGATTAGCGAGATACATGTTCCCGGTGGCATTTCGTCTGGAAGGAGTTGCTGCTTCTGCTGGATCGCTGGAGCGAGGAGGTGGAGGTTGTCCGGTGGCTTGAACGTGTGTGCGAGTGCGGATGCGCTGCTGAGTTGCGGCGCTTGGACTTTCTCACGATCTTGAGATCAGGAAGTGTACGACTACATCAACCACGAGTTCCTACTCGTTAACAAAACTCGTTGTCTTCGAGGGTAAGTTCTCGTTGGATGTATGTCCACCCTTTGCTCTATACCTAGTAGATAGATCTTGGCGTGTAGTTCTCATCGTAGGAATTTTTTGTTTTCTATACTGCGGACCCAACAGTGGTATCAGAGCCTGATCTATGCGTAGGTGCTTTACACGGGTAGTGCACATATGTTTATATGTGGGCGATGATGATCATGTTATTGCATCTTCTATGTATTTTGGATATTGGTGGCATAGTGGGATGAAGCGGCCCGGACCAACCTTACATGTCATCGTACATGAGACCGGTTCCACGACTGACATGCAACTTGTTTTGCATAAGTGGCTGGCAGGTGTGTGTCTCTCCTACTATAGTCAATATCTGATTTACAACGAGTTGCTAATAACTTGGTTATCCTCGTTGTGGTTCATGTTCGTAGGTAAGAACGGTCTATCTCCGAAAGCCCTAAGCCACGTAAAACTCGCAATTGATAAATTAGAGGCGTCTAGTTTAGATCGTTGTTGGGCTAGTGTCTTGATATGGTATTGTTGTAAGTAGATGTATGATATATACTCTTACAACACATTCAACGTGTAAGTTCCATAGACCTTGGCCTTACACACAAAGGAATGATAAAGATCATACCACGATGCAAATGATAGAGATCAAATGCATGGACCATATCATCTCACTTTACACATTAGATGTTAGCATCTTATACTGCTAGTTTGGCGCTTTCTGTAGCATTGTAAGATTATCCCTCATTTAGATATCAAGATAAAAATGTGTTCTTCCTTGAGTATGCACCATTCTGTGGATCGTGTTTCGAGACATCACGTGATGATCGGGTGTACTCGAATCTACGCTTTCATAGGAACGGGTGTAAGACAGTTTTACACACACGAATACTAAGGATCTTACTTGGCGAGCCTAGCATGTACAGACATGGACTCGGAACACGGACCGAAAGGTTAATCATGAGTCATATAGTTGATATGATGCCCATATAGATGCTCGCCTTTGAAGCTACATCAACTCACGTGATGATCGGACTTGGTGTAGTGGATTTGGTTCATGTAATCACCAAAAGGACACGAGGGATGTCATTTTTGAGTGGGAGTTCATTAGTAATTTGGATTAGCTGAACTCACTCTATCATAAACTTAGTCTAAAGAAACTTTACAAATTCTTTTGTAGATGGCACCACCTGCTTTTAATTTCAATGTGTTCAAGGAGAAAGAGAAACTTGCTGCGAATGGTAGCAACTTCACCAACTGGGCTATGAATTTGAGGATTCTCCTCACTGCCGCACAAAAGCAATATGTGCTAGATGCGCCGCTAGGCCCCCCACCAGCTCCTGATGCCCCTGACGAGGAAAATAATGTCTATATGACTCGTCAGGAGGACCACAACTTAGTTCATTGCGACATACTGTATGGGCTAGAGCCAGAACTTTGAAAGCGTTTCAAAAATGGCAATGCCTTTGATACCATGGGTGAATTGAAAATGATTTTTGATACCCATGCTGCCGTAGAGAGTTATAATGCTACTGAAAAGTTCTTTAGCTACATGATGGAGGAGAATAGCTCCGTTAGTGAGCATGTACTCAAAATGTCTAGGTACGCCAATAAGCTCTTGTCCTTGGGAATAACGATTCCCATTGACTTAGGCATACATCGTGTTCTCCAATCTCTGCCACCTAGCTACAGGAGCTTTGTGATGAACTATAATATGCAGGGCATGAAGAAGTCTCTTCCCGAGCTTCTGTCAATGCTTAAGACTGCAGAAGTGGAGATTAGGAAAGAACATCAAGTGTTGATGATCAATAGGACCACTGGTTTCAAGAAGGACAAGAAAGGCAAGCACAAGGGAAAGAAGGGTGGCAAATCTGTTGCCGCACCTGAAAATAAACCCCGAGCTGGCCCTAAGTCTGACACCGAGTGTTACTGTTGCAAGGGGACTGGCCATTGGAAGCGCAATTGCCCCAAGTATTTGGCGGACAAGAAGGCCGGCAAAGCAAACAAAGGTATATGTGATATACATGTTATTGATGTGTACTTGACTAGTACTCGTAGTAGCACCTGGGTATTTGATACGGGATCGGTTGCTAATATATGTAACTCGATTCAGGGGCTACGGAACAAGCGACAACTAGCAAGGGATGAGGTCAGGATGCGGGTCGGCAATGGATCAAGAGTTGATGTGATCGCCGTCGGGACGCTACCTCTCCATATGCCATCGGGATTAGTTATAAACCTAAATAATAATTATTTGGTGCCTGCACTGAGCATGAACATTGTATCCGGATCGTGTTTGATGCAAAGTGGTTATTCCTTTAAATCTGAAAACAATGGTTGTTCGATTTATAAGAATGATATCTTTTATGGTCATGCACCTGTGTTGAATGGTTTATTTCTATTGGATCTCGATAGTAATATTACGCATATTCATAATGTTAATGCTAAAAAGATTAAACTTGATAATGATATATCTGCTTATATGTGGCACTGCCGTCTAGGTCATATTGGTGTTAAACGCATGAAGAAACTCCATTCTGATGGACTTTTGGAATCACATGATTTTGAATCATTTGATACATGTGAGCCATGCCTTATGGGCAAGATGACTAGAACGCCGTTTTCCGGTTCAATGGAACGGGCGACAGATTTATTGGAAATCATACATACTGATGTGTGTGGACCAATGAGTGTGTCGGCGCGAGGTGGATATCGTTATTTTGTTACTTTCACGGATGATTTAAGTAGATACGGGTATATCTATTTGATGAAACACAAGTCTGAAACCTTTGAAAAGTTCAAAGAATTTCAGAATGAAGTGGAAAATCATCGTAATAGAAAGATCAAATTTCTTCGGTCTGACCGTGGAGGTGAGTATCTAAGTTACGAGTTTAGCACACACATGAAAGAGTGTGGAATAGTTTCACAACTCACGCCTACCGGAACACCACAACGTAATGGTGTGTCGGAACGTCGTAATCGTACTTTATAGGATATGGTTCGATCTATGATGTCTTTGACTGACTTGCCGCTGTCATTTTAGGGTTATGCACTGGAAACAGCTGCATTCACTTTAAATCGGGCACCATCTAAATCCGTTGAAACGACACTGTATGAATTATGGTTTGGAAACAAACCTAAGTTGTCATTTCTTAAAGTTTGGGGATGCGATGTTTATGTGAAGAAATTTTAGCCGGATAAACTCGAACCCAAAGCGGAAAATGCGTCTTCATAGGATACCCTAAGGAAACGATTGGATATACCATCTATCACAGATCCGAGGGCAAGGTTTTTGTTGCCAAGAATGGATCCTTTCTTGAGAAGGAGTTTCTCGCGAAAGGTGTGAGTAGTCGGAAGGTAGAACTCGAAGAGGTTATTGAACCTTCTCTTCATGAAATGGCGAGTAGCGCAACACCGGAAATTGTTTCGGAGTTGACTTCACCTAATGAAGAGAGAGCTAATGATATTGATCATGGAACTCCGAAAGAGGACACCACCGAACCTCACAGGTCAAATAGGACACGTGCAGCTCTTGAACTGTACGGTAATCCTATTATGAATTTCATGGTTGATGAAATAGATGACCCTGCGACATATGAAGAAGCGATGATGAACCTGGATTCCAACAAATGGCTAGAAGCCATGAAATCCGAGATGGAATCCATGTACGAGAACCAGGTTTGGACCTTGGTGGATTTACCTCACGATCGAAAGGCCGTTGAGAATAAATGGATTTTCAAAAGAAAAACTGATACTGATGGTAATGTGACCATCTATAAGGCTCGACTTGTCGCAAAGGGGTTTCGAAAAATTCAAGGAGTTGACTATGATGAGACATTCTCTCCCGTAGCGATGCTTAAGTCGGTTAGGATTATGTTAGCAATTGCTGCATATTTCGATTATGAAATATGGCAGATGGATGTCAAAACTGCGTTCCTCGATGGTAATATTGAAGAAGAGTTGTATATGATACAACCTAAGGGTTTTGTCAATCCTAAGGATGATAATAAGGTATGCAACCTTGGACTGAAGCAAGCATTCGGGAGTTAGAATCTCCGCTTTGATGAGGTGATCAAAGAGTTTGGATTTGTCCAAACTTATGGAGAGGCTTGTATTTACAAGAAAGTGAGTGGGAGCAATGTGGCATTTCTGATATTATATGTGGATGACCTATTATTGATTGGAAATGAATAGATCTTTTAAACAGTGTTAAAAGTTATCTAAACAGCAAATTTTCGATGAAAGACCTTGGTGAAGCGTCATATATATTTGGCATTAAAATCTATAGAGATAGATCAAGGCGCCTAACTGGGCTATCGCAGAGTACATACCTTGAGAAGATATTAAAGAAGTTTAATATGGACGGAAGTAAGAAGGGGTTCTTACCTATGTTGCAAGGCAAGACATTGAGTAAGACTCAAAGTCCGGCTACGGCGGAAGCAAGAGAGATAATGGATAAGATCCCCTATGCCTCGGCCATAGGATCTATAATGTATGCCATGCTATGTACAAGACCGGATGTGGCACATGCTATTAGTTTGACTAGTAGGTGCCAATCTGATCTAGGTTCGGAACACTGGATAGCGATCAAGAACATCCTCAAGTACTTGAGAAGAACTAAGGATATGTTTCTTATACACGGAGGTGAAGAAGAGCTAGTCGCTAAGTGTTATGTCGATGCTAGCTTTGACACTGATCCGGATGACTCTAAGTCTCAATCTGGATATGTATTTCTCTTGAACAGAGCAACAGTTAGTTGGAGGAGTTCCAAACAACATGTGGTGGCTGGATCAACGACGGAGGCGGAATATGTTGTTGCTTCAGAAGCGGCGCAGGAAGCGGTTTGCATGAAAGAGTTCATTACAGAACTAGGTGTGGTTCCTAGTGCATTGGACCCAATGGTGATCTATTGTGACAACAATGGAGCCATAGGCAACGCCAAGGAACCAAGGTCTCACAAGAATTCCAAGCATATTAAGCGCCGGTTTCACTCCATCCGCGAACATGTCAAGGATGGAGACATAAACATTTGTAAAGTACACACGGACCTAAATGTAGCAGATCCGTTGACTAAAGCTCTCCCTAGGGCAAAACATGATCAACACCAGAACTCCATGGGTGTTAGATTTATCACTATGTGAACTAGATTATTTTGTCTAGTGCAAGTGGGAGACTGAAGGAAATATGCCCTGAGAGGCAATAATAAAGTTGTTATTATGTATTCCTTATATATGATAAATGTTTATTTTGCATGCTATAATTGTATTGATCGGAAACATCAATACATGTGTGTTTAATAAAGAAAAAGGGTTCCTAGTTATGCCTCTCTTATAGACTAGCTTATTGATTAACAAGATGATCAAGGTTTCCTGATCATGGACATTGGATGTTGTTAATAACAAGGTCACAACATTTGTGAAATGATGTGATGAACATTCATCCAAAGTATAACATTATGATCAAGTCATTATGTTTACATTGCTATAACATCATACGAAGTAATCTTTATCCTTAGACCATGAGATCATGTTAATTGCTAACACCGGAAGAGTATCTTGATAACATCAAACGTCACACCGTAACTGGGTGACTATAAAGATGGGTTCAGTGCTATGAAGGTGTTATGTTGAGGCTCATGGATCAAGAGTGGAATTTGTCAATCCCAATGACGGATAGATATACTCTGGGCCCTCTCGGTGATATCACATTAAGGTAGCTTGCAAGCAAGTGATGTGATCACTAGAATGTTATATCATGGGAACGAGAAAAGAGTGCATGTCGGTAACGCGATCAAACTAGGTATTTGGATACGGATGATTGAATCTCGGACATGTATTATATCAAGAGACAAAGCGATTAAATTACAAGCGTTAAAGGTTCTCACGATCACAGCAGTCATCGTTGAATATGCATGAGTCAGTATGGATCTCCAGGTCCCGCTTCTGATTATTGATCTGAGAGGAGTCTCAATCATGTCTGTATTATTCGTGAACCGTAGGGGTGACACACTTAAGAGTTACCGGACACCATTTTGGAGCACATATGTTTCAGACGAAAGAATTGCAAAGCGCAGGAATTGTTTCGATAGAAACCGAAAATTGTTTCGGGTGAAATTGCAGAAAGTGGTTCTGCATGTGATATTGAAATATTGCAAGGGGTTATATGTGAATGTTTGTTAATTAAAGTAATTAACAAAATTCTGAATAAATTTAATAAAAGAGTTTTATTAAATGAGAGATCATTAAATTTGGAGAATTTTAATGCATTTAAAGTAGGGACTTTAAAGGGGAATGCGAAGATGCATTTTAATGTGGAGGGGTTACCACCACATGAATGGGGGAGGTGAGGAGTCACCCCCCATGCGCCGGCCACGGAGAGGAGGGGCACCCCCCTCCTCCTATAAAAGGCCCCCCTCTTCCTCCTTCTTCCTCACACCTCCTCGTGAAGGATCTCTCTCCCCCTCTAGAATTATACCCCCATGGTCTCGGATTAGCGAGATGCATGTTCCCGGTGGCATTTCGCCTGGAAGGAGTTGCTGCTTCCGCTGGATCGCTGGAGCGAGGAGGTGGAGTTTGTCCGGTAGCTTGAATGTGTGTGCGAGTGCGGATGCGCTGCTGAGTTGCGGCGCTCGAACTTCCTCACAATATTGAGATCAGCAAGTGTACGACTACATCAACCACGAGTTCCTACTCGTTAACAAAACTCGTTGTCTTCGAGGGTAAGTTCTTGTTGGATGTATGCCCATCCGTTG
The DNA here is from genome assembly GCA_910589775.1 of Avena eriantha. NCBI lineage: Eukaryota > Viridiplantae > Streptophyta > Magnoliopsida > Poales > Poaceae > Avena > Avena eriantha. The sequence continues at coordinate 193,356,511 of OU342742.1, read as the reverse complement.
CTCTGTACCTAGTAGATAGATCTTGGCGTGTAGTTCTCATCGTAGGAAATTTTTTGTTTTCTATGCTGCGGACCCAACAAGCCCATGGTGCCAGATTTTATGACACTGATGACGAAGAGAATGAGGAGAACAATGATAGTCTATTTTTAGCCGAGTACAATGGTGAGGACTTGCTAGTAATTGAGTGGGACATGAACGATCCTAAGATTTCAGAAGGCATCGTATTTGAAATGATGCGGGACTGTCGTAATGCCCTTACTACATATTGCATCCACACCAATAATGATCATGATGTTATTAAGAGTGAGCCAACAAGGTTCACAATGAAGTGCCCATACAAGACGTGCAGGTGGAGGATGCGTGCATCCACTATGCTCAGGAGCAGTTTGGTTCAGGTATTACAACATGTCATGTATTTTAGATCATTGTGTAGAGTTTGTTAACTATACCTGACATTTTCATTATATTTCAGATAAAAAGTAACCATTTCGAACATTCTTGTCCACCTCAAGGGGGATAGACAAAGGACAAAACAAAACTAGCAAAGACTAGGTGGTTGGTAGATGCAATCATGGATTGGATGACAGCAAACCCATCACTTGGTGCAATATCGCTCATAAAAGAAGTTTCTGAAAAGTTTAATATTACAGTACCTTACATGAGGATGTTCTATGCAAAGGAAATGGCTCTTGATAGGATCAATGGTCCATGGAATGAAAGTTTTCAGTTGCTTTACAACTACAAAACTGAAGTGGAGATGGCTAGTCTAGGTAGTGTTGTATAGATAGACATGCATGAAGTTCAGTACAAAATAAGAGGAAAGACAAAGGAGAAGGAATGCTTTAGAAGGGCTTTTGTTTGTTTCAAAGCTTGTTGGCAAGGGTTTTTGGATGGTCGCAGGCCTTATTTGGCTGTGGATGCAACAACTCTTCATGGCAGATTTAAAGGACAACTAGTAGCTGCTACTGCAATTGATGGCCACAATTGGATGTTCCCTATTGCTTTTGGAGTTTTGGAGATTGAGACAGAGGAAAGTTGGAATTGGTTTCTGGAGAATTTGCGCGACCTTATAGGCCATCCACCAGGACTTAGTATCTACACAGATGCTTGCAAAGATTTGGAGAAACCTGTAGAAGCGGTATTCCCGGAGTGGAGCATAGGGAATGTATGCGACACTTAGTGCAGAATTTTACAAAGAAATTCAAAGGTAAAATTTGTACTGACAACCTATGACCAGCTTCATACACATGTAGTTTGAGGAAGCATCTGTATCATTTGGAAGTGTTGTATAAACAAAAACCTGTGGTGAAGGAGTATTTGGATGCACATCATGAAATGGTGTGGTCAAGAAGCCGATTCAATGAAATTTGTAAGGTAGACTATGTAATAAGTAACCTTGCAGAGAGTTTCAATGCAAAGGTCAAGTCATTGAAAGGGCTTATGCTGTGGAAAATATTTGATAAGATTAGGCATATGATCATGATAAAGATTGATTTGCGTCAAAGAATTGCATCAATAGTATATGCTGACATCTCATCCTCCCATCTTTGATTAAGGCTTTGCATGCCAGGGCAAAACAATTGAAGATGAAATGCATTAGAAGAGGAATGGATGCAGAGGTAACGTACATCGATAATAAAGATAGGCAATGGAGGTATCCAGTGAGTTTGGTTGATAGGACATGCCATTGCAGGCAATGGCAGCTCCGTGGGAAACCTTGCATACATGCATTGTTTTTCATGGGTGTTCTAGGAGGTGAAGATGATGAAGTTGATCAGTACATGTCAGAGTATTTCTCCATTGCCAAATTTAGGGCAACATATGCTTAGAATGTTCCAGCCTTGTTGGGGAAAGACCAATGGATGGAAGTGGATCCAGGGTTCAAGCTATTGATACGTTGCAAATGTATCTATAATTTTTGATGTTCCATGCTTGTTTTATATCTACTTTATTATGTTTTTCCACACTTTGGAGTACTTTTACACATTTTCTAGAACTAACCTATTAATAATATGCCACAATGCTAGTTGCCTGTTTTCTTCTGTTTTTGTTACCAGAAAAAGCTAGAAAATGAATATTCTCAAAATTGGACCAGACAAAAGCCAAAGTCGATATTTTACTGGAAGACTCATGGAGCCAGAAGACGAGACGGAGAGGGGCCAGGGGCTGGCCACACAATGTGGTGGCACGGGTCCCCCTAGCCACACCACCAGATGGTGTGGGCCCCTGGTCCACCCTCTGACATCGCCCCTTCGCCTATAAGAAGCCTCCCGATGAGAAAACCCTAAATAATCCAGCCTCTAGCCACGAAAAGTTCTGCAGCGCCGCTGCCACCGAAGGGGAGATTCGGGGGACAGAAAGTCTCTATTCCGGCACCCTTCCGGGACGGAAAAGTGTCCCCAGAGCCATCTCCATCGATCTCCACCACCATCTCCATCGCCGTTGCTGATTCCCATGATGATGAGGGAGTAGTTCTTCCTTGAGGCTAAGGGTTCTACCGGTAGCTATGTGTTCATCTCTCTCTATGCATAATCATATTGAGATCATGAGCTTTGTAATCAAGTAGATCTACCTTGCTACTCAAGTGCTTTAATAGATCCCTGGCTCTCCCCACGTGTGTGAAAGTGATAGCATGCACACCATGGTGGCACTTAGGCTAGAGATTACAAATACTTGTTATGAGTTATATTTGGAGTTGGATGTATCTATGTAATTGTGGTGTTTGTTGGAACCATCTAGCGCTCAAGGTGATAGTGAGGGGTTATCTAGATGGGGAAAGTGAACTTTGAGGAGTGTTGTTATAGCCCTACCATGGATTAGAGTGTCCAACCGGAGAGTAGTTCAGAGTAGTATCATGAAGAGAAGATATTTATATGAGAGTGTTCACTAGCGAAAGTATGATCCCTAGGCCTTGTTTCTAAGCATTGAAACACCATTTGCAACTAGATCGGTTACATGTTTGCTTGCTTCCATCTTTATTTCATATTGCCTCTAGTCTCTTCCTACCCATCAACCACGCGCTATCAAAGCTATTTTCTGGCACCGTTACCACTTATAATTATCCATACCACTTGTATTTCACTATCTCTTCACCGAACTAGTGCACCGATACACCTGACAAGTGTATTGGGTGTGTTGGGATACAAGAGACTTCTTGTATCTTGATTGCAGGGATGTTTGAGAGGGATACCTTTGACCACTTCCTCCCTGAGTTCGATAAACCTTGGTTAATCCACTTAAGGGAAACTTGATGCTATTCTACAAACCTCTGCACTTGGAGGCCCAACAACTGTCTACAAGAATAGAAGTGCGTAGACATCAAGCTATTTTCTGGCACCATTTCCGGGGAGGTAAGGTAAAAGGTACTCAAATTCTCTGGCTACTAAGCTATCTTCTAGTACTGTAGCTGGTGTGTGAGTGCTCGAAGTTATTTCCTTTAGATTGTGCAAGTATATATTTTTGTTTTGTTGTTTTTATTTTCACTAGTTAGGCTTAATGGAAAACAACAACAAAATTAGAGAGCTTTATAGTATTTATCTTGAGTTAGGACATAGAGTGTTTGAAGAGAAAATTAAAAAACCTATGGAACTTTATTTGCATGCTAATAGCAATGTTATTAGTATGAATTCTTTGAACACCATTATTGCTAATGCTATGGAAAAGTCTAAGCTTGGGGAAGCTAGTTTTTATGAAAATGATCTTTTTAGTCCCCCAAGCACGGAGGAGAAAATTTACTTTGATGATACTATGCCTCCAATATATGATGATTACAATGATGAGTATGATATTTTCAGTCCACCTTCGATTGATGAGAAAATTAATTATGATTACAATATGCCTCCTATATTTGATGACTATGGTGATGAGAATAATAATGATAGCTATTTTATTGAATTTGCTCCCACTATGATTAATAAGAATGACTATGTTTATGTGGAGAGTATTAATTCTTTTATGCATGTGGCTCATGATAAGAATGTTTTATGTGATATTTATATTGTTAATTTTATTAATGATGCTACTGAAAGTTATTATGAGAGAGGGAAACATGGCTTTATGTATCTCAACAATATTAAGTTTCCCATCTTTATGTTGAAAGTCTTGAAGTTGCACTTGTTTTGATTTCCTATGCTTGTTGCTTTGTGCTTTCATGACTTGTTTCTTTACAAGATTATTTTTCATAGGAAGTGGGTTAGACTTAAATGTGCTTTGAATTTGCTTCTTGATGCTCTCTTTTACTTCAATTCATATTTCTTATGTGAGCATCTTCTCAAACTATCTTGCCTAACTTAAAGGCGTTAAAGAAAAATACTTATTGGGAGATAACCCAAAAGTTTTAGTTGCGTATTGGAAGTTATTATCTCTGTAATAACCTCTCCTTATCATTTTTGTGTGGTTTTTGTGCCAAGAGTAACCTCTAATGAGAGAGAAGTAATGCTTGGGAAAGCTGCTGTCCCGAAACAGATATTTGTGCTTCGCTGTAAAAAATCCGTGAAAAATCTCTGTATGTCGGTTTAATCTGTAATTGTTTGTGCTTATGCCCCAGGTTGTTATACAACTTTCGTTAGTTCAACACTTTTCGATTTGAGCAACAGAAGGTGTTCGAAAAAATTGGTTTTTACCTGCTGGTCTGTTTTGACAGATTTCTGCCATTATTTGCATTTGCATTTGCCTCTTAATCTCTTTCTCTTTGAGTTCTCTTTGATCATTTGAACTTTTTAAAGGAAGTGCTACAGTAGCTTGGGTTTTAATGGAAGTTTTACTTGTGTTAAAACTAAACCCCAAAGGTTTATTATCTTTTGAATGCACTAATGTTGCTAATGAAGATTGTGTGAAGTTCTGTATGAAGGAAATTTTCAGGTGTAGGGAAAGAATGATGTAATGAGATGAAGAATGGACAAAAGATCAAGCTTGGGTATGCCACCCCGTGTCACCCCAAGAAATATTCAAGAGGTACAAGCGTTAAAGCTTGGGGATACCCAAGGCATCCCCTTCTTGATCAATCAAAATCTCAGGTCTTTCTAGACACTTCGTTTTTATTGTTTCATGCACTGTTGTGTTGTTCTTGGAGCGTCTTTGTTTTATATTGCTTTGATTGCTGCAATAATTTGGTTGGATCCTAGCACTTCTTTTGGAGAGAGACACACTCTGCTATCATTGTTTAGAACCCTCTAGTTTTCATTCTTATTGTTTTGTGAGTATTCTCTTTTTCTAGTACTGGGTTTAGCCTTAGTTTTCTTGTGCTTTCAGCTTAGAACGTTTTACTTGTTCTTTGTGGATTTGTGAGACAAGCCCACTGATCTTTATTTATTATTATCATTGTGAGTTGTTTCAAATAAGTCGATTGGTGTTGGAAGAGAGTAGAAAGCTTCATGCTTTAGTGGTACAAAAGGGAGCTTGTTTTGACTATGGCTTAGACTTTATCATGTCATGCTAGATGTTGCTTTGACCTTATGCTTACTGATTATTGTTGTAGCATGACTTGTTCCAAACAATTGAGATTGCTTAATGTGTCTTGAAAGAATCATGCGTTGTTTTAGCATATCAAAAGCATAATATTGTGGTATTCTCCTTTAAATGTTTTATTTGGGTTGACTTGGCACATGCTCACACCATGTTAAGACTATACCAAGTCACCATAGCCTCTATGATCATTTAGTTTTCGCCTTGTAATATCACTTTATGCTTTAATTAATGATGTTTGGGCGCTTTGCATGATTATGGCCATTATTGCTCTCTTAGTTGGTCGCTCCCAGTCTTTTGCTAGCCTCCATAACCAAGTATGAGTTCCACTCATGCATCCAACTCCAAATAAAACCAAGTTATCCCAAAGAGTCCACCATACCTACCTATTAGCATTTGCAATTCCAAGTATATTCATGCTTTTATCTACCTTCCGAATTAAACTTGTTATGTGAAAATTAGTGATTAAATCTCTCACGAACTTGATGGCACACTTTACTTTCTTGCACTTAATAAACTTGAACCATTGTGTCCATCTTTGTTGCGTATGTGCTCGCGCTTTATAAGTTGAAGTTAGCAGAACCATGTATCATGGGGAATGCTTTCAACATTGCATTTATATTCTGTTGATAGGGGCAATGAGAGCTGAAAGCTATAAGTACCATAATTTTTGGAAGCTCTTTATGACACTTGAATCCCTGCTTCCTTCTATGAAGGCCTTTCTTTTACTTTTATGTTGAGTCTCCATCTTCTATCTTTATGCACCTATTGAGAGAGCATAGTGGCCATTCTTAGTTTAATGTGCATTGTCCCAAGACTTGTTGATTGATTCATAACTTTGATATTGCTTGTTCTTAAACTATTTGTATCTAGTCACCCTTATGAACTTTGAAGGTGTCCTATGCATTTATGTTTTGCTACACTATGAGGGACAAGCTGAATACCATTATCATTATGTTTTCTTTATGTGAAACAAACAAACGTCTTTCAAAGCATTGCTATTCATGAATCTTTTGTTTGTACCTTTTCATGTTACAACATAGTTGCTATGTCTTATTGTTAGAACTATATCTTTCATGCTATGTTGAAGTACTATGATCCCAGCTATCAATGTTCTACAAATACTTTGATCAAGATTAGGATGGTGCTTGTCACCTCAAAAATTATTATTTTCTTTTTATCACTTACCTACTCGAGGACGAGCAGTAGTTAAGCTTGGGGATGTTGATACGTTGCAAACGTATCTATAATTTTTGATGTTCCATGCTTGTTTTACACTTTGGAGTACTTTTACACATTTTCTGGAACTAACCTATTAACAAGATGCCACAGTGCCAGTTGCCTGTTTTCTTCTGTCTTTAGTTCCAGAAAAGCCAGAAAATGAATATTCTCGAAATTGGACCGGACAAAAGCCAAAGTCGATATTTTACTGGAAGACTCACGGAGCCAGAAGACGATACGGAGAGGGGCCAGGGGTTGGCCACACCATGTGGTGGCGCGGGCCCCTGGCCGTGCCACCAGATGGTGTGGGCTCCTGGTCCACCCTCTGACATCGCCCCTTCGCCTATAAGAAGCCTCCCGATGAGAAAACCCTAAATAATCCAGCCTCCATCCACGAAAAGTTCCACAGCGCCGCCGCCACCAAAGGGGAGATTCGGGGGACAGAAAGTCTCTGTTCCGGCACCCTGCCGGGATGGGGAAGTGCCCCCAGAGCCATCTACATCGATCTCCACCACCATCTCCATCGCCGTTGCTGATTCCCATGATGATGAGGGAGTACTTCTTCCTCAAGGCTAAGGGTTCTACCGGTAGATATGTGTTCATCTCTCTCTCTATGCATGATCATATTGTGATCATGAGCTTTGTAATCAAGTACATCTACCTTGCTGCCCAAGTGCTTTAATAGATCTCTAGCTCTCCCCATGTGTGTGAAAGTGATAGCCGATGACTCTGAGTATGGCGCCCAGAAAAATGCTGGAGCAATGATGATGTAGAGCTCATTGGGAACCCCAAGAGGAAGGTATAATGAGCACAGCAGCAAGTTTCCCTCAGTTATGAAACCAAGGTTTAATCGAATCAGTAGGAGCAAGGAAACACCTCAAAGGTGTTACTAGCTGAGCTTTGGCAGGGCGCACTACCGGTGCTAGTAGCAACGTGGAGACCTGCACAACACAACCACAGAACTTTGTCCCCAACTTGCGATGAGGTTGTCAATCTCACCGTGTTTTGCGGAAAACAAAGGATTAAACATATCGAATGGAAAGAAGTAAAAGTTTGCAGAAAGTAAATACAAAGTAGTAAACAGTTTATAGATTGTATGTAAAAGACAAGGACCGAGATCCATAGTTCACTAGAGGTGGCTCTCCTTAGGATAGATAACATGTTGGGTGAACAAATTACAGCGGGGCAATTGACAAACACCGAGATAGCAATACATGCATATACTAATCATCTTGACTCCTTTGAGACTTGATTGAGCATTACAACATTATACATAGACCGCCATCCAACTGCATCTATGACTAATAATCCACCTTCAGGTTATCATCCGAACCCCCTCCAGTATTAAGTTGCAAGCAACAGATTATTGCTTTACGAACTGCGTGTAAAGTAAACAATACGATTGTTCTATGAACAAAGGATTGTTGTTTTCTCCCTAGTAGCAATAGCACATCTAGTACCTTAGAGATTTCTGTCACTTCCCCAGATTACCAGAGGCATGAACCCACTATCGAGCATAAATACTAACTCTTGGAGTTGCTAGCATCTACTTGGCCAAGATAGCTACTAACAACGGAAAGCATGCAAGGTCACAAATAACAAAGACATGATAGAATCAATAATCAATCTGAAATAGCATCTCAATATCCATCAGATCCCTGCAAACACAACATGCAGAATTACAAATAGATGATCTTGATCATGAACGGAGCTCACAAGATCTAAACATAAAAGCACAAAGGAGGAGAACCAGCCATCTAGCTACTACATGGATCCGTAGTCCAAGGATGAGCTACTCACGCATCACACCGGAGGCTTGCATGGTGATGAAGAAGGCCTCCAGGGTGAAATCCCCTCTCCGGCAGGGTGCCAGGAAGAGCTTCAGATCCCTCCCGATCTTGGGATGGAGACGACGGTGGCTACAGACTCTTTCGTGGATTTTTGATCGGGTCCTTAGGGTTTACGTCCCGAGGGCATCTTATAGTCGGAAGGGGAGGCCAAGGGGGTGCCTGGGCTGGCCACACCACCCCCTAGCGCGGGCTAGGCCTGGCCGCGTGGCCAGGTGGTGTGGCCGCCCTCTGGCCCTTCTCCGTCTCGTATTCTGGCACTTGATGACATCCAGAAAAATAGGCACTTTGGATTTTGTCCCGTCCAATCCCGAGAATATTCATTTTCTGACTTTCCTGGAACCAAAAACAGCAGAAAACAGGCAGCTGGCACTGTGGCTCTTGTTAATAGGTTAGTCCAAGGAATCATATGAAAAGTACTCCAAAGTTGGAACAAAACACAAGAAAGTGGATAAAACCAAGCATGGAACATCAAAAATTATAGATATATTTGCAATGTATCAACATCCCCAAGCTTAACTCCTGCTCGTCCTCGAGTAGGTAAGTGATAAAAAGAAAGAATAATTTTTGAGGTGACATGCACCATCAAAGACTTGATCAAAGTATTTGTAAAACATTCAAAGCTGGGATCATAGTACTTCAATCATAACATGAAAGACAAAGTTCTTGCAATAAGCAATGAAACTATGATGCAACATGAAAAGGCACAAACAAAAGATTCATGAATAACAATGCTTTGCAAGATGTTTGTTTGTTTCACATAAAAAAAACATAGCATAATAGTATTCAGCTTGTCCCTCAATAGAGTAGCAAATATAAATGCATAGGACACCTTCAAAGTTCATAAGAGTGACTAGATACAAATAGTTTAAAACAAGCAGTATCAAGTTATGCATCAATCAACTAGTCTTGGGACAATGCACATAGAACTAAGAATGGCCACTATGCTCTCAAAGTAAGTGCATAAAGATAGAAGGTGGAGACTCAATATAATGGTGGAAGAAAGGCCTTTGTAAAAGGAAGTAGGGATTCAAGTCTCATAAAGAGCTTACAAATATTATGGTACTTATAGCTTTCAGCTCTCATTGCCCCTATCATAAGCATCTTGAAGTGATTAAGGTTAAAGTGAACAAACTATGGTGTACATGCTTGACGAAGTATAGTTTCAGAAATCTCATGTCCCTTGTATACGAGGGCCGCTCCTCATGCTACTCAAGTTTAGTCACCGGTAAGTTCTTGTCATTGTAAGTACATGCTTATCATTGAGAACCGCCAATGGGGTACCCCTTGCCCGATGATACGGAAGAATCCCTATATCAAAATGACAAGGCAAGCAAACAACTAGCATCTTAACATTCTTCTTATTTACCATGGGAATATGGTGCTTTTTTCTCTCTTTCCTCTTTTCATAGTATCTTTTTTTCTTTTCTCTTTTTTTTTCAATATAGGACTCTTTTTTATAAGAAGAATGCTTCATAGACAGCTCATTATGGTTACACTGCAGGTTTCCACCATGTCAGCATGGATTATACCAGCGGCCCAGGCGTTTCTCTAACACATATACATAACTCCATTGACTTACAAGCTCCCCTTTCATTTCACACCGACGACATCCATATACAAAAGATCATGATATCAACTAGGTACAAGTACCAAGTGCAATGTTGAAAGCGTTCCCCATGAAAGCATGGTTCTGCTAATTCCCAACAAATAAGTGCAAGCATATACAACATAAAAGACACAATGGTTCAAGTTTATTAAGGGCAAGAAAAGTAAAGTGTGCCATCAAGTTCGTGAGAGCTTTAATCAGTAGTTTTCTCATAACAAGTTTAATTTGGAAGGTAAACAAAAGCATGAATATACTTGGAATAGCATAAGCTAGTAGGTAGGTATGGTGGAATCTTTGGAATAACTTGGTTTAGGGAGTTGGATGCATGAGTGGAACTCATACTTTGTTGTGGAGGCTAGCAAAAGACTGGGAGCGACAAACTAAGAGAGCAATAATGGCCATAATCATGCAGAGCAACAAAACACCATTGATCAAAGCATAAAGTGATACTACAAGTTGAAAACTAAAGGATCATAAAGGCTATGGTGACTTGATATAGTCATAACATGGTGTGAGCATGCGCCAAGTCAACCCAAATAAAGCATCAAAGGAGAATACCACTATACTATGTTTTAATATGCTAAAACAACGCATGATTCATCCAATGCACATTAAGCAATCTCAATTGTTTATAAAAATTCATGCTACAGCAAAGAATACTAAGCATAAAGCCAAAACAATATCAAGCATGGCATGACAAAGCATAGGCCATAGTCAAAAACGAGCTCTTTTTACCACATAAGTATGAACTTTCCTACTCTTTTCCAAACCAAACCAAAATATTTGCAAACCAATGTATGAAAGAGGGGGTCCAACCAATTTATTCAGAAAATTAAGCAAACCAAGCAAACGAAAAACCAAGACGAAAAAGAAAAAGAAGACGCTCCAAGAACAACACAACTGTGCATGAAACAATAAAAATGAAGCGTTTGGAAGAAACCTAGAATTTTTATTGATGAAAAAGGGGATGCCTTGGGCATCCCCAAGCTTTGATGCTTGTACTTCTTGGATATTTCTTGGGGTGACACGCGTGGAATCCCCAAGCTTGAGCTTTAGTCCATCCTTCATCTCATTACTCATTCCTTCCATACACCTGAATTTTTTTCCTTCATACAAAACTTCACACAATCTTTATTAGCAACATTAGTGTACTCAAGATAAATAAGTCTTAAGGTTCAGTTATAACACCAAATAAACTTCCATTAGAACACTAGATACTGTAGCACTTCCCTCAAAAATCTCAATTCCCCAAAAGAACTCAAGAAAGAACCAACAAGAAGCAAATGCAGAAAATGGCAGAAATCTGTCAAAACAGACCAGCAGGTAAAGACGATTTTTTTCGAAGATCTTCTATTGCTCAAATCAAAAAGTGTTGAAATAACTAAAGTTATATAACAACCTGGGGCAGAAGCACAAAAATTCACGCCTCAAAAAGAAATTCAGAGATTTTACACGAATTTTTACGGAGTAGCACAGAAATCTGTTTCGGGACAGCAACTTTCCCAATCATTACTTCTCTCTCATTAGAGGTTACTCTTGGCACAAAAAGAAAATAAAAAGGATAAGGAGCGGTTATTACAGAAATTCAAAGACTCATCTAAAACTTTTGGGTTATCTCCTAATAAGTACTTTTCTTTAACGCCTTTAAGTTAGGCATGATAGTTTGAGAAGAAGCTCACATAAAAAATATGAATTGAAGTAAAAGAGAGCATAAAGAAGCAAATTCAAAATATATTTAAGTCTAACTCACTTCCTATGCATAGGAATCTCGTATGCAAATAAATTCACAAAGAACAAAGTGACATGCATAGGAAGATAAAACGAGAATAACTTCAAAACTTTCAGCACATAGAGAGGTGTTTCAATACCATGAAAACTTCTACAACCATATTTTCCTCTCTCATTATAATTTTCAGTAGCCTAATGAATAAACTCAACAATATAGCTATCACATAAAGCATTCTTTTCATGATCTACAAACACTAGAGCTTTATTATAAACATTTACAAAAGAATCCTCAGGAACATGCGTCCTCCTTTGGTAAGCATGGGGGACAATCAAATAATGTAAGGGGTAAAGAGTTACTCTCATTAGAAGGTAGGCATGGGTAGATCCATTCTTCCTCCTTTTGTTCATCACTCTCCTCCTCTTTTTCATCTAATGAGCTTTCAAGTTCAGCAATTTCTTCTTCCACAGGCTCCTGCAAGGCATTAGCCTCTTCCATTGGTGGAGAGCATCTATTAAGATATTCAAGAATATAGCCATTTTCTTCCTTGTAGTTATCAAAGAAAAATTTAAGTATATCATAAACCTCATATTTATAAGGTGCATAATCAATATTTTCAAGCAAGTAAGCAAGTTCGAATGCACCCTTCCAAGCAATAAATTCTTTAGTTTGTTCCACATCATAAAAGTCATAATTTCCCTTAACATAAGAAGATATGATAACATTATCATTATACTCACATTGAAAAGGGAGGTGTTTATACCTCCTACAGCAACAAGATTTATCAAAGAAATAAGTAACATTATAAGTAGAGCACACGTTTCTAGCAATGATATTCAATTTATCAATTTGTTCCCATAAGTGTTTCCCTTTTTGTGACAAGCGGTGTTCCTTATAATAATATTTTTGTTCTTCTGTGAACCCACCTTGCCAATAATATTTAGTTTCAAAGAAACCAACCATTGATAGAAAGCACCATAAAGCAAGGCAATAACAAACCAATGAAAATAATAACTATAGTAGGAACTAATTTTTGTGTGTTTTTGATAAAGAAACAAGCAAATAAAACAAAAAGAAACTAAGCAAAACAAAAATAACAAAGTAAAGAGATTGGTTATGAGGGACTCTCCTTGTGAAGATGTCCTTGACTTCCCTGGCAACGGCGCCAGAAAATCGCTTGATGGCTCAATGCACGGTGCCCAGAAAAGTGCTGGTGCGGTGTTGATGTAGAGCTCGTTGGGAACCCCAAGAGGAAGGTATGATGAGCACAGCAGCAAGTTTCCCCCAGTATGAAACCAAGGTTTAATCGAACTAGTAGGAGCAAGGAAACACCCCAAAGGTGTTACTAGCTGAGCTTTGGCAGGGCGCACTACCGGTGCTAGTAGCAACGTGGAGACCTGCACAACACAACTACAGAAATTTGTCCCCAACTTGCGATGAGGTTGTCAATCTTAGTGTGTTTTGTGGAAAACAAAGGATTAAACATATCGAATGGAAAGAAGTAAAAGTTTGCAGAAAGTAAACACAAAGCAGTAAACAGTTTATAGATTATATGTAAAAGAAAAGGACCGGAATCCATAGTTCACTAGAGGTGGCTCTCCTTAAGATAGATAACATGCTGGGTGAACAAATTACCACGGGGCAATTGACAAACATCGAGAAAGCAATACATGCATATACTAATCATCTTGACTCCTTTGAGACTTGATTGGGCATTACAACATTATACATAGACCGCCATCCAACTGCATCTATGACTAATAATCCACCTTCAGGTTATCATCCGAACCCCCTCCAGTATTAAGTTGCAAGCAACATATTATTGCTTTACGAACTGCGTACAAAGTAAACAATACGATTGTTCTATGAACAAAGGATTGTTGTTTTCTCCCTAGTAGCAACAGCACATCTAGTACCTTAGAGATTTCTGTCACTTCCCCAGATTACCAGAGGCATGAACCCACTATCGAGCATAAATACTAACTCTTGGAGTTGCTAGCATCTACTTGGCCAAGATAGCTACTAACAACGGAAAGCATGCAAGATCACAAATAACAAAGACATGATAGAATCAATAATCAATCTGAAATAGCATCTCAATATCCATCGGATCCCCGCAAACACAACATGCAGAATTACAAATAGATGATCTTGATCATGAATGGAGCTCACAAGATATAAACATAAAAGCACAAAGGAGGAGAACCAACCATCTAGCTACTACATGGATCTGTAGTCCAAGGATGAACTACTCACGCATCACACCGGAGGCTTGCATGGTGATGAAGAAGGCCTCCAGGGTGAAATCCCCTCTCCGGCAGGGTGCCGGGAAGAGCTTCAGATCCCTCCCGATCTAGGGATGGAGACGACGGCGGCTACAGACTCTTTCGTGGATTTTTTGATCGGGTCCTTAGGGTTTATGTCCCGAGGGCATATTATAGTCGGAAGGGGAGGCCGAGGGGGTGCCTGGGCTAGCCACACCACCCCCTGGCACGGGCCAGGCCTGGCCGCGCGGCCAGGTGGTGGCAAAACAGGCAGCTGGCACTGTGGCTCTTGTTAATAGTTTAGTCCAAGAAATCATATGAAAAGTACTCCAAAGTTGGAACAAAACATAAGAAAGTGGATAAAACCAAGCATGGAACATCAAAAATTATAGATACATTTGCAATGTATCAATAGCATGCACACCATGGTGGCACTTAGGCTAGAGATTACAAATACTTGTTATGAGTTATATTTGGAGTTGGATGTCTCTATGAAATTGTGGTGTTTGTTGGAACCATCTAGCGCTCAAGGTGATAGTGAGGGGTTATCTGGATGGGGAAAGTGAACTTTGAGGAGTGATTTTATAGCCCTACCATGGATTAGAGTGTCCAACCGGAGAGTAGTTCAGAGTAGTATCATGAAGAGAAGATATTTATATGAGAGTGTTCACTAGCGAAAGTATAATCCCTAGGCCTTGTTTCTAAGCATTGAAAAAACGTTTGCAACTAGATCTGTTACATGTTTGCTTGCTTCCATCTTTATTTTAGATTGCCTTTAGTCTCTTCCTACCCATCAACCACGCGCCATCAAAGCTATTTTCTGGCACCGTTATCACTTATAATTATCCATACCACTTGTATTTCACTATCTCTTCGCCAAACTAGTGCACCTATACACCTGACAAGTGTATTGGGTGTGTTGGGGACACAAGAGACTTCTTGTATCTTGATTGCAGGGTTGCTTGAGAGGGATACCTTTGACCTCTGCACTTGGAGGCCCAACAACTGTCTACAAGAATAGAAGTGTGCAGACATCAGCTATACCCTCCAGTTTTTACTAGACCAACATGTGGGCTAAGGAAGAATAGGATGAGAGCTAGTGCAGAGGTCGGTGCACCACCTTGACGATGTAAGTGCAAACGTTGTGGGATCCTAGGGCACATTGCCAGGCTTTGTAAAACTGCGGTGGACCTAGCTTATGGAATGGATGATCAGGCGGGAGCAACAAATGCAGATGAGAATGAAGTATTTGAACGAGAGGAGAATGAAGCAATCGATACATTCCAGATTGAACCAACAGACCGAGAGGAGATTGAACCAGATGCATATGAGATTGAACAAAATGCAGGGGATATTGACACAATGGATCTAGAGGAGATTGAACCAAATGCAGGGGAGATTGAACCGATGGATCAAGAGGAGATTGAACCAAATGCAGATGAGATTGAACCAAATACAAGGAGATTGAACCAATGGATCGAGAGGATAATAAAGCAATTTATTCATTGGAAGCAGAGTTCAAAAGTAAAGGAATTACACAAGAGGATATTGAAGAAATGATGCCAATGCATTTTGAACCGTATGAACCAATGGATCGAAACGTGATTGAACCAATTGTACGACAGACTGAAGCACTTGATTCATTGGATGTAGAGAAAAAGAACAAACGGAAGAAGCTGATGGTGGACTCCGCAAATATTCTAGCTAGGATCACCCGGAGCAAGGTGGTGAACCCAGCAAAAACACTAGGAGGAAGAAAAAATGAATTTGAATTATTAATTTTAATTTGTATGATGAATTTGAACTACTCTCAATGTTTGTATTGAATTCAAACTAGTGTGATGCTCCCAAGTTTGTTTGTTGGATAATCCCATAATGTATGTGTTATTGCAAGTTTCGATGGCCATCCACCTAGTTGCTTAGCACTACTCAGTTTTGCCCTCGACATGTGGCAACACATGGGGTTTAGCTAGTTCATGGCTTAAACCATAGCGAACGTTGACCAATTGATCCAAAATTTGGCACACTTGTGTATCTTGGATTGATTTACCATATGAAATTGGGAATTTTTGATTTACTTGTAATCAGCCACATTTTTCTTCTTCTAAGTGATTAAATTCAAAAAAAATGGTTTTAGGGTTAGTTTAATTCAAAAAAAGTCAAAACATAGTGCAACCTTCGCATGGATTCTTGTTATGTTACCTACAACCTAGCATGAATAATAAAGGAAAAGGAAATAAATAGAAATGGACTTATCCCCTAAACCACTTCTTAAGCCCTTCTTGGAATGAGCTACTAGCTATGAAGATGCATGGCTTTCTACTCAATCAACCTCCAAACTAACCCATCCTAAACCATACTTTGTCTAAATGAGGCCAAATTTGGAACACTTGTGTATCTTTGAGTTGCAAACAATATAATGTCGGCCAAGATAGATTATTTTGTTCAAATAACACATTTTCCATTTGTTATGCCAAAAGCTTGAATTTCCCTTAGTCATTTTTTATCTGAGTGCCCTTGTTTTCCTTAGCTCTACTCAGTTTTCCCCTCCCGCTAAAGTTTTCCTCACTTTTCCCCTCTCTCATGTCTCAGTTTGGCTGTGCTATGATTGGTTGAGATGTATGTCACATGGATCTTGGCCAACCACCGTTGAATATATCATGATCCGACGGGCTAGAGGTCTCACTCTCCCGATGGGTGCACCTAACCTTGTTCAGCGAGGAGAGCTCGACAGGCTGGATGTCTCTCTCCTCCCTTTCCTTGTTGCATGTATACCAGCCGCATCAACTAGCGCTCAGTTTGGATGTGCTCTGATTGGTCTAGATGTATGTCACACGGATCTTGGCCAACCACCATTGGATACATCATGATCCAACGGGCTGGAGGTCTCCCTCTCCCGTTGGGCTATGGAGAGGAGAGCCCGCCGGGCTGGATGTCTCTCCCTCCCTTTCCCTGCCACATGTATACCAGCCGCATCTTCCTCCCCTTCTTTCGACGTACGGCGGCGCGGCAGTCCGAATGGCGTGCGGTGGCGCAGACTAAGCGTGGCGGTCCGAATCCCGTGCGATGGCACGGATCTAAGTGTGGCGCTCTGAACGGCGTGCGGCGGCGCGGACCTAAGCGTGGCGGCCAGAACGGCGTGCGGCAGCATGGACCTACGCGTGGGGGTGGGACGGCTTGCAGCGGCATGGCGCTGGAATAGCGTGCGACGGTGAGGATCTAACCGTCTGAAATTTCTGCCTCTATCTGTCTCACTTCTGTTCACATCCTTAGATCCGTTGCTGATGAAAGACACTGATGGAAGCCATCATCTGCAACATCAGTGTGACGGCGTGGTGCCGACAGTGGTCATCGATGTGAAGACGATTGAAGCCATCATCTGCAACATCACCGCGACGGCGCAGCTCAAGCCCTCGTGAACCGAAGCTCTGGGAGGCCAGCCGCAGCCACGGCTAGCACGTCGAGGTGCACTTCGACGGTGAAGGCCGGATGTACCTCGTGGCCGGATGGGAGAACTTTGCCCGTACTTCTTGGAGTACGCATATGACGTGGAGGGCGGCTAGCTCACCGTCCACTTAAAATTCGAACCAATTTCAGTCAACTAACTTAAATTTGAATAAATTTGATATGTATTTGAGCCGTGAGACCGGTGGATATGCTCTAAAGTTGATTCATAAGTAGTAGTACTTGCTTTGACAATCTCCAGTGGGCTTGTATAAATTTTATCAAAATATGTATGATTTGAATCAAATTTGATATGTATTTGAGCCGTGAGGATGGTCGATATGCTCTAAAGCTGATTCATAAGTAGTACTCCCACCGACCCAAATTAGTTGATTTATATTTGTCTAGATTCGATTTTATCTAGACATGAATTAGTATTAGATTCATATGTATCTTGACGAATTTGAGTCAACTAACTTGGATCGAAGTACTTTGTTTGACAATCTCAGCCACTAATTTGGAATGGGGAATGGATGCTGTCGCCAATGCTGCAAGTCTACATGGCAGCCACGGTAGCAGCGATAGAATGGTCAAAACTGATAGGGCCCCAACTTGACTGTCTAGGCATTTGGCATGCGAACTATGGGCAACTAGATCCAATGGCAAGCAACTCGAGCCCCACAATGCATTCTCTCGACCACTTTGGGACCGCTAGATCCAATGGCAAGCAACTCAGACCCCGCAATGCATTGTCTCAACAACTTTGGGACCGCAAAGTGACTAAATTAGCAGGTACTCACAACCATCCATTGAATTACAATTCTACTCTCTAAATTAGCTATCTATTCAACTAATCATTACACGTGCCACCCTTCACCACAACCGCATACTATAACTGCTAGGACACGGATGACAACTACTAAAAATGCCCACATGAATCTACTATTCTCCTCCCCTTCACTTGAAGTTCATGTTATAGATTTTCTACCACTTGATCAGATACGGCAAGATCAGCCTCAAGTGTCAACTTCTCTTTGCAAATAAGCTCTGAATTCTTCCTCGATAGTACGCTTCAGCTTGAATATCAATAGGTTTTTACGGGCCAATTCATCACCTAACTTGGCAACCATCTCCTCCAAATCCATCCTCTGGCTAGACCACTTGGTTGATTCATCTTGGTATGAAATGCACCATGGATGGCCTGCATAGCACACTGTAACAATCCCAAAACAAACCCAATTGAAATCAGTCCGACAGGCCATGGCAGCACTTCAAATTCAATAGAAGTACAAAGAGAAGGAGCTACATGCACTTGGATCATGGTAGGAGAAGGAGAATGTGGCCACGACATGATCAATTCCCCATCCTCACCGGTGTACCCACTACGACCAGACATTGAGGACTAATTTGCACCTGCAATATCAAGGAAATTACAAGAACCGAATCGATTTGGGTGGGTGGAGCAGGAGCGAAGGTCTTACCAAGCACTACTAGAATTTCTGTGACTGTTTGTCGAGCTATGGCAGCGGAACCAAATCCTGGTCATCATGCGCGGCAGACCTGCCTACGGTCGGTACTGCCTCAACCTACAATGCGTGCGGACAAAACAGGTGCTAGAGCTGTGGTTGAGGAGCAGCACAGCAGTCCGTACCATACCGCCGTAGGACGGATCCAGTGACGCGTCGACACGCCGCCGATGGCTTCTCTATCCACCGGTGGGATAAGAGCTGCTCAGGGCTAGGGGCTGGGAGCGAGAGGATGAGAGAGAGAGGACGTGTCATACACGACCCCACCTATCAATTTTTGCATATTTGCCAATTTTGCATACCTGCCAAACTTATTCTTTGAAATTTGCATATTTGCTACGTGACTACCACATTCCAGTGACACACAAAGTCGCAAATATGCAAGTTGCAAAGTAAAACATGGCAAATATGCAAATCCCCCCTCTAGCCCCACATGACGGCCCACTGGTCATTGGCTACGACAGCCCCACAGAATGGCCCCACATAGCGGCCCCATCGTTCATTGGCTTAGACATCCCCAATGAACGACCCCATTTGTCATTGGCTCCACCAGCCACAGAATCAAGAAATATGGGGCCCACAAGTCAGCGAGAGATGGATGGATGGGCCGCTGTGTATCCTGGCCCCACCTGTCAGCATGTAATGGTCGAGGCGACATGACGTAACACTCAACGCACGACCCGCAATGCAGTCCCTTCGGTCAACATGTAAGGGTCAAGCCTTTGACCTAACGGCATCCCCCGTTCGAGTGCGTGTGAGGATTTTAGAATAGAGGGACGGGAAAAGTGAGGAAAAACTAAGTGGCTGGGGAAAACTGAGTACAACTAACAAACCGAGGGCACGACAATAGAAACCCCATTAATTAAATATTAGATACATATTATTTAAATCCTATCATTCAAAACTCCTTTCAAACATCTTTCGAACACTTCGGTATCTCTCTCTGTTTCTATTTCTCTTACAATCACATATCAACTCTTAGCGTCTCTACCCTTAAGCGTGACTCCCTTCAGTTCGGGAATGTTTAGACATGATCGAGATAGATTTCCGATCAGTGACCAACATTGGTGTCTAGAAACTCACGATGGCCCCTTCACATTCCATGAATTGATTTATCGCTTAAACATTTTAGAGGTTGAGTTCCATTCCCTTTGCACTATGATACCTAGTTTGTCTAAGACCTGATCTCCGGTATCGGCATACCTAGTTTGATTTTGTTACTGACAAATGCATTTACTCATTCCCATCATATTACATCCTCATGACCTAGTCACATTCTTGCAAGCTCATTGATGTAATCTCACCGAGTGAGCCCAAAGTATCTATTTGTCACTCGGATAGGCAAATCCCAATCTTGATGCACGCACCTCAACATGTCCCTTTGGAATACCCAATAAACACCTTTATGGACACCCTGCTATGGTGTGATAGTTGATGTGATCAAAGCAGTCGCGGGTGATCATGATTAAACATGATCTCATGGTCTAATGATTGAGTCACTATGCTTTGCTAGATATGCAATGTTGAACTTTGTTACTGGATCACATTGCAACACTATGGTCAAGTGTGTCCATTACTTCATTCATGAAGTGACCTTGTTGTCAGTTCCTATAGTAACAAGTCTATGATTGGGAAACCTCGATCACCAGCTGCCCAATGAACTAGTCTAGAGGATACTAGGGACCTAGCTTGTTTATATACCACAACTATTTAATGTTTCCACTTATACAGTTATACCATGATACAAAATTATCATAAACATATGAGATATATCAATAAATATAACTTTATTATTGACCTCTAGGGCATATCTCCTTCAACAATGGCACTCTACCATCAGGAGGTCTGCAAACTCGAGTCCCACTTCAATGGAATCGAGTTCCACTACATCCTGAGAAGGGAAAACTGTCTAGCAGACATGCTAGCTAGGAAGGCCTTCTCGATAGGTCCTAGGTAAGCATGGGTGTTCATAAAAGGCTATCTCATTCATTAGTGGCACACGAAGAAACCCTCCCCAAAGAAGATGATGTAGATCTGACCAACCCGATACATGACCCATTGTGTGGGATCGCTGGGGAGGTTGTCGCAGTTACCACTAGGTCCCATGAGGCTAGGGGTAAACCTGAGGTTGAGGAGTCACGTCAGGTCCATGCTGAGCTCATCCCTCATGAAGTCAGAACACGGACCCCGCCAGGCGTACCACCATGGGAGGAAGAATGACGTAAGGGGGACGGCTCATGTGACATGCAACCCTCCACCAGAAGCGACACCTAGATGAATCCCCTGATATGCTACTTGGAAAACAACCAGCTACTACATGAGCAGAGGAAGCTGAGAAGATATAAAGACTAGCCTCGAGGTATGCGCTAATCAAGGGTTAGCTCTATAGAAAAGGAGGACTCGGGGTCCTTAGTCAGTATCACCGGAGAACAAGGGTGATATCTTTTGGAAGATATACAAGGAGGGATGTGTGGCTCGCACGCCTCATTCCGGACTATCATGGGAAAAGCCTTTAGGCAGGGCTTCTACTAGTCCACCGCGTGTCAAGATACTAACAACCTTGTCAAGAAATGCCAGGCATGTCAGTTCCACACGAGGAAGATCCACTAGCCTGCTCAGTCCTTGTTGACCATCCTCTATCATGGCCTTTTGCGACCTGGGGGCTGGACCTCCTGGGTACCTTTCCCAGGGTGCCCGGGGGCTTCACCCACCTCGTGGTCATGATCGACACATTCACAAAATGGATTGGGAAGGAGCCCCTGACCACCATAACAATTTCCAAGGTTGTCAGCTTCCTCCTAAGAAATATGTTCATGCGCTTGGGATGCCAAGCAGGATGATAACACATAATGGGAGCCAGCTTTCCAGCCAAGCCTTCATCGACTTGTACAAAGAGTACGGCACACACATGTGCTTTGTGTTAGTTGCTCACCCACAGTCTAACAGAAATATCAAAAGGGAAATGTCGACTCCGTCCGTGTATTCATAGCCATGCATCCAACACTTTCCTCGTTGACCGCATCTGTGACCATGGTCATCCTTGTCATCTAAGCGTCTGTAGCTATTGTTGTGGGCATCTTCACCATCCGCCCAACGAATGGTGATATCCATCAGGAGGTTGGAGGTATTTGGCTTGGTGCACCCCAGCCCCTCTTTGTGGTCTCATCAGCGTACGCCACTGTTGAACACGTTGATTTCTCGCTCCACGGAGATATCTTCTGCGAAGTTCTTGATAATAGACCAACACTCAATGTATGAGCGGAGGGATTCACCAGATCATTGGGTACATGCCCGGAGTTCCTCGATGGATGCGGGGCGCTTGTACGTGCCTTTGAAGTTTCGGAGAAAATTGTACACGAGTTCCTCCCAGTTGCGAATCGAGCTTGAGGGTAGGCTTTTTAGACAGGCACATGCAAAACCTGTGAGCTGTAGTTGTAAGCATTGCACTGTTGTGTTTTTGTGTCTGCATGGCACATGACAGACTATAGGTGGTCATACAACCAAGTCCTAGGCTCCTGGAGGCTGTCAAATTTTGGGTTATCTGATGGTATCTTGAAGCCCTTCGACATCCGAGTTTGTCGTATGGAATTGTTGAAGAACTTGGATCTGCAGAGCTCGGTGTCTTCGTCATCTGATTTAGTGGAGTAGTGTTTTGCATGAGATTCGTTGATTTTTTGCTACGTGATCTCATCACAAGCGTCATAGTCACAGTCTGCTCGCCATGGGCTACGGCGTGGCTGTGGAGGGTCATCATCTCGCGGTGGTAAGTGGTTGTTCCTATGCACCACAGGTGCTTTCATTGGCTCCTTTGCAGGTTCTCCTGTGAGTGCATCTTATACCAAACTGAGCCCAGCAATGGTAGATCTGTGGATGGCAAATCGTGGATCCCTTGCTTGAGTTGGATTGGACAACAGGTAGGTGGTAGCTGCGATGACGATGCCTTGTGGGGTTTTAGGCATGATGTTTCCCCACGAGTCCACCAACATGAACGAGAAGTCGAGGCTTCTACTGGCCTCACGCCTTGATTCCTCGTCTATTAGATGCGTTTGGGAGCGCCTTTTGTGCGCCCAACACGGTGGTTCCTCTTTGAGGAGGATCCACCGATGGAGAAAGTTTCACCAGTCGGGCACTCGGTTTGTTGGCCAGTCGCCTATGCTCTTCAAGGTGAGCATGCAATGCCTGCTGGTAATGGAACTCCTTGTCTAGGTACCAGTGATAGGCCATCAACATCTCGTGTGACAAGTCTTCTGGCAGAGGGTGCCCTTTAGGGCTAGCTTGACCCTCCCCCACTAATCTTTCGAGAGGTGGATCTGTGGGCGCTCGTTGGGGTCATCGCGGTTGGCGTCGTTCCTATCTTCAGGTTTAGTGCTAGTTCCGTTGCTGGTGTTGGCGGTGATGATGGTGCAATGGTAGTAGTTGATGTAGACATTTCTCCTATAGCTCTTCAGGTTGGATCCGACGTCATCGTCTCCTTCGAGCAGATTTCTCAGATATGAGTCGCAAACTTTATTGCTATCTATTGGGTTCGTAGCATAGAAAAAAATTCTATGAAGTGAACAACTAAGAACCAAGATCTATCTACCTACATACAATCAATGGGTGGATATACATCCATAGAGAACATACCCTTGAAGAACGACAACGCATTGTTAACGAGGTTGAACTCGTGGATGATGTAGTCGTACACTTGCCGATCTCAAGATCGTGATGAATTCCATCGAGTCCAGCAGGTCCAGTACTAGCAAGTCCAACACCACCAAGTCCAGCACCACAAAGCAGCGGTGCATCTGTGATTGCACACATGTCCGGTATCCCGAAAACCTCTGAGTCCTCGCTCTAGGAAAGCAGCAGAAGCAACAAATCCTTCCAGAAAAATCCACTGGGAACATGTATCTTGCTAATCCGAGACCATGTTGAATTGCTAGAGGGGGAAAAGAACCTTTGCGAGGAGGTGGTGCAAGAGGAGAGGAGCCATGGGGCTCCTTTTATAGGGGGTGGGGAGAAGCCCCATGGCCATGGCTGGCCAGCCATGGTGGGTGCCCCCACCTCTCCCTCATTCATGTGGGTGGAGCTTCCACTAAGCCCACTCACATAAATTTCAACTCCACTCACTTACATTTAATGTCCACTAAATTAAATGCATTTTTCTCTTTAAATAAAACACTTTTCTTTATTTTATTCTGAATTTTGTTAATTACTTTAATTAACAAACATTCACATAAAACCGCTTGCAACATTTCGATATCACTTGCAGAACCAATTTCAGCTATTTCACCCGAAACAATTCTAGTGTCCATCAAAACAATTCCAACGCTTTGATAATCTTTCTCTGGTATCTTATTTGCTCCAAATGGTGTCAACATACCTTAAGTGTGTCACCCTACGGTTCGTGAATAATGCAGACATGATCGAGACCCTTCTCTGATCAATAATCAGCAGCGGGACCTAGAGATCCGTACTGACTCCCACACATTAAACGATGACCCTAGTGATCATGTGAACCTTTTAATGTCAAAACTAGATCCCTTAGTCTCACGATATATTGCATTTCCGATATTAGATCATCGGTATCTCCATACCTAGTTTGATCTCATTACTTACATGCACTCTTTTCTCGTTCCCGTGATATAACATTCTAGTGATCACATCACTTGCTTGCAAGCTACGTCAATGCGATATCACCGAGAGGTCCCAGAGTATATCTATTCATCATCGGGATGGAAAAATCCCACTCTCGATCCATGAGCCTCTACATAACACTTTCGGAGTATCTGAACCCACCTTTACCGTCACCCTGTTACGGTATGATGTTTGATGTTATCAAGTTACTCTTCGAGTGTTAGTGATTGACATGATCTCATGGTCTAAGGACTAGAATTACTTCGTATGATGTTATAGCAATTTAAACACAATGACTTTGATCATATTGCTATATTTCGGATGAATGTTCATCACGTCATTCCACCAATGTTGTGACTTCGTTATTCATTACAAGGAAATCTTTATTTGTTTATTAAACACACATGTATTAACGTTTCCAATTAATACAATTATAGCATGCAAAATAAACATTTATCATAAACATGGAATAAGATAATAACCACTTTATTATTGCCTCTCGGGCATATTCCCTTCAGTCGCCCACTTGCACTATAGTCAATAATATAGTTTGAAAAACTTGCGCATTCAACACTTATGGCTTTCTGGTGTTGTATAGACGCGTTTGCTAGTGGTTAACATAATCTCCGGATCTGACATTTTTAGGTCCGTGTGTATTTGCATGTCTTTGCGTCTCTACGCATCACTCATTCTCTAATGAGATAGCATTGTATAAATTTAGTCCCTTGGTGAGACCTTTAGTTCCTTTGGGTTAAAACATGTTGATATAATTATCGCACAATATATCTTCATAGTACTAGCCCACTGTGAACCACACCTAGTTTGACAACAAACTACTTAACCAAATTCCCTCATTTACTGCTACTATAGTAGTCATATACTTAGCCTTTTGTTGTAGTATCCGTCACAATGTATCAACTTTGGAACTCATTCAAATCCATTAATGAACCTCATTTCCATTACATTGTGCCAGCCATAGTTTAAACTGAGATAAATTTAATTTGTAACTTGTGACAAACTAGTATCAATGTAACACTTTACAGTGAACTACTTTTAACTATTCATCACTTATACATGATATATTCTTAGTTCTTCCAAAGCTCATAAGAATATCTTTACTATCGTCCAATGATCATAATATGAATCATTCTGGTATATGCTCACAACATTTAGAGCACATGACATATCTAGATATGTACATATCACGGTATTATTGATCAAAATATTCATGTGATTTCACTCACAAAGTGTCAATACACTTGAGTCTTGATTCAATCCTTTCCATGCGGCAAGAACCATTCTTGTCGTTTCCATATTGAAGTCTTTCAATATCTCATATATGTATGTCTGGCACAACCATATTAGCGCCTCAATCTATCCATAGAGACATTGATGCCAAATATTCTGGTTTTCCCAAGTCTTTCATTGAAATCCAATTTTAATGAAATTCTTATCCCATGTCAATAAAAGATACATCATTTCCAATTAACAACATGTCATCTACATAATGTATTGGAAATGTGTCTCAGCGCTCCCACTTAATTTCTTGCAAAGGCAAGCATCTTCATCGTCTCCGATGAAATTAAACATTTTAACAGTTTCATCATGGTGAAGATTCCAACTCCGCTATGCTTACTTGAGCCATTGAAGTTTGCATGCCCTTTCAACATCCTTTGAATTAACAAAACCCTTTGAACCGTGTCATATACACGTCCTAGGTAACAATTCTATTAGAAGAACTTTGTTTTGTTTGTTCAACTACCATATACCAAATTATATGTAGTGGTTGCTACATTAATCCATCAAGAGTAAATATTGCTACGAAGGATCAATCTTTGCATAGTCAACTCCTTGAATATTGTCGTAAACTCCGTTCTGACATGTCAACTATTTCACAGATGTCAAGCATCCATGTCTATTTCTTTATAGATCCAAATACGACCGATAGGCTTTACGCCTTTCCGGAGGGTCTTCCAAGTTCAAAAACTTTCTCGTCTATGGCAACTATCGCGGATTTTATGACTTATAGTCACTTTATGGAGTTAGGGCCCATCATCGCTTGTTTGATGCAGTCGGTTTATCATTGTCAAAACAATAACAACTTGTTTATCAAATCTCACCATTTGATTGTTACCCGACGCATACGGTTCAAATAGGAACTCTAATTTCCGAGATCACAACCTTTGTAATCACGGGAGCCATGAGCATTGTGGCCGCCACCGGGGTACTTTCTAGCACTGCGCTACTTATCACATATAGCTAAGGTTCAATAACCTTATCAAAATTCTATTGTCCTCCCAATTAACTTTTCGCGAAAAATTCCTTCTCAAGAAACTTCACGTTCCAAGCGACAAACTCTTTTGTCCTCGGTGTTATGGAGGAATACCCAACTAATTCTTTGGGATAACCTACAAAGACATGCTTATCTGACTTTGGTTGTAAACATTTTACTTATGCATAGCATACCAAAATGTAAGAAAAGACAACTCAGGTTTTATCCCAAACCATAACACATATGGTGTCATTTCAACGGATCACGATGGTGCTCTTTTTAGTGTAAAAGCGGTAGTCTCTAAATAATGGCAGTTTTATAAATGACACCTTTGATCTTACCATGTCAAACAAGGTTTGATTTCATCTCTCGAACATTACATACTGCTATGGTTTATTGGGAAACACAAATACATGGAACAATTCCTCAAATCTTAGGTGTTTTGCTAAACATGTAACTCGAATATCTTCCTTTATGATCGAATCATAAATTCTTTATTTTATTGTTACAATGATTTTCCATTTCATCTTGAAACTATTTGAACAATTTTCAAATGTTTCATACTTCTTCCTTATTAAGTAAATATACAGATATATTCACTCAAATGTTCGGAGAAAGCATATGAAGTCGAAAGATCCACCACACATGGCTACATGTAATGGACTATATACATCAACATGCACAATGTCCAATAATTTAGTCATCCATTCCTCTTTGGCCTATGAACGGAGTTTCAATTATCTCGAGGAAAGCCTCACAAGCTTCATTTGATCAAAATCGAAGACTCCAAAAAATCCATCAACATGAAGTTTCTTAATGTTTTATTTCCAATATAATTTAAACGGCGATGTCACTTTGTAAGTGATCTTTCAATCATTTGTCTTGCGACATTTCAGCATTAGTTTTATGGACGTGATTTCTCCAACTAGACTTGTAAAATTTCATCCATCTTCTATGGAATACGGTAATTATTTGGATAACCATTGTTCTCATAATACCTAAACAAAATAACAATTATTTAAACAAATCTTGAAGGCAAGCTTTGATGTCAACGAGAAACACAATAACACTTTATTTGTTTTCGATGAACATCATCACATATTCTTTTGCTAGTTACTTAGGCCATTGTAGTTCATGAATTACTTTGTTCTGTATGACATTTCACACCAACCAATTCGGTATCCAATACCCAAGAACCACATTGTTTAACAAGCAAAGAATACAACCATAACATGTATATCATCTATATACCATAGCTAGACATTTCCAGCCTTTTGTTTTCTGTCAAATATTTTATAGATTCTCTTTCAGCATTTCCTGCTTCTTTTAAAAGAATCTCAACATCAATAGTGGCGCCATACACATGACACATAGTCCAAAGCGTGTAGATTCAAATACTAATACCTTTGGACTTGCACTTTGAAGTTGCTCACCTTGATCAAATGTTTGGCGTTCTTTCAAAAATCCATTCTTTAGTAATCTATTAGTGGAGTAAACATTTTACCTGCATCTTCTATTCATCCTTATCATGATAACTTTCATGATCAAGCTACTATAGCCTATAAGAATGAATCATGAGTATAATTTCAGTTCCCAAAACCTTTTTGGGAGATTAGGACGCCTAGCATGTCCAACCTTCGCAAATTCTCATACCATATGAGAACATGTATTTTGCTAAATTATACTCTATCATATTGCAACCATAAACATTGTTTCAGATATCACAATATCTTCCACACATGGTGGTTTCTAAAACAATTCTTTCAGCTCCTAGATAACCTCGATATTAAAACAACTTTTGAATATCAAGAATAATGGAGGCAAACATGATACTTTAGATACTAACACTGGAATTGTTACTCTTGAGTTAATACTACTTATTAAATTTCATTGAGTAAATGGAGTTTGCTGAAACTTTACAATAAGACTTTTATACTTTAGATTGACACTCAAAACAATACGATACCACTTCATAAAGTAAATATCCATAATTCTATAGTTCTATTAACTCTATTAAAACTAAGCGCAAGGTAGTAAACGGATGTCAATGACTACAACAAATTATGCAAATTCACTTTGATTTTAGTTTATGATAAATTCAGTTCGACTAATCCAAATTACAAATGAACTCCCACTCAAAACCAACATCCCTCGAGTTGTTTTAGTGATTACATGAACCAAATCCATTACACCAAGTCTGATCATCACGTGAGTCGGTGTAGCTTCAAAGGCGAGCATCTATATGGGCATCATATCTACCATATGATTCATGCTTAACCTTTAGGTCTGTGTGTCGAGGCCATGTATGTACATGCTAGTCGCGCCAAGTAAGAACCTTAGTACTCACGTGTGTAAAACTATCTTACACTCGTTGTATGAAAGCATAGAGTCAAGTATACCTGATCATCACGTGATGTCTCAAAATGACGAACTTTCTTAACGGTGCATACTTAAGGAAGAACACATTTTATCTTGATATATAAATGAGGGATCATCTTGTAATGCTACTAAAGAACCAAGCAAGCAATATAAGATGCAAACAAAACATCATATGCATAAAGTGAAATGATATGGTTCTTGCACTTGATCACTATCATGTGCATAATGGTATGATCTTTATCATTCCTTCATGTGTAAGGCCAATGTCTATGGGACTTACACGTTACGTATGCTATAATTTTCAAGAGTATAAACTATACTTCAAATTATAACATTACCATATCATGACACTAGCCCAGCAACAATCTAAACTAGACGCTTCTAATTTATCAATTGCAAATTTTACGTGGCTTAGGGCTTTCGAAGCTAGAACTAGTCTTAACTACAAACATGGAACCACAACGATGATAACCAAATTATTAGCAAGTCATTGTAAATCAGATATTAACTATAGTAGGAAAGACGGACACCCGCTAGCCACTTATACAAAACTAGTTGCATGTTAAGCGTGGAACGGGTCTCATGTGCGAGGACATGTAAAGTTAGTCTGGGCCGCTTCATCCCACTATGCCACCAATATCCACAATACATAGAAGATGCAATAACATGATCATCAACGCCCACATACTCATATGTGTTCTACCCCCACAAAGCATATACGCATAGATTAGGCTTTGATACCATTGTTGGGTTCGCAGCATAGAAAACAAAAAAATCCTACGAAGTGAACAACCAAGCATCAAGATCTATCTATCTAGATATAATCAACAGGTGGATATATATCCATAGAGAACATACCCTTGAAGAATGACAAAGAATTGTTAACATGGTTGACCTCGTGGATGATGTAGTTGTACACTTGCCGATCTCAAGATCGTGATGAAGTCCAACGAGTCCAGCAGGTCCAGCACCAACAAGTCTAGCACCAACAAGTCCAGCACCGCAAAGCAGCGGTGCATCCATGATCGCACACACGTCTGGTACCCGACAAGCTCTGATTCCTCGCTCTAGCAAAGTAGTGGAAGTAGCAAATCCTTCTAGAAAAAGGCACTAGAAACATGTATCTCGCTAATCCAAGACCATGGGGAATTGCTAGAGGGGGAAGAGAACCTTCACGAGGAGGTGGTGTAAGAGGAGAGGAGCCATGGGGTTCCTTTTATAGGGGGTGGGGCGCAGCCCCATGGCCATGGCTAGCCGTCCATGGTGGGTGCCCCCACCTCTCCCTCATTCATGTGGGTGGAGCTTCCACTAAGCCCACTCACATAAATTTCAACTCCATTCACTTGCATTTAATGTCCACTAAATTAAATGCATTTTTATCTTTAAATAAAACACTTTTATTTATTTTATTCAGAATTTTGTAAATTACTTTAATTAACAAACATTCACATAAAACCCCTTGCAACATTTTGATATCACATGCAAAACCAATTTCAGCAATTTCACCCGAAACAATTCCGGTGTCCATCGAAACAATTCCAGCGCTTTCATAATCTTTCTCGGGTACTCCAAATGGTGTCCGTATACCTTAAGTGTGAAACCCTATGGTTTGTAAATAATGCAGACATGATCGAGACCCTTCTCCGATTAATAATCAGCAGCGGGTCCTGGAGATCCGTACTGACTCCCACACATTCAATGATGACTCTAGTGATCGTGTGAACCTTTTAACATCGTAACTAAATCCCTTTGTCTCGCGACATATTACATGTCCGAGATTAGATCATCGGTATCTCCATACCTAGTTTGATCTCACTACCGACATGCACTCTTTTCTCGTTCCCGTGATATAACATTCTAGTTATCACATCACTTACTTGCAAGCTATCTCAATGTGATATCACCGAGAGGGCCCAGAGTATATCTATCCGTCATTCGGATGAACAAATCCCACTCTTGATCCATGAGCCTCTACATAACACTTTCGGAGTATCTGAACCCACCCTTATTGTCACCCTGTTATGGTGTGACGTTTGATGTTATCAAGTTACTCTTCCAGTGTTAGTGATTGACATGATCTTATGGTCTAAGGACTAGAATTACTTCGTATGATGTTATAGCAATATAAACACAATGACTTTGATGATATTGCTATACTTCTGATGAATGTTCATCACACCATTCCACCAATGTTGTGACCTCATTATTAACAACATCCAATGTCCATGATTAGGAAACCTTGACCATCTTGTTAATCAACGAGCTAGTTTATATGAGAGGCATAACAAGGAACTCTTTATTTGTTTATTAAACACACATGTATTAACGTTTCCAATTAATACAATTATAGCATGCAAAATAAACATCTATCATAAACATGGAATAAGATAATAACCACTTTATTATTGCCTCTCGAGCATATTCCCATCACTATCCGAGTTGTAGGTCGAGGAGGAGGCGTTGAGCTAGCTGAGGGTGCCAAGTGGTGGAGGGATCCACTAGGTGGGTGCAATCGATGGAGGTGTCGAATGCTCCAGAACCAAATGGATCTGGTTCGGGAGGTGTAGAGTGTCAGTCTTGCCGACCTAGAAGTGGAAGTCGCCGATCATCATATCGGCCCCGATGTTGAGGTAGTCGAAGTCTGGGCTGGTGGCCAATGAGTGAACATTGAAGTTGAAGGTGCCAAAGCAGATCTGCTGCTTCGATACCGAGTCATAGATCATCATGACGGGGCCACCGGAGTCATGACATTAGCGTGCGGGTTTTCCACAAACGGCACCAATTTACATGGTGTGATCACGTCAATTCCCATACTTGATGGACTTGGGTTTTGGGGAAGAGCGGAACACCGGAGACTTTGACAACTAACAAACAAGCACATGGGGACACAAGGTTTACCCAGGTTCAGGCCACCATAGGGAAAACCCTACTCCTGCTTGTGTGTTCTTGATTGATTAATGAATAGAAGATTACAAGGGTGCTTAGATGGTAATGGTGCACAGATTGGATCTAGCATGTGTATGAGTGAAAGTATTGATTACCCTCTTTGTCGTTCCCTCTAGGCCCTTATATGGGCAGGCCAGGTCCCAGGAGACGTCCGAATCGGTTACAGATTGAGGGTGAAACCCTAAAGTGTCCTATCTAGTCCTATCGTGTCCACCAAGGAGTTGAGTCCTTCATGGGCTTGGCTTCACTTGAATTGTCATGGGCTTCTTCATCATCAGTATATTGTCACGTGGGCCTCTTGCTGGGTCGGACCAGATAGGGCAATAGTAGGTACCCATAGGGCATACCTATGTCAAACTCATCATAAGTCCATTACCCTAGGACATCTAAGATGGGAAGGCTCATCAGACCTACTCTAAGGATGGGCACACATGAAGTTGTACGCGATCGAGACGTCAACACATGTATCCCGCATGTGCTGACATCTTGGTTGTGTAGACCTCCTCGTGTGCCCGTCCTCAGAGCAGGTATGATGAGCCTTCTCATTTCAGATGTCCCAGGGTAATGGTCTTATGAAGAGGTCCTGCAAAAGGGTTAATAACAAAAGGGAAGAAAATGATTCTTTTGTGTAGCGGTGTGAGTACCTTAATGACCAGAGGGGGTCTGAGGTAGAGGTCCCGTATATGAGTTGAGTACTAAACTGAGAGGTCGAGAAGGTATGCGTAAATGTAGCTCCTATCATGTTGGAACCTTGCCCGTGGAACCATCTGACATAGTGAGGTCGTAGTGGTGTTTAGGCCTAGTACAGGGTGACGTAATTAGTGACGCTGATAGCTAGTTCAAATTCTCTGGTGACCTGAGGTGGTCTACTGAGAGGATCTTCTCCGCGGCCATGAGGACAATTGAAGAGGTCTTTCTCAATAACTGTTACTTCTCAGAGCTCTTTCTACCACGTGAGCATATGTTCTGTCTAGCAAAATTGAAGGTGGTGATCATAATGAGATTCATGCCCATGAAGCGGACTGATGGGGCTTGACCTTGTGAGAGCGCATGGTAATTTGCCCACCTTCCACAACACAGTTACTACTTGGCTTTTGTCCTTAAGTGGAGTTCTTTTTGTGATCCTCATCTGTCGATCGGACCTTACAAGTCATGACTTTTCAGGGCCCTTTCTGCAATGTTCCTCTGAAAAAACCCTTGTTGTCGAGCATATCCTCCATGGATGGTGCCAACAGGTCTCTCTAGTAGACGGAAATCAGGCATACCCAGAACACAGAGAGGACAGTGAGCGCTAGCCATCATTCCAGATGAGTTGAGCCACCTGTTGTGCCTCTAGATGAGGCAGTGACCCTCAGTCTCCTGAGAGAGATTCAAGTTGGGAGAATTGCGGTAGCGAAAAATGTTCTGGCAACATCATCAATATGCGTCCCTGTGCGCCGATCTCCTAATGGTGATAGGTACGGTTCCTTTCCTCCTGCACCTCTACTGACCTTGTAGTTTTACCCCGAGGGCTTCTTCCTCCTCTGGCATCGCCGCTAAGTTCCCCAGTCTATAATTTCTTTGTCTCTAGGACCTCTAGGACCGGTCTTCTCTTGCCCTTTTATCAATCGAGGCAGCGAAGGGCTTACCAACAGCGCCCCATCCGATGACCATGAACCCGGGACCGAAACAGTAAGGGTGTTGTTGCTCCTCTTAGTTCTAGATCCCAGAATCGATCTCTTAGCCTTTATATTGTGTGCACATTGTTATCCCATTGAATTCTTTCTTGTTCGTTTATGAACAGAGTCACCAGGTCTCAGCGAAGATCGAGAGCGTGTTGAAGGGCCTCGACCTGGACTCAGCAGACCGCAGGTCCCTAGAGAGGGAGGTACCCTAGGTTGGTGGAGTCTTGGTGGTCGAGAAGGAGGTCTTGGCCATAACCCATGAGTACCTTTCCCGGTCGATCAAACATAATGTCGACCTCTGTCATCAATCGAAGATCTGGGAGGAGCTTCACCAGAAAAACTAGGAGGCAATGGATGCTGTCGGATATCAGAGGGGATAGGGCCCACGCTGAGTTTGTTGAGAAGGAGTTCCTAGTGATATTTTTGAAGGAAGAAAAGGCTCGACTAGAGGAGGAGTTCCTCCAGACACGATTCTAGCTCAACAAAGTCCTCGTGTCTCGCTCTAGGGATGATAAGGCTCTTACTGATTCCACTACAACACATAGGGCCACCATCCGTCGTGGCAATGAGTCTAGCCTGATTCCCCCACGGGGATAGGCCTTAGTGATATAAGGTTGTCATATTCCTTGATTTCTTGATGAAGCCATGTGACCCTTCTCATAGGACCCTTATTTTGGTGGCTTTGTAAAACTTTCACCATCCTCTCCTGTCTGAAAGCCATGCTTAGTGTACAGTATTTATGTCCTGTACCCTTTCTTCCTCATGGTCTGAACACACCGGGCGAAGGCAGATGAGAGCTGATGATGCAGTAGGCTTGGGGGTTCCGGCCTTCCTAGGATGATGTGTTGGGTTACGAGTCCCCAAGTCGTGGCCCTGAGGCCAGAGCATAGGTCGTGGTCTGGGGACCAGAGCGGTGTAGGGCCGAGTCTATGTTGACTTGTTTCCAAGCGGGCACTCTGCCATGTCTAGTCATGAATCCCTCACTCTCCCAACGTTTTATATGGGGTTGCAGACGATAGTCTAGGCCAGGTACAGGTGGATGTACCTCTTGATTAGTGCCTATATTCACCTCATACCAGCTATGTTAGAGGTAACTTAGGACATACAAGAGTCCCAGGTCATCACCATGTGCGCTCTCACAAATTCCCACACCCCTCTCCATGTACTTGTACCCTGGCAATTCATAAGCTGGTTGGGCTGCTCGATGTTTGAGTGAGGCGAACTATGGAGGTTAGGTTACGTAACCGTGTAGGTTTTTTAGCCCTAAGGCCTTGGTCCTAAGAATATGAGGTGTGGCGAATATGGGTTTTAGACCGCTAGCAATTTTTCCCACTGCTCCGAAGTAGTGAGTACCACGACCCGGAAAGATATAGTGGGACTATCGGTGATGGGTGGAATCAGTCATGTACTCGACATGGGCCTAAATCCATTATTCCTTCCCACGACGACATCTAGTGGTCAAGGACCTGAAGGCCTACATCTAGAAGCTCTCGAACCAACTTAACCTCAACCGACCTGACCCGTGGGGCTGCAAGATGGCTCTCTAGAGATCACAAAGACTAGGCGAACGTACAAGGAAGATCTGAGACCACAATTACATGAAAGACAAGATGAAGAACTGACGTGACTAAGCAGGATTCAGCTACATCGATGCCTATAAGTACCCGAAGACATTCACCTGAGAAGGTCATGCCATAATCTCCCAAGTCTTCTCCATTAGCCTTAGTCATAGTTCTAGATTCATCTCTCTCGTCGGGCGTCATTATAAGCCTACCGAGATCACCTTGTAGACACATTGTATGATATCTCGACCGCCTTATGAATAAAGTCTGAGGGATTCCTCCTATTCTCTACATACCTTTGCATTTGATACCCAAACCTGTTGGCCCGAGCCGTCAGCCGAACAAATCAACTCTCTTTCGTTCCTCGAAAGCGAGACTATGGAGGGATCATGAAAACTATCCTTCATTAGTTGGCGCGTCAGGCACGGGGAACCCACTTCATGCATATCGGATCTACCACGACAACACATGGGAGTCCGGACTATCGGGTCTACATGACCCCCGACAACCCAAACCACTTTGGCCACAGTCAAGAAGACATGGGGGCTCGTGGATCTCGTTTAGAGGCCACTTTCAGCTTTGGTAGAAGAGCGGCAAGATTCTTCCCACCTGACGTATGGTGGGAGAAGCATGGATTAGGCAACCTGCACAACATGGACGACCATATAGACCTCAGGGATTCTTGGTCACCCGCCATGGAGTGAGACTACGGAGAAGACATGGAGCACGTCAACCTGCTGGGTTACACGAACGGAATATACACCCCACTGTACCGAGTTCAGGGGCTCAGTGCACCAAGATGGAGTCCTGACCAACCACTCGGGCTAGAAAGACGGAGCTAGATCTCGCCTTTATGCTTGGAGGAAGGATGCCCGGGGTACCTAGACACAGAGGTCCCCGATCAAGAATCAGAAATAAGACCCACCTGGAGGAACACAAAGGGGTCAGACGTGAACACTACACGCCGCGATGGCCTGGACAAGCGCGAGAACATGCTATGAAGGACCCTGCTCCTCTGACGTCATATTGGGTCGAACTAGTACATGCCCGATCTCACCAAACGGTGAGCATGTGATTGATGATAGAGGCACCCTATGCTAGGACATCACCGACCCGATAGACAAGGCACAACTAGTGCGGATACCACAAGACGAGCTCTCATGGATACAACCGGTGTCGCACGGTGCAACATTGGATGGAGTCTGAGGCAGAATAGAGACTAACACAGTCGTACTCACCAACACGTGTGGACCTAGGGAGAAATGAGGATATGAAAATAGAATTACCAATGCCCTTCAGACTACGGACCCCCTCCCTATGAGCTGAATCACCTATGGACCAGGTCCATGTCAAGACAGGTCGACATGAGTATAACCTAGGCTGTTACCCTAGGGGTCCATGGAGGCCCCAGGATCTCGCGACCTGCAACCATCCACCCGGGGCAATCTACTTAGGCGTACACTCCTCATCTACCCATATATCACAAATGTATGAGTACAGGGAAGCATCGCGGATCTGACTACAATCAGAAGTACAATCTGTTCTAGGCTCTTGGATTATCTACAGGTCCCCATAAATTAGTTCAGCCCGGAGTGTGAAACCAGCAACCCATACGAGGACACCAAGGGAGTCACCCTCCTCATTACCTTTGGCGAGACAGGAAAGTTCATCACAGTATTCTACACATTGAATCGACCGACACGACATCTTGTCATACTGGGACATAGGTAGTTAACCCAGTTTGGAGCCTACCTTAACCCAATAGACCGGACATTGTTCCTCATTAGTCCAATGGGTTCCCTCATGATATGTGGTGACCTGCCGAGACAGGACACAGAGTTCAGGGAACTTGGCGCACGCGTGCCCCAGTAAAACTCAAGATTGACAGTAGAAGACATCCCACCAGGAGACACCCTCCTCACTAGAGCCTATACAATGACAAGGGAATTCATCTAGTGCTTCTTGCCCGAGCCAAGGGCCTCGGCACAAAGAGCCCATCGGAGGGAGCTCCACGATGTTCCTGACGGGGATATAAGGACTCCAGCAAGCAAAACAAGAGGCCATGCAGTAAGTAAAATACCATAGGTTGCACGAGGATCTTAGAAGGTTAGGTCCAGACAGGGAGGTCAGACTCTAGAGGGACCCAGGGCCAACCATCCATCTAGAAGCCCGGAATACCTCAGTGGTACATTGATCACATGTCACCGGGGAGGTCGGCACACTCTCTAGGACTAGGGACAACAGCGGAACGGATCAACTACAACCCTTGTACCCAGTTGGAATTGTGGTGGATTACATGGATTAGCATTCCCAAGCTAACCCGCTCCATGAACAAAGATGGGCATGATCTTGTCACGTGGGAGAGATTAGCCCTTGGGGACTCTACTGGATTCACGTCGAAGGTATAGACCAAAATGACGTCCCCTTGTAGCACTGGTTCACAAAGATGCATATAAGGGCAATCTAGAGGATGGGAAGGCACCACCATACCAAAAGCATCAGGGCCCGACGCTGGGACACATGCTCCATCAGCAGCAACTGTTCAGACTCTAGTGACAGCTCTGATAACATGTCAGGGTCGAGCATGAAATTTTCTTCCCACATTGTAACAAAGGACGAAAAAAACCCCTAGACACTAGGAAAAGCACCTCAGCCAGCTCCTTTGCAAAGGCTGGACCCCTACCACATGCACAGCGGCGGCATGGACCCAGGGGCTCGGACGTCGCCTAATAGACCCCAAGACATCAACCTATTAGGCATTATATCGATAGAGGTACTACGTGCCCAAACCTACTAGGCTGCCCTAACAAGTCATCCACACTTGACCGGACACCCGGGTGCTGCATGTAAGGGCACTCCATACTCAAATTTTGAAGTTTTATAACTTAATATTTCTTTATCGTGATTTACCCTGGGTACCCTAGTCGTGCCAACATGAATTGTCAAGAGGACCAAGAAAATACGCTGTCACCCTAGGACAAGTAGTGACTGGTCACACGGCTACTAACTCGTACGACCTGACCCCGAAGCAGACAATGATCGACCATGCGACTATGACCCCGCACGACCTGATCCTCTAAACTAGAACTTGCGTGCTCTCTGGTCCATTCAGACCAAAAATCTGCTGAAGACACTCAGGGTCCTCCGTTCACCCAGGTTGGGCTTGGCCGCTCCAAGTTATGTTTGAGTAGTGAGAACACGTATGTGGACACCACGGGTGGGGACGGGACCACCAAAGGATCGATGCTCAATCCGATAGCCTAAAATTAGGCATGAGGCCTTAAAAACATCCGGCACAGGCAACTGGAACACAGAGACCTTCAATGGGGATTAATCAGCTGAACCCTATTACGTCGTAAACGTATCTATAATTTTTGATGTTCCATGCTTGTTTAGTATCTACTTTCTTATGTTTTGTTCATACTTTGAGGTATTTTTATACATTTTCTGGAACTAACCTATTAACAAGATGTCATAGTGTTAGTTGCCTGTTTTCTGCTGTTTTTGTTTTCAAAAAAGCTAGTAAGGAAATATTCTCGGAATTGGACCGGACAAAAGCCAAAGCCAATATTTTACCCAAAGCAACACGGAGTCCGGAGGGCAGCTGAAGGGGGCCACGAGGCGGCCACACCCTAGGGTGGCCAGGCCAGCCCTAGGCGCGCCGCCACCTAGTGTGGGCCCCTCGAGCCTCCACCGACCTTGCCCTTCCGCCTATAAAAGCCTCCCGAGACGAAAACCCTAAGGGCCCAATCAAAATTCCACGAAAGAGTCTGTAGCAGCCGCCATCTCGATCCCCAGATCTGGGGGGTCCAAAGCTCTTCCTAGCACCCTACCGGAGGGGAGAGATCACCCTGGAGGCCTTCTTCATCACCATGACAGCCTCCGGTGTGATGCGTGAGTAGTTCATCCTGGGACTATGGGTCCACATAGTATATAGATGGTTGGTTATTCTCCTTTGTGCTATCATGTTTAGATCTTGTGAGCTCCGTTCATGATCAAGATCAACTATTTGTAATCTTACATGTTGTGTTTGCGGGGATCTGATGGATATTGAGATGCTATTTCAGATTGATTATTGATTCTATCATGTCTATGTTATTTGTGATCTTGCATGCTTTCCGTTGTTAGTACCTATCTTGGCCAAGTAGATGCTAGCAACTCTAAGAGGGAGTATTTATGCTCGATAGTGGGTTCATGCCTCTAGTAATCTAGGGAAGTGACAGGAATCTCTAAGGTACTAGATGTGTTGTTGCTACTAGGGAGAAAACAACAATCCTTTGTCCATGGGACAATCGTATTGTTTAGTTTACACACTTTGCTTAATGCAATTATCTGTTGCTTGCAACTTAATACTGGAGGGGGTTCGGATGATAACCTGAAGGTGGATTATTAGTCATAGATACAGTTGGATTATGGTATATGTATAATGTTGTAATGCCCAATCGAATCTCATAGGAGTCAAGATGATTAGTATATGCATGGTATACTTTCTCGAGTCTGTCAATTTCCCCGTTGTAATTTTTTCACCCAACATGTTATTTATCTTAAGGAGAATCACCTCTAGTGAACTATGGACCCCGGTCCATTCTTTTTCCATTAATAAACCATCTACTATTTACTATTTACTTTCTACAAGCAATTACTATCTTCCACACAATATGTTTAATCCTTTGTTTTCAGCAAAACCGGTGAGATTGACAACCTCACTGTAAGTTGGGGCAAAGTTCTGTGGTTGTGTTGTGCAGGATTCCAAGTTGGAAACAACACCTTGGGGTTGTTTCCTTGCTCCTACTGGTTCGATAACCTTGGTTTCATAACTGAGGTAAAACTTGTTGATGTGCTCATCATACCTTCCTCTTGGGGTTCCCAACGAGCTCGATATATTTTGAGCCATCAAGCCTTTTTTCTGGCACCGTTGTCGGGGAGTTAAGGACAGCTTCACAAGGGGAGTCCCTCACAACCAATCTCTTTACTTTGTTTTTTTTTGTTTTGCTTAGTTTATTTCTGCTTTGTTTGCTTGTTTCTTTTATCAAAAACACAGAAAAAATAGTTGTACTGGTTTGCTTCCTTTATTAAAAACACAAAAAAATGAATACTCCTAAAAATACTAAATTGTGTGACTTCACCAGCACCAACAACAATGATTTCATGTGCACACCTAATTCTTCACCTGTTCCTGAAGCTACTTTCTTTGAAATTAAACCTGCCTTGCTCAATCTAGTTATGAAAGAACAACTTTCTAGTGTTGGTACTGAAGATGTTGCTGCTCACCTTAATAACTTTGTTGAACTTTGTGAGATGCAAAAACATAGGGATATAGATGAAGATATTATTAAGCTTAAATTGTTTCCTTTCTCTTTGAGAGGAAAAGCTAAAGAATGGTTGCTATCCCTAACTAGAAATAGTATTGATTCTTGGACTAAATGCAAAGATGCTTTCATTGGAAAATACTATCCTCCTGCTAAGATTATATCTACGAGAAGTGAAATAATGAAATTTAAAAAATCTGATAATGAACATGTTGCTCAAGCTTGGGAAAGAATGAAATATTTGGTAAAGAATTGTCCCACTCATGGACTGACTGCTTGGATGATTATCCAAACCTTTTATGTAGGAGTGAATTATTCTTCAAGAAATCTGCTGGACTCTGCTGCTGGAGGTACCTTTATGACCATTACTTTGGGTGATGCAACAAAGCTCCTTGATAATATGATGGTTAACTATTCTGAATGGCAGACAGAGAGAGCTCCCCAAGGTAAGAAGGTAAATTCTGTTAAAGAAACCTCCTCCTTGAGTGATAAAATTGATGTTATTATGTCTATGCTTGTTAATGGGAAAGCTCATATTGATCCAAATCATGTTCGCTTAGCCTCTTTGCTTGCTCAAGAAGAGCAAGTTGATGTGAACTTTATTAGAAATAATAATTTTAGCAACAATGCCTACAGGAATAATTTTGGTAATAATAATTATAGGCCATATCCTCCCAATAATGGTAATGCTTATGGAAATTCCTACAACAACAACAGGAGTGCACCCTATGAACTTAAAGTCATGCTTAAATATTTTATTAGTAAACAAATTGCTTTCAATAAAATTATTGAGGAAAAAAATTCAAATGCTGAAAGAAATATATCATCTTTGTCTAAAGCACAATCCTCTTTGATTAATAAAATGGCTGCTAAACCTGAAACCATGGAAATCCCCTTTGCTGCTGCTAATGCCATACAAGTTAGAATTGATGAAAATGTTAGAATGTTAGCTGAATTGCATGCTAAGTGGGAAAGAGAAGATGAAATTGCTAGAAATAGTAGTATTTGTACTATCACCACCACTAATGCTGACGCTGGCAAACCACATGAAGTCCCCATTACTTTTGCAACAATGCCTAGAACCAATGGAACCTTTTCCAATAAAAATGCTAAAATTCTTCGAAATATGGGAAAAAAATAGCTCTACTACCTTGGATGGTAATTATGATTTTGATCTTGATGGTTGCAATATCTCTAAAGTAATTATGTTCCCAAAAGCTTGCTAAAAGTCCTAATGCTAGTGCTATGAATATGGCCTTTACAAAACACATTATTGATGCTCTCATAAAAATTAAAGAAGAAAAGATGAAACATAAAGCTTCTATCCCTATGAAATTAGAAGATGGTTGGGAACCCATCATTAATATGAAAGTGAATGATTTTGATCTAAAAGCTTTATGTGATCTTGATAGTAGTGTTTCTATTATGCCTAGAAGGATTTATGAAATGCTTGATTTGCCACCATTAGGAGATTGTTATTTAGATGTCCAACTTGATGATAATGCTAAAAAGAAACTCATGGGGAGTATTAATGATGTTCTTATTATGGTTAACAATACCTATGTCCCTGTTGATTTCTATGTTTTGGATGTTGAATGCAATGCTTCTTGTCCTATTATTTTGGGAAGACCTTTTCTTAGAACTGTTGGTGCCATTATTGATATGAAAGAAGGCACCAGTAAATATCAATTCCCACTCAAGAAAGGTATAGAACACTTCCTTAAGAAGAGAGAGAAGATTACTTTTGCCTCTCCTATTAAAACAAAATTTGGTCTTAATGCTTCTTCATTTGAGAATACTTGATTCTTGCTTCTTATGCCTAGCTCAAAGGCATTAAAGAAAAGCACTTGTTGGGAGATAACCCAAATTTTTAGTCAATAAATTTTTCTTTTGTTGAGTCTTGGAAGTTATTGCCTCAGTAATAACCTCTCCTCATCATTTTTGTGTGGTTTTTGTGCCAAGAATAACCTCTAATGAGAGAGAAATAATGCTTGGGAAAGTTGCTATCCCGAAACAGATTTTTGTGCTTAGCTGTAAAAATTCGTGAAAAATCACTGTACGTCGGATTAAGTTGTAATTGTTTGTGCTTCTTCCCCAGGTTGTTATCTAACTTTTGTTAGTTTAACACTTTTCTATTTGAGCAACAGAAGGTCTTAGAAAAAATCGGTTTTTACCCGCTAGTCTGTTTTGACAGATTTCCGTCATTATTTGCATTTGCCTCTTAATCTCTTTCTCTTTGAGTTCTCTTTGATCACTTGAACTTTTAAAAGGAATTTCTACAGTAGCTTGTGTTTAATTGGAAGTTTTACTTGTGTTGAAACTGAACCTAAAGACTTATTATCTTGAGTACACTAATGTTGCTAATGTAGATTGTGTGAAGTTTTGTATGAAGGAAATTTTAAAGTGTAGGGAAGAATAATGTGATAAGATGAAGTATGGACAGAAGCTCAAGCTTTGGGATGCCACCCATGTCACCCCAAGAAATATTCAAGAAGTATAAGCGTCAAAGCTTGGGGATGTCCAAGGCATCCCTTCTTTATCAATAAAACTCTCAAGTTTTTTCCAAACACTTCATTTTTATTGTTTCATGCACAATTGTGTTGTTCTTGGAGCGTCTTTGTTTTTTTTAGTTTTCTTTTGCTTAGTTTTCTTAAATAAATTGGTTGGACCCCCGCATTCATAAATAGTTTCAAATAAGTTGATTTGGATTGGAAAGAGTAGGAAAGTTCATGCTTATAAGTGGTATAAAAGGAGTACGAAAGAACAATTTTCTAGTGTTGGTACTGAAGATGTTGCTGCTCACCTTAATAACTTTGTTGAACTTTGTGAGATGCAAAAACATAGGGATCTAGATGAATATATTATTAAACTTAAATTGTTTCCGTTCTCTTTAAGAGGAAAAGCTAAAGAATGGTTGCTATCCCTAACTAGAAATAGTATTGATTCTTGGACTAAATGCAAAGATGCTTTCATTGGAAAATACTATCCTCCTGCTAAGATTATATCTATGAGAAGTGAAATAATGAAATTTAAACGATCTGATAATGAACATGTTGCTCAAGCTTGGGAAAGAATGAAATCTTTGGTAAAGAATTGTCCCACTCATGGACTGACTGCTTGGATGATTATCCAAACCTTTTATGCAGGAGTGAATTATTCTTCAAGAAATCTGCTGGATTCTGCTGCTGGAGGTACCTTTATGAACATTACTTTGGGTGCTGCAACAAAGCTCCTTGATAATATGATGGTTAACTATTCTGAATGGCACACAAAGAGAGCTCCACAAGGTAAGAAGGTAAATTTTGTTAAAGAAACCTCCTCCTTGAGTGATAAAATTGATGTTATTATGTCTATGCTTGTTAATGGGAAAGCTCATATTGATCCAAATCATGTTCCCTTAG
Source organism: Avena eriantha (assembly GCA_910589775.1). NCBI lineage: Eukaryota > Viridiplantae > Streptophyta > Magnoliopsida > Poales > Poaceae > Avena > Avena eriantha. The sequence goes on along the minus strand of OU342742.1, from coordinate 193,312,259 downwards.
CCTCTTTGCTTGCTCAAGAAGAGCAAGTTGATGTGAACTTTATTAGAAATAACAATTTTAGCAACAATGCCTACAGGATTAATTTTGGTAATAATAATTATAGGCCATATCCTCCCAATAATGGTAATGCTTATGGAAATTCCTACAACAACAATAGGAGTGCACCCTATGAACTTGAAGTCATGCTTAAATATTTTATTAGTAAACAAACTGCTTTCAATAAAATTATTGAGGAAAAAATTTCGAATGCTGAAAGAAATATATCATCTTTGTCTGAAGCACAATCCTCTTTGATTAATAAAATGGCTGCTAAACCTGAAACCATGGAAATCCCCTTTGCTGCTACTAATGCCATACAAGTTAGAATTGATGAAAATGTTAGACTGTTAGCTGAATTGCATGCTAACTGGGAAAGAGAAGATGAAATTGCTAGAAATAGTAGTATTTGTACTATCACCACCACTAATGCTGACGCTAGCAAACCACATGAAGTCCCCATTCCTTTTGCAACAATGCCTAGAACCAATGGAACCTTTTCCAATAAAAATGCTAAAATTCTTCGAAATATGGGAAACAATAGCTCTTCTACCTTGGATGGTAATTATGATTTTGATCTTGATGGTTGCAATATCTCTGAATTAATTATGTTCCCAAAAGCTTGCTAAAAGTCCTAATGCTAGTGCTATGAATATGGCCTTTACAAAACACATTATTGATGCTCTCATAAAAATTAAAGAAGAAAAGATGAAACATAAAGCTTCTATCCCTATGAAATTAGAAGATGGTTGGGAACCCATAATTAATATGAAAGTGAATGATTTTGATCTAAAAGCTTTATGTGATCTTGATAGTAGTGTTTCTATTATGCCTAGAAGGATTTATGAAATGCTTGATTTGCCACCATTAGGAAATTGTTATTTAGATGTCCAACTTGATGATAATGCTAAAAAGAAACTCATGGGGAGTATTAATGATGTTCTTATTATGGTTAACAATACCTATGTCCCTGTTGATTTCTATGTTTTGGATGTTGAATGCAATGCTTCTTGTCCTATTATTTTGGGAAGACCTTTTCTTAGAACTGTTGGTGCCATTATTGATATGAAAGAAGGCACCAGTAAATATCAATTCCCACTCAAGAAAGGTATAGAACACTTCCTTAAGAAGAGAGAGAAGATTCCTTTTGCCTCTCCTATTAGAACAAAATTTGGTCTTAATGCTTCTTCATTTGAGAATACTTGATTCTTGCTTCTTATGCCTAGCTCAAAGGCATTAAAGAAAAGGACTTGTTGGGAGATAACCCAAATTTTTAGTCAATAAATTTTTCTTTTGTTGAGTCTTGGAAGTTATTGCCTCAGTAATAACCTCTCCTCATCATTTTTGTGTGGTTTTTGTGCCAAGAATAACCTCTAATGAGAGAGAAATAATGCTTGGGAAAGTTGCTATCCCAAAACAGATTTTTGTGCTTCGCTATAAAAATTCGTGAAAAATCACTGTACGTCGGATTAAGTTGTAATTGTTTGTGCTTTTGCCCCAGGTTGTTATCTAACTTTCGTTAGTTTAACAATTTTCTATTTGAGCAACAGAAGGGCTTAGGAAAAATCGGTGTTTACCCGCTAGTCTGTTTTGATAGATTTCCGCCATTATTTGCATTTGCCTCTTAATCTCTTTCTCTTTGAGTTCTCTTTGATCACTTGAACTTTTAAAAGGAATTTCTACAGTAGCTTGTGTTTTCATGGAAGTTTTACTTGTGTTGAAACTGAACCTAAAGACTTATTATCTTGAGTACACTAATGTTGCTAATGAAGATTGTGTGAAGTTTTGTATGAAGGAAATTTTAAAGTGTAGGGAAGAATAATGTTATAAGATGAAGTATGGACAGAAGCTCAAGCTTTGGGATGCCACCTGTGTCACCCCAAGAAATATTCAAGAAGTATAAGCGTCAAAGCTTGGGGATGCCCAAGGCATCCCCTTCTTTATCAATAAAAATCTCAAGTTTTTTCCAAACACTTCGTTTTTATTGTTTCATGCACAATTGTGTTGTTCTTGGAGCGTCTTTGTTTTTTTTTTAGTTTTTTTTTGCTTAGTTTTCTTAAATAAATTGGTTGGACCCCCGCATTCATACATAGTTTCAAATAAGTTGATTTGGATTGGAAAGAGTAGGAAAGTTCATGCTTATAAGTGGTATAAAAGGAGTCTTGTTTTGACTGTGGCCTAGACTTTATCATGTCATATTTGATATTGCTTTGACTTTATGCTTAGTGATTATTAATGTAGCATGACTTGTTACAAACAATTGATATTTTTTAATGTGCCTTGAAAGAATTATGCGTTGTTTTAGCATATAAAAGCATAATATTGTGGTACTCTCCTTTGATGCTTTATTTGGGTTGACTTGGCGCATGCTCACACCATGTTAATGAAGGGATACGGGTAGGCTACACTAGCGTAAAATCAAAAATTTCTACCGCGTCAACCAGGAATACTATTGTCATAGATCACGGGATTACCGCTAGACGCGCAGGTGCGGAACTCGATGAAGCACGTTGCGGCAGTGTAGATGTTCTACGTCTCCTCCTCGTCCTCGTCCCACGAGCAGCTCCCCTTTGTGCGGCTCGTCCAAGTGCTACAGATGCAGCACCTCCGAGGTATCCACACGTCCGGAGTGGAAGTCGTCACACGCCAGACTGCTAGGTCTGCGCGTGCAACACAGGCGGAAGAGGAGTGGCGGCTGGGTGGAATGCTCTGTCCTTTTCAGCTCGCCTCACTCCCTCTTATATAGGCATCCCTGGTGGGCTTCTACATTAGCAGCCCATTAGCAGCCTAAGCCTGGTCTAATTCGGATCCAATCCTCATTAGGCTTCCAGCCCCTAAAGTGTGTGACCCTATAGGTTCATACACGTATAGACATGACGCGAGTACACTTACTCCGTCAATAGTTGGTAGCGGCCTCTAGCAAGACGTGCCAACTCCTAAACGCATATAAAGATCATTCGGACGAACCATCACAAGGTTGAGTACATGTCTTTCCCTTTGCCTCACGATATTTGGTCTAGCTCTAAGCTGACCTCTCTTTCTCGATACTGTGATTCAGAATCCCTTTACTAGGTTAACTCTTAACCATATGTAGCACGGCCATGTATTTCTGGATCCGATCACTCGAGGGGCCCAGAGATATCTCTCTCAAGTAGAGAGGGGCAAATCCCATCTTGATTGACCGATGCCTTGCAGCATGTATCAGGACAAACCCGAAAGCTACCTTTATAACTACCCAGTTACGGAGTAGTGTTTGATAGCCCCAAAGTAGGTCGATCCACATCTCAAGTACATGCGACAATCTTAGGTCTAAGGACAAAACGTACACGATGTGTAGAGAGAGCTGCAAGTATTATTGCTAGTCTCATGTTGGGTCAGTCCAACCCCATGTTCATAACATGTGTCCACATCATTGGTTTGACATCTCCATGTCAATGACTTGCGAAACATAGTCATTAACCAATCGATGTGCTAGTCTAATATTCACGTGTGTCCTCGCATGAACTCCGACTAGGGACAATTATTAGATAACCATACAAGTAAAGAGTTTCACAAACAATTCACATAATTGCCAATCAATACAAGTTGCCTAGTATATGGATATTCAAGGAACATTATAATAACTCATGGATACACATGAAATACAATCATCTCTATGATTGCCTCTAGGGCATATTTCCTTCAGTCTCCCACTTGCACTAGAGTTAATCTAGACAGTATCTAATACCTATTGCTCTTGTGTGCGCTTCATGCGCAGGCTGCGGGAGTGGCTTAGTCAAGGGATCAGCAACATTTGAGTCCGTATGTATTTTGCATAACATGACACTGCCTTCATCAATGAACTCACGAATCAGATGGTAGCGCATGCGAATATGTTTGTTCTTCTGGTGCTGTCTAGGTTCTTTGGCTTGTGCAATAGCACCATTGTTGTCACAATAAACGTCCAAGGGATTGGACGAGCCTTGAACTACACCAAGAGCGATCAGGAAATTCCTAATCCAAACAGCTTCCTTTGCAGCCTCCGAGGCAGCAATATATTCAGCTTCTGTTGAAGAGGAGGCCACTGTATCTTGCTTGGAACTTTTCCAGCTCATAGCACCACCATTCATGACAAACACATAACCTGATTGCGATTTTGAGTCATCTGAGTCATTAAGGTAACTCGCATCTGTGTAACCCTTTACACTGAGTTCAACCTCACCTCCATAAACTAGGAACATATCCTTAGTCCTTCTCAAGTACTTAAGGATATTCTTTACCGCTGTCCAGTGAATCTCACCTGGATCAGCCTGGTATCTGCTCGTAACACTTAGAGCATAGGAAACATCTGGGCGAGTACATGTCATTGCATACATGATGGATCCAATAGCCGAAGCATATGGAATCCTACTCATGCGTTCTCGCTCATCAGTGGTCGAAGGACACTGAGTCTTGCTTAGTTTAATGCCGTGAGACATGGGCAAGAACCCCTTCTTAGCCTCTTCCATGCTGAACCGTTTCAACACTTTGTCAATATACGTACTCTGGCTTAATCCAATTAGCCTCCTTGATCTATCTCTATAGATCTTGATACCCAGAATATATGCCGCTTCTCCCAAGTCCTTCATAGAAAAACTATTTTTCAATGAGGTCTTAACAGACTCGAGCATAGGAATGTCATTTCCAATCAATAATATGTCATCCACATATAAGATTAGAAACACAAGTGATTTCCCATTTTCTTTCTTATACACACAAGGTTCTTGTTCGTTTTTGGTGAAGCCAAACTCCTTTACAACTTCATCAAATCGAATGTTCCAACTCCGAGATGCTTGCTTCAGCCCATAAATAGACTTTTGAAGTTTGCATACCTTTCCAGCATTGTTTGGATCGACAAAACCTTCGGGCTGCATCATATACACGTCCTCAGAAAGGATTCCATTTAAGAAAGCCGTCTTGACATCCATCTGCCATATCTCATAATCGAAATGTGCAGCAATGGCTAGAATGATCTGTATAGATTTAAGCATCGCTACGGGCGAGAAAGTCTCGTCGTAGTCAACTCCTTGAACTTGTCGAAAACCTTTTGCAACAAGTCGAGCTTTATGGATGTGAACATTTCCATCCATATCAATCTTCTTCTTATAGATCCACTTGCACTCGATGGCTTTAAAACCATCAGGCAGGTCAACCAAGTTCCAAACTTGATTGTCTCCCATGGACTCTATCTCGGATCTCATGGCAATCAGCCATTTCTCAGAGTCTGGGTCCACCATCGCTTCTGCATAGGTCGCAGGCTCATCATTGTCTAACAATAATAATTCTCGCGCTTCGCGGAGCCTCGCCGACCTTTGTGGCTGTGGTGCTTCTATTGCCACGGGTTCCTCAACTTGTTCTGCTACAATAGCATCACTCGTAGAAGCATCCCCGACTGGCTCATCTTGAACTTCTTCAAGTCGCACCGACCTTCCACTCGTTCCCTTTGTGAGAAACTCTTTCTCTAGGAAAACACCGCTACGAGCGACAAACACTTTGCCCTCTTCTCGGTTGTAGAAGTAATACCCTAAGGTTTCCCTTGGGTATCCCACAAAAATGCACTTATCCGATTTGGGTGTTAGCTTGTCCGACTGAAGTCGTTTGACAAATGCATCACAACCCCAAATCTTTAGAAAAGACAAACTGGGATTCTTTCCAGTCCACATCTCATATGGTGTCTTAACTACGGATTTAGATGGTACCCTGTTTAGTGTGAAAGCTGCTGTTTCTAGCGCGTACCCCCAAAATGATAATGGTAAATCCGACTGGCTCATCATCGATCGAACCATGTCCAACAAAGTTCGATTACGCCGTTCAGAGACCCCGTTTCTTTGAGGCATTCCGGGCGGCGTGAGGTGTGGAACAATTCCGCAACTCTTAAGATGATTGCTAAACTCGTGACTCAAATATTCACCTCCGCGATCAGATCGCAAGGCCTTTATTTTCTTGCCACGTTGATTCTCTACCTCATTTTGAAACTCTTTGAACTTTTCAAAAGTTTCAGACTTATGCTTCATCAAGTAGACATAGCCATATCTACTGAAATCATCAGTGAAAGTAATGAAGTAGTGATATCCTCCTCTGGCTGTCGTGCTCATTGGTCCACATACATCAGTATGTATGAGTTCCAACAAGTCTATCGCTCTCTCGGGAAACCCCGTAAAAGGCGTCTTGGTCATCTTTCCAAGTAAACAAGCTTGACATGTCTCGTATGATTCAAAATCAAACGAAGTTAGAAGACCATCACCATGGAGCTTCTTCATACGCTTTTAACTTATATGCCCCAAACGACAATGCCATAGATAGGTAGGACTCAAATCATTTGGCCGAAGCCTTTTAGCACTAACATTGTAAACACATGCATTATCAAGATTTAAAATAAATAACCCATTCACAATGGGAGCATCAGCCACAAACATAGTATTCTTAGAGATTACACAACCATTGTTTGTACTCGCGAATGAATAACCATCCCTCATCAAACATGAAGGTGATAAAATGTTTCGACCCATACTAGGAATGTAATAACAATTATTCAACTCCATGATAAATCCTGACGGAAGGTGAAGTTACATGACGCCGACGAACAATGCAGCAACCCTTGCTTTATTTCCGACGCGAAAATCCACTTCGCCTTTCTGCACTTCTCTAGTCCTTATTAGCCCCTGCATCGAATTGCAAATATGAGCAACCGATCCGGTATCAAATACCCAAGAGTTAACATAAGAATCTGCGAGAAAAATGTCCACAACATTTACAACAAGTGTACCTGAGTGGGAAGTACTCTTACTTCCACTTTTCTTCAAAGAAGCCTGGTACTTGCTGCAGTTTCTCTTCCAGTGGCCATATTCGTGAAAAAAGAAACACTCAGTGTCTCCTGCAGGACCAGCCTTTTGCTTGGGTGCAGGGTTTGGCTTAGGGATCGTATCCTTAGCCTTGCCCTTCTTCTTCTGCCAAGAAGTGCCCTTTTTCTTGAAGCTAGGCTTGTTCTGCACAGCCATCACATGGCTATGCCCTACACACTTCTTAATGTCACATTCTGCTATTTTCAGCATCCCACATAATTCATTAAGGCCCCTCTCCACCCCATGCATATGGTAGTTCGAAATGAAATGCCCATAGCTAGATGGAAGAGATGCCAAAATGAAGTCAGTGGCCAACTCTTGGCCTAATGGAAAACCAAGCTTTTCCAAAGTCTGACTGTAACCAACCATTTTGATCACATGGGGGCCTACAGCTGCTCCCTCTGCCAGCTTGCATTCAACAAAGGACTTAGCGACATTGTACCTCTCAGTCCTAGCCTAAGTCTGGAACATGTCCTTAAGCGCAACGATCATATCGTACGCTTCCTGATCCTCAAACTGCTTTTGAAGATCAGGTTCCATGCATGCAAGCATAAGACAACTGACCTCAAGAGATTCATCACATGCTTTCTTGTAGGCATTCTTAAGGGTAGCAGTTGCATTATCAGCAGGTTCATCCGGGATTGGGGTATCCAGAACAGTTTCCTTTTTCTCAGCCCTGAGAACAATTCTCAGGTTACGGACCCAGTCCGAATAGTTTGTTCCATTTAGTTTATCCTTTTCAAGAATCGAACGCAAAGCAAAAGGTGATGAATTGTTCGGTGCCATTGATCTACAACAAAAAAAATATGCAAAATACTAAGCCATGTAACCATGAAAGAGTAAAACATATTAAACAATTTAATAGCCTATACTCCCACTTAAATCAACATCCCTCTATTGATACTAAGTGATTCAAGATCCACAATTAACAAGTCAACTAGTGAGCTTTAGCATCACTGCTAGAAGACAAGGTAAATCGGTAAGCAACCTTTGCTAATCATATCACATATGACTCTTGTTGTTGGGTGACATCTCTATGTCAAAACTAGGCGCCCAACCTTTATGCCCCAAGGTCCTTAACTGTTAAGATGACCTTGTTAAGCTCACCAACCCTCATGCGTGTAGGTATCCGATACAAACCCATCCAGCCAAGGAAAACCATGGCACCCTAATTTCATAGACCCACCAACGATTGTACAGGGCATAGGATGGTGCAAGGTTTGGTTGGGAGGGCATGGTTTAACTTAAACTTTGTGAGGGATCGTTCTACTTCTATCATCTAAGCATGCATAGTAGTAAAACGTATAAGAATAGCATTCACATAGATGTGATACAGTATGGCCCATTTTCTCATGGTGATCTCCATCGCCATAGAACCTGTCCACCATGATGATCTCCATCTTCATGCTCTATGCGAGCCATCCTCCAAGTGATGAGTTCTCCAAGAAATAATACAAGCTATTACTCCTAACATCCAGTAATCAAAATTACATTGTATTGGGATCATCACAAGTTGGCACGCAGGCCATTACAATAATTGACAACACATATGGCTCCAGCCGTGTTGCCCAACTCACGACACGCAGGTCATGAAAAATACATACATGCATCACATACATTTTTGGGCCATACTGATCACATAAATCCTGCAAAAACAAGTTGTGCATAGAATCGCATTCTACCGGATCATGTGAAATCGTACCACCTATGAACCTTAACGAGATACAAAAAGGGGGGCTACGACTAAGGGGGGTCTAGGGGGTCTCCCCCTGCGGGGTTCGAAGGGGCAGCGCCCCTCGCGGTACCTTGATCGGCAAATCCAATTTACCATAAAACGACCATAGTTCCGATTTGACCAAACTCCTTTGATCACGGTACGTCGATTCAGATCTAATTCCCGATTCGATCAATCATATTGATCTTCGCGTGATTCAGAAGGATTTATGTGTCACTGTCTACCCCGATGGCGGAAACCGACCGGTAGGGGTAAGTCGTTCGACGACCTTAGAATCACGATCACGGAAAGTAAGATCATAGATCAATCCAGAAACACCGCCATACAAACGATCATATCATTCATATCAATCTACATATCACCATATGCAAACTTCCCGAACCTATGACTGAATAGCATCGGCTCTGATACCACTGAAGGGATACGGGTAGGCTACACTAGCGTAAAATCAAAAATTTCTACCGCGTCAACCAGGAATACTATTGTCATAGATCACGGGATTACCGCTAGACGCGCAGGTGCGGAACTCGATGAAGCACGTTGCGGCAGTGTAGATGTTCTACGTCTCCTCCTCGTCCTCGTCCCACGAGCAGCTCCCCTTTGCGCGGCTCGTCCAAGTGCTACAGATGCAGCACCTCCGAGGTATCCACACGTCCGGAGTGGAAGTCTCACACGCCAGACTGCTAGGTCTGCGCGTGCAACACAGGCGGAAGAGGAGTGGCGGCTGGGTGGAATGCTCTGTCCTTTTCAGCTCGCCTCACTCCCTCTTATATAGGCATCCCTGGTGGGCTTCTACATTAGCAGCCCATTAGCAGCCTAAGCCTGGTCTAATTCGGATCCAATCCTCATTAGGCTTCCAGCCCCTAAAGTGTGTGACCCTATAGGTTCATACACGTATAGACATGATGCGAGTACACTTACTCCGTCAATAGTTGGTAGCGGCCTCTAGCAAGACGTGCCAACTCCTAAACGCATATAAAGATCATTCGGACGAACCATCACAAGGTTGAGTACATGTCTTTCCCTTTGCCTCACGATATTTGGTCTAGCTCTAAGCTGACCTCTCTTTCTCGATACTGTGATTCAGAATCCCTTTACTAGGTTAACTCTTAACCATATGTAGCACGGCCATGCATTTCTGGATCCGATCACTCGAGGGGCCCAGAGATATCTCTCTCAAGTAGAGAGGGGCAAATCCCATCTTGATTGACCGATGCCTTGCAGCATGTATCAGGACAAACCCGAAAGCTACCTTTATAACTACCCAGTTACAGAGTAGTGTTTGATAGCCCCAAAGTAGGTCGATCCACATCTCAAGTACATGCAACAATCTCAGGTCTAAGGACAAAACGTACACGATGTGTAGAGAGAGCTGCAAGTATTATTGCTAGTCTCATGTTGGGTCAGTCCAACCCCATGTTCATAACATGTGTCCACATCATTGGTTTGACATCTCCATGTCAATGACTTGCGAAACATAGTCATTAACCAATCGATGTGCTAGTCTAATATTCACGTGTGTCCTCGCATGAACTCCGACTAGGGACAATTATTAGATAACCATACAAGTAAAGAGTTTCACAAACAATTCACATAATTGCCAATCAATACAAGTTGCCTAGTATATGGATATTCAAGGAACATTATAATAACTCATGGATACACATGAAATACAATCATCTCTATGATTGCCTCTAGGGCATATTTCCTTCAGTTAAGACTATACCAAGTCACCATAGCCTCTATGATTATTTAGTTTTCGACTAGTAATATCACTTTATGCTTTAATTAATAATGTTTTATCGCTTTGCATCATTATGGCCATTATTGTTCTCTTAGTTGGTTGGTCCCAGTCTTTTGCTAGCCTCCACATGTACCAAGTATGAGTTCCACTCATGCATCCAACTCCAAATAAAACCAAGTTATTACAAATAGTCCACCATACCTACCTATTAGCATTATTGCTATTCCAAGTATATTCATGTTTTAATCTACCTTCCAAATTAAACTTGTTATGTGAAAATTAGTGATTAAAGCTCTCACAAACTTGATGGCACACTTTACTTTATTGCACTTAATAAACTTGAACCATTGTGCCCATCTATTTTGCGTATGTGCTTGCGCTTTGTAAGTTGTGAATTAGGATAACCATGTTACCATGGGGAACACTTTCAACATTGCACTTTATTGTAGCACCCCGATAAAACCACTACTAGAAAATCGCTGTGTTTTGTGCATCGCATCATCATGACCGCATGCCTATGTCATCATGCCACATTGCATTTGAGCATCGTCATGTCATTATGCATGGTTTGTCTAAAACTATTTTCTAAAAACCTGGTTTTGTTTTCTAAATGCCCCGTCTTTATTTCAAATCAAAAAACCCGGTTCTCCGGATTATTTTGTTTTGTCTAGAAACGGATTACAAAAGCCTCGTTTTAAATAAATAAAATAATTATATTATTTTTAGGGGCAGCCCGCCAGGCCCGAAAGCCCGGCCGGCCACCCCCAAACCCTATCTAAAACGCCCCTAAGCCAACCCTATCAACCCAGCCCCGCCGCCAGCCACTTCCTCCACCCCTCCACCTCACCCCGCCCAGTCACAACCCGCCACCTCACCAGCCCCCTCCCTATTTTTCCTCCACTGCACCCACTCCCCACCTCTCTTTCCGCATCGCACGCCCACCTGCACCCAAACTTCCGCTAGCCACTCCATCCCCTGACCGACCAAACCCACCCGCGCGGGCCCCACCCCACCGACAGCCGCGCTCTCTCTCTATCCCTAACCTCTCGTGTATCTCCACCTACCCCAAGGAGACAACCCCGCCTCGTCCGCCTCCACTCGCCATCGCCGCCCCAGACGCGCCCTCCCCCGAGCCCGAGGCTGCCATCCCCTCTTCCCTGCGGCCGCCGCCCTCCGTCGCGCCCCATCCCAGGCCCGGCCCCTGGCCACGATCTCGCCGCCGCCACCGGTCCGTCTCTCTGTCCGACCGCTGCCCATGAGCTCCTATTCCTCCCCGTCGTCGGTGCCTCACCCTCTGTCGCCGCTAGCGACCCGCGCAGGCCCAACTCCCCTCCGGCCGGCCTCTGCCTCCTTCCTCGCCTCCGGCTGCGCCAGCACCACCGCTCGCGCGCCCGTCTCCGGCCTTCCTCTCGTCCCCGATGCCTCGCCGAGCTCCCTCGGCTCTGCCCCTCTGCATGGCCTTCCCCTCGTCCCAGCATGCCCGCCTCCTCCCTCTCAGGTGCGCGCCGCCAGTGCTCGAGCTCGCCCAGGCACTGTCCCATGCGCCCTCGTCTTTTCCCCTTCCTCACGGCCCTAGTATCTCCCGGCAACGTCGCCTCCTCGAGCCGCCGTCGACCCGGACCCCTCCCTGCAGCGCCAGCTCTGAGCGCCTGGACCTCTCGTTCGAGCTCTGCTCGCACGTTCCCTGGCGCCGCCCTCTTCATCTCTGTACCATCCCGTGAGCCGCCGCGAGTGGGCCCTGCAGGGATGCCCTACGTTTTCTACCCGTGTGTGGCCATGTTGCAGGCTCGGGTGCGGCTGGTTTTGGCAGCTGTTGTGGTGTCAAGATGGGAACCACCAAGTTCGTCACCGCCCTTACCCCGTCGACAAGTTCTTTGCAAAGGACCAAGACCGGCTATCGAGCCTCGGCACGCCCAGACCTTCCACAGAACCCCGAAGCATCGATCGGATGTCGAAACGGCAAAGTGAAGACATCGCCGAGTCCTTCCGATGACCGCAAGACCGTCCCCGGAGACGATGACCCAAGATCCCCTCATCGGAACGCCAAGTACTTCTTCTCGGAGCCGAACCCGAAGGTCGTCGTGATGGAACACCAAGGACTCCTACAAGGATCCGATGACCGAAGGCCAACTACACAGAGCGACAAGGTCTCCTTCCTAGACAGCGAAGACCGTCCCGATCCCGGCGCCGAGATCCGAGTTCGACAACGACAACCGAAGACGTTGGATCACCAAGATCACCTCCACGGAACACCGAGTTCGCCTTCATGGACAACAAGATTGCCGGCAGGGAACCGAAGGACGCCGCCCTCAAGATCTTTTTCCCGAGACCAAGATCTCCTTCCCGGATGCGATGCCCGAGAACCCGGATGCCAAGGTCACCGACATGGAACGCCAAGTTCTTCATCCTGAACGCCAAAACCGACCCGATATGCGGACCCGACAAGATCTTCGCGACGACAAGATCGGCACCAACCAGGCGAATCCGATGCGCCCCCTGACGCCAAATCAAGTCCTTCCCGGAACGCCAAGCTCTCCTTCCGTTATCCGAGAACGATCCCGTCGAACCAAACCCCCGATCTCGTTGGACCCTGAGACCGAACCCCGAACCCCCCAGAAGCCAAGATCTTCGACCCGAGATGTGTGACCCCTTTTCCTCGAAGCCCTATTTTATAAATATTATATACTTGTTGCATTAAATCATTCATCTCGCACGCATATCATTGTTGTTTGGGGGTATTTAGGCGATTCACCTAAATTAAATATGGAGACTATATGCGGGATATTTTAGTCTTGTATTGCCTCCATTTAAATTTGTGTAGCGAACCGATGCCATGCTTTTCCTTGTTAATTCCACATTTAAATTGCGGGGTATCTAAACAACATGAACCTTCTAATTAATCGTCGGGACACCAGTTCCGCTTAATATTGCCTAGGCGCATCGCATCTTTGCCATGTCATGCATCATATCATAAACATGCCGATTCTTCTGCCGTAGTATTAAATATTGCATCCGGTGTTTCTTTTAGTGTTTTGTCCTTCACGGATTAGGTCGTTGAGTGGATGCGAGTATCGGCAAGTCCTTCGGATAATGTATCTTCGGCAGTGTTTCCCAGGAGAGCATCTCCCCCTTTCTACCTATTTTACATTTATAGTCTTTATTTCCTCCTATTGATCTATTGCTATCCGTATTGCGATTATTTAGTTTCCGTGCACCAGTTATATCCCGTGCAGCCTCTATATTGCCATGGACACCTCCTAATACCTGTTGTTTGCTAGATAGCTGGCCCTGCGAGTCGTAGTTGCTTGCTCATGTGCGGTCTCGTGTTGTCGAGTACCACAGTTTTTGGAATGCTGGCAGATGTTTATGGTGGAGATGATCATGTCTTTAATTACAACTATTAAATTGCTGTGATAACTAATGAAAGACACACCGGTGGGCAATATATGTTATTTGGTTTTTCCTGTCCACTTGTGTCCCGTAGGCCCCGAGTACTTGATACTTGTTCCTTGACTATTCGCACTATCCACATCCGGGAGAGTCTATGAATCCCCCTTAGCCAGAGCTTGATTCATTTCTTATTTCTTGGGGCCACAAACTAGTTTGGGGCTTTATTACTATCTTGTACTTATGCCATGTTTTACTGCTTTATTTAAGATTGTGCGTGGAGCACTTGTACTGTTTTGGATCGTGCCATGTTTTCACGATATCGACAAGCCCAGTCACACTTTCGGGTTCCCAGTCGTTTAAAGCCGTCGTCACAAACCCTAGGTCCGTTCCGGAGCCGGCCAACTTCGTTGCGGGTAGCTTAGTGGGGTGGCCCCCTGAAATATTTTATGAATCCTGTGATTGCTTTGTCGTGAAAGCCTCGTTGGGTTTTGATTTGGTTTTTCCGAGGTTGATCGTGTGTGTGTTGCTATTTGTGCACCCCCTGCAGGGTAAATCTTTCTGAAAGCCGTGTCCACGGTTATGGACGACTTGGAGCACAGTATCTCGATCATAGACAAGCATAACTAAAGTAGTGCTATAAATTTGACTTAATATGTGACTAGTAATCAGCTTCACTACAATGGAATGGATAATAAAAGTGCCAACAACTGGTGGAACTGGTGTGTATCGTGTCATGTTATACCTGTCTAGTAAGTATCGCGACTCCAATGGAATGAAATAAAAGTGCCAACAACTGCTGGGTTTGGGATGTCACATGCTAATTGTATCCGACTAGTAAGTACTACAACTACCACTGAATGGTTAACTAAAACTGCCCACTACTTATACTATCAGGATGACTCATGATATCTATATCTGACTAGTAAGTGCTTCAACTATAATGGAATGAATAAAACTGCCAACTGTGTGAGTTCCTCGGTTTGACTTCCTCGTTTGGTCTCGAGGGGGAAATGCCAGGATGGGTATGATTGGTGTTAGTATCAGGTGGTTCCGAATAGGTCTTTCTTATCTCTCTGTAATAGCCAACAGTTGTACCGAGTATCTGTAGGTTGTTTAGTGCATGTTGCGCTGCCGCTTCAGTCCACCATACCTATGTAGGCGAGAGTCGCCGAATTCTAGCCTCGCCGTGTACTGGCCTCAGTACTGACGCTCCTCTTTTTCCTTTGCCCTTTGTCGGCACCCCTTTTGTTTTAGCAGGTTTGAGATCGACGTCGTTAGCAGGGTTACCCTTCCGGCTTGGCCTGGACAGGGTTATGGACACCATTGGTTATTCTTCAGGGCTCTTGGCCCCATTTGCATCTTATTCGTACTCAGATGCTATATCGTTTTCAAGGTGATTTGGATCTTTGTACTTTATATCTGTATTCATGACTAAGTGAGTCGTTGCTGTATATGTATCTGTTCTATGGGTTGCATCGTGGACTAATGTGTAATGATATTACTTCGTTTTCCACTCGCACGAAAGTGTCTGGTGGGCGTCCTTGAATCGTTTCTATGCGGGTTTGGCGGGAAGCGCTAAAACTTGCATAGGGCCGATTCGAGGGTGTTACAGAGTGGTATCAGAGCTCAGCAGTTGCGATACCCCACTGGTCCAGCCTGTAGGACAACCTAGCTAACGGACGTTGTAGAGTGTGAAAACTATTTTGAAAAATCGGTGGGATAGATCTGATTAGGTCTATTTTTACTCCTTACCCCTCTGATGTTCTCCTCCTACCTCTGTGGGTTTTGATTCTACTCTCTTATTTTTTCTTTGAGTCGAGGATTTCCCGTGGTTGGGTTTCTGTCGTACCTTCAGGGTTTCGCTTCCTCCCTTTATAATGGTGGTTCTACAATCATCAATCTGCTTCTCGGCTGTTGTACCTTCATCCAATCTTTTGTCCTTGAACTCTTTATCCGTATGTGCCCCTTCACAGATATCTGTATCATTGAAAATCATATGAGAAGGATGAGCATTGGTGAAGTTGGAGTATACCTTGAGCATGTGTTGTTCATGCCAATGGAACCATCGCAAAACCTGATCATTGTGTCTTTTCGTACGATGTTTCTTTGTATCTCCCGGTGGTCCCTAATGCGACGACATCATCTACGCCAGATCCGATGAGGATCCTGCATCACCCCTCTTGTTCCGAACACCGCTTGTGAAAATCTTCAGTCTAAATCCTGAGAGTTGGTTGCACGATTCTGCGATTCATTTACAGAAGGATGCTTTGAGTACGGGATGGACTGATCACCCTACCCGCCTCTCACTATGCACTTTTGTACATCGAATCGATGGATCAAGCAATTTCGCTCCGTCCACGGAAGTTAAAGGTGGCGTTATCTCTTGATACCTTTACCTTTGTCCTTTGTTCCCGGAGTGTTTTCTCGACGACCATGGACAACGACCCCTTGTTGGTGGTGTCGCCGATTTCAAGATGGAGCAATAATCTTTGTTAGTGGTGTCGCGAGGATCTACCCGAAGCGAGAAGATTCGGATCGTCGGCCTTCTTCCCGGTACCATGAGGCAGATATCGAGGGCGAGATCCCTTGTTAGTGATGTCGAATTGTAGCACCCCGATAAAACCACTACTAGAAAATCGCTGTGTTTTGTGCATCGCATCATCATGACCGCATGCCTATGTTATCATGCCACATTGCATTTGAACATCGTCATGTCATTATGCATGGTTTGTCTAAAACTATTTTCTAAAAACCTGGTTTTGTTTTCTAAACGCCCCGTCTTTATTTCAAATCAAAAACCCCGGTTCTTCGGATTATTTTGTTTTGTCTAGCAACGGATTACAAAAGCCTCGTTTTAAATAAATAAAATAATTATATTATTTTTAGGGGGCAGCCCGCCAGGCCCGAAAGCCCGGCCGGCCACCCCCAAACCCTATCTAAAACGCCCCTAAGCCAACCCTATCTACCCAGCCCCGCAGCCAGCCACTTCCTCCACCCCTCCACCTCACCCCGCCCAATCACAACCCGCCACCTCACCAGCCCCCTCCCTATTTTTCCTCCACCGCACCCACTCCCCGCCTCTCTTTCCGCGTCGCACGCCCACCTCCGCCCAAACTTCCGCTGGCCGCTCCATCCCCTGACCGACCAAACCCACCCGCGTGGGCCCCACCCGACCGACAGCCGCGCTCTCTCTCTATCCCTAACCTCTCGTGTATCTCCACCTACCCCAACGCTACAACCCCGCCTCGTCCGCCTCCGCTCGCCATCGCCGCCCCAGACGCGCCCTCCCCCGAGCCCGAGGCTGCCATCCCCTCTTCCCTACGGTCGCCGCCCTCCGTCGTGCCCCATCCCAGGCCCGGCCCCTGGCCACGACCTCGCCATCGCCACCGGTCTGTCTCTCTGTCTGGCCGCTGCCCACGAGCTCCTCTTCCTCCCCGTCGCCGGCGCCTCACCCTCTGTCAGCGCTAGCGACCTGCGCAGGCCCAGCTCCCCTCCGGCCGGCCTCTGCCTCCTTCCTCGCCTCCGGCTGCGCCAGCACCACCGCTCGCGCGCCCGTCTCCGGCCTTCCTCTCGTCCCCGATGCCTCGCCGAGATCCCCCGGCTCCGTCCCTCTGCGTGGCCTTCCCCTCGTCCTAGCAGGCCCGCCTCCTCCCTCTCAGGCGCGCGCCGCCAGCGCTCGAGCTCGCCCAGGCGCTGTCCCATGCGCCCTCGTCTTCGCCCCTTCCTCGTGGCCCTAGTATCTCCCGGCAGGGTCGCCTCCTCGAGCCACCGTCGACCCGGACCCCTCCCTGCAGCGCCGGCTCTAAGCGCCAAGACCTCTCGTTCGAGCTCTGCTCGCACGTTCCCTGGCGCCGCCCTTTTCATCTCTGTACCGTCCCGCGAGCCGCCGTGAGCGGGCCCTGCAGCGATGCCCTACGTTTTCTGCCCGTGTGTGGCCATGTTGCAGGCTCGGGTGCGGCTGGTTTTGGCAACTGTTGTGGTGTCAAGATGGGAACCACCAAGTTCGTCACCGCCCTTACCCCGTCGACAAGTTCTTCGCAAAGGACCAAGATCGGCTATCGAGCCTCGGCACGCCAAGACCTTCCACAGAGCCCCGAAGCCTCGATCGGATGTCGAAACGGCAAAGTGAAGACATCGTCGAGTCCTTCCGATGACCGCAAGACCGTCCACGGAGACGATGACCCAAGATCCCCTCATCGGAATGCCAAGTACTTCTTCTTGGAGCCGAACCCGAAGGTCGTCGTGGTGGAACACCAAGGACTCCTACACGGATCCGATGACGGAAGGCCAACTACACAGAGCGACAAGGTCTCCTTCCTAGACAGCGAAGACCGTCCCGATCCCGGCGCCGAGATCCGAGTCCGCCAACGACAACCGAAGACGTCGGATCGCCAAGATCACCTCCACGGAACACCGAGTTCGCCTTCATGGACAACAAGATCGTCAGTAGGGAACCGAAGGACGCCGCCCTCAACATCTTCTTCCCGAGACCAAGATCTCCTTCCTAGATGCGATGCCCAAGAACCTGGATGCCAAGGTCGCCGACACGGAACGCCAAGTTCTTCATCCCGAACACCAAGACCGACCTGATATGCGGACCTGACAAGATCTTCGCGACGACAAGATCGGCACCGACCAGGCGAATCTGATGCGCCCCCTAACGCCAAATAAAGTCCTTCTTCCCGGAACGCCAAGCTCTCCTTCCGTTGTCCGAGAACGATCCCGTCGAACCGAACCCCTGATCTCGTCGGACCCTGAGACCGAACCCCGAACCCCCCGGAAGCCAAGATCTTCGACCCGAGATGTGTGACCCCTTTTCCTCGAAGCCTTATTTTATAAATATTATATACTTGTTGCATTAAATCATTCATCTCGCACGCATATCATTGTTGTTTGGGGGTATTTAGGTGATTCACCTAAATTAAATATGGAGACTATATGCGGGATATTTTAGTCTTGTATTGCCTCCATTTAAATTTGTGTAGCGAACCGATGCCATGCTTTGCCGTGTTAATTCCACATTTAAATTGCGGGGTATCTAAACAACATGAACCTTGTAATTAATCGTCGGGACACCGGTTCCGCTTAATATTGCCTAGGCGCATCGCATCTTTGCCATGTCATTCATCATATCATAAACATGCCGATTCTTCTGCCGTAGTATTAAATATTGCATCCGGTGTTTCTTTTAGTATTTTGTCCTTCACGGATTAGGCCGTTGAGTGGATGCGAGTATCGGCAAGTCCTTCGAATAATGTATCTTCGGCAGTGTTTCCCAGGCGAGCATCTCCCCCTTTCTACCTATTTTACATTTATAGTCTTTATTTCCTCATGTTGATCTATTGCTATCTGTATTGTGATTCTTTAGTTTCCGTGCACCGGTTATATCCCGTGCAGCCTCTATATTGCCATGGACACCTCCTAATACCTGTTGTTTGCTAGATAGCTGGCCCTGCGAGTCGTAGTTGCTTGCTTAGGTGCGGTCTCGTGTTGTTGAGTACCACAGTTTTTGGAATGCTGGCAGATGTTTATGGTGGAGATGATCATGTCTTTAATTACAACTATTAAATTGCTGTGATAACTAATGAAAGAGGCACCGATGGGCAATATATGCTATTTGGTTTTTCCTGTCCACTTGTGTCCCGTAGGCCTCGAGTACTTGATACCTGTTCCTTGACTATTCGCACTATCCACATCCGGGAGAGTCTATGAATTCCCCTTAGCCAGAGCTTGAGTCATTTCTTATTTCTTGGGGCCACAAACTAGTTTGGGGCTTTATTACTATCCTGTACTTATGCCATGTTTTACTGCTTTATTTAAGATTGTGCGTGGAGCACTTGTACTGTTTTGGATCGTGCCACGTTTTCGCGGTATCGACAAGCCCAATCACACTTTCGGGTTCCCAGTCGTTTACAGCCGTCGTCACAAACCCTGGGTCCATTCCGGAGCCGACCAACTTCGTTGCGGGTAGCTTAGTAGGGTGCCCCCCTGAAATATTTTATGAATCCTGTGATTTCTTTGTCGTGAAAGCCTCGTTGGGTTTTGATTTGGTTTTTCCGAGGTTGATCGTGTGTGTGTTGCTATTTGTGCACCCCTGCAGGGTAAATCTTTCTGAAAGCCGTGTCCGTGGTTATGGACGACTTGGAGCACAGTATCTCGATCATAGACAAGCATAACTAAAGTAGTGAAATAAATTTGACTTAATATGTGACTAGTAATCAGCTTCACTACAATGGAATGGATAATAAAAGTGCCAACAACTGGTGGAACTAGTGTGTATCGTGTCATGTTATACCTGTGTAGTAAGTATCGCGACTCCAATGGAATGAAATAAAAGTGCCAACAACTGCTGGGTTTGGGATGTCACATGCTAATTGTATCCGACTAGTAAGTACTACAACTACCACTGAATGGTTAACTAAAACTGCCCACTACTTATACTATCAGGATGACTCATGATATCTATATCTGACTAGTAAGTGCTTCAACTATAATGGAATGAATAAAACTGCCAACTGTGTGAGTTCCTCGGTTAGTATCAGGTGGTTCCGAATAGGTCTTTCTTATCTCTCTCTAATAGCTGACAGTTGTACCGAGTCTCTGCAGGTTGTTTAGTGCATGTTGCGCTGCCGCTTCAGTCCACCATACCTATGTAGGCGAGAGCCGCCGAATTCTAGCCTCGCCGTGTACTGGCCTCATTACTGACGTCCTCTTTTTCCTTTGCCCTTTGTCGGCACCCCTTTTGTTTTAGCAGGTTTGAGATCGACGTCGTTAGCAGGGTTACCCTTCCGGCTTGGCCTGGGCAGGGTTATGGACGCCATTGGTTATTCTTCAGGGCTCTTGGCCCCATTTGCATCTTATCCGTACGTGGATGCTGTATCGTTTTCAAGGTGATTTGGATCTTTGTACTGTATTCATGACTCAGTGAGTCGTTGATGTATATGTATCTGTTCTGTGGGTTCCATCGTGGACTAATGTGTAATGATATTACTTCGTTTTTCCGCCCGCACGAAAGTGTCCGGTGGGCGTCCTTGAATCGTTTCTATGCGGGTTTGGCGGGAAGCGCTAAAACTTGCATAGGGCCGATTCGAGGGTGTTACATTTATTTAGTTGATATCATGTTCTTTTGCTTATGGATCCCGGCGGTGTGAAATAAAAGGGGAGCTTGTAACCTCATGGAGTTTGTATATGTGTTATAGAAACACCTGGGCGGCTAGCCTAAGGCATGCCTAATCATGGTGGAAACTTGCAGCATAACGATAGTGAGCAATCTGTAAAGCATCCTCAATAAAAAACCTATGGAAATAGCAAATAAAAAGATCGCTGAGATGCTCATTGTCTGTTGCCTTGTCATTTTGATATGAGAAAGCTCTTGTATCATGGGGCAAGGGGTACCCCATTGGCGGTTCTCTATGATACACATGTACTTACAATGACAAGAACTTACTTGTGACTAAAGTTGAGTAGCATGAGGTTCGGTACTCGTATGCAAGGGGCATGGGATTTTCAACTTATAACTTGTCAAGCATATCCTCATATTTGTTCACTTTAACCTTAATCACCTAAATATGCTTATGATAGGAGTAATGAGAGCTGAAACCTAATAAGTACCATAATTTTTGGAAGCTCTGTATGAGACTTAAATTCCTGCTTCCTTCTATGAAGGGACTTTCTTTTACTTTTATGTTGAGTCTCCATCTTCTATCTTTATGCACCTATTGAGAGAGCATAGTGGTCATTCTTAGTTTAATGTGCATTGTCCCAAAACTTGTTGACTGATTCATAACTTTGATATTGCATATTCTTAAACTATTTGTATCTAGTCACCCTTATGAACTTTGAAGGTTTCTTATGCATTTATGTTTTTCTATACCATGAGGGACAAGCTGAATACCATTCTCGTTATGTTTTCTATATGTGAAACAAACAAACATCTTTCAAAGCATTGTTATTCATGAATATTTTATTTGTACCTTTTCATGTTACAACATAGTTGCTATGTCTTATTGTTAGAACTATATCTTTCATGTCTATGTTAGAGTACTATGATCCTAGTTATCAATGTATTACAAATACCTTGATCAAGATTGTGATGGTCCATGTCACCTCAAAAATTATATATCACTTACCTACTCGAGGACGAGGAGGAGTTAAGCTTGGGGATGTTGATACGTCGTAAACGTATCTATAATTTTTGATGTTCCATGCTTGTTTAGTATCTACTTTCTTATGTTTTGTTCATACTTTGAGGTATTTTTATACTTTTTCTGGAACTAACCTATTAACAAGATGCCACAGTGCCAGTTGCCTGTTTTCTGCTGTTTTTGGTTTCAAAAAAGCTAGTAAGGAAATATTCTTGGAATTGGACCGGACAAAACCCAAAGGCAATATTTTACCCAAATCAACACGGAGTCCGGAGGGCAGCTGAAGGGGGGCCACGAGGCGGCCACACCCTAGGGTGGCCAGGCTAGCCCTAGGCACGCCGCCACCTGGTGTGGGCCCCTCGAGCCTCCACCGACCTTGCCCTTCTGCCTATAAAAGCTTCCCGAGACAAAAACCCTAAGGACCCTATCAAAATTCCACGAAAGAGTCTGTAGTCGCCGCCATCTCGATCCCCAGATCTAGGGGGATCCAAAGCTCTTCCCGGCACCCTACCAGAGGGGAGAGATCACCCTGGAGGCCTTCTTCATCACCATGACTGCCTCCGGTATGATGCGTGAATAGTTCATCCTTGGACCATGGGTCCATGTAGTAGCTAGATGGTTGGTTCTTCTCCTTTGTGTTATCATGTTTAGATCTTGTGAGCTCCGTTCATATCAAGATCATCTATTTGTAATCTTACATGTTGTGTTTGCAGGAATCCGATGGATATTGAGATGCTATTTCAGATTGATTATTGATTCTATCATGTCTATGTTATTTGTGATCTTGCATGCTTTCCGTTGTTAGTAGCTATCTTGGCCAAGTAGATGCTAGCAACTCCAAGAGGGAGTATTTATGCTCGATAGTGGGTTCATGCCTCTAGTAATCTGGGGAAGTGACAGGAATCTCTAAGGTACTAGATGTGTTGTTGCTACTAGGGAGAAAACAACAATCCTTTGTCCATGGGACAATCGCATTGTGTTTACTTTACACACTTTGCTTAATGCAATTATCTATTGCTTGCAACTTAATACTAGAGGGGGTTCGGATGATAACCTGAAGGTGGATTATTAGTCATAGATGCAGTTGGATTACGGTCTATGTATAATGTTGTAATGCCCAATCGAATCTCATAGGAGTCAAGATGATTAGTATATGCATGGTATGCTTTCACGAGTCTGTCAATTGTCCCGTTGTAATTTGTTCACCCAACATGTTATTTATCTTAAGGAGAATCACCTCTAGTGAACTATGGACCCCGGTCCATTCTTTTACCATTAATAAAACATCTACTATTTACTGTTTACTATTTACTTTCTACAAGCAATTACTATCTTCTACACAATACGTTTAATCCTTTGTTTTCAGCAAAACCGGTAAGATTGACAACCTCACTGTAAGTTGGGGAAAAGTTCTATGGTTGTGTTGTGCGGGATTCCAAGTTGGAAACAACACCTTGGGGTTGTTTCCTTGCTCCTACTGGTTCGATACCCTTGGTTTCATAACTGAGGGAAAACTTGATGATGTGCTCATCATAGTTTCCTCTTGGGGTTCCCAACGAGCTTGATATATTTTGAGCTCGATATAATTTGAGCCATCAAACCCATGACTAAAACGCGACATAGCATGATGTAGGGAAGTTATGAACCCCGATGTAATCCAACAGACGTAATGGCCCAAGGAGAGAGGTGGAAGGCTTCCACACGAACACTAAGTCTCGGGCAAGACGGAAAATCGCACCCATCTTAAACATGGCGACAATTGTATGGGTACCCAAACTAGCGATGCACCTACGTAAAGCTCGAGCTACTAACCTCGGCCTACAAGTGATACACCCGCACCAAGCCCGAGCTACAATCATCATCCCACGAGTGACGCGTCACCAGAAATCCTAAGACATCGACTCTAGATAAACCTATTCTACAAAGCTCCTGGGCGAACACTCAAGATAACTTGACACGTTCGGACCCGATGGAGCCAAAAAACGACACTAGAAAATTACAGAGCAAACTCGTGCCCAGGGGATTTGGTTTACAGAAGGTATTCTGCAAACGTCAGACATGAGTATCAAGGTACACATGACCTCATGGCCATTCAAAAGAGAAGGTCCTGAGGGACTAGTACATTAGAAGGAGGAAGGGCTAAGCTCATATTCTCCCCTCTCGTCGTCATCCATAATGGAATCTTCGTCGCTGGCTTCCTTGGTACTGAAGTTTTGAAGGGAGACGAGAGCCTCCGCAGCGTCCTACCAATTCTTGACACGTGCCTCTCCCTCGTCCCGAGGGAAGGCGGTGTGAAGGGATTCCACTGACAGGCCTGACGTGTTTTCCTCCGCTCGGGCCAGGGCAATCACCACACGCTCAGAAGCCTGCTGAAACGCTTCCCTATCGAGGTCCTCATCGAGCCACACAAAAAACCTGGGTAGGATCTCCAACACGTCTTCAGCAAAGGCAAGGGCATGCCTTAGTGGGGTATCAGCCAGCGCCAGGCTCCCGAGGAAGCCATTGGAATTCATCTGACCTACGACCAGCTGAGCGAGGCGTAGGGTCACACGAGGAGTGTTGGTCTCTCGGCGGTTGGCTTGGAGGACTCCCTGGGATAAGGAATTGGATTCCCCTGACACCCAGATCGGCTCCTTATTTAGCACTAAGACCTTGGCCTCAGCAGCTTTCAGGGCCTCGGCGGTAGCCATTGAATCCTTGGATAGGCCGGACAAGCTTAGAACATACTGCAAGTACGAGGCTACACCCTGGGAACAAAAGGAATAGGGAAAAACAGTTGGTACCACTCGACAAAGCCAGGACCCATAGACTTTGGATAAAGGAAAAAGAGAAGGGGTAGAAGGATCTGACCTGCAACCCTGACCTTATCAGTTGAAGGTTGTCCTCCAGCTGTTGTACGGCCGCCGGGACCACTATCGACCCCCAGGCTCCTGGGGTCGCGACTGTCTGGTCCTAGGAACTACGCTGGGACGAGCATGGCTCCGATCCGACTACTACCCTGGAAGAATACAAGCAGGCAGGCACGGAGGTTAGTACATGACTAAGGATTATAAGATAAGGGAGAAAAAATAAATAGATCCTTGGCATCCTTACCTCGTGGATCAAGTTCTCTTGGGGGAAGGAGGTCTAGCGGTGCTCAGGACTCTCACAGACCTTGGGGGAAGGACCTTTTTCCTCGGTTCATCGTCATATGAACTCAGAGCCAACGACAACTTCCTCTTGGGCTGTCAAGAAAGGGAGAGCTCAGATTCACATTGGGAAGGTATGTAGCAAAAGCAAGGGTTGTTTTACCTTACGCTCGGGAACTTCAGAAGAGGATTTGGTGCTGGTTGCAGGAGGATTTCCCTTGGTGTCATCCATGAAGGAAGACCTCCCTGATGGAGGGGGTAGCAAGAGATATCGCAATTGTCTCCCATGTGGTGACATCCTGAAAGGACATGGATATCATTGGATAGGACACAAATAAGGATGGGGTAGGTGAACAAGACACAAGAGCTTATGACGATGATCTTATCTCTCTCATCCACAGGAAGATGGTATAAGGGTGCTGGAGCTTCCCTCCTCCATATCAGGTCGGCGAATAGCGCTCTCAGCCGATGCTCCAGTTCACTGCCGAGCAAAGGCTCTAGCAGAGGCAGAAAATGGATATGAAAGTAAATAGAAGCGGGAACAAGGTGATAAGGATACAACGAGAAGCTTACCATGGTACTCCTGCAATTGATCGCTCCTAGGATCATGTAACCACACTGGCCCTTTTCTCTTCAAAGTACACAACCGACGGGACATGAAGTCCTCCACAACGTGGCCCATCGTCGGGCCTTTGTCCATCAGCTCCTGGATGGCGTTGCGTTAGTGGATGAAGAGAGCTATTTCCTCTGGCTCCTCTGCCTAGTCCTCGATCTCGGCTGTTGGACGGTCTTCGACAAGGGGAACATCCCCCGAGCCTCCCGCAATCACCCAATTGCTAGATGGACTCAACCATCCGTTGGTTCGGGAAGTGGGGGTATTCTTCCTCCCTGTACGGTCTCAGAAGGAAGCTACAAGTTGAGATTATCTGAGATAGACTCACACATGTCCGTGTGAGGTACAAGAAGAAAGATAGAAGCCCTCGTGAAGGGAGAAGCCCTACATATGCTTCTAGGATATGAGCGTAGGAGGCAAGGGTTAGAAGGGAATGGGTGGTGAGATGCATCAATTGGATATCAAAGAACCCTAACACATCACTTTGAAGGAAGAAAGGGGAAAGCTAAGCCTTCACTTGAAGTGGTCGATCGGGACGACTGTATGCTCAGCATGGACCTGAGGGGGTCCTGGCTCCTTCAGCTGGAAGGATAAAAGAAGGACAAGGGGATTATCCTCGCCAAGCACATCCCCTCTATGTCACCATCCAGCGATTTTCGGGGTAGGACAAATGTCCCCTCGATCGAAATGCTCTGCTCCTCGCAAAGGTTGAGAGAAAAAATCCACTGTGATAGCCGCTAACTAACATGGCTCTCGTGTTTTGGGGTACTTTCTAGCCGGAGGGAGGAGAAGACTGGATTAATAGGGAAAATCTCTCGTCTCGGTGATGGCGGAGTTTTGATAAGGGAAAGGGGTGGAGACCTCTCGCCTGCTTGCAGATAAATCATGGCCACTTAGAACACATTGAATGTAGAAGTGGAGAAACTACCTACCAGGTCATGTACGAAAAACCAGTAGAAGAGCAACCATGAACGGAGAAATCCTTGAGAAGTCACAGCAGCACGTCCCATCAGTCGACATCATGGCTAGGAATCTCATTATGATCGCCACCTTCATTTTTGTTGGACGGAACAGATTCCCACATCATAGACAGAGCTCTGGGAAGCATTAATGGAAAGATCTCAACAACCAAATCAAATTTAGGTCATCATGGCCTCAGGAAAGTTCCTCTCAGAAAACCTCCTCAGGTCATAGAAGAAGTCAAGGCGTCAGACTACATCATTAATTACATCATCCTATACTAGACCTAAACCCCACTACAACCTCATTGTGTCAGATGGGACCACCGGCAAGGATCCAACATGATAAGAACTGAAATTACGGATACCCTCTCGATCTCTCAGTTCGGTACTCCTTGTCACATACGGGACCTCTCCCTCACACCACTATATTGTAGGAAGACAAATAGACGTTTTGAGATTTTAAATCCCAAGTGAATATGTTAATCCTAAAACACTTGGGACTACCTTGCTAACTCATTCGGTTGAACTAAATACTTTTACATCATATTGAGAGTGATCTTTTGTGGACTATTAAATGCTAAGGTGTGGAAGCCTAATAATATTATTCGGATGGTTCGAGTAAGGTACTATTCATTAACTTATTCATATGTATCATATATGATAAACACATGCTGCAACTGCCTCATTTATTTTATCGACACAGCTTCATGAATATGAGGACCACATCCATTAAGCTAAAACTTCCTCAGGAGGAGCAAGAATCTAAGCTTGGGGAAGTTGATGAGTGCATAATTGCATAATTGGCCATATTGCATCATGTTTTATATTATATAATGGACACAATTCTTGGAGTAGTTGTACTGGGGAGAAAAGGAGTCAAAAACAACGTAAATCGCTTATTTGGGAAATATCAATAACACTAGAAGAAAATCCGAAGAGATCGAGGCGTCCAGAGAGTTTGACGACCAACTATACAGAGGGAATAAGTTTTCGGTCGTATAGTTCCCGCCGTATAGTTGGCACTGCCACTGCCTCCTCAAATAGTTTCACCCCGTCCAACTAGATCGGGGGGGACGACATACAGAACAACCAGAAATCGCCGAAACCTCACCTCCGGAAGGCATCTGGAGGGGGGAACTCGTCCACCGGGGATCCATCTTTGCCCTGCCCAAATCTAGGAGGCTAAGGCATTGATCTTCATCATCAACCGATGCATTACCACCATCTCCATCCATCCCATCTACATCTTGTCTAGATCTTGTTGTAATTTCTGTACTCGTTGTGGATTTATACAAGCACTATTCATCTATGATAGATTCCATTGTTATTGCCATGATGTTGATTGCCTCCATGTCTTAGTAGATCATTAGTTCTTGGGGAGATGGAGAAACCCTACTATGAGATTGAAATAAGATAAAATTTATTATGATATTCATCACTATGACCATGTGTTAGATTGTCTTCATCTTGATGTTGGGAGAAGTCGAACTCTCAATATTTGCCACTTATGGGGACTTGATGGAGGGAACTACTTGTTGGTAGACGGAGGTGTGTTTGCACTTACAGTGACTATAAAGCTGTTGGCACCGCTTACGTATCAACTTGGGAACCGAGAAAACTCATGGAACACTATCCATGCCATGGGATACGTCCTACAGGATTAAGTCCCTTAATAGCGCAACAATTCGATTGATGTCGATTGCTGACTATTGTGGTTATAAGGATGATGTGAGCAGTGGTTCCTACCTATTTGTCTAAATACGGAGTTCCTCCCACACATACATAGTTGAGAATGTTCATGAAAATAATCTTTACCTTAGTTCTTTATAATGCTCGAGATGTATCCGCTACTCCCTGAGAATACATTTTCCCTATTGTAGTTCCAATCTCTGTTACATACGTGATACTTACTTTCTATGTTCAGTTGTTTTACTTTACTTATTGCTTATCTTATACTAAAACCCCAAAAGACCTTTTTACACAATATTCACATTTTATATTGTTACTTAGAACTTTATTTAGCATTTCTATTGTAGTATTTATTTCAAGAGTTATTACACTTTAGACTCCTGCTCCCTATGTGATCGATATCTTTATTTCGAAATTAGCTACAAATGGTCTGTGCACTTGCAGTCATCAAGCTATTTTCTGACACCGTTGCTGGGGAGCTAAGCACTATAGGTCTTTTAGTTTTTGCTTATTTATTTTTGTCTTGCTAAGTTTTGTTTTGGGTTACAGGTTTCCACCAACATGATGGAGTTTGAGCATATGACTAGTGGTAACCCACTCAGCCACTTTGGGAAGCCCTATGATATTTATAAAAGAGACAACTCCAATGAGAAGACAAGGGGGTTTGAAATAAATCCTCTACTACTTGGTATTCTACACAAGAAGCAATTTACTGGAGATGAAGAAGATACTAATACATATGAGCATATTGCATGTTTCAAAGATATATGTGGCACTTTCCAATTACCGGGATATACCGCTAATGAGGTAAGGGTTAAACTTTTTAGTCAGACTTTGACCAATACAGCTCTCTCGTGGTATAGATCTCTACCCCTAGAAGCCACTACTACTTGGGATAATTTATCCAGTGAGTTTCTAGCAAAATATTATCCATTATCAAAATCTTTTAGAATCAGGCGTCTTATAATGACTTGGAGGAACCGTCCTAAAGAAGGACTAGTAAGAGCTTGATACATTGCAAATGTATCTATAATTTTTTATGTTCCATGCTTGGTTTTATCCACTTTCTTATGTTTTGTTCCAACTTTGGAGTAATTTTCATATGATTTCTTGGACTAACCTATTAACAAGATCCACAGTGTCAGCTGCCTGTTTTCTGCTGTTTTTGGTTCCAGGAAATTCAGAAAATGAATATTCTCGGAATTGGACGGGACAAAAGCCAAAGTGCCTATTTTTCCGGAAGGGATCAAGTGCCAAAATACAAGATAGAGAAGGGCCAGGGGCCGGCCACACCACCTGGCCACGTGGCCAGGCTGGGCCCGTGCCAAGGGGTGGTGTGGTGGCTCCCGACACCCCCTTGGCCTCTCCTTCCGCCTATAAGTTGCCCTCGGGACGAAAACCCTAAGTGCCCGATCAAAAATCCATGAAAGAGTCTGTAGCCACCGTCATCTCCATCCCTAGATCGGGAGGGATCTGAAGCTCTTCCTAGCACCCTGCCGGAGAGGGGAATTCACCCTGGCGGCCTTCTTCATCACCATGCAAGCCTCCGGTCTGATGCGTGAGTAGTTCATCCTTGGACTATGGATCCATGTAGTAGCTAGATGGCTGGTTTCTCCTCCTTTGTGCTTTCATGTTTAGATCTTGTGAGCTCCGTTCATGATCAAGATCATCTATTTGTAATCCATACATGTTGTGTTTGCGGGGATCCGATGGATATTGAGATGCTATTTCAAATTGATTATTGATTCTATCATGTCTTTGTTATTTGAGATCTTGCATGCTTTCCGTTGTTAGTAGCTATCTTGGCCAAGTAGATGCTAGCAACTCCAAGAGTTAGTATTTATGCTCGATAGTGGGTTCATGCCTCTGGTAATCTGGGGAAGTGACAGAAATCTCTAAGGTACTAGATGTGCTATTGCTACTAGGGAGAAAACAACAATCCTTTGTTCATAGAACAATCGTATTGTTTACTTTACACGCAGTTCGTAAAGCAATAATCTGTTGCTTGCAACTTAATACTGGAGGGGGTTCGGATGATAACCAAAAGGTGGATTATTAGTCATAGATGCAGTTGGATGGCGGTCTATGTATAATGTTGTAATGCCCAATCAAGTCTCAAAGGAGTCAAGATGATTAGTATATGCATGTATTGCTATCTCGGTGTTTGTCAATTGCCCCGCTGTAATTTGTTCATCCAGCATGTTATCTATCTTAAGGAGAGCCACCTCTAGTGAACTATGGATCCTGCTCCTTGTCTTTTATTTTCAATCTACAATCTTTTACTGCTTTGTGTTTACTTTCTGCAAACTTTTACTTCTTTCCATTTGATACGTTTAATCCTTTATTTTCCGCAAAACACAGTGAGATTGACAACCTCATCGCAAGTTGGGGACAAAGTTCTGTGGTTGTGTTGTGCAGGTCTCCATGTTGCTACTAGCACCGGTAGTGCGCCCTGCCAAAGCTCAGCTAGTAACACCTTTGGGGTGTTTCCTTGCTCCTACTGGTTCGATTAAACCTTGGTTTCATAACTGAGGGAAAACTTACGGTTGTACTCATCATACCTTCCTCTTGGGGTTCCCAACGAGCTCTACGTCGAACGACGAGCACATCAAGATTTTTCTGGCGCCGTTGCCGGGGATCGAAGAAGAAGAAGAAGAAACTCCCACGTCAAGTACACGCCATAAATAGATTTTCTGGTGCCGTTGCCGGGGAGTCAAGGACATCTTCACAAGGGGAGTCCCTCATAACCAATCTCTTTACTTTGTTGTTTTTGTTTTGCTTAGTTTCTTTTTTCTTTGTTTGCTTGTTTTGTTCTTCAAAAAAAATCCAAAAAAAATAGTTTTACTTGTTTGTTTTCTTATTTCAAAAACACAAAAAAAAATTAAGTCTCCTTTAGTTGTCACCCCTTCCTTAGCTCACCATGTTGATCCCTACTTTCACCTTGAGAGACCTTTCAATTGGTAGTGGTTCTATAATTGCGAAAAATAATATTAAAGAATTCTTTAATCATGTTAGCAAACATGAAGATACTGAGGATAGATCCCTTGTAGAACTTGCTCCAAATTTTGAGATTGCTGCAGCTTCTTTAATTCACATGTTAGAAGCTAGGTTTGTTAACCTCAACCCCTTAATGCAAGTAATGTTTCTTAATCTTAAAGAAATTGAGGACCTTGAAAAGAGGGATTTTATTCTAGAAACTTTGTTTAAGGAGTTCTATGATGTTGCCAAGGAAGCTAGAAAAGTTTTTGAACGTTTCAATATGCTAGGCTCATGTGTAGATGTTGTTGGTACACGAGAAAAGATGATCAAAACCGAACCTAATGGGGAGGAACCTAAGATACCAATACCCTTTAAACTAGAAGCAATACATGATGCCATAGAAAAGAATCTTGATTGGATTGTTCCTGCAAACCCTTTTGACGAGAATAGTGAACATAAGAGCATTGATAGAGGATACTCTAGAACTTACTTGGATGATATACCTTGCCTTGTTGAAAATATTTCTGGTATTGATCTTAATGTTTCTTCATTTGAGAACATTTGATTCTTTCTTTGCTTCTTATGCCTAACTTAAAGGCGTTAAAGAAAAGTACTTATTGGGAGATAACCCAAGAGTTTTAGTTGAGTCTTGGAAGTTATTACCTCTGTAATAACCTCTCCTTATCCTTTTTATTTGCTTTTTGTGCCAAGAGTAACCTCTAATGAGAGTGAAGTAATAATTGGGAAAGTTGCTGTCCCGAAACAGATTTTTGTGCTTCACCGTAAAAATTCCTGACAGAGGTCGGTACGTCGGATTGAGCTGTAATTTGTTGTGCTTCTGCCCCCAGGTTGTTATATAACTTTCTTTAGTTCAACACTTTTTGATTTGAGCAACAGAAGGTCTTCGAAAAAAATCTCCTTTACCTGCTGGTCTGTTTTGACAGATTTCTGCCATTTTCTGCATTTGCTTCTTGTTAGTTCCTTCTTGAGTTCCTTTGGGGAATTGAGCTTTTTGAGCGAAGTGCTACAGTAGATACTGTTCTAATGGAAGTTTATTTGGTGTTAGAACTGAACCTTGAGACTTATTTATCTTGAGTGCACTAATATTGCAAATGAGATTGTGTGAAGTTTTGTATGAAGGAAAATTTTCAGGTGTATGGAAGGAATGAGTAATGAGATGAAGAATGGACTAAAGCTCAAGCTTGGGAATGCCATGCGTGTCACCCCAAGAAATATCCAAGAAGTACAAGCGTCAAAGCTTGGGGATGCCCAAGGCATCCCCTTCTTCATCGATAAAAATTCCAGGTTTCTTCCAAACGCTTCATTTTTATTGTTTCATGCACAATTGTGTTGTTCTTGGAGCGTCTTATTTTTCGTTTTCATTTTGGTTTTTCGTTTGCTTTTGTTTTCTTAGTTTTATGAATAAATTGGTTGGACCCCCTCTTTCATACATTGGTTTGCAAATAGTTTGGTTTGGTTTGGAAAAGAGTAGGAAAGTTCATACTTATGTGGTAAAAAGAGCTTGTTTTTGACTGTGGCCTATGTTTTGTCATGCCATGATTGATATTGTTTTGGCTTTATGCTTAGTATTCTTTGCTGTAGCATGACTTGTTATAAACAATTGAGATTGCTTAATGTGCCTTGGATGAATCATGCATTGTTTTAGCATATTAAAGCATAGTATAGTGGTATTCTCCTTTGATGCTTTATTTGGGTTGACTTGTCGCATGCTAACACCATGTTATGACTATACCAAGTCACCATAGCCTTTATGATCCTTTAGTTTTCAACTTGTAGTATCACTTTATGCTTTGATCAATGATGTTTTGTCGCTCTACATGATTATGGCCATTATTGCTCTCTTAGTTTGTCGCTCCCAGTCTTTTGCTAGCCTCCACATCAAAGTATGAGTTCCACTCATGCATCCAACTCCCTAAACCTAGTTATTCCAAAGAGTCCACCATACCTACCTACCAGCTTATGCTATTCCAAGTATATTCATGCTTTTGTTTACCTTCCAAATTAAACTTTTTATGAGAAAACTAGTGATTAAAGCTCTCACGAACTTGATGGCACACTTTACTTTTTTGCATCTAATAAACTTGAACCATTGGGTCCTTCTTTGTTGCGTATATGCTTGTGCTTTATAAGTTGAAATTAGCATAACCATGTATCATGGGGAACGCTTTCAACATTGTACTTGTACTTTGTACCCCGTTGATATCATGTTCTTTTGCTTATGGATCCCGGCGGTGTGAAATAAAAGTGGAACTTGTAAGATCATGGAGTTCGTATGTGTGTTAGAGAAACGCCTGGGCCACTAGCCTAAGCCATGCCTAATAATGGTGGAAACTTGCAGCATCACCATAATGAGCACTCTATGAAGCATCCACAATAAAAACCTATGCAAATAGCAAATAAAAAGATCGCTGAGATGCTCATTGTCTGCTTGCCTTGTCATTTTGATTATGGGAAAGCTCCCGTATCATGTGCAAGGGGTACCCTGTTGGCGGTTCTTAATGATACACATATACTTACAATGACAAGAGCTTACTCGTGACTGAAGTTGAGTAGCATGAGGATCGGTCTTTGTAAGTAAGGGGCATGAGATTTCAGTTTATAACTTGTCAATCATATCCTCTTAGTTGTGTCACTTTAACCTTAATCACTTTAAAGATGCTTATGATGGGGGCAATGAGAGCTGAAAGCTATAAGTACCATAATTTTTGGAAGCTCTTTATGAGAATTGAATTCCTACTTCCTTTTACAAAGGCCTTTCTTCCAAAATTATATTGAGTCTCCACCTTCTATCTTTATGCACTTACTTTGAGAGCATAGTGGCCATTCTTAGTTCTATGTGCATTGTCCCAAGACTAGTTGGTTGATGCATAACTTGTTATTGCTTGTTTGAAACTATTGTATCTAGTCATTCTTATGAACTTTGAAGGTGTCCTATGCATTTATATTTGCTACTCTATTGAGGGACAAGCTGAATACTTTTATGCTATGTTTTCTTTATGTGAAACAAACAAACGTCTTGCAAAGCATGTTATTCATGAATCTTTTGTTTGTGCCTTTTCATGTTGCATCATAGTTTCTTTGCTTATTGCTAGAACTTTGTCTTTCATGTTATTATTGAAGTACTATTATCCCAGCTTTGAATGTTTTGCAAATACTTTGATCAAGTCTTTGATGGTGCATGTCACCTCAAAAATTATTCTTTCTTTTTATCACTTACCTACTCGAGGACGAGCAGGAGTTAAGCTTGGGGATGTTGATACATTGCAAATGTATCTATAATTTTTGATGTTCCATGCTTGGTTTTATCCACTTTCTTGTGTTTTGTTCTAACTTTGGAGTACTTTTCATATGATTTCTTGGACTAACATATTAACAAGAGCCACAGTGCCAGCTGCCTGTTTTCTGCTGTTTTTGGTTCCAGGAAAGTCAGAAAATGAATATTCTCGGAATTGGACAGGACAAAAGCCAAAGTGCCTATTTTTCCGGAATGGATCAAGTGCCAGAATATGAGACGGAGAAGGGCCAGGGGCCGGCCACACCACCTGGCCGCGCGGCTAGGCTAGGCCCGCGCCAGGGGGTGGTGTGGTGACTCCCAGCACCCCCTCGGCCTCTCCTTCCGCCTATAAGTTGCCCTCGGGACGAAAACCCTAAGTGCCCGATTAAAAATCCATGAAAGAGTCTGTAGCCGCCGTCATCTCCATCCCTAGATCAGGAGGGATCTGAAGCTCTTCCCGGCACCCTGCCGGAGAGGGGAATTCACCTTGGAGGCTGTCTTCATCACCATGCAAGCCTCCGGTGTGATGCGTGAGTAGTTCATCCTTGGACTACGGATCCATGTAGTAGCTAGATGGCTGGTTTCTCCTCCTTTGTGCTTTCATGTTTAGATCTTGTGAGCTCCGTTCATGATCAAGATCATCTATTTGTAATCCATACATGTTGTGTTTGTGGGGATCCGATGGATATTGAGATGCTATTTCAGATTGATTATTGATTCTATCATGTCTTTGTTATTTGAGATCTTGCATGCTTTCCGTTGTTAGTAGCTATCTTGGCCAAGTAGATGCTAGCAACTCCAAGAGTTAGTATTTATGCTCGATAGTGGGTTCATGCCTCTGGTAATCTGGGGAAGTGACATAAATCTCTAAGGTACTAGATGTGTTGTTGCTACTAGGGAGAAAACAACAATCCTTTGTTCATAGAACAATCGTATTGTTTACTTTACACGCAGTTCGTAAAGCAATAATCTGTTGCTTGCAACTTAATACTGGAGGGGGTTCGGATGATAACCTGAAGGTGGATTATTAGTCATAGATGCAGTTGGATGGCGGTCTATGTATAATGTTGTAATGCCCAATCAAGTCTCAAAGGAGTCAAGATGATTAGTATATGCATGTATTGCTTTCTCGGTGTTTGTCAATTGCCCCGCTGTAATTTGTTCACCCAGCATGTTATCTATCTTAAGGAGAGCCACCTCTAGTGAACTATGGATCCAGGTCCTTGTCTTTTATATTCAATCTACAATCTTTTATGGCTTTGTGTTTACTTTCTGCAAACTTTTACTTCTTTCCATTCGATACGTTTAATCCTTTGTTTTCCACAAAACACGGTGAGATTGACAACCTCATCGCAAGTTGGGGACAAAGTTCTGTGGTTGTGTTGTGCAGGTCTCCACGTTGCTACTAGCACTGGTAGTGCGCCCTGCCAAAGCTCAGCTAGTAACACCTTTGGGGTGTTTCCTTGCTCCTATTGGTTCGATTAAACCTTGGTTTCATAACTGAGGGAAAACTTACTGTTGTGCTCATCGTACCTTCCTCTTGGGGTTCCCAACGAGCTCTACGTCGAACGACGAGCACATCAGAGCTTATATCAGATTTAAAGATTTACTTAATCAATGTCCTCATCATGATTTGCCTGAATGGTATTTATTGCATATCTTTTATGGCGGTTTAATTGAACCTAATAAAATTGAGCTAGACTCTTGCGCGAGAGGAGCTTTTATGAATCTTCCTATAACTAAAGCTTGGGCTTTACTTAATAGAATTCACGATCATAGAGTTTCATGTAATTTTGGTCTAGGAAGCGAAGGAGGCATAGAAATATATTATGATTGTATTTGTGACTATAATAAAAAGGGCCATGTTAAAGAATTATCTAAGGAACTTTATTTGGATTCAGATCTTATGTTGCATGTTGTTAATGTTATACCTTATGATTTTTATTTAGAAATAAAAGAAGAAATAGAACCGGCTACAATTGAAAATACTGATATGACAATCATGTTAGCCAATAAAACTCTTAGAATTCCAATGGGAGTACTTGAAGATGCAACTGTCACAATTGGCAATAAAAACTTTCCTATCGATTTTGTAGTTGTTGATATGCCAGCTGACACACTTTGCCCAATTATATTTGGAAGAAACTTTTTGAGTGATGTAGGTGCCAAAGTTGATTTCAAAAAGGAGATTGTGTCTCTTAAGCTTGCACTACTAGGAAACAACTTATAGATAGACAAGATATTTAGTGGCGCATATGTAAAACTATGCGTCACAGATATATATCAGTGGCGCACTAAAAAAAATGCGCCACGGAAGTTTGGCACTTCAGTGGCGCACAAAACCAATATGTGCCATAGAAGTCCATATTTCTGTGGCGCATATTTTCGTGTGCGCCACTGAAGTGCCAAACTTCTATGGCGCATATAGACGTATGCGCCACAGAAGGTTGATGGGACCAAGCAGCAAAAAAAGCGGGAGAAACTTTTGTGGCGCATATGTCCATATGCGCCGCAGAAAGTGATGTTTCTGTGGTGCATATAGGTGTATGCGCCACAGAACAAGCATATAGGGGGGAAACAGATCCCACCCCCCCCCCCCCCCCCGCCCCCGTGGATCGCCTTTTCAGTTTTGTAAAAAATAAACAAAAATGATAGAAACTTCAAAAAAAAAATTCCTTTAAGTTGTAGTTAGATTTTAAGGTATAGATCTAGACAAAATTGAAAAACATGAATTTCGATGTATTTTGCAAAAATAGGTCATGGCACCGTAAAACGGCTCTAACTTTTGCATGCGATGTCGGAAAAAATCTTTAACCTATCAAAATGATCTACTCGAAATTTTCTACTCGATTTCAACTGCTAGAAGCTATTGTAGATTCCCCAAATTCCAAAAGAGTAAAAAGTTATGGCAGACAGAAGATTTTTTCCTGCAAAAAAATAAAAAAGGGGGAGAAACTTTTGTGGCGCATTTCCCCCATATGCGCCACAGAAGTCTTGGGCGGGATTCAAATTTTGAATCCCGCCGATGCCCTTCTCCCTCCCTTTTTCCTTTTTCTTCCCCTCCCCACTTCTCCTCCTCCTCCTCCTCCACCACCACCAACTCCAGCGACTAACTCCGGCGACCACCACCAACTCCTGCGACCTCCGGTGACCTCCTCCTCCTCCACCACCACTTCGGCGACCTCCTTCTCCTCCTCTTCCACCACCAACTCCGGCGATCTCCTCCTCCTCCACCACCAACTCCGGCAACCTCCTCCTCCTCCACCACCACCAACTCCGGCAACCTCCTCCTAGCCCTCCTCTAGCCACCACCACCACCACCAATTCTGGCCAGATCTAGATCTGGCCCAGTTTTTTTTTAAATTTGAAAAAAAACTTCGGTGGCGCATATTGGCCATATGCGCCACAGAAGTTTGAGATATGGCCCGCCTTTTTTTTGAATTTTGGAAAAAAAAACTTCTGTGGCGCATATTGGCCATATGCACCACTAAAGTTTGACACTTCTGTGGCGCATTTTGAAATGCGCCACAGAAGATAGTTATCAGTGGTGAGGTATCAGTGGCGACTAGGAAATGTGCCACGGCTAGTGAAAAAAGGTGCGCCACTGATAAGCTGTTTCCTAGTAGTGTTGGGGAAGCGGAAAAGGTATTCCACTTTTCCAAATTTAAAGACAAACCTCTAATACAAGAAGAAGAGAAAGACATAACTATTGAGGAAATGGCAGCTCTCTTCTTTAGTGATCAAAAAGAAGAAATAAATGAAGACTTAAATTATGAAGAAATAGTTATGGAGCACAAATCCCTAGAAGAACTAGAAGGTGAATTCGATTCACTTCCCATTATAGGGACTCCAACTAATGAGGCTTTCAAAGAGCGAGAAAAGAGAGGGGGCGAGGAATTACCACCCCCAGAATTGAAGACTCTACCAGATAATCTTAAATACAGATTTTTAGATGATACAAATAAATTTCCTGTTATTATTAGTGCTAAAAATATTAGGAGATGAATAAGAAGAAATCATGAAAATACTTAAGGAGCATCGCAAGGCCTTTGGGTACTCCATAGATGATTTGAAGGGCATTGGTCCCATGATAACCGGCCATCGAATATGCATGGAGAAAGGTGCTAAACCAGTTGCGGAATTTAATAGAAGGCTGAAGCCCGAAATGAAGGAAGTAGTAAGAAAAGAAATAGTATGCCTATT
Organism: Avena eriantha; assembly: GCA_910589775.1. Lineage (NCBI taxonomy): Eukaryota > Viridiplantae > Streptophyta > Magnoliopsida > Poales > Poaceae > Avena > Avena eriantha. Next base: position 193,273,481 of record OU342742.1, on the reverse strand, counting down.
GGACGCACGCATAATCTATCATGTAAAAGAAAGTGAATGGGTAAGTCATGTTCATTATGTCCCTAAGAAGGATGGTTTTACTGTTGTTCCTAATGAAAACAATGAATTGGTACCTACTAGAACTATTGTTGGACATAGGATGTGCATAGATTTCAGGAAATTGAATAAACAAACTAGGAAAGATCACTATCCTTTACCGTTCATAGATGAAACTTTAGAAAGGTTAACAAACCACACCCATTTTTGCTACTTGGACAGATACTCTGTTTTTTCTCAAATAGTTATTCATCCTGATGACCAACTTAAAACAACTTTCATTAGTCCTTATGGTTTACATGCTTACCGTCGTATGCCTTTTGGTTTATGTAATACTCTAGCTACTTTTCAAACATGCATGATTGCTATTTTTGCAGATTTTATCGAACTTATAATGGAAGTATTTATGGATGACTTTTATGTCTATGGAACTTGGTTTACTAGTTGCTTGGATAATCTCAAAAGAGTTTTGTAGCATTGTGAAGAAACCAATCTTGTTCTAAACTGGGAGAAGTGCCATTTTATGGTCAAAGAAGGTATAGTCCTTGGACATAGGGTATCAGGTAAGGGAATTGAAGTGGATAGAGCTAAGGTTGAGGCCATAGAGATAATGCCACAACCTAGGGATATAAAAGGTATAAGAAGTTTCCTTGGTCATGTGGGTTTTTATAGAATGTTCATTAGGAATTTCTCTGGAATATCTAAACCTTTGACTAACCTTCTGCAAAAGGGGGTAAGATTTAATTTTGATGATAAATGTCTTGTAGCCTTTGATAAACTTAAATATGCTTTATCCCATTCTCCTATCATTAAACCACCTATCTGGGATATGATTTTTGACTTAATATGTGAAGCTAGTGATGATGCTGTAGGAGTAACTCTGGGACAACATATAGGTCACAGATTTAATATTATACATCATGCTAGTAGAACACTTAATAGTGCTCAAAATAATTATCCTAAGGAAGAGCGGGAACTTTTGGCTATATTTTTCTCTTGCGATAAATTTTGTTCTTATATAGTTGATGCAAAAGTAAGAGTTCGTATGGATCGTGATGGTTTAAAAGAACTCCTTGAGAGGAAAATTCATAAGCCAAGACTGATCCATAAGATCCTTTTGCTTCAAGAATTTGAGTTGTAGATTATGCAGAGGAAAAAAATAAAGATGTTGGATGAAGTGTCCATATTCACCCGGCAAGACAACAATCTTATTGAGAGGAACTTTAGTCCTGGTGATTTTTGTTTATGAGAATTATTAAATGAACTAAGGTCAATTCCTCCAAAAGAGAAGAAGTCTTTGTTGTTGGAGGAGCTTGTCATCCCCAAATAAGTAAACGGTAAGTGCAAGGTAAATGTTCCTACTCAAATAAGTGATTTGTTTGCACAAATTTTACTCCTAATTTTTTTAAGTTTGAATTCCTCGTGTTTTTCTAAAGTTTCTGAAGGTTTTTACCAATTATACGCTCGCAACTATATGACCGGAGACATTAAACCTTCTGTATCCTCTTTGCGAAATTGTCTAGAAACTATACTGTCGCAACTATACGGCCGGAAAAAATCCTCCCGCCGTATAGTTGGTCGTTAACTCTCGGGCATTTTCTATTTTGATGTCTGGATCTATACGGTCGCAACTATATGGCCGAAGAAAATCCTCTTGTCGTATAGTTGGTCGTTAAACTCTCAGACATTTTTCGTTTTCCTTTTTGTTTTTGATATTCATGGAAAACGGTTTTGTCGGTTCCAAGTCGGTAACTTAATCGACTTGGACTCGAGATATTTGGAAATATTTGCCAGGAACCAACTATACGGCCAGAGCTATACGGGCCACGCCCGTATAGTTGGTCTTTACGCGGTAGGACTCCTCCAAATCCGTGATTTCTTTCCCTGTTTCGTTAAGATTCTTTTCTTGGGTGTGAATTTGGTGTTTCTCGCGAGTTTTACTGACATCTGACCCCCTTATATAGTACCATTATCCCTCTCTCTAATCATAATCTCCAGAAACCAATCTACCTCTTATTCATATGTGAGGACACGCAAACCAAGGGACATAAGCCAAGGAGAGAAGTTCCTATGGAGATCGGTAGCAATAACGAGCAAGGCAAGGAGATCAAGATCATTCCTATGGAGTTCCTCGACGCTAATAATGAACATCGGAAGAGGGAGTTGAAATCCCTCGAGCGGAAGATTGAACAGATGGACAAGGAGACGCTAGGGACACCCAAGCATCTTCGATTGCTACAACTTTATCTTGATAAACTTGATGAAGATATTAAGCAGACAGCCGAATCAGGTTTTTCTATGAGTCTTAAGGTGATCCAAACCCTTCAAGATAACAATGAGCTCATTAAAGAACAAGTGAAAGTGCTGGAGAGGAATAATATTTTCTAAAAGCTATGAGTTAAAGAATTAGAGGTTGTCAATCAATCCCTCTGCCTCAGGCTGGCCCGTGAAGAGAAGATATCATGTGCCATGGCGCCACAGTGATCTACAATAATCACGGTATCAAATAATCACAAGGGATTATTTGATCCCGCTTGGCTTGATTCCAAGCTTGGGGAGATCTTTAAGACCTTGTAATCTATCTTATAAGTTTTACATTACTATTTTAGTTTTGTATTAGTTCAAACTAGAAATAAAGTTTGCATCATTAGAATTCCCTTCAGGAATAGTCGATCCCTTTTGTGAAATTCCGAGTTTATTATCATATATGGAGCAATATTGAGTTTGTGCTTATCCTATTGGATATATGAATGGCTTGAGTATAATTTTACTTGCACTTGATGATAGCAATAGGAGTCTTCCACACCATTGGTACTAATGGAACATACAAAGATAATTTGGTCAATATGTTGTAAGTACATGGTTTGATTTACAAAGAACAAAAAATTATCTAATTAGTTAAGTTGAAAAAGAAACCTTGAACAAAGCAAAATTAAAAGTGCTACCAAATTAGAGTGAGAACAAGACGAGGTAGAATATTCAAGCTATAAAGATTGCTTCATATACAATTGGAATTTGGTAATTGAGATCATTAAACTTTGAATTCCTACATGAAGTGGAAAGTATAGCTAGCTCCTTTGCACATCACTTAAACAAAAGTGTGAGCATATATGAAAAAGAAGAGAAGAAAAGGAGCGAATGTGCAAAGAGCAAATATGCATACACCACTATATTGTAGTAAGACAAAGAGACATTTTGAGATTTTTAATCTCAAGTGAATATGTTAATCCTAAAACACTTGAGACTACCTCTCTAACTCATTCGATTGAACTGAATACTTTTACATCATCTTGAGAGTGATCTTTTGTGAACTGTTAAATGCTAAGGTGTGGAAGCCTGCTAATATTATTTGGATGGTTTGAGTAAGGTACTATTCATTAACTTATTCCTATGTATCATATATGATAAACACATGCTGCAACTGCCCCATTTATTTTATTGACTCAGCTTCATGAATATGAGGATCACATCCATTAAGCTAAAACTTGCTCGGGACGAGCAAGAGTCTAAGCTTTGGGAAGTTGATGAGTGCATAATTGCATCATGTTTTATATTATTATTTTGCATTATAGTTATAGGATCTTGGTATTTTACGGCGTTAGCGCGCACATTTTATGTATGTTTTAACCAGGATTAGGACAGATGATGGATACAATGGACACAATTCTTAGAGCAGTTGTACTAGAGAGAAAAGGAGTAAAAAACAACATAAATTGCTTATTTGGGAAATATCAATAACACCAGAAGAAAACCCGAAGCGATCGAGGCGTCCGGAGAGTTTGACGACCAACTATATGGCGGAAATAATTTTTCGGCCGTATAGTTCCCGCCGTATAGTTGGTGCCGCCACCGCCTCCTCAAATAGTTTCACCCCGTGCAACTAGATCGGGGGAGATAACATACAGAACAACCAGAAATCGTATAAACCTCACCTCCGGAAGGCATCTGGAGGGGGAACTCGTCCACTGGGGATCCATCTTTGCCCTACGCAGATCCGGAAGGCTAAGGCATCGATCTTCATCAACAACCGCTGCATCACCACCATCTCCATCCATCCTATCTACATCTTGTCTAGATCTTGTTGTAATTTACGTACTCATTGTGGATTTATACAAGTAATATTCATCTATGATAGATTCCATTGTTATTGCCATGATGTTGATTGCCTCCATGTATGAGTAGATCATTAGTTCTTGGGGAGATGGAGAAACCCTAGTATGAGATTGAAATAAGATAAAAGTTTATTATGATATTCATTGTTGTGACCATGTGTTAGATTGTCTTCATCTTGATGTTGGGAGAAGTCAACCTCTCAATATTTTCCACTTATGGGGACTTGATGGAGGGAACTACTTGTTGGTAGACGGAGGTGTGTTAGCACTTACAGTGACTATAAAGCTGTTGGCACCCCTTACGTATCAAATTGGGAACCGAGGAAACTCACGGAACACTATCCATGCCATGGGATACGTCCTACGAGATTAAGTCAATTAATAGCGCAGTAATTCGATTGATGTCGATTGCTGACTGTTGTGGTTATAAGGATGATGTGAGCAATGGTTGTTGCCTATTTATCCAAATACGGAGTTCCACCCACACATACATAGTTGAGAATGTTCATGATAATAATCTTTACCTTAGTTTTTTTATAATGCTAGAGGTGTATCTGCTACTCCCTGGGAATGCCTTTTTCCCTATTGTAGTTCCAATCTCTTTTACATACGTGATACTTACTTTCTGTGTTCAGTTGTTTTACTTTACTTATTGCTTCTCTTGTACCAAAAACCCAAAAACACCTTTTTACACAATATTCGCATTTTATCTTGTTACTTAGAACTTTATTTAGCATTTCTATTGTAGTATTTATTTCAAGAGTTATTAGACTTCAGACTCCTACTCACTGTGGGATCGATATCTTTATTTCGAAACTAGCTACAAACGATCTATGCACTTGCAGTCATCACCCACCCACTCTCGCAGCTTCTCTTCGTGTTCCACCTTGGTTTTTCGCCGGCGAGCTTTGCTTCTGATCGCTTAGTGCTGGCGGCCCAGGTGGATGGAGGATCGGATGAAACATGCATCAGCGTGTATTCGTCTGGGCTCTTCCAATCGAAGGGGCGCGCAGAGGATCCTTCTACGGCCCGATGGGGGGTTCCCAAAAGGATGCGGCCTGGGAGGCTGCCGCTGAAGCGAAAAGCTCTCTGGGAAATCCTGGAATCTACTCCAAAGATTCCAAGTCTGGAGGAATCAAGACTGGTCCAAGCTTCATCATCCCCTGTGGAAGGAGAAGCGATGCTTCGCCATTGTGGTCCGAGCAGAGCACAACAGATCCTTGCGCCGCAGTGCAACACCTTGCAGTCGTCTCCAGGACGCTTGGCTTCAAACCAAGAAGACTCGGGGTCCCAGTTGGTGAGCAGTTCATAGGATCTCTGGGACCTCACGCTCTCAGAGTTCATAGCAATGTCAACGATGATGGACCTGGCGCGCAGAATAATAGAGCTTGTAGAGATTCAGGAGCGATGGCCGTTCGTGAGGAGGCTGGTGGGCGATGCCAACCGCCTTCATCCCTTCTGAAGTCATTTTGGGAACCTTTTTCTGCTGTGGTGAGGCGAGGCTTTGCTACTCTGCAACATCGGGGGCAGAATATTTGGAGGTTACCTTTCCACATCAATGGCGGGAACCCACCACCCACCCCCCTCTTGGTACGGACGTTGATGCAGATAAGGCCGTGGAAGCCAGGTTTGGGCCATTGTGGTATTCCTCCAAGCCCTCCCCACCTAGGGTTCCTCTCCCCCCAACCCACCCGCTGCCCTGACTCTGCTTGGAAATATGCTCGGTGGCCTCTAGAGAAATTGTGCTCACACTCCTGTGCGAATGACTGGAGGTAGTAAAGGAAGAGGGAGGGGAACAAGTAGAGGTAGAGGCATGATTTGGCAGCAACAACAGCAGCCGATTTTACCTCTGTCGGTTGTTCCTCGGTTTGGTTCCAATCAGATCTAGCAGCCGCCATTTGGATCTTTCCCCCTGTTCGGCTACAATCCAGCTTGGCGAAACTTCCCCAGTCAATTTCAGGGTGGATTCCAGGGCCAATTCCCTGGGCAATGGCAACCTACCACAGCACCCCTCCTAGATATTGGCAGCAGTAGAATCCCCAGATGCCTCTACAGCCCTAGGCACCAATTCAACACCTGCACGAGTCAAATCCCCAGTTGCAGCAGCAAAACAAGTTTCATCAACCCGGGAAGAACCAAAGTAAGATGCAAAAGAAGATGAAAAGAGGAACATAAGCAAGACCCTCCCCCTGCTGCTCCTAGTCCTGCTACTCAAATTGTCTCCAATGTTCAGTCTCTCCCTGCTCATCAGAATTTAGTTGGGAATCAGACTATTGGGGCTTGTGTGACTAGAATTCAGGGATATGCAAATGTCATATTCTATAACTGTGGTGAGCCTGGACATCATAAACAGGCTTGCTACATGCCTATCCTTTGCTTTGTTTGTGGTCTGTCTGGTCATGAGGTAGAGCTTTGCCCAACTAAGAAAGAACAAATGCCCATTGTGCCTTCTTTGGTAGTGCTGTTGCTGGTCTAGGTTTCTTCAAGATTGACTTGCCATAGAACTCTGCCAAGGACTTGCCCATCAAGAATGTTGGTGTAGTTTATGTTGAAGCTGGAATAGTGAGCAAAGAGGAGCTTGCAAGTGGGCTGACAAGTATCTACAAGACCAATTGGCCCTGGCATATTAGGGAGCTTGATGAATGGACCTTTGTAGTTAAGTTCCCTCCACACATCAAAGTTGAGGAAGTTGCTGGATACCCTTGCTTTGGGTAGCCAAAAAAAGAGGTCTCTATCAATGTGATGCTCTGGGAAGGTGATATTGACTATCTTGCTGACCTTCAAGAAGTCTAGGTGCATGTGAGGGGATTGCAGCCACAATGGTGTAAGTGGCCTGTCCTCTATCAATTTGCCTCAGCTTTGGGTATCTTGATTGATGTTGATTGGCAAGGGATGTTCAAGAGCTTCTATGAAGTGGTTAGGATCAAAATCTAGTGCAGAGATCACACAATGATCCCTGCTAGAAGGAATTTCAACGTTCTTGGAAAACTCTACCAGATTGGCTTCTTTGTGGAAGGTCCTACACCTGTGGTTTTTGTGGATGATGGGGATGATCATCCCCCACATGGTCAGGATCATGGGAATCTCAGTGGTGATAAAGATACCAATGGTGAGGATATGGACACTAATAAAAAGAATTGCAAGTCCTCTTCGACTCCTAGAGAAAAGAAAACTCCCCCTACTACTGGCCCTAGTGTCTCTTCTTCTGGCTTTGGTGTGGCTTCCCTGTCTGCTAAAGTCCATGAAGTGGCTGCTGCCTTTAAAGAAAGAAGATAGAATTTCAATTCTATCAGCAAACTTTCCCCACTTGTAGACTCGGATAAGAAACCGCTCTGGATTGGATGGATGCCAGAGGTGAATTTGAAGACTCATGTATAAATCTTCTCCGAGAGATGGAACTGGTGCAAGACAATGATGATGAAATCTTTTTCATGGAAGATAAACAGGATTCCCCTGCACTGCCTCCTGTGGTTGTTGCCTCTGATCCTGCTGCTAAGAAAGTTTGGGGCCCTGTTTGCAATACTAGGCAGAGTGCCAGGGTGGTGAACAATGGGCAGACAATCTTACAGTTGGCTCAACAAGCTCAGAAAAAGAAGAATCTAGAGATTCTTGTCCCAGCTATTTCAAAACTGAAAGGTATACCTTCCAACAATCCTTTTTATGTCCTTTCTCATGACACTATAGGTGTTTACTTACCTCATGTTGTTCCTATTCCCTCCCCCTGTTCTGGTCCTTGTATTACTCCTCCTAAAATTCCTAGCTCCCCCAATGTTGCTGTTTTTCTCCCCCCACTCCCATTAAACCTTCTATTATCTTAGAAGAGTATTACTTCCTCTCATCCAAAGTTGGAAAACATAGGCGGGGCAAGCACCCCATGAAAAATAAATTCAATGATTTATGCTTCTTGGAACATTAGAGGGACTAGCACAAATGTCCGTGCGATGCAACGGGATATAAAAAGCTGTGTTATGGTTAGACACGCGTTATTGACCACTGCATCTTTTGCCTGCCGCTTCAGCCAGGCCATCTGGTACACGTGCACCAGCGTAGAAAATGCGTCGCCTTCACCACCTCAGACCACTTCACTAATGTCTTATCCTCCCTCTGGATGGATAAATCATTTTAGGAGAGTCGAGATGCAGACATGTAGCGATCCTCAAAAATAAGCAACGTAGGCAAACGGAATGGCAAAGCGGCAACGTTGACAATCGAAGGGGACACACATAGAGAGGTGCTCTCACTTCGGGCCAAGTTGTACCACTGAGCTCCACCAACAGGATGGCTAAGGTCTCGAAATGAACTTCCATGCCAGCCACTCACAAGCTGCACCATGTCGGTGTTCCCGAGAGGGTGATAAGGAAGGTGGATAAGAGAACGGCCTCAGCATCACAGCGCTCTAGCGGAAGACGACACACAAGCCGTGAAATCTGAGGCAGTGAGTCTCTCGTGCCATGCTAGAGCACCCAGACGTGGCAGCATCGACAACATCTACATGATCATGGATCATGGCTTTGCATGTGCATTCCATCACTATTCGCGTTGTAACCCCGGACCGCTCGGCTATGATGGTGGGCACCCGACTCGAGATATCTGCTCAGGATCTCTTTGACCAGGCGGGCGAGGTCGCCAGCTTTCCATTGTCGTGGTGCGTGCCAGCAGTACCTGCGCGAAGGAGAAGGACTGCTAAATGACCATGGTGTTTCCCGTCGATCTGTCTCATGGAGTTGTCGATGCCTCAATCTCACGTATATATATGGGCAACTGCAGGCGATAGCTAGGAAACGCGGCCTTTCCACGAGAGTCTAAACCAGATCGACATAGAATTGTTTTCTTGTACGGGACCCTAAACCTACGGCATGACGTGGATTAATTGGATGGTACTACGTAGAAAAACGTAAAGTAGGATGGTTGAAGGCGTAAAGCGACGGATCAGGAAAGAAGCACTCCTTCTTTTATTATTAGGTATAGATTTAAGCTGATGGGAGACAATCTGCCATCATTGATACTGTTAACAAACATAAACCAAATATAATAGGTTTCTAGGAAACTAAGGAAGAATTAATTTCTGATAGCTACTTAAAAACTTTAGTGGGTGGCAGATTTTTTAATTGGAAATCCCTCCCTGCTAAAGGCTCTATTGGAGGCATCCTGCTTAGTGTGGACCTTGACATGTTTGATATTATCAGTTGGGATAGTAAGGATTTTTTTGTCTCTGTTATTGTTAAAGTCAAATCTTCTGGTCTTATTCTTAGATTTATTAATGTCTATGGTTCTTCTTTATGAAGAGCAAAAATACCTTTTTATCTTTGAGTTGCATAATCTTTTCTTAGACTATCAAGGTCACACTATCATTGGAGGTGACTTTAACCTTGTTAGATTCTAAGAAGACAAAAGTAACGGCATTATTGATCATAAATGGAGTGAAAAATTTAATGCTTGGGTAGACATTTGGGGTTTGCTAGAAGTCAAGCTAAGCTGTAGAAAATTTACTTGGGGGAATAATCATGATAACTTGATTATGTCCACAATTGATAGATTTTTCTACAATCCTGAACTTGATTATGTTTTTCCCCTTGCTAGTATTCAAGCTCTCCCTAGATTAGTTAGTGACCACACCCCTATTATTTGGGATGCTAGTTTAGTTGTTGTTCCCAAAACTTCTTTATATACGTTTGAGAAATGGTGGCTTATGAGACATGATTTTCAGTCTGTTGTTAAAAAATCTTGGAGTAAACCTACTGTGGGTGGGAGTTCCATTGATATTTGGCAACAAAAAATTAGGTGGCTTAGAAGTGATACTAAAGGTTGGAGCATTAATATTGAAGCTGAGCTTAGAAAACTTAAAAAATCCCTTATGGATGAATATGATGTTTTAGATATTAAGGCTGAATCTGAAGAGCTCACTGAAGCTGAGCATGATAGGTTAAAGTTTATCTATGCTGAAATGCATACTCTTTGGCTTAAAGAAGAAGTCAAAGCCAGACAAAGATCTAGAGATAGAGACATTAAAGAGGGGGATAGAAATACTGCTTATTTCCATACAGTAGCTAATCAAAGGAGGAGGAAAATGACTATCCACTCCTTACATGGTCCTAATGGCCCAGTCATTGAAACCTCTTAGATGATAGACCTAGATACTGATTTCTATAAAAATCTCTTTAGAAAAGATGAGAAATCTGGGTTTTCCATTCATCAAACTTTCTTTTCCCCTGAGGAGAAAATTTCTCCTGAGCAGAACCTAGGTCTAGAAGCTCCTTTTTCTGGAGAGGTAAAAAAGCCATTTTGACTCTTATTCTGATGGTGCTCCTAGGCCTGATGGCTTTCCTTTTCTGTTCTATCAGAAATGTTGGGATCTGGTTAAGAATGATATAATGAACATGTTTGAAGATTTCTTTAATGGGAACATGGATATTTACAGACTTAATTTTTCCATTCTCACTTTGATCCCTAAGGAGCCTGATGCTTCTTCCATGAAGAAGTCTAGACCTAGTAATATACAGTGATCTACAGGCTGTTGTAATTAACCTAAGACAAATTAAGGTCTTTTGAGGGGCTTTTAATCACAACCCTTGGATGCCCTGATCAGGGGCATCCTGACCATCCATCTCTCAGGTGTGGTTCCCCTGGTGCAGGTCCTATATAAAGGGGCCCTAGGGTTTGAGGATCATACACACACTCATACGGTTTGCTATCTCACTCTCTCCCCTGCTCATTGATCAAGCAAGGACTGAAAGCACCAGGAAGAACCACTCACAACTCAAGATCAAGAACACAAGCAGAAGAAGTAATAAGAGGAGGCCATGGCAGGACCTCCAGATCAAGGTACACACCCAAATCCTTCTCTCTGTGGCTTATCTCTTGAGCTAGGTGATCCTAAGGGATCTAACAGTGGTATTAGAGCTTCCTAGCTGCAAGTTTCAGCCCTCTTTATTAAGGTTTTATCTTTAAGTGAGGTGTTCTTCTTATTGAGATCAAGTGTTTTATTGCTGGAATTTTCATTTCGATCAAGTTCTTGCTCAGAACTGGATAAGGTTGAGGTTTTAGCCTTGAATTTCACAAAATATGAGCCCTAACAGATCAAGTACAGGAGCTAGGGTTTCCTTTTTCTTTACTGATGTGGGGATTTGAGTTTTGGTGCAAACCCTAACCCTAAATCCCCAATTTCCGAGGAACCCTAACCCCTAGTTCATCGGATCGATGAACCCTAACCCTAATTTCCCCAATTACCAATGAACCCTAACCCTAATCCATGAATCAGACAAACCCTAACCCTAATCTAATGACTAAGTGGTGGTGAATACTTACCTTACGGGCCTTGTCACCGTCGCTGGCCACGAAGGCACCGGAGCCACCTTCTCAAGCCGGCAGGAACACTCGGGCTCGAGCCCATGTAGCCTTGCCATCCACCACACCAGGTCGTGATGGAACTCTCTTGGTTGTTTACCACCGCATGAGCTCACCACGGCGCCGGACTTGGCGCGGTGCCGTCGATGCCGATCCAGGGACGCTTGCCCACCGCCGCCGTCTCCGCACAGAGGGAGCCGTCTAGCGCCGCTTGACAGAGGTGCACACAAGCCAAAGCTGCATGCAGCTCCGAAAAGGGGTCTGGCCGACGCCGCAGTTAGTGGCGCTGGCGCTCGTCGCCACCGCTCGTCATCGCCACTCGCGCACTCTCGGCGCTCGCGTCGGGAGGCAGAGGATGGGCAAATGGGGGCTAGGGTTGGGGGGCGTCGTTGTGCGTCGGTTCGATCCGATCGGGCGCGCCCTCCACCGTTGGATTAGATCCAATGGGCTGCAGCAATAGCTGCTTAATGGGCCATGTGGGTCGCTAAGTGAGGATAAGGGGAGATGGGCTGGGCTGGTTTCGGCCCAGTCCAGGATAATTGTTTTTCAGGTTTTTTCCAATAAAAAAAGGTGGCTGAGGTATTTCGGCCAGATTTCCTTTTTGGGCCCAATTAATGAATTGGAAAATTTTAATAACTAATGTTTTATGAGTTAGGGCTTATTTAAATTGTTTTGGGGCTAAATTTTTGGCATATTTTATTATGTCAATTATGGAACACAATTGTGTGACGAATTATTCTTTTGTCATGCAATTATGTATCTCACGTAAGTAAGTTGAATGTGTTTCATTATGATAAGTTAATTCTTTGTGATGTGTTTATTATACCAAGTTGTTTATTTTGTGTTGTTTTTCAAATAAATTGTGGTGACAATGTTTTGCTGCAAAATAAAGTTTGAAATCCTCTAATTAAGCATGGCTTATGTCTATCATTTTGGCCAAAGCTGATTGATGGACATTTTGACCATGAAATTTTTTATTAGTCTGGTTCACTTCTGGCCAAAGCTGATGTGCTCCAGACTGATAAAAAATAATTTTATATATGAAGGATTTAATTAAGTGTGGCTTATATCTATTATTCTAGCCAAAGCTGATTGGCAGCTATCTTGATCACAAAATTTTATTGATCATGTCTATTTCTGGCCAAAGCTGATGTAGACTAGATTGATAAAAGGAGTATGAAATAGTTATGCTTAATCAAAACATTTGTTTTCTTTTGCAGCATCTAATGCCTCTCAAATTGCCAGAATTATTAATGGCATAGAACAGTTGACTAGTAGCAATTTAGGTACATGGAAGGAAAAGCTTGAGATCACTTTAGCTTTGCTGAATATTGATTATGCCCTCCTTAAGGATCCTCCTATAGCACCTACTGAAGGTGATGAGAATTATGATGCCTAGAAAAGGGTTTATGATGATGAGAAAACTAAGTGGGAGGATTCAAATTGTAAGTGTCTCATGATCATTAAGGGCTCCATCACTCAGAGTATGAGGGGAGCTATTCTAGACTCTTAGACTGCCAAGGGTTACCTTGAAAAGATTGAGGACCAGTTTAAGGGATCATCCAAAATTTATGCAACAAGCCTCATTAGAAGGCTTATTGATGAAAGGTATGATCCAACTAGGAGTCTGAGAGAACATATCATGAGGAAAATCAACATGGCCACTAAACTTAAGACAATGGAAATGGAAATCTCTGAAGGTTTCCTTGTCCATTTTATTATGTCATCCTTGCCCACAGAGTTTTCGTTTACCATCAATTACAATGTGATGGACTCTAAATGAGGCATGTGAAATGATGGCTAGATGTGTACAAGAAGAGGAAAGGCTTAAAGCTGGACGAGTTGATCATGTCAACCAGTTCAAGCACTCTCAGAAGAAGAAAAATCAAAAGTTTATGAAGCCTAAGCCTACTCATTTTAAGGATAAAGGGCAATCTTCTAAGTTCTTTCAGCAAAAGAATCCTAACAAAGATCCTAATGCAGAATGCACACCCTAATGCTGATGGTAAAGATCCTAATGGATGTCGCTTTTGTGGAAAAAGTGGACATGTCTAGAGGGATTGTATTGGGTTCATGAAATGGCTCAATAAGAAAGGTACTAATGTTATAACCTTTGTTGACGAATCCCTTTATGTTAATTATGCCACCAATACATGGTGGGTTGATTCAGGCGCAACAATTCATGTTGCAAACTCCTTACAGGGATTCGATACGAAGAGGACCCTAAGAAGAGGGGAAAGAACCATTAGAGTTGCTAATGGTGTTGAGGCTGAGGCCGAGGCTATTGGAGAGTTCACACTTATGCTCCATAGCGGCTTTATGCTTCGTTTACGTAATGTACTTTATGTACCCTCTATGAGACGAAACCTTGTGTATGTCTCATGCTTAGATGATGATGGTTTTCACTGTGACATTGGGAACAAGAGATGTATAATTATGTTTGACAATAATAATGTTGGTCTTGCCTTCCGACAAGACAAACTTTATCTTGTTTCCTTAAGTGATTCCCTAAATGAAGTTGATGCTTCTTCTAATGTGAATGTTAGTACCAAGCGTAAGCGAGATGATGATGAGACTTCTTCGAAACTATGGCACTATCGTTTGGGCCATATTTCGAGGGGGGAATTGAGCGTCTCATTAAGGACCAAGCCCTTCATCCTTTGGATTTCTTGGATGCGGATCTAGATCATTGTATTGATTGCATCAAAGGGAAATATACTAAGAGAATCAAGAAAGGTGCAAATCAAAGCACGGGAGTTTTAGAAATCGTTCACATAGATATAAGATCAGTGGATGGTTTTGATTCCTTCATAACATTCACTGATGACTTCTCCTACTTTGGATACATCTATCCTATCAAAGAAAGATCTGAGGCATTATTAAAGTTCAAGATATTCAAAGCTGAAGTTGAGAATCAAGTTGGTCAAAAGATCAAAGTTGTATGGTCTGATCATGGTGGTGAGTACTACGGTAGACACACTTCTTATGGCCAAATTTCTGGACTTTTTGCTAAGTTCCTACAGGAAAATGGTATTGTTGCTCAGTATTCAGCACCGGCCGAACCTTAGCAAAATGGAGTCGCTGAAAGGCGGAATCATACTCTTATGGATATGATACGAAGTATGTTAAGTCACTCCACTTTTCCTCTTAGTTTATGGATAGAAGCTCTGAAGACAGTTGCACATATTCTTAATAAGGTCCCTAGTAAATCGGTGCCGAAAACACCGTATGAAATATGGACTGGGAGAAAACCTACCCTGAGTTATTTACATGTGTGGGGCTGCCCTGCTGAGGCAAGAGTTTTCAATCCAATTATGGGAAAGTTAGACCCCAAGACTGCCAACTGCCACTTCATTGGTTATCCTGACAAATCTAAGGCATATCCTTTCTATTGTCCGAAGCAATTCACTAAGTTTGTTGAAACAAGGCACGCTGTGTTCTTGGAAGTGATATGATGAGGGGGAGTATGAATCCTAGGGAAATAATCTTGGAGGAGTAACGGGATTATGTTCCAATCCCTATGATCCAAGAGCCAGTGTTTCCTATTCATGTTGAGGTTACAGCTCCAATTGAAAGGACTGCTAATTCTACCCCTGCTGAGATACCAGTGACTCCGCCAGAGTCCATACCTAATAATACTTCTATAGAAGATGCTCAGCAGCCTGAAGTTGTGGTTGAGGTACCAAATAATGTACCGCTCAGAAGGTCTAAATGGGCTAGAAAGTCTGCTATTTCTAGTGATTATGTCACTTATATGAGTGAGGATATGAATGAGTCGATGTTGGATGATGATCCTGCATTGTTTAAGGAAGCCATACAATGTGATCATTCATCAGAATGGCTTGATTCTATGAAAGATGAAATGAAGTCCATGAGCATTAATGATGTATGTGACTTAGTAGAAATACCTAAAGGAGCCAAAACAGTGGGCAGTAGATGGATATATAAGACCAAACGTGACTCCAAAGGTGATATCGAAAGTTTCAAAGCAAGTCTTGTGGCTAAGGGCTTCACTCAAAGAGAAGGTATTGATTATAATGAGACTTTTCACCTGTTTCTTCTAAGGACTCGTTCAGAATTATTATGGCACTTGTGGCTCATTATGATCTGGAATTGCATCAGATGCATGTCAAAACGGCATTTCTGAATGGTGACTTACATGAGGATGTTTACATGGCTCAACCAGAAGGTTTTTTTATGGAAGGGAAGGAACACTTAGGATGTCGTCTTAAGAAATCCATTTATGGATTAAAGCAAGCTTCAAGGCAATGGTACTTCAAGTTTTATCAAGTGATAAAGAATTTTGGTTTCAAAGAGAATGAAGTGGAAAATTGCATTTATGTGAAGTTCAGGGGGAGCAATTTTGTCTTCCTGATACTATATGTTGATGACATACTCTTAGCCATCAGCGATAAGAATATGCTGCTAGAAACTAAAAGGTTTCTCTCCTCAGAGTTTGATATGAAGGATCTCGGTGAAGCCGCTTATGTCTTAGGCATTCAAATTCACTAAGATAGATCCAGAGGAATCTTGGGGCTATCACAAAGAGCGTACATTGAGAATGTACTCAAAAAGTTCAATATGCATAAGTGCTCAGCCTCGCCTGCTCCTATCGTCAAGGGTGATAAGTTTGAGACTTTCCAGTGTGGAAGTGCACGTGTTCTCCCATGTGTGGTTTTGGTAATTAATGACAATCTTTATGGACTTATGTTTGCATTGATTTTTACATGTAGGATTTGTCCGTAGGTAATGCTTGAACCATATGTTGGTTTCAAGGTTGGGAGAAGAAGAAAGTAGAGAAGATATGGTGTTGACCAAGGGTTCATTGAGTGATCCGGAGATTGGTCAAGTGAGATTTGGGCCTTTAACAAGTGTGTCTTGAAGAATAAAGTTGGTATGATATCCCTTATGTACCTTCAAGGCACCAACATAATGAAGAAAGAAGAAATGATGTGCAAGTTCAAGATGAGCCATCTTGAAGAGATTATTTGCTTAATGCTTGCCATCCTATGGTGATCATGGATATGGGAATATGGTATGCCCAAAAGAGAAGCTCTACCATAGTGGAGTATGGAGAGCAATCTGCAAGTCTTCACCAAGCTAGTGCAATCAAGAAAGGTGTTCCATCTGGAGGTGGAGAAGATCGTCATCATCAAGCTCAAGTGGAATATGCGCAGGGCAAAGGTATGTTCTTGACATGGTTTTCTTGTCACCGGTCTCGTCTTGGAGAGACCGGTTTGTTAGATAGATAACTGTTCTATCAAGAGGGGCTCTCGAGTGAGTAACTTTATTATATCCTTTGGCGAGAGCCCAAACCTTTGTATTCTTGGCATCATCTTTCTTGGTTGTTATTTGGATCTTATCCATGTGAGGTTCTACAGCTTGTGGTAATTCATAACAAGCTCTAGTTCATCAAAAATGGATTTCCCTTTATACCTTATTACGTTTTTGATCTTGGAGGTTTTTCTGGTTTCTCACCAAGAGAGGTATCTCACATCATAATATATGAAATGCTCTCTCTTTGTGTTATCCAATATTTAGGATTTTTTTGGGTAGCTCTTGTCACCCCCTTTCCAAAAAAAATGGTCTTGGGTCAATCGGAGTCCGGATGCAAATGTTATGATCATTACAGTTTTGTTGTTTCTATCAGGTTTGCCTCTGTAGGTTCTTGGACCGGAGTCTCCGGTGTGTGCTGACCGGAGTCTCCGGTGTTGTCCGGAGTTTCTCTGTAAGCCTCCGGAGTGGATCGAATATATTGCCCATGGTCAGCCAGATAGGTGGTCTGGAGCAAGGTCCGGAGGTCTGGCCAGAGTCTCTGGTCCAAGCCCATGACCGGAGTCTCCGGTTCACTTGGCCCACTGAAGGGCTGGGTCATTCTGTTTGGTGGTCCGGAGATGGGCCAGAGTCTCCGGTCTGACTTTTCTCCAACGGTTAGAAAACGATCAGAAATCAGTGGGCCTATAAATAGGGGACCTCTTCTTCAACCTCAAGCTGCTCGTTCCAGAAATAGAAGAACACCATTTGAGAGCCACCAAAACTCCAAGATCTCCCTCTCCAACCACCCAAATTCCCTGATTTTTGGGGACTCAAAGGAGGAGGCCTTGATCTATAGCTTCACCGAGAGAGATCTTCATTTCCCCCTCATTCACTTGAGGGCCCCTTGCTCTAGGGTTTCATTGGAAACCCTAAGCCTTGTTTTGGTTGATTTGATTCTTACAATCTTGTCTTTGATTGTTTGACAACTTGCTTGTATTCGGGAGCCTCCAATTAAGTTGTGGATGTGTGCCCCGAACTCGTTGTAAAGGTGCATGCTTCCACCTCGAAGGTTGCCATATAGTGGAAGAGGTGAAACGAACCCGTTAGGGTGAGATTCATCAGAGAACAGGGGAGGCCTTTTGTGGCATTGGTGGTTTGATACCGCCCCCTCTCCAAACGAGACGTACTCCATTGTTGGGAGGAACTCGGTAATACATCGTCATCTCTACGTGCCTCGGTTATCTCTATACCCGAGCTCTTACTTGTGCGCTTTACTTTGTGATAGCCTTCGTGCTTGAAGTCTATATCTTGCTATCACATAGTTGCTTGTCTTGCTTAGCATAAGTTGTTGGTGCACATAGGTGAACCATAGTTGTTATAGGGTTGTGCTTGACAAAGTAAATGCTAGTTTAATTCCACCTTTGTTGAGCCCCCTCGTAAAAGTTTTATATCGCCTATTCACCCCCTTATAGGCGACATTTGTATCCTTTCACAGTGCCCAGGTAATGATTATGAATCTGCGCAAATGAAGTCAGTTCCTTATGCTTCAATTATTGGAAGTATGATGTATGCACAAGTGTGCACTCGCCCTGACTTAGCTTTTATAACCGGGATGCTTGGCAGATATCAGTCTAATCTAGGGTTGGATCACTGGAAGGCTGCTAAGAAAGCTTTGCTCTATTTGCAAGGCACTAAAGGCCTCATGCTCACATATAAGAGAACTGATAACCTCGAGGTGGTGGGTTATTCAGATGTTGATTTTGCGGGGTGTGTTGACACTAAGAAATCCACATCGGGTTATATTTTCACCCTAGCAGAAGGATCTATTTCTTGGAAAAGCACCAAGCAAAGTGTTATTGCATCGTCAACAATGCAGGCAGAGTTTGTGGCATGTATGAGGCAACCGGGCAGGCAGTATGGCTGAAGAATTTCATTCCGGGTTTAAGGGTGATTGACAGTATATCTGAGCCACTCACTCTTTTCTGCGATAATGAACCTGCAGTGATCTATTCGAGTAACAACAAGTCAAGTGGTGCTGCCAAACACATTGACATCAAGTATCATGTTGTGAAAGATAGAATCCAGGATCAGACAATAAAAATTAAACATATAAGGACTAACGCAATGTTAGCGGATCCACTTACGAAAGGCCTGCCACCCAGTGTGTTTAAAGAACATGTTGCTAGCATGGGATTGGCAGAAGGCTTTTGATCCTGGAATTGGGACCGTTATGACACCATCTCCCCATAAGTCTAAGAAGGGTTTTTCTCTTCGATGGAACAATGTACTGTAGTCAATTAGTTCAATGGTACTTAACTAACCATTGCAATTTATTGTCTCTGTATAAGTTTCAACAGAGAGTTGAGCTCATAAGTTTTGTAATAAGTATAAGTTTATGGAGCTCTTAAGTTAAAGGAGTTCTGTTTTGAAATAAAGTGGTGTATTGTAGTAACTGGGTTCTTTGGTACTATATGACCATTGTAATTCTGTTGTCTCATATGCTGTTTTGTTGAGAAATGGGCTTATAAAGTCTATCCTTACGATCAAGAGGGAGAATGTTGAATATAAGTAATATATAGTGATCTACAAGTTGCTGTAATTAATCTAAGACAAATTAAGGTCTTTTAAGGGGCTTTTAATCACAACCCTTAGATGCCATGATTAGGGGCATCCTGACCATCCATCTCTCAGGTGTGGTTCCCCTGGTGCAGGTCCTATATAAAGAGGCCCTAGGGTTTGAGGAGCATACACACACTCATACGGTTTGCTCTCTCACTCTCTCCCCTGCTCACTGATCAAGCAAGGACTAAAAGCACTAGGAAGAACCACTCACAGCTGAAGATCGAGAACACAAGCAGAAGAAGTAATAAGAGGAGGCCATGGCAGGACCTCCAGATCAAGGTACACACTCAGATCCTTCTCTCTGTGGCTTATCTCTTGATCTAGGTGATCCTAAGGGATCTAACACATCGCACTGCCATATATAGTACTTTGTTTCATTTCATTGAGGCCTACTCTTTTATTCTTGTTTGTAGACAAAGTTAGTCGGCAGGTGGCAGAGGATGCATTGATTTTGTAAGCAAGCACTTCTGTTTGGATGTTTTCAGCTTGTTTCTTCTTTTGGTCACTTGACTGAAATACAACACACTGATTCCTTCTTAGTGTAGTTTATTCTTGCCAGAAAAGGAAGTGAAATAGATGACTGTGAGTGCAATATTTATTTCCCCAATGCTATGACCGAAGCCAAAAGCTTCTAGGTGTGTAGCCATGCTCTTTATTAATTTCTATGATTTTGTTTCTTCGATAATTGTGTGTATCTAGATTTCTGTCTTTCTTAGCATCCGATTTATTTGAAAACATTGGTAGCACATGGATTTGAGTAGTAAGCGGATGAATGCACTTGTATGGAGATTTTTAAATCTTCTTGTTTTCAGTAACTACTAGTTGATATGGTTGTGCTAGTCCTTCCCTACAAACATGATGAACCGAACAACGAGTCAGATGTAATGCATAAACAAACACCATGTGTCGGGATAAATATATTTGGTTGTTTTTGTATAAATATTGAATATCCATATAATCTAGGTTTAGGAGCTAATTTGGACTTAAGCCTTTAGCTTGAGTGTGCCTTGAGTTTAGGAACTAATTTGTTCACATAGTGGAATGCATAAATAAACAATTCAGGAGTACCTTGCGTGTTTTTACTTTGTCCCAATCAAAACGATTCAGCTGCAAGGCAAGGCAGTATACTTTCTAAAGATAACATCACTTTCTTTGATACTTGACTTAATGAGCAGTGTTTTTTCTAACTGTTCTCTTCAGCTGCAAGGTTGTGAATTCACATTCATTTGACTTTAGGATAAATTTCATGTTTCTATCATTTTCTAAGTCATCTTCTAGCAGCGAAATGATATCGTAGAATAGCCAGCCCACCAGCAACATCAACCAAATCACTGACCTGATGACATGTTATTCTTTAGCATTCTGGATAAACCTGGCCAACGGGCCAACCCGGCACGACACTGGCCCAACATAGGCTTGACGTGCCTGGCCCGACACGACATGCGGCGGTCCGTCAAGCTCGCGGGCCAGGCCGTGCCGGCACGAGTGCCTCACCCCGCGGCCCGGGCACGACACAAACACTTGGCGGGCCGGCCCATGACACGTGAAGCACATCGGCCCGTTGCTGTTTCCCGCTGGCCCGTCGAAATTGCCTTCAATACCGGCCAAATTTGTAGTATATCAATTAGGGTTCAGCGATCTAGTGGTCAGGTGGAATGTGGGAGAGCAGGAGGTCACGAGTTTGACTCACGCTAGCTTCCTTTTTGCATCTATATTTCTAAAATCCCGGTGGACACATGCTAAACGAGCCGTGCTGGGCCGGCCTGCGTGCTTGAGATCGTGGCCTTGGCACGGCCCCATCGTTTAGCAGGCCGGCACGCCACGGGCCAAGCCGGGCCTGTGCCGTGCTTTCTTCGTGGGCTGCAGCCAGCCCGCCAAGGCCCGGCCCGATGGCCAGGTATGCTTCTAGAGAGTTGATTTCCTATCCAACGGTGCGCGAACCCTCGGCTGCAAATCCTAGTCCCGCCCCATGTGCAGTTTTTTCTTCAGAGGCTCCAGTCTGCACCTTGGGCCACTCGCCCGTCGTTCTTCCCCATGACTGGAGCTTCTAGAAACCCCTACCGGCCGCCGCGTACGCCGCACTCCCTGCTCCCGGTGTTCCCCAGCTCCCCGTTCCCATCGAGCCTTACGGGTACCACCCTCCTACAACGCGACACTGCACTTGCCGTTAGAGAGAGAGGCAGGTTTGGATCGCATTGTGCTGCTGGGTGGCTGCTCAGCCCTGGAGCCACAGCGGCGAACGGGTTTAGCCGCCATTTATCTCGGATTCGATCTATAGTTTTGATGAGTTGATTTTTTGTTGCGCTGTTCAAGTGGGCGTGTCGATCTACGCTCCTCAGCGACCCAGTGGAAATTTTTGAACCGTGGAGTCCAGTTCAGTTTGTTCGAGCTGGCACCCTTCAGAGTCAGATTAGAGTTGTAAGCTTCTGCCTCAGATGGAATTGTTCGATGAGCTGCGTTTGCAGGCCTCTACCTTCAGTTGATTCCACTGGTGAGTTAAAGTTGCTGCTTCGATCTGTGTGACTTCCTATCTATTTAGTCATGTTTAGTATATCAGATTTGGTCGTTCAACATCTCAATGATTTCTCGCTGCATCTGGTGATTATGCTTGAATTAGTTTTCTTACTGCAATAATTAAAGGAAATACGTAGTAGTTTTGCGAATTATCAAGTTAGCTGCTGTGAATATTTGATATCTAATAGCTTCCAGTTTGGACATCCAGCGTTGTTAATATCAGTCAAAAGAAAAATTAAGTAGCTGTCACAGCATGAAATTGTAGCTTTCAATCGTGCTAATTTGGGAAAAGTTAATATTTAATCATTAGCATCTGTACTTTTTGTGGTCGCAAAGCACAGAGGTCAATAATTAGTAGGTCAGACTTCAGAGCACCTAAGTTTGCCTGTCAATCATCAAGTTATTTTACTAGACTCCAATCCTCGGTGAAACGTTCAATATTAACTGTTGCGTAAAATGATATCAAGTTTTTTTTTGAAATATAGTGGATATCCCCCCAGTTTCATTAAAACCCTAGAATTATCAAGTCAACATAGGTCTGCCCTTCCGAAACATTTGATCCGCACAGAACATCTCCATGTTTACATTCTAAAATAAGTTTAGTTCTACTCTAAAACTGTAACTCCAATTAATTCCAGTGTGGCATTTTTTTACTTCATGATTTCACCATGTTGCTCGATTCCTTTTTGCTGAGATCTACAAGTGGCAACTTTCCCAAATGTGAGTCCTACTACATACCCTATGATTTGCTCTTTCCACGGTTTATGATTTTGAGCATCCTTAATCAAATCTCCATAAGAAACAAATGGTCACCATCTTGAATTGCTGTTATATCATCAATTTCAGCAAAATCCTGATTGAACAGTTTCGTAGGACAATAGCTGGCAAACTTCTGACCTGAAGAAAATTTGCAGGATAAGTACATTGGCACTAAAACAAGGATTGCACGGCGTGATATAGACCCTACACAGTACTGATCTCTGGGATTAGGCATGTTCTAATGGGGCCTTCACACAATTAAGGTAGTAGTGTAGTACAACTACTGTTGGTATTTAATGGAACAAAAAAGTAAGCAAAAAACTCGAAATTGAATCAGGGGCCAGGGCACAGCTCAATCAAGAAAATATTCCAGTACAATGCCAACTATGAGTGACAGATACCAGATGGTTGCAGTTTAGCTATTTGGGGTTAATGCAAATCGTGTATGGCATTTATTCATTGACTTGGTTTTGAAATCAATACGCTTGTGGTAGCTAGGACTGGCCGTGGTGTTTTAGAGATATAGGCAACACCTGGCGTACTGGGTGCTAAGCTTCATGCACTAACCAACTATTCCAAAAGACCTATCTGATGGAAAGAGTTAGGCAATCCACTTATACAGTTCAACACTGGGCTAGGGCCCTGCACTGCTGTCCCGTAAAACAAAAAAATCTGTTATAGAACTAAATTAACAAAGGTAAGCTTTAGTTTAATAATGATAAGTAAAGCTTGGGCAACTTAACCTTGAAATATTTATTTAGCATGCAAGTATATTAACATGCTTATCTAAGACAGATTATCAGATGCCAGTGGTGTTACTAACCAATACTATGTAACAAAGCTATGTTCTGGTTGTGATCTCGCATTATACAACTCCTTTCGATTTTCATATAAAATCAAGGTCAGAATACTCCAGCTATAGGCTATGACCTATGAGAATTCTAAGCAACCTCCTCTGTATTGACAAGCTGAAGTCCTTGTCTACCCAGCTGATAAGCTATAATTCGGAAGAAGCTAAGCCCTCCTATACCGGACCTTAACTGTTAATCATGCATCTGAATTAGATAATACTTACGAGCTATGCTGAAAAGTTGATCCAGTGATCCTGGCAGACTTATGACTTTTGCACAGGGCACCCCTGAACTTTTGTTTTGTCGTGGATGCATATGGATTGTCACTCTTTTTCTGTCTGAAACCACAGAACCAGCTTCCGAGCATGTATCAGTGATCTCCTGGAGTTCTCCAGCCACTGAGCTTCTTATCATTTTATCTTGGATCCTTAACTGCCTTAATTTTGTGTCTTGCCATGTGTTTCTGAACTTGTCATGAGCCTCTCTATATCCTGTCATGCAGTTGTCGGTCGGAATAGGTTGATCTGCATGTGCCTTTCCTATGTCCTTAATCTGACATGTAGAAACAGGATTTTCCATAACTGCTCCTTTGTCAGGCAAACTAATGTTTCTATTGAAGAAACAATGTTCGGTAGTCTTGTAAAGTCCTCCATGTCTGTCTGACACAGTGAGTTCTTTACAACGTTCTTCACTGCAACATGATGTCAATGTTTCTCTTGCTTTTGATTCATTGTTTACATTGACTAGATTGGATGAAAAACATCGGTTGTACTCTCCAAAGTGTTGACCCCCTTGATATATCTCCATCATCTCAGTAGGGAGCCTTTGATGTGTGTTCATTTTCTGCCAAATGCACAAGATTATTAATTTCCATTCTATATGAATAACTAAGTATCAAAACATGACACTGTAATGGAAAAAATTGTGGACTCACTTGATAAAGATTGTTCATTATAATTTCTTTGTCGTGTTTGTTTTCCTGAAAAATGTTCTTGAGCACTGTTGTGTTCAGCCTTAATAGTTGTGAAATTCTGGATGTGCGGAAAGTAAACGGCTGGGGAATGTTGTAGAGAACTCCTATTTCACCAAATATGTCACCAGCTAATAGTAGCTGCTCAACCTGGATTTTGTAATCATACATATCAGATTCTGCATTCACTTTTCTCCTTTAGAATATTATGATCATTTGTCGTCCCATACCTTTTCTCCTCCATTGGTTATTGTCCGTACTTCCTGCAAAATAAAACAGCAAAAGTTACAATATTATGCATTGTTGTAAGAAACTCCATAATTGTGACAATCGACAAATTTATAGCTGGACCAACCACTGCTCCTGAAACTAATATGTAAACATCTGTAGGTGTTTCGTTCTGGAGTATGACAGTTTCTTTTGGTGGGTAGAACTCTGCTTCCATAGTGGTAACCTGCATCCAGACGATAATGAATTACCTTCCAACTGTTGATAATATTCATCGCCCACCAGTTTAGAGTTGCTCTAAAATAATTAACTAATTTTGTGTTCATACCAATTGGAGCCTGCAAGTAAATGAAACACCATCGAAAAGATATACATTTTCTAGGGCTGGGAGGAATAAGTGGCATGCTATGCTTGAGCGGATTGCCTTGGGCAGGCTATCCAATGTTTCCTTCTGTTTCAGCCCCTCTGTCTTATACCTTAAGCAGATATGAGCTAGCATTTCATCCCTAACTTGTTCAGGTAACTGATTCCGTGCAGCAAACTGAGAGGCAGCATGGATGGTATCTCTCTACATAGTTGAAGACGGGAAGGTTAGGAGGTATAAAACACTATATGCCACTCTTGAAGTAAAAAAGTCTTAATTCTATCCACATCGATGTATACATACATGTATATTTACATAATTTAATTGGCTAGAGTTTTATTGTGGAGGTATAAAACACTATATGCCACTCTTGAAATAAAAAAGTCTGGCTTCTATCCACATCGATGTACACATACATGTGTATTTACATAATTTAATTGGCTAGAGTTTTATTGTGCATCTGAACATCTATGCCTTTGGGCCACTGGACATCCAGAGCCAGGACATGCTAGTGACAGATGTATAACCAAGGTATCATCTGTTTTTCATCCTATCGTTGCCTGCAATATTTAAGATGCATATGTATGATGGCTCAATCAAGTTCTCACATGTAACTCCCTTTTGGCAGATGATCCCACATAGAAAAATAAGCTCCTACTTCCATTTTTTATCACAGTCCTTTTGTAAAGCCGAGCAGGAATATCAATAATGCCACAGCAACAAAAAACAATCTTGAAGGTATTTGGAAGAGTACGTACAAAGTTCCTGGTACGGCAACTTCCCTGGACAACCAGATTTGTCATGTTACCTATGAGGTATGCTGTCAATCCCAGGTTAAATAGCATGAAGCATATGCTAAATGACATTTCTCTTGGATTCTCTGCATGGAAATCGCCATAGCCAGTTGTTGTGAGTGTTGTAATGGACCAATAAAGTGCTGTCACATATCGAACCCATAGACTATCCAATCTGTAGTTTGGTCTTTCTGCTCCTATCCAGGTTTTTGATGGATTGGGGTATCTATCAGCTATTAAGTAAATGAAACATCCTGAACAATGTACTGCAAAAAGAGTAACCTGCAATTTTCACTTAAACATACATAAGCATGTTTCATTATCAGGGCAGTAATACATCAATTTGTTACATATTTGGAGAGGAGAGCATGTAAACTTACAGAAATTAGTTTGGTGCATCTTATCCAGTAGTAGTTCAACCGGATATCCTTTTCAAGCCTAGAGGGGGCGATTAACTTATATAATTTTCATCTCTCTTATTTTCAAGCTTCAAGTAAAAAAAGAAAGATACGTACCTGGCAAATAATGCACTGAGGCGCCGGAGACGCCATAATCGAAGCATATTAAGTATCCTATAAGCAAGGCCATTTCCTTGCTTATTAAAGAGTAGCCCAAACGGTTGATATGGAATCGTTGAACATACGTCAAAAATGAACCAGGAAGAGAGATATCTGCATACAAGCTATTGTCAGTGCTGTTCAAATTGTTAACTTTGCACTTGGGCTTTACCATTCAGAGTGTCATGGTTGAGAATAGTTGAGGATCAAGTGCCAACCTAGCTGCAATCATTTTTGGACTATCCACTAGAAGATAAGACTTGCGATCGAGATATGCTAGAAAAAAGGTGAGAACAATATCGATTGCAAAGAAGCCGTTGACAATATTCTCAATGAGGAAAAGTTTCCATGAGAGATGTCTCAGAAATGCTAGTTCAAATGGGTAGATCCATGCTGAATAAACAACAAGCACAAGCAAGAAAGTTTCCCAGATCCTGCAGGCCCAGAAGAGTGGGAAATTATGCCAAGTATTTGTATACACATACATATATGATGCAGGAGAAAGCAAAGAACATGATTTTACCTGTAACGGGGATCATAAGGAGAAATGATGAATTTTCTCAACTTGATAGATTGGTTAGCTCTTGCTCCTAGAGATGGGAGTAGGTCATTATGAAAGATGTTGCTAACATTATCCATTGGATTGCCTAGGTAGAAGCAGGATGTACCTAACGACGATCCTAGTTCCTACAGGCTGTTTGGATTGTTGAAGAGGATTATAGATGGTACTACTGTGTTGAAGTGCTGTGAGCCTTTGAACACAGAATAAATAAGGGTTTGGTTTGGCTCCAAGGAAGAAGAGGATGGAGGGAACAACAGAAGTGAGATACTTGATGTGGACTTCAAAAGATAATGACATTTTATTTGTTCCTTTTTGTTTCTACATGAAAATAAGCAAACAAGTGGTCTTGGCTTACTGTTCATTGTTTTGGTAGGTTAGCTTTGAATGGGCTGTGAATGTTCCGACTACCAATTGTGGTCAGGGCTTAGGAGACTTTTTCCAGTCTTTTTGGGAAGTATTACTATTCAGATTTGACAGATAGATTTTTCAAAGTTGGACATAATTAATTAAAATTCTGAAAATTTGAAGTTCACAAGATGAATTATCATTTTATTTGATTCATTCATTTATTTTGTTTCAATCTTGTAGATATAACTATGGATATAAATATCATGCTTTGCTGTCTACAACCTCCACATGATAAAGTCATGCTATATGAGGTACTATTCTTGTCGTGAAGATAACTGGAAACCTTTTACTGGCATCTGACGGTGCCTACTGGAGATAACATTCTAGTTGGAGATAAGAGATCTAACATGCTATCTATGCACGGGTGAATAATTAATGACTGTCCCCTTTGCAAAGAACAGTTTACAGCATGTAAGTATATGCTAAACTTGTTCATGAGAAAGCTGGAACATAGCCATGTAGGGGATCCAACTACCGTGCTTCTTTTTTGCTTGAGAGCTTAACTAACCAGAATTCTCGTAGCTTGTGTTTTGTGAGGCTCAACATGAGCTGAGCTTGAATGCTGTTGCGAGTCTTAGCATCCTTTTCCTAGCTCTACATTTTGGCAGTTATGTTGTACTTCTAGTCAGTATATATTAACTACGCGTTGGACCATTTTCAAGAACAGTAAAGGCCTGTCACCACTATCATCACTTTCTAATCCTTGGGCAATCTAATCATGTAGCAGCATAAATACATTTTTTCTTGCTGGCTGCAGGTGAAGAACCTCGTGTTATTTGGGTAATTTAGAGTAAATTCCACTTTATACCCCCAAGTTTATAATTTGTGACACTAATTACCCCACTCAACAACTTTTCATCCAAACTAGAATGTGTTAGTTGGTGCGGGTGGTGTATGTTAGTAGTGAAGCTAGTGCGGGTGGTGTATGTTAGTTGTAAGAACCGATGTATAGGAGTATTAATTTCCTGATGATCTCAATACATGTGAACTCATGAATGGATTTGAATCAGATTACCTACCATACATGATTTGGAAATTGAAAAGAGTGTATGGAACACGTAAAAAAATTCACCGTGGAGTAACAAGTCGGTACAAAGCTTGCAAAACAGTTACGTGTCGGCGTTCGGCGATGGAACTGAGTACTCAAAGCCACCTGTCAAAACTCAAAACTCCCTAAATATTTAAGAGGGGTAAAAATTGGCAAAACCTCTACTAAAAGGGGTAATTTGGATGAAAATTTGTTAAATGGGGTAATTACTGTCACAAATGACAAATTAGGGGGTAAAAGTTGGAATTTACTCGTTAATTTATATTCCATATATCCGCAGATCCACTCTTCTTAAAGATTGCTATTTTTGGTCATATAAACCCTTGTACGCGGTATTACATTACCTCCGTGATTGTAGAACATTCACGGGCCTTTCTTGCTAAGCATGGCTGTTAGTCTGTTACTGGATATAAACTAGTCACATGAAAAAAAGTGGTATCATATTGACAATATCTGACTGATTCTCCTTTACAGGGTTGCTGAGAGTGAAGTTTACCATCAGTAGTCTGCCAAGCACTCGAGTATATGGAAATGGATGTGACAGGTTGCCGGGGGAAAACGGCTTTGCTTTCTGGAGCCTGTGAACAAATGTGTTCACCTTAAGCCTGCCTAACAATCCACTGGCTTCCATCACGGGTTTCCTGAATGGGAAACCTTGGCTGGCATTTGTGTCCAATACCTTTTCAACTCCCATCACGTGTGCTATTTGATGATCGCCTTTCCTTCCTGTGTCACCCTCAGCTTTTGCTATCTGGAAATGATCAGTGGGCTGTGAACCCGTTTTGCTCACGTTCAGGCGCGGAAATGCCTATTCCTGAAGAATGGAGATGATTCTGGGCTCTCCCACTTAGACACATTTGTGCAGAATCGTTGGCGTGCACTGACCAGAATGTGTGAAATTTGGAAACCACTGACCGGCTGGATTAAGTTCCAGCTTGTAGATATTGCGTGTGATTGGGGTTTTAATTGGAATTGGAAACCGATGTAGCCATTCACAGGTCACGATTGCGGTGGATTATCTCTTGCAAAAAAGGACTGGATTGGGCAAAATACATGTAGTTTTTCCTGCAAAAAAAGAAAGAAAGCGATAGCTTTCGCTGAGCTGATCTGTTCTGTTCACTGGGTCGTTCGGTATCTTCTTTCACACTCGAATCAAACAAGTCATGACTGTTTGGTTAAGCCGATGCCTGTTATTTACTTTTCAAATTTAATCACGATGACCGGACGTAGTGTGCTCACCATGGTATATGCTTGTAACCATTTTTGTTTCCGGAGCAACTTCAAACAGTTTCATGTTCCAAGGAAACAGATCATATGGCCATATCATTTATGTTACGACTTACAAGTAGTATTATGTCATTTTGATCAAGGCTCGCCAAGTCGCCATGGACCTTAGTTTTTTTTTAGAACACGTTAAAGAGCAAAGTATTAATTTAGATAGACGTGTAGCCCAACATTCTTGGCCCATTAATCTACCACTCTCGTCGTTGGGTAAAAGTTTAAAACAAAATATGAAGAAAAGTGGGCCTCGAGCCCATCCTTTTGGCTCATTTCAAGTCTCTAAGTCAGGCAGTCTTCGTTGACATTTTGTAATAAAAAATATAGTCAAAGTGGGTAGGGTAGACTATATCCCGGGACACATAAAAACCATATTAGGGGGCAGATAAATTTCTTGTGGCTTGCTAGGGAGTGCGCGCGCACGTTTTGGTGCTACGCAGTGCCCCTCCTGGCGGAAGGGAATCTTTCCCGAAACAGAACAGCTATCAGAACGAAGGGAATCTTTCCCGAAACAGAACAGCTATTTCCATTTTTTGGCATGACGATAAAACAAGTCATGGATTGGTGGATCCCCTACCCACGTCTCCCTCGCTTCTTCCTTCCCCTGTCCAGCTAACCAGCTGTCGTTGGATAAACTAGTCACAAAGAGTAAAAAAATACATCCAACGCATGGCCAAGTACTCCCTCTGTTCCAGAATAAATAGCTTGTACTCTCTCCCTTTGAAAATATAAGATGTTTTAGCTTTGTTAAAGGAGTGTATTTAGATCTTTTTTAGGTGTGTAGGTTCATCTAGGTTTGAAGTGAACCTACACACTAAAAGTAGTTTAAATACACTCTTTTCACAAAGCTAAAACATCTTATATTTTGAAACGGAGGGAGTATTTGTCTAGATTCACATCTACACATACATGCGAATAGAAAATTCAAATAACTTATTTCTGGACAAAGGGAGTACATGGAAATCAAAACTACTCCTCTATCTCAAAATAGATATCACAAATTTGTCAATTTGAATGTATTTATCTACTAAATAGAGTCTAAATGCATCCAAATTTAGACAAACTTCCAATATCTATTTTGAGACGGAGGGAGTACATTCACCCTCCGTTGGTGCTACTTTGCATAATACTTCAATGCAAGATCAAAATCTTCCCACTCCACATGCGACTAATTTGGGATATAGAAAAATAGGGCGATTGTTACATCCAGACAATGAA
The DNA here is from genome assembly GCA_910589775.1 of Avena eriantha. NCBI lineage: Eukaryota > Viridiplantae > Streptophyta > Magnoliopsida > Poales > Poaceae > Avena > Avena eriantha. The sequence continues at coordinate 193,242,560 of OU342742.1, read as the reverse complement.
GCAACGATAGGAAGTGTAGTTACTGTAGCAAAATTTTGACCAAAGTGCACAATATACACTGCTTGTGGTACAAAAATGGATGTTTTCAGCAGTTTCATATGAACTATGTACATGCACACAAAAGAAGTTCCAAACGCAAGGGCTTGACTAGAACAGATGTGCAGAATATAGTGTTGCATAGGAGATTGTTTATAATGTGCAGAAGCCGATGTTTCAGTAGTTAGAACTATGAGAGTGATTTTTCCTTTGAAGTAGACTCCCATACATGAAAACTGCATTGCCAGTAGTACTATATTACATGCTTTCCTGTATCAAAAACAATATGAGCAAAGAAAAAGAAACATCAGTGCATGATGTATTATGCAGTAAGATGATAGATGCACTAGTAGATTTCAGTAAACAGAAACAACGGAGCTTATAAAGTCGAACAAGGAAAGGATCTTTATCTTTTGGAAATTACATCCAGCTTTGTGTCCAGAGAACTTACGCGAAAAGAAGAGCAATCAAGCCTAAAACATTTGTAACTTTTCTAATGTTCTACTTACAGTGCAGGCATGACTCTAAATTGCCCATCAAACCCGTTTGGTTGTAATTATCCTACTGTGGATGATCCGGTTGTGCAAGATGGAACACATGGGAAAAATAAAGAGCACAATGCCGCAACCGTTGTTGAGAGTGGGTTCCAAGATCCCAATGGTACAAATTATATTTGCTTGGATTCATACATAGTACACAACGACAAAATAGGTTTGTCTGAATTTGTAATGGTGATAAATTGTCCATAAGAAAGTTTCGTCCCTAGTTTGGGAATCTTATATCATAGACATGATAGAGACTGGAAGTTACATATCTGGTGTATTACACCTAGTAATAAAATTGTCCATATAGAAGTTACGTCCCAAGTTTGAAAAATATCCTAGATGTAATATAGACTGGAAGTTACATATTGGTGTATTAGGCCTAGTGATAAATTGTCCATATGAAAGTTATGTACCCGTTTTGAATCTGGTGTATTACATTTAGTGATAAAATATCCATATAAAAGTTAAAGCTATATACAAAAAGTTACAGGCGATATGCAAATAGTTATAGCCAAAATGATACAGTGAAAAAGTTACAGCCTAGATGCAATAAGTTACAACCATATGAAAGTTACAAGTTATATACAAAAAGTTACAGCCTAGATGCAATAAGTTACAGGCTATGATACAACAGGTATAAGAGAGGTCCATAATAAACAAAAAATTACATACTAGACACAGTTCATATGCAAAAAAAGTTATAGAAGTACATAAGGTCCCTATGCAAAAAATGCATGCTAGATACAGTCCATATTCATAAAAACGACATGGTAGATATGAAAAAAAGTTACATATACGGTTTGAACCCACTTCATTTAAATTGACAAACAAAAACAGTCTGAACCATGCATGTAATTACATCCTATAGATGATTTTGAACTAATTTTAACATAGTAGTTACATTCTATGCACACGAAATATCAACCCCCCCCCCCAACTGTATTTTTTTTGAACATATCATAGTTAGGCATGTAACTGTGGCTTACAAAAGAAGCTACTTCAATAGGGATTCAATCGATAGTTAGGCATGTAACTATGGCTTACGAAAGAAGCTAATTCAATAGGGATTCAATGGATCCACACATCACGAGCAACCTAGCATGTACCATAATCAGGGGATACACATGAAACTTTCACAACTTCATGGGATGGAGATTTCACCTATAGTGCTACATGAGCAACTAGGGGCCTATACATGGCACTAAACAACTACAGATAACTATGATATCATCGGCACAACTGCCAGTGGTCGTAAAAATAGAAACTAGATGGGATGGAGATTGGGTACTAACCTCTCGAAATCGAGACGAGTAGGCCAACAGCTAGGACGAAGGACCTCGCCAACGTTGCTCTCCAATGTCATCTGCTCTCAGCCTGGCCCCAACGACCGCAACGCCCCTGCGGGAACGGTGGGGATGCCCCCGATCCACGATGCCGATGCAGCACCGCCGCTCCCAGAACACGGACGCGAGCCAACTCCGCCGTCGCTTGCCGCGTCTTCCGACGGACCGCTCGCCGGCGACGAGAGGGATCGAGAGGAAGCGCGGCAGATCAAATCGCAAGCGCTTGTATGCAGCGTCGATGCAGCACTGCCGCTCATGGAACACATACGCGAACCACCGCCACGCTCACCGCGTATTCCTCTGGACTGCTTGCCGGCGAAGAGAGAGATCGAGAGGAGGCGTGGCTTAGCAGATTGCAAGCAGCAGCGCGGGCGAGACAGCGGCCTGAATGGGGAATTTTGGACCGGCCAGGCACAGCTAGCGATCTGAACTGTCGGCCTGATTTTGTCTGCTAGCACCGCTTCGGTTGGAACAGACGGACCACATGATGCACATCCGACGGACGTGAGGGGTGGGCACTTTTCTGGACAAGATCGAGCGCATGCAGGAATTAGATTTTGGGAAATTTCTTTGTAGTCTTCGCATCTCACTTTGTAGTCCTCGCAAGTCCCTCCGAGTTGAGGGACTAGGCCTCCCTCAAGAAATACGTGTGATGACGGAGAAGGTGCATCACAACAGCTATAGTGTAATCGACCTTAACTCTGGTGAGCGTAAGTGAGAAGGAGTGTCATGATGTTGATGACCTGCAATCCCGCACCGAATTACAACGAGGTTTTGCCCTAATCTTTCTAGATTATGACAATCTTTGCTAGTGTTGATCCACAATGATCCACCATCTTCTCGTTGATGCCATTGTACTTGAGATGAATCTCGGTATGCGGCAATGCATCATTGTATCACAGTGAATCTTCTTGTTGATTCCCACCCTAAATCCAACTAAATCGATCAATCCAAAATCAAGCTAAATAGATAAATAATTGATTGTGACTACACAATAGAGCAATAATATGACCTTAGTCCATGAACATTCGTTGTTGGAGACCATCTTGGGCGCAAATTGCTGCTACTAGTATGTCGCCGTGGAGGGGGAGAGGAATCAAAGGGAGAGCATAGCGAGGGGAGAAAGAACAATTGTCATAATCAAGCCCCACAGTCACCATTAGCGCCTATATCCCAAAAACATCGCCCCCTCGTCTCCTGATTGGCTATCCTAGGGTTCTAAGAGTGGAGTCGGGAATGGACGAGAATGACCATGTGATGCAATCAAGTATAGAACAGGAGCAACACGTGGATGTGTTGTCGCCGCCTACTCGCCCGCCACCGTTTTGCCCTCTCTGATCTTGGTTTGGCAATCCCCTCTCTTCCCAAAGGTAAATTTCTCTACACCCTTGTTCTAATTAAGAATCGAGCCCGGACTTTTGTGATCAAAGCCCCCATTCCGCGTCCGTGCAATTTTTCCTCGAGAAGTCTTCGTCGTCCGACGTTTCAGACATAGAGGAATATCTTTTTGACGATGATGTAGAGACATTCATTCTATTGGTCACTGCGAAAGGAACTCGAGGATGGCAAAATGCAAAACTCTTTTCAGCACATATTCATTAGCTTTAAGACGATTAAAGCTTAATAAAACATCAATAAAATCTAAATTTATTAAAGTTTTACAATCACACATGATACCAATCAAATAAATTAAATAGTTCAAATCCAACAGTTAAACACATAATGCATGGCCCGGAATACAAAACATTGTTTAAATCACACATGGATATGAATAAAACAAATGACAATTGATTGGGTGACTATTCCAAGCCTGCGATCTGTTCAGCCGCATCACGCGCCGTACCACAAAAGTTTTTGGGGGTGCAGGATAGGGATTTTGTGGATCAGATTTATCCGGATCTACAAAGATGCTCTTATTAGGGATATTAAAACCGAGTCAAAAAGGAGGCCTCCCACGAACTGGGTAGTTTTGGCCGTCCGATCACGGCCCCCACGTCATTCTGGCCGTTGGATGATTCTTAGCTCCCGCGTGGGCTGAATTATCCCTTAGGGACGCTTCTCTGGACATCAAAAAAATATTATGTGCTTAATTAGGCTGGAATGTCTATCTATTTCGGCCCGCTCTACTCCACCTTTCGCCAACCGGGTCTCCTCGTACGGAACCACCGGATTTTTTTTGAAGAGGACACATGCGGCAGCAGACTCCAATGGAAAACTGGTCTCCTTGCTCATCCGGAACCACCAGATTTTTTTTGAAGAGAACACACGTTGCGGCAGCAGACTTCAATGTAAATTCGACCACCTAGACAAGACACACACCTCCCGATCGATTGGACCGCAGGCCGAAATCTAGAGCGCGCATGCAGCAGACTCCAATCGAGATTCGACCGACCGAGACCAGATGACCGAGTAAAAAAGGAGGCCTCCCACGAACTGGGCAGTTTTGGCCGTCCGATCACGGCCCCGTGTCATTCTGGCAGTTGGATGATTCTCAGCTCCCGCGTGGACCGAATTATCCCTTAAAGACGCTTCTCTGGACATCAAAAAGTCTTTATGTGCTTAATTGGGCTGGCATGTCTATCTATTTTGGCCTGCTCTACTCTACCTTTCGCCAACCGGGTCTCCTCGTACGGAACCACCGGATTTTTTTGAAGAGGACACATGTGGCAGCAGACTCCAATGGAAAACGGGTCTCCTTGCTCATCCAGAACCACCAGAATTTTTTTGAAGAGGACACACGTTGCGGCGGCAGACTCCAATATAAATTCGACCACCCAGACAAGACACACACCTCCCGATCGATTGGACCGCAGGCCGAAATCTAGAGCGCGCATGCAGCAGTCGAGATTCGATCGACCGAGACCAGATGCACACCTCTCGATCCGTTCAACGCAGGCCAGAATCTAGAGCGGCCATCGATCTCTCCAGCGGATGTGGTACATATCCTGCCCTCGCCTCCCCATTCAGGACAATCTGATGCGCCGGTCTTAATTGATCTTTATGATCATGTTATTTTTTCAGTTCTTACAAATCCCTAATGGCAGCATGGTGCACAAATTGACGACGGCAAATGATTATGGTATGTTACTACACTGTCACTACACTGCCTACATGTCCTATAAAATCTCTTGCCTCAGTTTCTGCCTATGCTACTCCCACTCGATAGCAGATTTCAAGTCTAATGGTGGTCTGATAGGTTGATTCTATTTCCAAACAAAATACCCATCTTCTTCAGATAACAATTATCGTCTTTTCTAAATCAGGAATATATTTCTCTACCCAGGTATAATGGTGGTCTGATAGGTCTAATGGTGGTCAGATAGGTTGATTCTATTTCTGCTTGTTCTAGCTCAACTGCTTACATTCTATTGCTTCCTGGTGATTAGTCGAATTTTCATCTGGTTGGTTTTGTTGGACTCGGTATTACCAATGACTGCTGGACAGGTGAGTTCCTCAATTACATCACTAATTTCACTTAATAGTATACGCCTTATTATTATAAATGTTTGCCATTGCTATACTTATATCCATGTCACTTGCACCATTAAATTGTCTGAGGTTGATCGCAGTGACAGGGCGGGAGAATCTGCTCCGAACTCTGCGCCACTGCTGTTTGTTTCCATATGGCTCGGATTTGGCCCGTTTGAGTTGATTTCTGCACCATTTTGGCTGATTTCTTCAGCATTAGACTGGTGTGCTTCTTTTGGAACTCAAAGGTACCGATTCTAAAATTATGACAGTATATATAAATTACTTCTTATTTTTCTATGTTAGTGAAATAGTTAATCAAGGCATATTCAGAACAATATCTTCGTTTCCATTTTGACGCCATCTTACTTTTTAGAAATCTTGGCATGTCTCTTTGGTTCTATGATGTAGTTAAGGATGTATTTTACAGTATTACACATGCATCAATTCCTTTCTCACTACAATGATTCACGATTTTTGTATTCAGTTTCTTTCCCATCTTTCAAGTCATCATTCGTGAAAAAACAATCAGAACAGAAGAACAGTATTAACGATTACAAAAATTAATGATTCTAAAAACAATTTGAACAATCTAGAACATTCACATATCACACATATTCTCTCTTTGTTGACTCTCCATGCTATCCTTCCAATAAACCACTAATAAACCTATAAAGAATTTTAGCTTAAAGTGCAAATGAATTTCACCATATAGGGGTACATGCAAGTTGCTCTTATAAGAGCATACATTATGAAATATAGTCCAAAACATGACTCGATACTTTGGAACATGTTATCGAATATATTTTCACCAATTCATAACAATCTATTCTTCTAATGGACGGGCGCGGCAACACGTGCCTACATGATCTAGTACCGTATAAAAGTGCAGTCAAAACATCTCTAATGGATGATGCAAAATACCTCCCGTGACCCATAAACTACTTTTTAGGTCATAAGAGGGCAAAAACCATATCCAATGGATGCCTATTCCTTATGTGATCTAATTAGTTTGGTCGTGACCTAAAAAAATCCACTCGTAATGTATATTTGGGTCACGCGAACGGTTGGCCTAAAACTCCCCAGCCGCGTGCACGCCAACTACCGTGGGAAAGCTTCATGTGCACTTCCCACTGCCGCGCACCTATGTCCTCCGACCACCATTGGTGACGTGGGGTTAACATGGCAATACTCATTGTTATGGACTTGGGTTTTGAGTAAGAGCATCATGTTGGAGACTTCGTCGGCGAACAGACAAACAACATGGGGACACAAGGTTTACCCAGGTTTCAGGGCCCCGAAGGGAAAACCCTACTCCTGATTGTCTGCTCTTGATTGATGGAGAACCGAAGGTTACAGGGTGCCTTGTTGGTGATGGCACGCAGATTGGATCTGGCGGGTTTATGAGCGGAGATTGACTTGTAGATCTATTATCTATTGTGGGAGATGCCCTCCTCATTGGATCCTCCTAGCATTTATATATGGAAAGGCTAGGTCTGAGGTACCAATACGAGTTGGTTACAAGTTGAATTCGAACTCTAGTTTTGAGCTTTCCTTGTCTTGCATGCTTGGAGCCTATGTCCATATGGGCTTCGTACCAGTTGAACCGTCATGAGCGTCATGGACCTTGACATGTCATCGAGTGGGCCTTTTGTTGAGCCATGCAAATAATCATTTATCTACTTCTTCGTTACTTTGAGATATTTGAATTTTGCTTGGGATTTTGAGTTCAAACAAAGAAACAAATCAAACCAAATCCAATGGAACCATCTACTCTACTCTTCCTCTTCTTTATTTTCTCTTGCATGGGATCTTTTGTGTAATTTTGTGTGGGTTTGTTTTGAACAAGATTCAGAAAGAAAATACATAAAAACAAACTATGTGATCTAAACCTAAACCACATCTAAGCCTAAGTATCTAACTAATCTACCCTTCTAACCTAGCCACAACTAAACACACCACACCACCTAGCTAGTACCTAGCCTGGTAACACCACCCAGCTAACCTAGCAGTAGCAGCCACACCCCCGGCGCCTGAACCCAGCGCAAGCACATGCACTTGCAACAGCAGCCAGCAACGCGCACCCCTCTCTGCGCCTAAACCCAGCGCCCCACCCAACTAAGCAAGTAGCAGCGCCAGTCGACCACCTTCCTAGTGCCACTCTGTCGCTAACCCTGGCACCACCTCGCTCTAACCCTGGTCACCCCTCCTAGCTAACCTGAGAGAGAAAAGAGAGAGGAAGAAGTAACCCAAGTTTGCCTCTTTTAGCAAAAACCCTAATCGACCATCCCATGTGCGTCTCCCTCCTCCCCTTCTTATCTACCTGCGGGATCTTTTACCAGATCAAGATCTCCACCTAGCTCCCCTCTCCTCTCTTCTTCCTCACCAAGACACCATGACCATCTTCTTACCAACTAAACCCTAGCTTGGCCTCCATCAAGATCGTCTCGTGCTAGAGCTCGCCAAGGCCGACCAGTAGCACCGTTGGGGTCCTCTGCTTCCTCTCCGACGCCCTATACACAGATCAGCAATCGGAGCTTGCTGGAGGAGATGTTGCAGCTGGCGTGGTCATGAGGAACCAGAGCAAGCTGTCTGGAAGCCCTTGCCAGATCACCGCTCCCTCGAGCCGAACCAACCTCACAGTCACTGCAAGCCCCCCGCGCCGCTCGCGTCGTGCCATCGCGCACATCGGTTGCCCGTAGTAGAAGTAGACGCACGTCAGCCTCGCCCGTAGACCTGCCTAGCAACTCACCTTGTTGCTGCACCAGCGCGCGCGCGGGAAAGCAGCGATAGAAGCCGCGTCATGTCAGTCGCCAGCAGCACCGTGCATCCTGAACCGCCACTGTTCATCGAGGAAGCCCAATTGATGCAGTCCTCCTCTGGGAAAACTTAATGAACGAGAGTTGTAGCCATGTCCCCTCTACGCTTTTTGTTTTTGCTACATATCATTTTGCTTAGCAGTATCATCGCCGCCGTCAGCGGAAGGTGCCATATCCGTCGCGCACTGTGGTGTGCTTCGTCATTTTTGGCAGAGGAATGTCGGAAGCTTTTGTAAAAAAACCTAGGCACTTTCAGCCTCTCAACCCACGGTATGCGATCATCCACGTGTCGTTCGCCTGCTGGTTGCACGCGCGTGTAGCCCCGCTGTCCCTTATCCCCACCTGTCTGTGACCGTGGGTAAACTCAGCCGAGTGAGAAAAACCTGTTGTTTCTAGATTTTAATTCAAATTCAAATTTAAACCTATTTTTAAAAGTCAAATCTATTTCAAACTTTGACCAGAGGTTTAAATAAGTTCTATAATTAATTTGAAAAAACTTAAATCATCAAAGTTGTGTATTTTTTAATTCTCTACATGAATATGACCTCTGTCTATTTTTGATACATATTGAAAATAATAAATGTTTGGGAATATTATAAATGTTTTAATAAATGTTAAATAATAATTTTTAATTCATATTTTCAAATAATATAAATGATATATGTTTTGAGATCATAAAAATGTCAGGAATATGAATATGCTATTTAAATTATTTTTGGTCATTTAAATTTTTCGAATTATTAAATACCATTAAATGTCTATTTCTTAATAAATTCATAATTATTGTTCTGTAATTCTGAATTCGACAAATAACATGTCTAAATCGATCAGCATGACGAGCCCTTTCCAACTATGCTTTCCATGATATCAATTAAAGCATGCATCATATAAGTATTAAGTATACATCAAGGTTTATAGGAGTACAACATGATTAAATAAATAATAAAATGCTTTATTCTAGTTCATACACCTTACCCATGCCATGCTATGTTATACCATACAATTGTGCATCATTTCATCATGGCATACCTTGTTTTGCTTGTTGTATATGATTTATATGATTGCACACTTTATTTATTATGGCCCTTTGTGTGTTTGGCGTTTATTCCGGATAAACGCAGAGTAAAGGAGTTATTAGAAGACCCAAGAGCGTTACCTGGATTCCGATTATTCTACTACTGAGCTAACATGCAAGCATTTACCCATGCTTGCATTACATATAACACATATGCCTCTACCTATATTCTTGCATCATTGTGTCGCGATTCGAATTAAATTGCAATCCTAAGTACTACACAATATTTACTTTTAAACCCCACTGAAGCTTGTACCTCTATCCTATCAGACCTTACTATAGGAGTTGTTTAAACCATGCGAGTCATAGAATTGCATGTGTAGGTTCGTGCGAGTCTACTGTGGATAACGAGGTACCTAGACAACTTAAACTATATAGTAATAGGATAACTAAAGAAAGAGACACCGGTGGGCAATAACTGATATTTGGTTTTTAACCGCTCACTTGTGTCCCGTAGAATCCGAGTACTTGATGAGTATTCCTTGACTATTGCACTATCCACACGTGGGAGACTTTATGGACCCCCTTCGTTTGAGCTTGATTCACATCTTATTTCTTGGGGCCACAAATAGTTTGAGGTTTTACTACTATCCTGTACGTATGCCATGTTTTACTGCTTTATTTATTATTGTTGCACGTGGAGCGTTTACTTGTACTGTTTTGGAACGTGGAATATTTTCCCAGTATCGACAAACCTAGTCACACTTTCGGGTTCCCAATCGTTTACATCCATTGACATAAACCTTGGATCCGTCTCGGAGTCCAGCCGACTTTGTGGCGGGTAGCTTAGTGGGGTGGCCCCCTGAAATCATTTTTGAATCTTGCAAATGCTTTTTCGTGATGCGTCGTTGCTTTTCATTTGGTTTTTTCTGAGGTTGATCGTTGCTATTTGTGCACCCCTATAGGATAAATCTTTCTGAAAGCAGTGTCTGCGGTTATGGACTACTTGGAGCATAGTTTTTCGATCATAGACAACTATATCTAAAGTATCATGTTTAACTTGACTAAATATGGCCAGTAATTAGTACAATACTCATGGAATGGTTAATAAAACTACCAATGGACGAGATGTTTTTCCGCCTTCCCATTCGGTAAGAGAGAAGGAGGATGCGCAATGTTTAATTATGCTGTTATATAACTATTGTTTCAATTAATGAGCGCTCGTCCATTTCTGATTGGACGATGTTCTAGCGTGTCTCTATAGAATTGTTTAAATATTTATCTTTCGCTGAAATTGCGTCACCAAGTTAATCCCTTTAGATGCATAAAGGCTTGCTGAGTACCCCTAGCGTCTCACACCAATTATTGATCAAATTGACAGGTATATTCGCATGGTGGTTACTACGTTTATGAGACCAATGATAGAGGCAACGATCCTCTTGCATAGAGATTCCGGGGATGGAGATCTCTGAGATCTGTGGGCGGGAATGTGCTTATTTCTATGTCATCTTATGCCGATTGATTCTCAATCCATACTCGGATCTGTGTCTTCCGCTTCCGCTTGATGTTCTGACGAGTGATGTATGAGGATATATTGCTAAAATATTATTACTACTATCTATATAATTTGGTTCTTACCGTAATGGCGTTGTAATATATTTCTATTTTTTTAGATGGAATAGCTTTGATGTACTCTTGTATGTCGTTAGAGTACATACTCACTTGTGTACGCTAGACTTGCAGCCAACCGGTCACATTTTTCGCACTCAAAGCTATAACCATAAATTTTGGGGTGGATGTGCGGTGACCCAACATACTGATGAGTGCATAACTGCATCATGCTTTATATTATTATTTTGAATTGTAGTTGTAGGATCTTGGTATTTTACGGTGTTCGCGCGCACATTTTATGTCTATTTTCACCAGGATAAAGACATATGATGGATACAATGGATACAATTATTGGAGCAGTTGTATTAGGGAGAAAAGGAGTCAAAACAAAGTAAATCGCTTATTTGGGAAATATCAATAATACCAAAATAAAACCCGAAACGATCAAGGCATACAGACGGTTTAACGACCAACTATACGGCAGAAATAAAATTCCGGCCGTATACTTCCTGTTGTATAGTTGGTGCCGCCACCGCCTCCTCAAATAGTTTCACCCCGTGCAAATGGATCAGGAAGACGATATACAGAACAACCAGAAATCACCGAAACCTCACCTCCGGAAGGCATCTGGAGGGGGAACTCGTCCACCGGGGATCCATCTTCGCCCTATGCAGATCCGGGAGGCTAAGGCGTCGATCTTCATCATCAACTGTTGCATCACCACCATCTCCATCCATCTCATCTACATCTTATTATAATTTCCGTACTCGTTGTGGATTTATATAAGTATTATTCATCTATGATAGTTCCATTGGTATTGCCATGATGTTGATTGCCTCCATGTCTGGGTAGATCTTTAGTTCCTGGGGAGATGGAGAAACCCTAGTATGAGATTGAAATAAGATAAAGTTTATTATGATATTCATCACTGTGACTATGTGTTAGATTGTCTTCATCTTGATGTTGGGAGAAGTCGACCTCTCAATATTTTCCTCTTATGGGGACTTGATGGAGGGAACTACTTGTTGGTAGACGGAGGTGTTAGCACTTACAGTGACTATAAAACTATTGGCACGCCTTACGTATGAACTTGAGAACCAAGAAAACGCATAGAACACTATCCATGCCATGGGATACGTCCTATGGGATTACGTCCCTTAATAGCGCAGTAATTAGATTGATGTCGATTGCTGACTGCTGTGGTTATGAGGATGATGTGAGCAGTGGTTGCTTCCTATTTGTCCAAATACGGAGTTCCTCCCACACATACATAGTTGAGAATGTGCATGATAATAATCTTTACCTTAATTCTTTACAATGTTAGACGTGTATCCGCTACTCCCTAAGAACGTCTTTTTTCCTATTGCAGTTTCAATCTCTTTTACATACGTGATACTTACTTTCTGTGTTCAGTTGTTTACTTTACTTATTGCTTCTCTTATACCAAAAACCCTAAAACACCTTTTTACACAATATTTGCATTTTATCTTGTTACTCAGAACTTTATTTAGCATTTCTATTGTAGTATTTATTTCACGAGTTATTAGACTTTAGACTTCTGCTCCCTATGGGATCGATATCTTTATTTCAAAACTAGCTACAAACGAGTTGTGCACTTCCAGTCATCAAGCTATTTTCGGGCGCCATTGCCGGGGAGCTAAGCGATGTAGGTCTTTTAGTTTTTGCTTATTAATTTTTGTCTTGCTAAGTTTTGTTTTGAGTTACAGGTTTCCACCAACATGATGGAGTTTGAGCATATGACTAGTTCTAACCCACTCAGCCACTTAGGGAAGCCCTATGATATTTATAAAAGAGACAACTCCAATGAGAAGACAAGGGGGTTTGAAATAAATCCTCTACTAGTTGGTATTCTACACAAGAAGCAATTTACTGGAGATGAAGAAGATCCTGATCCATATGAGCATATTGCATGTTTCAAAGATATATGTGGCACTTTCCAATTATCGGGATATACCGCTAATGAGGTAAAGGTTAAACTTTTTAGTCGTACTTTGACTAGTACATCTCTCTCATGGTATAGATCTCTACCCTCAGAAGCCACTACTACTTAGGATAATTTAGCCAGTGAGTTTCTAGCAAAATATTATCCATTATCAAAATCTTTTGGAATTAGGCGTATTATAATGACTTGGAGGAACCGTCCTAATGAAGGACTAGTAAGAGCTTATAACAGATTTAAAGATTTACTTAATCTATGTCCACATCATGATTTGCCTGAATGGTATTTGTTGCATATCTTTTATGGCGGTTTAATTGAACCTAATAAAATTGAACTAAACTCTTTCGTGGAAGGAGCCTTTATGTATCTTCCTATAACTAAAGCTTGGGCTTTACTTAATAGAATTCGTGATCATAGAGTTTCATGGAATTTTGGTCTAGGAAGCGAAAGAGGCATAGAAATAGATTATGATTGTATTCATGACTATAATAAAAAGGGCCATGTTAAGGAATTATCTAAAGAACTTTATTTAGATTCAGATCTTGTGTTGCATGTAGTTAAAGCTTTTATAGAACACATCAAAGCTCCAAAAGAGGGTTTGGTCAAGTATGATCCACCACTCAAACCCAAAAAGTTAATGCAACACTGGCATTGAACACTGGCATTCCTAGAACCAATATATGAGATACCTTTTCCTAACACTGCACATAAGCATATTCTTGAATATGAATAGGTCAACGCAGTATAGGAGAAGAAGGCAGAGGAAAGTATGTCAGAAGTTGTGGAACATCTAGAAGAAACCAAAGATGAAGAGGTAACCAAGGAAGCAATTGTGGCTATGTATGCACATTGTAACATAGTTGAACTTCATAAAGAGTCTTCCGTATTGGTTGAAGGTAAAACAAAGGTAAAAGATGTGGGTAAGCCTATTCTTCTCTGCATATTTAAGGAAACCTCGCATTATGGTTTATGCGATCTTGGCACCGAAGTTAATGTTATATCTTATGGTTTTTACTTAGAAATAAAAGAAGAAACAGAACCGGCTACAATTGAAAATATTGATATGACAATCATGTTAGCCAATAAAACTCTTAGAATTCCAATGGGAGTAGTTGAAGATGAAACTGTCACAATTGGAAATAAAAACTTATCTATCGATTTTGTAGTTGTTGATATGCTAGCTGACAATCTTTCCCAATTATATTTGGAAGAAACTTTTTGAGTGATGTAGGGGCCAAAGTTGATTTCAAAAAAAAGAGATTGTGTATCTTAAGCTTGGGGAAGCATAAAAAGAATTCCACTTTTCCAAATTTAAAGACAGACCTCCACAAATATAAGAAGAAGAGAAAGAGAAAACTATTTAGGAAATGGCATCTCTCTTCTTTAGTGATAAAAAAGATGAAACAAATGAAGATTTAAATTATGAAGAAATAGTTATGGAGGACAAGTCCCTAGAAGAACTAAAAGATGAATTCGATTCACTTCCTGTTATAGGACCTCCAACTGGTGAGGCTTTTGAAGAGCTAGAAAAGTGAGGGGACGAGGAATTACCACCCCTAGAATTGAAGACTGTACCAGATAATCTTAAATAGAGATTTTTAGATGATACAAATAGATTTCCTGTTACTATTAGTGCTAAAGTTTCAGGAAATGAAGAAGAATAACTCATGAAGATACTTAAGGAGCATCGCAAGGCCTTTGGGTACTCAATGGATGATTTGAAGGGCATTAGTCCCATGATAACCGTCCACCGAATATTCATGGAGGAAGGTGCTAAACCAGTTGCAGAATTTAATAGAAGACTAAAGCCAGAAATGAAGGAAGTGGTAAGAAAAGAAATAGTATGCCTATTGGACGCATGTATAATTTATCATATAAAATAAAGTGAATGGGTAAGACCTGTTCATTTTCTCCTTAAGAAGGGTGGTTTTACTGTTGCTCCTAATGAAAATAATGAATTAATACCTACTAGAACTATTGATGGACATAGGATGTGTATAGATTTCAGGAAATTGAATAAAGAAACTAGGAAAGATCACTATCCTTTATTGTTCATAGATCAAACTTTAGAGAGGTTAGAAACCACACTCATTTTTGCTACTTGGATGGATACTCTGGTTTTTTCTCAAATAGTTGTTCATCCTGATGACCAACTTAAAAAAACTTTCATTAGCCCTTATGGTTTACATGCTTACCGTCGTATGCCTTTTGGTTTATGTAATGCTCCAGCTAATTTTCAAACATGCATGACTAATATTTTTGTGGATTTTATAGAACTGATAATGGAAGTACTTATGGATGACTTTTCTGTCTATGGAACTTCGTTTACTAGTTGCTTGGATAATCTCAAAAGAGTTTTGCAGCGTTGCTAAGAAACCAATCTTGTGCTAAACTGGGAGAAGTGTCATTTTATGGTCAAAGAAGGTACAGTCCTTGGACATAAGGTAAGGGAATTGAAGTGGATAGAGCTAAGGTTGAGGCCATAGAGAGAATGCCACAACCTAGGGATATAAAAGGTATAAGAAGTTTCCTGGGTCATGTGGGTTTTTATAGAAGGTTCATTAGGAATTTCTCTGGAATATCTAAACCTTTAACTAATCCTCTGCAAAAGGGAGTAAGAATTAATTTTGATGACAAATGTCTTGTAGCCTTTGATAAACTCAAGTATGCTTTATCCCATGATCCAATCATTAAACCACCTATCTGGGTTATGAATTTTGACTTAATATGTGAATCTAGTGATGATGCTATAGGAGTAACTCTAGGACAATACATAGGTCACAAATTTAATATTATACATCATGCTAGTAGAATTCTCAATAGTGCTCAAAATAATTATCCTAAGGAAGAGAGGGAACTTTTTTCTATATTTTTCTCTTGCAACAAATTTCGCTCTTATATTGTTGATGCAAAAGTAAGAGTTCATACAGATCCTGATGGTTTGAAATAACTTCTTGAGAGGAAAAACCATAAGCCAAGACTGATCCGTTGGATCCTTTTCCTTCGAGAATTTGAGTTGCAGATTATGCAGAGGCAAGGAATAAAGATGTTGGATGCATTGTCCATATTCGCCCAGCAAGACACCAATCTTATTGAGAGGAACTTTAGTCCTAGTGATTTTCATTTACGAGAACTATTAAACGAACTAAGGTCAATTCCTCCAAAAGAGAAGAAGTCTTTGTTGTTGGAAGCTTGTCATCCCCGAGTAAGAAATTGGTAAGTGCAAGGTAAGTATTCTTACTCAAATAAGTGATTTGTTTCACAAATTTTACTTCTAAATTTTTTGCCTTTGAATTCCTCTTGCTTTTCTGAAGTTTCAGAAAGTTTTTACCAACTATACAGTCGCAACTATAGGACCGGAGAAAAATCTCCGGCCGTATAGTTGGTCGTTAAACCTTTTGTACCCTCTTTGCGAATTTGTCTGGATCTATAAGGCCGCAACTATACGACCAGAGAAAAATCTCCAGCCGTATAGTTCATCGTTAAACTCTCAGGCATTTTCTATTTTGATGTCTAGATCTATACGGTCTCAACTATACGGCCGGAGAAAATCCACCGCCATATAGTTGGTCGTTAAACTATCAGACATATTTGATTAATCTTTCGTTTTTGATAAAAAACGGTTCTGCCGGTTTCGAGTCGGTAACTTAATCAACCTAGACTCGAGATATTTGGAAATATCTACTCGGAACCAACTATATGGCTGGAACTATACAGGCCATAGTTGGTCGTTACGCAGCATGACTCCTCCAAATCCGTGTTTTCTTTTCCTACTCCGTTAAGATTCTTTTCTTGGGCGTGAATTTGGTGTTCCTCGCAAGTTTTACCGACCTCTGACCCCCTTATATACTGCCATTGTCTCTCTCTCTCTAATCATAATCTCCATGAACCAATCTAGCAATGCGTTATCCCATCCCAGGTCGTGGAAAACCCCTGGGTCTCATTTGTCCTTCCAGGGACCGCTCTCGCAGCCCGTGCATGGAGGACGACAACGAGGACGTGGAGAGGTTTAGCTCGGGGTACAAGGAGTACGTCGAGCCAAGCTTCTACAATAACTATTCTGATGAAGATTGGATTGATATCTACATCTGCCGTGATGTCTATGATCCACCGGTGATCAACTGGGTGACAATGCAGAGAGTTCAAGAAGAGAGAAGGTCGCAAGCCGCATGGAAAAGGGCGTGTGGAGATGGTCAAGTTCATCGCCATGGACCCCATGCCGCACAAGCATAAGGAATTACCTAATATTAGTGCAGGTGCTAACAAGGGAGCGACGGTGCCACTCTTGAAGCCTACCATTGGTGCTCGTATGAGGGTGAAGCCTCAAGAAGAGTGGAGGAACGGTTTCCACTTCCCCGATCCATCAATTATGGATGATGAGGAAGAAGATGTTCCTAGGACCAAGGACCGCGTGCGAGCACTGGAGATATATCAGAAGCAGGAGCTACTCCATTGCGTTGAAGTCTGTCATTGTCTTAAGGAGATAAAGAAGAAGGATGATCTTCTCCCATTGGTGACTAAACTCGCAGATAAAGTGGACACTTTGCAATCTGATTTGCACAGGTGCTATAGCCACATCACCGCTCTAGAGGATACCAACAAGAAGCTACGCACCGCAGAGTTACATACCATGGCGCCATAGTGATCTACAATAATCACGGTATCAAATAATCACAAGGGATTATTGGATCCCGCCTGGCTTGATTCCAAGCTTGGGGAGATCTTTAAGACCATGTAATCTATCTTATAAGATTTTGCATTACAATTTTAGTTTTGAATTAGTTCAAACTAGAAATAAAGTTTGCATCATTAGAATTCCCTTCAGGAATAGTCAATCCCTTTTATGAAATTCCGAGTTTATTATCATATATGCAACAATATTGAGTTCGTGCTTGTCGTATTGGATATCTGAATGGCTTAAGTATAATTTTACTTGCACTTGATGATAGCAATAGGAGTCTTTCACACCATTGGTATTAATGGAACATACAAAGATAATTTGGTCAATATGTTGTAAGTACATGGTTTGATTTACAAACAAAGAAAAATTATCTAATTAGTTAAGTTGAAAAAGAAACCTTGAACAAAGGAAAATTAAAAGTGCTATCAAATTAGAGTGAGAACAAGACGAGGTAGAATATTCAAGCTATAAAGATTGCTTCATATACAATTGGAATTTGGTAATTGAGATCGTTAAACTTTGAATTTCGACATGAAGTGGAATGTATGGCTAGCTCCTTTGCACAACACTTAAACAAAAGTGTTAGCATATATATAAAAAAGAGAAGAAAAGAGAAAAGAAAAAGAGCGAATGTGCAAAGAGCAAATAGGCATACACCACTATATTGTAGTAAGACAAAGAGACGTTTTGAGATTTTGAATCGCAAGAGAATATGTTAATCCTTAAACACTTGGGACTACCTCTCTAACTTATTCGGTCGAACCAAATACTTTTACATCATGTTGAGATTCATATTTTGTGAACTGTTGATCACTAATGTGTGGAAGCCTTCTAATATTATTCGGATGGTTCGAGTAAGGTACTATTCATGAACTTATTACCATGTATCATATATGATAAACACATGCTACAAATGCCTCATTTATTTTATCGACTCAGCTTTATGAATATGAGGATCACATCCATTATGCTAAACTTGCTCGGGACGAGCAAGAGTCTAAGCTTGGGAAAGTTGATGAGTGCATAATTGCATCATGTTTTATATTATTATTTTGCATTGTAGTTGTAGGATCTTGGTATTTTACGGTGTTTGCGCGCACATTTTATGTCTATTTTCACCAGGATCAAGACAGATGATGGATACAATGGATACAATTCTTAGAGCACTTGTATTGGGAGAAAAAGAGTCAAAAACAACATAAATCGCTTATTTGGGAAATAACAATAATACCAGAAGAAAACCCGCAGCGATCAAGGCATACAGACGGTTTAACGACCAACTATACGTCGGGAATAAAATTCCGGCCGTATAGTTCCCGCCGTATAGTTGGTGCCACCACCACCTCCCCAAATAGTTTCACCCCGTGCAATTGGATCAAGGAGACGACATACAGAAGAACCAGAAATCTAGCTACAAATGATCTATGCACTTGCAGTCATCACATACCACTGCATGTTGCAGTATACTATAGTCGTTGACATAACACTCACGAAACACCATTCCGCAAATATGACATCCCTCAGAGTGGTACAACAGAAACATTGTGGGTCCAAATTACAAATGTACACACATTATTATTAAAATAACATAAGATCGAGATCTTTGAATGGTTCAAACTTACAAACCATGCAACTTATTTAATAAGTTCAGCGGAAGAACAAAATACACAACAATAAAGTAAGACATGAGCTCAACGGCTTATTGTATAGGGTTCATGCTGCTCTGCTTAACCTAGATAACTAAGTTACGGCCTGACAACTACTCTGACTCGTTGTCTTCAACTCCATAGTGTACCCCGTAGTCCACTCCTTCGACTCCACCGGATAGGTCCGGCTCTTCGTAGTAGACGTTGTTCTAGATTTATGTAACGTACACCTGGTTTTCATTCTATTCCTCAGAGTCTAAGCAAAGATCAAAGGAAAGGATGAGTAACAACGTTACCCAGCAAGTTCATTATATGCACGGTGGGAAGTTTGATGCTCTAACTACCACCTCAGACTATAAGTCTTTGGCACTATGTAGTTTTCGTAAAACTTTCTTCAAAGATTGATTTTATTATCAAAAACTATGCCCGTCAGCCTTCACAGGTTGACCTAAACTTCATGGAGTTCCTTTCCTGACACATTTGTAGCTCCTTCCCGAAATAGGGAGTAACATGTCACACTTTTATACACTTTGTGGAGGTGCGTTTCTTTACCCATAAGAGACCAAATCCTTGTTGCACAACCAGGCATACTTTCTCGTCCACAATTCCTTGATCTGGGGCCTAGTAGATGATCCAAGTCATTCGATGTACCTCTCCATGACCCCATATGACAACATGATCCTCCAAGTAGGTCAACCACGGTTATACTCCTTTTAGGTAGATATAACTGGTAGCCTCTCGAAGACTCTATAAGTAGCTTTTCCTGGCAGCCACCTGATGACACACAAGTATAGGGGGTGTATCGCAGTATTTTCGAGGGAAGTGAAACCCAATTTATTGATTCGACACAAGGAGAGCCAAAGAATATTTATAAGCCTTAACAACTGAGTTGTCAATTCAGCTGCACCTGGAAACAATCTTGCTCACAGCAGTTTATCAGTAGCAATAGTTTTGTAGTAGGAATAACAAAGTAACAGCAGTAGTAAAGTAAAGACATTAGTAATAATAGAAGTAAACAATAGGATTCGAGTGAGGTACGCATAGGGATGGATGGATGGGCGTTGCATGGACAAGACAATTCACATAGCAATCATATCATAGGGCAATTGCAGATAAATAAGATAAAGCATCCCAGTACTAGATAATCCTAGGCATGTGTTCCATATATAGTCATACGTGCTCACAATGAGAACTTGCACAACATATTTTGTCCAGCCAGCCCGTTTGCAGTGGGGCCTCAAGGAAACTACTGGCAATTAAGGTGCTCCTTTTAATAGAGCACCGGAGCAAAGCATTAACACTGTGAACACATGTGATCCTCACATCAAAGCCATTCCCTCCGGTTATCCCGATTTCTATCACTTCGGGGCCATTGGTTCCGGACAACAACGTGTGTATACAACTTGTAGATAAGACCAAAAACAATACTATCATAATGAATCAATAACATGTTCAGATCTGAAATCATGGCACCCGGGCCCTAGTGACAAGCATTAAGCATAACAAGTCGCAACAAAGTCATAAAGCACTAATAGAAGATACTTGGCACCATGCCCTAACAATCTGATGACATTACATGAACGATCTCATCCAATCCCTACCATCCCCATAGCCTACAGTGGGGGATTACTCACTCATAGATGGGGGAAACATGGATGGTCGATGGAGAAGCGATGGTGATGATGATGGCGATGATCTCCTCCAATTCCCCGTCCCGGCAGGGTGCCAGAACAGAGTTTCTGGTGCTATTTCGTGGAATCTGGTGGTGGCAGCGGAGCAGAACTCCTTCTGGAAAAACGTCGAACCCCCCTGAGTGTTTAGGTCAGAAGGCAACTTATAGGCGAAGAGGGAGGCCGAGGGGGTGCCTGGGCTGGCCACACCACCCCCTGGCGCGGCCAGGCCTGGAACGCGCGGCCAGGTGGTGTGGTGGCCCCATGGCTCCTCTCCGTCTCGTATTCTGGCTCCAGATGACTTCCGGTAAAATAGGCACTTTGGCTTTTGTCCCGTCCAATTGCGAGAATATTCATTTTCTGACTTTCCTGGAACCAAAAACAGCAGAAAACAGGCAGCTGGCACTGTGGCTCTTGTTAATAGGTTAGACCAAGAAATCATATGAAAAGTACTCCAAAGTGTGGACAAAACACAAGAAAGTGGATAAAACCAAGCATGGAACATCAAAAATTATAAATACATTTGCAATGTATCAACATCCCCAAGCTTAACTCCTGCTCGTCCTCGAGTAGGTAAGTGATAAAAACAAAGAATAATTTTTGAGGTGACATGCACCATCATAAACTTGATCAAAGTATTTGTAAAACATTCAAAGCTGGGATCATAGTACTTCAATCATAACATGAAGGACAAAGTTCTAGCCATAAGACAAAGAAGCTATGATGCAACATGAAAAGGCACAAACAAAAGATTCATGAATAACAATGCTTTGCAAGACGTTTGTTTGTTTCACATAAAGAAAACATAGCATAATAGTATTCAGCTTGTCACTCATAGAGTAGCAAATATAAATGCATAGGACACCTTCAAAGTTCATAAGAGTGACTAGATACAAATAGTTTAAAACAAGCAACATCAAGGTATGCATCAATCAACTAGTCTTGGGACAATGCACATAGAACTAAGAATGGACACTATGCTCTGAAAGTAGGTACATAAAGGTAGAAGGTGGAGACTCAATATAATGGTGGAAGAAAGGCCTTCATAAAAGGAAGTAGAGACTCAAGTTTCATAAAGAGCTTCCAAAAATTATGGTACTTAATCGCTTTCAGCTCTCATTGCCCCTATCATAAGCATCTTGAAGTGATTAAGGTTAAAGTGAACAAACTATGGTGTACATGCTTGACGAAGTATAAGTTAGAAATCTCATGTCCCTTGAATACGAGGGCCGCTCCTCATCCTACTCAAGTTTAGTTACCGATAAGTTCTTGTCATCGTAAGTACATGTGTATCATAGAGAACCGCCAACGGGGTACCCCCTGCCCGATGATACGGAAGAATCCCCATATCAAAATGACAAGGTGATGTCTACGCACTTCTATTATTGTAGACAGTTGTTGGGCCTCGAAGTGCAGAGGTTTGTAGAACATCAGCAAGTTTTCCCTTAAGTGGATCACCCAAGGTTTATCGAACTCAGGGAGGAAGTGGTCAAAGGTATTCCCTCTCAAGCAACCCTGCAATCAAGATACAAGAAGTCTCTTGTGTCCCCAACACACCCAATACACTTGTGGTGTATAGGTGCACTAGTTCGGCGAAGAGATAGTGAAATACAAGTGGTATGGATAATTATAAGTGGTAACGGTGCTAGAAAATAACTTGATGGCGTGGAAAAGACTAAAGGCAAACTGAAATAAAGATGGAAGCAAGCAAACATGTAACAGATCTAATAGAAAACGGTGTTTCAATGCTTAGAAACAAGGCCTAGGGATCATACTTTCACTAGTGAACACTCTCATATAAATATCTTCTCTTTATGATACTACTCTTAACTACTCTCCGGTTGGACACTCTAATCGATGGTAGGGCTATAACAGCACACCTCAAGGTAAGCCTTTCCCATCTAGAAAATCCCACACTGTCACCTTGAGCACTAAATGGTTCCAACAAACACCACAATTTCATAAAGACATCCAACTCCAAATATAACTCATAACAAGTATTTGTAATCTCTAGCCTAAGTGCCACCATGGTGTGCACGCTATCACTTTCACACACATGGGGAGAGCAGAGATCTATTAAAGCACTCGAGTAGAAAGGTAGATCTACTTGATTACAAAGCTCATGATCACAACATGATCATGCATAGAGAGAGAGATGAACACATAGCTGCCGGTAGAACCCTTAGCCTCGAGAGAGAACTACTCCCTCCTCATCATGGGAATCAGCAATGGTGATGGAGATGGTGGTGGAGATCGATGGAGATGGCTCCAAGGGCACTTCCCCATCCCGGCAGGGTGCCGGAACAGAGACTTTCTGTCCCCCGAATCTCCCCTTCGGTGGCGGCAGCGCTACGGAACTTTTCGTGGCTGGAGGCTTGATGATTTAGGGTTTATGTCTCGGGAGGCTTCTTATAGGTAAAGAGGCAAGGTCGGTGGAGGCCAGAGGGGCCCAGACCACCTGGTGGCGCGGCCAGGGCTAGCCCACGCCACCACATGGTGTGGCCAGGCCCTGGCCCTCCTCCGTTTCGTATTCTGGCTCCGTGAGTCTTCCGGAAAAATAGGCACTTTGGCTTTTGTCCCGTCCAATTCCGAGAATATTCATTTTCTGACTTTCTGGAACCAAAAACAGCAGAAAACAGGCAACTGGCACTGTGGCTCTTGTTAATAGGTTATTCCAAGAAATCATATGAAATGTACTCCAAAGTGTGGACAAAATACAAGAAAGTAGATAAAATGAAGCATCGAACATCAAAAATTATAGATACATTTGCAATGTATCACAAGGCAAGCAGACAACGAGCATCTCAGCAATCTTCTTATTTACCATGGGAATATGGTGCTTTTTTCTCTGTTTCCTCTTCTCACAATCTCATTTTTTTCTTTTTCTCTTTTTTCTCAATATAGGACTCTTTTTTATAAGAAGAATGCTTCATAGACAGCTCATTATGGTTACACTGCAGGTTTCCACCATGTCAGCATGGATTAGACCAGCGGCCCAGGCGTTTCTCTAACACATATACATAACTCCATGGACTTACAAGCTCCCCTTTCATTTCACACCGACGACATCCATATACAAAAGAGCATGATATCAACTAGGTACAAGTACCAAGTGCAATGTTGAAAGCATTCCCCATGACAGCATGGTTCTGCTAATTCCCAACAAATAAGTGCAAGCATATACAACATAGACGACACAATGGTTCAAGTTTATTAAGGGCAAGAAAATTAAAGTGTGCCATCAAGTTCGTGAGAGCTTTAATCACTAGTTTTCTCATAACAAGTTGAATTTGGAAGGTAAACAAAAGCATGAATATACTTCGAATAGCATAAGCTAGTAGGTAGGTATGGTGGACTCTTTGGAATAACTTGGTTTAAGGAGTTGGATGCATGAGTGGAACTCATACTTGGTTGTGGAGGCTAGCAAAAGACTGGGAGCGACAAACTAAGAGAGCAATAATGGACATAATCATGCAGAGCGAAAAAACATCATTGATCAAAGCATCAAGAGATACTACAAGTTGAAAACTAAAGGATCATAAAGGCTATGGTGACTTGAGATAGTCATAACATGGTGTGAGCATGTGCCAAGCCAACCCAACCCAAATAAAGCATCAAAGGAGAATACCACTATACTATGCTTTAATATGGTAAAACAACGCATGATTCATCCAAGGCACATTAAGAAATCTAAATTGTTTATAACAAGTCATGCTACAGCAAAGAATACTAAGCATACATCCAAAACAATATCAAGCATGGCATGACAGAGCATAGGCCACAGTCAAAAACAAACTCTTTTTGCCAGTTAAGCATGAGCTTTCCTACTCTTTTCCAAACCAAACCAAACTATTTGAAAACCAATGTATGAAAGAGGAGGCCCAACCAATTTATTCAGCAAACTAAGAAAACAAAGCAAACAAAAAAGCAAAATGAAAACGAAAAAGAAGACGCTCCAAGAACAACACAACTGTGCATGAAACAATAAAAATGAAGCGTTTGGAAGAAACCTGGGATTTTTATTGATGAAGAAGGGGATGCCTTGGGCATCCCCAAGCTTTGACGCTTGTACTTCTTGGATATTTCTTGGGGTTACACGCGTGGCATCCCCAAGCTTGAGCTTTAGTCCATTCTTTATCTCATTACTCATTCCTTCCATACACCTGAAATTTTTCCTTCATACAAAACTTCACACAATCTTTATTAGCAACATTAGTGCACTCAAGATAATAAGTATTTAGGTTCAGTTCTAACACCAATAAAACTTCCATTAAAATACTAGCTACTGAAGCAATTCCCTCAAAAATCTCAATTCCCCAAAAGAACTCAAAAAGGAACCAACAAGAAGCAAATGCAGAAAATGGCAGAAATCTGTCAAAACAGACTAGCAGGTAAAGACAAATTTTTTCGAAGACCTTATGTTGCTCAAATCAAAAAGTGTTGAACTAACGAAAGTTAGATAACATCCTAGGGCAGAATCAAAAAAATTCACGCCTCCAAAATACGTTTAGAGATTTTACACGAAATTTTACGGTGAAGTACAGAAATCTGTTTCGGGACAGCAACTTTCTCAATCATTACTTCTCTCTCATTAGAGGTTACTCTTGGCACAAAAAGCAAATAAAAAAGGATAAGGAGCGGTTATTACTGAAGTAATAACTGCAAGACTCATCTAAAACTTTTGGGTTATCTTCTAATAAATACTTTTCTTTAACGCCTTTAAGTTAGGCATAAGCAAAAACTAAAATGGATAGAATAGAAGTAAGAGGAGATAATCATGGTGAAAACATTGTTTTGTTCAATGAAATCCTTTTGTTAACAAGGTTGATCAGGTATTGCTACCAAAACAATTCCATATGAGGCAAAACTTTGTATTCCACTAATGATTATGTTACCTCAACCTTGATAGCAATGGTCCCAATCATAATAGTTTCAACTTTTTCTCTTGGTATGGGACAATAGATTTCTCCAACTTGAATGCCCTCAACATGTTCAATTGAATTCAAACCATAAGTCCTTTCAATCTTCTTGGGGAAATAAATAGTATGTTCCTTGTCATTAACATTAAAGGTCACCTTTCCTTGATTACAATTAATAACAGCTCCTGTAGTATTAAGAAAAGGTCTCCCAAGAATAATAGACATATTCAGGCATTTCAAGCACAACAAAATCAGTTAATATCAAGCAATTATGAGCCACTTGAACAGGTACATCCTCACATATACCAACAGGAATAGTGGTAGATTTATCAGCCATTTGCAAAGATATATCAGTTGGTATCAGTTTTTCTAGTTGAAGCCTCTTATAGAGAGAGAAAGGCATAACACTAACTCCAGCTCCCAAATCACACAAAGCAGTTCTAACATAACTATTTTTAATAGAGCAAGGGATAGTTGGAATCCCCGGGTCTCCAAGTTTCTTAGGAACCTTACCATTCAAGGAATAATTAGCAAGCAAAGTAGAAATTTCTTCATTAGGGATCTTCCTTTTATTCGAGACAATATCCTTCATATACTTTGAGTAAGGACGCAATTTAATAGCATCAGGCAAAGGAATTTGCAATAATAAAGGTTTCATCCACTCACAAAACTTATTATAGTGTTCATCTTCCTTTGACTTGTGTTTCTTATCAGGGAAAGGCATAGGTTTTTGGACCCAAGGCTCTCTTTCACTACCATGTTTCTTAGCAATAAAATCTTCTTTTGTGTATTTAGTATTCTTGGTGTGGTTTTGAGGTTCTTCTTCATCTTTTTCTTCATTAGGTACTTCGTTTTCTTCATTACCACTTTCAGTTTCAGCATCAGAGACATATATACTATTAGGATCTATAGCAGGTTCTGAGGGTTCTACAATAGTTTTATGGTTCTTTTTCCTTTTCTTACGAGTAGAACCACTATTTTTAGCTTGTTGAGAATCCTGCTCAATTCTTTTGGGATGCCCCTCAGGATATAGAGGATCATGGGTAGTAGCACCACTTCTAGTTCTAATTTCATAGGCATGTTTTTCTTTAGCATCATTAACTAGCAAGTCTTTTGCACTTTAATGAGTTGATCTATTTGAATTTGAACCATTTGAAAGTGTTTAACAATCATTTTAACATCATTAGCGGTTCTTTCCACAATATCCTTCAACTCAACAATAGATCTAGTGTTTTCCATTAGATGATTTTGCACCCTTTTATTAAAATTATCTTGCTTAACAATAAAGATATCAAATTCTTCTAAGCATTGATCAGGAGGTTTAGAGTAAGGGATATCACCTTCATCAAAGTGTTGGAGAGAGTGTACCTCAATAGTGGGTGAGTAGGGAATAGGCTTACATAATTCTTCTATAGGAGGTAAATTCTTGACATCTGCAGCTTTAATTCCCTTCTCCTTAAGACATTTCTTAGCTTCCTTCATTACTTCATCATTCAATTCAATAATTCCCCTCTTCTTAGGTGATGGAATAGGCACATGTATAATAGGTTCAGGTACAATTACTTCAGGTATAGCTTGTTCAGGAGGAGTCCAATCTTCATAGTTCTTGCTTATTTTAGCCATTAATTCCTTAGCTTCCTTAGGAGTCATATTCCTGAAAACACAATCAACACAACTATCTAGGTATGTCCTAGATTCTTCAGTTAGTCCATTATAAAATATATCAAGAAGCTCATTCTTAGGTAATGGACTTCCAGCTTGTGCATGAATCAATGCACAAAACCTTGCCCAAGATTCAGACAATATCTCTTTTTCTCCCTGTTTAAAATCAAAAAGTTCCTGCAAAATAGCATGTCTAGCACTAGGAGGAAAATATTTCTGCAGGAAAGTACTAATCAAGCAATCAGGACTATCAATAGATCCAGGAGGTAAATTACTAAACCAAGTTTTAGCTTCTCCTTTCAGTAAAAAGGGGAAAATCTTAGCAACAAAGTAAGTACGCATCTTAATATCATCAGAAAACAAGCCACTCATGGTAGAAAGTTCATTCATATGTGCTACCGCACTTTCATTCTTAGTCCCACAAAAAGGTTCTTTCTCAACAATAGCTATGTAAGATAGATCGAGAGAGAAACCATAATATTTATCTATAATGTTTATGGGAGAAGCAGCAAACTTAGCAATAGGAGACAATTTGGGTCTAATAGTACGCCTCTCAAGGAGACTCTTAGCAGCGCTCCTATCATGAGTGTTTTTACATTCTTTAATAAATTCATCGATCATCTCAACATAACCATCTTCAATATCATAACTTTCACTAGACTCAGGTGAACTAATAGGTGTGGTAGTGTCTTTATTAGAAGTTTTAGTATTTCCAGCTATAGTTCTACCAATCGTAGCATCTATGAAAGGACCTAATGAACCACTCTTATCAAGCACAATAGAAGCAGCATCATAAGCATCAGAAGTTTCAGATTTAGCAGTAGTAGCAGTGTGTGTAGTATGTGTATGTGGTGGTGTAACGAGCTTACTTATAACAGATGGTGAATCAAGAGCAGCAGAGGTGTTCAGAACCGTACCTCTTCTTGTAGTGGATAGTAAAATAGGAAACTTGCCATCACGAGACTTACCCATGATGGATGGATAGCAGCGAACAATAGAGAATCCAAGTGAACTTGATAACTAAAGCTATGCTCCCCCGCAACGGCGCCAGAAAATTAGAGATATTAAAACTAAGACAAGAGGGAGCTCTCTCATGACTTGGAGACTTTCGACCATCCGATCTGCCTAAATGGACATTTTCGACCGTCGGATTTTGGGATATTAAAACTAAGACAAGAGAGAGCTCTCTCATGACTTGGAGACTTTCGGACATCCGATCTGCCTAAATGGACATTTTCGACCGTCGGATTTTGGGATATTAAAACTAAGACAAGAGGGAGCTCTCTCATGACTTGGAGACTTTTGGCCATCCGATCTGCCTAAATGGACATTTTCGACCGTCGGATTTAATTTAGTTTCCGAGCTAGGCGAATTATCCCGGGGACGCTACTCTTCACGTCAAATTAGCAAACTGACGTGAGTTGGGCCAAAAACCTGCGCTAAAGCCCACCTAATCGAGGTTTAGCTGAACTGTCCATTTCTGATCGAGGCATCGAGCGAACAGTCCGAGAGATTCCAGACCTCCATTGCCTGACCATGATCAACTACTCCCGATGTCAATCACCGTGCTCCTCCCGACCTCTGGGCGAACTCTAAATCTCGCCGCCATTCCCATATTCGATTACTTGTGGTAGAGGTTTATCCATGGAACCTTGGTGAGTTGGTGGATCGAACTGGATATTAAATCGATGGAATCGTTTGCAGGGTAGATGGAAGGGTCAGTCGATCGACCTGGTAGCGGCCAGGGATTCTTCGCATACCCGTCAGCCGCCCAAGCCCTTGATTTGGTCGGGATACCCATCCGGTGAAGGTGAAGATTCTAACCACAACTCTTGCATGAAGGGATGGAGACAACCAGCGACACATATGTGTGTCTCTCATCCCTCGTTCCTTCTCCAGTCCATGGTGCACAACCCCTTTCCACACCCTGATTGGTCACTTGCAAATTTGATTGTCTAATTTATCTGTACTGTACTAATCGACTGCTAGAAACACATTACAAAGTTAATGGGTTAAATAGCATAGCATGTTCATGTTGCATTCGTGGATGTACATGACTTTTATACCATCGATGGTGATAACACAGGATTTCTGGCTTTTGCGGATGGCCTGTGTCAGCCTGTCAGAGATGCTAGAGCACAACAATATCATCTGCCACCAACACTTTCTCCACAACAACCACCTCAAGAACACAATGTATAGTTATTTATTTGGATGTATTCAACTGTAGATTTGATGACTTGGGGCAACAGATCAATATACCTAGCTGCATTATGATGTTGTCTTTGCAACAAATATGTTTGCTGATTTCTTCTCTATGTGTTTTGTCGTACAATGTGACAAGCTGCATTGTCGTAAGGTCTTTGTTGGCTTATGGAAATAAGTACAAAGAATGATTTTGTAACATGAAGGCTATTGATTTGTATGGAGAAGAGATGCCTGTGCTGAAGGATATTGAAAATGTTATGTGTGCTGGTACTGCATATAAAAAATGTTGGAAAACATTTGTTGGGTGGTGTGGTCTAATGTGAGTACACTCATGCTATTTGGAAATTTTAAAGTATGATGATTGAGAAGTGGATGCTGCATTCGTAGTGAGTCATTACAGTACAATTGGGCGTTTGACATTTTAGTTTCTCTCAGTAGAGTTTGGGATTAACATTTCTATTAGTTCGGGCTCAATATTTTTTAGTCATACTTATTTATGCTCCTCCATACAGGTCCATCATCCATGCCTTTTGAATATGTTCCCTTTGTTTCGAAGTACGCTATGCACAATATTCTCTTATCGAATCATGTTTAATTTCCTTTCACGTGTGACTGTTCAGTATTATGTGTTAAGTTGTATCTATCTCTACATATGAGGAACGCCTGATTACATATAGAACAAAAAACTCTTGTATAAAGTGGTTTATTCGTGTGGCTTGGATAAGGTTCAAGGTTAGAGTGAACCTTTTCTATAAGTAACTAACCAAAATTTGATTCTGTATATCAAAAGCATATGGGTGTGATAACCTAATAATAGGTGATGTGAACTCTAGATTTTGTGTGGGAACATGTCATATTTTAAGTTTTGTCCTTGTTTACTGATTTAATTTGTATCAACTTCAGTCTATTGGAACATATCATATGTTTTCTTTTGTGCTGGTTCGCTGATCTAATTAACTTTATAGTTCAGTTCAGTATATATCACTATCCAACTCCTAGAATAACTTCATGTACTGATATTTTCCATTCTGCATGTGAGTACACAAATTGAGAAGTGCAAGGAGTATACATCTTTTCGATTAAGCAAAGGTAGAATTTCAATGATGAAATTTTGTTCATAATTTTTTAATATATGAACACGTAACCTGCTTTGTTCATTTGATATACGTACTCGAGGTGTCAAGTAGATGGTATGCAATTTTATTTTAAGTTATGCACTAATCCAATAAACACCACATAACTTCTTCGCCTCTTAGAAACATATATACTATAAAGCAATCATTATAGCATCTGCCAAACATTGTTGTCCCTTCTAAGATTTATATAGATATATCGGTCCTAGGTTGGAATAGATAGAATTAGAAACATGAGCATATTCATAAAACAGTCTACCGCTAGCCCCACATGGTACATAGTTTGGAGTGGAAATTAGATTCCTTATTAGTCAGTATAACCTGCATTTTCTAAATGTGACATTGATATGCATCAGCATTCTTTCAGTTGTTCCTTTTTTTTTAAAAATTGGGTTATAATCGAAGATTGAAGGGCAACGTCACGATGAACTAAGTCTGCCCTTAGATGTATTATTTTACACTAGAAAATGGCAACATGTATTAACTAAGAATAAAAAGGTTTAATCTTTTATGATAGGAAAATCCCTGCCTTTGAGTTTTCCATAATGTGGTGTAAAATTTACCGCAAATCACTCTAAAAAAGATGCACTAACATATTTTTGTACAAGTTGCTATTTTTATGAGAAAAATAAATTAAAGATGCCATACTATCAATAGTTAGCTTTCCTTTGAAAGCATATCCATGTGTGTTACCTTTCACTTTCATGACTATAGTTAAGTGTGTTTCTATTGCTTTCTTAGTTAGCAAACTATCACAAGGAAAAACCTTGCAGCATTCTTCCCTTGCACCAACACTCTTATTTCTATATATTTTCGTAAATTAGGTATGAACTTGTTTGCGACATATTTTAGAGCAGACAACATAGATGGATGTGTTGTGGTCATTTCTGCTTGTGTTAGCGCCGATGCATAATTTAAGTGGTGTAGCCGAGTGAAAAACGATGGAGAGCTACTTGGAGGTGGATATTCGAGTAGAGTGCTATGACTTGGGGAGCTTATAGTGTTACTTAAACTCTTTTGTTGTAAGTTTGCTTTTTAATTTTGTGATATTATTTTTCTAAAGCTTGTATCAGATAATGATGGTGTGATGTGTAACAACATGGCATGCATATGTGGTGACTAAACAAAACAATGTAAAAAAATGATAGTGTTCTGTGGAAATGTATTCCTTCACGTTCAATAGTTTCCGAAGATCCAGTCCGTTCAACTTGATACAACATCCTAGCACACCCACCATTTGAATACATAAAAACTTGCCTTGACCAATTGAGTTATTTCAACGTTAATATTTGTGTTATAAATATTTTTGTAAATAACTTTTTTATTCATTCAAAATTGAAAGTTTGCACTTAAACTTCATATACTTAAATTCCTATCTTTCCATCATAAAAATAGACGGGCGCGGCAACGCGTGCCATCATGATCTAGTAGTCTTGATGACCCACAAGTATAGAGGGTGTATCGTAGTATTTTCGAGGGAAGTGAAACCCAATTTATTGATTCGACACAAGGGGAGCCAAAGAATATTTATAAGTCTTAACAACTGAGTTGTCAATTCAGCTGCACCTGGAAACAATCTTGCTCACAGCAGTTTATCAGTAGCAATAGTTTTGTAGTAGGAATAGCAAAGTAATAGCAGTAGTAAAGTAAAGACAATAGTAATAATAGAAGTAAACAATAGGATTCCAGTGCGGTAGGCATAGGGATGGATGGGTGGGCATTGCATGGACAAGACAATTCACATAGCAATCAAATCATAGGACAATGGCAGATAAATAAGATAAAACACCCCAGTACTAGATAATCCTAGGCATGTGTTCCATATATAGTCATACGTGCTCGCAATGAGAACTTGCATAACATCTTTTGTCCTGCCAGCCCATTTGCAGCGGGGCCTTAAGGGAACTACTAGCAATTAAGGTGCTCCTTTTAATAGAGCACCGGAGCAAAGCATTAACACTCCGTGAACATATGTGATCCTCACATCAAAGCCATTCCCTCCGGTTATCCCGATTTCTATCACTTCGGGGCCATTGGTTCTGGACAACAACATGTGTATACAACTTGCAGATAAGACCAAAAACAATACTATCATAATGAACCAATAACATGTTCAGATCTAAAATCATGGCACTCGGGCCCTAGTGACAAGAATTAAGCATAACAAGTCGCAACAAAGTCATAAAGCACTAATAAAAGATACGAGGCACCATGCCCTAACAATCTGATGCCATTACATAAACGATCTCATCCAATCCCTACCATCCTCATAGCCTACAGTGGGGGATTACTCACTCGTAGATGGGGGAAACATGGATGGTCGATGGAGAAGCGATGGTGATGATGATGGCGATGATCTCCTCCAATTCCCCGTCCTGGCAGGGTACCAGAACGGTGTTTCTGGTGCTGTTTCATGGAATCTGGTGGTGGCGGCGGAGCGGAACTCCTTCTGGAAAAACGTCGACCCCCTTGAGTTTTTAGGTCAGAAGGCAACTTATAGGCAAAGAGGGAGGCCGAGGGGGTGCCTGGGCTGGCCACACCACCCCCTGGCGCGGCCAGGCCTGGAACGCGCGGCCAGGTGGTGTGGTGGCCCCATGGCTCCTCTCCGTCTCGTATTCTGGCTCCAGATGACTTCTGGTAAAATAGGCACTTTGGCTTTTGTCCCGTCCAATTCTGAAATATTCATTTTCTGACTTTCCTGGAACCAAAAACAACAGAAAACAGGCAACTGGCACTGTGGCTCTTGTTAATAGGTTAGTCCAAGAAATCATATGAAAAGTACTCCAAAGTGTGGACAAAACACAAGAATATGGATAAAACCAAGCATGGAACATCAAAAATTATAGATACATTTGCAATGTATCACCACCTCAGATATGGTGAACCTCCACCAAGACAGCTATACACAGATAATCTAGACACTCATATCGTGCGGCACTAAGGGGTCCCACCCATGATGGATCCTCCATGAGGAATCTGCAGCTTCACGATAAGGTCGTCCGTCGACATATGAAAGGAAGAAGATCCAGATGACTTTCCCGTCCCATTCAAAGTCTTATGGTTAACGTGTAATATACGATGCTAGAATCACTCACGTCATGGGTTATTAAGTCTTAATTGTTGGGCAATTGGAATCTTAGATTCCATTGTCATTCATAGTATTTATCATCACTTAGGATGATAATAGCATTTCTTTTATTTGGGAAAATACGGATTTTCTATCTCCTTTAGAACATAGGTGATAACACACAATTTTCAAATACTTTCAGAAAGACTCTTTAAAGGACATGAGCAAGTGATGAACTTGCCTTGTGACTACAAGGTAGTGAAGTCGAATGCTTCCACCTGACCTTGAGCTCCTGTTTCTACATAACACCATTATTGCCCAATAAGGACAATATTTAAAGAAGCAATATGCTATGCATAGTAATGTCATGGAATGATTTATTATGTTTCTTCTTTGCGTGTTTTACCAACCTTATATAGGTTTTATATTTATTTTAATTAATAAAAAGAATGTAATAATCAAAGACTCGTAACTTCACATAATTCTTATATATTATATTTTTGTGATAACTAGTAACCTTCTAAGAGTTTAAAAATAGTTTTATTTAATTTTTTACTCTTTCTATTATTTCTTAAAATTCCAACAAGGAATAAAGGTTTTATTTTAAACAAACTTGATTCATTTTCCAAAAATACAAATTAGTATTTTTCTACAATAATACACCTATTTAGGATCTTAAAATTGAATTTTATTCAATTTTACGTATTTTATTTATTTATGTCAAATTCCAAAAGTAATATATATAATTACAATAATAGACCTCAATTTAATTACTTAAAAGTACTATCTATTATTTTTTTGGGTAGAGAATATTATTGTGATTTCATAGATATATTATTTGTATTTTTAGGATTTTTATTTATTTTTCTAGAGCTTGGTTTATCTCAGGGGCATATTTGTAATTAACAATTTTTAATCAAGCCCTTCTTTTAAAACACGGGCCTGACCCACTAGGCTGGCCCGGCCCAACCCGACCCGCCCTAGTTGCGCTGGTCAAACGCCCCTAAGTCGTACTGGGCTGGCCTCACCCGGCCTAGTACCCCCACTCTCTCCCTTTCTCTCTCGCGATGCTCCCCCCTCCGAGGCGACCGATGCTGTTGTCGTCATCACGCCCAAATCCGGCCGCTCCCGGCCACTCGGACCGCCGGCTTGGTGCTCACCGGCATAGATGATGATGCCGCACATGCCTATCCTATTCAAATCGATGCACATGCCCTCTGCTGGCCGCGCCGACCCCTCCTTGTGGCTAGGGTTTGGGGCTCCGCCGTTGCCTAGACGCTCCGGCGACTGCCCTGGTGTCTGCGACGTTGCGCTCCCCCGACGGCTGCCTCTGCTATGGCCTAGTGGGGGTTGCACCACCTCCCCTAGGGGTGCTCCACGTGCCTTCGTGCTCCACATCACCACCGACCTCCTACTCTACTTCCTCTTTGATATAAACGTGAGGACCTCGGGTAAGTCCTCCCTGTTCTTCCCTAGAGATGCTCTCTCTGGGTGATTTCTCTGTGTGTTTGCATAGAAGAACTAGGGTTCTTCCCTAGTACTAGGGTTCATCTTCTGTTAATATGTGCAGTTAGATATGATGATAGGATTCATTTGTCTTCCTGTGATAAGCTATGAGGATTGATGATATATCCTACTGTGGAATTGTTGACAGTGCTGGCTACTATCTGAATTTATCTCACTATCAGTGTTAATCTGCTGTCTGAACTTGTCTGACTATTAGTGTTAGTCTGCTAGCACTATTGTTATGATTTATTAGGGACATAGCCTCTGGCTATGGTGGATAGGCTTCAGGGTTAAAGTTTATAGATGATTCCCTGTTAAATGTCTGTGATGAACTAGAGTGAAGATATATGGATATATATGCATGATTCCAAAACTATGATGTTAGGAAGATGATTACATACTTCTGTTTTCTAATATGGTTGGGCTGTGAAACTCCATGTTTGGGTTGACTAGTTAGATTAGGTCTTGTGACACCCTCTCCGAGTGGCACACAAGATGGCACACAAGATTTGATCTTGTTCCAGGCTCTTCCTGAACTGTACACTTGGAATATAGTTGGGATTTGTGAGAGTTGAGAACTCCCTTGAGTTCGGTGTAATTTCTGTTGTCCTTTTAAATAGACCTATGATGCTGGTCTGAGGTATTCCTAAAGTAAAAAAGTACTTGTTTTTACCTGTTGCCTATCTGTCCATGTGTTCATCATGCTCTTGCATGAATAGATGTAAATATACTCATGATGTTAAATATGAATATGCTCATGATCAACTATTGGATCAAAAGATTTTGGGATATACCCTGGTAACCTTGTGCTAGTCTTGCCTTTTACTTCTGGCTTGTGGTAGCCCTAGATCTGCTTCTGCCTTCCCCTTTGGCCCTGTCTTGCCCCTCCTGGTGCTGCTACTCCTGTGTGGCCTTGCTATCCACCTAAATCTCCCCCTCCTTATGTGATCATATTAAATGGTTTCTAGTTATGTTGGTGTGAGGGATATTGGGTTGATGTAGTGGAAAATGGCAGTATTGGTGGTGGTAGCTGTTGTGTTCTTGAGATGAGCAGTGACTATGCCTGTGAAGTGAGTAGCAAAGCAGACTTTGCTATGCTCTGGCTAGATTTTGAACTCTCTCTCACTCCCTCGGCTATGGACACCTCATTGCATGCAATTAGATGTGTGAGCTGCTTTATTGTTGGCCTTGGCTATGGATGAGATCAAGTAAATTTGATGGGTTACCCTTCCTTTTACTATTCTATGTTCTAGTGATTCTTGCCCCTTTCGGCATGTGATGTTGTCCTGAGGCTCAAACTTTGAAAAGAACAGATATTTCACTTGATGGATTTTATCCCTTCTTTAATTTGACTTGCTCAATGATGATTAGAAAACAGTGCACTACACTGTTTAAAACTGAGAGCAAAACTAACTCTAACTCTCTCTTTGTTTATTTCTTTTTTGTCTTATTTGCAGGTATAAGACCAAGTGAAGAATAAGAAGATTAGTTTAGGATTAGTTTATTTTCTCTTGTAGTCTTTCATTTCTACTCTTTGTAAAGGATCAATGTAATATTATCCTTTATCTAATAAAGTTTCTATTTCTTTGAGAATGTCTCTGTAATGTTTTACTTCAAATACCCTTGTATTCATTACTACTTGTTGAATGAAGGAAAGAATTAAGAATCGTGGAAAACAATACAACACTAATTACTTCTAATTTTCAAATCTTTTCAAAAAGATTCAAATTTCAAATATGAATTCAAATTATTCACCCAAATTCATATTAATTCCTAAGGATCATGTCAGAATTCAAGGCAAGCACTCCTAAGAGTTGAACTCTAACTCAAAGTAGTGAAAGAAACTCTGATCTCCCCAGGGTTTTGTTTGGCAAAAAAATTACCCCAAATTTAAAGATGAATGCACGCAAATGTAAAAACTTCTATTTCTACCCTTCATTGGTTCCTAAACGCTGGGATGTTATAGTTTTCCCCCCTTAAATTAAACTTTGTCCCAAAGTTTACTGATGTGTACCTGAATAGTTCTGGATAGGATTCTCGTAGGTCATCCTCTTTCTCCCAGGTTGCTTCCCATTCAGGATGATGTGCCCACTGTGTACTTTATAGTACTTAATTGCTTTGTTCCTTAACTTTTTCCAGTTTTCTTCCAAAATCTTGCAGGGTTTCTCAACATAAGTCAAATCCGCTTGCAATTCAATCTCTTGATGTGTGATTACATCATTGGGAACTTTAAGACACTTCCAGAGTTGTGATACATGGAAAACATTATGAACTTGAACCATCCTTGTTGGTAACTCTAAAAAATATGCAGTATTTCTATTCTAGCTCAGTATCTTGAATGGTCTGATATATCTTGGACTTGATTTCCCTTTTACTCCGAATCTTTTAACTCCTTTCATTGGGCTAACCTTGAGATATACCATATCTCCCACTTCTGGATGCCATGCTCTTCGACTCTGATCTGCATAACTCTTTTGATGACTTTGAGCTATCTTAAGTCGATCCCTGATGATATCGATAATGTCTTGCTTTTCCTTGATATAATTAGGTGCAAACTCTTTGCTACTACCTGGTTCATACCAACATATTGGTGATCTACATTTTCAACCATAAAGTACCTCATAAGGTGCTTCCTTCAGACTATTTTGATAGCTATTGTTGTAAGAAAATTCTGCCAAAGGTAGATGATCTTCCCACGAACCTCCAAGATCTAAGGCACATGCTCTCAGCATATCTTCTAAGATTTGGTTAGTTCTTTCTGTCTAACCTCTGGTCTGTTGATGATAAGTCGTAGAGAAATCCAGTTTTGACCCGAGTGCTTCATGTAGTTGCTTCCATAATGCGGAAGTAAACACCGACCATCTATCTGATACAATATTTTTAGTACTCCATGCTTACTAACGATCTCCTTGACATATACCTCTACTAGCTTGTCAGCATTATCCCTTTGATTCACTAGAATGAAATGTGCACTTTTGGTAAGTCTATCCACTATTACACATATCATATCCTTTCTCTTCAGAGTCATTAGTAATCCTGTAATGAAATCCATACCAATTTCCTCCCATTCCCACTCTGGAATTTCGAGTGGTTGTAGTGGTCCTACTGGATTATGAAGTTCTACCTTCACTCTCTGTCAGGTATGACATTTAGACACATATTTTGCAATGTCTCTTTTCATATTGTTCCACGAAAATAGCTCCTTAAAATAGCTCCTTAAGATACATGTAAATAGCTCTGTCAGGATGAATTGTCTCATGTGCTTCTCGGAGTATTATTTTCCTAATATTCGGTACATCTGGTGCACAAAGACGATTTTGAAACCATAAAGATCCATAATCTCCAAGGTGAAAAGTTGATGTTTGACCTTCGGAAATTATTCGGATTTCTTTAGTAATGAATGGATCATCAAGTTGATGTCGATAGATCTCATGACGAAGATCACTACTTTGCTCCTGCATAACCCTTATGGTAGCTAAGCCTACACGAACTTCTGTTCTTAGAAATTGTATTTCTAACCTTTCCAAATCCATTTGCAACTCATTTGGTAGCTCTTGATTTGTCGGTTGAACATATGTGCTCTTCTGGCTTAAATCATCTGCTACTGCATTGGCCTTTGCTAGAGTATAGTTAATTGTAAGGTCATAATCCTTAATCAACTCCAACCATCTTTTCTACCTCATGTTT
This sequence comes from Avena eriantha, assembly GCA_910589775.1. Lineage (NCBI taxonomy): Eukaryota > Viridiplantae > Streptophyta > Magnoliopsida > Poales > Poaceae > Avena > Avena eriantha. Next base: position 193,203,584 of record OU342742.1, on the reverse strand, counting down.
AGTTCCTTTTGAGTGAAGAAATATTTGAGGCTTTTATGATCAGTGTATAGTTCACACCTTGGTCCATAAAGAAAATGCCTCCAACTTTTCAAAGAAAAAACTACTGCCGCTAATTCCAAATCATGTGTTGGGTAGTTGACTTCATGAGGTTTGAGTTGTCTAGACCCATAAGAAATTACCTTGTGATCTTGCATTAGAACACAATCTAAGCCTTCCTTAGATGCATCACAATATACCGTGTAATCATTTCTGGTTTCCGGTACTGCTAAGACTGGTACTGTAGTCAATTTGGTCTTCAATTCTTGAAAACTTGCTTCACACTTTTCATTCCACACAAATGGAGTATTTTTCCTTAGCAGTTTGGTCATTGGTCCTGCTATCTTAGAGAAACCTTCAATGAATCTCCGATAGTAACCTGCCATTCCCAAAAAACCTCTGATTTGTTTAACATTAGTCGGTGCCTTCCAATCTAACACTGATTGAACCTTGGATGGATGGACTACAATTCCATCCTTACTAATGACATGACCAAGGAATTCAACCTTGTCCAACCAAAAATCACACTTACTGAACTTAGCAAACAACTTGTGTTCCCTCAGAATTTTTAATGCTATCCTCAAGTGATCAGCATGCTCCTCCTTATCCTTGGAGTATATCCAAATATCATCAATAAACACTATGACAAACTTGTCTATATATGGCGTAAAAACCTTGTTCATCAGATTCATGAAAATTGCTGGTGCATTAGTCAACCCAAAAGGTACGACCAAATACTCATGATTTCCATATCTTGACACAAATGTTGTTTTTGGAACATCCTCAGGCTTAATCTTGATTTGATGATAGCCTGACCTCAGATCAATCATAGAAAACACTCCAGCTCCCTTGACTTGATCAAATAAATCCTGAGTTCTTGGCAATGGATACATGTTCTTGATGGTGATGTTGTTCGGATTTCTATAATCTCCACACATATGTCGTCCTCCATCTCTTTTATCAACAAAAATCACTAGAGTTCCCCATGGGGATACACTTTCCTGAATGAAACATTTTCCAGCCAACTCATTAGTTTGTTCCTTCAATTCCTTCAGCTCTTTAGGACCCATCTTGTATGGTGCTTGAGCAATAGGTGTTGTACCAGGTATCAGGTTAATAGTGAATTCTATCTCCCTATCATGTGACATTCCTGGTAATTCGGCTAGAAATACATCTTGAAACTCATTTACTGCAGGGATATCCTCCAACTTGACCTCACTCATGGAGTTTACCTATAGATCTACCTCTATATGTGTATGCTTATCATCTTGGTAAACCAATCTTCCTCCTCCTGGAGTCCTTATTGAGACAGTCTTGTCTTCACAATTGATCTGGGCTCCATGCTCCATCATCCAATCCATTCCAAGCACTACTGCTATTCCTCTTAACGTAATCACATAAAGATCCGCATAATAGGTTTGACCACATATTGAGATAACTTGGTTTAGCTTAATATTACTCACTACCATGATCCCTCCAACGGTAACTACAGCCATAGGTTTTTCTAACGGTGCCCTTCTAATCCCGAACTTACCACAAAATTGTTTAGATATGAATGAAGTAGTTGCACTAGTATCAAATAGAACTTTTCCAGGGTTGGTGAGAATATTGAGCATGCCTATCACTAGTTGATCCAAGTTATCCACCTCCTCCAAGGTTGCGCAATTCAGCTTTCCAGTAGATCTGCTCCTCTTAGGTTGTTCTTGGCATAATTTCCACCCCTGTTAGGTTGTCCGCCTCCCACTCTTGCTTGACCACCCCCTGATGTGGACCAACCTCCTGGTGGTTTATTGGGACAATCAGGCTTCATGTGCCCATTCTGACCACACCCATAACATATGATCACTGGCTTCTGGCAATCCCTGCTAATTTGCCCTGGAAGCTTACAATCGTGATAAATGACATTCCTTCCGGTTGTGGTTGCACCACGATTGGGGATTGTTACCATTGTTAAAGGACCTATTTCGGGCTTTGAACTCCATATTAGGTTTAGGCTTACTAGCTTGAATTCTCTTAGTTTCTTTCTTCGCCCTCTTCCTTCTATCTTCTTAGACATTCTTGTAGTCATCCTCAAAGGTAATAGTGTCATCTAACAACTACTGGAAAGTCTGTTTGTCTGCAAGCCTCAACTGCAGCTTCATAAATGGTTTTAGTCCATGCATGAACCGCTTCTTTCTATTCACCTCGGTGCTTACCTCGTTAGCATCTTAACGAGATAAATCACTGAACTCCCAAATGTACTTCATGACACTGGAGTAACCTTACTGTAGTTCCTCAAATTCCCTGCGCTTTAGTTCAATGACACTACCTAGAACATGGTATTCATAGAATCTTTGCTTGAACTCCTCCCAGGTATACTACCTACCTGGAGGTTGCATTGCCAACTGATTCTCCCACCAAGATGTTGTAGGTCCAGTTAAAAGATATGTTGCATACCTTACTTCTCCTCATCATTGCACCCTATAGTCTTGAGCTTTCTATCTGTATCCTCCAACCAATCCTCTGCATCCATTGGTTCTAGAGCCGATGCAAAAGGTAATGGCCTTGCATTCTGGAAATCTGAAAGACTTACACCACGACCTTCAGGTTCCCTCTGGTGTCCAACTCGATCCATTAACCCCTCCGAAAACTTGTTCTGGGATTCTTGCATCATCTGCATATATTGCACAAAATTCTGCTCCATGAATGGACTCATTGGTGGTGGTGGTGGTAAATCTGCCTGCATTCTGGTGTCTTCATTCACCTTTCCCTTATCTTCACGCTCCATGCGCTGTTGTTTAGTCTCGTCCTCTACACCCATTTCCATAACCCCCTAGTCATGTAACATCAAGCAAAACTCATAATTACATAATGCCATGCTTTCTGAGCTCAACTTCATGACCAGAACTAGTCACACAATGGAAATCAAGATCCAAATAAGAACCAAATATGGAACACACATAATATACATTACATTCACATAGGTGGTATAGTATATTACCACCCATATTATACAAGTGCCACATCTCCACGTGAGCGCTACCTCACTTATTTAATTACATCAAGTTATCAAGCTCTACAATATGCATTACCCAACTTACGATACTTCACCTCAAGTGGTCACGCTCCTCAGAAGCCGCGGCGCTCGTCATACATGCCTAGAGTCCAACCGTGCTGACGTGAAGTTCGACGCACAGTCTTTGGGACAACTGGCCTCCTAGATGGATGGTACTCAGTATCAGAAGTATCTGGACTCGACACGTCATCCATCTAAAGTGCGTCCATACCTTCCAACTCATCCGAGGTGTCTTTGTAAACATCCTCCTCACTATCTTCTCCAAACGTCTCCTGTATCCTGGCTCTAGAGTAATCAACAGAATATACCGCTTCCGGTGCTCCCCAAGTACTCTGCTAGGTACGATAGTCCTCAACAATAATTGGATAGTGCATGTTATCTAGGGTAGGATACTGTTCCAATGACTCGAACACCCTTTTTCTAGATCTTCCTCCTCGTCCTCCCCATCTACAAACACTGCATCATTATCATACGCAGTGAAGGGAATATGCCCTGAAAGGCAATAATAAAGTTGTTATTATGTATATTCCAAGTATATGATAGATGTTTATTTTGTATGCTATAATTGTATTAATACGGAAATGTTAATATATGTGTGTTTAATAAACAAATGGAAATTTCCTAGTTATGCCTCTCTTTAAACTAGCTCGTTGATTAACAAGATGATCCAAGTTTCTTGATCATGGACATTAATGTCGTTAATAACGAGGTCACAACATTGGGGAAATGATGTGATGAACATTCATCTGAAGTATAGAATTACGATCAAAGTCATTGAGTTTATATTGCTATAACATCATACAAAGTAATCCTAGTACTTAGACCATGAGATCATGTTAATCTCTAACACCAGAGGAGTATCTTGATAACATCAAACGTCACACCATAAAAGGGTGACTATAAAGATGGGTTCAGTGCTATGAAGGTGTTATGTAGAGGCTCATGGATCAAGAGTGCGATTTGTCCATCTCGATGACGGATAGATATACTCTGGGCCCTCTCGGTGATATGACATTGAGAATAGCTTGCAAGCAAGTGATGTGATCACTAGAATGTTATATCACGGGAACGAGAAAAGAGTGCATGTCGGTAACGAGATCAAACTATGTATTTGGATACCGATGATCGAATATCAGACATGTAATATATCGTGAGACAAAGGGATTAAGTTACTAGCGTTAAAGGTTCTTACGATCACAGAAGTAATCGTTGAATGTGTAGGAGTCAGAATGGATCTCCAGGTCCCGCTTCTGATTATTGATCTGAGAGGAGTCTCAATCATGTCTGCATTATTCGTGAACCGTAGGGTGACACACTTAAGGGTTGCCAAACACCATTTGGAGCATATATGTTTCAGATGAAAGAATTGCAAAGCGCTGGAATCATTTCGATGGAAACCGGAATTGTTTCGGGTGAAATTGCAGAAACTGGTTCTGCATGTGATATTGAAATGTTGCAAGGGGTTTTATGTGAATGTTTGTTAATTAAAGTAATTAACAAAATTCTGAATAAAATAAATAAAAGAGTTTTATTAAATGAGAGTTTCATTCAATTTGGTGGAAATTTAATGCATGTGAGTGGAATTTTGAGTGGAGGCTAAATTTATGTGAGTGGAGCTTCACCACATGAATGAGGGAAGAGGTGGGGGCACCTCCCCATGGCGCCGGCCATGGGAGGGGGCTGCCCCCTCTACCTATAAAAGGACCCCCTTTCCTCCTCACAAAGCACACCTCCTCGTGAAGGATCTCTCTCCCCCTCTAGATATATTCCCCATGGTCTCGGATTAGCGAGATACATGTTCTCGGTGGCTTTTCGTATGGATGGAGTTGTTGCTTCCGCTGATTCACTAGAGCGAGGAGGTGGAGGTTTTTCAGCGGCCTGAATGTGTGTGCGAGGATGGATGCGCTGCTGATTTGCATCTCTAGGATTTCCACACGATCTTGAGATCGGCAAGCGTTCAACTACATCATCCATGAGTTCCAACTCATTAACAAAGCTTTGTTGTCTTCGAGGGTAAGTTCTCCATGTATGTATATGAAGGGAATATGCCCGAGAGGCAATAATAAAGTGGTTATTATCTTATTCCATGTTTATGATAAATGTTTATTTTGCATGCTATAATTGTATTAATTGGAAACGTTAATACATGTGTGTTTAATAAACAAAATACAAAGTTCCTAGTAATGCCTCTCATATAAACTAGCTCGTTGATTAACAAGATGATCAAGGTTTCCTGATCATGGACATTGGATGTTGTTAATAATAAGGTCACAGCATTGGTGGAATGATGTGATGAACATTCATCCGAAGTATAGCATTACGACCAGAGTCATTATGTTTATATTGCTATAACATAATACGAAGTAATCTTAGTCCTTAGAGCATGATATCATGTTAATTGCTAACACCGGAAGAGTATCTTGATAACATCAAACGTCACACCGTAACAGGGTGTCTATAAAGGTGGGTTCAGTGCTACGAAGGTGTTATGTTGATGCTCATGGATCAAGAGTGGGATGTATCCATCCCGATGACGGATAGATATACTCTGGGCCCTCTCGGTGATATGACATTGAAATAGCTTGCAAGCAAGTGATGTGATCACTAGAATGTTATACCACGGGAACGAGAAAAGAGTGCATGTCGGTAACGAGATCAAACTAGGTATTTGGATGCCAATGATCGAATCTCGGACATGTGATATATCGCGAGACAAAGGGATTTAGTTACGACGTTAAAGGTTCACACGATCACAAGGGTCATCGTTGAATATGTGGGAGTCAGTACGGATCTCTAGGTCCCGCTGCTGATTATTGATCGGAGAGGGGTCTCGATCATGTCTGCATTATTCGCGAACCATAGGGTGACACACTTAAGGGATACCGACACCATTTAGGAGCAAATATGTTTCAGATAAAGATTAAGAAAGTGCTGGAATCATTTCGATGGAAACCGGAATTGTTTCGGGTGAAATTGCTGAAACAGTTTCTGCATGTGATATTGAAATGTTGCAGGGAGTTTTATGTGAATGTTTGTTAATTAAAGTAATTAACAAAATTCTGAATAAAATCAATAAAAGTGTTTTATTTAATGAGATCTTGCATTAAATTTGGTGGAAATTTAATGCATGTGAGTGGACATGAGTGGAGGTGTGTGTTTATGTGAGTGGGAGCTCCACCCACATGAATGAGGGAGAGGTGGGGGCACCCACCATGGCTGGCGCCATGCCCCCTTGGGCTGCACCCCTCCCCTATATAAGGAGCACCTCCTCCTCCTCTCCTCTTGCACCACCTCGTCGTGAAGGTTCTCTTCTCTCTCTAGTTATTCCCCATGGTCTCGGATTAGCGAGGTACATGTTCCTGGTGGCATTATCTGGAAAGGAGTTGTTGCTTCCGCTGCATCGCTGGAGCGAGGAGGCAGAGGTTGTTTGGTGGACCGAACATGTGTGCGATCACGAATGCACCGCTACTTTGCGGTGCTGGACTTGATGTTGCTGGACCTGATGGTGCTGGAACTGCTAGACCTAAAGGACTTCATCACGATCTTGAGATCGGCAAGTGTACGACTACATCATCCACGAGTTCCAACTCGTTAACAAAGCTTTGTTGTCTTCGAGGGTAAGTTCTCTATGGATGTATATCCACCCGTTGCTTGTATCTAGTAGATAGATCTTGGCGTATAGTTCCCATCGTAGGATTTTTTTGTTTTCTATGCTGCAAACCCAACAGTATATCCACCCGTTGCTTGTATCTAGTAGATAGATCTTGGCATATACTTCCCACCGTAGGAATTTTTTTGTTTTCTATGATGCGAACCCAACAGTGGTATCAGAGCCTGATCTATGCGTAGGTGCTTTGCACGGGTAGTATACATCTGTTTATATGTGGGCGATGATGATCATGTTATTGCTTCTTTCATGTATTTTGGATATTGGTGGTATAGTGTAACACCCTCGAATCGGCCCTATGCAAGTTTTAGCGATTCCCGCCAAACCCGCATAGAAACGATTCAAAGATGCTCACCAAGCACTTGCGTGCGGGTTAAAAAACGAAGTAATACCATTACACAATAGTCCACGATGCAACCCACAGAACATATATATACAACGACTCCATGATTCAAGACTACAGATATACCATACAAAGATCCAAATCACCCTGAAAATGATACAACATCCGAGTACAGATAAGATTCAAATGGGGCTAAGAGCCCTGAAGAATAACCAATGGCGTCCATAACCCTGCCTAGGTCAAGCCGGAAGGGTAACCCTGCTAACGATGTCGAACTTATACCTGTTAAACAAAAGGGGGGTGCCGACATAGGGCAAAGGAAAAAGGGAGCGATCAGTACTGAGGCCAGTACACGACGAGGCTAGGATTCGGCGGCTCTCGCCTACATATGTATGGTGGACTCAAGCGGCAGCGCAACATGCACTAAATAACCTATAGAGACTCGATGCAATTGTCGGCTATTAGAGAGGGATAAGAGACACCTATTCGGGACCAACCTGATACTAACACCAATCATACCCATCCTGGTATTTCCCCCTCGAGACCAAACGAGGAAGTCAAACCAAGGAACTCACACAGTTGGCAGCTTTATTCATTCCATTATAGTTGCAACACTTACTAGTCAGATATAGATAGCATGAGTCATCCTGATAACATAAGTAGTGGATAGTTTTAGTTAACCATTCCATTGTAGTTGCAATACTTAGTAGGCATGTATAACATGACATGATACACCCCAATTTCACCGGTTGTTGGCACTTTTGTTATCCATTCCGTTATAGTAAAGCTGATAACTAGTCATATATTAAGTCAAATTCATAACACTACTTTAGTTATAGTTGTCTATGATCGAGATACTGTGCTCCAAGTCGTCCATAACCACGGACACGGCTTTCAGAAAGATTTACCCTGCAGGGGTGCACAAATAGCAACACACACACGATCAGCCTCGGGAAGAACCAAATAAAACTTAACGAGGCCTCACGACAATGCATTCACAAGATTCATAAATTATTTCAGGGGGGCCACTCCACTAAGCTACCCACAACAAAGTTGGCCGTCTCCGAGACGGACCCAGGGTTTGTGACAATGGCTGTAAACGACTGGGAACCCGAAAGTGTGACTGGGCTTGTCGATACCGCAAAAATATTCCACATTCCAAAATAGTACAGGTGCTCCACGCACAATCGTAAATAAAGCAGTAAGGCATGGCATAAGTACAGGATAGTAATAAAGCCCCAAACTACTTTGTGGCCCCAAGAAATAAAGTGCGAATCAAGCTCAGGCAAAGGAGGATTCATAGAGTCTCCCGTATGTGGATAGAACGGAAAGTCAAGGAACATGTATCAAGTACTCGGGGCCTACAGGACACAAGTGAGCGTGGAAGAACCAAATAGTATCTATTGCCCACCGGTGCCTCTGCATTAGTTATATCTATTCCCAACATTTTATTATCACGTTGTAATTAAAGTCATGATCATCTCCACCATTAAGCATGTGCCAACCCTCCAACAACGGTGGAACAACAACGACGCGAAGCAGCACCTGAGCAAGCAACTACGACTCGCAAGGCTGACTATCTATCAAACAACAGGCAATAGGATGTGTCCAAGGAAATTTAGAGGCTACATGGAATATAAATGGTGCACGGAAACTAAAGCATCGTAATACGGATATCAATAGATCAACATGAGGAAGTAAAAACTATAAATGCAAAATAGGTAGAAAGGGGGAGATTGCTCGCCTGGAAAAATATAGCCGAAGATTCATCTGGAGATCCGGTCGACACTTGCGTCCACTCAACGGCCTAATCCGTGAAGAATCAAAGCACTAGAAGAAACACCAGATACACTATTTAATACTACGGCAGAAGATACGGCATGTTCATGATATGATGCATGACATGGCAAAGATGGGATGCAACTAGGCAATATTAAGCGGAACCGGGGTCCCTACAATTAATTATAGAGTTCATGTTATTTAAGTACCCCGCAATTTAAATGTTGGCTTAACAAGGCAAAATATGGCATCAGTTCGCTACACAAATTTAATTGGAAGCAATATAAGACTAGAATATCCCGATCCATATTTAATTTAGGTGAATCATCCAAATACCCCCAAACAACCACAATATGTATGCAATCATGAACAATTTATGTGCAAGAAGCGTATAGATGGCATTTATAAAAATAGGGTCTCGGAAAAAGGGGGTCACACATCGGTTATCGGCGATCTTGGTGCTCGAAGGGGTTCGGGTTCGGTCTCGGCGGGACCGGTCTTCGCCTCCGGGAACGGGGTCTTGTCGTCTGTGAAGGAGAGCATGAAGCCGATGTCGGGGTTCGGGCTTCGGATCCGGGATCGGGGCTCTTCGTGTCCGTGAAGGAGGCTCGGAGTCTCGGTCATCGGACCCGTGACAGCGAGTTTGTGGTTCCGAATTTGTTGCAGGTGTCTTACTCGAGTTTGGCGCCGATGGTCATTGGCGATCTTGGGTTGCATCCTTCTCTTCGAAAGATCTTCGGGAAGGTGCTCTTGTATGTGCACACACCATAAGGAACACAGGGATCCTAGAGGATGATCTGAACCAAGATGAAACAGACCTCGGGATAGGTACAGAGATAAGATACATACAACACAGGCAACCAAAACTGTGGGTTTGACCAACATTAGGAACACCCATCCTGGCAGCCAGAAGCACAACCACGCGAGCACCAAATGTCGGGTGTGCGCACCTGTCGGCAGGGGAAGGTTGGCCACGGGAAGGCGCAAAGGGGCCCGGGGACAGAGGATGCGTGGCGTAGCGGAGGACAGTGGCTAGAGGCGAGGCCGGCGAGACGGAGGCAGAAGCAGGCGAGCTTGAGCGGCCGGCGGGCGTGGCGCTCGGTGCAGCAAAGCAGAGGAGGTGACGGCTAGAGCTTGGCGACGAGGAGACGTTGATGCGGCCGCGCGGGGTCGGTGATGAGGAGATGGCCGCGGCGACGCTGGGCAGCGGGGCTTCAACGGGCGCTCGCTGGGTCGAGGGCGGCACAGGTGCTTGCAGCGGCGGGCGCAGCCTAAGGGAGACGCATCAGCGAGGAGGAGGGTCACGGCGTCCGGGCGGCGCTTGAGGAAGCGAAGCGAGGCGAGGATGGCAGAGAGGAGGGCGGCGCCATGGGGCCAGGAGCGGGGCGGCGCAGAGGGAGCTCGTGCTCGTGCTGGCAAGCCTGCAGAGGCATGGCGGAGGCGGATGAGGGACGACCACGCGCGGTAGCTGTAGAGAGAGGCGGGGCGTTGGAGCTTGGGGATCAACAGGACGTCGAGGTGGGTTGGGACGCGAGGCGGTTTGCGTGCGCGGACAGGGGGAGCGGGGTTCGTGGTGCCATGAGGTGGGGCCAGGCTGATGCGGGTTGGTGACTCGCGTGTGGGTGGATCGGTGCGGTCTGCTGCGCTGCGGGTGGAGCGAGGCGAGCGTGTCGGTAGGGTCTGGTTGTGTGTGTCGCCCGGGGTATGCGGCCAGGTGAGGGTGCGTGCTGGCGGCGGCTGGGTGGAGGAAGTGGTGTGGCGGGTTGGGTCTACGTAGGTTTAGTCTGGGGTTAGGGTTTAGCTAGATCTGATTTATGGTTTTGGTAAGATGGGTCGTAGGTGGCCGGTTGGGCCTTTTGGGCCCGGCCGGCTGCCTCCCTAAAATACTTTTATTTGAAATTGTTTTATTTTTAAAGGCTTTTACAAATAGTTTTTAGACTAATAAAAGATCCAGATAAGACCAAGGTTTTTATTTAAAGTAAAGACGAGGGATGTTTAGAAAACAAAACTAGGCTCAAATGCAATGTGGCATGATGACATGAGCATGCGGTCATGATGATGCACAAACAAAAACACAACGATTTTCTAGTAGTGATTTTAGCGGGATGCTACATATAGTGGGATGAAGCGGCCTGGACCAACTTTACATGTCATCGCACATGACACCGGTTCCACGACTGACATGCAACAAGTTTTGCATAAGTGGCTGGCGGGTGTCTGTTTCTCCTACTATAGTCAATATCTGCTTTACAACGAGTTGCTAATAACTTAGTTATAATTTTTGTGGTTCCATGTTCGTAGGTAAGACCGGTTCTATCTCCGAAAGCCCTAAGCCACGTAAAACTTGCAATGGATAAATTAGAGGCATCTAGTTTAGATTGTTGATGGGCTAGTGTCATGATATGGTAATGTTGTAAGTTGATGTATGGTAGATACCCTTACAACACACTTAACATGTAAGTTCCATAGACCTTGGCCTTACACACAAAGGAATGATAGAGATCATACCATGATGCATATGATGGAGATCAAATGTATGGACCATATCATCCCACTTTACACATATGATGTTCCCATCTTATATTGCTAATTTGGCGCTTTTAGTAGCATTATAAGATGATCCCTCATTTAGATATCAAGATAAAAATGTGTTCTTCCTTAAGTACACATCGTTTATGTTTTGCCGCTTCAAGACATCACGTGATGATCGGGTGTACTTGAATCCACGATCATATTTCGGGTGTAAGACAGTTTTACACACGCGACTACTAAGGTTCTTACTTGGCGAGCCTAGCATGTACAAGCATGGCTTCGGAACACGGACTGAGAGGTTAAGCATGAGTCATATAATTGATATGATGTCCATATTGATGCTCGCCTTTGAAACTACACCGACTCACGTGATGATCGGACTTGGTGTAGTGGATTTGGTTCATGTAATCACCAAAAAGACACGAGGGATGTTGTTTTTGAGTGGGAGTTCATTTGTAATTTGGATTAGTTGAACTCGATCTATCATAAACTTAGTCTAAACTTTACAAATTTTGTTGTCGATGGCACCACCTGCTTTTAATTTCAATGTGTTCATGGAGAAAGAGAAACTTGCAACGAATGGTAGCAACTTTACTGACTGGGCCATGAACTTGAGGATTCTCCTCAATGTTGCACACAAGTTGTATGTGCTAGAAGTGCCGCTAGGCCCCCCCACCAACTCCTGATGCCCCTGACGAGGAAAAGAACGTTTATCTGACTCATCAGGAGAACCACAAATTAGTTCATTGCGGCATACTATATGGGCTAGAGCCAGAACTTCGAAAGCGTTTCAAAAACGGCAATGCCTTTGATACCATGGGCGAATTGAAAATGATTTTTGATACCCATGATGTCGTAGGGAGTTATAATGCTTCTGAAAAGTTCTTTAGCTGCATGATGGAAGAGAACAACTCCGTTAGCGAGCATGTACTCAAAATGTCTGGGTATGCCGATAGGCTTGTGTCCTTGGGAATAACGATTCCCATTGACTTAGGCATACATCGTGTTCTCCAATCTCTCCCACATAGCTATAAGAGCTTCGTGATGAACTACAATATGCATGGCATGAAGAAGTCTCTCCCCGAGCTTCTGTCAATGCTTAAGACTGCAGAAAGAACATCAAGTGTTGATGATCAATAAGACCACCGATTTCAAGAATGACAGGAAAGGTAAGCAAAAGGGAAAGAAGGGCGGCAGATCTATTGCCGCACTTGAAAACAAATCCCGAGCTGGCCCTAAGTCTGATACCGAGTGCTACTATTGCAAGGGGACTAGCCATAGGAAGCGCAACTGCCCTAAGTACTTGGCAGACAAGAAGGATGGCAAGGCAAACAAAGGTATATATGATATACATGTTATTGATGTGTACTTGACTAGTACTCGTAGTAGCACCTGGGTATTTGATACTAGATTGGCTGCTAATATATGTAACTCGAATCAGGGGTTGCGGAACAAGCAACCACTAGAAAGGGGTGAGGTCAAGATGTGTGTAGGCAATAGATCAAGAGTCGATGTGATCACCGTCGGAACGCTGCCTCTCCACCTACCATCGGGATTAGTTATAAACTTAAATAATTGTTATTTGGTGCCTGCACTGAGCATGAACATTATATCCGGATCTTGTTTAATGCTATGTGGTTATTCGTCTAAATCCAAAAACAATGGTTTTCGATTTATATGAATGATATCTTTTATGGTCATGCACCTATGATGAATGGTTTATTTCTATTAGATCTTGATAATAGTGTTACACATATTCATAATGTTGATGCTAAAAGAATTAAACTTGATGGCGATATATATGCATACATGTGGCACTACCGTTTAGGTCATATTGGTGTTAAACGCATGAAGAAACTCCATTTTGATGGACTTTTGGAATCACTTGACTTTGAATCATTTGATACATGTGAGCTATGTCTTATGGGCAACATGACTAGAACGCCATTTTCCAGTTCAATGGAACGGGCGATAGATTTATTGGAAATTATACATACTGATGTATGCGGTCCAATGAGTGTGTCGGCACATGGTGGTTATCATTATTTTGTTACTTTCACGGATGATTTGAGTAGATACGAGTATATCTATTTGATAAAACACAAATCTGAAACCTTTGAAAAGTTCAAGGAATTTCAGAATGAAGTGGAAAATCATCGTAATAGAAAGATCAAATTTCTACGGTCTGACCGTGGAGGTGAGTATCCTAGTTACGAGTTTAGCACACATATGAAAGAGTGTGGAATAGTTTCACAACTCACACCTGCTGGAACACCACAACGTAATGGTGTGTCGAAACATCGTAATCATACTTTATTAGATATGGTTCGATCTATGATGTCTCTGACTGACTTGCCACTGTCATTTTGGGGCTATGCACTGGCTGCTGCATTCACTCTAAATCGGGCACCATCTAAATCCGTTGAAAAGACACCATATGAATTGTGGTTTGGAAACAAACCTAAGTTGTCGCTTCTTAAAGTTTGGGGTTACAATGCTTATGTGAAGAAACTTCAACCGGATAAACTTGAACCCAAAGCGGAAAAATGCGTCTTCATAGGATACCCTAAGGAAACTATTGGGTATTCCTTCTATCACAGATCCGAAGGCAAGGTTTTCATTGCCAAGAATGGATCGCGAAAGGCGTGTATAGTCGGAAGGTAGAACTCGAAGAGGTCATTGAACCTTCTCTTCATGCAACGATGAGTAGCGCAGCGTAGGAAATTGTTCCAGAGTTGACTTCACCGAATGAAGAGGGAACTAATGATAATGATCATGAAACTCCAAAAGAGGACACTACCGAACCTCGCAGGTCGAGCAGGACACGTGCAGCTCCTGAACTGTACGGCAATCATGTTATGAATTTCATGGTCAATGAAATAGATGACCCGACGATGTATGAAGAAGCGATGATGAGCCCGGATTCCAACAAATGGCTAGAAGCCATGAAATCAAACATGGAATCCATGTACGAAAACTAGGTTTGGACCTTGGTGGACATACCTCACGACCGAAAGGCCATTGAGAATAAATGGATTTTCAAAAGGAAAACTGATGCTGATGGTAATGTAACCATCTATAAAGCTCGACTTGTCGCAAAGGGGTTTCGACAAATTCAAGAGGTTGACTACGATGAGACATTCTCTCCCGTAGCAATGCTAAAGTCAGTTAGGATTATGTCAGCAATTGCTGCTTATTTCGATTATGAGATATGGCAGATGGATGTCAAAACTGCATTCCTCAATGGAAACATTGAAGAAGAATTGTATATGATACAACCAAAGGGTTTTGTTAATCCTAAGGATGCTAACAAGGTGTGCAAGCTTCAGCGATCCATTTATGCACTAAAGCAAGCATCACGGAGTTGGAATCTCTACTTTGATGAGGTGATCAAAGAGTTTAGATTTATCTAAACTTATGGAGAGGCTTGTATTTACAAGAAAGTGAGTGGGAGCCATGTGGCATTTCTAATATTATATGTGGATGATATATTATTGATTGGAAATGATAAAGATCTTTTAAACAATGTTAAAAGTTACCTAAATAGCATATTTTCGATGAAGGACCTGGGTGAAGCGTCATACATATTAGGCATAAAGATCTATAGAGATAGATCAAGGCGCCTGATAGGGATATCACAAAGTACATACCTTGATAAGATTTTAAATAAGTTTAAAATGGACGGAAGTAAGAAGGGGTTCTTACCAATGTTGCAAGGCAAGACATTGAGTAAGACACAAAGTCCAGCTACGGCGGAAGAAAGAGAGATAATGGAGAAAACACCCTATGCTTCAGCTATAGGCTCTATAATGTACGCCATGCTATGTACAAGACCGGATGTGGCACATGCTATTAGTTTAACTAGTAGGAACCAATCGGATCCAGGTATGGAACACTAGATAGCGGTCAAGAATATCCTTAAGTACTTAAGAAGAACTAAGGATATGTTTCTTGTATACGGAGGTGAAGAAGAGCTGGTCGCCAAGTGTTATGTCGATGCTAGCTTTGACACCGATCTGGATGACTCTAAGTCTCAATCCAAATACGTATTTCTCTTGAACGGAGCAGTTGTTAGTTGGAGGAGTTCCAAACAACCTGTGGTGGCTGGATCAACGACGGAGGCGGAATATGTTGTTGCTGCAGAAGTGGCGCAGGAAGCGGTTTGGATGAAGGAGTTCATAACCAAACTAGGTGTGGTTCCTAGTGCGTTGGACCCAATGGTTATCTATTGTGACAACAATGGAGCCATAGCCAACACCAAGGAACCAAGGTCTCACAAGGATTCCAAGCATATTAAGCGCCGGTTTCACTCCATCCAAGAGCATGTTAAGGATGGAGATATAAAGATTTGTAAAGGACACACGGATCTCAA
Organism: Avena eriantha; assembly: GCA_910589775.1. Classification (NCBI taxonomy): domain Eukaryota; kingdom Viridiplantae; phylum Streptophyta; class Magnoliopsida; order Poales; family Poaceae; genus Avena; species Avena eriantha. The sequence goes on along the minus strand of OU342742.1, from coordinate 193,187,800 downwards.
TGTTGCTGATCCGTTGACTAAAGTTCTCTCTAGGGCAAAACATGATCAACACCAGAACTCCATGGGTGTTAGATTTATCACTATGTAACTAGATTATTGTCTCTAGTGCAAGTGGGAGACTGAAGGGAATATGCCCTGAGAGGCAATAATAAAGTTTTTATTATGTATATTCCAATTATATGATAGATGTTTATTTTGCATGCTATAATTGTATTAATACGGAAACTTTAATACATGTGTGTTTAGTAAACAAATGGAAAGTTCCTAGTTATGCCTCTCTTTAAACTAGCTCGTTGATTAACAAGATGATCAAAGTTTCCTGATCATGGACATTGGATGTCGTTAATAACGAGGTCACAACAATGGGGAAATGATGTGATGAACATTCATCCGAAGTATAGCATTACAATCAAAGTCATTGAGTTTATATTGCTATAACATCATACAAAGTAATCCTAGTCCTTAGACCATGAGATCATGTTAATCACTAACACCAGAGGAGTATCTTGATAACATCAAATGTCACACTGTAAAAGGGTGACTATAAAGATGGGTTCAGTGCTACGAAGGTGTTATGTAGAGGCTCATGGATCAATAGTGGGATTTGTCCATCCTGATGATGGATAGATATACTCTGGGCCCTCTCGGTGATATCACATTGAGAATAGCTTGCAAGCAAGTGATGTGATCACTAGAATGTTATATCACGGGAACAAGAAAAGAGTGCATGTCAGTAACGAGATCAAACTAGGTATTTGGATACCGATGATCGAATCTCGGACATGTAATATATCTCGAGCTAGTGATAGCCAAAGAGTTATTCATTCCTCATCACATGCTCTATCCTCTCCTCGGAAAACACAATTTTCTACGGGTGGATCTGATCCATCCCATGTGAAAGATCACGGATGCTGCCTAGAGGGAGGTGAATAGGCGGTTAAAAACTTTTACGAGATGGGCTAAACAAAGGCAGAATAAAACTAGTGTTTTCTTTTGTTAATCACAAAGCCTATATATACTATGGTTCACCTATGTGCACCAACAACTTATGCTAAGAAAGACAAGCAACAAAGTGATAACAAGATCGATTACATCAAGCACGAAGGCTATCACAATGTAAATTTCATAAGTAAAGGGCTCGTGTATAGAGGTAACCGAGGCACGCGGGGACGATGCTGTTTTACCGAGTTCCTCCCTACAAGGGAGTACATCTCGTTGGAAAGGTGGGCCATACTAAGACCACCAACGCCACAAGAGGCCTCACCCTACTATCCCGAGCACCCGTCGCATGGCAAGCACCCGATCCACTATGGGACACTTGAGGGTGGTCACCAAACCCGTACAAGATTGGGGCAAACTCCACAACTTAATTAGAGGCTCCCAATAACCACCACAAAGGCCACTAACTTGGGGAGAGCTCCACAACTTAATTGGAGCCCCCAAGAACTCACCACAAAGGCCACTACACCGTCTAGGGTTCAAAGAACCCAAGAGTAACAAGCTTCTTGATTTCGCTAACCAAATCCTCCGAGGAGAACTCAAACTGATGCACCTAATGCAATGACAAGTCCTTCACTCCCAAATTCCACCAAAGCTACAAAATCTATTGGGGGAATAAGAGAGGAAGAACACAAGAGGAAATCCACAAAAGACTCCAAGATCTAGATCTAATGGTTTCCCCTCACTTACACTACTAGGAAACCCCTTATCAGTGGCACACCTTTTTTCACTATCCGTGGCGCATATCTTAGTCGCCACTAATATGTCGCCACTGATAACTATCTTCTGTGGTGCATTTTGAAATGCGCCACAGAAATCTCAAACTTCTGTGGCGCATATGGCCAATATGCGCCATAGAAGTTTTTTTCCAAAATTCAAAAAAAAGGTGGGCCAGATCTCAAACTTCTATGGCGCATATGGCTAATATGCACCACAGAAGTTTTTTTCAACTTTCAAAAAAAACGGGCCAGATCTAGCCGGAGGTGGGGGGTTACCGGAGGTGGATCAGAGGTGATGGCCGGAGGAGAAGGAGGTTGTCGGAGGTGGTCAGAGTAGTAGTAGGAGGAGGCCGCCAGAGGTGGAGGAAGGGCTCGCCGGAGATCGTCGGAGGAGGCCACTGGAGGTGGAGGAAGGGCTCACTGGAGATGGTCGGAGGAGGCCGCCGGAGGTGGTGGTGGAGGAGGATGAGGATGAGGAGGTCGCCAGTGGTGGTGGAGGTCGCCGGAGGAGGAGGTCACCTAGGTGGAGGAGGTCACCGAGGTAGAGTAGGAGGCCATGGCCAGAGGTGGATGTCGACGGTGAGTGGAGGAGAAGGGGAGAAGTATGGAGGGAAGGAGAAGTGGAGGGAGAAGTATGCAGGGGAGGAGAAGTGGAGGAGAAGGGGAGAAGAAGGAGAAGAAGTGGAGGAATATAAGGAGAAGGTGCACTTGCGGGATTCAAATTTCGAATCCTGCCCAAGGCTTCTGTGGCGCATATGGGAGAAATGCGCCACAGAAGTTTCTCCCCCTTTTTTTATTTTTTTGCAGTAAAAAATCTTCTTTCTGCCATAACTTTTTACTATTTTCGAATTTGGGGATTCTGTAAAATCCAGAACGACCATAGGTGGTTGAATTCGAATAGGAAATTTCGAGACGATCATTTTGATAGGTTAAAGATTTTTTCCGACATCGTATGCAAAAGTTATAGCCATTTTACCATGCCATGACCTATTTTTGCAAAATACATCGAAATTCATATTTTTCAATTTTGTCTAGATCTATATCCTAAAATCTAACTACAACTCAAAGGAATTATTTTTTTGAACAAAACGGCAATATGTTTGCATCTGTACTCCGATTTTGATTATCTTGGGCTTGTTTAGAAGAGGACAACAAGCTCTAATAGATCATGCAGAGAAACATCATAGTACAATGATACATTGCAAATGTATCTATAATTTTTGATGTTCCATGCTTGGTTTTATCTACTTTCTTGTGTTTTGTCCACACTTTGGAGAACTTTTCATATGATTTCTTGGACTAACCTCTTAACAAGAGCCACAGTGCCAACTGCCTGTTTTCTGCTGTTTTTGGTTCCAGGAAAGTCAGAAAATGAATATTCTCGAAATTGGACGGGACAAAATCCAAAGTGCCTATTTTTCCGGAAGACATCAGATGCCAGAATGCGAGACAGAGAAGGGTTGGGGGCCCGCCACACCACCTGGCCGCGCGGCCAGGCCTGGCCCACGCCAAGGGGTGCTCTAGCCGACCCCATCACCCCCTTGGCCTCTCCTTCCGCCTATATATTGCCCTCGGGACAAAAACCATAAGGGCCCGATCAAAAATCCACGAAAGAGTATGTAGCCGCCGTCGTCTCCATCCCTAGATCGGGATGGATCTGAAGCTTTTCCCGGCACCCTGCCGGAGAGGGGAATTCACCCTGGAGGCCTTCTTCATCATCATGCAAGCCTCCGGTGTGATGCGTGAGTAGTTCATCTCTAGACTACGGGTCCATGTAGTAGCTAGATGGCCGGTTCTCCTCCTTTGTGCTTTCATGTCTAGATCTTGTGAGCTTCGTTCATGATCAGGATCATCTATTTGTAATTCTGCATGTTGTGTTTGCGGGGATCTGATGGATATTGAGATGCTATTTCAATTCGATTATTGATTCTATCATGTCTTTGTTATTTGTGATCTTCCATGCTTTCCATTGTTAGTAGCTATCTTGGCCAAGTAGATGCTAGCAACTCCAAGAGTTAGTATTTATGCTCGATAGTGGGTTCATGCCTCTGGTAATCTAGGGAAGTGATAGAAATCTCTAAGGTACTAGATGTGATGTTGCTACTAGGGAGAAAACAACAATCCTTTGTTCATAGAATAATCATATTGTTTACATTACACACAATTCGTAAAGCAATAATCTATTGCTTGCAACTTAATACTAGAGGGGGGGTCGGATGATAACCTGAAGGTGGATTATTAGTCATAGATGCAGTTGGATGGCGGTCTATGTATAATGTTGTAATGCCCAATCAAGTTCCAAAGGAGTCAAGATGATTAGTATATGCATGTATTGCTTTCTCGATGTTTGTCAATTGCCCCGCTGTAATTTGTTCACCCAGCATGTTATCTATCTTAAGGAGAGCCACCTCTAGTGAACTATGGACCCCGGTCCTTTCTTTTACATACAATCTACAAACTGTTTACTGCTTTGTGTTTACTTTCTGCAAACTATTACTTCCTTCCATTCGATACGTTTAATCCTTTGTTTTCAGCAAAAAACCAGTGAGATTGACAACCTCATCGCAAGTTGGGGACAAAGTTCTGTGGTTGTGTTGTGCAGGTCTCCACGTTGCTACTAGCACTGGTAGTGCGTCCTGCCAAGGCTCAGCTAGCAACACCTTTGGGGTGTTTCCTTGCTCCTACTGGTTCGATTAAACCTTGGTTTCATAACTGAGGGAAACTTGCTGTTGTGCTCATCATACCTTCCTCTTGGGGTTCCCCAACGAGCTCTACATCAACACTGAGCCATCAAGCACTTTTCTGGCACCGTTGCCGAGGGGTCAAGGACATCTTCACAAGTGGAGTCCCTCATAACCAATCTCTTTACTTTGTTGTTTTTGTTTTGCTTAGTTTCTTTTGCTTAGTTTGCTTGTTTTGTTATCAAAAACACACAACAATTAGTTTTACTAGTTTGCTTTCTTTATAAAAAACACACAAAAAATAAGTCTCCTTTAGTTGTTGCCTCTTCCTTAGCTCACCATGTTGATCCCTAAATTCACCCTGAAAGATATTTCAATTGGTAGTGGTTCTATAATGGGGAAAGATAATATTGAAGAATTCTTTAATCATGTTAATAAGCATGAAGATACTGAGGATAGATCCCTTGCAGAACTTGCTCCAAACTATGAGACTACTGTAGCTTCTTTAATTCACATGTTAGAAGTTAGGTTTGTTAACCTCAACCCCTTAATGCAAGTAATGTTTCTTAAGCTTAAAGAAATTGAGGACCCTGAAAAAAGGGATTTTATTCTAGAAACTTTGTTTAAGGAATTCTATGATATTGCCAAGGAAGCTAGAAAAGTCTTCGAACGTTTAAATATGCTAGGCTCATGTGTAGATGCTGTTGATACACGATAAAAGATGAACAAAACCGAACCTAATGGGGAGGAACCTAAGATACCAATACCCTTTAAACTAGTAGCAATACATGAAGCCATAGAAAAGAATCTTGATTGGATTGTTCCTGAAAACCCATTTGATGAAAATAGTGAACTGATGTCTACGCACTTCTATTCTTGTAGACAGTTTTTGGGCCTCCAAGTGTAGAGGTTTGTAGAACAACAGCAAGTTTTCCCTTAAGTGAATCACCCAAGGTTTATCGAACTCAGGGAGGAAATGGTCAAAGGTATCCCCTCTCAAGCAACCCTGCAATCAAGATACAAGAAGTCTCTTGTGTCCCCAACACACCCAATACACTTGTCAGGTGTATAGGTCCAGTAGTTCGGCGAAGAGATAGTAAAATACAAGTGGTATGGATATAAGACAACGGTGCTAGAAAATACTTTGATGGCGTGGAAGAGACTAAAGGCAAACTGAAATAAAGATGGCAGCAAGCAAACATGTAACAGATCTAGGTGCAAACGGTGTTTCAATGCTTAGAAACAAGGCCTATGGATCATACTTTCACTAGTGAAGACTCTCATATAAATATCTTCTCTTTATGATACTACTCTTAACTACTCTCCGGTTGGACACTCTAATCCATGGTAGGGCTATAATAGCACACCTCAAAGTTCGCTTTCCGCATCTAGATAACCCCACACTATCACCTTGAGCACTAGATGGTTCCAACAAACACCACAATTTCATAAAGACATCCAACTCCAAATATAACTCATAACAAGTATTTGTAATCTCTAGCCTAAGTGCCACCATGGTGTGCACACTGTCAACTTCACACACATGGGGAGAGCAGAGATCTATTAAAGCACTTGAGTAGCAAGGTAGATCTACTTGATTACAAAGCTCATGACCACACTATGATCATGCATAGAGAGAGAGATGAACACATAGCTACCGGTAGAACCCTTAGCCTCGAGGAAGAACTACTCCCTCATCATCATGGGAATCAGCAACGGTGATGGAGATGGCGGTGGAGATTGATGGAGATGGCTCTAGGGGCACTTCCCCATCCTGACAGGGTGCCGGAACAGAGACTTTCTGCCCCTCAAATCTCCCCCTCGGTGGCGGCGGCGCTATGGAACTTTTCGTGGCTGGAGGCTTGACTTTTTAGGGTTTTCACATCAGGAGGAATATATAGGCGAAAGGGCAAGGTCGATGGAGGCCGGAGGGGCCCACACCACCTGGTGGCGCGGCCAAGGGGGACCCGCGCACCCTATGGTGTGGCTGGCCCCTGGCCCCTCTCTGTCTCGTCTTCTGGCTCCGTGTTCCCCCCAGTGAAATATTGACTTTGGCTTTTGTCCCGTCCAATTCCGAGAATATTCATTTTCTGACTTCCTGAAACCAAAAACAGCAGAAAATAGGCAGCTGATACTGTGGCTCTTGTTAATAGGTTAGTCCAAGAAATCATATGAAAAGTACTCCAAAGTGTGGAAAAAACATAAGAAAGTAGATAAAACCAAGCATGGAACATCAAAAATTATGGATACGTTAGCAACGTATCGACATCCCCAAGCTTAACTCATGCTCGTCCTCGAGTAGGTAAGTGATAAAAAGAAAGAATAATTTTTGAGGTGACATGCACCATCATAAACTTGATCAAAGTATTTGTAAAACATTCAATGCTGGGATCATAGTACTTTAATCATAACATGAAAGACAAAGTTCTAGCAATAAGACAAAGAAACTATGTTGCAACATGAAAAGGCACAAACAAAAGATTAATGAATAACAATGCTTTGCAAGACGTTTGTTTGTTTCACATAAAGAAAACATAGCATAGTAGTATTCAGCTTGTCCCTCATAGAGTAGCAAACATAAATGCATAGGACACCTTCAAAGTTTATAAGAGTGACTAGATACAAATAGTTTAAAACATGCAATATCAAAGCTATGCATCAATCAAGAAGTCTTGGGACAATGCACATAGAACTAAGAATGGCCACTATGCTCTCAAAGTAAGTGCATAAAGATAGAAGGTGGAGACACAATATATATAAGTGGAAGAAAGGCCTTCATAAAATGAAGTAGGGGTTCAAGTCTCATAAAGAACTTCCAAAAATTATGGTACTTAATAGCTTTCAGCTCTCATTGCCCCTATCATAAGCATCTTGAAGTGATTAAAGTGAACAAACTATGGTGTACATGCTTTACGAAGTATAAGTTAGAAATCTCATGTCCCTTGAATACGAGGGCCGCTCCTCATGCTACTCAAGTTTAGTCACCGGTAAGTTCTTGTCATCGTAAGTACATGTGTGTCATAGAGAACCCCCAATGGGGTACCGCTTGCCCGATGATACGGAAGAATCCCCATATCAAAATGATAAGGCAAGCAGACAACGAGCATCTTAGCAATCTTCTTATTTACCATGGGAATATGGTGCTTTTTTTCTCTCTTTCCTCTTTTCATAATCTTTTTTTTTCTTTTCTCTTTTTTTCTCAATATAAGACTCATTTTTTATAAGAAGAATGCTTCATAGACAACTCATTATGGTTACGCTGCAGGTTTCCACCATGTCAGCATGGATTAGACCAGCGGCCCAGGCGTTTCTCTAACACATATACATAACTCCATGGACTTACAAGCTCCCCTTTCATTTCACACCGACGACATCCATAGACAAAAGAGCATGATATCAACTAGGTACAAATTACCAGTGCAATGTTGAAAGCGTTCCCCATGACATCATGGTTCTGCTAATCCCCAACAAATAAGTGCAAGCATATACAACATAGACGACACAATGGTTCAAGTTTATTAAGGGCAAGAAAAGTAAAGTGTGCCATCAAGTTTGTGAGAGCATTAATCACTAGTTTTCTCATAACAAGTTTAATTCGGAAGGTAGATAAAAACATGAATATACTTGGAATAGCATATGCTAGTAGGTAGGTATGATGGACTCTTTGGAATAACTTGGTTTAAGGAGTTGGATGCATGAGTGGAACTCATACTTGGTTATAGAGGCTAGCAAAAGACTGGGAGCGACAAACTAAGAGAGCAATAATGGCCATAATCATGCAGAGCGACAAAACATCATTGATCAAAGCATAAAGTGATACTACAAGTTGAAAACTAAAGGATCATAAAGGCTTACGGTGACTTGGGATAGTCATAACATGGTGTGAGCATGCGCCAAGTCAACCCAAATAAAGCATCAAAGGAGAATACCACAATACTATGCTTTTAATATGCTAAAACAACGCATGATTCATCCAAGGCACATTAAGCAATCTCAATTGTTTATAACAAGTCATGCTACAGCAAAGAAAACTAAGCATAAAGCCAAAAAAAATACCAAGCATGGCATGACAAAGCATACACCACAGTCAAAAACAAGCTCTCTTTACCATTTAAGCATGAACTTTCCTATTCTTTTCCAATCCAAACCAAACTATTTGAAAACCAATGTATGAAAGAGGGGGTCCAACCAATTTATTCAGAAAACTAAGCAAACAAAGCAAACGAAAATGAAAAAGAAGACGCTCCAAGGAGGTAGATCTACTTGGTTACAAAGCTCATGATCACAATATGATCATGCATAGAGAGAGAGAGATGAACACATAGCTACCGGTAGAACCCTTAGCCTCGAGGAAGAACTACTCCCTCATCATCATGGGAATCAGCAACACTGATGGAGATGGTGGTGGAGATTGATGGAGATGGCTCCGGGGGCACTTCCCCGTCCCGACAGGGTGCCGGAACAGAGACTTTCTGCCCTCCAAATCTCCCCTTCGGTGGCGGCGACGCCGTGAAACTTTTCGTGGCTAGAGGCTTGACTTTTTAGAGTTTTCACATCGGGGGGAATATATAGGCGAAAGGGCAAGGTCGATGGAGGCCGGAGGGGCCCACACCACCTGGTGGCGCGGCCAAGGGGGACCTGCGCCACCCTATGGTGTGGCTGCCCCTGGCCCCTCTCCGTCTCGTCTTCTGGCTCCGTGTTCCCCCCGGTGAAATATTGACTTTGGCTTTTGTCCCGTCCAATTCCGAGAATATTCATTTTTTGACTTCCTGAAACCAAAAACAGCAAAAAACAGGCAGCTGGCACTGTGGCTCTTGTTAATAGGTTAGTCCAAGAAATCATATGAAAAGTACTCCAAAGTGTGGACAAAACATAAGAAAGTACATAAAACCAAGCATGCAACATCAAAAATTATGAATACATTAGCAACATATCATGAATCTAAGAGCATTGAGAGAGGATCCTCTAGAACTTATTTGGATGATATACCTTGCCTTGTTGAAGATAATTCTGGTATTAATCTTAATGCTTCTTCATTTGAGAACACTTGATTCTTTTTCTTGCTTCTTATGCCTAACTTAAAGGCGTTAAAGAAAAGTACTTATTGGGAGATAAGCCAAAAGCTTTAGATGAGTCTTGGAAGTTATTACTTCAGTAATAACCGCTCCTTATCCATTTTATTTGCTTTTTGTGCCAAGAGTAACCTCTAATGAGAGAGAAGTAATGATTGGGAAAGTTGTTGTCCCGAAACAGATTTCTGTGCTTCACCGTAAAAATTCGTGTAAAATCTCTGAACATCCTTTTGAGGCATGACTTCTTGTGCTTATGTCCCAGGTTGTTATCTAACTTTAGTTAGTTCAACACTTTTTGATTTGAGCAACAGAAGGTCTTCGAAAAAATTCGTCTTTACCTGCTGGTCTGTTTTGATAGATTTCTGTCATTTTCTGCATTTGCTTCTTGTTGGTTCCTTTTTGAGTTCTTTTGGGGAATTGAGCTTTTTGAGGGAAGTGCTTCAGTAGCTAGTGTTCTAATGGAAGTTTATTGGTGTTGCAACTGAACCTTAAGACCTATTATCTTGAGTGCACTAATGTTGCTAATAAAGATTGTGTGAAGTTTTGTATGAAGGAAAAATTTCAGGTGTATGGAAGGAATGAGTAATGAGATGAAGGATGGACTAAAGCTCAATCTTGGGGATGCCACGTGTGTCACGCCAAGAAATATCCAAGAAGTACAAGCGTCAAAGCTTGGGGATGCCCAAGGCATCCCCCTCTTCATCAATAAAAATCCCAGGTTTCTTCCAAACGCTTCATTTTTATTGTTTCATGCACAGTTGTGTTGTTCTTGGAGCGTCTTCTTTTTAATTTTCATTTTGGTTTTTCGTTTGCTTTGTTTGCTTAGTTTTCTGAATAAATTTGTTGGACCCCCTCTTTCATACAATGGTTTTCAAATAGTTTGGTTTGGTTTGGAAAAGAGTAGGAAAGTTCATGCATAAGTGTTAAACAGAGCTTGTTTTTGACTGTTGTCTATGCTTTGTCATGCCATGCTTGATATTGTTTTGGATTTATGCTTAGTATTCTTTGCTGTAGAATGACTTGTTATAAACAATTGAGAATGCTTAATGTGCCTTGGATGAATCATGCGTTGTTTTAGCATATTAAAGCATAGTATAGTGGTATTCTCCTTTGATGCTTTATTTGGGTTGACTTGGCGCATGCTCACACCATGTTATGACTATCTCAAGTCACCATAGCCTTTATGATCCTTTAGTTTTCAACTTGTAGTATCACTTTATGCTTTGATCAATGATGTTTTGTCGCTCTTCATGATTATGGCCATTACTGCTCTCTTAGTTTGTCGCTCCCAGTCTTTTGCTAGCCTCCACAACCAAGTATGAGTTCCACTCATGCTTCCAACTCCCTAAACCAAGTTATTCCAAAGAGTCCACCATACCTACCTATTAGCATATGCTATTCCAAGTATATTCATGCTTTTGTTTATCTTCCAAATTAAACTTGTTATGAGAAAACTAGTGATTAAAGCTCTCACGAACTTGATGGCACACTTTACTTTTTTGCATCTAATAAACTTGAACCATTGGGTCCTTCTTTGTTGCGTATATGCTTGCGCTTTATAAGTTGAAATTAGCAGAACCATGTATCATGGGGAACGCTTTCAGCATTGCACTTGTACTTTGTACCCCGTTGATGTCATGTTCTTTTGCTTATGGATCCCGGCGGTGTGAAATAAAAGTGGAACTTGTAAGATCATGGAGTTTGTATGTGTGTTAGAGAAACGCCTGGGCCGCTAGCCTAAGCCATGCCTAATCATGGTGGAAACTTGCAGCATCACCATAATGAGCACTCTATGAAGCATCCTTAATAAAAACCTATGCAAATAGCAAATAAAAAGATCGCTAAAATGCTCATTGTCTGCTTGCCTTGTCATTTTGATTATGGGATAGCTCATGTATAATGTGCAAGGGGTACCTCGTTGGCGGTTCTTTATGATACATATGTACTTACAATGACAAGAGCTTACTCGTGACTAAAGTTGAGTAGCATGAGGTTCGGTCTTCGTAAGTAAGGGGCATGAGATTTCGGTTTATAACTTGTCAAGCATATCCTCTTAGTTGTGTCACTTTAACCTTAATCACCTTCAAGATGCTTATGATAGGGGCAATGAGAGCTGAAAGCTATAAGTACCATATTTTTGGAAGCTCTTTATGAGACTTGAATCCCTACTTCCTTCTATGAAGGCCTTTCTTCCACCATTATATTGAGTCTCCACCTTCTACCTTTATGCACCTACTTTGAGAGCATAGTGGCTATTCTTAGTTCTATGTGCATTGTCCCAAGACTTGTTGACCGATGCATAACTTGATATTGCTTGTTTTAAACTATTTGTATCTAGTCACTCTTATGAACTTTGAAGGTGTCCTATGCATTTATATTTGCTACTCTATGAGGGACAAGCGGAATACTATTATGCTATGTTTTCTTTATGTGAAACAAACAAATTTCTTGCAAAGCATTGTTATTCATGAATCTTTTGTTTGTGCCTTTTCATGTTGCATCATAGTTTCTTTGTCTTATTGCTAGAACTTTGTCTTTCATGTTATGATTGGAGTATTATGATCCCAGCTTTGAATGTTTTACAAATACTTTGATAAAGTCTGTGATGGTGCATGTCACCTCAAAAATTATTCTTTCTTTTTATCACTTACCTACTCGAGGACGAGCAAGAGTTAAGCTTGGGGATGTTGATACATTGCAAATGTATCTATAATTTTTGATGTTCCATGCTTGGTTTTATCTACTTTCTTGTGTTTTGTCCACACTTTGGAGTACTTTTCATATGATTTCTTGGACTAACCTATTAATAAGAGCCACAGTGCCAGCTGCCTGTTTTCTGTTGTTTTTGGTTCCAGAAAAGTCAGAAAATGAATATTCTCGGAATTGGACGGGACAAAAGCCAAAGTGCCTATTTTTCCGGAAGTGATCAAGTGCCAGAATACGAGACGGAGAAGGGTTGGGGGCCGGCCACACCACCTGGCCGCACGGCCAGGCCTGGCCCGCGCCAGGGGGTGGTCTGGCCGACCCCAGCACCCCCTCGGCCTCTCCTTTCGTCTATATATTTCCCTCGGGACGAAAACCCTAAGGGCCCGATCAAAAATCCACGAAAGAGTCTGTAGCCGCCGTCGTCTCCATCCCTAGATCGAGAGGGATCTGAAGCTCTTCCCAGCACCCTGCCGGAGAGGGGAATTCACCCTGGAGGCCTTCTTCATCATCATACAAGCCTCCGGTGTGATGCGTGAGTAGTTCATATCTGGACTACGGGTCCATGTAGTAGCTACATGGCTGGTTCTTCTCCTTTGTGCTTTCATGTCTAGATCTTGTGAGCTCCGTTCATGATCAAGATCATCTATTTGTAATTTTGCATGTTGTGTTTGCGGGGTTCTGATGGATATTGAGATGCTATTTCAGTTCGATTATTGATTCTATCATGTCTTTGTTATTTGTGATCTTGCATGCTTTCCATTGTTAGTAGCTATCTTGGCCAAGTAGATGCTAGCAACTCTAAGAGTTAGTATTTATGCTCGATAGTGGGTTCATGCCTCTAGTAATCCGGGGAAGTGACAGAAATCTCTAAGGTACTAGATGTGTTGTTGCTACTAGGGAGAAAACAACAATCCTCTGTTCATAGAACAATCATATTGTTTACATTACAGGCAATTCGTAAAGCAATAATTTGTTGCTTGCAACTTAATACTGGAGGGGGTTCGGATGATAACCTGAAGGTGGATTATTAGTCATAGATGCAGTTGGATGGTGGTCTGTGTATAATGTTGTAATGCCTAATCAAGTTCCAAAGGCGTCAAGATGATTAGTATATGCATGTATTGCTTTCTCGGTGTTTGTCAATTTCCCCGCTATAATTTGTTCACCCAACATGTTATCTATCTTAAGGAGAGCCACCTCTAGTGAACTATGGACCCCGGTCCTTTCTTTTACATACAATCTACAAACTGTTTATTGCTTTGTGTTTATTTTCTGCAAACTATTACTTCCTTCCATTCGATACGTTTAATCCTTTGTTTTCAGCAAAACCGGTGAGATTGACAACCTCATCGCAAGTTGGGGACAAAGTTTTGTGGTTGTGTTGTGCAGGTCTCCATGTTTCTACTAGCACCGGTAGTGCGCCTTGCCAAGGCTCAGCTAGCAACACCTTTGGGGTGTTTCCTTGCTCCTACTAGTTCGATTAAACCTTGGTTTCATAACTGAGGGAAACTTGCTGATGTGCTCATCATACCTTCCTCTTGGGGTTCCCCAACAAGCTCTACATCAACATTGAGCCATCATACAACCACTTAGAGAAAACCATAATACGAAAGGTTTTACCTCTCTAAAAGAGACGAACCAGTAAAACCTCCAAAATGCAAAACGCAATAACTTGACCTTGGAAACTCGGAATAGGTTGAAACCAATTTTGTTGGAAATATACAAACAAGGAGCATCCAACAAAAATGGAAATATTGGATACCACCAAGGGAGAAAATATATAGTTTATATATGTGAGATTTCTCCCAAGGTGTGGAGCCGAAGAACCCGCAAGATCAAAAACGCAATAAGATATACAAGAAAAATCTGCTTTTGATGAACTGGAACTTGTTATGAATATTACCACAAGCTTTAGAACCTCACTTGGATAAGATAAAATAACAACCAAAAAAAGATGATGTTGAGTATGCAAAGGTTTGAACTCTCTCCGAAAGATACGATCGAGTTACTCACTTGAGAACCCCTCTTGATAGTACTGATATCTATCCTAAACCCGGTCTCTCAACATGAGAACGGTAAAAGGGAAAACCTATCAAGATCATACATTTGCCTTGAGCATTCCACTTTAGCTGGAAGTAGATGATCTTGTCATCCTCAAGATGGAGCATCTTTTTTGATTGCTCTTTCTCGCTCCCACTTGATGAAGACTTGCGAATTGCTCCCCATACACATGTGGAAACACTTTCTTATAACTTGTCTTCATCGATCCATGATCACCGTGGATGGTAAGCTTCAATCATGAGATCTTATAGAGATGGTGCATCTTTAGCTTGCACATTATTTCTTCTAACTTCATTTGGATGATGTCTTGGAGATACACATGAGGAACTCCATCTTCTTCTTCTTCAAGACACTCTTGATCTTATTTTCTTTCTTCTTCTTCTTCAACATGATTCTAATAGGCCCCAAACCCTTGGACATTGCTTCTTCTTCATTTCTTCTACCTTGAAGCCAACATATGCTACAAGCGATGCCAATGGACAAATCCTACAAGTGTAACTTAATGCAATCATTAGTCCATAAGATTGTAATTAAGTACCAAAACCACACATGGGGGCCCACATGTTCTTTCACCATGTGAGCACTTGCATCATTGTCTGTAATAACATTATTGGGGTCAATGATAGGGTTACCATTGGAGTCGCGTGGTTCTGAAGTTTCTCCGTTGGATGTATCCATTACGTGGGGTCCTACGATCACGCACACTTGACGGTGTGTCAGGTATGGGCCATAACTATGGCTCTTGGAGGCACAGGATACACTGTCCTCGAGACGAGTGAAACTAGCGAGTCCGTCTCTGGGTAAGGTTTGGCTTTCTTGACCCAAAGTTGAGGTCATTGTCGAGTGCACGATCATTAGTGTTTGCGGAGTCTGCGATGTGGAGCGTCGGAGCCGATGCTAGCTCATTGTCCGACCCGAAGGAGACATTGTCACTCATATCAGTGAGATCCTCTTGGTTGTTCATGGTGGTTGCTGGGGGTGAGGCTGTCCCTCCAGTGGATCCTACGGAGGACGTCGGTGTTGGTGATGCGATTGCTGCTGACGGACCCGAATATATCGGATCCGAAAGGTAGAAAGTTCTCTCAAACTCGATACGGAAGTTAAGGCTTCCGATCATCGGATCTGCCTCCCGGTCGAGGTTGTCGAGGGCCAGAAGAAGGGTGGGTGGGTGTGGAAGAAGATCGACAGAGCCAAAATAGATCTGGCCGCTCCTGGCCGTCAAGCTGTTGCTTGGTGAAGAGGGAGCCGCCGAATTCATGACTCGAGCGCCTAGAGTTCCCACAGACGACGCCAATTGTCGAGGCTAATATCAACAATGCCCATTGTTATGGACTTAGGGTTTTAGGAAAAAGAGAGAGCTGGTGATTTTTTCGGCTTATCAGACAAACAAGGGAGTCGATGCCCGTCTGATTGTTATCGAAGATGATTACAGAGTCGCCAATTTGTTAGGCGGGTTGTAATTTGCTCAAAGCTACGGTGATCTCTCCATCGGCTCCTCCCAACCTTATATGAGAGGATGGGTCTCGGAGTTTACAACTCTACGGCTATGTCGGTTTATGCTTCTATCATCACCACATCTGGTTCATGTGCTTCAGATGCTTCCAGGACTCTCGAGTTTTTGTGGACCTTATGGGACATAGTCCAGGTAGGTACCATATATGCCAATCACGGGAACCCAATAAGTCATACACATGTCACTCGCCTGATCCAGGGCCGAGGCGGAGCGCGAGGAGGCCGAGCGCCAACAACGGCTCCTGGATCGTGCGACGCGCCGCTGAGCAGCCTAGCTTAACCGGGATGTCATCGTCCTCGACGATGACAACAAGGCCGGCCGAGCAACGCTCCTCTGCGGAGGCGCTTCGCCGACCCAGGCCAGGGGAGCAGTCGTGGTCCGCTGACAGACAAGTTGCCAAGCGATGTTGACGGCGGCGGTCTACACCATCTTCTACGTCCGCTTCGCATGGACTAGGATTTAGTTAAATTTTTGTTTCAGTTTAGATTTCGTTGAATCTTGTATGACCTCGTCAACTATCTATGAATTTCGTCTTATTTTATGAATTTCGTTCGAATTTGTTTCTTTTCGTCGAAGACATGGCTGTGAATATGTCTGCCCTAGGCCAAAAAATCCCGCCTACGTTTTAGCCTGCGGATACTACGGCTGTAGATGCTCTTAGCACAAGGGAAAAGCAAAGCCTTCCTTTTCTGCTAAGCTTAGTAGAAGGAAAACGCTAACTATCAGGCGGGGGAACGTGTCGCTCGCGTCCTCCGCCTTCTGGTCGTGACACTTGTCCCTAGCGGGCCCACACCAACTCAACCTTATCTCTTCTTCCTCAATCCTCCTCCTCTTCCGTAGGTCATCTCCTCTTCAATCTCACAGACCTGCGCCCGAGCACCACCCCCGACGTCGGTTCCCTGCACCCCGTGATCCCGCAAAGCCTTAGACGACGCCGGTGCCCCGCCCTCGCTTACCCGCCCATCCGCGCCGATGCACCACCGTCCGTCCCCATGCTGATGCCAAGCGTCGAGCCAACACGTCGCCGCTGCAAGAGCCCCGCGTCCCAACCCCTCTCTCAGTGCTACAAAGTTTCTGCTGCCACGTGCTGCTTGCTACAAAGGGCGACCGCCCCTGCCGCCAACGACAACTGTTGCTACCACCGTCGGCGCCACCGTTGCTACAATATTATATGTTTTTTGTTACAATTGTTCTCTATTTTTGCCAATATAGTACAAATTGTTTGCTACCATATCTCTGGCGATGTCTTCGGCGAACTGATTTTCTGCTACAATTGTTCTCTATTTTTACTAATATAGTACAAATTGTTTGCTACAATAGCTTATAATATTTGCCACAATATACTATAACTTTTGCTACAATGTCTCCGACGAGTTGTGTTGCTTTTGATGGTGCCCGGAGTTGCTCCCAGCGGTAGGAGACGTTGCTCCCGACAGCGCGTGGAATTGCTACCAATGACGGGCAACATTGCTACAAGGAGTGTACAACGTTGCTACGACGGCTAGTGGCGCTGCTGGGACTGGCCCTTTTTGTTTCGTGGCGAACCTTTTTTGCTTCAATCACCGTTAGTTCTGCTACGTTCGCGTGTACGGAAGCAAAAGTGGGTTTTATGTGAGAACCTTTTTTGTTACAAACAATGCAAACGAAGCGTTTTTTTCTTCATTTGTACTTTATGGAAGTAAAAGCGGAATTTATGTGCGAGCCAGGTTTTGCTCCAAATGATGCAAACCAAACATTTTTTTTGCTGCATTGCGTTTTATGAAAGCAAAAGCCGGATGAGAGAAGCTAACTGGACAGGTGTTACCTTCTGAACCCGAGGGATTGCGGGGTTTGATCCGCGGGGACGCCCAGCGCTGCCCAAAACAAAGCTTCTTTTTCCACTAAGCTTTGTTTCGACATTTCCAACGTGTCCAGAACTCCAGATCCACCGCACAAAAAGCGACCACCGAAAAAGCTGGCGGAAGCCCAGAACTGGGCACTAGGCGCCCAAACAGGAGCGATCCAGCAACAACACCCCACGCCGCCTTCAACGACATAGTCGAAGAACAGTCGCTGTCCTCCGGTCGCGGTCTGAAAATACTCCTCGACCTCCATTCTCCGGCAATCTCCTGCGCTGCCCCCCTCACCGCCGACGAGCCATATGCCATGTCTTCT
The DNA here is from genome assembly GCA_910589775.1 of Avena eriantha. Taxonomy (NCBI): domain Eukaryota; kingdom Viridiplantae; phylum Streptophyta; class Magnoliopsida; order Poales; family Poaceae; genus Avena; species Avena eriantha. The sequence goes on along the minus strand of OU342742.1, from coordinate 193,169,895 downwards.
CCCCCCTCCTCCTCCTACTCCTCCTACTATTCCTCATGTCCCGCACCCCACCAACTACGCCGACGCTTCCGGCGATCTCTCCGGCCGCCGCCGCCTCTCCCGCGGCTACGCATCTCCTCGTCGTCCTCCAGTCAGCCCTCCGCTCTGCAGGTGAGTTCCTGGATCTCTCGCCGCGCCCCGTTTGTTGTGCAGCTACTTTTTCGCCTCGTTATTGCCGCCTCTCTGGTATTATTCATCGAGGCGCAGCACCCGGTTGTCGCCAAGCTAAAAGTTACCTCTCTCATGTGCTAGCTAATCCACGTATTGGCGAGCTTCATGTGGCATTAGATTCGGTGCCACTCATTCAAATTTTGGCTCGAAATAGCCATGTTGTTGGTTGGTGCATTAGGGATTTCCGGGGACTACAGAGGGAGAAGTTCAGACTAGTTGGCGTGTGTTTCAGTTCAGACTAATGTAGTCGACTGCGATTCCCTTGCATATCGCCAGGTAGAAGCACGGTGGGACTGATCTCATTGCCACTACCCTTCTGCAGGACTCCCAACTCGAAAGCTTCGCATCAAGACCCGCACGCAGGCGTGGTTCCGTTCAGATTGCCACATCATTTGATGATGTACTGTACACTGTGCTGTTCTTCTTCTTTAAATGGCAGTGTTACACAACGAATGCGATTATTTTACTAGTTGAAGTTACTTGGTGTAGGATCTGGGGGATTTCTCGCTGCTTCATGACGACGGGGATGATGCATTTGGTCTTGTTATGTATTCAAGTGAGAGTGAATGGAGTGATGATGATGTTGTGCTAACGCATATTGAGGATGTTGAGTTGCCAATGGTGACCGAGAGAAGCTTCAAGGGGGCAGAGGGTGCGATAACTGTTGCTGCCCATAGGCTCGCAACCATTGAGAAAGGGCATAAGAAGAGCCGGTAAGTTAACTAGATTTTCAGATCAAGTGGAATACAATCTAGATTTGAGAATACATTCTAGATTTTCAGATCAAGTGGAACGCAAACAAGTGTAGCTAATTGAAGTAGCTGCATGGGCATAAATCATATACCGCCATAGGGTACGGCTAGGTGCCAGCATTATTTTGCAAAAAATGGCACTGTATGTAGTGTAATTTCTGGGTAACAGTAGACACTCAAATATGAATGTAGAGTAATCTTGATGCATTAAGAGCACAGATGCTACGATGTACAGATCAATATAGAGCTATAAAGATTATGTAATTCACCCTTCGTGGTCAATGTAACACAAATGCTATCAAACCAATAAGAACAGATAGGATTTTAGAAATGTGTTGGCTAGTTTCTGACTAAAGTTTCTTACATCAATTCCCAGAACTCAACAAGGGCTGATGAATAATGTTGGACTGGTTGCTTTCCTAGCAATGTTACTTTTGTTTGTGGACTGGTGTTCATGGAGGATTGTTAGGCTACCTCTGGAATCCTTTTATTTGACACGCCCTTTTTTAACATCAGCAGTTCTATCAACATTAGCTGGATTTATTTTTGCTCCAGTTGCTGATAGCATGAAGATCCATCATTTCCGGAGGAGAGGGAAGCCTGTTTCTCCATCCTATGGAAAGCCAACCCCAGCAATGGGAGGATTGTTCTTCATTCCTATTGGTATTTTTGTTGCAAGAAGACATGTTGGTTCTAATTCAAGTGGAGTAAATGGAGCAGCTATAATAACCTTCATATTTGCAATAGTTGGGTTACTTGATGATATCTCAAACCTTGTCATGGATCACAATCATAAAATACCTCAGTGGATAAGATTCTTGGCTCAGGTAAGTGTGCCTTTTCTCAAATCAGACTATACGATGCCCTTTACATGTTAGATCAAATGCAACTTAGAAGCAATCTCATATACGTTGCAGGCTGCTGCTGGGATTTACTTCTTTATCTGGTTGGGTTCTACAAATATTTCAACACCATACAGCATGTAAGCATTATTGCAACTGGTAATGCAGTTTTATTTAGTGCTTCATCACTTGTGCTATCTTGTGATAGTGGTTGGCTTTTGCAGTGGCGGAGCCAGGAATTGAACTGAGCCGGGTCGAACATATAAGCTTTAAAAAAAATTAGACAGAAAAGCAAGTGTATTCAACAAAATAAAGGTCTAAACAGGTTCAATTTCATATTTTATCAAGTACAACTACAAACAGGAAGAAAAGAGAAATAACACATAATGTAACCCCACCTCAAGCATGAGTAAAGTCTTATGCTGCTTCTTATGGTTTAGCTCTGTCCTCACAATATGGAATGCAATTTAGCTGACATATATATAACATAACTTCTGCCCCTACTAGTTACAGGAGAAAGAAGACAGTGTAGAATAGGAACTTGAGAAAAGATGTGAACATGTTGTGGTGGTGGTCTGATCACAAAATCACTTGTGGAGATTTCAGTATGGTACATAACCATCAGTAATTGAGGAGCCCTAATTGTCAAGCTACTCGCAGTACCAATCGCAAAAATACTTCATAAAAGGAGTATGGTTTTAACAAAAAAGATGGTCAACTGAAATCAAGTACGAACATTAGTTTTATACCCGCGGGAACAGCCTAGGATTCAGAATGCAACTATGCAATAAATTTCAGTACTCCCTCCGATCCAAATTAGTTGATTCAAATTTGTCAAAATACGGATGAATCTAATACCCCCTCCGTCCAGAAATAACTGACTTTGATTTGTCTAGATTCGAATATATCTATACACAAAAAACACGTCTAGATATATCCAAATTTAGACAAATCAAAGTCAGTTATTTCTGAACGGAGGGTGTACTACATTATGTCTAGCATGGTTTTTGAGTCGTGACTCAAAAGTGAGTCGCCTGACCTGCGACTCAGTGAATAGTCGACAAAAGTCGCTGTATAGTCGCCATAAGTCGCCGTATAGTCGCGAGTCGCCTTGATTTTTGGAAAACGACTCAGCGACTATTCAGCGACTATACAGCAACTCAAAAACCATGATGTCTAAATACAGTTGAATCTAGACAAATCTAATTCAACTAATTTGGGTCGGAGGGAGTAATTGTTTGGATTCAACCTGTTTGAAACTTCAACTGACTCGATCAGCCTACCCGCACCAAAGAATTACAAGAGGAAGAAGAAAGAATGCAGGCTCTACATCTCGATACATCCATCCATCCTTGACGACTAAGCCCACCAGATAGCTCTCTCCTGCGCTGTCGTCTTCCGCCTCCACCCCAGTGGACGGCTGCTGAATTCGGCGAACCCAACGTCCATGAATGCACATGCACGGCGACCTCACAGTTCCGTTCGCTGCTCGGAGACGCTCAGACGCGGGTCCAGGGGACTGTGCGGACTGCACGAGGCGAGGCTGAGGAGCTCCACGGCGCAGGAGCAGGGAGGGACGGCCGGAGAGGAGCCGCAGCGGCAGGGTTGAGCAAGCCAGGGAGGGAATTTTTCGGGAGGACGGGTCGCGAGACTGAGACGATTTTCCCTGCCCAACTTACTCGCGTCTAAAAAAAATATTCGCTCGATTTGGTGAGGCGGGTCGACCGACCACCCTCGACCCCCTACTGGCGCCGCCCCAGGGCTTTTGAGTTGGTGTTAATAAAACATTGTTTCTGTGGGCTGTGGCCTTCTGTGATGTCACCTTATATTATTGCTAACTTACACAACTAACACTGAATTACTGTTTTTTCAATTAGCTAGTAGTAATGTTGACACGCTAATTTTAGCACTGATGGGTGCTTTGTTAATTAATACTTTGAAGATATCTAAATTCCTAGCTGATAGTTTGGTGTACCGAGCACTTCACATGGCCTTAAATTCTCTGACCAAGAATATTGCAAGGAGTAGATATATAAGACTCTCAGTTATATACTCAGGTTCATGCTAACTAATACTCTAGTACTTTTGGACGTTTTCAACATTACTGATTCCAGTTTGTTCATGAAGGAAATTCCTTGTTCCTCTACCTCCTCCTTTTGGTCTTGCATTCATGGGGAAACTTTATCTGGTTCTGGCTACAATATGTTCTCTTTCCATGGGTACTGGAGTAACATTGGTTGATGGTCTTGATGGTTTGGCTGGTGGTGTTGCTGCTTTAGCACTCGCTGGATTGTCTGTTGCTGCTCTCCCAGTTTGCTCAGGTACTTCACTTGAGCTTTTTATATGTATTTTCCAAAAGTTAGTAGTCCCACAACATACACAATTCCTTATAGCATACTAGCTTTTCTCATGTTCTCAGAACAACCTCTTTAACTCATGATGCATGTCATGGGTGCATTATACCCATCTTGTCCTTCTGGAGCTTTTGAAGGATCTGTGCTCCATTTTGCTGAAAATAGTTCAGTGCAGTCTCCCTGAAATGTATAACAAGGAAACCAAAAAGGGAAAAAATGTTTCGAAAAAATGTTATATGTAGTCATTAGGCGTATATGGCGTATCGGAGCTGAAGTTATCCACAATATTATGCAAAGGGACACCCTAAATGGATGCTACCCTGTTGACTTTGTGTAATTCATCGTCTTAATCTTTTACTTCTACCAAAATAACTAGTGTTGCAAGTTTAATACTTAGTGTTGATTCTAATAAGGTTTTGGCTGAATCAACTATTTGTAATTGCTGCAGAACTGAGTGTTTTTGGAGCATCAATGTCAGGCGCTTGCACTGGTTTTCTTTTCCATAACAGGTATAGGGCCTCAATAGTTATGGGTCGAGTTGGTTCTTTTGCGCTTGGAGGAGCACTTGCTACAATTGCAGCATGTAGCGGAATGTTCATTCCAATGTTAATTGCATGTAGTGTCTTCTTTCTCGAGTTGCTCTTGGTAATATTGCAGGTATGATACTGTTTGTACTTCTTGTTTTGCCTCAGTGATTATGATGTATGCTCAGTGTTGATAACTTTTTGTTATTGTTATACACCATTTGCATCTGCAGTGAACTGCATGAGTTAAATTATGATATTTATTTGCTATCCAGTGGATAATGGTTAAACATTGAGGAGTTGATCACTAGTTCATCCTCTCTCTCTGTCAAATGTGCATGGATATGCTTTACACCTTCTTTTATCGTGAACATGTATTTAATCATAAATTCATAGTCCATATTTGCTCTTAGTCTGCACCAGTAAACCCTCTAGTTTGTGTTTCTTTACATCTTTCTGGCCTGAAGTTCTGAACCCTATGTGCTAGCAGATCATTAAGTGGAGGTGAAATGTTAAGCACTAAACAAAGGCCTTCTGGGAAGCCCTATTGGTATTTTTGGCAATTGCCATGCATAACTCTTTTACTAAATAATCAGTTCGTGAACAATGAAGCATCACATGGAAAAAAATAGTAGCTGAATTGAGTTCTGCTTCCATGATGCATAGCTCCATACCGATAATTCTAAAATATATAATTCAGTTGCTCACCACATAGCTGCGCATGCAGCTCAATTGCCAAATAACAAGATGAGACTAGTGTCATCTTTTGCTAGTTCTGGTTATTCCTATTTCCTAAAAAAGCTTCAGTTATTAGTTATTTCTATAACCCATTTTATCTAGGAGTATATTTTCCAACCATCAGCCTTGTAAATAAAACATAATAGTGCATTGCAAACTATATTTTTTGTCTACTCAAAACCAAGTATGATGGCCTTTAGCATTTATTTGATTATATATCTTTTGCAAGCGATCATTTATTTGATTCTAGCATTCCAGCTGGCAAGATCCTAATGTACCATTTCTGTCTCAGGTTCCTTTAAATATAACTCTGAAGCACTTTCATGGGACAAACAGATATTTCCTGCGAACTCTTCCCTCGCATTACTATCTTAGATTGTGGGGCATTAAGGAGCCTTATATCGTGGCGGGTGCATACATCATGTCATGCTTCTTAACTGTATTGGCAGGATACCTTGGCCTTGTCTCAGCGTAAATAGAAAGCTTAGGTTCTCATTCTTTCATTACATTGTTTCTTTCTGCATTGTACCTCTACTTCAGCGAATTACTAGGATTTTGTTGTGTAGAGTTTGTAGGACACCTCAAATGAAACCATGCGGTATCCTCAGACTATCAAGCACAAAACTGTAACCTATTTGTAAACTGGACTATTTTACTTCTTGCAACATACAGGCGGTAGGTTCCGCAACAACCAACCTATTTGTAAACTGGACTATTTTACTTGCAACATACAGGCGGTAGGTTCCGCAACAACCAAAAAGACTTATAGAGGATGCTGTGACGAGGATGCTGTGACGAAGAGAAGTTTTTATTCTACATTGGTTATTTTGAGAGTAAACCGTATCAGCGGTCTTAATTCTTTCCCGTACCTTCACTTTGGTCCATTTTCTTTAAAATTGCACATCAAGGTCCTATTTATTTTATAAGTGTGCCACACGAGGTCCTAAATCGGTTTGACCCTCGTTGACCGGTGCCATGTGGACAATGGGACCTGGAAGATATACCATACAGCCTGCATATTTACGAATAGGCCCTCTAGGTTATGTTTTCTTTCAAAACTTGGCCCCTGTTTGACCCTCATGGTTGTAAACTGCAGCGTCTTTGCAACGGTGCCATCGCTCGTCGACATGGTCGTGAACAGGTATGGGCTCAGCGACGTCTGCATCATGAACCTGTCCGGATGGGATGCAACGCCGGGGTGATCTCGGCGGGGCTCGCAGCGGGCATGCTATGGGCCATGCTGCACTGCGCGCACGCTCTGGTGGTGTCCACGCAGACCATCACACCCAACTTGTATGTGGGCAAGGAGCGCGCCATGCAGCTCTCCAACGTCCTTTTCTAGGTGGGCAGCCCGCAGCGCTGCTGTTCGCGCTGGTGCTCCTGCTCTCCGAGCAGCTGGGGTTCCTATGGTCCCTCGTCACCCCGACCAATGTGCAGATCGTCAAGGGCAAGTGGAAGTTGATTTTCGAGGCGCACGTGCTGGACTTTCTCACGGCGGTTGATCGACAAGGTGCAACACAACCGAGTTTAGAAGAAAACACAACCTAGGTGGCCTATTTGGAAATATGCAGGGTGTATGGGACGTCTCCTGGGCCCTACTGTATACAGTTTACTCTTATTTTCATACATTTTACTCTTATTTTGAGTTTGGAGACCTCAATGGATTGATGTGCGTTAAAGATGAATCAAAATAATCTATGCTGAATTTGTTACCCGGAATGTGAATTGTGTTTTGCCTTTCTTGAAACTAGCAGAGTGGCCCACGCACATGCGCGGGCACCATCTTAGTTATTTTGAAGATGTTTATGAATACAATTAATTTGTCACTTATGTATTTGTTATTCTTAGAAACTTATGGTCATAATAATTATAAAGTAATGCAAGATTTATAAAAACTACATTTATTTATGTAGTTTGTTTTGTAAATTATATGCTAAAGTGAAATGTTGAGTAATATTTAAGTCGCACAACTCAAACCATACGTCTAATGATCATTACATGACACATTATAACTCTCCTAGTAAAAAAATCGTATACTTGACTGGTATATCTATTAAATTTATATGTTTTGATATTTATTATATTTGTGGTCTCCGTGTGTTGTTCACTATGGTATTCTTTAGAACAGTGATAAGAATATCTACATTTTCGGACCAAGACTCCCTAGATGGAGCCTTGTCGTGGCCAGAACCTTTCTTCTGTGTTATTGTCGCTCCCCACACCATCATCCATCTTGCCTTTCATCCATGTTTACTTCATGTTTCCAATTGTTGATATATCATTTGATTTGTGTAGTGGATAATTAGTTTTTTGTTTCTGTTGCATGGTATAATGTTGTGTTATTGAATGGATAAATCAAACTATATTCAACTTTATTATTTTGAAGGTGAATAAAATATTAGAATAAAAAAAATTGTGTTGTTAAAATAGGAAAAGAAAATATTGTTAACATGTTTTGCTTCCTTCTGATGTAGGCAACATCTTTCATGTTTTGAACATGTTTATGAATAAAATTAGTTCTACACATATATGCAAATTATTTTTATTTTAGAATTTTGTGATAATATTAAATCCAAAATAATATATAAAAATTGAAAAACAAAGGCATCATTATGTATTTATTTCCATACATCTATTACAAATTAAAAGTCAAACGATTGTTCAATATAAACAATCTAAACCATCCATTTAACTATCATTAGATACCTTGCATTTTAAATGGGACCCTCATGACATCAACTTGATTTGTTTTTGTATTTTTAAAATCCATGGCATCCCTATAACATGTGATGGTTCATGTTATACTCTAGAAGTGATGGCAAGAACATCTCCCTAGATTGTGCCTTGATTGTAGCCTTTGACCTATTTTCTTTGTCCTTATTGCTTGCCACAACATCAACCATATTCAAATTCGTTACTCCAATAATTTTTAATTTTTAGATCATTTATTTCATGCCGTGATAATTATTTTAGTAATAAATAGGTTTCCATTGTATTGTGAACCTATGGTAGTGAATTGCTAAATGAGATTTTTTTCTAAAATGTTGTTAACTTTGAGGTGAATAAAATATTATAACCAAACACATGTTCATGTTATTATTAGTGGATAAAGTAAATATCATGAACATTTTCACTTCTTCTCTACCAATATTTCTGGTCTACTCATCTTGATATATTATTTAAAAATTGTACCAATTTTAAAACATGAACCATCACATTATATATTTTGGTCGATAATTATTGTGTCCATGTGAATCTAATTCAAATAAATAAATATATGCTATGTTCACCTTTGTGAATAAAATATACATGAACATGACCATAAAATTTGCAATCATCTTTCTTTAAATGGTCTAATGCTCGTGAAGAATCACAAAAACAACACAAAATAGCTTGGACATACAAGGTTCCTCTTCCATCCTACCTACAATGTGAAAAATGATACATATAATTGCCATTAACCATACCTAAGTAGGAAAGACATTAGACAAAGTGGAGCAGAATGATTTTTCTAAAATACAATGGTAATTAGCGGAGCATGGAATATAACTACAAAAGAATATACATCATAGTTCAGAGCTACATATTATCACAAAGTCAGGCGAGTATCCTTGATAATTTAAATTTGCAGAGTATGACAACACAAGAATCCTCATACTAAAACCAAGTAATCAAGTCTAACAAATCTAAAAACATTTAAATTTGCCAACTTTGACAAGGAGAAATGTTTATAGACGACTGCCAAGCCACTATACACCAACAATGTTAATTACCATTGTTTCCATGTAACACTTCATGAAGAAGATGATGTACCTACAACGTTGTCAATAAAGAAAAGCATGCAAGCAAGGAAGGCAAACACACCTTATATCAACTCAACTTACTACACCAGGGCACTATTTAGTCATATATAATATTGAATTTGCCTATAAAATTCATACAAAATGCTAATTGCCATTGGCACATTAGGTGAGCCTATTTACAGCAAAACCTAATTGGAACCATGGCTTTTTAAGCTTCTAAGCTTCGGTTAGTTTCAGCGGTGCAACCTTCGGGTAACAAGCACCATGACTTCACAATCAGTGGCCGCTATAGTGCCATCTAGGTGTTTAGTCTACATGATATACATATTAATCTCACGTTCATTTCTGAATCCAATAGCTAATGATCATCTGCACAATACAAGGGATAAATCTCAATAGATTTGCAAGCCATAACACAAGGATGAGGCGGGGAGATGACCTGCAATTTATATGTTGTCACAAATATATGAGGCAAGCATAGTAGTTGAAACTGTTGGTCCCTGCCGATTGTGGAGCAGCAACATGTTATAGAAATTACAACCACATGAACTATGAATAGTTTGCATTTACCAATAAAGCGAGCACGACGACAAATTATAACTTGAGAGAAGAAGAGAACAGTGGAATATTGCACGGACCAGAGGGTCAGTTCTAGCTAGTGTTGTCCAAAGTTTTTCGCCGGGAGCGGATGGGAAATAGATCATGGAGATTGAAGAGCAGGATTGTCTCATTGTCTGGTAGGTTGAGATCCCACATGTTGGTGAATGGCCATAAGCGATGGGCATCCTAGATTGGATAGAGGTGTCAAAGGAAGGTGGTGCCTTTTTTAACCTCGTACAATGGGCGGATGGAGAGGTAAATATGAGTAGTTGTGGGTTGGCGATAGATGATTGGAGATGATATATTTTTGAGACGGAATGATTGATATCTATAACAATATTGGTAGGTAATTTATGTCTACTTCAGATGCGAAAATATATTTTTGAGAAAGATTGATTGATATCTATTACTATTATATAAATCAAAACGGTTGGATGTTTTACCCTTTTGTGGCATTTTCTAGCTTTTGAGACCATCATGATACTTTTGATACATAGATATAAATAAATATAAATAACATATTACTTGACAAAATTCCTATAGTCATGTTGATGTTGTATACATGATTTGTGATGTTGTATATGGCCATCCCAACACGCTTTGGAGCAGTGAAAACCATTTATAGGGATCAAAGAGAGACGTTTAAAGTTGCAATGCGAAAGCATCAGGTTCAAGAGGTGAGAAACTAAATCTAATCTTAATACTATATCTTATTCAACAATTGAGTGGCGAAATATACTTTTTCTATATCATGCAATGAAATGGGATAATCTAGCTACAGGTTATAAATCCATGCAACTAATATATCAATGAAAATGACATGGTGATACTCTCCGTACCTGGTTAAGTAACAACCTGACTGAAAATCCCTTTACAACAAAATCATGGTACAACCTCGGATGTAAATACAAACCCAAAAGCGTATGGATAACTCAGAATGGAGAAAGTTGCATGACCAGCAGGAACTGAAATTTGGACCGTTAAATCGTGCATGAAGGTTATTCACGCAGAAGGCAAGCAAATTTGTATGGGAACCTGAATTCCTACAAAATAGTACGGTGCCTTTGATAATTTTATTGGAACACAAATACTTCATATGCTAGTACAATGATAAAGATTTTGACATTATTAGCGATAAAGCAATGTCATATTGCATAGATCCTAGAGAAACGGAAACTTTGATCATGATATACAACGCTAAGGCCAGCTCCCTTACTCTGAATTTCCTATTAGAGAAGCTTAGGATTGCAGTAGGAAGTAACCTAGATGACGAATTTTACAATCTTGGACAACCAAATATCGTACATGGCAAGGATGCACAACGGATGGATATTGGGTCTGCCCCATGCTTCTTCTACGACATCTGCAAAACATTAAACTGCACAAAAAATGTACCCCAAATAATGGTCAGCAACAAAACAACAACAGGGTGTAGCGAGTATACGGTTCTTCGCCAATTCATGTTGTTCACGTATGTCAATTGCCCTGCCAATCCTAATTAGTGAATTTTAAATTACAAAACCCTTGATGAGAGCTACCCGTTGTGGTGTTGGCTTCATCTCTTGAGTGGGACTACGGATCAATCGCCTGGATTACGGATAGCATAGATCGCAATGTTCACATAAATCTATAACACACGGTGGTGATTTATTAGTCTGACAGGGTGCACTGGATGAATGTCCAGAATTCCAGATGTTTTATTTTGTGACCCAAATACAGAAAATTATTCCATCATAGTTTAAAACAAATAATCTTCCGTCTAAAGATCAGGAAAATTAAACATACAAAGTATCGCTGATCAATACATACCGGCCGCTTCTTTTAGTCGTCGGTGGTCTATTCTGTACATGCGCAGATTTGCTCCTGTGGATGTTCCTTTGATTGTGTGTTCTCATACGCATACACGCATCTATCCAGCTGCTTCATTATGTGGACGACACGAGTCTAGTTTTGAGTTGACACCCCATATGACGTTGCCAACATCACGTGTCGTTTTTGGTGATGCCCATGGAGGAGCAGCAGAGAGAGTAATCTGATCCGGCTCAATACGTCCACGGCGTAGAAGACATCGATCTAGTTTTCTTTCAAGTATAACTGGAATCGTAGCGCCGCCGCAAGGGAATTCTATGGCGGCGTGCGAGAGGATGGGGAGGCCCTAGCCTTTTTTTTTTTTGACTTGCAACGCTGTCATTCTATTAAACTTGGACGGCAGAATCGTCGTACAAAGCCCTGCTTACATCGGCAGGGACCTGCTCATACCACACTTGATGTTCATCACGAACCCCCGCAAGGCCATGTGCCGCCAGAGCTGTGTGCTGGCTTATTACAAGTACGGGGTACGTACACCACTTGAAACTCAATAAAAGAGGTATGCATTAGAAATTTTATCTCCTTGAGCAATGCACCACAATGGGCCAGATCAAACGCCGATGAGGTGAGCGCTTCACGCAGATTAGTCGAGTCCGTGACGAACTTTGCTCTGGCAATTCCCAGCTAGTTGGCCATCTGTACGCCCTTGAGCATAGCAATGGCCTCGGCTTGCATGGCATCGCTAGCATGGGCCACTGCACCGGCTGCAGCAAACACAAGATCACCATCGCTATCACGCCCCACTGCGCCCCATTCGCCACGTGCTTGGCCACCCAGGAAGGATGATGCGTCGGTATTGATGAGCACCCAGTCGGCAGGCGGAGCTTCCCATGTATCAATGGACTGCCGCGCTTGCTTCGGCTTCTTCTTTAGCAGCTCAGCCCACTCAGCAGCGTGTGCCCTGACAGTATATTGTAGCTCAGGCAACGTGAGCCTATGCACATCTCTGTTGGCTTTGTTTCTCTAAGTCCACCAACACCACAGAAAGGCAACCGTGAGCATAAGTTGATCATAGTCCAGCTTATACACATGCTCCAGCAGCTCCAGGCTTGACGCACACACATCATCAGCTTATCACGGACATTCAACAGCCCTAATGCTCTCCACGCCTTCTTTGCCATAGGGCATCGAACAAACAGATGCCCCCCCAGATTCGAACGACCCATTACAGACGGCACATCTAGTATCAAGCTCAACATGTTTACGCTCAATATTCATCCTAGTTGGGAGGCTGTCATGACCGAATCTCCACAGAGAGTGATGGACTTTTGGCGGACAGTCAAGCTTCCAAGTTTTATTCCACGTCTCCTTCTCCCATTGGCTTCCCCTGTTACCCTGTGTCGTACCTGCTTGTCCGGGGTGGTTGTTCTCTAGCTCGTACACCTTGTAAGCAGATTTGACCGAGAAAACACCCGGCTATCAAAATGCCATGCCACTTGATCTTCTGCATCAGCATGGATCAGAATGTTCAGAATTGCGTCCGCATCCTTTGGGCAAAATGTCTGCCTCACTAGCGCTACATTCCAGCAGCATGTCTCCTGCTCAATTAGATCGGACACCAAGTGAATCTGGTGGGCTCCCTGTGTTGTGCTAGGTCTCCTAGTTGAGCTATCTGGGATCCATGGGTCCTCCCCTACCCGAATTTTGACCCGTCGCCAACTCTCCAGATAGTACCCAGCTTCAGAACTTGAATGCTCTTGAGAATGCTTCGCCACGTGTAACTCATCCCTGGCAGTGGTTCCGCATTTAGAACATCACCATCCGCAAAATACTTTGCACACAAGACCCGCGCACACAGTGAATCAGGCGCCTGGATTAGCCTCCACCCTTGTCGTGCTAGCATAGCCAGGTTGAAGGTATGTATATCTCTGAATCCAAGTTCCCCTTCCTCCTTCGGCTTCATCATGTTCTACCAACTTACCCAGTGGGCTTTGTGCTCATTATCTTGCTGCGACCACCAATACCGACAAATCATCTGCGTGATCTCATCCCATAATCCCTTAGTGAGTTCGAAACAAGCCATGGCATAGGTCAGTATGGCTTGTGCTATTGATTTAATCAGCGTTTCCTTCGCGGCTTTTGACAGGAACCGTTCCTTCCAGCCCACAATCCTCTTCCAGATCCTTTCTTTTATGTAAGCAAAAGCCTTTGCTCTATCCCGCCCGATGTAGGTGGGCAAACCCAGGTATTTGCCACCCTGCGCTTCAGAGTTCAGGCCTAGGCTATGCATAATTTCCTCCTTAAGCACACGAGGTGTATTCTTGCTGAACAAAATTGAGGACTTATCCCGGTTGATAATCTGCCCGGACGCCTCCTCATATGCTTGTAGAATATTTTTTATTGCCGCAACGCTCTCCGGGGACGCTTCCATGAGGAGTAAAGAATCATTGCCAAACAACAGATGGCTGACACTCGGAGCCGTGGGTGATACATTGCAAATGTATCTATAATTTTTGATGTTCCATGCTTGGTTTTATCCACTTTCTTGTGTTTTGTTCCAACTTTGGAGTACTTTTCATATGATTTCTTGGACTAACCTATTAACAAGAGCCACAGTGCCAGTTGCCTGTTTTCTGCTGTTTTTAGTTCCAGGAAAGTCAGAAAATGAATATTCTCGGAATTGGACGGGACAAGAGCCAAAGTGCCTATTTTTTCGGAAGGGATCAAGTGCCAGAATACGAGACGGAGAAGGGCCAGGGGCCGGCCACAACACCTGGCCGCGCGGCCAGGCTAGGCCCGCGCCAGGGGGTGGTGTGGTGGCTCCCGGCACCCCCTCGGCCTCTCCTTCCGCCTATAAGTTGCCCTCGGGACGAAAACCCTAAGTACCCGATTAAAAATCCATGAAAGAGTCTGTAGCCGCCGTCATCTCCATCCCTAGATCAGGAGGGATCTAAAGCTCTTCCCGGTACCCTGCCGGAGAGGGGAATTCACCTTGGAGGCCTTCTTCATCACCATGCAAGCCTCCGGTGTGATGCGTGAGTAGTTCATCCTTGGACTACAGATCCATGTAATAGCTAGATGGCTGGTTTCTCCTCCTTTGTGCTTTCATGTTTAGATCTTGTGAGCTCCGTTCATGATCAAGATCATCTATTTGTAATCCATACATGTTGTGTTTGTGGGGATCCGATGGATATTGAGATGCTATTTCAGATTGATTATTGATTCTATCATGTCTTTGTTATTTGAGATCTTGCATGCTTTCCGTTGTTAGTAGCTATCTTGGCCAAGTAGATGCTAGCAACTCCAAGAGTTAGTATTTATGCTCGATAGTGGGTTCATGCCTCTGGTAATCCGAGGAAGTGACATAAATCTCTAAGGTACTAGATGTGCTATTGCTACTAGGGAGAAAACAACAATCCTTTGTTCATCGAACAATCGTATTCTTTACTTTACACGCAGTTCGTAAAGCAATAATCTGTTGCTTGCAACTTAATACTGGAGGGGGTTCGGATGATAACCTGAAGGTGGATTATTAGTCATAGGTGCAGTTGGATGGCGGTCTATGTATAATGTTGTAATGCCCAATCAAGTCTCAAAGGAGTCAAGATGATTAGTATATGCATGTATTGCTTTCTCGGTGTTTGTCAATTGCCCCGCTGTAATTTGTTCACCCAGCATGTTATCTATCTTAAGGAGAGCCACCTCTAGTGAACTATGGATCCCGGTCCTTGTCTTTTATATTCAATCTACAATCTTTTACTGCTTTGTGTTTACTTTCTGCAAACTTTTAGTTCTTTCCATTCGATACGTTTAATACTTTGTTTTCCGCAAAACACGGTGAGATTGACAACCTCATCGCAAGTTGGGGACAAAGTTATGTGGTTGTGCTGTGCAGGTCTCCACGTTGCTACTAGCACCGGTAGTGCGCCTTGCCAAAGTTCAGCTAGTAACACCTTTGGGGTGTTTCCTTGCTCCTACTGGTTCGATTAAACCTTGGTTTCATAACTGAGGGAAAACTTGCTGTTGTGCTCATCGTACCTTCCTCTTGGGGTTCCCAACGAGCTCTACGTCGAACGCCGAGCACATCAGTGGGCGCCAGCTTAATTATGGTGATCAACCCTCGTTCCCCTGCATCATGGAGCAGTGCAGAGAAACCTTCCGCACACAGTAGGAAAAGGTAAGGTGAAATCGGGTCTCCTTGGCGCAGTCCTCTCCCTGGGACCAACGTGTCCGTGATATTCCCATTCACACGAAATCTGTAGGTTACCGAACTGACACACTTCATGACATTGTTCACAAACTGGTCGCAAATGCCCAGCCTCCGCATGACATTCTCAAGGAATTGCCATTCCACCCGGTCATAAGCTTTACTCATGTCCAATTTGACCGCCATATACCTCTTTTTTCCAGCCCTCTTCCTCCGCATAAAATGTGACATCTCATAAGCCAGGATGGTATTGTCTGAAATAAGGCGGCCCGGAATGAATGCACTCTGGTTTGGCGAGATAATCTCATCCAGAATGCCCTTCAAACGGTTAGCCAACACCTTGGAGACGAGCTTATAAACAACGTTGCATAAACTGATTGGGCATAGATCCTTCATACTCTCTGGAGTTTGTACCTTCGGGATGAGTACCACAATAGTTTCGTTCCATCCTTTGTACCTTTAGGTAACTCATACTTGGTTGTGGAGGCTAGCAAAAGACTAGGAGCGACAAACTAAGAGAGCAATAATGGCCATAATCATGCAGAGCGACAAAACATCATTGATCAAAGCATAAAGTGATACTACAAGTTGAAAACTAAAGGATCATAAAGGCTATGGTGACTTTTGATAGTCATAACATGGTGTGAGCATGTGCCAAGTCAACCCAAATAAAGCATCAAAGGAGAATACCACTATACTATGCTTTAGTATGCTAAAACAACGCATGATTCATCCAAGGCACATTAAGCAATCTCAATTGTTTATAACAAATCATGCTACAACAAATAATACTAAGCATAAAGCCAAAACAATATCAAGCATGGCATGACAAAGCATAGGCCACAGTCAAAAACAAGCTCTCTTTACCACTTAAGTATGAACTTTCCTACTCTTTTCCAAACCCAACCAAACTATTTGCAAACCAACGTATGAAAGAGGGGGTCCAACCAATTTATTCAGCAAACTAATCAAACCAAGCAAACGAAAACCAAAACGAAAAACGAAAAAGAAGACGCTCTAAGAACAACACAACTATGCATGAAACAATAAAAATGAAGTGGTTGGAAGAAACCTGGAATTTTTATTGATGAAGAAGGGGATGCCTTGGGCATCCCCAAGCTTTGACGCTTGTACTTCTTGGATATTTCTTGGGGTGACACGCGTGGCATCCCCAAGATTGAGATTTGGTCCATCCTTCATCTCATTACTCATTCCTTCCATACAGCTGAAATTTTTCCTTCATACAAAACTTCACACAATCTCATTAGCAACATTAGTGCACTTAAGATAAATAAGTCTTAAGGTTCAGTTATAAAACCAAATAAACTTCCATTAGAACACTAGCTACTGTAGTACTTCCCTCTAAAAGCTCAATTCCCCAAAAGAACTCAAAAAGGAACCAACAAGAAGCAAATGCAGAAAATGGCAGAAATCTGTCAAAACAGACCAGCAGGTAAAGATGATTTTTTTCGAAGACCTTCTGTTGCTCAAATCAAAAAGTGTTGAACTAATGAAAGTTAGATAACAACCTGGGGCAGAAGCACAAACATTCACGCCTCAAAAGAACGTATAGAGATTTTACATGAATTTTTACGGTGAAGCACAGAAATCTGTTTCGGGATAGCAACTTTCCCAACCATTACTTCCCTCTCATTATAGGTTACTCTTGGCACAAAAAGAAAATAAAAAGGATAAGTAGCGGGTATTACTGAGGTAATAACTTCCAAGACTCATCTAAAACTTTTGGGTTATCTCCCAATAAGTATTTTTCTTTAATGCCTTTAAGTTAGGCATAAGCAAAAACTAGAATGGATAGAATAGAAGTAAACAGAGATAATCATAGTGAAAACATTGTTTTGTTCAATGAAATTCTTTTGTTAACAAGGTTGATCAGGTCTTGTTACCAAAAAAATTTCATATGAGACAAAACTTTGTATTCCACTAATGATTATGTTACCTCAACCTTGATAGTAATGGTCCTAATCATAATAGTTTCAAAATTTTCCTCTTGGTATGGGACAATATATTTCTCCAACTTGAATGCCCTCAACATGTTCAATTGAATTCAAACCATAAGTCCTTTCAATCTTCTTGAGGAAATAGACAATGTGTTCCTTGTCATTAACATTGAAGGTCACCTTCCCTTCATTATAATTAATAACAGCTCCTGCAGTATTTAAGAAAAGGTCTCCCAAGAATAATAGACATATTATCATCTTCAGGCATAAAAGTTTGAGAGGATGCTCTCATAAGAAATATGAGTTGAAGTAAAAGAGAGCATCAAGAAGCAAATTCAAAACACATTTAAGTCTAACCCACTTCCTATGCATAAGAATCGTGTATGCAAATAAATTCGCAAAGAACAAAGTGACAGACATAGGAAGATAAAACAAGAGTGACTTCAAAATTTTCAGCACATAGAGAGGTGTTTCAATACCATGAAAACTTCTACCACCATATTTTCCTCTCTCATAATAGTTTTCAGTAGCCTCATGAATAAACTCAACAATATAACTATCACATAAAGCATGCTTTTCATGATCTACAATCACTAGAGCTTTATCATAAACATCTTCAAAGGAATCTTCAGGAACATAACATTCATCCTCCTTTAGTAAGCATGGAGGACAATCAAATAATGTAAGGGATAAAGAGTTACTCTCATTAGAAGGTAGGCATGGGTAGATAATCCATTCTTCCTCCTTTTGTTCATCACTCTCCTTCTCTTTTTCATCTAATGAGATTTCAGGTTCATCAATTTCTTCTTCCATAGGATCCTGCAAGGCATTAGTCTCTTCCATTTGTGGAAAACATCTATTAAAATATTCAAGAATGTAGCCATTTTTATCCTTGTAATTATCAAAGCAAAATTTAAGTATACAATAAACCTCATACTTATAAGGTGAATCATCAATATTTTCAAGCAAACTAGCAAGTTCAAAAGCACCCTTCCAAGCAATAAATTCTTCAATTTGTTCCGCCTCATAAAAGTCATAAATTCCTTTAGCATAGGAAGATATGGTATCATTATCATTATACTCACATTGAAAAGGGAAGTGTTTATACCTCTTTCTGCAACAAGATTCATCACAGCAATAGGTAACATTATAAGTAGAGCACACGTTTCTAGCAATGGTATACAATCTATCAATTTGTTCCCATAAGTGTTTCCCTTTTTGTGACAAGCGGTATTCCTTATAATAATATTTTTGATCTTCCATGAACCCACCTTGCCAATAAGCTTCAGTTTCAAAGAAACCAACCATTGACAACAAGCATGATAAAGCAAGACAATAACAGACCAACGAAAATAACAACTAGAGTAAGAACTAATTTTTTGTATTTTTGATAAAGAAACAAGCAAACAAGGAGAAAATAAACTTAGCTTCAACAATAGTGAATCCAAGTGGACTTGATAAATAAAGCTATGCTCTCCGGCAATGGCGCCAGAAAATAGTCTTGATGACCCACAAGTATAGGGGGTGTATCGCAGTATTTTCGAGGGAAGTTAAACCTAATTTATTGATTCGACACAAGGGGAGCCAAAGAATATTTATAAGCCTTAACAACTGAGTTGTCAATTCAGCTGCACCTAGAAACAATCTTGCTCACAACAGTTTATCAGTAGCAATAGTTTTGTAGTAGGAATAGTAAAGTAACAGCAGTAGTAAAGCAATAGTAAAAGTAAAGACAACAGTAACAAAAGCAGTAAACAATGGGATTCGAGTGTGGTAGGCATAGGGATGGATGGACGGGCGTTGCATGGACAAGACAATTCACATAGAAATCAGAACATAGGGCAATTGCAGATAAATAAGATAAAGCATCCAAGTACTAGACAATCCTAGGCATGTGTTCCATATATAGTCATACGTGCTCGCAATGAGAACTTGCACAACATCTTTTATCCTGCCAGCCTGTTTGCAGCGGGGCCTCTAGGGAACTACTGGCAATTAAGGTGCTCCTTTTAATAGAGCACCGGAGCAAAGCATTAACACTCCGTGAACACATGTGATCCTCACATCAAAGCCTTTCCCTTCCGGTTATCCCGATTTCTGTCACTTCAGGGCCATAGGTTCCAGACAACAACGTGTGTATACAACTTGCAGATAAGACCAAAAACAATAATATCATAATGAATCAATAACATGTTCAGCTCTGAAATCATGGCACTTGGGCCCTAGTGACAAGCATTAAGCACAACAAGTCGCAACAAAGTCATAAAGCACTAATAAAAGATACTAGGCACCATGCCCTAACAATCTGATGCCATTACATGAACGATCTCATCCAATGCCTACCATCCCCATAGCCTACAATAGGGGATTACTCACTCATAGATGGGGGAAACATGGATGGTCAATGAAGATGATGGTGGAGATCGATGGAGATGGCTCCGGGGGCACTTCCCCGTCCCAGCAGGGTGCCGGAATAGAGACTTTCTGTCCCCCGAATCTCCCCTTCGGTGGCGGCGGCGCAGTGGAACTTTTTGTGGAAAAACATCGAACCCCCCGAAGTTTTTAGGTCAAAAGGCTTCTTATAGGCGAAGAGGGAGACCGAGGGGGTGCCTGGGGCCACCACACCATGCCCTGGCGCGGCCAGGCCTAGCCCGCGCCTGGGGGTGGTGTGGCCAGGCCCTGGCCCTCCTCCGTCTCGTATTCTGGCTCTGTGAGTCTTCTAGAAAAATAGGCACTTTGGCTTTTGTCCCGTCCAATTCCGAGAATATTCATTTTCTGACTTTCCTAGAACCAAAAACAGCAGAAAACAGGCAGCTGGCACTGTGGCTCTTGTTAATAGGTTAGTCCAAGAAATCATATGAAAAGTACTCCAAAGTTGGAACAAAACACAAGAAAGTAGATAAAAACAAGCATGGAGCATCAAAAATTATAGATACATTTGCAATGTATCAAGATGCTGCTTCCCATCTAAATAACTTAGTTGAACTTTGTGAGATGCAAAAGCATAGGGATATAGATGGTGATATTATTAAACTGAAATTGTTTCCTTTCTCTTTGAGAGGAAAAGCTAAATAATGGTTGAATTCCTTAACTAGGAATAGTATTGATTCTTGGACTAAGTGCAAAGATGCTTTTATTGGAAAATACTATCCTCCTGCTAAGATTATATCCATGAGAAGTGAAATAATGAAGTTTAAACAACCTGATAATGAGCAAGTTGCTCAAGCTTGGGAAAGAATGAAATCTTTGGTAAAGAATTGTCCCACTCATGGACTGACTGCTTGGATGATCATCCAAACTTTTTATGCAGGATTGAACTATTCTTCAAGGAACCTATTGGATTCAGCTGCTGGGGGTACCTTTATGACCATCACTTTGGGTGCTGCAACAAAACTTCTGGACAATATGATGGTTAATTATTCTGAATGGCATACTGAGAGAGCTCCACAAGGTAAGAAGGTAAATTCTGTTGAGGAAACCTCCTCCTTGAGTGATAAAATTGATATTATTATGTCTATGCTTGTTAATGGGAAAGCCCATATTGATCCAAATAATGTTCCTTTAGCCTCTTTGGTTGCTCAAGAAGAGCAAGTTGATGTGAACTTCATAAGAAATAACAACTTTGGCAACAATGCTTATGGTAATAATGCTTATAGAACAATTTTGGTAACAACAATTATAGGCCCTACCCTCCTAGTAATACTTATGGCTATAATGGTAAACCTGAATTACCTAGTGAAGGAAGAATTTTAGAAGTTGAAAGAGCCACTAAAAACTTCATGCAAATGCAATATGCGCAAAATAAACTATTTACTAAAACTATGGAGGAACAATCTATCATTTTGAAGAACATTAGCCATCAACTTGAGAGTCTAAATAGGGAAATTCCTAGTTTACAATTGAAACTCTCTAATGCCGAAAGAAATATATCATCTTTGTCTGAAGCTCAATCTTCATTGATTAATAAAATGGCTGCTAAACCTGAAACTAATGAGAATCCCTTTGCAGCTACTAATGCCATACAAGTAAGAATTGATGAAAATGTTAGACTATTAGCTGAATTACATGTTAAGTGGGAAAGAGAAGATGAAATTGCTAGAAACATTAGTGTTTCTACTATTACCACCACTAGTGTTGAGGCTAGTAATAGTTCTACTACTTTAGATGATAAAGTTGATTTTGATCTTGATGGTTGCAATATCTCTGAAGTTATTAAGTTCCTACAAAAGCTTGCTAAAAGTCCTAATGCTAGTGCTATGAACATGGCTTTTACAAAACACATTACTGATGCTCTCATAAAGATTAAAGAAGAAAAGATGAAACATAAAGCTTCTATTCCTATAAAACAAGGGGATGGTTGGGAACCCATCATTAATATGAAAGTGAATGACTTTGATTTCAAAGCTTTGTGTGATCTTGATAGTAGTGTTTCTATTATGCCTAAAAGGATTTATGATATGCTTGATTTGTCTCCTCTTGAAGATTGTTATTTGAATGTCCGACTTAATGCTAATGCTAAAAAGAAACTCATGGGGAGTCTTAATGATGTTCTTATTATGGTTAACGATTCCTATGTCCCCGTTGATTTGTATGTTTTGGATGTTGAATACAATGCTTCTTGTCCTATTACTTTGGAAAGACCTTTTCTTAGAACTGTTGGTGCCATTATTGATATAAAAGAAGGCACCATTAAATATCAACTCCCACTAAAGAAAGGTATAGAACACTTCCCTAAAAAGAGAGAAAATATTTCTTTTGCTTCTCCTATGAAAACAAAATTTGGTCTTAATGCTTCTTCATTTGAGAACACTTGATTCTTTCTTTGCTTCTTATGCCTAACTTAAAGGCGTTAAAGAAAAGTACTTATTGGGAGATAACCCAAAAGTTTTAGATGATTCTTAGAAGTTATTACCCCTGTAATAACCGCTCCTTATCCTTTTAATTTGCTTTTTGTGCCAAGAGTAACCTCTAATGAGAGTGAAGTAATGATTGGAAAAGTTGCTGTCCTGAAACAGATTTTTGTGCTTCACCGTAAAAATTCGTGAGAGAGCTCTGTATTTCGGATTGAGCTGTAATGTTTCGTGCTTCTGCCCCAGGTTGTTATCTAACTTTCATTAGTTCAAAACGTTTTGATTTGAGCAACATAAGGTCTTCTAAAAAATTCGTTTTTACCTGCTGGTCTGTTTTGACAGATTTCTGCCATTTTCTGCATTTGCTTCTTGCTGGTTCCTTCTTGAGTTTTTTTGGGGAATTGAGCTTTTTGAGGGAAGTGCTACAAAAGATAGTGTTCTAATGGAAGTTTATTTGTTGTTAGAACTGAACCTTGAGACTTATTTATCTTGAGTACAGTAATGTTGCTAATGAGATTGTGTGAAGTTTTGTATGAAGGAAAAATTTCAGGTGTATGGAAGGAATGAGTAATGAGATGAAGGATGGACTAAAGCTGAAGCTTGGGGATTCCACGCATGTCACCCCAAGAAATATCCAAGAAGTACAAGCGTCAAAGCTTGGGGATGCCCAAGGCATCCCCTTCTTCATCAATAAAATTCAAGGTTTCTTCCAAACGCTTCATTTTTATTGTTTCATGCACAATTGTGTTTTTCTTGGAGCATCTTATTTTTCGTTTTTGTTTTGGTTTTCGTTTGCCTTGGTTTGCTTAGTTTGCTGAATAAATTGGTTGGACCCCCTCTTTCGTACATTGGTTTGCAAATAGTTTGGTTTGGTTTGGAAAAGAGTAAGAAAGTTCATACTTATGTGGTAAAAAGAGCTCGTTTTTGACTGTGGCCTATGCTTTGTCATGCCATGCTTGATATTGTTTTGGCTTTATGCTTAGTATTCTTTTCTGTAGCATGACTTGTTATAAACAATTGAGGTTTCTTAATGTGCCTTGGATGAATCATGCGTTGTTTTAGCATATTAAAAGCATAGTATTGTGGTATTCTCCTTTGATGCTTTATTTGGGTTGACTTGGCGCATTCTCACACCATGTTATGACTATCCAAAGTCACCATAGCCTTTATAATCCTTTAGTTTTAAACTTGTAGTATCACTTTATGCTTTGATCAATGATGTTTTGTCGCTCTGCATGATTATGGCCATTATTGCTCTCTTAGTTTGTCGCTCCCAGTCTTTTGCTAGCCTCCACAACAAAGTATGAGTTCCACTCATGCATCCAACTCCCTAAACCAAGTTATTCCAAAGAGTCCACCATACCTACCTACTAGCTTATGCTATTCCAAGTACATTCATGCTTTTGTTTACCTTCCACTTGTTATGAGAAAACTAGTGATTAAAGCTCTCACGAACTTGATGGCACACTTTACTTTACTTGCCCTTAATAAACTTGAACCATTGTGTCTTCTATGTTGTATATGCTTGCACTTATTTGTTGGGAATTAGCAGAACCATGCTTTCATGGGGAACGCTTTCAACATTGCACTTGGTACTTGTACCTAGTTGATATCATGCTCTTTTGTATATGGATGTCGTCGGTGTGAAATGAAAGGGGAGTTTGTAAGTCCATGGAGTTATGTATATGTGTTAGAGAAACGCCTGGGTCGCTGGTCTAATCCATGCTGACATGGTGGAAACCTGCAGTGTAACCATAATGAGCTGTCTATGAAGCATTCTTCTTATAAAAAAAGAGTCCTATATAGAAAAAAAGAGAAAAATAAAAAAAAGAGATACTATGAAAAGAGGAAAGAGAGAAAAAAGCACCATATTCCCATGGTAAATAAGAAGAATGCTGAGATGCTCGTTGTCTGCTTGCCATGTCATTTTGATATGGGGATTCTTCCGTATCATCGGGCAAGGGGTACCCCGTTGGCGGTTCTCTATGATACACGTGTACTTACGATGACAAGAACTTACCGGTGACTAAACTTGAGTAGCATGAGGAGCGGCCCTCGTATACAAAGGACATGAGATTTCTGACTTATACTTCGTCAAGCATGTACACCATAGTTTGTTCACTTTAAGCTTAATCACTTCAAGATGCTTATGATAGGGGCAATGAGAGCTGAAAGATATAAGTACCATAATTTTTGGGAGCTCTTTATGAGACTTGAATCCCTACTTTCTTTTACAAAAGGCTTTTCTTCCACCATTATATTGAGTCTCCACCTTCTATCTTTATGCACCTACTTTGAGAGCATAGTGGCCATTCTTAGTTCTATGTGCATTGTCCCAATACTAGTTGATTGATGCATAACTTGTTATTGCTTGTTTTAAACTATTGTATCTAATCACTCTTATGAACTTTGAAGGTGTCCTATGCATTTATATTTGCTACTCTATTGAGGGACAAGCTGAACACTATTATGCTATGTTTTCTTTATGTGAAACAAACAAACGTCTTGCAAAGCATTGTTATTTATGAATCTTTTTTTGTGCCTTTTCATGTTGCATCAAAGTTTCTTTGCTTATTACTAGAACTTTGTCTTTCATGTTATGATTGAAGTACTATGATCCCAACTTTTAATGTTTTACAAATACTTTGATCAAGTCTTTGATGGTGCATGTCACCTCAAAAATTATTCTTTCTTTTTATCACTTACCTACTCGAGGATGAGCAGGAGTTAAGCTTGGGGATGTTGATACATTGCAAATGTATCTATAATTTTTGATGTTCCATGCTTGGTTTTACCCACTTTCTTGTGTTTTGTTCCAACTTTGGAGTACTTTTCATATGATTTCTTGGACTAACCTATTAACAAGAGCCACAGTGTGAGCTGCCTGTTTTCTGCTGTTTTTGGTTCCAGGAAAGTTAGAAAATGAATATTTCGGAATTGGACGGGACAAAAGCCAAAGTGCCTATTTTTCCGGAAGTGATCAAGTGCCAGAATACAAGACGGAGAAGGGCCAGGGAGCCACCACACCACCTGGCCGCGCGGCCAGGCCTGACCCGCGCGGCCAGGCCTGACCCGCGCCAGGGGGTGGTGTGGCCGCTCCCGGCATCCCCTCGGCCTCTCCTTCCGCCTATATATTGCCCTCGGGACGAAAACCCTAAGTACCCGATCAAAAATCCACGAAAGAGTCTGTAGCCGCCATCATCTCCATCCCTAGATCGGGAGGGATCTGAAGCTCTTCCCGGCACCCTGCTGGAAAGGGGAATTCACCCTGGAGGCCTTCTTCATCACCATGCAAGCCTCCGGTGTGATGCGTGAGTAGTTCATCCTTGGACTACGGATCCATGTAGTAGCTAGATGGCTGGTTCTCCTCCTTTGTGCTTTCATGTTTAGATCTTGTGAGCTCCATTCATGATCAAGATCATCTATTTGTAATTCTGCATGTTGTGTTTGCGGGGATCAAGATGCTATTTCAGATTGATTATTGATTCTATCATGTCTTTGTTATTTGTGATCTTGCATGCTTTCCGTTGTTAGTAGCTATCTTGGCCAAGTAGATGCTAGCAACTCCAAGAGTTAGTATTTATGCTCGACAGTGGGCTCATGCCTCTGGTAATCTGGGGAAGTGACAGAAATCTCTAAGGTACTAGATGTGCTGTTGCTACTAGGGAGAAAACAACAATCCTTTGTTCATAGAACAATCGTATTCTTTACTTTACACGCAGTTCGTAAAGCAATAATCTGTTGCTTGCAACTTAATACTGGAGGGGGTTCAGATGATAACCTGAAGGTGGATTATTAGTCATAGATGCAGTTGGATGGCGGTCTATGTATTATGTTGTAATGCCCAATAAAGTCTCAAAGGAGTCAAGATGATTAGTATATGCATGTATTGCTTTCTCGGTGTTTGTCAATTGCCCCGCTGTAATTTGTTCACCCAGCATGTTATCTATCTTAAGGAGAGCCACCTCTAGTGAACTATGGATCCCGGTCCTTGTCTTTTACATATAGTCTACAATCTTTTACTGCTTTGTGTTTACTTTCTGCAAACCTTTACTTCTTTCCATTCGATATGTTTAATCCTTTGTTTTGCGCAAAACACGGTGAGATTGACAACCTCATCGCAAGTTGGGGACAAAGTTCTGTGGTTGTGTTGTGCAGGTCTCCACGTTGCTACTAGCACCGGTAATGCGCCCTGCCAAAGCTCAGATAGTAACACCTTTGGGGTGTTTCCTTTCTCCTACTAGTTCGATTAAACCTTGGTTTCATAACTGAGGGAAAACTTGTTGCTGTGCTCATCGTACCTTCCTCTTGAGGTTCCCAACGAGCTCTACGTCCAACGCCGAGCACATCAGTGGGCGCCATCTTAATTATGGTGATCAACCCTCGTTCCTCTGCATCATGGAGCAGTGCAGAGAAACCTTCCGCACACAGTAGGAAAAGGTAAGGTGAAATCGGGTCTCCTTGGCGCAGTCCTCTCCCTGGGACCAACGTGTCCGTGATATTCCCATTCACACGAAATCTGTAGGTTACCGAACTGACACACTTCATGACATTGTTCACAAACTGGTTGCAAATGCCCAGCCTCCGCATGACATTCTCAAGAATTGCCATTCCACTCGGTCGTAAGCTTTACTCATGTCCAATTTGACTGCCATATACCTCTTTTTTCCAGCCCTCTTCCTCCGCATAAAATGTGACATCTCATAAGCCAGGATGGTATTGTCCGAAATAAGGTGGCCTGGAACGAATGCACTCTGGTTTGGCGAGATAATCTCATCCAGAATGCCCTTCAAACGGTTAGCCAACACCTTGGAGACGAGCTTATAAACAATGTTGCATAAACTGATTGGGCATAGATCCTTCATACTCTCTGGAGTTTGTACCTTCGGGATGAGTACCACAATAGTTTCGTTCCATCCTTTAGGTATCACACCGCCCCGCAACACGTTCAAAACCTCCTCCACCACTGTATCGCCTAGTTTCCCCCAGGACCGCTTGTAAAAAACAACAGGCATTCCATCCGCACCCGGGGCCTTGAGATCACCGATACCATCCAGTGCATGTTTCACCTCATCACGTGAGAACTCATCCGCTAGACTTTCATTCATTTGCGGTGTAACCCGCGCCTGAATATTCTGGAGCACATGATCCGCGTTCGCACCTGCCATAGGGGTAAACAAGTTAAGGAAATAGTTAGATACAAGGGCCTGCAAGCCCTCCCCCCTTCCACCACCACCACCCCATCTCCTCCCTTCAGTTGTTTAATCGTATTATGTTTCTTCCTCTCCGAGGCACACAAGTGGAAATATGAGGTGTTTCGGTCTCCTTTCTGAAGCCAGGTTACATGGGCCCTTTGTCTCCACGTCATCTCCCACTGGTCTTCCAGCCTTTCCAACTTGAAACGAAGTCTCTATTCCTTCGACACATTACTGCCTGAGAGCTCACCCTGCCTACATTCCTCCAACTCATCCTTTAGATTTTTGATATTTTTTTGTACATCTCCTAGCACATCCCTACTCCAGGCATGGAGCTCACTAGAAACAGTTTTAAGCTTGCCCCAAATTTTATGCTCTCCTCTCGCACCGGCCAGCTCCCATGCGTTCTTTACCATCGCCTCACACTCCTCCTCCTGAAGCCACCTCGCCTCAAACCTTTTATTTAGCCCTTTATTGCCAGTCCAGACCGGCTTCCTCAATGGAGCAACACGGATAATCACTAGCCTATGATCTGAGTGTTCAGGGTCTCCATTCCCGACTTTGAAGTCAGTGAAGCGTAGACGCCATGCCGGAGAGGCCACATCACAGTCAAGCCTCTCGTGGATGTAACCATCCACGCGACAGTTATTGTTTCGCCACGTGAACATATCACCTTCAAAACCCAGATCCCGCAAGTTGCAAAATTCCAACGCTTCACGAAAGGCATCCATGTGAGCTTGAGGCTTCGTTGCACCCCCTTGCTTTTCAAAACTATAGAGTATCTCATTAAAGTCTCCAACGCACAGCCAAGGCAAATCAGACCGATGGTGTAACGTGCGCAACAATCTCCATGTTTCCTTTCGCTGATCTTGCCTAGGCTCGCCATAAATCCCTGTCAATCTCCACTTAAACCCATCTGGCTCCACTACCTCCACATCAATGTGCATCCTTCCCATCCACCTCAAACTAACGTCAATACCAAACTTCCAGAACATAGCCAGACCGCCACTTCTTCCCTCACACTTCCTCACCAGCATGTGAGGCATATCCAACATCCAACAGAAGTTCTCCATTCCCTTCTCGTCAAGTTTAGTTTCTGACAAGAAAATAATATTTGGGGCCTCCTTCTTCTGGTGTGCCAGAAGACCTTGAACTGCCGGCCCATTCCCTAGCCCCCGGCAGTTCAGACCACTAACTTTCATTGGGTACTGCGGAGCTGTTCCCACATCTCCGCTTCACATGTTTTGGTAGCCGTGTACACAACGCCTTCCATGTCCATGTCTCCCTTTGGCTTCTTTTCTTTTCCCCTTTCTTCCTCTTGCACATCTTCCCCTTGCTTCCTCTTTGCCCCAACCACCGCGGTACCACTACCAGTCATAGGCCTCTCATTATTCCTACGCTTAAACTTCTTCCACTTTTGGGCTCACTCTGCATCGGACTCAACTACTGTCGCATGTTTAGGGACCATCACACCCTGTTGTATCACAATGTCTCGAGTTATGTCCCCTTTTTGTACATGCATAGTGGGCTGATGTCCACGCACTTCTATTCTTGTAGACAGTTGTTGGGCCTCCAAGTGCAGAGGTTTGTAGAACAGCAGCAAGTTTTCCCTTAAGTGGAATACCCAAGGTTTATCGAACTCAGGGAGGAAGTGGTCAAAGGTATTCCCTCTCAAGAAACCCTGCAATCAAGATACAAGAAGTCTCTTGTGTACCCAACACACCCAATACACTTGTCAGGTGTATAGGTGCACTAGGTTGGCGAAGAGATAGTGAAATACAAGTGGTATGGATAATTATAAGTGGTAACGGTGATAGAAAATAACTTGATGGCGTGGAAAAGACTAAAGGCAAACTGAAATAAAGATGGAAGCAAGCAAACATGTAACATATCTAATAGCAAATGGTGTATCAATGCTTAGAAACAAGGCCTAGGGATCATACTTTCACTAGTGAACACCCTCATATAAATATCTTCCCTTTATGATACTACTCTTAACTACTCTCTGGTTGGACACTCTAATCGATGGTAGGGCTATAACAACACACCTCAAAGTCCATCTTTCCCATCTAGAAAACCCCACACTGTCACCTTGAGTACTAGATGAGTCCAACAAACACCACATTTTCATAGAAACATCCAACTCCAAATATAACTCATAACAAGTATTTGTAATCTCTAGCCTAAGTGCCACCATGGTGTGCACGCTGTCACTTTCACACACATGGGGAGAGCAGAGATCTATTAAAGCACTTGAGTAGCAAGGTAGATCTATAGATTACAAGCTCATGATCATAGTATGATCATGTATAGAGAGAGATGAACACATAGCTACCGGTAGAACCCTTAGCCTCGAGGAAGAACTACTCCCTCATCATCATGGAAATCAGCAATGGTGATGGAGATGGTGGTGGAGATCGATGGAGATGGCTCCGAGGGCACTTCCCCATCCCAGCAGGGTGCCGAAACAGAGACTTTCTGTCCCCCCGAATCTCCCCTTCGGTGGCTGATACATCCATTTTGCATCACTATTATTCATTGATATATTTCATATTGAGAGGTGATACTTATGTTATTTCATCTATTTTTGCATGGTTGATGACTTTTGGAGCATGGACCACCGCAGTCAGGATTCTGATGGAAAAGGTGCTGTTTGGAGGCAAAATTTGCGAAGATCAGAAAATCCAGGAAAATATACGGAAAATCCTATTTTTCTAGAAGATTAAGGATGCCAGAAGATGGAGTGGAGGTGGGCCACAGGGGGCCCACACCACCCCATGGCACAGGCAGGCCTAGGCCGCGCCTGGAGGTGGTGTGGCCACCCTGTCCCCTCTGGCGTATATCATCCTCCCGAAACCCTAAGACTCGAGGAGCGACCACAAAAAGATTCTGCCGCATCTGCGGGGCGGAAAACACCGAGAGAGAAAGATCTCTCCGGCAGACAGATTTCTGCTGGGGGAATTCCTTCCCGGAGAGGGGAGATCGTCGTCATAAACACCACCATCAAGCTCGACTTCATCGGGATCATCATCACCACCATCATCACCATCAGCACCCTCATCACCATCTCCATATTGCTGTAACAATTGAGTTGAATCTTGCATAGTTCATAGGGGAAACTTTCCCGGTGTTGATTACTCTTTGTAGTTGATGCTATTGAGTGAACCATTGAATTATTGTTTATGTTAAGATTGTTATACATCATTATTCCATCTCTGATCATGATCCATATGATGTCTTGTGAGTAGTTCGTTTTGTTCTTGAGGACATGGGAGAAGTCTTGTTGTTAGTAGTGGAGTTGCGTTGAGAAAGATTCAATAGATTGTTATTTAAGTTATTGTGTACTTCTTCTAGTGGTGTCATGTGAATGTCGACTACATGACACTTCACCTATATGGGCCTAGGGGAATGCATTGTGTATTTGGCTACTAATCGTAGGGGTTGCCGGAGTGACAGAAACCTGAACCCCCGTTAGGAAACCATTGCATAAGGGACGTAAGGGTCTTAGAGTTTAAAGTTGTGGTTAGGTTTCTACCTTAATTACTTTATTGTACTTACAGATGTTTGCAAGGGGTATAATTACAAGTATGTATTAGTCTTGGATGGGGCGGTAAATTAGCACAGGTTCACCCACACAACACTTAGCAAGCTAAAGAAGATTAATCGACTATATGAAGCGAAGGCACTTGACAGTCTTCCCATGTGTCCTCGAGAACGTTTGGTCATCTTAAGTAATGCAACCGACTTGTCCTTTGCTGCATAAAGGATTGGGCCACTTGCTGCATTTATTCCTACTGTCTTTTATTTAGTCGTACTTTGTTTACTTGCTTTATCGAAAACCCCTAAAAATCCGTTTGCTAAGTATTTGCAGAGAACTCCTGATCCATACCACTAGCCAGCACCTTCTGCTCCTCGTTGGATTCGACACTCTTACATATCGAAAATACTGCGATACACCCCCTATACTTGTGGGTCATCAAGACTATTTTCTGGCGCCGTTGCCGGGGAGTGAAGCGCTATTGGAGAGTGGAACTAGTAAAGGAAACTTCTACTTTGAGAATTGTTTACTTCTGCTAGTTGCTTTATTTTCATTATGGATAATTTGCTTTGTTTCTTATTTGGTAATGCTACTACCACTGCTAAGGTAGTAGATAAGCCACCACCTGCTGAGAATGATGTTTTCAAAATACCTACAAGAATTATTGATCATGTTATGGATAACTACCATGTTGGGGATGGAACTGTCCATCCCGCTGATCATTTACTCTTTATACACGAATTATGCGGGTTGTTCAAGTGTGCAGGTATTACTACAGATCAAGTTAAGAAGAAGTTATTCTTATTATCACTGAAAGGAAGAGCTGAGGAATGGTATAAGCTGCTGAAGAATGGTCAAGCTCTGGAATGGGAGGAAATAGTGCCTCTCTTTTATTCAAAGTTTTATCCTCCTAGTGAGATTCATAAAGATCGGAATCAAATATACAACTTTTGGCCTCTTGATGGAGAGAGTACAGCTCAAGCTTGGGGGAGATTGAAGTTACTAATGCTCAAATGTCCCATTCATGAGCTCCCCAACAATATTATTATCAATAACTTTTATGCAAGGCTCCCTCTACATGATAAAGATTTATTGGATGCTTCTTGTGCTGGATCATTCACTCGCATGGAAGAAGAAGCTAAATGGGACCTTCTACACCGTATTCAAGACAATGCTGAAGCTTGGGAGAATGACAAAGGTAGAAAGTCAGGTATAAATTATGATTATGAATGCATTGAATCTTTTATGGGAACTGATGACTTTCAAAATGTTAGTAATATTTATGGTCTTGATTTGCAAGTTATTATGAATTGCTTTAGAGCTTTTGCTTCCTATATCGAAATTCCAAAAAGGGGATCGAACAAATACCATGCACCTTACAAAGATATTGTTGACTATGCTCCTATTGGAAGTGCTGAGTATTGCATTATTGACCCCATCTTACCCGAACCTTATATCGAGAAGATTCCCTTCCCCGAAAAGGTATAGGACCATCCTATGATAACTATTGTAATCGCCAAAAGTGAAAAAAGAACTGTAAAACCTGATGAACAAATAAACATTGAACCTGCGGTAGCAATTGTGAAAGATCTTGTCACTAAAAGCGTAGAAGATGGGCACATAGTCTTTTGTGAGGATGCTTCTAATATTGTTTCACATCCCAATAGAACTAAAAAGGCTAGTGTTCATGTGCTTTATGTTAGAATTTGTGATCATTGCTATTATGGTTTATGTGATATTGGTGCAAGTTCTAGTGTTATTCCTTATGAGCTTTACAGAGAATTTATGCATGAAATCAGTCCTTGCGAGTTGGAAGAGATTGATGTGGTTATTCACCTTGCTAATAGAGAGACCATCTCTCCAATTGGTATTGTACGAGACGTGGAAGTTCTTTGTGGTAAGATTAAGTACCCTGCTGATTTTCTAGTACTTGGTTCGGGTGCTAGTAAAACCTACCCTATCATTTTTGGTAGACCTTTCTTGAGTACTTGTGGAGCTATTATTGATTGCAAGAGGGAGAAAATCTTGACTAAGTTTGATGGGGAATCTTATAAGTTTAATTTTTCGAAATTTGCTAAAGAACCTTGCGAAGAGGAAACCCATAATGAGGATTTTAGGGTTGAACAACTTGCTTCTATTTCTCTTGCTCCTAACATTCTTTGCAACAATTTATGGAAGATCATGAAAGTGAAATCTTCATGGAAGAAAGGAATGAGATTGACAGGATTCTCCGTGATCAACCTATGATGCTTAAGCACGACTTGCCTGTAGAAGACTTGGGTACCACGATGCCACCTAAAAAGGATCCGGTTTTCGATCTAAAACCTCTCCCTGATGATCTTAAATATGCTTATATTGATGATAAAAAGATATATCCTGTTATTATTAGCGCTAAACTTTCAGGGAAGGAAGAAGAAAGGTTATTGGAGGTTTTGAGGAAACACCGAGGAGCTATGGGCTATACTCTGGATGATTTGAAAGGGATTTCACCTACTATATGTCAGCATTCTATCAACATAGAACCAGATGCGAAGCCAGTAGTGGAGCACCAACGACGTTTAAATCCTAGGATGAAGAAAGTGGTAAGGAATGAGGTATTGAAATTCCTTGATGCTAGTATTATTTACCCTATTGCTGATAGTGAATGGGTTAGTCCTGTTCATCGTGTTCCCAAAAAGGGAGGTATTACCGTTGTCCCTAATGATAATGATGAGCTTATTCCTCAAAGAATAGTGGTAGGCTATAGGATGTGCATCGATTTTAGGAAACTCAATAAAGTTACTAAAAAAGATCACTACCCGCTTCCTTTTATTGATCAAATGTTGGAAAGGTTGTCTAAAAAGACCCATTTTTGTTTTCTTGATGGTTATTCTAGTTTCTCTCAAATTGCTGTTAAATAACAAGATCAAGGAAAAACTACTTTTACTTGCCCTTATGGAACTTATGCTTATAGACGTATGCCTTTTGGTTTATGTAATGCTCCTGCTACTTTCCAAAGGTGCATGTCTGCTATCTTTCATGGTTTTTGTGAGGAAATTGTAGAAGTGTTCATGGATGACTTTTCTGTCTATGGAACTTCTTTTGATAATTGTCTGCACAACCTTGATAAAGTTTTGCAGAGATGTGAAGAAACTAATATTGTTCTTAATTGGGAGAAATGCCACTTCATGGTTAATGAAGGGATTGTTCTTGGGCA
The DNA here is from genome assembly GCA_910589775.1 of Avena eriantha. Classification (NCBI taxonomy): domain Eukaryota; kingdom Viridiplantae; phylum Streptophyta; class Magnoliopsida; order Poales; family Poaceae; genus Avena; species Avena eriantha. The sequence goes on along the minus strand of OU342742.1, from coordinate 193,135,319 downwards.
TAAAGTTTTTGAAAGAGGCATAGAAGTTGATAGAGCTAAGGTTGAGGCAATTGAGAAGATTCCATGTCCAAGAGACATCAAAGGTATTTGTAGTATCCTTGGTCATGCTGGTTTCTATAGGAGGTTTATTAAAGATTTCTCTAGGATATCAAAACCTCTCACTAATCTTCTTCAAAAAGATGTACCTTTTGTTTTTGATGATGATTGTAGGGAAGCTTTTGAAACTCTTAAGAAGGCTTTAACTACAGCCCCTATTGTTCAACCACCTAATTTTTTTTGAAGCAATTACTGTGAGGGAGCCTCAACCACCTGATTGGAGTTTACCCTTTGGAATAATGTGTGATGCTAGTGATTTTGCTGTAGGGGCTGTCCTTGGGCAACGTATTGATAAAAAGTTAAACGTTATCCATTATGCTAGTAAGACTCTAGACGCTTCTCAAAGGAATTATGCCACTACTGAAAAGGAATTTCTAGCTGTTGTTTTTGCCTATGATAAGTTTAGGCCCTATATTGTGGACTCAAAAGTAACCATTCATACTGATCATGCTGCTATTAAATATCTTATGACGAAGAAGGACGCTAAGCCTAGGCTTATTAGATGGGTACTGCTTTTACAAGAGTTTGATCTACACATAGTAGATAGGAAGGGTGCTGAAAACCCTGTAGCTGATAATTTATCTCGTTTGGAAAACATCTCTTTTGATCCTATGCCTATTAATGATAGTTTCCCAAATGAACAGTTAGCCACAGTAGGGGTGAGCTTGCGAGGAAGCCCTTGGTATGCTGATTATGCTAACTTTATTGTCTCCAAGTATTTGCCTCCAACTTTTACAGCTTAGCAAAGAAGAAAGTTCTTTTATGATTTGAGGCATTATTTTTGGGATGACCCACACTTATACAAAGAAGGAGTTGATGGTATTATGCGAAGACGTGTTCCAGAATATGAGCAAAAAGAGACATTGCGTAAATGTCATGGTAGCGCCTATGGAGGACATCATGCAGGAGATAGAACTGCACAAAAGGTACTACAATCAGGTTTCTACTAGCCTACCATTTTTAAAGATGGAAGAAAATTTGTTTTATCTTATGATGAATGTCAGCGTGTTGGTAATATTTCTAGACGCAATGAAATGCCTATTAACTACTCTCTAGTTATTGAACCTTTTGATTGTTGGGGATTCGACTTTATGGGTCCTTTCCCTCCTTCGAAGGGTTACACTCATATTCTTGTTGCCGTTGATTATGTTACTAAGTGGGTAGAAGCCATTCCTACGAGAAGTGTTGATGAGGAAACCTCTCTAAAAATGCTTAAGGACGTTATCTTTCCTAGGTTTGGAGTGCCTAGGTATCTCATGACTGATGGGGGTTCTCATTTCATTCATGGCGGTTTTAGGAAGACCCTCGCTAAATATGATGTTAATCATAGAATTGCTTCAGCTTATCACCCCCAAACTAGCGGGCAAGTAGAGTTATCAAGAGAAATTAAATCTATCTTGCTAAAGACTGTTAATAGGTCTAGAAAAAACTGGGCTAAGAAGTTGAATGATGCTTTATGGGCTTATAGAACTGCTTACAAAAATCCTATGGGAATGTCTCCTTATAAAATTGTTTATGGGAAAGCTTGCCACCTACCCTTAGAATTAGAACACAAAGCTTACTGGGCAATGAAAGAACTAAATAGAGATTGTAAGCTCGCTAGTGAGAAAAGATTATTTGACTTAAGTTCTTTAGATGAATGGAGGAGTGAAGCCTATGAGAATGCTAGGCTCTTTAAGCAAAAAGTTAAAAGATGGCATGACAAGCGAATACTTAAGAGGGAATTTCATGTTGGTGAGAAAGTTCTATTGTATAGGTCTCGTCTCAGATTTTTTGCAGGTAAGCTACTATCAAAATGGGAAGGACCTTTCATCATTGAAGAAGTATACCGTTCAGGAGCAATAAAAATTTCTTCTCTAAAAGATAATACTACACAAGTAGTGAATGGACAGCGACTCAAACACTATATTGCTAGAGATTCTTACAATGAAGATGTTGATGCCTTTCAAGTTATAACTCCAGAGAAATTCATTGAGGACCAAATTCAGAGACCTGCAGAGTCTGTTTTCATGTAGGTAACAGTTTTGGTAAGAAAAGTTCCACGAAAATACAATACAACTATATTTTTGCAGTTTTCAGTCAATAAGGAAAGCTACGAAGCAAAAAGGGGACGGAACCGGAGCCGGGGTATCCCACACCACCCTGTGGCGCGGGCCCACCCCTGGTCGCGCCACCAGGTGGTGAGGCCACCCAGGACTCTGCCTCCGACTCGTTTTCACCCAGTACCTTCCTTTTGATATGAAACTTCGTAATATATAACCCCCCGGACCCCCGAGGTCCGTATATCGTGTTTTCGTCGTGTTTTTGTTTCGATCTGTTTCTGCCAGGACATACTCTTTGAAGGTTTAGAAGCACAATGGTGTCTGCCAAGGATAAAGGGAAGGAGCCCATGGAGGAAGACCTCCAAGACCCCGGGCAAGAGAAGGAGATCAAGAGCGAAGGTGAAGAGGAGGCAAAGCACACCAGCGCTACCATTGCAAGCATTGGAGTGGTGGAAAATCCAGCCATTGGAGGGAAGCCTCCTCATCACCGTTCAGATCCCTGGTCACTTCCTCCACGCACCAAGAACCCTTTTCATACCCTTATCCGTGAGCATCAATACTAGAATATGCCCAAGGGGAAATTACCCTCCAATTGGGATTTGCCTCGTTCTAGCCATGCAGGAAAATAAGACTTCAAGGAGGAAGAGTGGGGAAAGAATAGCAAGAGCTGGAATTCTCAACACGACATGATGATGAGCCGCATTGAGCAAAACTCACAGCTGATTCGTAATCTCACCTTCGAGATTGAGGACTTGGGAAAATTGATCAGAGAGCTCATCGAGAGCTCATCGAGAGGATACCACCACCTAAGGAGTAATTCGTCATCAGGTTTGGCATCCCCTTGGTTTGTTCCAAGCTTGGGGGAGTGCCGTGGTATCATATCACTATCTTCTATCTTTTTACCTTATTAGTAGAGTCATATCATGAATAGAGGAGTTATTATGTAGGATGGTTTGCATTATGGAAGTGTCCCCTCTCTCGTTAGATATGTATCCCTTGGTGTGAGTTACCGTTATGGAATATTAATGAGAAGTTCTATCATTTACTCTTTTGCATAGCTTATTTTAGTTTTCAATTCGTGGTTATATGATTGATCTTGTTGTTAGTATTGGTATCACTTTGGGATCATTGAGTTAATTTAGTTGTTTTTGGCAAACCCGGCTTGGTCAGTAGCAACACCTTTTTGAGAGTTGAAAAGAAAAAGATAGAAGTACTCTAAAGAAAAATAATTTCATCATCTTTCTTTCTTGATTTGCTCATAAGTCTAGTATTCTCTAGTTAAGATCTTTTGTTCTTCCAAGGAAGATTGCATGTTTGTCTTTATCATTTGTATGCTTGTTTGTTTCCTTCAACTCTTATACTTGCTACCCAGCCTTGCTAGCCAAAAACCTGTACTGAGAGGGCATTCTTCTCGTGCATCCATCTCCCTTAAACCAAAACCTTCGCCATTTGTGTCCACCATACCTACCTAGTAGCACTATTGCTATTCCAAGTAAATTCTTGTTTTATCTACCTCCCAAATTAAACTTGGTATGTGAAAATTAGTGTTAAAGCTCTCACGAACTTGATGGCACACTTTACTTTCTTGCATTTAATAAACTTGAACCATTGTGCTCACCTATGTTGCGTATATGCTTGCGCTTTGTAAGTTGTGAATTAGCAGAACCATGCTGTCATGGGGAACGCTTTCAACATTGCACTGGTACTTTGTACCAAGTTGATATCATGTTCTTTTGTCTATGGATGTCATCGGTGTGAAATGAAAGGGGAGCTTGTAAGTCCATGGAGTTATGCATGTGTGTTAGAGAAACGCCTGGGCCGCTGGTCTAATCCATGCTGACATGGGGGAAACCTGCAGCGTAACCATAACGAGTATCTATGAAGCATTCTTCTTATAAAAAAAGAGATAGAGATTGAGAAGAAAGAAAAAAAAGAGATATTATGAAAAGAGGAAAGAGAGAAAAAAGCACCATATTACCATGGTAAATAAGAAGACTGCTGAGATACTTGTTGTCTGCTTGCCTTATCATTTTGATATGGGGATTCTTCCGTATCATCGGGCAAGGGGTACCCCGTTGGCGGTTCTCAATGATACACATATGCTTACGATGACAAGAACTTACCGGTGACTAAACTTGAGTAGCATGAGGAGCGGCCCTCGTATTCAAGGGACATGAGGTTCTCAACTTAGAACTTGTCAATGCATATCCTCATTTTTGATCGCTTTAACCTTAATCACCTAAAGATGCCTATCATAGGGGAATTGAGAGCTGAAAGCTAGTAAGTATCATAATTTTTGGGAGGTCTTTATGAGACTTGCAATCCCTGCTTCCCTCTTTGAAGGGCCTTTCTTTTGCTTTGTAGTTGAGTCAGTAAACCTATTCCCTTCTATCTCAGCAAGTATTTTGAGTTGATCTGTTTCATTCATTCATATGATGATTTATTCAATCATGTCTATTATGTTCCTTGTTTTGCACATTGCTCTTATCTTGATGTTTACTACTTTGAAAGCTATCATTGAAAAACCAGTTATTTGTGAACTACAGCAAATTATCAACTATTCTTCGACCAAGAGCTAAGTTTGCCATTACCAATTATGATTCACTTTATGTATCTTTATTGTGTTTCCTTTACTTATTACAAGTTGAGTTATATAATAGTGATTTGTCTTCTATTATGATCTATGTATTTGATGAATGTGATGCTTCTTGTCCGTATTCTTTTATAAAATCTTCACTCCATAAACCTGAGGCCATGTTTATTGAGCTCAGTTTCGCTTGGGGACAAGCGAAGTCTAAGCTTGGGGGAGTTGATACGTCCATTTTGCATCACTATTCTATGTCTTAATTCACTATTATTCATTGATATATTTCATATTGAGAGGTGATACTTATGTTACTTCATCTATTTTTGCATGGTTGATGACTTTTGGAGCATGGACCGCTGTGGTCAGGATTCTGATGGAAAAGGTGCTGTTTGGAGGCAAAATTCATGAAGATCAGAAAATCCCGGAAAATATACAGAAAATCCTATTTTTCCAGAAGACTAAGGATGCCAGAAGATGGAGTGGAGGTGGGCCACAGGGGGCCCACACCACCCCATGGAGCGGGCAGGCCTAGGCCACGCCTGGAGGTGGTGTGGCCACCCTGGCCCACTCTAGCCTCTCCCCTCTAGCGTATATCATCCTCCCGAAACCCTAAGACTCGAGGAGCGACCACAGAAAGATTATGCCACCTTTGCGGGGCGGAAAACACCGAGAGAGAAAGATCTCTTCGGCAGACAGATTTCTGCTGGGGGAATTCCTTCCCGAAGAGGGGAGATCGTCGCCATCAACACCACCATCAAGCTAGACTTCATCGGGACCACCATCACCATCAGCACCCTCATCACCATCTTCATATTGCTGTAACAATTGAGTTGAATCTTGCATAGTTCATAGGGGAAACTTTCCCGGTGTTGATTACTCTTTGTAGTTGATGCTATTGAGTGAACCATTGAATTATTGTTTATGTTCAGATTGTTATACATCATTATTCCATCTCTGATCATGATCCATATGATGTCTTATGAGTAGTTCGTTTTGTTCTTGAGGACATGGGAGAAGTCTTGTTGTTAGTAGTGGAGTTGCATTGAGAAAGATTCAATAGATTGTTATTTAAGTTGTGGTGTACTTCTTCTAGTGGTGTCATGTGAACGTCGACTAGATGACACTTCACCTATATGGGCCTAGGGGAATGCATTGTGTATTTGGCTACTAATCGTAGGGGTTGCCGAAGTGACAGAAACCTGAACCCCCGTTAGGAAACCATTGCATAAGGGACGTAAGGGTCTTAGAGTTTAAAGCTGTGGTTAGGTTTATACCTTAATTACTTTCTTGTACTTACAGATGTTTGCAAGGGGTATAATCACAAGTATGTATTAGTCTTGGATGGGGCGGTACATTAGCACAGGTTCACCCACACAACACTTAGCCAGCTAAAGAAGATTAATCGACTATATGAAGCGAAAGCACTTGACAGTCTTCCCATGTGTCCTCGAGAACGTTTGGTCATCTTAAGTAATACAACCGACTTGTCCTTTGCTGCATAAAGGATTGGGCCACTTGCTGCATTTATTCCTACTGTCTTTTGTTTACTCGTACTTTGTTTACTTGCTTTATCGAAAACCCCTAAAAATCCGTTTGCTAAGTATTTGCAGAGAACTCTTGATCCATACCACTAGCCAGCACCTTCTGCTCCTCGTTGGGTTCGACACTCTTACTTATCGAAAATACTGCGATACACCCCCTATACTTGTGGGTCATAGTGGCAGCGGCGCTGTGGAACTTTTCGTGGCTGGAGGCTTGATTATTTAGGGTTTTTGCCTCAGGAGGAATATATAGGCGAAGGAGGCAAGGTCGGTGGAGTGCCAGGGGGCCCACACCACCTGGTGGCGCGGCCAGGGCTATCCCGTGCTACCATATGGTGTGGCCAGGCCCTGACCCTGGCCCTCCTCCGTCTCTTCTTCGGGCTCCGTGAGTCCTCCGGTAAAATAGGAACTTTGGCTTTTGTCCCGTCCAATTCCGAGAATATCGATTTTCTGACTTTCCTGGAACCAAAAACAATAGAAAACATGCAACTGGCACTGTGGCTCTTGTTAATAGGTTAGTCCAAGAAATCATATGAAAAGTACTCCAAAGTATGGACAAAACATAAGAAAGTAGATAAAACCAAGCATGGAACATCGAAAATTATAGATACATTTGCAATGTATCAACATCCCCAAGCTTAACTCCTGCTCGTCCTCGAGTAGGTAAGTGATAAAAAGAAAGAATAATTTTTGAGGTGACATGCACCATCAAAGACTTGATCAAAGTATTTGTGAAACATTGATAGCTGGGATCATAGTACTTCAACATAACATGAAAGACAAAGTTCTAGCAATAAGACAAAGAAACTATGATGCAACATGAAAAGGCACAAACAAAAGATTCATGAATAACAATGCTTTGCAAGACGTTTGTTTGTTTCACATAAAGAAAACATAGCATAGTACTATTCAGCTTGTCCCTCATAGAGTAGCAAATATAAATGCATAAGACACCTTCAAAGTTCATAAGAGTGACTAGATACAAATAGTTTAAAACAAGCAATATCAAGTAATGCATCAATCAACAAGTCTTGGGACAATGCACATAGAACTAAGAATGGCCACTTTGCTCTCAAAGTAAGTGCATAAAGATAGAAGGTGGAGACTCAATATAAAAGTAAAAGAAAGGCCTTCATAGAAGGAAGCAGAGATTCAAGTTTCATAAAGAGCTTCCAAAAATTATGGTACTTACTAGCTTTCAGCTCTCATTGCCCCTATCATAAGCATCTTGAAGTGATTAAGGTTAAAGTGAACAAACTATGGTGTACATGCTTGACGAAGTATAAGTTAGAAATCTCATGTCCCTTGAATACAAGGGCCGCTCCTCATGCTACTCAAGTTTAGTCACCGGTAAGTTCTTGTCATCGTAAGTACATGTGTATCATAGAGAACCGCCAACAGGGTACCCCTTGCCCGATGATACGGAAGAATCCCCATATCAAAATGACAAGGCAAGCAGACAACGAGTATCTCAGCAATCTTCTTATTTACCATGGGAATATGGTGCTTTTTTCTCTCTTTCCTCTTTTCATAATCTCCTTTTCTCTTTTTTTTTCAATATAGGACTCTTTTTTTATAAGAAGAATGCTTCATAGACAGCTCATTATGGTTACGCTGAGGTTTCCACCATGTCAGCATGGATTAGACCAGCGGCCCAGGCGTTTCTCTAACACATATACATAACTCCATGGACTTACAAGCTCCCCTTGCATTTCACACCGACGACATCCATAGACAAAAGGGCATGATATCAACTAGGTATAGAGTACCAGTGCAATGTTGAAAGCGTTCCCTATGACAACATGGTTCTGCTAATTCCCAACAAACAAGTGCAAGAATATACAACATAGACGACACAATGGTTCAAGTTTATTAATGTCAAGAAAAGTAAAGTGTGCCATCAAGTTCGTGAGAGCTTTAATCACTAGTTTTCTCATAACAAGTTTAATTTGGAAGGTAAACAAAAGCATGAATATACTTGGAATAGCATAAACTAGTAGGTAGGTATGGTGGACTCTTTGGAATAACTTGGTTTAGGGAGTTGGATGCATGAGTGGAACTCATACTTGGTTGTGGAGGCTAGCAAAAGACTGGGAGCGACAAACTAAGAGAGCAATAATGGCCATAATCATGCAGAGTGACAAAACATCATTGATCAAAGCATAAAGTGATACTACAAGTTGAAAACTAATGGATCATCAAGGCTATGGTGACTTGGGATAGTCATAACATGGTGTGAGCATGTGCCAAGTCAACCCAAATAAAACATCAAAGGAGAATACCACTAAACTATGCTTTAATATGATAAAACAACGCATAATTCATCCAAGGCACATTAAGCAATCTCAATTGTTTATAACTACTCATGCTACAACAAAGAATACTAAGCATAAAGCCAAAACAATATCAAGCATGGCATGACAAAGCATAGGCCACAGTCAAAAACAAGCTCTCTTTACCACTTAAGCATGAACTTTCCTACTCTTTTCCAAACCGAACCAAACTATTTGAAAACCAATGTATGAAAGAGGGGGGTTCCAACCAATTTATTCATGCAAACTAACAAGACCACACAAATTAAAAACCAAAACGAAAACAAAAAAGAAGACGCTCCAAGAACAACACAACTGTGCATGAAACAATAAAATGAAGCGTTTGGAAGAAACCTGGGATTTTTATTGATGAAGAGGGGGATGCCTTGGGCATCCCCAAGCTTTGACGCTTGTACTTCTTGGATATTTCTTGGGGTGACACGCGTGGCATCCCCAAGCTTGAGCTTTACTCCATACTTCATCTCATTACTCATTCCTTCCATACACCTAAAATTTTTCCTTCATACAAAACTTCACACAATCTTTATTAGCAACATTAGTGCACTAAAGATAATAGGTCTTTTGGTTCAGTTTCAACACCAATAAAACTTCCATTAAAACACAAGCTACTGTTAAAAAGCTCAATTCCCCAAAAGAATTCAAAAAGGAACCAACAAGAAGCAAATGCAAATAATGGCAGAAATCTGTTAAAGCAGACCAGCAGGTAAAGACGAATTGTTTTGAAGACCTTCTGTTGCTCAAATCAAAAAGTGTTGAACTAACGAAAGTTAGATAATAACCTGGGTCAGAAGCACAAAAATTCACGCCTCAAAAGGACGTACAGAGATTTTACACGAAGTTTTACGGTGAAGCACAGAAATCTATTTTGGGACAGCAACTTTCCCAATCATTACTTCTCTCTCATTAGAGGTTACTCTTGGCACAAAAAGCAAATAAAAAGGATAAGGAGCGGTTATTACTGAAGTAATATCTTCCAAGACTCATCTAAAACTTTTGGGTTATCTCCCAATAAGTACTTTTCTTTAACGCCTTTAAGTTAGGCTTGATAGTTTGAGAAGATGCTCACATAAGAAATATGAATTGAAGTAAAAGAGAGCATCAAGAAGCAAATTCAAAACACATTTAAGTCTAACCCACTTCCTATGCATAGGAATCTTGTAAAGAAACAAGTCATGAAAGCACAAAGAAACAAGCATAGTAAAGCAAAACAACTGCAACTTCAAGACTTTCAACATAAAGAGGGGAAACTTAATATTATTGAGATGCATAAAACCATATTTCCCTCTCTCATAATAACTTTTAATAGCATCATGAATAAAATTAACAATATAACTATCACATAAAAAATTCTTATCATGAGCCACATGCATAAAAGAATTAATACTCCCCACATAAACATAGTCATTCTTATTGATTGTAGTGGGAGCAAATTCAACAAAATAGCTATCATTATTATTTTCATCACCATAATCATCAAATATAGGAGGCATATTGTAATCATAATTAATTTCCTCCTCAATAGTAGGTGGACTGAAAATATCATACTCATCATTGTAATCATCATATATTGGAGGTATAGTATCATCATAAGCAATAGAATATTTGTCTTCCAAAGTGTGTTCATTTGTAAACATATATTCATTCAAAGGATCATGGATAGCACTAATAGTATAGCAATTATTAATATCATCATTTTCAGAATTGGTACCGAAGAGATTTTCAATATCAAAAGTAGTGTGCTTTTCCCAATCATGATCACTACTATAGGTAATAGGCATAGGAACATCATCGAGTTCAGACTCATCAAAAACTATAATAGGAGCAACATGCTTAGGGGAAAATACCGTTGCCTCTCTTCTTTTACTCCTCCTCTTCTTATTTTTCTTCTTCTCTTTAGGAGGGAGAGGCTTGAAAGGAAGCTTCTCCATATACCATGGTTCATTATTAGAGACAATAGAAGAAACTTTGGAAGATTCCTTCTTTTCATTAATAAGATCAAAACACATATTAGTCCTATCATATTTTGGTAAAATCTCATCTTCTATAATATTTTGTATGTAAGAATTTGTGTGGAAATTATCAACACAATAAAGATGACAACCATGCAGTACACTATTCATATCAAAAGCACCCATATCTACCAAAGAGGTTTTTCTTGATAACTCTTCACACCCCAAAAATAATGTAAGTTCATCATGCTGATTAGGAGTGATCATGTCATCACAATACAAACTTGCAGTACTCATTGGATTAGAAGGGATATTATTATGGCCTGAGCATTGAAAATTGAAATGACCCACTTCGAAGCAAAGTTCACAAATAAAAGGATAAAGGGCACAAACTTTTTTACCAAGATTTAAAGCCCTATACCACATTCTAGTTTTTTCATTCTTGTGGGTGATACAATATTCTTCTTCAATTTGATTATTCTCACAAGGTCTATGTATTCCACAAAAACTGACATGCTTATAAGAAATAGTACTTTCAGAGGTTTGAGAATGTTTATTGCTATCATTAATAACAATTTCATTTTCCATGCAAGTGTCTTTAAAAGGCTCATGATACATGTCCCACTTTTCTTTAGGAGAATTAATATGAGAAGCAAAGGTTTTAAAACAATCAATAAGAATTTGAGGATCAAGACCATATTTAGCACTAAGCTCTTGAAAATCAGCAGTTTCAACGAAAGACTTAATGCAATCATACTCATAGTTTATACCTGGTTCTTTACCTTTGTTGTTATCCCAATCTTCGGTATTGCTTTGAATTGTTTCAAGAAGATCCCACTTAGCTTTGACCTCCTTACTCGTGAAGGATCCCTCTAAACAAGTATCTAGATAGTCCTTGTAATGTCCTGAAAGCCTTGCATAGAAATTATTAATAACAATATTCCTAGGATGGGACATTTGAGCATTAGTGACTTCAATCTCCCCCATGATTGGGCAATACTTTCTCCATCATGAGGATGAAAATTATAAATATAATTCCTATCTTTATGAATTTCATGAGGAGGATAAAATTTAGAGTAGAAGAGAGATTCAAGTTTGTTCCACTCCAAATGATGAGGATCATCTAGTAGCTCATACCACTCCCTTGCTTTGCCCCTAAGTGAGAAAGAGAATAGCTTCTTCTTAACTTGGTTCATTGAAATACCTGCACACTTGAACAACTCGCATAATTCATGTATAAGGAGTAAATGATCACCAGGATGGACAGTTCCATCTCCAAAATAGGAGTTATTCATAACTCGTTCAACAATTTTTATAGGTATTTTAAAAGGAATGCTTTCAGTATGTGGATTTAAAATATCACAAGTATCATTAGAATTACCACATATGGGAGATAAAGTATCATCAGAGCAAATTGTCTTCCTTAAAACTGGGGAACTAAAAAGATCATTTTCATAAGAACCAACTTCCCCACGTTTAGACGTTTCCATAGCATTAGTAACAAAGGTGTTCAAAACATTCATACTAATAACATTGCTATTAGCATGCAAAGAAAGTTTCATGGGTTTTTTAATTTTCTTTTCAGACAATTCAAGTTCTAACTTAGGAAAAATACTAAAAAGCTCTCTAATGTTTTTGTTGTTTTCCATTAAGCCTAACTAGTGAAAACAAGAAACAATAAGACAAAATTGCAGAATCTAAAGGAAATAACTTCGAGCACTCACACAGGAGGTGTGAGTACCTTTTACCTTACCTCCCCGGCAACGGCGCCAGAAAATAGGCGTTTGCCATGGGAGGTTCTTCTTCTTTAATCCTCCGGTGTGAATACCTTTTACCTTTCCTCCTCGGCAACGGCGCTAGAAAATAGCTTGATGTCTACGCACTTCTATTCTTGTAGACAGTTGTTGGGCCTCCAAGTGCAGAGGTTTGTAGAACAGCAGCAAGTTTTCCCTTAAGTGGATTACCCAAGATTTATCGAACTCAAGGAGGAACTGGTCAAAGGTATTCCCTCTCAAGCAACCCTGCAATCAAGATACAAGAAGTCTCTTGTGTCCCTAACACACCCAATACACTTGTCAGGTGTATAGGTGCACTAGTTCGGCGAAGAGATAGTGAAATACAAGTGGTATGGATAATTATAAGTGGTAACGGTGATAGAAAATAACTTGATGGCGTGGAAAAGACTAAAGGCAAACTGAAATAAAGATGGAAGCAAGAAAACATGTAACAGATCTAATAGCAAACGATGTATCAATGCTTAGAAACAAGGCCTAGGGATCATACTTTCACTAGTGAACACTCTCATATAAATATCTTCTCTTTATGATACTACTCTTAACTACTCTCCGGTTGGACACTCTAATCGATGGTAGGGCTATAACAACATACCTCAAAGTCCACCTTTCCCATCTAGAAAACCCCACACCGTCACCTTGAGTACTAGATGAGTCCAACAAACACCACAATTTTATAGAAACATCCAACTCCAAATATAACTCATAACAAGTATTTGTAATCTCTAGCCTAAGTGCCACCATGGTGTGCACGATGTCACTTTCACACACATGGGGAGAGCAGAGATCTATTAAAGCACTTGAGTAGCAAGGTAGATCGATAGATTACAAGCTCATGATCACAATATGATCATGCATAGAGAGAGAGATGAACACATAGCTACCGGTAGAACCCTTAGCCTCGAGGAAGAACTACTCCCTCATCATCATGGAAATCAGCAATGGTGATGGAGATCGATGGAGATGGCTCCGCGGGCATTTCTCCGTCCCGGCAGGGTGCCGGAATAGAGACTTTCTATCCCCCGAATCTCCCCTTCGGTGGCGGTGGCGCTGTGGAGCTTTTCGTGGCTGGAGGCTTGATTATTTAGGTTTTTTGCCTTGGGAGGAATATATAGGCGAAGGAGGCAAGGTCGGTGGAGTGCCAGGGGGCCCACACCACCTGGTTGTGCGGCCAGGGCTAGCCTACGCCACCATATGGTGTGGCCAGGCCCTGGCCCTCCTCCGTCTCTGCTTCGGGCTCCGTGAGTCTTCCGGTAAAATAGGAACTTTGGCTTTTGTTCTGTCCAATTCCGAGAATATTGATTTTCTGACTTTCCTGGAACCAAAAACAGCAGAAAACAGGCAACTGGCACTGTGGCTCTTGTTAATAGGTTAGTCCAAGAAATCATATGAAAATTACTCCAAATTATGGACAAAACATAAGAAAGTAGATAAAACCAAGCATGGAACATCAAAAATTATAGATACATTTGCAATGTATCATGGACTGAGCATCACTGATGGGCTGGCCCAACATCAAGCTTTTTCCTATATCAGCTTTCTCCCCCAGAGAGTCGGCTGGGACTTCCGCCGCCTTCAGCTCTTTGACCCTTATCTCCACATCCTCAGCCTCCACGAAGACCAACTTCTTCTGGTTACCCTGTCCCCCTTCTGTCCCTTTAATTTTAGAGGACTAGAAACTTCCTCCATCGACTCCGAGCTTCTGTCACCATCCTTCCCCGAGCCTCCACCCTTCACCAAAGGGGAAGGTTCCTTCCTCTAGGAGTCCCTGTCGCTCCTCGACAATGTACCTTTGCTGCTATGGTTAGACCCCCATCGGGAGGGGCCACCCCCTTTATTGCTAGACCAGCGCTGTCTGTCCGCACTGCCACCTTTCTTCTGCATTGTTCTCAACCAAGGTCCGTACTGTTGTTTTTCCCCTTTTCCTAACCTGGTAACGCAGTTGCGGCTCTCATGACCAATGATGCCACATGTGTAGTAGAACTCTGGGAGGTACTCATATTCAAAATTGCACCATCGGGGCTGATCTCCTTCTCCCAGTTGCAGTACTATTCCCCGCATGATCGGGTCGGCAATGGCCATCCTAACTTTCACCCGGAGATATTCGCCCACAGCCGTTCGATCCTCTCCTACATCCACTTCCATAAACACATCGACCTGGTTGCCAATGGATTCAGCAGTCCACCTGTCCATCTTGCCAAGGGGGAGCTTGAACACACGTAACCAAATAGGAATTGTAGCAAACTCATACTCCTCCAACGACTTGTCTGACATAAACCCCTCTACCACCAGCACATCATTGTTCACCATTCAGGGACCGTCATCAACCGCCTTCCGCAGACCCGATGGTCATATGTAAGCTTGTTAAGTTGTTAGATGGAAAATTGTAAGGGGCATTGGTGGATAGTTTTGTGCAATTTTAATGTTTAATGATTATTTGTAAAATCCATTGGCTATCATCGACTACTTATATTATGTTGACGGCCAGATGTTTCTGATTTTTGTAAGATTTTCTAGATTAATTATCTTTTTTCTAGTAGTCCATCATGTGTTTTTAATATAAGGAATCTCTAATGCACAGTCGACTGTGACATAACGTATGTCACAGTTAGGTGATGTCAGCAAGTTTTATGATTGGACCTTTTGTTGTGGTGCTACGCTTTTCTCGTCATTGTTTTTAGGCGGGAGATGATATACACCGCTCTCACTCGTGCCGCCTGAACCAGTCACTTTGTGGGCTGCTCCAAATAAGGCCCGATAAAATCTGTTTTGTTCGCTCGTCTGTCTCATTTTATTACTCGACTTATCCGGTAACAGGTACTCCGTTCCACAAGTCAAGCTGTTTTAGTTTACTAAAAAGTTTACATTGTGAAACGGAGGTAGTATTGATCTGTTACGTATAACCGCCCGCCTTTTTCTGTTTTATAGAGCTTTCTATTGCCCTCGGGTTACACGTGTTGGAACAAATTAATACCTAATATCTTTATTTGTTTATTTACCTTTTTTATAGATCTAAAAAATATTGAACCTTTATAAATCAGTATTACGCAATATTTTACCTTTTACCCAATTGATGGATTAGCTCGTATATATATAGTACGACACGAGCATGTGAATTAAAATAAAGTCTAACCACCATGCCTAACTTTCTTATGTTCTATTCGGCTCGTAGAGTATGTGTACTTTTTTTGTTGAAATAAAGTGACAAACGCACGAGATGCATGTACGACGACGAGATGAACCAATTTTCAAAAATCATGAACAATTTTTTACATCATGAACAAATTTTCAGTGTCATGAACACATTTTCAAACTCAGTGAACAAGTATTCAAAAACATGACCAATTTTTCAAAATAGTGAACATTTTTCAAAAACTATAAACCAATTTTTAAAAATCATGAACAATTTTTGAATGTCATGAACAATTTATCAAAATCATGAACAAATTTTCAAAATTGGTGCAAACGTTTTTAAACCTCATGAATATTTTCAAATCCACTAACTTAATTTTTAGAATCCATGACGAATTTATTAAAATCTCATGAACAATTTTAAAACTTACATTTTTAATATGATAGAACCACACAAAAAGAAAAAGGAAAGGAGAAAAAATAGAAAGCGGACGAATAAAACCAATAAAAAAGTGCCACGGAAAATCGGCACCAACGAAAACGAAAAAAACAGTAGGGAACGGAAAATCGTACGAAAACCATACTGTGTTAAACCAAGCGATTCGAACGAATCTTCCCGAAAGAAAATAACTATTGTACGACTGCACGTAGGGTCGACCTGGCCGAAGAAGAAGGTGCTTCAGGCGGCGTGGGCACCGCGCGTCGGTTTAGACGGCAAATAGCATTTACCTTTGTAGGCTGCTTGTATTCTTGTTTTTGTTTATTGAACTTGTTGGGCTGGAACTAGAGTTCTTGGGCTCTGAAAAACATAAGAAAAAGACAGCAAAACTTTATTTATTTTAATACCAAAAAATAAGTTTGAAAATAAAAATGGTCCTATTGTAGTATTGTGGATGAGAATTGTTTTAGTCTTGAAAATTTCAATTTGAATTGTTAAATAGAAAAGGTTATTTAAATTGAAAATTTTAAAATGCAATAAATTAAAGTGGATTAATAAATTACTTGAACTTATTATTGTGTATATCCATCACTATATTTTTCATGTTACCAAAAACAGCGTGTAATTCATAGTTTATATAGAAAATCTTTTTTATATTTGTTTAGTTATCTTCTAATAAATGGAAGTTTTTCCTCCTTTCATCAAGTTAAAAACTTGAATTGCAACACTAGTTCAAAACCCACTTACAAATCTAGTTGCGACACTAGATAAAAACTCAATTACAAAGCCAGTTTCAAATCCAAATGCAACTCATATTAAGAGAAAAATCTTCAGTTACAGATCTAGTTGTAACTCCCCTCACCTATCACAATAAAAATCTAGATTCAAGTTATGATGCAACTCGTAGTAAAACGAAGGGTGATCGTGAAAACAAATCCTTAGTTGCAAACCCCTTCCCCTCCCCCGAGAAAAGCCAATTTCAAGTACACATACAACTCGTTGGGATCTCAAGAAATAGCCAATTTCAAGTCCAATGCACTCATATTAAAAGCAAAAAATTCTCATTTACAAGCCTAGTTGCAACTGTCCACCTCCCCCTTCCTCGAGAAACGCCAGTTTCAAGTGCACATGTAACTCGTTTGGATCCCGAGAAAAAAATCCAGTTTCAAGTCCAATTATAAAGTCATATTAACAGAAAGAAATCCTCAGTTACAAACCTACATGCAAATCTCTTACCCCCGAGAAAAAACAGTTTCAAGTGCACATGCAACTCGTTAGGATTCCGAGAAAAAGCCAGTTTTAAGTCCAAAATTCAACTCATATTAAAACCAAAAATCTTTAGTTACAAACTTAGTTGCAATTGTCCACCCCTGCCTCTCTCCTGAGAAGAGCCAGTTTCAAGTGCACATGTAACTCTTTGGGGCCCCAAGAAAAAAAGCTAGTTTTAAGTTAAAAATAAAAGTCATTTTAAAAGCAAAAAATCCTCAGTTACAAACCTATTTACAACTCTTCCACCCACCCCTCCCTTGAGAAAAGTCATTTTCAAGTGCACATGCAACTCATTGGGATCCCGAGAAAAAAGTCAGTTTCAAGTCTAAATGCAAGTCATATTAAAAGAAAAAAATCATCAGTTACAAACTTACTTGCAAATCTCTCACCCCTCCCCCGAGAAAAAGCTAGTTTCAAGTGCACATTCAACTCGTTGGGATCCAAAGGAAAAGCTTGTTTTAAAGTCCAAATGGAACTCATACTAAAAGAACAAAAATCCTCAGTTACAAACCTACTTGTAACTCTTCCACCTCTCCCCCTCCCTAGAGAAAAGCTAGTTTCAAGTATACATGTAACTCGTCTGGATTCCGAGAAAAATCTAGTTTCAACTCTAATTGCAACTCATATTAAAAGCAAAAATCCCCAGTTACAAACCTACTTGCAACTCTCCCACCCCTCCCCCTCTCTCGAGAAAAGCCAATTTCAAGTGCACATGCAACTCGTTGGCATCATGAGAAAAAGTCAGTTTCAAGTCCAAATGTAACTCATATTAAAAGCAAAACAATCCTCAGTTACAAACCTACTTGCAACTCTCCCACCCCTCTCCCTCCCTCGGGAAAAGGCAGTTAAGTGCACATCCAAATCATTGGGATCCTAAGAAAAAGCTAGTTTCAAGTGCACATGCAACTCGTTGAGATAACAAAAAACTATCCTGATAAAAACCTACTTTCATGTCCACATGCAACTCATATTAAAAAGCAAAATCCCTAGTTGCAAACCTAGTTCAAACTCCCAACCTCCCTACTCACTCGATAAAAGCTAGTTTTAAGTCCACATCCAACTCGTTGAGATCACAAAAACTATCCTAATAAAAAGTCAGTTTCAAGTCCAAATGCAACTCAAGTTAAGATGTAGCTTATAGTAAAACGAAGGGTGATCACAAAAAAAAATCCTTAGTTGCAAACTGCCCCCGCCCTCCGCCTCCGAGAAAAGGAAATTTCAAGTGCACATGCAACTCGTTGGGATCACAAAAAACTAGTTTCAGGTCCACGTGCAACTTGTATTAAAAAAGCAAAAATCCTCAATTACAAATCTAGTTGCAATCCCCCTCTCCCGTGGAAAACCAGTTGAAAGGGCATTTATGCCCTTCCTATTATTTTGATGTTTGTTGACAACACTTGGATAGGTTAATCTGTTGTTAAATGTTGCAGGAGATATCAGATAGTTGAGAGTTGTTGCCTTAAGGAAAAGAGCTCCCCTGGATCCTGTCTGTGCTAAGAAACCTGTCCCAACCGGACTGTCCGGCTGATCTTCACCGGAGTGTCCGCCCCTGGCCGGACTGTCCGGTTGGATCCGTCCGGACTTTCCGCCCCTGGGATGTGGGCGTCTTTCCTGGACATTCAGAACACCGTATCGGACTCCTCACGGACACGGTCTGGAATCTGGCCGGAATCTTCTCTGGCCGGAGTGTCCGGTGAGTTTGCCCCGGAGTGTCCGGCCCAGGGGGCTTATCGATCTTCTTGGACATTCAGAATACCTCATCGGACTCCTCCCGGACTCAATGCGGACACAGGCCGGAAACTTTGCCAGGCCGGAGTATCCGGCGGGTGTCAACCGGAGTGTCCGGCTGGGCCGGACTGTCCGGCTTGTATTTGCCGGACTATCCGGTGTAAGTGGCTCCCAACAGCTCTAATTCCAGGGGCCCTATAAATAGGCCCCTTCTTCTACCTTGGAAGCTGCTCGTCCAGTTCAAAAAAAGCATCACCATTTGAGCCACCAAATCCATAAGAACTCTTCGCTCAACCATCCAAAGTCGTTGATCTTTGGAGAATCGAAGGAGGAGGCCTTGATCTAGTACTTCACCAAGAGAGATTTCCATTTCCCCCTCATTCACTTGAGGGCCCCTTATTCTAGGGTTTCCTTGGAAACCCTAGCTTGTGATTTGGTCTTACAAGCTTGTCTTTGATTGTTTGACAGCTTGCTTGTATTCGGGAGCCTCCAATTAGGTTGTGGATGTGTGCCTCGAACTTGTTGTAAAGGTGTCGGCTTCCACCTCGAAGGTTGCCGTTATAGTGGAAGGTGAATCGAACCCTTTGGGGTGAGGTTCATCGGAGAACAAGGGAGGCCTCTCGTGGCGTTGGTGGTTTGATACCACGCCCTCTCCAAACATAGACGTACTTCCCCTCAAAAGGAAGGAACTACGGGAAACAAATCCTTGTGTCTCCGAGCGCTCCACTTTGGTTACCTCTATCCTTTACCGCACTTTACATCACTAGTTCTTGCATAGTTCTGTGCTAGTTGACATATAGGTAAATTCACCTTAGTTGCATAATCTAGAGAATTTACCTTCTGTGTCGAACCCTAATTTGATTAAGAGTAAAATTTGGAGTAGCACCTATTCACCCCCCCTCTAGGTGCCCATACGATCCTTTCAATTGGTATCAGAGCCTCGGCTCTTTATTCGGGCTTAACCGCCTAAGAGATTATGGCCACCACCGGGGAAGGAGAAAGTGAGGATAGCCATTCGGTGACCATGGTAGATCTCAAGAAGTTGGAAACAAGCTTGAGCTCTACCTTGGGCAACGAGATCCAACAATTGCGTCAACTCGTTGAGCAACTTGTTAAGGACAAGCAAACCTCAACTCCTCCCTCTCCAGAGGAAACACCACCTAACCCAAAGGCTAAGCCCTTGGAGGAGGTGGCGGGGGATGAACATAATTTCACTAACTCCACCACCAAAAGGGGTGATGGGAAAGAAGAGTTCCATGCGGTCCCAGATGGTACTCTCCCAACCCTCCTATCCCACATCCACATATAAATAATAGAGGAGACCCACCTAAGTTATCTGCACATTCCTTTGCTCAATGGCAGGTTTTAATGAAATCTCATGTGCGCAGCTCTTGCATTGATTTGTGGAACATTATTGAAGAAGGACTCAAAATTGAGGATCCAACCAACTTGACTAGAAGATAAGTGGTAAATAGCCAACTCAATGCGACTGCCTTGCACATGATTCATCTTGGTGTAGGGCCAAAGGATTTTCCCCACACTGAGCATTACAACACCGCCAAGGAAGCTTGGGATGCTCTCATTGACTTGTTTGTTGGCAATGAGAGTATGAGAAGAAATAGATATGATGCCCTAAGCAATGAGGCCGAAGGGTTCTTCATGAAGGATGGTGAGGATCATGAATACATGTACCGAAGACTCAAATCCACAGCCACCGCCTTTAGGAATGTTGGTGCCTCTCACATTGATGATGCTTGGATCAAGAGGAAGTATGTGAGTGCACTCATGCCTTTTGAGCCTACTAACTTGAAGAGTCTCCAAGGAAGACATAATTACCATCTCATGACCTCCAATGAAGTGATGCAAGAGATGGCCACCTTCAAGGTCGCTGCCAAGAATGCCAAAGACGCTCGCGCTCGTGCCATTGGAATGAATAGCGATGTCAATCTTGCCTTGAAGGCCAAGGTTGTGGAATATGATGAAGATGAAGGAAGTGATGAGGGACTTTCAATGAGCCACCCCGAAGATGTCAAGGTAGCTCATGGTGAATACATGGCCTTCTATGCAAGAAACTTTTGGAAAGATCCCGCCAAAGCCAAGATGGAAATGCAACGAAGAAACAACACCAATGGAAGAAGAGATAGTGGTTCCAAGTTGAGAACGTGCTTCAACTGTGGTGACCGTTATCACTTCGTTGCAGCTTGTCCCTATGAGAAAAGAGAAGATCATGGTGGTAAACTTGTGTTGAAGAAGACCTCCAAAGCTCCCTACAAGAAACCTTTTGTCAAGAGGAACTCAACCAACAAGAAGCCGGGAGAAATTTCTTTGATCACACATGAAGAGTTCTCCTCCAATGATGATGAAGAAGAGGAAGATGAGGATACACCAAATGGTGTGGCAGCTCTTGCCACCACCTCTACTCCTTCATTCTCACTCTTCGACTCTCCAAATGAGAACCTCTCCAACAAGAACGTCACTTGTCTTATGGCAAGAGGAACGGAGGTATTATCATCATCACACTCCACTTCTTTAATCAATGATGATTTTGATGATGAGTTATCTCTTGAGGTCAAAAAGGAACTAGTTGCTTTTGATGTGTTCATGAATAACTTGCAAGGGGAACACAAGAAACATGTTGTGGACCTCTTAAATCAACTCTCACACACACAAGAACTTCTAGATGAGAGATGTCAATTAGGAAGAGAGCACATGATTGAGATAGAAGCTCTTAATAATGCTCTAGAAGAAGAACAAGAAACTAGAATATCTCTTGAAACCAAACTAGAGGGCCTTGATGGTGCTAATGATCTCATTATTAATAAACGCATCAAGGAACGTGATCATGCTAGTGCTAAATACAAAAAGGTTAAAAAGGATAAGATTATGTTTGGTGTTGTTCATGGAAAACTTGCCGAGGATTTTAGGACACTTGACAAGGCTCACAAGGCCTTGGAAAGTGAACTATTGTCACTCACAAAGTCTCATGAAAAGCTTCAAACTCAATTGATCAATACCCCCTCACCTAGTACATTCATTCCTTCTAGTTGTACAAATACTCTTGAAGAACATGCTAGGTTGAAGAAAAAGCTAGCTAAGACCTCCTTTCCCAAAGGAAACAAGTCTATTGATGATCTCTTAAACAAGCAAAGGTCAAATGGTGAAAAAGGGGGCATTGGCTTTGTCTCTATCGCCAAGAAGAATAAGAACAACAACAAGAAGAAGGCCAAGCCTGCCCAAGAAAAGAACAAGGTCATTGCGGGAAGTAAGACCACAAGTGGAAAAACTATGTCTCATGATGACTGTGCGGGAAGTGCTAACCCTCACTATGTCTTAATGCGTGATTATTATGGTGATGTGTATGCAAAATATGTTGGCCCTTTTGATGGTTATATTGCATGGTCTATTTGGGTTCCCAAGACCCTTGTTGCTAACAAAAGAGGACCCATTGAAAAATGGGTACCTAAGAACTAGTTTGATCTTTTGTAGACCTATGCTTCCGGAGGGTCAAAATGAGTGCTTGATAGTGGATGCACAAGTCATATGACCGGAAGCGTGTCTAGTGTCAAAGGAATTGAGACCAAATGTTGATCAAATATCCGTTACATATGCCGACAAGTCAAAATCTAAGGTAATGGGTTTCAGCAAAGTTGTGGTTACACACGATATCACTCTCGTGGACGTCATGCTTGTTGAGACCCTTGGGTATAATTTACTTTCAGTCCGTGCTCTAGGAAAGATGGGTTTTGCCGTCTTTATTGATGTTGATATTGTGATCCTCTTGTGGAGCAAGTCTCTAAAGGTTGCTTTCGTTGGGTACGTCGAAGATGACTTGTATGTGGTGGACTTCTCGGGGAAAACCAAAACAAGTCCGATGTGCCTATTCGGAAAGGCCGACGTGGGTTGGCTATGGCATCGCCGCCTAGCCCATGTCAACATGAGAACTTTGCAAAGCCTTCACAAGGATGGTCATATTGTTGGACTAAAAGAAAATGTTTGCTTTGCCAAAGATCGTGTTTGCAGGGCATGTGTATAAGGAAAAATGCATGACTCTCCCCACAAGCCAAAGAACTACATCAAGTCAAAGAGGATCTTGGAGCTCCTTCATGTGGATCTCTTTGGTCCTCCCTCTCATGCAAGCCTTGGTGGGAAGAAATATTGTCTGGTAATTGTTGATGACTACTCAAGATACACTTGGGTATATTTCTTCAAGCTAAAAAGTGAGACCCAAGAGAACTTCATTGACTTCATCAACATGGCTCAACGCCAACACAATGTCCCAGTATTGACAATAAGAAGTGACAATGGTACCGAGTTCAAGAACTACACAGTGAATGGATTTCTTAGTGATGAGGGAATAAAACATCAATATTCCGCTGCATATACCCCTCAACAAAATGGTGTAGCTGAGAGGAAGAACCGGACTCTTATTGATATGGCAAGGACCATGTTGGCGGAGTTTAAGTCTCCATACAATTTTTGGGCAGAAGCCATCTCCACTGCATGCCATGCTTCAAATCGTCTCTATCTCCGCAAAGAATTGGTCAAGACCCCTTATGAGATACTTACCGGTAACAAGCCCAACGTCTCATACTTTCGGGTGTTCGGTTGTAAGTGCTTATATCGTATTAAGGGTATTCGTTTGTCCAAGTTTGATTCCAAAGCATTAGAGGGTATTTTTATTGGTTATGGTCTCGAATCCCACACTTATAGAGTCTATGACATGCTCTCTGGAGTTGTCATAGAATCTTGTAGTGTGGTGTTTGAAGAATATGATGGTCCCCAAGCGGGACGTGTTGATGTTTGTGGTGTAGATGATGAAATGCCTCAGGAAGCCATAGGAAGAATGGGTGCGGGCTTCATCCGTCCTATTGAGGAACCCCTTATGGCGGATCGAGAAGAACTATGCTCTACTCAAGTGGAACCCTCATCTTCACAACACCCACAAGCTCCGATCGAAGGGGACAATGACCCACACCAAGAACAAGTTGTGGACCCTCAACCCACTGATCAAGAAGATGCCTCCAACCAAGAAGTGATTGAGTCTCCGTTTGCCAGAATGTCCAGTGGTGCTAGGGCCATTACACAAGGAAGATCTGTACAAACTGCCATAAGAACATCCGAATACCTAGCTAGTCGAGGGCTTGATCAAGACCAAGGTCAATCTCTGCCTCCTGTAGAAGAGGATATCTCTAATGATGATCAAGGTCAAGGTGATGGTCATGACGAGGACCAATATGATGAAGTGATTCCCGCAAGAAACAACAAGGAAATCGAAACTCGTCGCCAAGCTAGAATGGATAGAATTTTGGAATTAAGAGACCACACTCTGGAGAATGTGGTAGGAGATGTAAGAAGAGGGATATCTACTCGAGCACAATTGAAGAACTCTGGTGAGCACCAAGCACACATTTCCATGGTGGAACCAAAGAAAGTATGGGAAGCTCTTGAAGATTCGGATTGGTTGGATGCAATGCACAAAGAGCTCAACAACTCTGAGAGAAACAAAGTATGGAAGTTAGTGGAGAAGCCAAAAGATTGTCGCAATGTCATAGGCACCAAGTGGATTTTCAAGAACAAGCAAGATGAGCATGGAATTGTGATAAGGAACAAGGCAAGATTGGTTGCACAAGGGTTCTCTCAAATTGAGGGCATTGATTATGGGGAGACTTATGCACCTATGGCTCGTCTTGAGTCCATCCATATCCTTCTTGCTTATGCGTCTCATCATAAATTTAAACTACAACAAATGGATGTAGAAAGTGCATTTCTTAATGGTCCATTGCATGAGTTGGTATATGTGAAACAACCCCCGGGGTTTGAGGATCCCAACTTCCCAAACCACGTCTACAAACTCGATAAGGCACTCTATGGGCTCAAACAAGCCCCACGCACGTGGTATGAGCACCTTAGAGAGTTGTTGTTAGATCGTGGGTTTGAGGTTGGGAAAATCGATCCCACTCTTTTTACTAAGAAGGTCAATGGGGAACTTTTTGTATGCCAAATCTATGTAGATGGTATTATCTTTGGGTCATCTAACAAAACTTTTAATGATGAATTCTCAAAGCTTATGACTGACAGGTTCAGGATGTCTATGATGGGAGAATTGAGAGTTTTTCTTGGCTTTGAGATCAAGCAAGTAAGAGGAGAAACATTCTTCAACCAAGCCAAGTATACTCAAGATATGCTCAAAAGATTCAACATGAAAGACCTAAATGGAGCTCCCACTCCCATGGAAACAAAGACTCATCTCGAACTAAATCCAAATGGTAAAGATGTGGATCAAAAGGTATATCGATCCATGATTGGCTCTTTGCTTTACCTTTGTGCATCTAGACCCAATATTGTGTTGAGTGTAGGAGTGTGTGCAAGATATCAAGCGGCTCCTAAAGAAAGCCATTTGATGGCGGTCAAGAGAATCTTTCGATATTTGGTTCATACCCAAACTATGGTATTTGGTATCCTAGGGGCTCAACTTTCTCTCTTTGTGGGTACACGGATTCGGATTGGGCCGGTGACAAGGATGATAGAAAATCAACCTCCGGGGCGTGCCAATTCCTTGGGAGGTCCTTGGTGTGTTGGTCTTCTAAGAAGCAAAATTGTATATCCCTTTCCACCGCCGAAGCCGAGTATGTGGCAGCTGCTAGTGCTTGTACACAATTGCTATGGATGAGGCAAACTTTAAAGGAATACGGTGTCCATTGTGACAAAGTGCCTCTTCTATGTGACAATGAAAGTGCTATCAAGATTGCATATAACCCAGTGGATCATACAAGGACAAAGCATATTGAGATTCGTCATCACTTCATTAGAGATCATGTTGCCCGAGGTGATATTGAGCTATCATATGTGTGAACCAAAGACCAACTTGCCGACATTTTCACGAAGCCACTTGATGAAGCAAGATTTTGTTATTTGAGGAATGAACTAAATATCGTGGATTCTAGGAGCTTGACTTGATTACCTTGCATATTCACCTATGTCTTGACCCATATTTGGTGTAGGTGCAGGCATGGAGATAGGTGGAGTGCGGTCCTAATACATTGGACTATCCCTCCCCCATAATGCCAACATTAATAAATTCAATACAATTAATATCATTTTGTGATATGTGAGTTTCATTGATGAGTAGTGGCTATGAACCCAAGGATAATTCTTCGCGGTGTCATGCCACAAACTCTTACATGATGGCCTTGTCCATCACCCTCTTCTTATTGAAGAGTTGGTTCTTGGTCCGTTTGATTTGGAACTTAATTTGACTTTTTCTTGAAAATCAATGTTTTCTTGGTTCTTCACAGTACATCATCTGAATCCCAGGCCTTTCCTCATATCTAAACATGCTCCTCTAGCCACACATTTGTCCACTACTTGAAACTGGGGTTTTTGGTCGCGGGAAGGCCGGACTGTCCATCCTGAACCAATCGGAGTATCCGGCCAGACCGGACTCTCCGCTTGATTCACTCCAGACATTCCGGCCAGGACGGACACTCCGGTGAATATCACCCGGACACTTCGGGCCTGGCAGTTTCCAAATCGTAATAGGGGGTCAGGGAGAAGTGGACGGTTCAGTCCTCCTTCTTCCCCCCGACTCCCTCTTGCTCTCTGCCTGCTGCCCCCGACCAAGGACTCCATCGGGAGGGCTCCTCCACCCCGGATCCAGCCGTTGCCGCCGGCCATTCTCTTCCCTTTGCCATTGGGATCCATTCCCCTCCGATGAAGGACACCATGGATGCTGGTATAGTGCCCCTCCCCTTCCCATACCTAGGGTTTGATCTAGATGAACTTTTGGGGGCTATGTATCACCTAGATCCATGGATACATCATATAGCGTGCAATACTAGTCCTGGTAGTGGTCCTATCCCGATCTGCAATGGTTGAACACACTCGAACTGCCCCTAAAATCGTCAAGACTCCAGCCGGAATGTCCGGCGTGTATGGTCCGGACACTCCGGTCCGACCGGAATGTCCGGTTATTATGCACCGGAATGTCTGGTCGTGGCGGAGTCTCCGGGATGATTTTGCCGGACAGTCCGGGTGTTTTCCGCTAGTTCAGCTCCTACATTACTTTGACTACTACTACATGTTTGTATCTTCTGGACAAGTGTGCTTACCCCATATGCTATCCTTCTACTCTGATCTCACAGGTGGTTCTCTTCCTCGCCGGCCTCGGGCTGCTAAGCAGGCACATCCTCGCAGGTTCCGTGATGAAGAGTTTGACGTTCATGTAGATCCTTCTATGGTGAGACAGGCTGCTCGTGACCGTGCTGCAGCAAAACAGGAAAATGTCAGAAAACTGAAACGGGATGAAGCCAAGCGCATGAGGTTTGAAGCATCGACCACTCTGGCAGATTTGGGTACCGAGGAGTTTGTGGAGATGAGAGTCCAGCAGTTCTACTCTCTACCTCGCACCTCGGATGATGATCGCTTCTGGAGAAATGAACAAGCCCTACTTGTCTCTGAGGTATTTTGTGGGTTCAGGACTGCTGTGTGCCCCATGCAGTGGTTGGATCTCGAGAAGCTCCATGCACACAGGTACTTTGAGGACGCTCTGTGGGTGTCAAAGAAGATGGGGCTGCACACCATCTTTCAAGTAAAAGAAGACTATAATGTTGAGTTGGTCCAGCAGTTCTATGCTACAGTGGTCTTTGGGGACACTACAGATATTCCCCTTGAGTGGATCTCTCGCACTACTAGGTGCCGCTCCAGCATGGCTCAGTTTGCACAGATTCTTGGATTGCCTTTCAATCCCAATGCTCCCAGTGGTCTTAGAATGCATGTTCATGGTCAGGCATATGACAAGCAGAGGTTGGCCCCAATCTACTCTTAGAATGGTGTGGCTGGCCAAACCATCAACATCAAGCTCATCTACAACATTCTCCTTCGCATGTTTCGCCATACACTCACTTCCAAGGCGGGCAACAAGGATGAGATGAGAGGTGCAGAAATCAATCTTATGGTACATGCTCACTCTGTCTATACTCATGGTCCTGACCACCAAGGTGGTGCTATTGATGTCATGGATTTCATCTATCAGGACTTGTACAAGTGCATCACTGACAAGAAGTGCCCTCTATTTGCTCCCTATGTGATGAAGCTCATTGCTGCTCAGGCTCCAACAACTCCATTGCTCTACACTGATCTTGTTCCACACCTTCCTGCCAAGCTAGAGAGGAAGGCTGCCCCCACCACCAAGGCTCCTCGTGGCTACCCCCCGGCTCAGGACATATTTGAGGATGATGTGATGGATGCAGATGATTCTGACAGTGATGATGAGGTGGTACCGGAGGCTGTGACCCGTGGCCCTCGCATGAAGCATGCCAGCAATGCATATCGCTTCACCACCTCTAAGGAGGAAGTACACAAGAAGGTGAAGAAGGCCTCCTGGTGGAAGAAGCTTCTCCTATGCCAGAACATTGACATTCGCCATGGACAGTATGAGACATACAAGGCTAACAGGAATATCATGAAGGAACTCAAGTGGATCAACCAGCCCATGGATGTTGATCCCTCTCAGCAGCAGGCATCTGATGGCACTCTTTCCTACGGTCACTGGAGTCAGGGTCGTGTGGACTGGTCCATGTTTGAGGACGTGCCTTCTTCTTCTCACCCTCACGGTCAGAGCTCGACTCAGGGTGATCATCAGGGTGAGGATGACGACGAGGATGAGGATGAGGAGGAGGATGCCGACTACGACTTCAGTGGCTAGAGTTGGCTTTGGGGACGTTTTAGTTGTGCTCTTTTCCCTTTTTGGCGTCTCAATGCCAAAGGGGGAGAAGCAGCCCCTTTATTAGGTTGCTGTCGGGATTTGCATGGGTACACGAGTGCTTCACGTTATTTCGATTTGCCTCTTTGAAGCCTCGTGTTCGCTATCTTACTTTACTTGTTTGAGTACTATGTTGTGTTGAACTCAGTTGTGTGTTGTGACATGCTTACCCGGTTTTGTTAACGACTTTGTTATGCCTAGCTTATCATTCTAGTGGTTATTATCATGTCATACCTTGTTAGCTACAAAACCTAGTGAGGATGTGATCCTAGGGTGTGTGATTGTCTTAAAACGCAAAGCTAAAATGGTCACACATCTAGGGGGAGCCTCACTATTTTTTGTATATCTCCTATTGTGAATTTTATTACCTATCCTGTTTGCAAATCCTTGGGTTGTCATCAAACACCAAAAAGGGGGAGATTGAAAGGGCATTTATGCCCTTCCTATTATTTTGATGTTTGTTGACAACACTTGGATAGGTTAATCTGTTGTTAAATGTTGCAGGAGATATCAGATAGTTGAGAGTTGTTGCCTTAAGGAAAAGAGCTCCCCTGGATCCTGTCTGTGTTAAGAAACCTGTCCCAACCGGACTATCCAGCTGATCTTCACCGGAGTGTCCCCCCCTGGCCGGACTGTCCGGTTGGATCCATCCGGACTTTCCGCCCCTGGGATGTGGGCGTCTTTCCTGGACATTCAGAACACCGTATCGGACTCCTCACGGACACGGTCCGGAATCTGGCCGGAATCTTCTCTAGCCGGAGTGTCCGGTGAGTTTGCCCCAGAGTGTCCGGCCCAGGGGGCTTATCGATCTTCCTGGACATTCAGAATGCCTCATCGGACTCCTCCCAGACTCAATGCGGACACAGGCCGGAAACTTTGCCAGGCCGGAGTATCCGACGGGTGTCAACCGGAGTGTCCGGCTGGGCTGGACTATCCGGCTTGTATTTGCCGGACTGTCCGGTGTAAGTGGCTCCCAACGGCTCTAATTCTAGGGGCCCTATAAATAGGCCCCTTCTTCTACCTTGGAAGCTGCTTGTCCAGTTCAAGAAAAGCATCACCATTTGAGCCACCAAATCCACAAGAACTCTTCGCTCAACCATCCAAAGTCGTTGATCTTTGGAGAATCGAAGGAGGAGTCCTTGATCTACTACTTCACCAAGAGAGATTTCCATTTCCCCCTCATTGTCGTGGTGGTGTCACGGCAGATGCCATGGATAGCCTAAAGGTGGGGACTAATACACGCTAGGGGAATCCAGGGAGGGATAGTGGAGTGATTCTCCACACAGAAGTTTATATTGATTTCCTTCCAAGATTACAAGTGCTCCGAGAGATGTATTGGCGAGAGGAGGAAGAAGGAGCTCTCTTACTCTCACCCACAGATCACGCCTGAAACCCTAGCCAAAACAGAATAGTCGAAAAACCAACCCCTTCTACAGAAGCCCCAGCCCCCCTTTTATAGAGGAGGCTCGGTTTCTGCCTAGGGCATATGTGGAGGCATATCTCCCAAAGTGGTAAGCCGACTGGGGTGCTTTTTCCCCCGTGTCACACTTGCTTTAGCTACGTGAGCCTCTGCGGCGCCCGCGTCAGCCGACATGGGCGTCGTCACCCCTGTCGGCCATGACCCGGTGGTCCCGCTCTTGTCTGCTTTGCTCATGCAGTGCGTACCGGGCCCTCTTTTTGACCAGGAAGATTCCTTCCTTCTCTTAGAAGCCAAACATGACCCGGATCACAGCTGATCCGGGCACCCCTGTTCCTGCATACAAGTAAACATATACTTTCGACTTACTGCTTAAGTCGGTTGAGACTTAGTTAGGTGAACACCTCCTGGTCCGGGTCACTCCGTGATTCGGCCGGCCTTGAGGTGACCTGGCTAGCCTCTGCTTTGGCCTTACCGAACCTCGGCTAACTCGGCCTTTATACCCCGGCGTGACCCTACCCGGGGGTATCCCCCCAACATTAGTCCTCGAAGCTGGTGCGGTCTTAGCTGCTTTGGCCGCTAAGGCCACATTAGGTTCAATTCTATGCTCTGGTCATTATTGCCGAGTTACCTCTTTACCTCAGATTATATGGATTTACGTTCCCTTCGCACATTCCAAGTTTTCACTTGCCGGCCGGGTTACCACAATTTCATCCGGGTCTTGTTTCCTTCTCTCGTATGCTAGCCCATGTGAAAGGTAATCATTATGTCGTCTTATTTTAAGGGCCTGCACAGTAACCGCCGCAGTAATTGTCAGTTATCACTGTGCGCGGGTCACGTCATGCCTGCCTCCTCGTTTCTCGCATCACAGTGTCACGTCATAGGATTCTCTCCGCTTTGTGGCCCTGCGTGTGGCTCCCCGCTGATTGGCCCGGACAGGTGATACATGGCCACTGCGTGTGGCGGGTCCGCAGGATACGATCCCACTCACCGCTGGTGGGAGTGGTTAAATAGCAGGGGAGGGGCTTCCCTTAGGGTCTTTCTCCTTCCGCGCCCCTCTGCTCATTGCCCTTTTTCTTCATCTTCCTCGTGACCGCGCCGCCGCCAGTGATACCAAATAGCAGCGTCGCCGCCGCACTTCTTCGTCGCACCTCTGCGTCACCGCCACCGCGACGCAAATCTCTCGCCATGGGCCCTCGTCAATCCCGGCCACTGTCCCCCGCCGCCTCTAGCGCCAGCGAGGGCCTCGAGGACCAGATGACGGAAGAAGAACTCATTGTTGCTGAGCAGGAGATGGAGGAGGACGCCGCGGCGGCAGACCGCGGCGCGTGGGCCGGGTCATGGGTCTGTCAAGATGATCTTGACTGGCTTTACCGAACCAGGCGCATCCCCGCCGGCATCGCCGCTAGTCTCCCTTCTAACAAACTGGCCTCCTCACCCAATCCGGATGAGTTTGTTGTCTTTTTGTCCCACTTCCAATGGGGCTTCGGGTTGCTGGTTAGCGATTTTTTCTGGGACTGGCTCAGTACATACTAGCTCCAGCCGCACCATCTTCCAGCCAACGCCATCACTTCTCTCTCTGCCTTCGCTTCTACGATCGAAGGCTACGCCAGACTGTGGCTCACGAAGGAGCTATGGATTCGGTTCTTCGGCCTTCGTTGCAATGTCATCCCCAACATCCACGCTGATCCGGAGGACAAACAGCTCACTCAATTCGGAGCGGCCTCCATTTCACCCCGGAGGTTTTCTATTTTCCCCCGGGTCATCGGGTTAGAGTCCTGCAAAGGATGGGCCCGGACCTTCTTCTATGTCCGGAATGCGGGCACTGAAGACTTGATCCGGTTGCTCCCCTATACTCTGGGTCCACCTAACCCGGATTTGTGGGATGAGATCCCCAAGAGGCCCACTGCCTTGGCCAATCAAGTCAACAAGATGTTCGCGGAGCTGAAGAAGCTCGGGCTGTGCAACGAGGATGCCATGATTACTTTCGTGCGCAACCGGATTTCCCCCCTGCAGAAGCGCACCCAGAAGGTGTGCCACATGAGCTTCGGCCGCGATCCAAACCGGACCTTCTCCTTCGAGCTGAGCAACACTGAGATCTATCGCCAGGTTAAGGCTCTTTTTACCACTCACAAGGACTTCGCCTCCGAGTGGACTTGGGGAATGGAGCATTACTGCCGCGATAGGCTTCCTCCCGTGGTAAGCTTCATGTTGCGAACTTACTCCGGGCCAATTATATGTCAGCTATTGTTGCAATTTTGACTCTTTCGTCCATTTCTTTCCTCAGCAATTTCGTCAGCAGACCATCGAGGACGGCACCGATTCGACCCTTAAGTGGGCGCCGGACCGGGAGAACCCGGATGAGGAGGAGCCGGACCAGGAGATGTTCCCCCTAATGACCGACGCCACGAAACGACCCACTGGTAAATCCTCTTCCATTAGAGATTGGCCCGATGATGAAGATGACTCAGATGTCGAGGTGATTGAACCTGTTGAGGCTGTCCCCCTTTCTTTTGCTTTTTCGCCATCAGCTCACCATGGTGGTCACATCCACGAGGATCCTCCCCTCGCTACTGGCGAACCTGTTCCGGTGGCATCGAAGAAAAAGCGCGGGGCTTCTTCAAGTTGTTCCTCCGGACCTCCCCAGCCCGCTAAAAGGCGTAAGAAGTCCGGGGACAAGACAACCTCCAAGCCAGCAGGCAAGGCCCCAGCACGGAGGGCTCGGAAACCTAAGGAGGCCCAGACCTCGGATGCGTACGTCATTCTTTCTTCTGTAACTTGTTCTTTCTTACTTCGTTGTAATTTTTCTTCTGACCTTTTTTTGATTTTGCAGGGCTTCGGTGGAGGTCCCTCAAAGTGGATCAAGCATCTCTTCACCTCTCCGACCTAGCCCTTCTCCCCGTCATGATGACGAATCACGTCCGCTGAGCCCAATTCCAGAGGGTTCTGCGGCCGCTCCGGGTTCTGCTCAACCTCGGCAAGAGGAGGGTAACCTTGGAGCAGGGGAGACCGGCCCGGCCGAGGCGACGGCATCCACCACTGAGCCTACCTCGGCCCCAGCACCAGTTCCAGTACCAGCAACCAGACCAGCACCAACTCCAACTCCGGCATCAGCACCAACTCCGGCTGCGAAAACATCGGCAACGGCACCAAGTCCAGCAACAAGAGCACCATCGCCTAGCTTCTCTGCCTCGTCCGAATATTCTCAACCTCGGCGAGGAGCTACCCCGGCCGCTCCTAAGGGGAAATCCGCCGCAACAACTTCCTCTTCCCAGCAAGCCAAGGACAAGAAGGCTCCGGACACTACCAAGCCACCATCCGTCGAAACCGGGCAGCGTGCCCTCGTGTCAATGCTTCCCAAGAAAGCACCAGCAGCGAAGGATGCTCCTGCCGAGCCAACTTACGCACAGCAAATGGTTCTGCATACCAGCCCATCCCTTGCCTCGATTGAAAGGAAAGAAGCGCATGCAAAGGGCTTGGTGGCGCCCCATATGCCCAGTGGTGAACGGTACCCTCCAAGCCTGATAGAATTCCTCATGAACTGGAATAAGGCGGAGGTCGTTCAAGACGCTGATCTTCCGGAGAAGTTCGGCCCTGCCGAGTTTTCCGCTCAGATGAACACAGCCGCAAAGGCAATTAACCTCGCTGGGCGAATGATGGAGGTACGTCGTTTCCCCTTTACAAGTTGTAGATAGTAGCCATTCGTCCCCGAGCCTCCGGGGGAGTAACTCGTTACTCGGCCGGATGCTTTTTAGAAAATTAACGTAGCTCCATGAGAACTTCGAATATGCACACACCGAGAGCCGGGTTAAGTTCCACTTGGCTCGGATTTTAGTACACTTCGAATATGCACACACCTAGAGCCGGATTAAGTTCCACTTGGCCCGGATTTTAGTACACTTCGAATATGCACACCTAGAGCTGGGTTAAGTTCCACTTGGCCCGAATTTTA
The DNA here is from genome assembly GCA_910589775.1 of Avena eriantha. Lineage (NCBI taxonomy): Eukaryota > Viridiplantae > Streptophyta > Magnoliopsida > Poales > Poaceae > Avena > Avena eriantha. The sequence goes on along the minus strand of OU342742.1, from coordinate 193,101,281 downwards.
GTACACTTCGAATATGCACACACCTAGAGCCGGGTTAAGTTCCACTTGGCCCGGATTTTAGTACACTTCGAATACGCACACACCTAGAGCCGGGTTAAGTTCCACTTGGCCCGGATTTTAGTACACTTCGAATATGCACACACCTAGAGCCGGGTTAAGTTCCACTTGGCCCGGATTTTAGTACACTTCGAATATGCACACACCTAGAGCCGGGTTAAGTTCCACTTGGCTCGGATTTTCGTACACTTCGAATATGCACACACCTAGAGCCGAGTTAAGTTCCACTTGGCCCGGATTTTCGTACACTTCGAATATGCACACACCTAGAGCCGGGTTAAGTTCCACTTGGCCCGGATTTTAGTATACTTCGAATATGCATCGAGCTAACTTGTGTTTGTCCTTTTCAGGTGACCACCAATCGCCGGAGTGCCGAATTCCAACGCTTGCTGGATACCCACAAGCTGCTACGCGCAAAGCAGACTGCACTTATTGCGGAATACGAGAAGAGGGGTAAATTTCTTCCTTAGAGCTTCTTCGTTTTGCTTCATTTTCCTTTGCCGGACTAACCTCATCATTTGGTTTCCGCAGCTGAGGTGGAAGCTGAGAACATCATTATGCGAAAAAATCTGGAGCAGATCAAGGGTAAGTCATTTCTGTCCGACTTTGCCGTACTTTCCATTCCCTTTTCTCCTTGGCTCGGCCAACATTCATACCTCGGCTCTGCCGGGCCAACACACTATTTCAGCATCGCTTGAAGATAGTGTGCCCGTGCCTGATATGATGCTGCATTTTCTCGAACAAGCAAGGCAGCACCAAGCCGAGCTTAAGAAGAAAGATGATGAGCTCGCCCACCTCCGGACCAAAGACGATGAGATTTCTAGGCTCAAGGCTGAGATGGAGAAGATGAAGGCCCAGCACCAATCCGAACTTCAAAAGGCTAGCCAGAATTTCACAGAAGAGCGCGAGCGCCTCAACCTCCAGATTGCCAAGGACTAGGATCTTCTCAAGGAGTCCGGCATCCAGCTTGGGTCGGCGAACGCTGAGCTTGAGCAGCTCCGGAAGAGACGTGATGACTGCACCAAGGAGTTAACCTGGATCCTCAGTCATATATCTCGTAAGTTTCTTTCCCTTTTCCGACCTACTTCTCCGGGTTACTTCATATGTATTTTCTTGACCTTTCTCCTTTGTCTCGTTTCCAGGCCAATTTCCAGAGGGCACTCCTATCGCGAGCGCAGCAGTTGCCAACTTCCGCCGACAAAGGGGTACTCCGGTCACTTCTGATAGTGAAGGGATTCCTTACGACCTGGAGGACCTGTTGGTCAGCTTATCATCTCGCGTGGAACTCATCAAGACCTACGGCAAGGACATCATCGGCGCTACAGCTCGCATCTTTAACAGTTTCTGGCCCGGCGAAGAAGCCCCGGAGACCACCGCACTTCTCATTGAGAAGTTAATGGAAACCGAGACTCAGCTTGACCTCTGGAGAGAGTCCGCTGGACGTGCCGCAGCTGATACCATCCTTCACCACATACTCACGTGGTACGAGAAGATTGATCTCAACCTCCTGACACGTCTGCGCACAGGATATAGATGGACTAATGACCCGGAGTGGGTAGCTCGGCGCCAGGCTTGTGCCTATAGCCTCATTGAATACGCTCCCATTCATGAATGGGTTGAGGGGACGAGCTTCCTGGAAGCTGCTGGAGACGAAGAGGTTGAGCACGGTGAAGATGGCTCGGATGATGACGGAGAAGATGATGCCTCTGATATTGAGGGCAGCGAGGACGGTGCCGAACTTCCTCCTCCTGCCGCTCCTTGAGCTAAAACACTTAAAAATTTATCAGATCCCCGGTATGCCGGGTGGAGTTGTATTCCAAACACGTGTGATATTTTGCTACTAAGTTCTTATGCCGAATTAACTTGGGCGTAGTCCCCGAGTTTCTTTTTCTTGTTCGTTCAATCTCTTGGCTCGGTTCGTGTCTACCTTGATTCGGTTTTATGACTTACGAATCCGAGCTTCAAAAATTGTCTTAACAATACTGGGAAACTTTTAGACTTAGCACCAAAATAAAACCGCATAATAACTTGAAAATAAATGCAGGGTTAGTTCGAAAAACAAACGTCGGGTCGAATAAATTCTTCCCCTTGGTCGTTTTTCACGTGCTACGCAATTCCAAACTTGTTCTCTTGCTTGCCATGAAGCCAATTCTTGTTGGACAACAGCAAGTCAAAGAGTTGGGTTTTTTGGTGCTCGCACACTACTAATCCGAGTTAAGTAGAACAACTTATTCCAGCTGACGCGCAAAAAACAACAAGCATTATTAAGGCAGTCCCCGAGTTACTGCTCGAGGTGCCAACATTTCATTGATAAGCTTATTGCCGACATACATACTGACATATGAGAAGACTCGGATACATACAGTTCTTTAGCTAAGTGTAGAAAGGACGAAGTAGAGCTATATTCCATGGTCGCTTAGATTCCTCTCCGGACCTGTCTGCCTTGTTATTTTCATGTGGCTTTGCATTTATAAGATAATAAGAATCATTGTGCAAAGCCTTGCTCACGATGAATGGCCCTTCCCATGGGGGGATAACTTATGCATGCCCGTAGTACGTTGTACCAACCGGAGCACCAGATCACCTTCCCGAAAGACCCGGGGGCACACTTTCTGGCTATGATAGCGTCGGAGATTTTGCTGATATATGGCGGATCTGGACAGTGCCAGTTTTCTCGCTTCTTCCAGCAGATCAACATCATTTTGCCGGGCTTCTTGCACTTCGGCTTCTGTGTATTGGGTGACCCTAGGCGAATCATGCTCTATGTTGGCTGGTAATACAGCTTCTTCCCCATATACAAGAAAGAACGGCGTATAGCCTGTTGATCGATTCAGAGTTGTTCTTAAACTCCACAGTACCGCTGGTAGTTCTTCTATCCAGCACCCCGCTAATCTTTGCAGCGGCTCAATGAGCCGGGGTTTTATCCCGGATAATACTAATCCGTTGGATCTTTCCACTTGCCTATTCGATGTAGGGTGGGCTACCGAGACTACGTCAAGCCAGATCCTCTTATCTCGGCATAAACGAGCAAATGCTCCTTCCGCAAAATTTGTGCCATTGTCAGTTATGATACTGTGTGGATAACCGTACCTCAAGATGATATCTTTGAGAAACGTTACGGCCGTAGCTCCATCACATTTTCTTATAGGTTTTACCTCAATCCACTTCGTAAACTTGTCCACCATTACCAGAATATGAGTCATATTTCCCCTTGCTGGTTTGAACGGGCCAACCATATCCAAGCACCATACGGAAAATGGCCAAGTGATTGGTATGGTCTTGAGTTCCGACATTGGCATATGTGTCTTGGTAGCGTACCTCTGACAACCATTACATTTTCTCACTAGATCTTCTGCTTGCTCTAAGGCGTTTGGCTAGTAGAATCCGTGCCGGAAAGCTTTTGCTACCAAGGCTCGGGATGAGGCATGATGCCTGCATTCCCCCTGATGTATATCTCGGAGGATGTCAAGCCCTTCTTCCGGGTCAACACATATCTGGAGGACATTGGTCACGCTCCTTTTGTATAGTTCGGAATTGATGATCGTGTAAGCCTTTGCCCTCCTCTGTGTTTGCCTAGACAACACTTCCTCAGTGGGTAACGTTCCCTCCTTCAGGAACTGAACTATAGGTAATGCCCAAGCTGGTATCGTTCGCACAGGGAATACATCCTCATCAATCTCCATTTGATCCACCGGCATAACTTCAACCGGATCACAGTGAGCAGTCCCCGGGTCTTGTGGAGCAGTCCCCGGGTTTACTGAAGTAGTCCCGGGTCTGCCGAGGCAGTCCCCGGGGTTCGCGCACTACTTCCCTTGTCAATGTCCATGGGCACAGCTCCGGATTCCGTGTCCTCCGGGACATAGATTGACTCGGATTCTGGGGATGGCTTGATGGATGGTTTCCTGAGGTGCTCTAATGCTACACCCGGTGGAATTGCTTGTCGGGTTGACCCGAGCTTCGACAGCATGTCGGCAGCCTCATTTTCTACCCGGGGTACATGGTGAAATTCGCATCCCTCAAAGTAACCAGATATCTTCTGCACATGAAATCTGTACAGTGCCATGTTTGGATCAAGGGCGTCCCACACTCCCGACACTTGCTGCACCACCAAATCCGAGTCGCCAAAGCATATGATCCGATGTATCCCAATTTCTTTTGCTACCTTAAGCCCATGCACAAGTGCTTCATACTCAGCGACATTGTTTGATGCGGTGAAATGGATCTGCAACACATATTTTAACTGGTCCTTCTTTGGCGATGTGAGTACAACTCTGGCACCTAGCCCGATTTTGGTTTTTGATCCGTCAAAGTGCATTCGCCAATAGTTTGGATCTAGAAGTGGTGGTTCGTATTGTACCTCGGCCCAATCCACGAAAAAGTCCGCCACAGCTTGAGATTTGATGGCCTCTCTTCTGTCATATTGTGGCGCATAAGGAGCTAGCTCAATTGCCCATTTTGCAATTCTGCCACTCGCATCCTTGTTACTCATTATCTCGGATATGGGGGCCTCACATATGACCCGGATGGGATGCTCCTCGAAGTAGTGCTTCAGTTTCTTGGCGGCCATGTACACACCATATGCCACCTTTTGATAATGTGGATAGTTCTGCTTTGAGGCTGACAACACCTCGCTCAAGTAATATACTGGCCTTTGCACCGACTTACCTTCCTCGTCACGCTCCACCACTATCACTGCACTTACAACTCGGTTGGTTGCGGCTATATAGAGCAACATTGGCTCCTTCGATAGTGGTGAGGCTAGCACTGGTGCCGTGGCTATCATTTTCTTCAGGTGGGTAATGGCTTCATCGGCCTGTGGCGTCCAAATGAACTTATCCGACTTTTTCATGAGTTGGTAAAGAGGCAACGCCTTTTCTCCCAACCGACATACAAACCGACTTAACGAGGCTAGGAAACCTGTGAACTTCTGGACATCGTTAAGACACTTCGGCAGTTCCATTCGTTCGATGGCCCGGATTTTTGTTGGGTTAATCTCGATACCTCGGCTAGAAACAAGAAAACCGAGCAATTTCCCAGCCGGGACACCGAAGGTGCATTTTTCCGGGTTAAGTTTCATCCGGAACCTCCTTAGGTTCGCAAACATTTGCCTTATATCGTCAAGGAGCATTTTCTTTCCTTGGTCTTGATAACCACATCATCCACGTACACCTGTACATTTTGACCTATTTGGTCGTGCAAACATTTTTGCATACATCTTTGGTACGTTGCCCCTGCATTACGTAAACCAAACGGCATGGTGCGATAGCAATAAGCCCCATACGGGGTAATAAACGCAGTCTTTATTTGATCATCCGGATTCAGAGGTATCTGGTGGAAACCAGAATATGCATCAATGAATGACAACAATTCACACCCAACAGTTGAGTCTATGACCTGATCTATTCTTGGCAACGGAAATGGATCTTTTGGACACGCCTTGTTCAGGTTCGTGTAATCGATACACATGCGCCAAACCACTGCCACGTTCGGGTCATCCTTCTTCTTTTCCACTAGCACCGGATTAGACAGCCAATCCGGGTAAAGAACCTGCATGCTAAATCCTGCAGCTAGCAACCGAGCTATCTCATCCCCAATGACTTTCCTCCTATCGTCGGCGAAGCGGCGGAGAGGTTGCTTCACCGGCTTAGCTCCGGGTCTCACATTCAAAGAGTGCTCGGCCAACTCCCTCGGAACACCTTGCAAGTCCTGTGTGGACCAAGCAAAAATGTCCCGATCCTCACGGAGGAAGCTGACGAGCTCGCTTTCCTATTTATCATTTAACCCGGCACCAATTGTTACGGTGCACTCTGGGAACATGTTATCAACAGGAACCTTCTTGGTATCTTTCGTGGCCTGGAAAGAGACACTTCCATGCGGGTTACTCAGCACCGACATATACTGCTGTGCGGACTGAGCCAATGCCGCCACCTCTTGAATTTTCCTTTTTTCCTGCGCAATCACAAGTGACTCGGCTAAGTTCGACCCGGCCGACGCATACTTCATCAAACATCAGAAATCCCCTGTAATGGTTATCACTCCGTTTGGTCCGGGCAACTTCATCTTTAAGTAGCTAACATGACAGCTTGCCATGAACTTGCCCAGGGCTGGCCTTCCGAGTAATGCGTGGTAAGCACTTTCCAAGTTCACCACCTCGAACTCCAGATTTTCAGTTCGGCAGTTATCCCTTGCCTATGGGCTCACAAGAAATGCCGGGTACAATGCCATGGAAAGTTGTCCTCGTGGCCTGGAGCATGTTCTCCGAGATACCCAACTTGCGCGTTGTGTCCGCATACATGATATTAATGCTACTGCCATTGTCGATCAACACCTTTGAGAATCTTACGTTAATGCTAGGTCCAATGAATGTCGGATCCAGCACCAACGCATATGAACCAGGGCTTGGCATAAGCTTGGGATGATCCCTGATGCTCCAAGTGATTTCCTGATCAGACCAAGGCATGTACCTCGTCACTGCAGGCATCACTGCATTCACCTCCATATGCCTACGCTGCAAGCTTTTTCTATCGGTTTACTCAGTGGTAAACACACAATAGCTCTGATGGTGTTCCCTGTACTCATTTCTCCCCTCATTTCCGGGGTACCTCTGATCCAGCTGATGCTGATTTTCTACCTGATGTACTGCATCCCTTCTCTCATTGTTATCATACCTCGGTGGAGGGGGAGGCAACATTAGCTGTTGCGTGTTCGCTCCGGAGAGCAGTTGTTGCCGGGGTAACTCCTGCCGAGGCTGATCATTCCGGGGTGCCTGAGCATTCCCCGAACCACCTTGTTCGATCTTGCGCATCCACTCACATTGCCTCGTCGTATGACCCGCTGGGTTGTTCGGATTTGGTGTATGAAACTTACACGACTGGTCCAACATCGACTCATAAGTATATCTCGGACGGTCTTTCCTTTCTTGCCACTGCTTCTTTTGCTCTGGTGTCCAAGTCTTCTTGCCATCGTTTCTCGGAGTCCACTGCCCTCCAATTTTTTGGCGTTGACTGCCCCCTGCTTCGGTCTGATCTTGACTCACAGCTGCAACTTGGTGCAAACCGTATCTATGATCCGGTCTATCATCTCTCCTTTTTCCTCTGTATTCATTTCTTCGAGATGATCCGGCTCCATCTCTCTGATAGTACTCATCGTTTGACTCGTTTGATACGAGCCTAGGCTGAGTCGGATCACCCAAAGCATACGAATCTGCGATCCGGATCATCTCTGACAACGTAGTTGGCATTTTCCTTTGCAACTTCATCCATAGCTCGCTTCCATACCTGCATCCTTGTGCAAACCACGCTATGGCCTGCGATTCAATCACGCCCCTCACACGAATTTCTCACAGTGCACCACCGGGTTAAAAACTCCCAATCCGTCTCATTTGGTCTTTGCTTGCACATAGCTAGGGTTTGCGGCCTATTTGGCCTCTGATACATACTCGAAAAATTGCTGATGAACATCTCCTCAAAAACTATCCAGCAGTTGATGCTTTCTGGTGGCAAATTGTCCAGCCATACCCTTGCCGGGCCTTCCAACATCTGGGGTACATATCGTACAGCCCATGTCAGGTTGCCAGTGGCAATTTTCACAGCCGTAGCATAATTTATCAGTCAATCCTCTGGCTTTGTACTGCCGTCATACGTCTTCGTGCCTCTGGGTAGCTGAAAGTTCGGTACCGGTGGCTCCTTCATGATCCGGGGTCCAAAACATGCTGGGCCCGGTGGACCTTGACATTCAATTTGTTCCGACCTATATAATCGATCCAGTTTCAACCTGGCGTCATCCGACATCAAATCCCTGCTCCCTAATCTTGTCCCTATCACATGATAGTCCGTCCTTGGGTATCCCGCGTTTGCCATTTCCGAGTCTCCATCATTATACCTGTCTTGCTCTCTTGGAGCGCCTTTCTATTGCATACCTTGGCCGGCATTTTGCTCTTGCCTTGGTATATTCTGCTGATGCGGTTGTCCTGCTCCAGCCGAGTTTCGCTGTCCGGCATTGCCGTTGACAACGTTCCCTTGACCGGCATTGCCTTGGCCGCGGTTACCTCGACCAGCTTCACCTCGGCTCACACTCCATCGATCATCATTTTTCTGCGTTTCTTTTCCTTTCCCTGCCCGCGTCAGGTCATACGGGACGATCTGTTTGTTTCGTCTGGCTGAGGTTACCACCTCTTCTCTCCTTGGACCACCATGAGGAGACGATGCGGCTCCAGCGGATTTCTCCGGGTTACCCACCGCCGAATGGACGATCTTGGAGGCTCCAACTCTCTCCGGGTTAGCCCTGAGCAGTTCCTCGTTTTGCCTGTTCGCAATCCGAACCAGCTCGTTAACCCTATCATGTTGTCTTTGCCGGGCTTCACCTGTTAGACCCTCCAACTCGGATGCAGCTGCATCCGCTGCTCTGAGGTTCTTTGCTAGGTACTGTACCTCGGCAGCCCCACGGACAAACAGTTTTCTGATACCTCAATTCCAGTATCACCCTCTCTGTTCATCTCGCTCATGAGATTTCTCCCCTTCACTTTTACGGTGTCAACCTTGTTCGCCTTCGTGTACTCGCGCAGCGTCATATTCAACGACTGCTGCGCCGCGGCTATCTTATTTGCGCCCTCTAGGATTTTCTGCCTAGTTTCTTCTAGCTTGGCCTGCGCTCGAGCCGGATCTACCGCTGCTACTACAGGGTTTGCCAAGCTATCCATTGCTTCCCTCAACACGTTCTCTGGCCTTTCTAGTGGAGGACCTCTGCCTTTCCTCAGTGCCTTAGGCGTTACCTCCGGATCTGGTGCCGGATCCTTGCTCGCCCCCGCACCTGGCGCAGTCATCATCACCTCTGCATGGTCCGGGGAGCGAGCGATACGCGTCCCGGGGACCACGGTGAGGGGAGGCTCCCCCGCGTCGACGACGTGACGCGGATGAACACCTGACACGTCCACAACAACATAGACCTTGTGCGCGCCGAGCCTGACGAAAAGGCCATTGCGCGGAAGAGGGCACGTGCCGAAGCAGCCAGCGTTGTCGCTGACGAAGTCCCACGCTCCAAAGCGCAGAACGAGCCCGGAGTCGATGCGTTCGCCGGTGCCGATGATGTTTGTCGTCCGGATCTTAACCCCTCCTAGCGCCGCTAGCCCCACGGTGGGCGCCAACTGTCGTGGTGGTGTCAGGGCAGATGCCATGGATAGGCTAAAGGTGGGGTCTAATACACGCTAGGGGAATCCAGGGAGGGATAGTGGAGTGATTCTCCACACAGAAGTTTATATTGATTTCCTTCCAAGATTACAAGTGCTCCGAGAGCTGTATTGGCGAGAGGAGGAAGAAGGAGCTCTCTTACTCTCACCCACAGATCACGCCTGAAACCCTAGCCAAAATAGAATAGTCGAAAAACCAACCCCTTCTACAGAAGCCCTAGCCCCCCTTTTATAGAGGAGGCTCGGTTTCTGCCTAGGGCATACGTGGAGGCATATTCCCTCCTCCCAAAGTGGTAAGCCGACCGGGGTGCTTTTCCCCCCACGTCACACTTGCTTTAGCTACGTGAGCCTCTGCGGCGCCCGCGTCAGCCGACATGGGCGTCGTCACCCCTGTCGGCCATGACCCGGTGGTCCCGCTCTTGTCTGCTTCGCTCATGCAGTGCGTACCGGGCCCTCTTTTTGACCAGCAAGATTCCTTCCTTCTCCTAGAAGCCAAACATGACCCGGATCACAGCTGATCCGGGCACCCCTGTTCCTGCATACAAGTAAACATATACTTCCGACTTACTGCTTAAGTCGGTTGAGACTTAGTTAGGTGAACACCTCCTGGTCCGGGTCACTCCGTGATTCGGCCGGCCTTGAGATGACTCGGCTAGCCTCTGCTTTGGCCTTGCCGAACCTCGGCTAACTCGGCCTTTATACCCCGGCGTGACCCTACCCGGGGGTATCCCCCAACACTCATTCACTTGAGGGCCCCTTGTTCTAGGGTTTCCTTGGAAACCCTAGCTTGTGATTTGGTCTTACAAGCTTGTCTTTGATTGTTTGACATCTTGCTTGTATTCGGGAGCCTCCAATTAGGTTGTGGATGTGTGCCTCGAACTTGTTATAAAGGTGTCGGCTTCCACCTCGAAGGTTGCCGTTATAGTGGAAGGTGAATCGAACCCTTTGGGGTGAGGTTCATCGAAGAACAAGGGAGGCCTCTCATGGCGTTGGTGGTTTGATACCACCCCCTCTCCAAACGTAGACGTACTTCCCCTCAAAAGGAAGGAACTACGGGAAACAAATCCTTGTGTCTCCGAGCGCTCCACTTTGGTTACCTCTATCCTTTACCGCACTTTACATCTCTAGTTCTTGCATAGTTCTTTGCTAGTTGACATATAGGTAAATTCACCTTAGTTGCATAATCTAGAGAATTTACCTTTTGTGTCGAACCCTAATTTGATTAAGAGTAAAATTTGGAGTAGCACCTATTCACCCCCCCTCTAGGTGCCCATACGATCCTTTCACCAGTTTCAAGTGCACATGCAACTCGTTGGGATCCCGATAAAAAGCCAGTTTCAAGTCCAAATGCAACTCATATTTAAAGAAAAAAAATCCTAAGTTATAAATCTAGTTTCAACTCCCCTCCCCGTCCCCGACAAAAGCTAGTTTCAAGTGCACATGCAAATCGTTTGGACAAAAAAACTAAACTAGCAAAAAACTAGTTTTAAGTCCACATGCCAACTCTACGGGGTCAGACGAGAGCATTCTCGCCGCCATCAAGTCTTGCTGATAGCAATCACTTGGTAGTTGATAGGGTTTGTTCTGACTTCGGGTAGGAACATGTGAGCTTTGGGGCGAGAAGAGAGTTAGAACGGGAAAGGCAAATTATGGTGAAATGACATGGAGATGGAGTGAAATAGAGAGAGAGCTTCCGCTAGTACAACAATTGCTAATTAAAATAATAAATTGTCAATCAATATATGATACAAAAATAATGAAAACTTAAAAATAAAAATTATTATGCGAATTATTGCCCAAAAAATGAAACAACTATCACACGTGAAACTATGCAAAATAAAAAATAAAAAACTCTATTAAAAATCCTAAAGAAATATGATAATAATTCATCTTCTTTGTTCACCACTAGTAATGATGTTCTAATTGCCTTCGCACTTGTATACATGTCATTTTCTTTTAAGTGTGCGATGCCAACAAAATCAACCCAATTATAAGGGAACCCAAGCTATTCTCCATCAGTCTTGTATGTTCCATGCACAACTCTCTCGCCCCAAACAAAACGCGTTGAGCCTCTGTCTGGGATTTCAAATGTAGTCAGGAACACCTCAATATGTTCTTCCTACCAAAATCAAATAAAAAATTATTCCGTTAAAAATTATACTTATAAGATGAGAACGGGAGATAATACACATAGCAAAAAAAGAAAAAGAACTAACCAAACAATAAATGTCATCAACATCATGTATGTACACAGGAACAAAATCATCATCCTCGAGCCTCATCTTTTGAGCATACATGGTATTAACTATCCCATTCATTTCCGATTGGTTAACGTCGTGGATATCTTCGAAATATGTATTGAACAAGTATAGTTCGCACCCGGCTGGTATATCGAATACCACTATATATAAAAAATATATATGAAACATTGTTAAAGGCACTAAAAAAATGAAAATCCCACTAAAAAAATCAAAATCCAAACACTGGCATAAATATAATATAAAACTAACTTGCTGGGGAAGCGAGCCCAATTCTTCCTATCACCATTGCCCGAAACAAATTTAACTTTAAACCAACCTTTCCACTAATCATATTCAAGTGAAACAATATCCTCAGGTTCTTTATCGAAAGCTTCAACAAAAGGATTCTGGTATGGACGACACATGTAAATTTTTGTGCCAATCCTATCTAGAAAAATATGGTGATCACCCTTAGATATCAAGTCTCTAATCCATGATATAGGACCATGATTAGGGAGAATTCTAATACTCTCATCCAAATATTAGGACATAAAAATCATATACGCTCGCTTAAATCAATGACACAACCTACAACAGAAAAAAAGTCGTGAAAAAAATATGCTAAAACAAACACAATTTAATATAGAAAACACTATAGATAAAAAATTATGTTAAAAGTAAAGAAACTTACAACTGAATCTTCATAATTTCGTCAACCATTTTCACAGAAAACTTGAAAAGACTACGTGCAGTTTTTTGAAAAATTTGGGGTGGCTAATGACATACATTGCATGGTGGGTTTGCGTTGCTCATTTTTTCTAGTTTAAAAAACTACAGGAAACCCAAAAAAAAAGGTTATTATTACTATCGGAATCCACCTATTGAACTGGAATGGCTAGAACAATGGATAAAAAGAAAAAGAGATCAATACCTAGGGAGGAAAAAAACTATTGATATCGAAACTCTCAGCCCTTTCTCTTTCTAAAAATAAAAATTTGAAAAACCCTCCTCTACTAGTACATCCTCTGTCGAAACTAACACACATATAAGCAACCTCTCGAAGCCATTCTCTATCTCAGTCTAAATGAAAAACAAATAAATGTCTCTGTAGGAACAACATGCCAAAAGAAAGTGGCGAAGAAAAATTCAACTAACGCTATTTTTTTCAAAATAACCACATCCACACAATTTTTAGTCAACCTATAATAGTAGCTTGTTCTTTGCTCTCAGAACAGCAAGAAAATCGCACCCCTCTCAGCTGTTTCCTGTAGCACACGATGGAAAACAATAGCTAAGCAGAAAAAACAAACTGAAAAAAAAGGTTTACAACGCGGGCATCAACACTTAGGCCCAAGCAAAAACAGCCCACCCGGACACACATAACGCGGGCCAAAAAGTGGATTGGACCAGTCAACAAACATAACCTTCGGCTAAGCAGTGGATTTTCACTATGATAGAAACTCTGGATCACTCTTCCTTTGTGGAGATGGTCGTGACCTTGTGGACAATCTGGTTTGTAAGGCGAAGATTAATTCATGATGGTGAACAACATAGCGCAATGTCTACTTTCGCTTTCGTTCGAAGCTTCCTGGATGACCTAGCCATGACTTCATCACCTCCGTTTCATGGGAAGCAAGGTAAAGCAAAGCAGTCTATCTCCTGGATAGCTACACCTACTGGATATGCAAAGCTGAATGTTGACGCTGCTACATCAAGGTCAGGCATCGGTGGAGCGGTTGCAGTTGTTTGTCGTAGCGAGGTGGGTCTGTTCCTTGGGGCCTCGACTCTCACGATTCAGGACCAGAACAACCCTACCACATTTGAGGCAATGGCTTGTCGAGAAGCTCTCGCACTCGCTCAAGATCTCCAGTTATCCCATCTCTGCATTGCGTCAGACTGCCTGGAAGTCATCAAAAGCTTGCAGGGTATGTTCATGGGAGTTCATGCAATGATCACAGCGGAGGTGAAGGCTTCGTCTTCTCTATTCACTAGCGTGGTGTTCAAACACGAGAGTAGAAACTCCAATGGTGAGTCCCATCGCCTAGCTAGGAGTGCTGTTAGTTTAGACAGCGGTCGCCAGGTCTGGTTTCTTCAGCCACCGGATGGGTTTATGTATTCCAGTAAATTATCCAAACATTAGCCAATAAAGGGTGACCGAGTTCTAAAAAAAAGTCAAAAAAACACAACGCGTGACAAAAAAACAACAAACAGCAACACCCTGCACCGATCGTAAAGCAAGCAATCTAACGGTGGCAGATTTAGCTATGACATAAGCTACGTCACATCTAGTTGTGTTTTAGTAAATCCGTTTAATATATACTACCTCCGTTCCACAATATAAGCACGCTGTTTTAGTTTGCTAAAAAGGCTTATATTATGAAACGGAGGTAGTAATAGATTGGAGCACGGAACTCCTGTGACGTCTCTAACAGTTCGCTTGGACAGTTAATATGAACACGGCACATCCGGATGTTACTGAAGATAAGGGGAAAGCGAAGACATCTCTCATGAGTAAAACATGTACTCTCATGAGTAAAACATGTACTCACGCGAAGTCGAAGTGAATTGCTTAAAACTACAACTTCGAAAAGCCTTTGTACATATCATTTGGATTCTGGAAAAAAAATTTAGCATGTGCATCTCCACATTCTATATCCTCATGCAAGGTTTCGCAAAAGACCGATATTTTTTTACACCATTTTTTCCCGATTCAAGTTCAACCTTCTCTGACTCCCTCCCTCACCTGCTAAGAATGGCTTAAATATACGTACGACTTCTCCGTTAGACCAACACAATACACAACGATCAATACAGTTCACCACCACCGAGCCTTGGGATAGGGCGGGCACAATGGGGGAGTTGCTGCGAGCTGCCGGTTTCATGGACCTGAGCACGGCGGCGTTGTTGTTCTTGGCGGCGGCGTTGGCGCTCTACTTCCTGGTCGAGCAACTATCTTACCACCGCAAGAAGGGGCCTCTGCCAGGCCCTCCGCTCGTCGTGCCGTTCTTCGGCAGCATCGTGCAGATGGTCCGCGACCCGACGCGGTTCTGGGTGGTGAAGGCGGCAGAGGCGAGGGAGTCCGGCCTTGGGCTGTCGGCGGACTTGTTGTTCGGCCGCTTCGTGCTCTTCATTCGCGACTCCGAGCTGTCCCACCAAGTGTTGGCCAACGTCCGCCCCGACGCGTTCCATGTCCTGGGCCACCCTTTCGGCAAGAAGCTATGGGGCCAGCACAACCTCATCTACAAGTTCGGCGACGAGCACAAGGAGCTGCGCCGCAGGATCGCGCCCAACTTCACGCCGCGCGCGCTCTCCACCTACGCTGCCCTCCAGCAGCGTGTCATCCTCGCCCACATCCGGAGGTGGCTCGACCATAGCGCCGTGGCCATGTCGCTGTCGCTACGGGTGCCCTGCCGCGACATGAATCTGGAGACCTCGCAGACGGTGTTCGTGGGGCCCTACCTCGCCGATAAAGCCAGAGAGAGTTTCGGGGAGGAGTACAACCTCTTCAATACCGGCGTCATGGCCATGCCCGTGGATCTCCCCGGGTTCGCGTTCGGCCGCGCGAGGCTGGCCGTGGAACGGCTGTCGCACATGCTCGCGGAGTGCGCGCGGGAGAGCAAGGCGCGCATGCGCGCCGGCCGCGAACCGGAGTGCCTCGTGGACTACTGGATGCAGGAGATTGTGCGAGACGTAGACGAGGCCGCGGCGGCGGGACAGCCGCCGCCGGCTAACACCGATGATAAGGATCTCGGGAACTTCTTGTTCGACTTCCTCTTCGCCGCCCAGGACGCGTCCACCTCCTCCCTCTGCTGGGCAGTCTCGGCCCTCGAGTCCCACCCAGACGTGCTAGACCGCGTCCGCGCCGAGGTGGCGGAGGTCTGGTCGCCGGAGTCCGGCGAGCTCATGACCGCCGAGATGATCCAGGAGATGAAGTACACACAGGCGGTGGCACGCGAGGTGGTCCGGTACCGGCCCCCGGCGACGCTGGTGCCGCACAAGGCCGGCCAGTCGTTCAAACTGACGGAGTGGTACACGGTGCCCAAGGGTACGCTCGTGCTCCCGTCGGTCTACGAGTCGTCGTTCCAGGGGTTCACCTCGCCGGACGAGTTCGACCCCGACCGCTTCTTCTCGGAGGAGCGCAGGGAGGACATGGTGTACAAGAGAAACTACCTGGCCTTTGGTGCAGGCGGGCACCAGTGCATTGGCCAACGGTACGCGCTGTACCACCTCGTGCTGTTCCTGGCGCTCTTCGTGTCCGTTGCCGACTTCCGGCGGGACAGGACGGAGGGGTGTGACGACCAGGTGTACTTGCCGACCATCGTGCCCAAGGACGGCTGCGCCGTCTTCCTCAAGCAGCGCTGCGCCAGTTTCCCATCGTTCTGAGCTGGTTTCCTCAACGTTTCCTCATCGCCCCGCTCGTCCGAAAACTCTTTTCTACCGGCGTCGGCATGTAAAGGAGTAGCATCCACCGCTCAATACTTTGCGATTCGTGTTGCCGTTTAGTTGTTTAGTTGTATCCGTTTCTCCGTTTCGTGCCGTACGGGTCAGCTGACACACTTTCTCTCTCCCCGTGTTTTCTTCTTGTAGTCTCTGCGAGGCTAGGCACCGATATGTACTGGCAGCTACAAGTATTTAGCTCATCTTTTCACGTCAGCGGCTGCACGGTGCACAGATCGTGTCACTTCACTAGTGACTCGCATGCCTACATGCATGCAGTTACTGAAAAGCCTACACGATCTGGAAAAATAATTAGCGATTCTTTCCGTCAAATTTCGTATTTAGTCTTTTTCAATAAATTACATATGTAGCTTGTTACAATAAATTGATCTAAAACTGATGTAAAATTTAGCATTGTTTCAATAAATTGATACAATAATTGTTTCATAATTTAATTTTTCTCACGGACGGGGCGTGAGCAACGACCGGCTTGCCAGAGCTCAGGCTACGCTTGCGGCGTGGGCAGCGCAAGCATCAAGTTGGCGGTGGCCTGGGCACGACTGGCTGCTCGAGCGTGACCAGCGCGGGACGACGCGGTGGCTGCCAACACGGGGACGACGCGTTGGCGGACGTGCGCGGTGGCGGCCGACGCGCGGACGGGCGACGCGGTGGTAGACGACACAACGACGACGGCCTGAGCGTTGTCGGCGGACGTCGCGTACGAGGCTCGTGGTGGTCCCCGTGCTGCTCGGCTACCTCAACGATGCCGCAGGCATGGAGCGCGTCCTCGTCTACTCAATCACCATGTTCCTCGTGCGGCAACGGCCGGAATGCGCGGTGGCAGTGGGAGAGCGAGTGGATGGGGCACGAGCGAGCTTGCGGGCGGAGCGCAGCAGGCGGCCAGAGTGGGTGGCGTGAGCACAGGACGCGACGCCGGCAGCGGCCGGAGCAGGCGGCATGAGCGGAGGCCACGCCGCGGGCAGCGCGAGCGGAGGCTCGAGCTGCGGCTAGAGGGTGCACAGCATGTGGGTGGCTGGAGCACGCGCGGCAATGTGGGGCCAGACCCGATGGCCTTCTAATCTTACGGTCACCCGTGAACACGGTCGAATTCCCACTGGTACTGTAGCGCCCGCCGCCTATTGGAATGAGCCGCACTACCACAGGAAAGAGGGAAGAGGAAGAGGGGAGGGTGACCGTGCCGCCCTGCTTTAGACCCCCCAGCTCTGCCCTCTCAGCCACCACTGACCGGCGGCGCTCTCACGACCGCCTCGTTGCACCGGCCTCCTCACATGCATATTTCAAAACAATTAAAACCACACACAAATGAAACCACAAAATCATGTTTCAATAATTTGAAATCACAAAATCATGTTTGAAATAATTGAAACCATAAAAATATGATTGAAACATTCAAAAACTCACGAGCACGTTTGAAAAGAATTGAAATCACACACAAATGAAACCATAAAACCATGTTTCAATAAATTGAAACCATAAGACCTAGTTTCATTTAATTGAAACCACAACACTATGTTTGAAACAATTGAAACCACCACTCCAAACATTTCAAACCACTAAAACATGTTTGAAACCACTAATACATGTTTCCACAATTAAAACCACCACATAAGAAGAATCGGAACCACAAGACCAACTTTGATTTAATTGAAACAATAGAATCATCTTTGAAACAATTGAAACCACCACTGCAAACATTTGAAACCACTAAAACATGTTTGAAACATTTCAAACCACTAATACATGTTTGAAACAGGTGAAACCACCACATAACAAGAACTAGAACTAGAAGATCAAGTTTCATTTAATTAAAACCACCAAACCATGTTTGAAACAATTGAAACCACCACCTCAAACTTTTGAAACCACTAAAACATGTTACAAATATTTGAAACCACTAATACATGTTTCAAACAATTAAAACCACCACATAGAAAGAATCGAAATCACAAGATCAAGTTTCACTTAATTGAAACCACAAAGCCATGTTCAAAATAATTGAAACCACCACTTCTTATAGTTCAAAGCACTAAAACATGTTTGAAACAATTAAAACCACCACCTAACAACGGTTGCAATCACAATTGAAACCACCACTGCAAACATTTGAAACCACTAAAACATGTTTGAAACATTTCAAACCACTAATACAAGTTTGAAACAATTGAAACCACCACATAACAAGAAACAGAACCGGAACCAGAAGACCAAGTTTCATTTAATTGAAACCACCAAACCATGTTTGAAACAATTGAACCCACCACCTCGAACTTTTGAACCCACTAAAACATGTTACAAACATTTAAAACCACTAATACATGTTTCAAACAATTGAAACCACCACATAGAAAGAACCGGAACCACAAGACCAAGTTTTATTTGATTGAAACCACAAAACCATGTTTGAAACAATAGAAATCACCACTTCAAACATTTCAAACCACTAAAACATGTTTCAAACATTTGAAACCACTAATACATGTTTCAAACAATTGAAACTACCACATAGAAAGAATCAAAATCACAAGATCAAGTTTCATTTAATTGAAACCACAAAGCCATGTTTGAAAAAATTGAAACCACCACTTCATATAGTTCAAACCACTAAACATGTTTGAAACAATTAAAACCACCACCTAACAACGGTTGCAACCACAATTGAAACCACCACTTCAAACATTTGAAACCACTAAAACATGTTTGAAACATTTCAAACCACTAATACAAGTTTAAAACAATTGAAACCACCACATAACAAGAAACAGAACCAGAAGGCCAAGTTTCATTTAATTGAAACCACCAAACCATGTTTGAAACAATTGAAACCACCACCTCGAACTTTTGAACCCACTAAAACATGTTACAAACATTTAAAACCACTAATACATGTTTCAAACAATTGAAACCACCACATAGAAAGAACCGGAACCACAGGACCAAGTTTTATTTGATTGAAACCACAAAACCATGTTTGAAACAATAGAAACCACCACTTCAAACATTTCAAACCACTAAAACATGTTTCAAACATTTGAAACCACTAATACATATTTGAAACAATTAGTACCACGACACAAGAAGAACCGGAACCAGAAGACCAAGTTTCATTAAATTGAAATCACAAAACCATGTTTGAAACAATTAAAACCAGCGCTCCAAACTTTTGAAACCACGAAAACATGTTTCAAATTTTTGAAACCACTAATACATATTTGAAACAATTGAAACCACCACATAAGAAGAACTGGAGCCATAAGACCAAGTTTTATTTAATTGAAACCATAAAACCATGTTTAAAACAATTGAAACCACCACTCCAAACATTTAAACCACTAAAATATGTTTGAAACCACTAATACAGGTTTGAAAAAAATTGAAACTACCACATAAGAAGAACCGGAACCACAAGACCGAATTTTATTTAATTAAAACCACAAAACCATGTTTAAAATATATGGAAACCACAATGTCATGTTTGAAATTATTGAAACCTCCGCGCATTACGGCCGACATCACCTCATCCACCACTCGTCCACGGGTCACCGAGGCCCCGTGCACGGTGACGCCGGAGTCCGAACGGTGTGCACGGTGGAGGCTGGAGCCTCCATGGCGCGGGGCTAGGCTTCATGACCACCATCGCCCAAGGAGCAACCTCCGCCTCATGAAGAAATCCAGCTTTCCTTAGGTTGTCTCCTACTCCTCACTTTTTCTTAATGAACCGAAAGAGCTTAGGTACAAATCTAAAGGGGATGTCGTTGTTCAGTACGTGATAGCTTTGGGATTTAAGTTCTCAGATGTGATTTTATTTTGTTTCTTTTGTTAAATTTGGTACAGACCTCGTAGTTTTTTCTTTTTCTTTTTTTGGGTTACTCCATCCGTAATCGGGTTTTTTTTGTTTTTCCTTTTTTGGGTTACTCCATCTGTAATAGGGGGGTGGGGGTGGGGGTGGGGGAAGGGCACTGACGAAATAAATATAGGTTCATATGGCCACCCAGAAAGTTGCCGGTAGAAACGCCACGTTTTATTTGTATAAATTATAATAATTTTGGATTCACAGTTATTTATACTTCCTCCGATCCAAATTAGTTGACTCAAATTTGTTAAAATACGGCTCTATGTAATACCAAATCATTTCTAGATACAATCGACAAATCTGAGTCAACTAATTTGAGTCAGAGTACTAGATTTAATCTACTGTTATGTCAAAAAATCCTAATTTAAATAAATTTTTAACACTAGTGTTAATTAAGTTAAATTAGTTGAGCTCAAACGCGGTTCCTGCTAGTCACGGACTGCTGTCAGAATAAAGTAGCACACATGCACTGCTGTCGGGATAAAGTAGCACACATGCAGTATCATGGAAGGAAGCATGCGTTGCATGCGGGTGGGGACCACAGACAGAAAAGTAGACGGAAGGAGCGACAACCACCTACCACCAATAGAATGCATCAAATCTCAAAGCATTGGTTTACAGTGGATACCGCGCCGGTAGAATCGCTGGGTTCTCCGCTCGTCTCTCTTTCTTTCTCTCTTGCTGTGTTTCTCCTCTGTAAAATGGTCCAAGGGAGGAGAACGCGGTATACATATGGTTCTTGTTGCATCGTACGTGTGCGGTTCACTGGACGGTTAAATTCGTCATATGCGAAAGATCTGATCTATCTATCTATCTGGTGGAAATTATAAAATCCCTAATATTTCGATGTATTGATTTGACTCTCGTAGAGGGTATTTATAGAGTTATAAGGGGTAGATAGACTTAGAGTATAAGATGATCTTAAAGTCCTAGCCTATCTCATATATGTAATGTATTCGTATTCTAACATCTCTCTCAGTCATAGCGGGAGTGAAATGGACGCTTGCGAATGGATTTGAAGTCTTGCGATTCCGTCGTCTTCACCTCCTTATCATCATCACCTGCGTGGACATGATCATGCCTGTCACCTAGGGGCGGTGACTGCGTCCCCTTTTGGTGCCTCTCTTCCCTCCCGCAGTCACATCGGGAGTGGCGTGAGTGTAAGTGACGACACGGACACTGTTGACTGTAGTTTTTGAGTTGCTATAGACGTTGTTCTTGATGTCGATGTCGAGGTAGCCGGTCGTGATGTAGCCGTGGTCGAGGTGGGTGTGGTCGATGTCGTAGTCGTCGTATGTTGTGTGGCCGCCATTGGTGGAGGCGCAAAAATTGTGCCTTTTTATTGTTGTTGTTGTTGTTGTTGTTGACGGAGCTGCGCTTGTGGACGTTTTGCACCTTATGGAGGTACCGTCTGGGCATCTCTTGGACACGGTTATAAGTGAGACCACCGGTTTTGCCAAGACCGAAGGAACCCACCAAGCACACATGGTTTTGCCAGAACTGTATGCGCGGTTGTAGGGGCATCACAATTGTGATGCCGGTTTGTTGATGCGGTCGTCGGTGTCGTGGACGCGGTCGATGCTGTCGTCGGGGTCGTGGACGCATCCATGCCGTCGTCGTGCCTTGCTGTAGTACTGTCAGAGGGCCTTGTAGTTGTATGTCCATCATGTGGATGAGGTATAACGGTGGCGGCGGTGTCGACGAAGATGTTGATGGAGACCACAATAATGTAGCCCTTGGCGATAATTTGGCGACAATGTTGTACTCGACGAAGATCTTGGTGTAGTCGTACAGCTTGATGTCGTGATTTGGGTCGATGTAGTCCCGCTTGATACAGTGCAGATCTTGGTGTCGGTGTAGTCCTGTCTCGGAGCAGTGTAGATCTTGAGGTCGTGTAGTCGTGTCTCGAAGCAGTGCAGATCTTGGTGTTGGTGTAGTCACGTTTGGAAGCCGTGTGGATCTTTGTGTTGGTGTAGTCGCCCGACCAGATGTAGCCGACGTCTTGGCGTGTGGGAGGTCGATGAAGCGACGAACCTCTATCTATCTATCTATACTATAATTTCTCTTGTGGAAGGTTCGTCTCTCAGAATTTTCGTTCCGATTTTTTCTGGGCGGTTTTGCCCCTTTCTTTTGAAGAAAATTACCCATATTGCCACCGCTAAGTAAAAACTGAATAGCTTGGTCGCTTAGTAGGATCCCCTCCGCCTCCTCTTAACATCATTGACTGACCGGATATGGCCACCCATGTCCCGGCCGCGTGCCTCCAAGCTCATGCGCTCCCAACCGTCGGCCTCACAGTCCCTGACCCCAAGCCTGCTAAGGAGGGGGGCCTCCCCATCCCCGATCCCAAGCCCGCTAAGGAGGGGTGCTAGCTAGTCGATGGTACAGAAGGAAAAGGAGCATTCCAAGATGCGCGTGTCTCTATAGAAGGAAAGAGAGGGAGGCTGATAGCTCCAAATTTTATTACTTTTTACCATTGGTTTCCTTCTTGTTTATTACCGGATTTCCCTGAAGATTGCCCTTTTTACTAACGTTAATGTCGTAATTAGAGAATCTTTGTTTTCTTGTGATGGTTTTCAGGCAATGAACATTTATTGAAGATCTAAGATCATTTATAGGCCAATTACACCAGAATAAGCAAATCCCCAATTGAAGCCATTTTCATTGGAGTTGTCAGCACGCATAACGACCAACGCTACGGTCGGGGCGCACCCGTACCGTCCACCTGTACTACCCACCAATGCCTTCCTATATCAATACAAGCAACTTTCGTGAAAGGGGAGAGACAAGAAGAACCACAGAACATAAGTTACAGCCGCCACAAGACATCTGGAGGGAGAGATCAGATCTGAAAAAGGAGAACTTCTCATCGTTCTCTGACGATCTTCAACCTCAAAACCATACAGTCCAGCATCATCCCATCATTACGTAGAGAGATAGATTGGCACTTGTAAGATTAGGGTTTGATACTTTGATCTTCCTTTGGTTTGTATTTGGTTGGATCTTTAAATCACTATTGTGGTTTTCTACAATAACTTTGAGATGATTTCTATTTGGAATACAATTATGCCTTTGATCTGTCTACCTCTCATGTCTGAGTAAATCCCCATAGGCGTGGGAGATGTAGGGGTTGATGATATGTGATGTGCCTATTTTATTTCCATCCATTTATGATTGTTGCAATGTTTATTTAAACAATGAGAATGATTATCTATGTGTGCCTAATGCTTGTTATATAATTTAACGGCCCAGGTAACATGATCCAAATATCTCATAGGTATGAACTTGTATGCTAGTAATTCGGCGACCCCCGAGTGACACGGCCGATATCAAAGAAGAGCTAGCACTACTCGAGGACAACAAGGAACCACCAAGATTAAAGCCTTGATCCGGTTGAAAGACCTTAATTAATGCGCTGACCATGGTCGTGGTAACTATCAGATAGATCATTGAGATTAGGAAGAATTGACCATGATGACTCCTAGTTGGTATATGGGCTGCTTGGCTACTCACTTATAAATAAGAATTATCATTATCACTTATTCCGCTTATTCCATTTGGCACTTTTACACTCACCATGAACTGATTCTCTCCGTGCCTAACTTCTCATGTGCAGGACCTTTACACATCTTCTGCATCTTTAGTTTTATGCAATTTACTTATTTCCTAAGTAAGTTCTTCTATCTTTTATTAATCACTTTCACCGTCAATGTTTGCAGTCAATTTACTCAAGACTTGTGACACCTTGGGTGCAATAGAAACAACGCATTAAAACACTTTCCTAGGCTCCTCGTTGGGATCGATATAAAAACTGGAATTAATACTTCCGTAAAAACATTCTCTGACGAACCTGTGCACTTGCAGGCCATCAAGATGTTTTCTGGTGCCGTTGCCAGGAGCTAAAACACCTACAAGCTTGCCTCGTTCGAGTTTCATTCCACGATGATCGCGATACCCAGGAGCAAAATTGCACTGTAAGTTTTGTGCTCAATGGGTAACTCCACAACTGGACCTTCTATGAATTTTGTGATAGTTTTGGATTCTCCCCCGAGGGAGAACTTGATATAAATGACAATGTGCATATGGAGGCAATGCAGTCTTGGGGGCAAATTTCTGTCCATAGGGACAATGATTATTTGCGTAGGAAGAGCGCCACTATCCAGAATCCTACTATACGCTATGTTCATACCTTCCTTGTTAATTATTTATTTGGAAAGAGAGATGTTGGGGCAATGGCAGGCCCCGAAATGAGTGTAATCCATATGGCCTTGCATACAGAGATGGAGCATAAGGTAAACTTGGGTGCTTTGCTCATCCAGCACTTTCGCCGCCAAAGGTCTGCTTCCACGGGGGACATTCGTTGTGGTGGGTTGATCACAGAGATCGCCTACGCAAATGAATTTGTTCTACCGCATGAAATAGTTGTACCTGGCAGTAAGGACCTGGAGGACATCCAAATGGATAGCACCAAGTTAATGGGTGTCTTTAGGCCAGAGCGTTCCCTCCGTGCTTACCAGTTTTATTTTGTTCCTAACAGTGATCTCCACCAAATCTTGCTTCCTTTTGTCCAAGCTTTTGGTTTGCCAAGTAAACAGAGTTGGGTCCTTACTGAAGAGGAGTTCTAGTAGGCACTAATCCTCCCAGGAAGGACTGCGCCACCAGGTGGCCACCCCAATTGGGAAGATGCAACAGCTGGCCAACAACAGCAAGATGAAGAAGGAGGCTAGCACGGGATAGGATGGGACGATTTTAGACAGCAACACCACCATCAGTAGCCTTACCACCAGCATCAACAACAAGGTATGCCTCCACCACAGCCGGGATTCAACTATGTCCCGAGGAGCGATTTTGACCAGGTGGTGCATCGCATTGACAATATAGAGAACACATTTCATGATGCGAATGCCCACATGGTCAATCTCACTCAAGATTTCACATCTTTTATGAATGATTTTCCAAATCTCTACCCGAACTTCCCGTATCAGTAGCCGCCACCTGATGATAGCGAGAACTGATTCCAGTTAGGCAAAGGCCTAAGCTTGGGGAGGTTAAAATCCTTCCACCTTTATGTATTCATATTTTTCTTTTATTTATTTATTTTATTTTGTTTCAATGCATGTATACTTTTAGTTTTGCATTCAATAAAAGAAAACCCAAAATATTAGATTATTCTCTAACATTATTTTGTGCAAATTTCTCTCGGCTCTTGTTGATTCTTTTTGCAGGTTACTCACTTTTAGTGATCGAGTTATGGGACGAACGCAAGGAGTTGACTCAAGTAAAGGACGAATGAGTAAGAGAAGGTACCACATTCCTATTTTAAGCTTATTCGTGAATATTTTATGTCCATTCGGTTGCACATGATTTCGATTACATGCTTAGTTCGTTATCTTTTAGAGTTTGAGCTCAAAGGCTTTTGTCACCTCTTTGGTTAAGACTTTCGACAATTAAGTCAGTTTCAAAAACAACTCTTGGGATTTTATTCCAAACTTTCTAGAACAAGAGAAAGTGTCAATGACAAATTTGGTGCCATGTTTTTGTCTTAAGGGTTTAATCTTAGTAGCGCTTAACCCCACATACCGATCATTGACTTGATAATACCTTATGAAAAAGAATTACTTGATGGAATGAACTTTTTGGAGTCGGAGAGGGAGATGCCAAAATTTGTATTGATTAGTTATAAAAAAGAGGATAGAAAAGAAAAAGAAAAAGAGAAGAGAAAAAGTACTTTGTTTCAAATACACACCTTTGGGATGCCAACAACTCCACTAGCTTTTGAACGATCTATGGTATAACTCCAGATTTCGGCTATGAGTTGATGGCATGAGTGGCATACGTGTCACTATATGGGAAAAATTATTTGTACTCCCAATAGGTTGTGTAGGAGTTTACAAAATAAATATTTGTTGATCCTTGAGAAGGAAAAATAAAAGATCCATTGTCAAAATATGAGTTGAAATACTTTCGATACCTTTTGATTCTTAGCATCACCTCACTACCTAAAATGTGCAATTAGAGTTCTTGATAAGTAAGGAAAATATGAGGTATTTGATAGCCGCGATTATCGAAGTGGGTGGTTAATGAAAAATCTCTAAGTTTATCCTTCTTTTGACATCTACATGTGCACCCTTAATTTTGATTCAAGCAGCATGTGTTAAATATATTTTTACTCTCATAACAACAGAGGCGTTGAAAGAAATTGATTTGTAAAGCTTCACCAAATTTTTAACAATCTCATTTGAGTTACAAGAACTATTAGCTAGCGAATTACTTGCATTTAGGGATCAAGCTTAAGTGCAACTATTCAGATATATTGTGCTCATGTTCAAGGTTGCAGGATTTGAGACGATGGAATATGATACAACCTCAAACTTGTAAGTCTTTATCTTGATTCAATTCTTAGCTATTATTCATTATAGCTTTGTCACTCGAGGGCGAGTAACAACTAATCTTGGGGATGTTGATAGCTCCAAATTTCATCACGTTTTGCCATTGGTTTTCCTCTTGTTTATTGCCGGATTTCCCTGAAGATTGCCCTTTTCACTAACGTTAATGTCACAATTAGCGAATCTTTGTTTTCATGTGATGGTTTTTAGGCAATGAATATTTATTGAAGATCTAATAGTATTTATGGGCTAATTACACTAGAATAAGCAAATCCCAATTGAAGCCATTTTCATTGGAGGCATCAACATGCATAACGACCAATGGTACAGTCGGGGCGTGCCCGTACCATCCGCCCGTACTACCCACTAGCGCCTTCCCTATATCAATACAAGCAACTTTCATAAAAGGGAGAGACGAGAAGAACCACATAACAGAAGTTACATCCGCCACAAGAGATCTGGAGGGAGAGATCAGATCTGAAAGAGGAGAAGAACTTCCCATCGTTATCCGACGATCTTCAACCTCAAAACCACACACTCCACCATCATCCCATCATTACATAGAGAGAGAGAGAGAGATTGGCACTTGTAAGATTAGGGTTTGATACTTTGATCTACATTTGGTTTGTATTTGATTGGATCTTTAAATCGCTATTGTGGTTTGCTACAATAACTTTAAGATGATTTCTATTTGCAAAACAATTATGACTTTGATCTGTCTACCTCTCATGTCTGAGTAAATCCCCATAGGCGTAGGAGATGTAGGGGATTGTTGAGATGTGATGTGCCTATTTTATTTCCATCCATTTTTGATTGTTGCAATGTTTTTTTAAACAGTGAGAATGAATATCTATGTGTGCCTAATGCTTGTTAATAATTTAAAGGCCCAAGTAACATGATCCAAAGATCTCATAGGTATGAACTTGTATGCTAGTAATTCGGTGACCCCCGAGTGACACGGCCGATATCGAAGAAGAGGTAGCACTACTCGAGGACAACAAGGAACCACCAAGATTAAAGCCATGATCCGATTGAAAGACCTTAATTAACGCGCTACCATGGCCCTGGTAATAGGCAGATGGATCATTGAGATTAGAAAGAATTGGCCATGAGGACTCCTAGTTGGTATACATGTTGCTTTCCTACTCACTTATTAATAAGAATTATCATTATGACTTATTCCGCTTATTCCATTTGGCACTTTTACACTCACCATGAACTGATTCTCTCCGTGCCTAACTTCTCATCTACATGACCTTTACACATCTTCCACATCTTTACTTTTATGCATTTTACTTATTTCCTAAGAAAGTTTCTCTATCTATTAACCACTTTCACCATCAAAATTTGCAGTCAATTCACTCAAGACTTGTGACACCTTGGGTGCGACAGAAAGACCGCATTAAAACACTTTTCTAGGCTCCTCGTTGGGATCGATATAAAAACTAGAATTAATACTTCCGCAAAAAATTCTCTGACGAACTTGTGCACTTGAAGGCCATCAGAGGCACCGGCAAGATCCGCATCGAAGCTGAACTGACGCCTTTGTCTAGCTCCACTCCGGGTCTCACAACGTGGCACGGCGGCGCTCGAGCCCATAGGCATGGCGCCTTCGTCCATCAAGTAATGAAGCGGGATCTAGCGCCGGCGTCGAGCCTATCTTGGCCCGCCTCTCCTCCCACTCTGCCACCGATCTGCTGCAACCTTTCCAAATTTTATTGAAAATATAAGCAATAATCCATATGATTTAATCCAAATAAATAATTGACAAAGCATGTTCATACATATAGGAATTAAATAGATCACGCAAACTAGGAGAGTAGATGAATAGATTACATTTAACAAGACAAATCTATTACATCTATACCAAGCGCTAGAACACGACACTCTAGCATAATCTGAAATAGGTAGATTGAGATCACATACGGTGTATCGGCGGCAGTAGCAGCGGCCACGACGGTAGTAGTAGCAGTAGCTGCAGCGGTGGCAGCTGCGCTGTCGGCCATGTCGTTGATGTAGAGGTTGCTGATGTCCGAGAAGAAGTCCTCGTCGGGGAAGAAGTCATCCGTGATGGCGTCATTTGTCACGCGGAAGTGCTCCCTAAAAACCTGATCGCCCCTCACCCGTACAGGTTCACAAGAGTAGGAGTTCCGGATGCCTACTGTCCCGATCTGCGGTGCACGCCGCAAGCCGAGATGGGGAAGACGAAGGCGGCATCGCAATATACTGGAAGGAGGAGACGTGTGTGATAGGTAGTGCCGATTAGGTTTAGTGCAGACGCTTATATAGTACAGGTCAGGGGAGATCATGGGAGATCATGGGATTCAGCCCACGTCTGAGTCGTAATAGCCCATGTCCCATAAAGTTTGGAAATGGCTGGCTAATTAACACGTCCATTTATGACTCATAATTGATCTATGATTAATTTTTCCGACTAGCAAAAATAAAGCCCGGCTTAGCGAGATTCCCTCAACCCGCGGCGTGCGCACGTCGTGGCGAGGCGAGGCGATCGACGTCAGAGGAGGAGTGCGTGAGAGCTGCTCTTCTTCTCACACCTTAGTGAGTGGTAGAACAACCTAGTATATAAGGAGGTGTAACTCTCACTCAACTAGCAATGTGGGACTAAACTTTAGCATCACATCACAACCATATGCTGCCATGCGTAAATGGGCCAAAGAGAATTTCAGAATTTGTCTAATGGGCCAACAGTCCAAAACTCATCAAATTCCAACAATCCCCCACAAAGTCTCATTGGCACATCACATCACTTTCATTCAAGAATATTGTTTTATATACTGGTGTGTAGTGGAGACTGTTAAGTTTAACTTCCATGTTCAACTTGAATAGTGGACTATGCCTTGAACTACAAGTTTTCTGCACATTAGTTTCACACAAAATCTAGACCGGTACAGGGCTGCCGCTAGGCTTCCCTGTTGTTTGGAGCTTATGCGTCATACTCCAGGGCCTTTCATGAGCTTATTAGAGAGCACCCAACTCTCATGGACTGCGACGTTTGACAGTCAGACTCATATAGGTGTGTTCCTCAATAGATGTTCTGCAGGACAACATCTCTGCTTAGAAAAGCCACTTAGAACACATTAAGATAAATATCAACCTTCCATGCAGAATAAGAGAGTATTGCATCTTTGTGGAGATGTTGATATAATATGGGCATACTCTCCTCTCAGCTGCTCAATAGCTTGTCTCCTAACTCTAATTCACGGGTTGTCCAATCACATAGAGTGGGTTGCCACTACGAACAACTCATTGTGTGGGTCTTAAACCTATCTCCCTCAATGCATTATCTATCACATTATGTGATAAACCCTTTGTGAAGGGATTTGCCAAGTTCTTAGATACTTGGATATAATCCAACGCAATAACTCTAGAATTTCTCAGTTTCCTGACATATTTCAATCTCCTCTTCACATGGGTAACATTATTAATTTTACAATTTCATATGTTACTAGAAGCATGCATCATATCATATGCATCATGGCATCACACAATAAAATTCGCATCAAATACTTTTCCTAAACCCTATAGTCATATGAAGACAAAAAAGGGTTATACAAAACCTAACCTTCTAAATCCTTGCAAAAGTGTTATTTTATAACCCCATATTAATCTCCTTATTTTTATAAAATTTTAGAGACCAATTTCATTAAATTTGGAGTCCGTTTGCAAAAGTTATTAGACAAATAGTGAAACAGAAAATTAAAAGAATAAATACAAAAACAAAGGAGAGAACTAGCCTAGCGGGCTAGCTAAACCAGCCCGCGGCCTAACCACCGCCTCGCCTGGAAGAGCGAGCAGCGCACTGCGCGTGGGCCGGCCCAGCTCCGTCCACCCGTGCCCGCAACCGGCGACAGGCGGGCCCCGCCCGCATCGTCGTCTCCATGGAGATCGGGGCGGACTCTAACAACGCCACCACGTCGGGAACGACCTCCCGGCCGAATCGGAGGCGAACTCCACGACCCCTGCCCCTTAACTTCTGGCCTTTTTAAACCCACGCCGCGCCGCCCTAAACCCTAGCCTTTTTCGCCGCACCGCCACAGGTTTGCCGCTCATAAGCTCGCTGCCGACCTCGCCGGAGCAGCACCACCGCTGACCGTCGGTGGGTATCCCGAAGACCCCGCTGCTCCTTTTTCTTCCCTTTGTTCTACCAGTCCGGCTCATGCCCCTTTTTCCCTCTATACGCACCGCAGCCACCACAATTCCTCGCCGGAGTCCCGCCGGAATCCACGAAGACCAGCCGCTGCCTGACGCTGCTCGAGGAGGAAATAGGCAACGTCAACCCCGGGAACGGAACCGCAACGAAGAGACGGTCGTCGTCGTCTACTTCGCCGAGTCGGAATCCAGCCACCTCGCCGCCGCCGACCACCGCCAAGCACGCCACCGTCGCCATCGAGCACGCCACCGTCGTCGTCGAGCACGCCACCGTCATCGTCAAGCCACGCCACCGCCAGGTACTCGACGCTCAATCTCGGCCGTCCGATTCGTTTTTGACGCACTAGATTAGGTGGCCGAGCCGAAGGGGTATTGCCCAATCCCCTTGCGCCTCGTGGCAGTGCCGCGTCGGCGTGCTGCGTCAGCGCCGCGTCGGCTGACCGAACCAATCAGGATCTGCCACTGGTCGCCACGTGGTTGCGCTGACTAGATATTTTTTTAAATACACAGATAAATGTTTTATCTTGTATAATTTGTAGTAAATCAAATACTTGTCCAAAAATTGTGTATAATATACTGTTAGATTCATAAAATTGAGTAGAACACAGATCTGCAATAATATAGCTAGTTTATTGTACTGATCTTGTGGTAGAATTTAAAGATTAGTTTGGCATATTTTAATTATAGGAAAATAACCGTAACTCCATTTTAGTTGATTCTTGTTGCGTTGGCTTTGTATCTACGACATCGACTGTGTAAAATTGTTATATCTTACTTAGAGTGTTTAGATCTGTGTCGAGGTAGATTGGAAGTGTAGATCTATTTTTGAGCATATTTAATTAAGTAATAATCCAAAATACTTAAAATATGTGGGAAATCGACACTAATGACATCCCCAACTCAATACCACCCCTGAATAATATCCTTGGCCAAATTTGAACACATCCTTGCATATTACCATGTTACATGCATGCATAATTACCTTTGTGGCATTATTTTGTGTAAGTTGTGATTGGATCTATGTTTGTGTTTCGTTAGATTGTTCGGAGTGCACTGAGGAGTACTGTTGTGTAGAGTGCTGCTCGGATCAAGGCAAGTTACACCACATGTTCATTTTTAATGTCCCAGTTTTTGACTATGCATGTTTTACTCTTCAAATCTTGTAGTATGCATGTGTAGGTTTTTAGTAGATTTTCTTAGTACTATTTTGTGCAAGTGCGGTTTTGTAGTATGCCATGAGTAGCTTCATACTTAGGAATTTCCATCCTAATAGGTTTCCCCTGTTTTGCTAAGTATTGCTTGCTATGCTATATATATACAAGTACCATTGGGGGTTTGAAAGACTCAAAATTTTCTAATTATGAGAGCTCTCTCGAGCGAACTTTTCTTCTCAAAACCCCCATCAAAATAAAAACTAAGTTTTCTTCTAGGCGGAATGGTTATCGGGACAACGAGTGGAATTTTGGTGGAGGACAGCCGCCCAGAAATCAAAGAAGTCTGCCATGTTTCAGAATTCAGAAGCTTCCAGTGCAACCACAATACATATGGGCTCTGTCTTGGATTAGTACTTAGTGGGAAACCTCACCGGGGTACCAACATTTGGAGGTTCTTGGCACGGTTGGATCCAGCTGGTAGAGGGGCTACTAAGGGAAGGCTTCGCCATGGTCTTGTCTGTAAAAGGACTTGATTGTGGATTGTGGGGAAAATGCACAACCTCTCGAGAGTATTGCAATCTGATTGATCAACCGAGTTCATGGAAAGAACACTTTGAGCATCTGAAGGATGGAGCCTCTGAAAGATCTTCCTCTCTCTTTTCCAAACTTAAAGTTTTATAAAACCCTAGGGCGTGAGTAATATCGCCATTGGGTGGGATTTTGGGGACTTGGTGTGTAATATCCAAGTGCTAGGTTGATTGGACACTTGGTGAGTAATATCCTCGTGTTCCACTCGACCCTATACTACTTAAACAATGTTTACAAAGTACGGTAAACTCTTCCACTTTTCTTCTTACTTAGAGAAAATTGGCCTTATGCAAAAGAACCCCAAAGCCTACACTTAGCCTTGCATGTAGAGATAGTCTTATTCTTTCCTTGATGTAATTTGCCAATACATTCAAAGTATTGACCCAACTTGTTGGCTGCACGTCTTATGTGCAGAATCCGAAGACTGAAAGGTGCGTAGGGATCACGAGTCTTCACGCAATTATCCTGAGGCGTTGATGGACCCAAGTTTTATTAAGTTTCCGCTGTTTTATTTGAGCTAGCTATAAGCTATGCAAGTTGTAATAAGTATACTTTGGATTATTCGTGTAATAATGACTTGTGTTTTACATGATATTCATCGCTGTGAAGTGCTAGCTATTGATCCAAGGACTAGCATGTTAATCACAGGGACTTAGGATCCTTAACGATCCGAGGTCGCAACAGATGGTATCAGAGCACAAAGTTCCCTGTAGGACGTGACCCCTAGGATTGGAAACCACCTTTACCATTGTGTGTTTTTGCTTTCTATATTCTTCTAAGTTATTTATGCTCTTCTAGTAATTTCTCTTCCTTATCACTTTGTGTCTAATCTTCATTCTCCTAACTTAAAGATGACGATCTTCTACTACGACACCGTCGAAGACATCAAGTACCTACGCTTTGGGGAATGCCTTCTGGACATCATCAAGACGTTGGAGTTTCCCATGCCATCAATCAAGGGAAGCGAGTTGAGGAAGATGCACAAGGAAGGATGCTGGGAGATTGAAGTCATCCAACCGGGGCGAAGCGAGACTAAACCCAAGAAGGAGGTCATTAAACTCAACATCACCAATGACTCCGAGGAGAAAGGACTTAGCACCAGCATGCAGGAGCTCATTGTTCGCCTATGTAGACGCCACTATGAAGAGGTTGAAGGCCACTACATCAATCTCTTTGGAAGACATGGTGAGAAGGGAGTTCCAATCGAGTTAACCTCAGAGGAAAGGGCGACATCCAAGCATCGAAGGATCCAATACCAAGACTTGGAGTGCCACATCAACGATCTTGAGGAGGGAAGCTGCTTTGAGATCATAAGGAATGACGAGTTATGCGCTCCAGTCAAGGAGAAGGACGAGAAGATCGAAGAGCTGGAAGAGAAGATCAAATCCCTAGGGAAGCTCACCGCCCAAGACAAGAAGTTCGCTAATCAAGAGAAGAGGGTGCAGGATAAGAACAAGAGGATTAGGGAACAAAGTCTTTTACTCGCAAAAAACGAGATGGAGTTCAAAAACTTTTCTCTCATGTTGAAGGACTTGCGAGCCACCAAGAGGAGCTTGGAGGAGAAGGTCACGCCCATGGCTAAGGAGTCAAACTTGATCAAGGAGTTGCAGGAGGAGAAGAAGGAACTTCAAGAGAAGCTCGAAGCTGCTACCCAGGAGCTACAAGAGGTGAAGGAACTTCAAGAGAAGATTGAAGTTGCTACACAGGAGCCGCATGAGGTGAAGGAACTTGGGAGAATCTTGAAGCCACGACAAAGGACATGGAGTTATACAAGTCAATGCTGGAGAAGGAAGGCTTCACTATTGAGGATGAGGAAGTGGATGATGAGTAGAGTAGATAGTTGGACCACCTTTATTTCTATAGTCAACGTTATTCGCGATTGTAATAAGTACCAAAACTATATTGGTTTAGTTAAACTTGGATGAGTTGTGTTAAACTTTGTGCTATGTGTGCCTTTTGTGTTTCTCGAGTGTTTTTCTTGTGTTTACATCAGGGTAGGATTTTATTCCTTAGGCTTTCTGTCTATTTCTTAACTTGTTTCCCCAACCCCCACAGATGGCGAGACGTGGGAACAACAATATGTCTCCAGAGATGGCACAACTTCTGAACTCCTAGAATCAGCTGATCCAACTCCTCACCCAAAACATGCAAAACAACAACAACAAACCGCCGCCTCCACCACCTCCGCCGCCCCAACATGATCGCTTGACTCGGTTCTTGGGGTTGAACCCTCATACTTTCTCAAGTAGTTCTAAGCCAATTGTGGAAGATGACTGGCTCCGCACCACCAAAAAGAAGTTAGACACCGTCCAAGTTGTTGGAGCTGTCAGGGTGCGCTTTGCCACACACCAACTTGAGGGACCAGCTACTGAATGGTGGGATAACTACCAAGTCACCCACCCTGATATTGATGCTATCACCTAGAACCAGTTTGAGGTGGCTTTTCGTACTCATCACATAGCTGTTGGTGTCATGTCACTAAAGAGACGTGAGTTCCGCGACTTGAAGCAACTGGACCACTCTGTCTCCGAGTATGGGGACGTTTTCAACAAGCTGTCATGTTATGCACCTGATGATGTTTCCACTGATGCCAAGAGGCAGGAAGAGTTCCTAAGGGGACTTAATGATGAGATATCCATTCAGCTCGTGGCTCTGAAGTTTGATAACTACCAGGAACTTCTGGACATGTCAGTTGTGGTTGAAGCAAAGCAAAGGAGTATAGATAACCGCAAGAGAAAGTCCACCTCACACAAGCATAACTCAGCCCCATACCAGAAGCAACACACTTCATCACCACCACCCCACAGCCACAATGGCCACAACCACAATAGTCATCGTCATGGGGGACATACCACAATGGCCATAAGCACCGCAATTGAAATGGCAATGGGAAGGATCCGAGTGAAGTGACATGCTTCAAGTGTAACAAGATAGGGCATTATGCAACTACTTGCCCCGAAAATTTTCTTTCCATACTTCGCCGGTTAACTTTGCCCGGCTTACTTTGCCCGGCTACCCACTTTTAGCCGGGGGAACCGCACCTCCAGTGGGGGTGCGCGAGCGCACCCACTGGGTGTAGCCCCCAAGATTCGCAGTAGTTGGCGACGACAAGTGCTTCGAATCTTCCTTCTTTCCCAATTCTTCTATCTTTATCTGACTAGACTCGTCTCAGTCGGTTGCTTTCGCTGGCTGAACACTTTCAGCCGGGGGAACTAACATTCCAGTGGGGGCACGCGAGCGCACCCACTGGGTGTAGCCCCCGAGATTCGGAGTAGTTGGTGCAGCCAGGTGCTTCGAATCTTCCTTGTCTTCTCTTGATCCAGCCCTTGCCCTCACCTGGGCTCCGAACGGCCGGCTAAACGCCTTTTAGCCGGTCGGGGACCACAAGATTCCACTGGGGGCGCGCGAGCGCACCCAGTGGGTGTAGCCCCCGAGATTCATAGCACTTGATGAAGGCAAGGACTTCGAATCTTCTTTCCTTCTCCTGGACTCCAACTCTAAGTAGTCGGACAAACGTACATACGCATACACACATGTCCACATAGGTTAGTAGGTTAGTCTGCCAAATTGTAGCCGAAAAACGGCTCGTTTTTTCGAAAACTGGCATGTCCCTTTCTAGACACTTAGTCGCTTTCCCATGCGCTCTCACTGTTTTCCCTGCGTCCTTGCCGGGCAGCCGGGTTGCGGTCTGCAGCCGGAATCGAAGGGAGCTGACAGTACGTTGTGCACGGTACTAATGGCTTAGCAGCTGGATTGGTTCGAGCTAGTTGTAGGGCCAGGACACCCGATCTGTCGCGTCTCCTCCCCGTTTTTCGTGTGGGATGCCTCGGGCTTTTGCTCTTGCTAGCCGGACAGCCGGGTTGCGGTCTGCAGTTAAGACGAAGAGTGGGCCTCTGGCATCATCGCAGAGTACTCAATCGGTTTGTTGACTTAGCAGGCCGGGCCAGCCGGCGAGCCCCCGGGTAGGGGTTGCCGGAGCCAGAAAATAACAACTGGAGAAATGGATGCATACATATTTCTAGCAAGGAGCCCCCGAGATTCTCGTGGGGGTCCGCATTTTCATTCATAGGGTTTTCGGGATACATACACTGTTTGGCGACTAGGTGTAAAATGGGCGCAGCAGGGCCGCATTCCAAGGACACTCGGTCTCCTCGTCTGATTTGTCCATCTTGTTCTTGCGAGGCTGCTGCGCGTCGATGAGGTAGTAGGAGTCATTGGGCAGCGCCCGGCTAATGATGAAGGGCCCCTCCCAGGGTGGCGATATCTTGTGCGTGCCCTTCGTGTCTTGCACCAGCCGGAGAACCAGGTCGCCCTCGCGGAATGCGACTGGGCAGATCCAGCTTGAGTGGTAGCGACGTAGTCGCTGCTGGTACAGGGCTGATCTGGACAAGGCCAGCTCGCGGGCCTCCTCCAGGAGGTCCACTCCATCCTCCCGCGCCTCCTGGTTGGCTTTTTCGTTGTAGAGGAGCTTGCAAGGGGAGTCGAACTCGATGTCGGCGGAGAGGACGGCTTCCGATCCATAGACCAGGAAGAACGGCGTGTAGCCGGTTGACCTATTCGGTGTGGTGCGGAGGCTCCACATCACAGCCGGGAGTTCTTCGATCCAACATCCGGGTGACCGCTCTAACGGCTCGATGAGACGTGGCTTGATGCCGGCTAGCACCAAGCCGTTTGCTCGTTCGACTTGCCCGTTGGATTGCGGGTGCGCGACGGAGGCGAGGTCCAGTCGGATGCCCTTGCTGCTGCAGAACCGGGCGAAGGCCCCCTTGGCGAAGTTCGTGCCGTTGTCGGTGATGATGCTGTTGGGGTAGACGAAACGGTTGATGATGTCGGTGAAGAAGGTGACAACTGTCGCCCCGTCCAGCTTCCGGATAGGCTTGGCCTTGATCCACTTCGTGAACTTGTCCACCACTACCAGCAAGTGGGTCATGCCCGCGCGCGCTCGCTTGATGGGACCGACCATGTCGAGGCCCCAAACCGCGAACGGCCAGGTGATCGGTATGGTCTTGAGTACCGAAGTTGGCATGTGCCTGAGCTGTCCGAAGCGCTGGCACCCATTGCATGCGCGGACCAGCTGCTCGGCATCTTCGAGGGCGGTGGGCCAGTAGAAACCATGGCGGAATGCCTTGGCGACTATCGCCCTTGACGAAGCGTGGTGCCCGCACTCGCCCTGGTGGATATCCTTGAGTAGCCGGTAGCCCGTATCCGCATCGACGCATCTTTGGAAGATACCGGATATAGTACGCTTATACAGCTCGCCGTTTATGATGGTGTACGTGTGCGCGCGGCGCCGGGCTTTCCTGGCCTCCACCTCGTCGTCCGGAAGTTCTCCATTGGTGATGTAGCTCATGAAGGGCTGTGCCCAGGATGGCACTTCCCGGATGACGAGGACGCTCGTGTTCTCCGGTTGACGGGTGTCTGGGGGTCGTCCGGGTGGTGTATCTGGAGCGGCAGCCCCCGAGCCGCTAGGCTAGCCGGCAGCCCCCGGGTCTTGCGAGCCGGAAGGCGTTGCCTGGGCGGAATTGGTGCGGGTCTTCTTCTTTGGTGGTTCTGCCGCCTCCGCTTCCGTCGTTCTGTCAGCCGGAACGGTTCTGCCCAGACGATGGAGTCCGATTTTGGCGACGGGTTGATGGATGGCTTGTGCAGGTGCTCCAAGGAGACCCCCGGTGGGATGGCCTGCCTGGTGGAGCCGATCTTGGAGAGCCCATCGGCTGCCTCGTTGTTGACGCGCGGGATGTGGTGAAATTCGCACCCGTCGAAGGAGGCGCTGAGCTTCTGGATGTGGAACCGGTAGAGAGCCATGTTTGCGTCTCTGGCATCCCATTCCCTGGATACTTGCTGCACCACCAAGTCCGAATCGCCGAAGCACAGGATCCGGTTGACACCGATCTCCTTGGCTAGCCGGAGTCCGTGCGCCAGTGCCTCGTATTCGGCTACGTTGTTGGAGGCCTTGAAGTGGATCTGAAGTACGTACTCCAGCCGGTCTCCCTTGGGCGAGGTGAGCACGATGCCGGCTCCCAAGCCCCCGAGCATCTTCGATCCGTCGAAGTGCATCCACCAATGGTCCAAATCTGGAACCGGTAGGAGATACTGGGTCTTGGCTCGTCGACGAGGAAGTCCGCGAACGCTTGCGACTTGATCGTGAGCCGGGGCTCGTACTAGATGGAGTAGGCGGCGAGCTCGATGGCCCACTTGGCGACTCGGTCGGTGGTGTCCTTGTTGCCGATGATTTCCAAAAGGGGTGCTGTGCACACGACCTTAATCGAATGCTCCTAGAAGTAGTGCTTGAGCTTCTTGCATGCCAGGTACACGCCGTAGCACATCTTCTGGTAGTGGGGGTAGTTCTGCTTGGAGAGGGAGAGAACCTCACTGAGGTAGTAGATGGGTCTCTGAACCGGCTGAGCCTTGCCTTCCTCGGGACGCTCCACCACAAGGACGACGCTGACGACCCGGCTGATGGCTGCTATATAGAGCAACATTGGTTACTAGCCGGCGTGGCTAGAACTGGTGCAGTGGATAGCATGCGCTTGAGGTCGTGGAACGCGGTGTCGGCTTGCGAAGTCCAGGAGAACTTGTCCGTCTTCTTCATCAGCTGGTACAACGGGAGTGCCTTCTCCCCCAGTCGGCTGACGAAGCAACTGAGGGATGCCAGGCATCCAGTGAACTTCTGGACTCCAAGCAGGTTCCTGGGCGGCTGCATCCTCTCGATGGCCGCGATCTTCTCCGGATTCGCCTCGATACCTCGCTACGAAACGAGGAAACCGAGTAGCTGGCCGGACGGTACTCCGAAGACGCACTTCTCTGGGTTCAGCTTCATCTGGTACTGGCAGAGGTTGCCAAATGTTTCTCCCAGGTCCTCGAGGAGGGTGTGCTTCTTCTTGGTCTTGATGACCACGTCGTCCACGTAAGCGTGCACGTTTCGGCCTATCTGCGAGTGCAAGCATTTCTGCATGCATCGCGGATAGGTGGCGCCTGCATTCTTTAGGCCGAAAGGCATGGTTACATAGCAGAAAACCCCATAGGGGGTGATAAATGATGTCTTAATCTGATTAGCTGGGTTTAGCCAGATCTGATTGTACCCGGAATAACAATCTAAAAAAGACAACAAATCGCAGCCAACCGTGGAATCGATGACTTGATCGTACGGGGCAAGGCGA
This sequence comes from Avena eriantha, assembly GCA_910589775.1. NCBI lineage: Eukaryota > Viridiplantae > Streptophyta > Magnoliopsida > Poales > Poaceae > Avena > Avena eriantha. Next base: position 193,062,037 of record OU342742.1, on the reverse strand, counting down.
AGGGGTCTTTCGGGCACGCCTTGTTCAGGCTGGTGTAGTCGATACACATGCGCCAGGCCTTGTTCTTCTTCAGCACCAGGACTGGGTTCGCCAGCCAGTCTGGGTGGTACACTTCCATGATAAACCCAGCTGCAAGGAGCCGGGTGATCTCGTCACCGATTATCTTTCTCTTCTCCTCTGCGAACCGGCGCAGAGGTTGCTTGACCGGCTTGGCATCCGGACGCACGTGAAGCGAGTACTCGGCGAACTCCCTCGGCACACCCCGCATGTCCTTGGGGGACCATGCGAAGATGTCCCAATTCTCACGGAGGAAGTCGACGAGCGCGCCTTCCTATTTGCTGTCCAAGCCGGTGCCAATGGTGACGAACTTGGTCTGATCGGAGGGGTCGAGTAGGATCCTCTTCGTCTCCTTTGCCGGCTGGAAGGCTCCTTCTCCAGCCGGCTTGCTGCTAGCCGGAATGTCCTGCTGGGCCATGGCCACATTGCGCATGATCACGCGCTTCTCTTCGGCTATGATGAGGGCCTCTGCCAGCTTGGAACCGGCTGAGGCGCACTCCACGATCGCCTAAAGCAGCCGGCGACGGTGATCACGCCGTGGGGTCCCGGCATCTTCGTCTTGAGGTAGGCGTAGTGGGGGATGGCCATGAACTTGGCGAGGGCAGGGCGCCCGAGGAGAGCGTGGTAGGAGCTCGTCAGATTTACCACCTCGAACCAGATTGGTTCGCGGCAGAAGTTCTCCTCGGTCCCGAAGATGACGTCCAGCTGGATTTTCCCTAGCGGGGCGCAGGCTGGCCCCGGCAGAACGCCGTGGAACATCGTGGTAGTCGGGCGCAGGTCGCTTTCGCGAATGCCCAGCTTCTCCAGCGAGGACTGGTAGAGGAGGTTGAGGCTGCTGCCTCCGTCGATGAGGACGCGCGAGAACCGGCAAGTGCGCGCGTTGGAGATGATGAGGGGGTCGAGCACTAGGGCGTAGCCCCCGGGAGTCGGTAGATGCTCAGGCTGATCCGCCCGGCTCCAGGTGATGGGGGTTTCCGACCAGTTCAGGTACTGGGGGACCGGAGAGGCGATGGTATTGACCTCCTTGGAGCGTCGCCTGCGGTTGTGCTTGTCGTTCTGCTCCGTCTCGAAGATATGGTAGGCGGCGTGCGGCTGGGGGTAGCCGTTGTTGTTGTTGCCGCCGTTGCCGCTGTTACCATCATTGCCGGCTCCCCTAGCCGGTGGTGGAGGTCCACCCGATGGGGGAGGCGGGGGACGAGGCTGGTTGCCCTGGTCCTTTAGTTGGCGGGTCCAGCTGCAGTTCCGGGTGGTATGTGTAGCTAGCTTGAAGGGACCGCTATGCCACTTGCACGGGCCATCGAACATCTGGTCGAAGGTGAGCCGTGGCTTCTGTCTTCTTGCTTCATTAGCCGGTGCGTCGGGTGCGCCCTCCACAACATTGACCTGCCTCGCGTGGTAGCGAGGCTTCTGCTGTCCGGCCTGGCGGTCCCCATGGAACCGGTTGTCGTTGCCGTGGCGTCTGGAGGATCCGACTTCTCCAGCCAGATTGCTGGGTCGGTCGCGCGCCGGCTCCGCGGGAGTCGGAAGGCCGTCCGTGTTTACTCGGAGGGGCTTCTTCATGGCGGCATCCGCCGTGGCGTACTGGTCCGCGACCGTCATGAGCTCCGCCATGGTTTTTGGCTCTTCACACAGTAGCCGGTGGCGAAGCATGGTGCCCTCGCGGTAACCCTTGATGAAGAAACCGATGGCTTGGCTCTCCAGGATGCCCTCGCAGGTGTTGCGCAGTTCCGTCCACTTGGCGAGGTACTCACGGTCAGTCTCGTGGTCGCCCTGGACGCACAAGGCCAGGTCGCGCGGGCACCCTGGGTGCTTGTACGTGCAGTTGAAGTTGCGTACGAACACTTTCTCGAAGTTAGGCCAGGCATTGATGTTGTTGGGCGCGAGCCTATTGAGCCACATCCTCACCGACCCGGTTAGCATGAGGGGGATGTAGCGCACGGCTGTGCGCTTGTTCCCGTGGGCGATGCCGACTGCCGTAGCGTGGTCGGTCAACCAGTCCTCTGGTTTCATGTGGCTGTCGTACTTGGGGGTGTCCCTGGGCAGGGAGAATTTATCTGGAAACGGCTCGTTCCGGATGCGGGGTCCGAAACAAACCGGACCGGTAGAATCTTCCTCCTCCGTGATGCGCGCTTGAGTGAGGAGCTCGATGCGGTCGCGGGCATCCGGACAACCCGGGTTGGGCACGCCCACCCGGCCCGAGAGACGGGAACCGGCTGGTCTGGGCGCTCTGGCTGGCGGAGGGGGAGGTGGCGGGTTGCTGTTCACCGTCTGCTCCTGGCGCGGCTGGCCCCTGTTACCAGAGCTGCGGCGCCTGCTGCGGGCCCTGGGCGGCTGAGGGGAGGACGCCTGCTAGGTGTCGCGCGGCGCGTCCCTACTGTTGGCCGGTAGCTCGCTCCTCCTGGAGTAGCTAAGGTCTTCCTGCATCTGCCGGTTGGCACCAGCTTGCTCATCCGCGACGCGGAGGATCTCCTGCACGCGAGCGTGCTGGCGGGCTTGCTCCTCGCCCTCCAGGCTGGGTAGTTCCTCTGCCGCGGCTCGCGTCGCGCGCAAGTTCTTGATGGGCGTGCTGTAGGTGGGCTGTGCGAGGGCGGGCACAGGATCCGGTTCCCCGTCCTTTTCCAACCTACCGCCAAGCTCGCCACCCCGACGTCGTACCTGGCCGCGCCGGCTCGGCTCTGCGGTAGCCGGCGTGAGGCAGTGCGCGCGGTCGTATTCGCGCCGGGTGATCTCGAGCTGCTTGTGGGCTGCTGCTAGCTCCATGGCCTCATGGAGGAGGATCTGTCTCTCCATGCTGAAGTTGGCCTCCTCTGGGTTATTCCCGTGGTTAACCGGCGTCAGGAGCCGATCAATGGCATCCTCCACCGGGTTCCGGGGCTGCGGGGGAGCGGAAGTTCCGACCTCGTCCGCTCCTCGCTCCCGCGGCTGGCGGGGATGGGAGCTGGAACTGGCCATCATGACCTCTACGCCGCGAGGTGCGGCGGAGGTGCTACCGTCTGAGCACAGCAGCTCCGCGACAGAAATGATTTCCCTAGGGAAATGCTCTGGGACGGTGGCGACGTACACGGGGAGGTCGCCGAATAGCAGAACGGTGTCGTTCGCCGGGAAGGAGGTTCCGGCGAAGCAGGAAGCGTTGTCGATGACGCAGTCAAACTTGCCGAGCGTGAGCACCAGGCCGGAGGCCACGCGCTCACCGGCTGAAGTGCGGGGTCCCATGCGGAACGTGACTCCGGTCGAAGCCATCTAGCCCCACGGTGGGCGCCAACTGTCGTTGTATTGGGAACGACAGTACCTGTGGAGGTTAGATAGAGGTGTGGGGACTAGCAGGGAAGCTATCGACGGCGTCCGCATGCAGGATTGGATACAAGCGAGCGTAGCGGGACGCAGGAAGTACCCAGGTTCGGGGCCCTCGCGGTGAGGTAAAGCCCCTACTCCTGCCGGATTTGACTATGTGGAATACATGAACTACAAATGCTCCCTGAGCTGTATACGCTAGCTACTGCCTTAAATGCTGTAACACCAACCCTTTCTAGTGAGGCCTTGCCTCTCCTTATATAGGCTGAGAGGCAAAGGTCTCACTGGCCAGTCCGACTGGCGGGCCCCACAGGCGGGTCCCAGCCGACTAGTCATCTACAGTGTCCAGTAAGGCTTGTCCTATCGGAGTACGAGCGGTATGGCTGTCGTAGGCACAGTGGGCGCCGTGCGAGCCTGTCGTCAGCACCAGCCACTATTCCTGCGTCACTCAGGCAAAGTCTTCGGTATGGCCGGGTAGTTGCCAGTCTTGTCACCGTACAGGGCATACCGTGCGCTGATACACACGTCGCCCTGTCCCATTGATTGAGTCCGGCTACGTCGACGTATCCGGATACCTCTTGCTGATCCGGCTACCGGGGGATAGCCGGCCTGTCTTGCCCTGTCCGGCTGCATCTGGTCAGCCAGACGCGATCCGACTGTCTTGTTCCTTATTCGGTTGGGGTACTTGGGGGTCATCCCCCTGACAGAATCTGGTGGTGGCGGTGGAGCGGAACTCCTTCTAGAAAAACATCGACCCCCTCCCGGAGTTTTTAGGTCAGAAGGCTTCTTATAGGCGAAGAGGGAGACCGAGGGGGTGCCTGGGGGGCCCACACCACCCCCTGGCGTGGCCTGGCCTGGCCCGTGCCACCAGGTGGTGTGGCCATCCCCTGGCTCTTCTCCGTCTCGTATTCTGGCTCCAAGAGTCTTCTGGAAAAATAGGCACTTTGGCTTTTGTCCCGTGCAATTCCGAGAATATTCATTTTCTAACTTTCCTGGAACCAAAAACAGCAGAAAACAGGCAGCTGACACTATGGCTCTTGTTAATAGGTTAGCCAAGAAATCATATGAAAAGTACTCCAAAGTGTGGACAAAACACAAGAAAGTGGATAAAACCAAGCATGGAACATCAAAAATTATAGATACATTTGCAATGTATCAACATCCCCACGCTTAATTCCTGCTCATCCTCGAGTAGGTAAGTGATAAAAAGAAAGAATAATTTTTGAGGTAACATGCACCATCAAAGACTTGATCAAAGTATTTGCAAAAAATTCAAAGCTGGGATCATAGTACTTCAATCATAACATGAATGACAAAGTTCTAGCAATAAGACAAAGAAACTATGATGCAACATGAAAAGGCACAAACAAAAGATTCATGAATAACAATGCTTTGCAAGACGTTTGTTTGTTTCACATAAAGAAAACATAGCATAATAGTATTCAGCTTGACCCTCAATAGAGTAGCAAATATAATTGCATAGGACACCTTCAAAGTTCATAAGAGTGACTATATACAAATAGTTTAAAACAAGCAATATCAAAGTATGCATCAATCAACTAGTCTTGGGACAATGCACATAGAACTAAGAACGGCCACTATGCTCTCAAAGTAGGTGCATAAAGGTAGAAGATGGAGACTCAATATATATGGTGGAAGAAAGGCCTTCATAAAAGGAAGTAGGGATTCAAGTCTCATAAAGAGCTTCCAAAAATTATGGTACTTATAGCTTTCATCTCTCATTGCCCCTATCATAAGCATCTTTAAGGTGATTAAGGTTAAAGTGACACAACTAAGAAGATATGCTTGACAAGTTATAAACCGAAATCTCATGCCCCTTACTTACGAAGACTAAACCTCATGCTACTCAACTTTAGTCACGAGTAAGCTCTTTTCATTGTATGTACATGTGTATCATTAAGAACCGCCAACGGGGTACCGCTTGCACATGATATGGGAGCTTTCCCATAATCAAAATGACAAGGCAAGTAGACAACGAGCATCTCAGCTATCTTTTTATTTGCTATTTGCATAGGTTTTTATTGAGGATGCTTCATAGAGTGCTCATTATGGTGATGCTGCAAGTTTCCACCATGATTAGGCATGGCTTAGGCTAGCGGCCCAGGTGTTTCTCTAGCACACATACAAACTCCATGATCTTACAAGTTCCACTTTTATTTCACACCGCCGGGATCCGTAAGCAAAAGAACATGATATCAACGGGGTACAAAGTACAAGTGCAATGTTGAAAGCGCTCCCCATGAAACATGGTTCTGCTAATTTCAACTTATAAAGCACAAGCATATACGTAACAAATAAGGACCCAATGGTTCAAGTTTATTAGATGCAAAAAAGTAAAGTGTGCCATGAAGTTCGTGAGAGCTTTAATCACTAGTTTTCTCATAAAAAGTTTAATTTGGAAGGTAAACAAAAGCATGAATATACTTGGAATAGCATAAGCTAGTAGGTAGGTATGGTGGACTCTTTGGAATAACTTGGTTTAGGGAGTTGGATGCATGAGTGGAACTCATACTTTGTTGTGGAGGCTAGAAAAAGACTGGGAGCGACAAACTAAGAGAGCAATAATGGCCATAATCATGCAGAGCGATAGAACATCATTGATCAAAGCATAAAGTGATACTACAAGTTGAAAAATAAAGGATCATAAAGGCTTATGGTGACTTGAGATAGTCATAACATGGTGTGAGCATGCGCCAAGTCAACCCAAATAAAGCGTCAAAGGAGAAAACCACTATACTATGCTTTAATATGCTAAAACTACGCATGATTCATCCAAGGCACATTAAGAAATCTCAATTGTTTATAACAAGTCATGGTACAGCAAAGAATACTAAGCATAAAGCCAAAACAATATCAAGCATGGCATGACAAAGCATATGCCACAGTAAAAAACAAGCTCTCTTTAACACTTAAGCATGAACTTTCCTACTCTTTTCCAAACCAAACTATTTGAAAACCAATGTATGAAAGAGGGGGTGCAACCAATTTATTGAGAAAACTAAGCAAACCAAGAAAACGAAAAACCAAAACGAAAATGAAAAAGAAGACGCTCCAAGAACAACATAACTGTGCATGAAACAATAAAAATGAAGCGTTTGGAAGAAACCTGGGATTTTTATTGATGAAGAGGGGGATGCCTTGGGAATCCCCAAGCTTTGACGCTTGTACTTCTTGGATATTTCTTGGGGTGACATGCTTGGCATCCCCAACCTTGAACTTTAGTCCATCCTTCATCTCATTACTCATTCCTTCCATACACCTCAAAATTTTCCTTCATACAAAACTTCACACAATCTTTATTAGCAACATTAGTGCACTCAAGATAATAAGTCTTTGGGTTCATTTCTGTAAGATCTCACCATAATAAGGTAAGATCCCTATGATTGCAGTGCTAGTCCCTGGATCGAAATGCTAGCACCCACAGATTAAGATGAAGTACACAGGAACAAAGGTCATTATTACATCGCATATCCAGGAATATAATGGTTCTTACAACTCACTTAGCCCAAGTCTAAGACACTTAAAATTCACATCACATAGCATAGTAAAAATAGAGTCTTCAATCTTCATGTGCCACAGGCAAGCATGTCGAGTGTAGACCCGCAACCCTACTCATCATCAGAGTATCCTGCAACATAATAAGTTACAGCCACAAGGATCAATACATTTGGAATTGTATTGGCAAGTGATACCATAGATACTTAGTATAATCCAACAACTACATGAGTATATGGCTAAGTGGGGTTATGGCTGGCTTTGCAAAAAGCTAGTTTAACTTATAGTTTTTGAAGAGTAAGTTTTCTCAATCAAACACTAAGGTACCAGTGATAGACATCACGGAGCCTCTACCCATGTTCACCCACAAGTTTTAACTTAGAGAAATTTGGATGAGGAGATTATTGAACTACTTCACTGTCTTGAGGCTCAGAAGTTGTCCATAACCGAGGACACGGCTAAGTACTTAGTTTTTTACCCTCTCGAGAGGTGGTGCACTTTCCCCACAAGACTCGACATGCATCGAGACAAGACCTTTCAGAAGCAATCCCTCAGACCACCACGGAGGCGTTCCATCCTACCACATCTACCACCTTTTGTCTGTCTGGCTCAGTTCGTGCAACTTAGTTGGTCAAGGCAGAGCCCATATGCCATGTGGCTGCACTGAAAGCTTCATGACAAGAATGTCTCCAATCTCTTTGTTCCTGGGTGGCCATCCACAAGTGTGATACACCAGCTGACCATAGACATGGCCCCTGAGTAACCACTCAACATAATCCAAGCAAGTCCCATTCCACCCAGGTGTTTCATTAACATTAGTTGTTTTCTTAGTCAAACAAAATAATATTTTTCCATACTATCTTGAAATGTATTTTCCACCCACGAATTCTAATAGCATGGCTAAGCACTCTAGCATACGAAGTCTTTCAACTAGGAAGTACTACCATGATATAATCTATAGGGTAGCATAGCATAGTAACAAGTAAATAATCCTATCATGCTAAGATCTACCAAAATAACACTAGTGCAATAGTGAAAATAATAGGACATGAGATGAAATATCACTTGCCTTGGTAGCTAGGGGAATAGGTACAATCCTCACAGCAACAAACTTCACAATCCACACAATCTACACAAGATCAATACAACAACAATAATTCAATCAATAAAACATTACAAAAATATGAATGCATGCAAAATGCAATGATATGATCACAACTCTATAATTTACAGAGTCTACAGTACAGAGGGTAAAATACCTCATCGAAATGCATAAGAAATACCCGAAAACAATTTATAGAACAATTTTTTATGAGCAAAATACTCCTAAAAAGGTTCTGCCTATAATTCCAATTTTTAGAGGCAAAAGTGTGAAACAAGGTCTCCACAATAAAGGTCTTATTTTCCTGAATCCATAGACACCAAATTTACATTTTTTTGAATTGTGGAACAAAAGTTATGGATTTTCTAAGTTTAATACAAAATCTGTCTAATTTCTTTTTAAACAGAAAATCCTGGGCGACGTGGCGCAACCTGATTGGCCCATACCGGTTCGGTTGGATCGACCGCTGCAGACCGTTAGATCTTAAGTGACAAACGGACGGATCTGATCGGCCCATACCGCTTCGGTCGCGATCTAATCCTAACCGCTGACGATAAATCTAACGGCTCCTAGGGCCTGGCCGGAAACGGGCGGCGCTGACTAGCTGCGCGCGACGGCGGAGCATCGGCCGACAGCGTTCCGGTGGTTCTACAGGGGCAGGGAGTCCGTGCACACGTACCAGAGGTCGAGGCGGTCCTCGCGGTCTCGATGGAGGTCACGGTGGCGTGGGGGGTGCTCTGGTTCAGTCACGATCCCTCGCTGGAGTTGCGTCGACGGCGGAGCTCGCGGCTCTGTGTCGGAGATGACGGCCTGGGGCTCAGACAAGCAAGCAACGGGGTTAGTGAGACGCGCCCAGGTCAGCACGACCTAGCAGAGACCAAAAGGAGGCGGCGGAAACCCTAACCTTACCGGAAAAATTGATGGACAGCGGCGGCAGAGGAAGTTCGCCGGAGTAGACCGTGTCGTTGACCTGGAGCAAAAGAAGGCATGTGGCCGGGGTTAAAACACGCGCCAGGACCCGGCAATCAAGACAGGGCAGAGAGAAGGGCGCGGCGTGGTCGGAGCTCACCGGAATCGTCGCCGGAGTAGCTTTGGACGGCGGTGGTTTGAGCTGGTAATTGGGGAGCCTGGGGGCTCTCCAGGGGCTGTGGTTGGGGGAAACTGACAAGGAGGGGGAGGGGGTTAAGTAGAGGTGGCTATGATGACGATTTAATCGCGGTAACGGTCGAATTCGGCCGGACTTGGAAACGGCAGAGGAGGTGGATGGGCGTCGGCCGTTCGTGTGGGAGACGATGAGGTGGCGTTGACGTGGCACGGGGCCCAGTGGTAAGTGAGTGGGGGTGGGTTGAGGGGGTGTGCGGAAAAACAGAGGGGGGAGAGGGAGTCCGGGTGGGCTGCTGGGCCAGATTGGGCCAAAGGCCAAAAGCTGCTGCTGCTGTTTAAAAATTCTTTCCCTCCTTTCCTTTTTATTTTTGAATTTCTTTTCTAGTTTTGTTTGAATTTAGCAAAAGTGCTCCAAAAAGTCTCAAAATTTCACCAAATTTTTGGAGGATAAATCTAATGCAATGTAGTACATGCCATGATGATATAAATGCAATGATGATGATTTTCAGATGAAAAATTTGGGATGTTACAAATATAACCCCCTTAAGATGAATCTCGCCCTCGAGATTCGGGTTGGCTAGCAAATAGGTGAGGGTGATCTCTCCGAAGTTCATCCTCTCGCTCCCAGGTTGCTTCTGATTCAGTGTGATGATTCCACTGCACTTTGCAGAATTTGATTGTCTTGGTACGGGTAATTCTTTCTGCTGTCTCCAGAATCTTAATAGGTTTCTCTTCATAAGTGAGATCATTCTCTAGCTGAACTTCCTCTAATGGAATAGTGTCTTTCAACGAAGTTTCTTCCATCTCTGGGTGACACTTTTTCAGCTGACTAACATGGAATACATTATGAACTGCTGATAGAGATTCTGGTAATTCTATCTCATATGCCACTTCTCCTTTGCGGCTCAAAATCTTGAAAGGTCCTACATAGCGTGGTGCTAATTTTCCTTTGATTCCAAATCTTTTCACACCACAAAGTGGTGATACCCTGAGATAAGCTTTATCACCAACCTCATAGGTAACCTCTCTATGTTTTGGATCAGCATAGCTCTTCTGCCGAGATTGGGCTACCTTTAGCCTATCCCTTACCATCTTGACCTTCTCTTCAGCCTCCTTGATTAGGTCTGGCCCAAAAAAATTTGTTCTCCTACTCCATTCCACAACAATGGTGTAGTACACTTCCTTCCATAAAGAAATTCAAACGGAGCCATTTCTATGCTTGATTGATAGCTGTTATTGTAGGAAAATTCTGCGTATGGTAGACTTTCATCCCAACTGGATCCATAATCTAACGCACATGCTCTCAGCATATCCTCTAATATTTGATTGGTCCTTTCTGTCTGCCCATCAGTTTGCGGATGAAATGCAGTGCTGAATTCTAACCGAGTTCCCAGTGACTCGTGAAGTTGTCGCCAAAAGTGCGAAGTGAATTGAGTTCCTCTATTGGACACGATACTTTTAGGAACCCCATGCAAACATACAATTCTATTCATGTATATCTTGGCTAGCTTTGCACTTGTATAAGTGGTCTTTATTGGTATGAAATGGGCCACTTTTGTCAAGCGGTCAACGATAACCCATATAGAATCATATCTGGATTTAGTCCTCGGCAGTCCGGTCATAAAGTCCATACCAATTTTATCCCATTTCCAATCAGGTATTGGTAGTGGTTGTAATAATCCTACTGGTTTCTGATGTTCTGCCTTTACACGACTGCACACGTCGCACAAGGCAATGTGCTCTGCTATGTCGTTCTTTAAATTATTCCACCAAAACCTCTCCTTAACATCCATATACATCTTAGTATTGCCAGGATGAATTGAATATGGTGAGTTGTGCGCTTCTTGTAAGATCAACTTCTTAAGTTCAAGATCCTGCGGAACACAGATACGTTTTTCATACCATAAGATTCCTTGATCATCTACATGGAATCCTTTTGCCTTGCCTTCACTAACTTTACTTTTGATTTCTTCTATTTCTTTGTCCAACTTTTGGGCTTCTTGAATTCTGTCCATTAGTGTGGGTTGCACTTCCAAGGATGCAAGGTACCCTTCAGGCACTATCTCAAGTCTCAGCTCTCGAAATTGGGCACACAACTCCTCCGGCAAATCTCCTTTATTGAGGCCATTCACATAAACCTTGCGGCTTAATGCATCGGCTACGACGTTTGCCTTTCCAGGGTGGTATTGCAAACTTAAGTCGTAATCTTTGATAAGTTCTAGCCATCTTCTTTGTCTCATGTTGAGTTCTTTCTGTGTAAAAATGTATTTCAGACTCTTGTGATCAGTGAACATTTCACAACGTTTTCCCATGAGGTAATGCCTCCATGTTTTTAAGGCATGTACGACTGATGCCAACTCTAGATCATGAGTAGGATAGTTCACTTCATGATTTTTGAGTTGCCTTGATGCATAAGCTACAACTCTACCTTCCTGCATCAGTACACCTCCTAATCCTTGGTGAGATGCATCACAATATACTTGAAAGTCTTTCTCAAGGTCTGGCAGACATAACACTGGTGCTGACACTAGTCTCTTTTTCAATTCCTGAAAGCTGGTTTCACAAGCTTCTGTCCAATTAAACTTGTTCTCCTTCTTTAGCAGATCAGTCATGGGTTTTGCTATCTTAGAGAAATTTTCGATGAACCTCTGGTAGTACCCTGCTAGGCCAAGGAAACTACGAATTTCTTTAACCGATTTAGGAGGTTCCCATTCTATCACAGCTGCCACTTTTGCTGGATCAACAGCTATACCATTTCCAGATACTATGTGCCCAAGAAAACCCACTTCATTCAGCTAGAATTCACATTTGCTGAACTTGGCATAAAGTTTATGTTCCCTGAGTTTCTCTAGAATCAGGCGTAGATGTTCTTCATGTTCTTTGTTGCTCTTGGAATATACCAATATATCATCGATGAATACCACTATGAACTTGTCAAGGAATTCCATGAATACCTTATTCATCATGTTCATGAAATAGGCTGGTGCATTAGTCAATCCAAACGGCATCACTGTGTATTCATACAACCCATATCTAGTGGTGAATGCAGTCTTGGGTATGTCATGTTCTCTAATCTTTAGTTGGAAGTATCTTGATCAAAGATCAATTTTTGAGAACACACAGGCTCCCTCGAGCTGATCGAAGAGATCATTTATTCTAGGCAGAGGATATTTATTCTTTATGGTCATTTCATTAAGTGAACGATAATCTATGCATAGCCTTTGACTTCGGTCCTTCTTTTCAACAAACAAGACTGGTGCTCCCCAAGAAGACGAACTTGGTTGGATAAATCCCTTTTTCAACTGTTCTCCCAGCTGTTTCTTGAGTTCTTTTAACTCGTCCACCGACATTTTATAAGGTCTCTTTGCTATAGGCCCCGTTCCTGGCAGTAGGTCTATCAGAAACTCCACGTCCCTATCTGGTGGCATGACAGGTAATTCCTCAGGGAACACATCTGGGTACTCCTTTACTATGGGCACACTGTCTAGGCTAACCCCCTTAAGAGAATTAACCTTGCTCCCCTTGGGTTCAAAGTTAGACTTGAACCTGATCCTTTTCTTTTCTGGGGTGGTGAGCATAACAGTTCGCTCTGCATAATCAATCACCCCTTCATAACGGGTCAGCCAGTCCATACCTAATATTACATCTAATCCTTGGGATTCTAGGATTATTAAACTAACCAAAAACTTGTTCTTTCCAATTCCTAGGATTATCTGTCGGCATCCAAAATTTACTATCATTTCTCCACCCGGGGAGCTTACTTTAATGGGACATCCAATGGTTTCAGTGGAGAGTTCGTTTTGGATTACAAATGCTCTTGAAATGAATGAATGTGATGCGCCAGTATCGAAAAGGATAAGTGCAGGAAAGGAATTAATCTTGAACTTACCGATCATGGCATCAGATCCTTCTTGAATTTCTTCCACATTAATGTGATTCACATGACCCTTTTGGAATGGGTTTGGCTTAGCCCCACCAGTCTTCTTCTCTGGGCATTCATTAGCATAGTGCCCTGTCTTCTTCCACTTAAAACATTCCACCTGACTGATGTCTTTCTTTGCTGGCTGACTGTGACGATTCTGACCATTTTGGTTTCCATGGCCATGAACATTGTGGTTGTTCCTGAATCCACTTTTGTTATGTCCACGATGATTGTTTCCATCGTGGTTGTGGTTATTGTTACGATGGTTATTATGATTCCCATTCTTGTGGAATCCTGAACTCCCACTTCCTTCTCCATGAGAGCGCTTGTGAGGAGATCCTGATCCAAACTTATCAAAATGGTGCTTCCTCTTTCTACCCTCCACTTGTTTCATCTTGTTTTCCAGGATGGTCGCTTTATCACACAAGGATTGATACGTTGGAACATATGCAACAGATAGTTGCATAGAAATTTCATCATTCAGCCCATCTAGGAACTTCTCCTTTCTTTTTGCATCAGTGTCAACATCGTCGGGTGCATAACGTGACAAATTATTGAACTCTTTGATGTATTCAGAAATACTGTGGTGGCGTTGCTTGAGGTTATGAAACTCCTTTTTCTTCAACCCCATTATTCCAGAAGAGATGTGAGTGGTGCGAAACCCATCCTCAAACATTGCCCAAGTCACCTCCTCAATAGGGTGGGTAATTTGGAAATTATCCTACCAAGCAGCTGCACGACCTTCCAACAAGTGTGCTGCAAATCTGACCTTTTCTGCATCCGTGTAACCTACCGTGACTAGGTCCTTATTCAGAGAGCATAGCCAATCATTTGCTACCATGGGGTCAGTGGTACCCGAGAATTTAGCAGGTCTCAGCCTTAGAAATCTGGTTAGCATATCCAGAGGTGGTGGATTGTTCTGGTTGTTGTTATTGTTATTATTGGTGTTCTGATTCTGGGTTGCCATGAATTGAGTCATCATTTGCATCGATTGGGTCTGCGCAGCCATCATCTGCTGCATTCCATTGCCATTGTCATCCTCGTTGTTGCGTCGGGGAGGCATCTGTGGGTTTAATAAGGGTAAGTAATGATAGATAATCCAAATAAAAACAACAATCAGACAAACAAGCACATGCAAGTTCAACATCACAGCAATGACAGAGTTCGCAAAAATAAACATGCTAGCATAGTCACCCACAAGTCGATATGACCTATGCACTCAATAATAATAGAACGATAGGTAGATGGAACATCATCACTACTCCTCCATGTCGACTTCCTCCTCCACTAGTGCAAGTCCTGCTGCTGTGAACCCTGCCTTGTATTCCTCCAGGCTTGTAGTCAGAGCATCGATCTTTGTCTGTAACTCTCTCTTCTGAGTGCGTAGCCTCTCTATCACCTCGTGATCCGCTTCCAGCTCAATGTCCTCAAGCTCTAACTCGGTCTCCAAGTCTCTAATCTTCTTGTTCTTCTCCTGAACTCTCTTCTCTTGGCTCTTGAATTTCTTCTCTTGGTCTTCAAACTTCTTCTCCATTTCCTTGATTTGATTTTCCTGTTCCAGGAAGGCCTTGTCCTTCTCCTTAATTTGGACTCGTAGTTCATCGTTGCTAAGCATCACATTAGTCCTATCAGTATCAAGGTGTCTAATAAGGCTCTCTAAGTCCTGGAGGTAGTGACGCACGGGCTTGATAGACTCCTTAGTGGCCTCGTCTAACACAATAGGCTCTCCATCCTCGTCGCGCCTCCCAAAGAAATGGAAGAAGTGGCTCCTAATCTCAGAAGAGTGACGTCCACATAGGCATCCCAATAGCTCCTGCATAGCGACGTCGAGGCCTCTCTCCATGTCATCATGGAGAATCTTGAAGGTAATCTCCCCAGTTTGGGGCTCTGTCTCACGTCTTGGCTGGGTAACTTTGAATCCCCATAAGTCCTTCCTCTGAAACTTCCTCAGCTGAAGTCCCTGAATGGTAGGGATTGGAAGAGCGAGCACTTGGACTAGCTCCAACATACGAGTCCCAAAGAGAGTCCCCTTGAAATCCTCGGCCGTGCTGTAGACAAATATTCGGCATCTTTTGCATAGTATGGAGAAAATTAGTAACACACAATAAAGAAGTAAACACAAGTCACAAAATAAAAATCAACCAACAGAACACTCCAAGTAGCAATACATTATTTAACTCAAGCACTCAAGGTTCCAGACATAACTTATTTTTGCCATACCACATAAGTTGGTATGATCAAAATACTAACGTGATAAAACGCCAAGGTGGTGGTCCAACTAATAGCTCACTCCTTCTTAACCAAGGTGGCAATCTGGGCATCCTTGGTAGCAATCTTCTTGTCTTGGTCACATAGCTCCAAAGCTAGGCCTATGATATCCTTACTTAGGTGTTTCACAGTGGCCTTTGAGTCTTGGACAAGACGCTTCTCCTCCTTGAGATCCTCCTGAGTATTGAGCATTCTATACTTGAGTCTGTCCCCAAGTTCCTCAATAGCTTTCCATGCAGCATTCCTTGCAGAGTCAAAGAATGACGGGTGCATTTTAGAGTTGGTGAACATGCAGAATCCCGTACTCTTGGAATCATCCTCCTTGTCCTTGTAAGAATGGAGTTGCACCCACCAATACTCTTGTCCTTCGTCTATCACAGGAAATCCCTTGTACACGGCTTCACCATTCATCCCCAAGTCTCACACTCCAGGGTCATAGTCATCAGCGATCCCTTCTTGACAGATTCATTGATGGTGGACATCTACAAAAATAGATGAGAAGGATCATTAGGGAAAGCTTTACGAGATGAATAGACAAGTGTAAGGTTGGAATATAGAGTTATTTTTCCTAAGGGTTTTCCTTAGTCTAATCCATTCTAGGGTTACGAACCTACAGGCAACACAGTGCTCTGATACCATCTGTAAGATCTCACCATAATAAGGTAAGATCCCTGTGATTGCAGTGCTAGTCCCTGGATCGAAATGCTAGCACCCACAGTTGAAGATGAAGTACATTGAAACAAAGGTCATTATTACATCGCATATCCAGGAATATAATGGTTCTTACAACTCACTTAGCCCAAGGCTAAGACACTTAAAGTTCACATTACATAGCATAGTAATAATAGAGTCTTCAATCTTCATGTGCCACATGCAAGCATGTCGAGTGTAGACCCGCAACCCTACTCATCATCAGAGTATCCTGCAACATAATAAGTTACTGCCACAAGGGTCAATACATTTGGAATTATATTGGCAAGTGATACCATATATACTTAGTATAATCCAACAACTACATGAGTATATGGCTAAGTGGGGTTATGGCTGGCTTTGCAAAAAGCTAGTTTAACTTATAGTTTTTGAAGAGTAAGTTTTCTCAATCAAACACTAAGGTACCAGTGATAGACATCACGGAGCCTCTACCCATGTTCACCCACAAGTTTTAACTTAGAGAAATTTGGATGAGGAGATTATTGAACTACTTCACTGTCTTGAGGCTCAGAAGTTGTCCATAACCGAGGACACGGCTAAGTACTTAGTTTTTTACCCTCTCGAGAGGTGGTGCACTTTCCCCACAAGACTCGACATGCATCGAGACAAGACCTTTCAGAAGCAATCCCTCAGACCACCACGGAGGCGTTCCATCCTACCACATCTACCACCTTTTGTCTGTCTGGCTCAGTTCTTGCAACTTAGTTGGTCAAGGCAGAGCCCATATGCCATGTGGCTGCACTGAAAGCTTCATGACAAGAATGTCTCCAATCTCTTTGTTCCTGGGTGGCCATCCACAAGTGTGATACACCAGCTGACCATAGACATGGCCCCTGAGTAAGCACTCAACATAATCCAAGCAAGTCCCATTCCACCCAGGTGTTTCATTAACATTAGTTGTTTTCTTAGTCAAACAAAATAATATTTTTCCATACTATCTTGAAATGTATTTTCCACCCACGAATTCTAATAGCATGGCTAAGCACTCTAGCATACGAAGTCTTTCAACTAGGAAGTACTACCATGATATAATCTATAGGGTAGCATAGCATAGTAACAAGTAAATAATCCTATCATGCTAAGATCTACCAAAATAACACTAGTGCAATAGTGAAAATAATAGGACATGAGATGAAATATCACTTGCCTTGGTAGCTAGGGGAATAGGTACAATCCTCACAGCAACAAACTTCACAATCCACACAATCTACACAAGATCAATACAACAACAATAATTCAATCAATAAAACATTACAAAAATATGAATGCATGCAAAATGCAATGATATGATCACAACTCTATAATTTACAGAGTCTACAGTACAGAGGGTAAAATACCTCATCGAAATGCATAAGAAATACCCGAAAACAATTTATAGAACAATTTTTTATGAGCAAAATACTCCTAAAAAGGTTCTGCCTATAATTCCAATTTTTAGAGGCAAAAGTGTGAAACAAGGTCTCCACAATAAAGGTCTTATTTTCCTGAATCCATAGACACCAAATTTACATTTTTTGAATTGTGGAACAAAAGTTATGGATTTTCTAAGTTTAATACAAAATCTGTCTAATTTCTTTTTAAACAGAAAATCCTGGGCGACGTGGCGCAACCTGATTGGCCCATACCGGTTCGGTTGGATCGACCGCTGCAGACCGTTAGATCTTAAGTGACAAACGGACGGATCTGATCGGCCCATACCGCTTCGGTCGCGATCTAATCCTAACCGCTGACGATAAATCTAACGGCTCCTAGGGCCTGGCCGGAAACGGGCGGCGCTGACTAGCTGCGCGCGACGGCGGAGCATCGGCCGACAGCGTTTCGGTGGTTCTACAGGGGCAGGGAGTCCGTGCACACGTACCAGAGGTCGAGGCGGTCCTCGCGGTCTCGATGGAGGTCACGGTGGCGTGGGGGGTGCTCTGGTTCAGTCACGATCCCTCGCTGGAGTTGCGTCGACGGCGGAGCTCGCGGCTCTGTGTCGGAGATGACGGCCTGGGGCTCAGACAAGCAAGCAACGGGGTTAGTGAGACGCGCCCAGGTCAGCACGACCTAGCAGAGACCAAAAGGAGGCGGCGGAAACCCTAACCTTACCGGAAAAATTGATGGACAGCGGCGGCAGAGGAAGTTCGCCGGAGTAGACCGTGTCGTTGACCTGGAGCAAAAGAAGGCATGTGGCCGGGGTTAAAACACGCGCCAGGACCCGGCAATCAAGACAGGGCAGAGAGAAGGGCGCGGCGTGGTCGGAGCTCACCGGAATCGTCGCCGGAGTAGCTTTGGACGGCGGTGGTTTGAGCTGGTAATTGGGGAGCCTGGGGGCTCTCCAGGGGCTGTGGTTGGGGGAAACTGACAAGGAGGGGGAGGGGGTTAAGTAGAGGTGGCTATGATGATGATTTAATCGCGGTAACGGTCGAATTCGGCCGGACTTGGAAACGGCAGAGGAGGTGGATGGGCGTCGGCCGTTCGTGTGGGAGACGATGAGGTGGCGTTGACGTGGCACGGGGCCCAGTGGTAAGTGAGTGGGGGTGGGTTGAGGGGGTGTGCGGAAAAACAGAGGGGGGAGAGGGAGTCCGGGTGGGCTGCTGGGCCAGATTGGGCCAAAGGCCAAAAGCTGCTGCTGCTGTTTAAAAATTCTTCCCTCCTTTGCTTTTTATTTTTGAATTTCTTTTCTAGTTTTGTTTGAATTTAGCAAAAGTGCTCCAAAAAGTCTCAAAATTTCACCAAATTTTTGGAGGATAAATCTAATGCAATGTAGTACATGCCATGATGATATAAATGCAATGATGATGATTTTCAGATGAAAAATTTGGGATGTTACAAGTTCCAACACCAGTAAACTTCCATTAAAACACTAGCTACTGTAGCACTTCCCTCAAAAAGCTCAATTCTCCAAAAAAAACTCAGAAAGGAACCAACAAGAAGCAAATGCAGAAAATGGCAGAAATCTGTCAAAACAAACCAGCAGGTAAAGATGAATTTTTTCGAAGACATTTTGTTGCTCAAATAAAAAAGTGTTGGACTAACAAAAGTTAGATAACAACCTGGGGCAGAAGCACAAAAATTCACGCCTCAAAAGGACGTACAGAAATTTTACACGAATTTTTACAGTGAGGCACATAAATCTATTTCGGGACAACAACTTTCCCAATCATTACTTCTCTCTCATTAGAGGTTACTCTTGGCACAAAAAGCAAATAAAAAGGATAAGGAGCGGTTATTACTGAAGTAATAACTTCCAAGACTCATCTAAAACTTTTGGGTTATCTCCCAATAAGTACTTTTCTTTAACGCCTTTAAGTTAGGCATGCAAAAACTGAAATGGATAGAATAGAAGTAAGCGGAGATAATCATGGTGAAAACATTGTTTTGTTCAATGAAATCCTTTTGTTAACAAGGTTGATCAGGTCTTGTTACCAAAACAATTTCATATGAGACAAAACTTTGTATTCCTCTAATTATTATGTTACCTCAACCTTGATAGCAATAGTCCCAATCATAATAGTTTCAAATTTTTCTCTTGGTATGGGACAATATATTTCTCCAACTTGAATGCCCTCAACATGTTCAATTGAATTCAAACCATAAGTTCTTTCAACCTTCTTGGGGAAATAGAAAGTATGTTCCTTGTCATTCACATTGAAAGTCACCTTTCCTTGATTACAATTAATAACAACTCCTATAGTATTTAAGAAAAGGTCTCCCAAGAATAATAGACATATTATCATCTTCAGGCATAATAGTTTGAGAGGATGCTCACATAAGAAATATGAGTTGAAGTAGAAGAGAGCAACAAGAAGCAAATTCAAAACACCTTTAAGTCTAACCCACTTCCTATGCATAGGAATCGTGTATGCAAATAAATTCATCAAGAACAAAGTGAGGCATAGGAAGATAAAACATGAGTAACTTCAAAACTTTCAGCACATAGAGAGGTGTTTCAATACCATGAAAACTTATACAACCATATTTTCCTGTCTCATAATAATTTTCAGTAGCCTCATGAATAAACTCAACAATATAACTATCACATAAAGCATGCTTTTCATGATCTACAAGCACTAGAGCTTTATTATAAACATTTTCAAAAGAATCCTCAGGAACATAACATTCATCCTCCTTTAGTAAGCATGGGGGACAATCAAATAATGTAAGGGACAAAGAGTTACTCTCATTAGAAGGTAGGCATGGGTAGCTAATCCATTCTTCCTCCTTTTGTTCATCACTCTCCTCCTCTTTTTCATCTAATGAGATTTCAGGTTCATCAATTTCTTCTTCCATAGGATCCTGCAAGGCATTAGTCTCTTCCATTTGTGGAAAGCATCTATTTATATTCAAGAATATAGCCATTTTCTTCCTTGTATTTATCAAAGCAAAATTTAAGTATACCATACACCTCATATTTATAAGGTGAATCATCAATATTTTCAAGCAAACTAGCAAGTTCAAATGCACCCTTCCAAGCAATAAATTCTTCAATTTGTTCCACATCATAAAAGTCATAATTCCCGTTAACATAAGAAGATATGGTAACATTATCATTATACTCACATTGAAAAGGGAGGTGTTTGTACCTCCTATAGCAACAAGATTTATCAAGGCAATAAGTAACATTATAAGTAGAGCACACGTTTCTAGCAATGGTATACAATTTATCAATTTGTTCCCGTAGGTGTTTCCCTTTTTGTGACAAGCGGTGTTCCTTATAATACTATTTTTGATCCTCCGTGAACACACATTGCCAATAAGATTCAGTTTCAAAGAAACCAACCATTAACCACAAGCATGATAAAGCAAGACAATAACAGACAACGAAAATAACAACTAGAGTAGGAACTAATTTTTTGTATTTTTGATAAAGAAATAAGGAAACAAGGCAGAAATAAACTAAGCTTGAACAATAGTGAATCCAAGTGGACTTGATAAATAAAGCTACGGATCCCCAGCAACGGCACCAGAAGATAGTCTGGACGACCGACAAGTATAGGGGGTGTATCGCAGTATTTCGAGGGAAGTGAAACCCAATTTATTGATTTGACACAAGGGGAGCCAAAGAATATTTATAAGCCTTAACAACTGAGTTGTCAATTCAGCTGCACCTAGAAACAATCTTGCTCACATCAGTTTATCAGTAGCAACAGTTTTGTAGTAGGAATAGCAAAGTAACAGCAGTAGTAAAGTAAAGACAGCAGTAACAATAGCAGTAAACAGTGGGATTCGAGTGCGGTAGGCATAGGGATGGATGGACGGGCGTTGCATGGACAAGACAATTCACATAGCAATCAGAACATAGGGCAATTGCAGATAAATAAGATAAAGCATCCAAGTACTTGATAATCCTAGGCATGTGTTCCATAAATAGTCATACGTGCTCGCAATGAGAACTTGCACACCATCTTTTGTCCTGCCAGCCCGTTTGTAGCGGGGCCTCAAGGGAACTACTGGCAATTAAGGTGCTCCTTTTAATAGAGCACCGGAGCAAAGCATTAACACTCCGTGAACACATGTGATCCTCACAGCAAAGCCATTCCCTCCGGTTATCCTGATTTCTGTCACTTCGGGGCCAATTGTTCCGGACAACAACGTGTGTATACAACTTGCAGATAAGACCATAAACAATACTATCATAATGAATCAATAACATGTTCAGATCTGAAATCATGGCTGTCGGGCCCTAGTGACAAGCATTAAGCACAACAAGTCGCAACAAAGTCATAAAGCATTAATAAAAGATACTAGGCACCATGCCCTAACAATCTGATGCCATTACATGAACGATCTCATCCAATCCCTACCATTCCCGTAGCCTACAGCAGGGGATTACTCACTCATAGATGGGGGAAACATAGATGGTCGATGGAGAAGCGATGGTGATGATGATGGCGATGATCTCCTCCAATTCCCCGTCCCGGCAGGGTGCCAGAACGGAGTTTCTGGTGCTGTTTCGTGGAATCTGGTGGTGGCGGCGGAGCGGAACTCCTTCTAGAAAAACGTCGAACCCCCCCGGAGTTTTTAGGTCAAAAGGCTTCTTATAGGCGAAGAGGGAGACCGAGGGGGTGCCTGGGGGCCCCACACCACCCCCTGGCGCGGCCTGGCCTGACCCGCGCCACCAGGTGGTGTGGCCACCCTTGGCTCTTCTCCATCTCGTATTCTGGCTCCGGGAGTCTTCTGAAAAATAGGCACTTTGGATTTTGTCCCGTCCAATTCTGAGAATATTCATTTTCCGACTTTCCTGGAACAAAAAACAGCAGAAAACAGGCAGCTGGCACTGTGGCTCTTGTTAATAGGTTAGTCCAAGAAATCATATGAAAAGTACTCCAAAGTGTGGACAAAACACAAGAAAGTGGATAAAACCAAGCATGGAAGATCAAAAATTATAGATACATTTGCAATGTATCAAAGGTTCAATAACCTCTTTGAGTTCTACCTTTCGACTATTCACACCTTTTGCGAGAAACGCCTTCTCAAGAAAGGATCCATTCTTGGCAACAAAAACCTTGCCCTCGGATCTGTGATAGAAGGTATACCCAATAGTTCCTTAGGGTATCCTATGAAGACGCATTTTTTCGCTTTGGGTTCGATTTTATCCGGCTGAAGTTTCTTCACATAAACATCGCATCCCCAAACTTTAAGAAATGACAGCTTAGGTTTGTTTCCAAACCACAATTCATACGGTGTCGTTTCAATGGATTTAGATGGTGCCCTATTTAAAGTGAATGCAGCGGTTTCCAGTGCATAACTCCAAAATGATAGTGGCAAGTCAGTCAGAGACATCATAGATCGAACCATATCCAATAAAGTACGATTACGACGTTCCGACACACCATTACGTTGTGGTGTCCCGGCAGGCGTGAGTTGTGAAATTATGCCACACACTTTCATGTGTGCACTAAACTCATAACTTAGATACTCACCTGCATGGTCGGACCGCAGAAATTTGATCTTTCTGTTACGATGATTTTCCACTTCATTCTGAAATTCCTTGAACTTTTCAAAGCTTTTAGACTTGTGTTTCATCAAATAGATATATCCGTATCTACTCAAATCATCCGTGAAAGTAACCAAATAACGATATCCACCTCGCGCCGACACACTCATTGGTCCACACACATCAGTATGTATGATTTCCAATAAATCCGTCGCCCATTCCATTGAACCGGAAAATGGCATTCTAGTCATCTTGCCCATAAGGCATGGCTCACATCTATCAAATGATTCAAAATCAAGTGATTCCAAAAGTCCATCAGAATGGAGTTTCTTCATGCGTTTAACGCCAATATGACCTAGACGGCAGTACCACATATATGCAGATATATCATTATCAAGTTTAATCCTTTTAGCATCAACATTATGAATATGCGTAATACTACTATCGAGATCCAATAGAAATAAACCATTCAACACAGGTGCATGACCATAAAAGATATCATTCTTATAAATCGAACAACCATTGTTTCAGATTTAAAGGAATAACCAATTAGCATCAAACACGATCCGGATACAATGTTCATGCTCAGTGCAGGCACCAAATAACAATTATTCAGATTTGTAACTAATCCCAATGGCATATGGAGAGGTAGCGTCCTGATGACGATCACATCAACTCTTGATCCATTGCCGACCCGCATATTGACCTCATCCCTTGCTAGCTGTCGCTTGTTCCGCAGCCCCTAAATCAAGTTACATATATTAGCAACCGATCCTGTATCAAATACCCAGGTGCTACTGCGAGTACTAGTCAAGTACACATCAATAACATGTATATCACATATACCTTTGTTTGCCTTGCCGGCCTTCTTGTCTGCCAAATACTTGGGGCAGTTGCGCTTCCAATGGCCAGTCCCCTTGCAATAGTAACACTCAGTATCAGACTTAGGGCCAGCTCGGGATTTCTTTTCAGGTGCGGCAGCAGATTTGCCACCCTTCTTTCCCTTCTGCTTGCCTTTCTTGACTTTCTTGAAACCGGTGGTCTTATTGATCATCAACACTTGATGTTCTTTCCTAATCTCCACTTCTGCAGTCTTAAGCATTGACAAAGCTCGGGAAAAGACTTCTTCATGCCCTGCATATTATAGTTCATCACGAAGCTCTTGTAGCTAGGTGGCAGAGATTGGAGAACACGATGTATGCCTAAGTCAATGGGAATCGTTATTCCCAAGGACACAAGCTTATCGGCGTACCTAGACAATTTTAGTACGTGCTCACTAACAAAGCTATTTTCCTCCATCATGCAGCTAAAGAACTTTTCAGAAGCAGTATAACTCCATACGGCAGCATGGGTATCGAAAATCATTTTCAATTCTCCCATGGTATCAAAGGCATTGCCATTTTCGAAACGCTTTCGAAGTGCTGGCTCTAGACCATACAGTATGCCGCAATGAACTAAGTTGTGGTCCTCCTAACGAGTTATATAGACATTCTTTTCCTTGTCAGGGGCATCAGGAGCTGGTGGGGGGCCTAGCGGCGCCTCTAGCACATATTGCTTTTGTGCAACAGTGAGGAGAATCCTCAAATTCATAGCCCAGTTGGTAAAGTTGCTACCATTCGCAGCAAGTTTCTCTTTCTCCATGAACACATTGAAATTAAAAGCAGGTGGTGCCATCTACAACAGAATTTGTAAAGTTTATTTAGACTAAGTTTATGATAGAGTGAGTTCAACTAATCCAAAGTACTAATGAACTCCCACTCAAAAACGACATCCCTCGTGTCCTTTTGGTGATTACATGAACCAAATCCACTACACCAAGTCTGATCATCACGTGAGTTGGTGTAGCTTCAAAGGCGAGCATCTATATGGGCATCATATCAACTATATGACTCATGCTTAAACTTTCGGTCCGTGTTCTGAGGCCATGTCTGTACATGCTAGGCTCGCCAAGTAAGAACCTTAGTATTCGCGTGTGTAAAACTGTCTTACACCCGTTATATGAAAGCGTAGAGTCGAGTACACCCGATCATCACGTGATGTCTTGAACACGATCCACAGAACGATGCATACTTAAGGAAGAACACATTTTATCTTGATATCTAAATGAGGGATCATCTTACAATGCTACAAAAAGCGCCAAACTAGCAGTATAAGATGCTAACATCTAATGTGTAAAGTGAGATGATATGGTTCATGCATTTGATCTCTATCATTTGCATCGTGGTATGATCTCTATCATTCCTTTGTGTGTAAGGCCAAGGTCTACGGAACTTACACGTTGAGTGTGTTGTAAGAGTATCTATCATACATCTACTTACAACAATACCATATCAAGCCACTAGCCCAACAATGATCTAAACTAGACGCCTCTAATTTATCAATTGCAAGTTTTACGTGGCTTAGGGCTTTCGGAGATAGAACCGGTCTTACCTATGAACATGAACCACAACGAGGATAACCAAGTTATTAGTAACTCGTTGTAAATCAAATATTGAATATAGTAGGAGAGACAGACACCCGCCAGCCACTTATGCAAAACATGTTGCATGTCAGTCGTGGAACCAGTCTCATGTATGATGACATGTAAGGTTGGTCCAGGCCGCTTCATCCTACTATGCCACCAATATCCAAAATACATAGAAGATGCAATAACATGATCATCATCACCCACATATAAACATATGTGTACTACCCGTGCAAAGCACCTATGCATAGATCAGGCTATGATACCACTGTTGGGTCCACAGCATAGAAAACAAAAAAATTCCTATGATGAGAACTATACACAAGGATCTATCTACTTGATATAGAGAAACAGGTGGACATACATCCATGGAGAACTTACCCTCGAAGACAACGAGTTTTGTTAACGAGTAGGAACTCGTGGTTGATGTAGTCGTACACTTGCCGATCTCAAGATCGTGTGGAAGTCCGAGCGCCGCAAATCAGCAGCGCATCCATCCTCGCACACACGTTCAAGCCACCGGACAACCTCCACCTCCTTGCTCCAGCGATGCAGCGGCAGCAGCAACTCCTTCCAGACGAAATGCCACCGGGAACATGTATCTCGTTAATCCGAGACCATGGGGGAATAATCTTAGAGGGGGAGAGAGATCCTTCACGAGGAGGTGTGAGGAAGAAGGAGGAAGAGGGGAGGGCATTTTATAGGAGGAGGGGGGTACCCCTCCCCATGGCCGGCGCCCCATTGGGGGTGACCCCTCACCTCCCCCGTTCATGTGGTGGTAACTCCTCCACATTAAAATGCCCCTTCACATTCTCTTTTAGAGTCTCCATTTTAAATGCATTAAAGTTCTCTAAGTTTAATGCTCTCTCATTTAATAAAACTCTTTTATTAAATTTATTCAGAATTTTGTTAATTACTTTAATTAAAAAACATTCACATAAAACCCCTTGCAACATTTCAATATCACATGCAGAACCACTTTCTGCAATTTCACCCGAAACAATTCCGGTTTCTATCGAAACCATTCCCGCGCTTTGCAATCCTTTCGTCTGAAACATATGTGCTCCAAAATGGTGTCCGGTAACCCTTAAGTGTGTCACCCTACGGTTCGCAAATAATGCAGACATGATTGAGACTCCTCTCAGATCAATAATCAGAAGCGGGACCTGGAGATCCATACTGACTCCTGCACATTCCACGATGACTTCTGTGATCATGAGAACCTTTAACACTAGTAACTTAATCCCTTTGTCTCATGATATAATACATGTCCGAGATTCGATCATCGGTATCCAAATACCTAGTTTGATCTCGTTACCGACATGCACTCTTTTCTCGTTCCCGTGATATAACATTCTAGTGATCACATCACTTGCTTGCAACCTATCTTAATGTGATATCACCGAGAGGGCCTATAGTATATCTATCTGTCATCGGGATTGAAAAATTCCACTCTTTATCCATGAGCCTCAACATAACACCTTCGTAGAAATGAACCCATCTTTATAGTCACCCTGTTACGGTGTGACGTTTGATGTTATCAAGATACTCTTCTGGTGTTAGCAATTAACATGATCTCATGGTCTAAGGATAAAGATTACTTCGTATGAAGTTATAGCAATATAAACATAATGACTTGATCGTAATGCTATACTTCGGATGAATGTTCATCACATCATTTCACAAATGCTGTGACCTTGTTATTAACAACATCCAATGTCCATGATCAGGAAACCTTGATCATCTTGTTAATCAACAAGCTAGTCTATAAGAGAGGCATAACTAGGAACCCTTTTTGTTTATTAAACACACATGTATTGACGTTTCCGATCAATACAATTATATCATGCAAAATAAACATCTATCATATATGAGGAATACATAATAACAACTTTATTATTGCCTCTCAGGGCATATTTCCTTCAGTTGTGATTGGATATATGTTTGTGTAGAGTGCTGCTGGGATCAAGGCAAGTTACACCACGTGTTCATGTTTAATGTCCCAGTTTTTGACTATGCATGTTTTACTCTTCAAATCTTGTAGTATGCATGTGTAGGTTTTTAGTAGATTTCCTTAGTACTATTTTTTACAAGTGCGGTTTTGTAGTATGCCACGAGTAGCTTCATACTTAGGAATTTCCATCCTAATAGGTTTCCCCTGTTTTGCTAAGTATTGCTTGCTATGCTATATATATATACAAGTACCGTTGGGGGGTTCAAAAGACTCAAAATTTTCTAAGTATGAGAGCTCTCTCGAGCGAACGTTTCTTCTCAAAACCCCCTTCAAAATAAAAACTAAGTTTTCTTCGGGTGGAATGGTTGTCGGGACAACGAGTGGAATTTTGGTAGAGGACGGCAGCCAAGAAATCAAAGAAGTCTTCCATGTTTCAGAATTCAGAAGCTTCCAGTGCAACCACAATACATATGGGCTTTGTCTTGGCTTAGTACTTAGTGGGAAACCTCACCGGGGTACCAACATTTGGAGGTTCTTGGCATGGTTGGATCCAGCTGGTAGAGGGGCTACTAAGGGAAGGCGTCTCCATGGTCTTGTCTGTAAAAGGACTTGATCGTGGATTGTGGGGAAAGTGCACAATCTCTCGAGAGTATTGCAATCTGATCGATCAGCCGAGGTCATAGAAAGAACACTTTGAGCATTTGAAGGATGGAGCCTTTGAAAGATCTTCCTCTCTCTTTTCTAAACTTAAAGTTTTATAAAACCCCAGGGCGTGAGTAATATCGCCATTGGGTGGTATTTTGGGGACTTGGTGCGTAATATCCAAGTGCTAGGTTGATTGGACACTTGGTGAGTAATATCCTCGTGTTCCACTCGACCCTATACTACTTAAACAATGTTTTCAAAGTAGGG
Organism: Avena eriantha; assembly: GCA_910589775.1. Taxonomy (NCBI): domain Eukaryota; kingdom Viridiplantae; phylum Streptophyta; class Magnoliopsida; order Poales; family Poaceae; genus Avena; species Avena eriantha. Next base: position 193,033,817 of record OU342742.1, on the reverse strand, counting down.
TAAACTCTTCCTCTTTTCTTCTTACTTAGAGAAAATTGGCCTTATGCAAAAGAACCCCAAAGCCTACACTTAGCCTTGCATGTAGAGATAGTCTTATTCATTCCTTGGTGTAATTTGCCAATACATTCAAAGTATTGACCCAACTTGTTGGCTGCACGTCTTATGTGCAGAATCCGAAGACTGAAAGGTGCGTAGGGATCACGGGTCTTAACACAACTAGCCTAAGGCATTGATGGACCCAAGTTTTATTAAGTTTCCGATGTTTTATTTGAGCTAGCTATAAGCTATGCAAGTTGTAATAAGTATACTCTGGATTATTCGTGTAATAATGACTTGTGTTTTACATGATATTCATCGACTGTGAAGTGCTAGCTATTGATCTAGGGACTAGCATGTTAATCACAGGGACTTATGATCCTTAACGATCCGAGGTCACAACAACATGCCTTGATGACTTCATATTATCCTTAGAACGGTTTACTTTGACGATCACAGTTTGATTATCATAGATCATCAGGATGGCAGGTATTGGTTTTTCAACCACAGGTAAGTCCATCAAAAGCTCATGAAGCCACTCTGCTTCAACTGTGGCTGTGTCTAATGCTATGAGTTATGCTTCCATAGTTGACCTCGTTAAGATGGTCTACTTGCAAGACTTCCAGGAAACCGTGCCACCACTAAGTGTAAACAAATAACCACTTGTGGCCTTAATCTCATCAGCATCAGATATCCAGTTTAAATCACTATACCCCTCAAGTACTCGTGGATACCCAGTATAGTGAATACCATAACTCGCAGTGCCTTTCAAGTAGCGCACAACTCTTTCACGAGCATGCCAATGATCATCTCCAGGATTTGACACAAATCGACTCAGTTTGCTTACAACAACGGAGACGTCAGGCCTCGTAGCGCTGGCTAAGTACATGAGCGAGCCAATAATTTAAGAATATCTCAATTGATCTTTAGCATTCCTTCTATTCTTTCAAAGTAGCACACTCAGATCATAAGGCATTGGAGAAGACTTGAAGTCGCTATACCCAAAGCGAGTCAATATCATTTCCACATAGTGGTACTAAAGCAGTGTAATCCCACCATTGTCATCCTTTAGAAGCTTGATGTTTAAGGTTACATCAGCCACTCCTAATTCCTTCATCTCAAAGCAGCGAGATATGAACTCTTTGACCTCCTCAATAATAGTGAGGTTGGTCCCGGATATTAGTATGTCATCGACATAGAGACACATAATAACTCCCTCGCCCCACCATGGCGATATCACACACACTTATCATCTTCGTTTATAACAAAGCCTTCAGCGGTTAAAGTTCTTTCAAACTTCTCGTGCCACTACTTAGGAGCTTGGTTAATACCATATAAAGACTTCACTAACTTGCACACCTTTCCTTCTTGACCATCTACTACAAATCCATTAGGCTACTCCATATAAATTTCCTCATCTAGCTCTCCATTTAGAAAAGTTGTCTTAACATCCAATTGATGAACGAGAAGACCATGTGAGGTAGCCAAGGATAGTAGTACTCGAATAGTGTTCAATCTGGCCAAATGTGAGTAGGTATCAAAAAAGTCTTCACCTTCTTTCTAGGTATAACCCTTGGCCACAAGACGTGCCTTGTACTATTCAATAGTACCATCAGGTCTAAGATATTTCTTGAACACCCACTTACATCCTATAGGTTTGCACCCATAAGGACGATCACTGACCTCCCAAGTTCAATTAGCTAAGATGGAATCCATCTCACTACAGACAACTTCTTTCTAGTAGTGAGCATCTTGAGATGCACATGCTTCTAAAATAGAGGTGGGAGTATCACCCACAAGGTACACAATGAAATTATCACCAAATGACTTTGCAGTCCTTTGTCTCTTGCTCCTTTTAGGCGCTTCATTATCATCCTCTACATGATAATCATAGTGTTCTATCGGCATAGTGGGTTTAGGAATTATAACAAATTCCTAACTAGATGAACTAGTCATCTCCTGAGTTGATGCGCTAGACATACCTTTCATGGGAAAGATGTCCTCAAAGAAAGTCGCATCGTTCGACTCCATAATTATACCAACATGCATGTCGGATACCTCATATTTTACTATAAAAAATCTATAGCCAATGTTATGAAAAGCATATCCTAGAAAAATACAATCCATAGTTTTTGGTCCAAGCTTTCGCTTCTTGGGTATTGGAATATGGACTTTCGCCAAATATTCCCAAGTTCTTATGTAAGAGAGTTGAAGCCTTTTCTTCTACCATTCCTCAAATGGAGTCATGGTTTTATCCTTTATGGGAACAAAGTTTAGGACATGGCATGCAGTCATTAGTGCCTTCTCCCACCATTCCTTGGAAAGACCCGATGTATCTAACATTGCGTTAACCAAATTAGTTAGAGTGCAGTTCTTTCTTTTGGCCACCCCATTTGACTAAGGTAAATAGGGAGGTGTCCTCTCATGGATAATACCATGTTCCGTACAGAATAGATCAAATTCATTTGAAAAATACTCTCCACCACGATCTGACCTTAGCCGCTTGATTTTAAGATCAAGTTGGTTTTCTGCTTCAGCTTTATAGTTTTTGAAGTAATTCAAAGCTTCATCTTTAGATTTCAGAAGATAAACGTACCAGTATCTAGTTGAGTCATCAATCAACGTCATAAAGTATCCTTTTACACCTTTTGTCAACACACCATTCATCTCACAAAGATCTAAATGTATAAGTTCTAGTGGTGCTAAGTTTCTCGGTTCCGTAGCCGTATGAGACTTGCGGGGTTGCTTTGCTTGCACACAAACTTGGCATTTAAAACCTTTGACGGTGGTAAATTTTGGAATTAAACTCATATTGGCTAGCCGTGTCATGCAACCAAAGTTAATATGATAAAGTCGTGAATGCCAAATATTGGACTCATTATCATTGCAAACATGATTAATAACTTTAGTACACGAGTCTGACAAAGATAAGCGGAACAGACCTTCGCACTCATAAATCTTTCCAACAAATTGTACATACTTAGAGATTATAACTTTATTGGACTCAAAGACTAACTTAAAACCGTCTTGACATAGAAGCGATCCGCTGACGAGATTCTTATTGATGGAGGGAACGTGCTGGACATTCTTTAGCTGTACAGTCTTCCCCGAAGTAAACTTCAGATTTACCGTACCAACACCATGAACAGAAGCACGTGAGTTGTTTCCCATCAGCACGGAGGAAGTCCTTGCGACCTGATAAGAAGAGAACATGGAAATATCAGAACATACATGTGTATTAGCACCCGTGTCAATACACCATTCAGGAGAACTCCATACTGAAACGATAGTAGGTAAAATATCGTACCCAGCGTCCTTCTTCTCAGTATCGCTAATAACAACATTAGCCGTCTTGCCATGTTCCCATGTTGCCGCTTGTCAAAGCGATTAGGGAACCTAGGAGCCCAATGATCAGATCAACACAGATGTGGCAAGAGCCTTTCTTATTATCATTTTTCTTCTTAAAGTTGGTTGAGTGAGTGGCCTTGTTCTTGCCATCAAACTTCCCTTTGCCATCAGATTTGTTCTTATTCTTGTACTTGTGGGATTGGAAGTATTTATTCCGTACCAAATTGGCCCTAGAAGCTCCCTCAAATCCTCGAGCATGTTTGTCCTTTGCTCTCACCTTCTCTTCCACATGAAGAGACCCAATGAGATTCATAACAGAAAACTCTTATCTCTTATGTTTCAGAGAAGTTGCAAAGTTCCTCCACAATGGAGGAAGCTTGGTAATAATGCCTCCGGCCACAAACTTGTCCTGTAAGGTACACTTGAACTGCTCAAGTTCTTTGGCAAGTGATTGTATCTCATGATCTTTCTCAACGACGGAGCGCTCATCAACCATCTTGTAGTCATAGAATTGCTCCATGACATACAACTCAGTGCCAGCGTCCGAGACCCCAAACTTGGCCTCGAGCGCATCCCATGCGTCTTTGCCATTATAAAATGACATGTATGGGTCAATAATGTTGTCTCCAAGAATACTGAACATAGCCACCATAAACATGGCATCGGCTTTCTTAAAGGTTGCTTCTTGCTCAGCAGAAAGATTGCCTTAAGGTTTGCCAAGAGTGGTGCTATAACAGTTTAGGTTTTTAAACCATAAAATTGCTCTCGTGCGCCATCTCTTATAGTGCATACCATCAAAAGAAGGCGACCTAGTAGCCGCGGCTACACCAGTGGAATCCAGTTGCCTATAATCAGGTTTTTGGATTGTTGAAAATATAAGAAATATTCCATATGATTTAATCCGAATAAATAATCGACAAAGCCCGATCATACATATAGCAATTAAATAGATCACGCGATGCACATAGCCTCGGCCTTATCCTCTACATCAAGCGATGCACACATCATTTATTTATTATTAGAACCACAACATTTGGCAAAGGCCATTACAAATATCATACAAACCAGAACCGCCAAAGCTAAACACTGAGCAAAAAACGATAACTGTATCCAGCTCCCCAACGAGATCTATCAAACCCCTATCTACCTATTTCGACCCGCCCCATGGTCACTCACACTGTTGCTACTCGCCAAGAGAAGGTAGAGTGACTTGGCACGGCGGCACGAACTCAAGCAAAAGGAGTCCTAGAACCGCACAACATATCCATAGAGTTTCGCTAACGCACATGCTCCGGATGTCACCTCCTTCAAAATCTTCCGCCAACCCGTCATCAACATGTAGATCAATGCGCAGACTGTCGCCACACTAGCAACCGACACCACCTCGGTGCCAAGTAGCACCAGCCCCCGCGCGCTAGCCGCTCCACCCTCCTGCCGCTTCCGTCCAATGCTGCTCCACAGGCGATGCGCCCAAGAGAGAACGTGATACCGACACCGCGACACTGCCATCGCCCGACCCGAAGATCTTAGGGTTTCCCCCGGAGTATCACGATTGAGGTTGACACAAGGTGCACGGCGATGCCTTCATCAAGGTAACGATGTGGTAACGCCGCCATCTCCTGCCAATGGCTCGGTTTTCACCAGCACCTATGTCTCCCCGCCTCACTGCTGGGACTGGAAGATGGGTCGCGAGATCTGTCAATCCAGCCGCAGGTCGGCCACCTTCGATGGAGAAGATGACTACCTCTACCAGACCCATGGCCTCCGCTGATCCCTACAGCTGATGAGAACTCCAAAAGCGATGCCCTCAAGAGGGGAGTGGTGCACAGGACACCGCGATCGCTTGATCCTGCAGGATCTGAGGTTTCCCCTGGAGGTTTCTTGGCTAGAGGGACAAGGGAACCAAATCATCGTCTGCCACGTCGCTGTGCCTCCGGCCATGCCGCTGCCACCTCACGCTAGAGATGTCACGCCGCTGAGTTGCCCAACGAGCACCCCATCCGCAACGAGGATTAGCGTCCCGTGCCGAGGAAGACGAGAGATCCCCGGCCGCCGACAGTGCCTAGGCTTTGCCTGGCCACGACCTTTGTGGCAGCAAGGAGAGAGGAGGGAGGAGAGTTGGGGGGCTGAGGTGGCGGCTAGGGTTGCCCCCCTTCGCCACACGGGGCCGAGAGGAGGGAGGGGGGCGATAGTTCGTTCGTGTCCTATACTCCTCCTCGTCCTTGTTGCCTGCTGCTAGCTAGGTAACTATACCAAATAGAGGATGAGCGAGATAATAGAGCTTTAAGTTTTGCAATGTCAATGTCCAATATTTTCCCTTTTTGGTGTGGTAAAATATACTCCCCCCGCTCAGAAATATAAGATGTTTTAGCTTTATGAATCAAATGTATCTAGACTTCTTTTAGTGTATATATTCATAGAGGTTGGGAGTTAACCTATAAACTAAAACACATATAGATACATTCATTTTACAAAACTAAAATGTCTTATATTTCAAAACGGAGGGAGTAAAAGGCTAAAAATATATAGAAAAATAGATAAATCATCCAAGTGTGCAGTGTCAAATATTTGTCTTTGTTTGTGTGTATTTTGGTCAGGTGCAATAGAAAATGATAAATATGTAGATATAATATATCTAACAATTTCATAATTAGATAGTATCCTATAATATCCTCATTTTAATTAAATTAATTCACTTTTCATATAACATATTTATGTATTTTGTATGCCGTAGCGAAGCACGGGCATTTAGCTAGTATATGTAATTTGCTTGACTGGATTCTGGATAACTTGCATATTCTAGCATCTTTCTCATTCTATGTTCCTAAGCGTAGTGTGGTGTAAAATCCATGTGAATCTTAAAGAATGCCTCTATTGTAAAATTTGAGTTTGGAATATAGCAATCAGTGTTACGCCATTTCTATAAGGGAAGTTAGTTTAAGTTCAATCTTTAGTATACTATAATTTACCTCATTTTTGTAATAGTAACTTCTTTGTTCTTCATTGGCGATGACAAGTCACTACAAGAAAAGTTTCCTTCCGCAACAACTTGGCCCGACGGTCGTCGTAGAAGGCGCGTCTTCCGCAACAAAATTCTCGGCTCGGCTGTGGCCGATGGAAAACTTTATTTCTAGTTTCGCGGCCCTCTACTACAACAGATGTGCTAAAAACATGGAGGAAGCTCGGCTGGCGCATGACAGAAGCAAGATTTTCATTTCCTCGCGCGAGGTTGACTCGCCGAAGTCTTTTGAGGCGTGTGGGTCCCGGATGTTAGTATCTCTAGCGGACCATACTTTTCGGTCGCGCCTCCCTGATTTGAACTCGATAATGTTGCTCGAGGCATCTGCCGTTTAGTCAGGCTGCTATGTGCTATGATGGAATTTTTTTTCCTTCGCTCGTGCTACCCTGTTCCGAAGTTGATAGCGCTGTCTAATCAACCTCCTGGGACCCACATGTCATCCTCTTATTAGGATAAACGTGTGTATGATAGAATTTTTTCCTTCACTGGCGCTACCCCGTTCTGAGTTGATAGTGCTCCTCGATGCATCTACCGTTTAACCAACCTCCTAAGTCCCACATGTCATCCTCTCATTAGAAGAAACATGTGTATGATGGATTTTTTCCCTTCACTCATGCTATCTTGTTCTGAACTTGATAGCGATGTTCAATGTATCTCCCGTTTAATCACGATGATAGGCCCCACATGTCATCCTCTCATTAGAAGAAACATGTGTATGATAGATTTTTCACCCTCTCTAGAGCCTTCATGTTCCGAACTTGATAGCTTTTCTCGCTACATCATCCGTTTATTCAGGCTGGTGGGTCCCCTATGTCAGCCTCACATTAGAAGAATCATGGGTATGATGGAATTTTTTCTTCTCTAGCGCTACCATGTTCCGACCTAGATAGCGTTGCTCGACGAATCTGTCATTTGCTCACGCTGCTGGGTCCCCCATTTCAGCCTCTCATTAAAAGAAACGTGTACATGCTGAACTTTTTTCTCGCTCGCGCCTCGCTGTTTCGAACTGGCTATGTTGGTTGATGCAGCATCTATATAAGGTCGCACTGCTGGGTCCCATATATCAGCCTCTCTGTAAATGAAACGTTCGTATGATGGACTTTTTTTGGCCATGTCCGCTGTTTTGACCTTGGCAACTTGCTAGGTCCCAGATGCCAGCCACCTCTATGCAGGAAACGTGTCTATGCTGGGTCCCAGCTGATAGCTTCTATTTGAAAGAAACGTGTGTATGTTAGACTATTTTTCGGATCCCAGATGTCAGCCTCATAGTACAAAAAATGCTCATAAAGGCCAAATTAAAAAGATTTTGGGCTAACTCTAGGCGGATACCCTATTCGTCATGGCTTATATTCCATGGGCTCACTCCTAAATTGAATGTGCTATGGTTGGTGGCTACAAGACCACGAAAAGGCCGAATTAGAAGGTATTGGGCAATGCTTGGGGCTGATAGGCTAATTTCATGGGCTATGCTTGGGCGTGTTGGGTCCGACATGTCAGCTTCTTTGTAAGTGCAACGTGTGTATGATGGACTTTTTTTCCAGCCGCGTTCGTTGTTTTCACTGTGGCAGTCGTGTATGGTCTTACTGCTAGGGCCCTTATGTCAGCCTCGCTGGCATGTTCTGGCTTGTGGGTCCCTGATGCAGCCTTATATGTTCTATCTGGTGGGTCCCCGATGCGAGCCTCTCTCGACAAGTATTTAAATTTTGTTTTGAACCCACCCTCAAAACAAACTCCAGGAACACTGCATGCTGATGGGTTCGTGATGTCAGCCTCTCCGTAATGCGATATTGCTAGAAGAAAAAAATGTAAATCCAAGATACGATTCGAACAAAAGACCTTCAAATCAAATAAACGTAAACTGAGTGTGTTACCACTACAACAAAGATATTTATAGAATAAATATCATTAAACTTTTATTAGTACTATAATTTATTAGTGTTCTTAAAAATATTTCGTGTGTCTATGTTTATATCTTTTAAAATATAAAAGGGCAGCGCTCCTAGCATCTCAATTTATAAAATGCCACATAATGGAAGATTTTCTTAAAAACATGGGTAGACAGAGTTTTTATTTTATTTTGAGAGGTGAGGGGCAATGCCCAAAAGTCCGAATTAAAAAGAGTTTGGCTATTCTACATAGGCTGCTCTACGTGGGTTATACTCCATAGGGTATGCTCCATGGGCTTCATTCTCAAATTTTAGTGGGCTGTGCTCAACAGTCCCCTGACCCCTAAAAGGCTGAATTATGTTCTCGGCGATGGTCCATGGGCTCCTTTCTCAAATTTCACTAGGATGTGGTCAGCAGTCCCCTGACCCTGAAAAGACCGAATAAAAATGTTCTAGGCTAAAGAGGGCGGAAGGAGCTACTTCTACTAGATTTCTTCTCCCGGTTAATAAATATTGCATTGTGATGTGCTCGGCGGGATTTGAAACAAAGACCTCAGAGAGGGAGGGGAAAGCGATAATTGTTTTTGGTAGCTATACATGTGAAAATTCAGCAGTATAGAATAAGGTAGAAAAATTATCAACAAGTTCGAAGTTCATATTCAGGAGCACTTGACCAATTCAACAGCATTTCAAAAGTGACCAATTCAGCGATACAGACAATAAAATACAATAACAGTACGTAGAGAACCAGTTTTTGTTTCAGCTCTAAACACCTTGTCACGCGATTAGTTTGTCCTTTTCACCAAACATACTCGACCATTGGAGCAAGCAAAACTGACGATCAAGTCTGCTTTGTGTACCTTCTTCTCACATCAATACCTGTGTGGCCCTCGTATGCTACCCAAAATGCCCAAGTCTCATCTAGATTGTGACACGGCCATGTTTCAAAAGAAAAGCAAGACTATCTGCTGCCCTTGATTTTAAAACGTACCAGTACATCAGTATTAGTTCCACAAAATGCTTTAGTAATAGTAACACAAGAACATTTGAGAGATTCAGTAGCTTTCCTGCTTGAAATTCAATAGCAGTACAGAGATAATAAGTTCTTGTTCCATCTCAAAAAACCTTGGCGCACGATCAGTTTGCCCTATTCTCCGAATAGGCTCGATCATAGGAATCTCCCCCGCGATTGATGCATATTGAGTAATGCAGGCCGGTAATATGAAATGGTTCACTGCAGAACATAAAGGAATTTTTTTTCCTGCGGATGATGACCGACACCTCCCAGCTCCCAGGTGTGGAGGAACTGCAGATTGTACGAGTCCGAAACCCCAGCTCTATTGTCGGGTAATAGGCAGTGATCAACACATTGTACAAGGGCAACGAGCATGCGTCCGGCCTGAGGCACACGACGGAGCATGATAAACTGACGATCAATGCTTGTGTGACCCCCATATGGAACCCAAAATGCCCAAGTCTCATATAGATTGTGACAAGGCAATGTTTCAAAAGAAAAGCAAGACTATCTACTGCCCTTGATTTAAACAAGTACAGTAGATCAGTATCAGTTCCACAAAATGTTTTAGTAATAGCAACGACAGAACATTTGAGAGATTCTATAGCTTTTCCTTGAAATTCAATAGCAGTACAGAGAGAATCAGTTATTGTTCTAGCTCAAAAAACAGAATCGATCATTTGAGCAAGCAAAACTGACAATCAAGTGACAATGCCTGTGTGACCCCCTATGCAACCCAAAATGCCCAAGACTCATCTAGATAATTGTGACAATGCTAAGTTTCAAAAGAAAAGTAAGACAAACTACTCCACTTGATCTAAACAAGTAACAGTACATCACTATGAGTTAAACAAAATATTTCAGTAATAGCGATGACAGAATAAAGGCAAAGCAAGACCATCTCCTGTCCTTGGCCTAAAAAAGTACTACCAGTACCCGTATATAGTATTACTCCCTCCATTTCAAAATATAAGATGTTTAAGTTTTGTGAAGGGAGTGTATCTAGACCCTTTTTAGCGTGTAGGTTCATGTAAGTTTGAAGTGAACCTATACACTAAAATGGGTCCAGATACACTCCTTTCACAAAGCTAAAACATCTTATATTTTGAAATTGAGGGAGTACAAAATAGTCCGAAGTACAAGAACTAGTGCTATACTAGTACTACTCTGCATCCAAAATCCAACCTCCAGTACACGTACGTCCGTGATATGTAGTGAAAGTGGGATAAAAAAATCTGAGGTGGTAGAATGGTCAATTTGGAATTCTCCCTCGCGATGGATGCATATTGAGTAATACAGGCCCTGGGTCTGAGAAGTTTGAAGGTACACCACCATGGAATGCTTTTCCTTCTACATGATGCCAGGTACCGCCCTGCTCCCAGGAGTGAAGGAATTGCGCACTACACCCTCCCAAAACCCAGCCTCTGGTGAAGGGTGATAGACGGTGAACTGCACATTGTACAATGGCCACGAGCACCCGTCTGGCCTGATCCACACGATGGATACGATGATGCCGCCCCATTCGAGCATGTCAAATAGCACAGTGAACACCATACCATCGTCCCCAGATCCGATGTTCTCTAGTCTTGATGAGCGCGGTGCCGACAGTGGCTGAGAGATGAACCTGGGATTTTTAAAGGAAGTAAGAATCGGTGTACTAAATTGTAGCATACTAAATATACATATAAGAAGTTCTCTGGCGTATGAGATCTAGGCACACCCAAGCAAAAAATATAGAGCCATGTTTTAAAGGAAATGCTAGATCATCTCCAGCATTTGATCTAAACAAACTTGAACAGCAGATCATCATCAGAATCATGATGGTCATATTTTCCATCTCCCACATTGTGGATGTAAAATGAGTAATCTAGTGTGAACCTATCATGTTTCTTAATCAGGAAATTAAGGTAATCTTCAGTAATCCTGACGGAAGCCGGTGATGCGCTGCTCTTCGGCTCGAAAACAGGCTATCTTCGACGAACTCCTCCAGGTCATCTCTAATCATTGAAGGTTTATAAAAGTGCAACTCCACCACGTACCACGGAAACAAGCACACTGCTGACCTGATGCACTGGACGGATACGACGAAGCCATAGTTGAGCATGTCAAATCGCATGACGAACAATGTACCATTGTCCCCAGATACCACATTCTCTACTCTCCATGAGACAGGTGCCAGCAAAGGCTGAGAGATGTACATGTGTTCTTCGCCATAGTGGAAACTCTGCACTTCAATTGAGTGGGATTTTTCGAGGTGCGCGAGGAGCGTTGTGGGCAGGGCGGCGAACTCGCAGCCAGGCTCAGTGCAGTTGCACGGGCCGTGCGGGCACGCCATATTGTGGTTGAGGAAGTCGTGGAAAGCGACCAATGTCCCGCAGCCGAGATTGGGGCATCTTCTACCTTTTTCGTCGACGACTTGGCGGTGCAACTCCTTGGAGCATGTGGCCAGCCGGATGGCGCTGGTAGTGTCCATATGCATAGCGATTTCTCCGAAGGCGTCATCGCTGACCTTGCTCCAGCCACCGTACCGAATGTTGTGCATTGAATCCGCCATTGCATCCGGATGGACTAGGGGCGAGGGCGGATTCAAATATGATTGTTGGGGTTTCTGGGAGGAGAGTGATGGAGGCCTGCAAGAACCGATGCAGCGGGCGCGAAATGGCTAGGAAAATTTAGGAAGTGCTGTGCTCGAGAGGATCCAAAATGCGGATAGACACCGGAGATGGGGAAGATGGGAGGCTCTTTGAATGAGGGGTGTTAATTTTGTGTGTTCCCTCGTCGGTCTTCTACAGTGGATCAAGGACGCCTGCTGGAGTTATAGCTAGAGTGCTAGACTAGCAAGATATCACGTCCTGGCTCAGTATTGTACCGTCTCGTCACGTAGACCGTGTTTCAGGAAAGGACGTGAACCCACATTCCTCACCTCCCTGCTAGATAGCATGCACCGTAGAATCGCTTTTCTAGCACGCGAAGGATTTGAACCCACATGCCCAACTTTGATAATTAGGACTACTAAAAAACTATAATAATAGGTGAATCTTAAAAAATAATTATAATTTCGAGCCACGTCCATAGAATATCCGTTGTATATTTGGTTCTTATACTTTGTATCATGTAGTAGTAATCAACCTATTAGCTACCTAATAGTACTCGCCATGCTCTAGAGAAATGACGAAGAACATTCTAGAATTATTGAGAAGTATGTTTTGAGGTTTGTGCATATCTTTCAGTGTGCTAAAGACTATCAATAATATCTTCTATATGCTAGAATGGATAGAATTATGCTAGAATGGATAGAATTAATATCCAACGGTACTTTATGGACGTAGCTCGAAATTATAATTATTTTTGGGCTTCACCTATTATAATTTTATATAAACTAGTAAAAGGTACATGCCACACACGTATATACTGTATGAAATATGATTAACAAACATTAAGTTGTTATAAACCAATAGTCTTGTTTGAGAAAAAATCATACATTAAGTCTATTAATAATAACTATCTACACATATTGAGAATACATCCTACTATGCTATGGATTTGGGGGGGGGGGGGGGGGTAGGGTGACATAATGGTTCTAGAACATGGTGGAGTTTGGTCTAGGTAGTACTCAACACGAATCCACCTACTCTGAACCATTGGATCTAACCGCCCAACAGTCAGGATTGGTACTATGGATCCAATTCAAAACCGCTCCTTTATAGTAGTAGAGAAAAAATGATATGGCATATACTTATACTATCCGATTCTCACGTGCAAGGCATGTGTAACTTACTAATAAGATATATAACACATATATCTTTGAACGTCGATCATTGGATATAGATTGACATATTCCAACATTGCTAATTGTTGGATCTCTTGCAAATTCAAGAAAGAATCTATCGCGCTTACTTGTAGTTCAAATTTGACCTACTTTCTTTAAATCGATAAAGTTATTTGTGTGCATGGGCCTAGTTAGCTAATATATAGGGAAGCTTGAAATGTCATAATACTAGGGAATTGTAACAAAACATGTCTGCGTTTTCTGAAAATCGGGTGGTGGCACTTTAGTTTTTTAACAGGGGTATGTCCCGAAGGAGTGAGATGCTTCAATAATTAATACAGCTAGTGCATGTGTACATGTTACACCAAGGACCTTAAAAAGGTGAAAATTGCATCCAAGTCTATACATTTAACACAAAGTATCCTATAATCAAGCAATTAAAATTAGTAGTCGGGTCCTGCTCCTCGATCACGGAGTTGAGCCATGCTCTTTGTAGTAGTACTAGTAAGCTGCACGTGCCTTGCACGTGAAACTCACATAATATATAGAAGCATGACATGTCATTAGTATATAATATTGTAATAGGTAAAGCTTGAAATATCTATGAATCTGAGCCATGTTTCTAAAGTATGAGTGTATATTTGGTTCTTGCACTTTATATCATGTAGAAATAAACGTTTATTATCTACCTAATAATTGCAATTTTAGAACCATGGTCTAGAGAAACAATCGACAAGATTCTAGAATGATGGATAAGTGTGTTTTGACGTTTTTCTACATATATATCTTATCTTATCTTATCTTACCACTATATAGTGTATGAATAACTTTGAATATTGGAAGGTTGGATCAAGACCCGCGAATCCAAACATTTCTAGCCCTTGGATCTTCCTTTCCATTCTAGTATCTAGAAGATTTTATTGATAGTCTTCATCACAATTAATGGTATGCACAAAACTCAAAATACACTTCTCCATCATTCTAGAATCTTCTCCCTCGTTTCTCTAGAGCATGTTACCAGAATTTTCAAGTTTTAGATAACTAATAATCGTTGACTTCTAAATGATATACAAAGTACAAGAACCAAATATACACCCATACTTTATAGATATTGATCAAATTTATATTTTTGTATGCTTTACCTATTAAAATTTTATATAGTGATGATATGCCAGACATCTATTATCTGAGTCTCATGTGTTGATCAAATGGGACGTGCCACAGCCGTATATATTATATGACATGTGATTTAACAAATGTTAAGTTGTTATTAACCAATATTCTTGTTAGAGAAAAAATTCATACATTAAGTCTACTAGTAATAACTATCTACCTATATTGAGAATACATCCTACTGTGCTATGAAATTTTGGGGGTGGTGAAATGATGGTTCTAGAACATGTTGGAGTTTGCTCTAGGTACTATTCAACACGAATCCAGCTGCTCTGAACCATTGGATCTAACATCCCAACAATCAGGATTGGTGCTATGGATCCAATTCAAAACTGCTCCATTGTAGTAGTAGAGAGAATACAGCCTACTATGTTATGATATTTTGGGGGTGGTGACATGATGGTTCTAGAACATGGTGGAGTTTGCTCTAGGTACTGTTCAACACGAATCTAGGTGCTCTGAACCATTGGATCTAACATCCCAACGGTCAAGATTGGTGCTAAGGATCCATTTGAAAACTACTCCATTTTCTTACCACTATATAGTGTACGAATAACTTTGAATGTTGACCATTGGATCAAGATTCGTGAATCCCAGCATTTCTAGCCATTGGATCTTATTTTCCATTCTAGCATCTAGAAGATTCTATTTGTAGTCTTCGACATAATGAATGCTATGCACAAACCTCAAAACACACTTCTCCATCATACTAGAATCTTCTCCTTTTTTCTCTAGACCATATTATCAAAAATTTCATGTGTTAGGTAGCTAATAATCTTTGACTTCTACATGACATGCAAAGTACAAGGACCAAATATACACCCATACTTTATAGATGTTGATCAAATTTATAATTTATTGTGCTTTACCAATTATAATTTTATATAGTGATGATATGGCATACGTCTACTATCTGAGTCTCACGTGCAACTTACTAGTAATAGTAGAGATAGAGATATGATGTCGATATGGTCATCCTTTGAATAACCTTCATTCCTGATGCTTGGAAAGGGAGAGAAAATTTTGAAAGTTTGAATTCTACTAATTTTTGCCGCCAATGCCTGGTTCCTTCCTATGTACACCAACGCACACGCCGGAGACATAGCTGAGCCGCCGTACCAAGACACACATGCGTAGCGCTGTGGACGAGGGAGTGCTGAGATGGATGGTGAGGCGGCGACTGAGAGCGAAAAAAATAAATTTGTTTTGTTTTGAGTGCACATAAGTCCTGAAATTTACTAGAGGGTGTATGCTGTAAAGGCTATAGTACCTCATGTCAGGAACCCATCATAATTCTGCTCTGACATCACACCGCCTTTAAGTGCCCTGTCACGCTATCCTCCTGCCCTGCCTCCCTTTTATTCTCCGAGCTCCTCTTGCTCTTCGGTTTTTTACCTCATCTCACTAGTACCTCCGTCCCAAAGCTTAAGGCCTCGTTTGGAATGCAAGAATGTAAAACATAGGAATAGAAAAAACGCAGGAATTAAGATAGTATCATGTATGCTCAATTCCTACAGGAATCAATACCACAGGAAATTTTGTAGGGTGTTGTTTGGGAGAATATCATTTTGCAGCCCGAAAGTTGGGGTGTCCAGGCAACGCGGTACCCAATTTGCTTACAATCAGCTGCGTTGCCCAAAGTTGGCGTGCCAAATACTTAGAGGGTCTTTTTCAGCACAAATTCAACTTTACGTTTCAATACAAAATATTAGGCTAACGGCCGTCAAGTTAGGCCTCCCCTGTCAGTTCTCGCCGTTATGTCACTCCTGTCGCTTAGGCGCGATGGCTGTCACGTAGGCTTGCAGCGCTGGCACAGTGGATATGACAACACCCCCTGCCCAGTGTATTGACGTGACAAAACAGGGCACATGTATCGGTGTTATAATTATTTTTTGTTTACTCAGAAGTTGGAACAGCCACCGTCACGCGTCTCTCCTTGGACTTCTATCCCCGTCGTTAACCACTACCTTAAAAGCGCAATGATGGTGCCACCATTCCCCTGCCTTGCAGAAACCAGTCTTGTTCTTCCTGTCATCTCTCTTCTTCCCGTCTTCTCCTTGCCTCCATGGAAGGTCATCGCACTCTAGAGACAAGCTTCACTACCCATGACAATAAGAAGATAGACGTTGTCTACACCAACGAGGAGGAGACAGTGGTGCGTGTCTTGAGGATGTACGAGGGTTGGCTTGAGAAAGACGAGGACAAGTTTGTGGGATTGGACCTCGAGTACACCCCGGAGCACCCATATGAAGGGAGTGAAGTCGCCTTCATTCAACTGGCCATGAGGAAACATGCCCTCGTCTACCACCTCTCCCGTTTTGTAGATCTGCTCTCTGTAGCTAACCACTTTTAGGGTTTTGTCCTCTTGTTCTTTATCCATTTTATCATCTTGCAACTACTGGATTTTATTTAGGACAAAATAAATTATGACAAGACAATGTTGAGAGTCTTGATCTTGCATTTACTAAACTTTTCAAAATTATATTCAGATGATGATCTTGCATTGAATAAATATTTGTAGTTACAACTTTTGGTGATGAAAAACTAAATACTTTCAGGACTGACAGAAATTGTCCGGCGCTGCGCCAGTTCCTTGTAGAAAAGGGAATTGTTTTCTGCACTGTCGACAATACAACAGATTTTTCAAAATTTTATCGAGAGGGAATTATAATTCCTGCGCATAACTGGATCGATATTCAGCGTCTTGTCAAGATCCTAGGGGGCTCGAGGAAGGATGGAATGGCATCACTCGCAACTAGAATCCTCGATGAGTCGTATGACAGCATGAAGGCAGATTTCCCTATGGATAGGCACGATTTCTGGGACGAGTGACCGTTGTCTGATATAAACCTAAAGTATGCAGCCATAGATGCTTACGTGACCTACCAACTGTACAAGAAGATCTATTTTTTCTATGTTACCTCATGTTTTGCCCTATTTGCAAGAGGGAAGACGAGCTTAGGGGAGCCCTTTGTAGAAAATGCAGAATAGTTGAGTTTGCAGCTGCATATGCAAAGGAAATGGCTGCATCTGAAGCAGCTGATAGAGAGGCTGCAGAAGCAGCTGAAAGAGAGCTTGCAACTGAAGCAGAAGCAGCTGACAGAGAGGTTCTAGCTGAAGAAGCAAACATAGAGGAAGCATCTTCTAGTGGCAACAATCAGGCATGTGATGCACCGCTAATTGTGCCACAGGATGCTAAAGATAGGGAAGCCAAGCCAGATCCCAGGTGGGATGAACTTGCATTTCGTGAGCTGTGGAGGGCCAATAATGTAAGATCCACCTGGAATGATCACAGTTGGTCGCCTAGGAATGATGGCAAGCGCCTCAAGTGGTCTGATGAGAAGTGAATTAAATTTTACTTCTCAGTGTTATGTTTCTGTTTTGTGGAACTCAGTTAGTTTGTCAAGATAGATAGCGCCTCAAGTGTGAGTAGTAAAATAAATTTAACCTTATTTGTGTTATGTTTATGTATGTGTCTTGAAGCTTGTCAAGATGGTAGCTCGTTAACTAGCAGTTTGAAAGAGTACCCTTTTCCTCTCTCGCTAAACAGATATGTTTCATTTTGCCCAAATTGGTAGCAAATCTAGAGAAGATTCTCTCTTTGATAATTCGTTCCCTTTTGGACCTCTTTTTGCCTCCGATCAGGTAGCAAATCTAGAGCAGCAAATCACACTAGGCAGAATTCATTCATTCAGAAAACAAAACAAATGTAGATATAGCTGTGCGCAGCTAAATAGGATATAGTGATAGAAAGTAGGTTGCTTAACGAGGTTCGATGCATTCAGCCAGTAATAGGATGCAAGCAAAATATAGAAAATCAAAAGAAGCTGCTGAGCAGCAGCAGCCGCCGTAGCAGCAGACACATTCAACCCCTCCTTCATGCGCCCGCGCCTTCACCTTTTCCCTCTAGCGCTTCCTCCACTTCTTGCTGCCCAGTCCCTTGACCTTGGGGGCCTTGGGCCTGATTGGAGGCATGTGACCCTCTTTGATGGCCACCCACTGGAGGTTTCAGAGGTGAATGGAGAGAGCTCAGTGTTCAGCAATGTAGGCGTTGACATTCACTGTCTCGCGCTCGCCGCCTTTGTGGATGCTGGAGCCCGGGGCCCCTCCATGCTTTAGTAAGGAGTTGAAGTCGGTGCATGCAAGACTCACCCAGCAGAAGGCGATCCCCTTGCAGAAGGGCAGTTGTAGTCGCCAGCAGCAAACAAGGCGTCGTACTGGCCAGCCCGTAGCCTCCTCAGCACCTGACGAGTCTTGGTGTGCATGGACTCGTCATCGCTGCAGACGTCGTTGTCGGAAATCTATTGGAAGAAAAGGAAAATAGGGGAGTAGATGATGTAAGAAGATCGAGCAATCGAAATGCGAACACATGAATCCTAAAAAACCAAGATCTAGCATCCAACGATGGGAATGGTAGAAGAACCAGGGGAGGGGAGCAAACCCTAGTTACCTCCGACCATGGGTCGTCGATGCCGGTGTCATATGGGTTCAGTGGAGCGATGTACTTATCTGGATCATAGGTGCCCATGAAGTGATGGATCTACTTGTGACCGGTGGGAGCCTCCTCGCTGGCGAGGGGCTCCTCTTCGGCGGCTACATCGGTAGAGGGGACGGGGGCCTGGACGGGAACAACGGCTACCATCGATGCGTCGACTAGGGCCTATACAGGGACGGCAGCTGCTTTCAACGTGTTGAGGGGGACCGGCAAGGACACGGGGACCTCGTCGGCGGCTACGTCGGTAGCAGGGATGAGGGCCTGGACGGGAACGGCGACTGCCATTGATGGATCGACTAGGGCCTGGACAGGGACGGCGGCTGCTTTCAACGCATCGAGGGGGACCGGCGAGGAGACGAGGGCCTCCTTGCCGGTAGCCTCGGAGGCGACGATGGCCACCGTATCCTCCTCCACCATTGCTAGCGCGGACGGGGTATTCTCGGGAGTTTGCAGATGCTGGTGGGACAGTGGAGAGGGTTGCGTGGGGTGAGTGAGCGAGAGTGAGAGTGGGTATGTGGAGAGGGGCTCTACAGTTAAGGTGGATAGCAAGGCACGTTTCGTTGCACCACGGTGCAACACGCCGTGCAGTCTACTGCACCGTACACCGCTACACACGCACAGTACGTCATGTTTTTTCCCGAGCCATGCATGGCAGTTTTGTATTGGGCCGCATGCAAAGGGCGCATATACAATTTCTATGTACAAAGTTTGACACGGCCCTAAAATTGGGGATAGTTAAAAGTGGAAATGTAGAGGGGAAGGTAGGTGGCTGTACGGCGAGATTTGTGGGGTTGTGCTAGATCGGGTAGAGGGATGTGTTGATGGCTGTGAGTGACTCGATGAAGGCGGAGACGTTAGGTCTCGTCGAGCACAGCTCTTCGGCCTCTGGCTAGAGCGTGCAACCTTCTTACGGTAGGGCCCAGTTGGAAGTGAGATTGAGAGCCGCTGCGTAAAAAATGGGATATGTCTTATTAAAATCAAGTGGCAATAAATTGCAGCTGTCCATCGACGACCGTGCACTCAATGACGCATGTGTTGTGACGTAGTATTAGTAGTAGTAGTAGTAGTAGTAGTAGTAGTAGTAGTAGGCTTTTCAGACTTGATTAAACATGACATGACCGCTCAACGACTTTTTCCATGGACGACTTCATGTTCCTTCTTATAGAAGTCTCGCTGAGGGAGACCTCCATGATGTCTCAGGCCATACTGTAAAGGGCACGACATGTGCAACAATCATTGTTGGATCACACAGAATCAACGGTTGGTCGCACGGTCCGTGTGACAACTGTGACAACCAATCAGGGAGTAGCACACAGAGTGAGCACATGTTTGGGCTTCTACGAAAGATAGAGAGAGGGGGGCAAAACTGAGTAGTATCGAAAAACCAAGGGCAAAACTGAGTAGTATAAAAATGGAAAGTGAGTGTCTTATACAATGAAATATATCATGGCATACATCAAATTATGCCAAGATAGATCCACTAGAGTTCATTGCATGTGTGTTCTTCTCATAAACCACATGGACCCACTAGAGTTCATTGCACGTGTGTTATTGTCATAAACCACATGGATCCACCGGTGTCATTGCATGTGTGTTCTTTTCATGAACCACACCTAGTGTGATTGCATGTCTATTCCTCTCACAAACCACATAACAATCCACTAGTGTCATTGGATGTGTGTTCTTTTCATGAACCACACCTAGTGTCATAGGATGTGTGTTCTTCTCACAAACCACACATGGATCCACCAGTGTCATTGCATGTGTGTTATTTTCATGAACCACAGCTAGAGTCATTGCATGTTTGTTCTTTCCACAAACCACACATGGATCCACCAGTGTCATCGCATGTGTGTTCTTTTCATGAACCACAGCTAGAGTCCTTAGATGACTTTTTTTCTCACAAACCACATAAGATCCACCAGTGTCATTGGATGTGTGTTCTTTTCATGAACCACACCCAGTGTTATTGGATGTGTGTTCTTCTCACAGACACCACATAAGGATCCACCAGTGTCATTGGATGTGTGTTCTTTTCATGAACAACACCCAATGTCATTGGATGTGTGTTCATCTCACAAATCACACATGGATCCACCAGTGTCATTGGATGTGTGTCCTTTTCATGAACCACACCTAGTGTCATTGGATGTGTGTTCTTCCACAAACCACACATGGATCCACCAGTGTCATTGCATGTCTGCTCTTTTCATGAACCACACCTAGAGTCATTACATATCTGTTCTTCTCACAAACCACATAAGGATCCACCAGTGTCATTGGATGTGTGTTCTTTTCATTAACCACACCCAGTGTCCTTGGATGTGTGTTCTTCTCACAAACCACACATGGATCCATCCGTGTCATTGCATGTCTGTTCTTTTCATGAACCACACATGGATCCACCTAGTGTGATTGCATGTCTGTTCTTCTCACAAACCACATATGGATCCACCAGTGTCATTGGATGTGTTCTCTTTTCATGAACCATACCTAGTGTCATTGGATGTATGTTCTTCTCACAAACCACACATGGATCCACCAGTGTCATTGCATGTGTGTTCTTTTTATGAGCCACAACTAGAGTCATTGCATGTGTGTTCTTCTCACAAACAACAAAAGGATCCACCAGTGTCATTGGATGTGTGTTCTTTTCATGAACCACACCCAGTGTGATTGCATGTATGTTCTTCTCACAAACCAGATAAGGATCCACCAGTGTCATTGGATCTGTGTTATTTTCATGCACCACACCTAGTGTCATAGGATGTGTGTTCTTCTCACAAACCACACATGGATCCACCAGTGTCATTGCATGTGTGTTCTTGTCATGAACCACAGCTAGAATCATTGCATGTCTATTCTTTCCACAAACCACATATGGATCCACCAGTATCATTGCATGTGTGTTCTTTTCATGAACCACAGCCAGAGTCATTGGATGACTGTTCTTTTCATAAACCACATAAGGATCCACCCGTGTCATTGGATGTGTGTTCTTTTCATGAACCACACCCAGTGTCATTGGATGTGTTATCTTCTCACAAACACCGCACAAGGATCCACCAGTGTCATTGGATGTGTGTTCTTTTCATGAACCACACCAAGTGTCATTGGATGTGTGTTCTTCTCACAAACCACACATGGATCCACCAGTGTCATTGGATGTGTGTTCTTTTCATGAACCACACCTAGTGTCATTAGATGTGTGTTCTTCCCACAAACCACACATGGATCCACCAGTGTCATTGCATGTCTGTTCTTTTCATGAACCATAGCTAGAGTCATTACATGTCTGTTCTTCTCACAAACCACATAAGGAACCACCAGTGTCATTGGATGTGTGTTCTTTTCATGAACCACACCCAGTGTCATGGGATGTGTGTTCTTCCACAAACCACATAAGGATACATAGTGTCATTGCATGTTTGTTCTTCTCATGAACCACAACTAGATTCATTGCATGCTTGTTCTTCTCACAAACCACATAAGGATGCACTAGTGTCATTGGATGTGTGTTCTTTTCATGAACCACACCCAGTGTCATTGGATCTGTGTTCTTCACACAAACCACACATGGATCCACTAGTGTCATTGCATGTCTGTTCTTTTCATGAACCACACATGGATCCACCTAGTGTGATTGCATGTCTGTTCTTCTCACAAACCACATAAGGATCCACCAGTTTTATTCGATGTGTGTTCTTTTCATGAACCACACCTAGTGTCATTGGATGTGTGTTCTTCTCACAAACCACACATGGATCCATGATACGTCCAAAATGTATCTACTTTCCCGAACACTTTTGCTATTGTTTCTCCTCTAAACTTGTGTGATTTGGATGCAACTAATGCGGACTGACGCTGTTTTCAGCAGAACTGCCTTGGTGTCTACTTTTTGTGCAGAAAACCAACTATCAGGAAAAATCCCAGAAAATATGCCAAAAATCCTATTTCACCCGAAGACTCTAGGAGCCAGAATACGAGACGGATAAGAGCCAGGGAGTGGCCACACCACCTGGTGGCGCGGGCCAGGCTAGGCCACGCGAGGGGGTGGTGTGGGCCCCCTAGGTACCCCGTCGGCCTCTCTCTTCGCCTGTAAGGAGCCTTCTGACCTAAAAACTTCAGGGGGTTTGACATTTTTCCAAAAGGAGTTCCGCTCCACCGTCACCACCAGATTCCACGAAACAGCACGAGAAACTCCGTTCTGGCACCCTGTCGGAACGGGGAATTGGAGGAGATCATCGCCATCATCATCACCATCGCTTCTCCATCGACAATCCATGTTTCCCCCATCTATGAGTGAGTAATCCCCCGCTGTAGGCTATGGGGATTGTAGGGATTGGATGAGATCGTTCATGTAATGGCATCGGATTGTTAGGGCATGGTGCCTAGTATCTTTTATTAGTGCTTTATGACTTTGTTGCGACTTGTTGTGCTTAATGCTTGTCACTAGGGCCCGAGTGACATGATTTCAGATCTGAACATGTTATTGATTCATTATGATCGTATTGTTCTTGGTCTTATCTGCAAGTTGTATACACACGTTGTTGTCCGGAACCTATGACCCTGAAGTGACAGAAATCGGGATAACCGGAAGGGAATGGCTTTGATGTGAGGATCACATGTGTTCACGGAGTGTTAATGCTTTGCTCCGGTGCTCTATTAAAAGGATCACCTTAATTGCCAGTAGATCCCTAGAGGCCCCGCTGCAAACGGGCTGGCAGGACAAAAGATGTTGTGCAAGTTCTCATTGCGAGCACGTATGACTATATATGGAACACATGCCTAGGATTGTCTAGTACTTGGATGCTTTATCTTATTTATCTGCAATTTCCCTATGTTCTGATTGCTATGTGAATTGTCTTGTCCATGCAACGCCCGTCCATCCATCTCTATGCCTACCGCACACGAATCCCACTGTTTACTGCTTTTGTTACTACTGTATTTGCTTTACTACTGCTGTTACTTTACTATTCCTACTACAAAACTGTTTCTACGGACAAACTGCTGTGAGCAAGATTGTTTCCAGGTGCAGCTGAATTCACAACTCAGTTGTTAAGGCTTATAAATATTCTTTGGCTCCCCTTGTGTCGAATTAATAAATTGGGTTTCACTTCCCTCAAAAATACTGCGATACACCCCCTATACTTGTGGGTCATCAAGACTATTTTCTGGCGCCGTTGCTAGGGAGCATAGCTTTATTTATCAAGTTCACTTGGATTCTCTATTGTTCGCTGCTATCCATCCATCATGGGTAAGTCTCGTGATGGCAAAGTTCCTATTTTACCATCCACTACAAGAAGAGGTATGGTTCTGAACACCTCTGCTGCTCTTGATTAACCATCTGTTTTGAGTAAGTTCCTTACACCACCACATACACATGCTACACACACTACTACTACTGCTGAATCTGAAACTTCTGATGCTTATGATGCTGCTTCTACTATGCTTGATAAGAGTGGTTCATTAGGTCCTTTCCTAGATGCTACGATAGTTAGAACTATAGCTGGAAATACCGAAACTCCTAATGAAGACACTACCACACTTGTTAGTTCACCTGAGTCTAGTGAGAGTTATGATATTGAAGATGGTTATGTTGAGATGACTGGTGAATTTATTAAAGAATGTAAGAACACCCATGATAGGAGCACTACTAAGAGTCTCCTTGAGAGGCATACTATTAGACCCAAATTGTCTCCTGATGCTGCTTCTCCCATAAACATTATAGATGAAGATTATGATTTCTCTCTTGATCTATCTTACATAGCTATTGTCGAGAAAGAACCTCTTTGTGGGACTAAGAATGAAAGTGCGATAGCACATATGAATGAACTTTCTACCATGAGTGGCTTGTTTTCTGATGATATTAAGATGCGTACTTACTTTGTTGCTAAGATTTTTCCCTTTTCACTGAAAGGAGAAGCTAAAACTTGGTTTAGTAATTTACCTCCTGGATCTATTGATAGCCCTGAGTACTTGATTAGTACTTTCCTGCAGAAATATTTTCCTCCCAGTGCTAGACATGCTATTTTGCAGGAACTTTTTGATTTTAAACAGAGATAAAAAGAGGTATTGCCCGAATCTTGGGCAAGGTTTTGTGCTTTGATTCATGCACAGGCTTGGAAGTCCTTTACCTAAGAATGAGCTTCTTGATATATTTTATAATGGACTAACCGAGGAATCTAGGACATACCTAGATAGTTGTGCTGATTGTGTTTTCAGGAATAGGACTCCAAAGGAAGCTGAGGAATTAATGGCTAAAATAAGCAAGAATTATGAATATTGGACTCCTCCTAAACAAGCTATACCTGAAGTAATTGTACCTCAACCATCTATTCCCGTGCCTATTCCAACATCAAAGAAGAGGGGAGTTATTGAATTAAATGATGAAGTGATGAAGGAAGCTAAGAAATGTCTTAAGGAGAAGGGAATTAAAGCTGCAGATGTCAAGAATTTACCTCCTATAGAAGAATTATGTAAGCATATTCCCTACTCATCCACTATTGAGGTACACTCTCTCCAACACTTTGATGAAGGTGATATCCCTTACTCTAAACCTCCCGATCAATGCTTAGAAGAATTTGATATCTTTATTGTTAAGCAAGATAATTTTAATAAAAGGGTGCAAAATCATCTAATGGAAAACACTAGAGCTATTGTTGAGTTGAAGGATATTGTGGAAAGAACCGCTAATGATGTTAAAATGATTGGTAAACACTTTCAAATGGTTCAAACTCAAATAGATCAACTCGTTAAAGTGCAAAAAGACTTGCTAGTTAATGCTGCTAAAGAAAAACATGCTTATGAAATTAGAACTAGAAGTGGTGCTGCTACCCAGGATCCTCTATATCCTGAAGGGCATCCCAAAAGAATTGAGCAGGATTCTCAACAAGCTGAAAATAGTGGGTCTACTCGTAAGAAAAGGAAAAAGAAACATAAAACTGTTGTAGAACCCTCTAAACCTGCTATAGATCCTAATAGTATATCTATCTCTGATGCTGAAACTGAAAGTGGTAATGAAGAAAATGAAGTTCCTAATGAAGAAAAACTTGAAGAAGAACCTGAAAACCACACTAAGACTACTAAATACACTAAAGAAGATTTTATTGCTAAGAAACATGGTAGTGAAAGAGAACCTTGGGTCCAAAAACCTATGCCTTTCCCTGATAAGAAACACAAGTCAAAGGAAGATGAACACTATAATAAGTTTTGTGAGTGGATGAAGCCTTTATTCTTGCAAATTCCTTTGACTGATGCTATTAAATTGCCTCCTTACTCAAAGTAT
This sequence comes from Avena eriantha, assembly GCA_910589775.1. Classification (NCBI taxonomy): domain Eukaryota; kingdom Viridiplantae; phylum Streptophyta; class Magnoliopsida; order Poales; family Poaceae; genus Avena; species Avena eriantha. Next base: position 193,007,788 of record OU342742.1, on the reverse strand, counting down.
ATGAAGGACATTGTCTCAAATAAAAGGAAGATCCCTAATGAAGAAATTTTTACTTTGCTTGCTAATTATTCCTGCAATGGTAAGGTTCCTAAGAAACTTGGAGACCCAGGGATTCCAACTATCCCTTGCTCTATTAAGAACTGTTATGTTATAACTGCTTTGTGTGATTTGGGAGCTGGAGTTAGTGTTATGCCTTTCTCTCTCTATAAGAGGCTTCAACTTGAAAAATTAATACCAACTGATATATCTTTGCAAATGGCTGATAAATCTACCACTATTCCTGTGGGTATATGTGAGGACGTACCTGTTCAGGTGGCTCACAATTGCTTGATACTAACTGATTTTATTGTGCTTGAAATGCCTGAAGATGATAATATGTCTATAATTCTTGGGAGACCTTTTTCTTAATACTGCAGGAGCTGTTATTAATTGTAATTAAGGAAAGGTGACCTTCAATGTTAATGACAAGGAACATACTGTCTATTTCCCCAAGAAGATTGAAAGGACTTATGGTTTGAATTCAATTGAACATGTTGAAGGCATTCAAGTTGGAGAAATATATTGTCCCATACCAAGAGAAAAATTTGAAACTATTATGATTGGGACCATTGCTATCAAGGTTGAGGTAACAAAATCATTAGTGGAGTACAAAGTTTTGTCTCATATGCAATTGTTTTGGTAGAAAGACTTGATCAACCTTGTTAACAAAAGGAATCCATTGAACAAAACAATGTTTTCATTATGATTATCTCCATTTATTTCTATCCTTTGCATTTTAGTTTTTGCTTTTGTTTAGTTTTCTCTGTGTTGTTAGTTGCTTGCATGTTAGAACTTCTGTAGTTCTAGCCTTGTTTTGTCCTTGCATCATGTTTCCAAAAATAAAAGAAAAATCTGTCTGTCAGAAAAATCATTCTTCTATTTCTGAAAAATGCCCCAAAATAAAGTGTCTCGAAAAATTCCATAAAATTCATATTAAAGTTTTACGTGAAAAAGGGGCAGATGAGTACCTAGTAGGTACCAGGGGGGCCCACCAGGCAGGCACACCCCATGGTGGTGCGGCCAGCCTTGGGTGGTGCCATGCCTTGGTGTGGGCCACCCTTGGCCCCCCACTAACTCTCTCACCTGCCACTTTCTTCTCTCTCCCGAGTAAGCTCCGGTTCATAGCTCAAAATCACGTTCTTGCTGTGCTTGCTCTCGATTTTTTCGATCTCCTTGCTCAGCCCATCTTTCTTGCTGAAATTTGGAGCATTTGTTCCCTGGTATGTGACTCCTCCCCTTGTCCAAGTAGATTTGTGTTTAGTGGATTATATGTTGAGTATTTTGCTGCTGTAGGTGACTGGTTATGAGAGTTTGTAAGCTTATTTGATGCTTATACATATAGTTTTGATGCATGTTTAGGCCTCTTGCAAGTCCCTATGAGTAGAATCCTTCATTATATTTACTTTGCAATCACTTCTTTAATAGGTGTTTAAATTTCAGAATAGAAGATGAGTGAACACCACCTAAACCAACATGAGATTTGGGTGCCTGAGGTCATGAAGGTCCACCGGGAGGAGGAAGTTTTTCCCTCCATTTATCCATGCCCTGAGTTCATGAGAGCTGCAGGAATTCTACAAGATTTCCACACTTTGGTTTCTAATGCAGGGTTAGAGACTTTTTGGAAGATGAACCTTGTCAATTTGTGAAGCTAACCATGTCCGTGGTGCAAGATTTCCAATTTAGTCACTCTTTGCCTAACCCCATGGTCCATTACAAAATTTACAATATTGCTGTCAACCTTTCTCTTGATGATTTTTGTGCAGCTATTAAGGTACCTCAATGGGGATCATGTAGGAAGATTAAAGAGAGACCGGAACCACTCATGGATTTATATGCAGAAATTTGTGAAGGGAGTAACTTCTCGAAGGATAGTGGAAAAATCCATAACATTCATCTTCCCTCCATTCGCTACTTTGCCTACTTTATTGCCAAGTGTGTTCTTGCTAGGAAAACTGCCAATAAGTTATCTTTGTTTGATTTAGCATTTATCTCTGCTGCTCTTCCTGCATAACAATCATATGGCATCCACCTCACCCACCCTCGTGCTGACGCTCCCCTTGGCAATCCATGGCGATTCTCACTAAGCCCCCCTTGCAATGGATCCTCGTTCTCTTGGTGATACTCTGGATTTCTCCCATGGCATGGGACTTGAATTAAAGGTTCGATCTTCCTTTTCCACCTGTGTGCAATCCCCATCATCTGGATCTGGTTTTACTCTTGTGGTCTCTTTTGGCCGAGCCAACTTTCGTCTCGATTTAGACAATGTTTGCATTGCCCTTCAATCATGCCTTGGTGGAAGTAAATTTGGATTTCATGTTAGTTTGGTTCGTGACCGGACTTTTAAATTTGAAGTATTCTCTAAAGCTGTGGGTTTCTTGATCTATAAACTCAGATACTTTGAATGCCCAGAATTCAAATGCTATTTCTCTGTATGGGGTTATGGGGGTCCGAATTGGATCAAAGAACTGATGGATTGGTTTCATGAGCAAGAGATGGATTGGACTATGGTTTCTCGCTGGAGATCACGTCTCACCGGAGCCAATTACACGCCGTTAGCCTCTCATCGGAGGAGAACCTACGTGGCAAGATCGTCGGCCAACTCGCTACATGATCCGATTTCCTCGGATCAAACGCCAGTCTCCCGCCCGGAGTCTCACTCAAATTCTTGTGAGTTTCGGCCCACGGTTTCACCCAGCCCAACACTTCCATCCTACCTGGCCCACGCTATCTGCTCCAGGTGTCTTGCGATGGGCCACTCAAGCCTAGATTGCCCATCTCAAGTTCGCTGCAAAAGTTGTTATGGATATGGACACATTAGGAAATTTTGTTATATCCGTAGGAGAAAATCTCAGGTTTACCGCATTAAACAAAAACAACCTGAGCATATCATCTCCTCTGAAAGAGGGCTTGTCGTTACAACTTCGGAAACAGTACTCCTTGACCCCTCCGCTCTCCAGGAAAACCCTGTTCATTCCTCGCCATTGTCGCCACTGCAATCTCACGCCTGCAACCTTCCCCTCTCCTCCACAACAATGGTGAACTACCCCTACGACCCCAATCCCCACCTCCCACCTAGAGCTGAAGTCATCCAACCCTGCATCCATCGTCGACGTCGGGGTTTTCACATTTTCAGTGGAGATGCCCTGCTCCGGTGCGATGACATGGCCATTGTCATCCTTGAGCCTCCATCGGACCCTGAGAAGTTCACCGCGGATGCACACCTCATCAGGAACTACTTCAACAATCGTGGCCTCAACATTCGCAATTTCTCCAGGTCTGCCATGGGTGCTGCTCTGGTACAGTTCTCTAATACTTGCGCTAGGGATACTGCTATTGAGCATAGTCCTTTCTTTGTTGGAGACAGCATTCTTAGGGTGATCCCCCATAACAGAGGTCTGAACCATAGGAACATGACTTTTACACATGATGTATGGCTTTTGATGGTTAATTTCCCTCAAGATGCATGGCTTGTTGATAAGGTTAGAGAATCTGTCAGTGAATTTGGGAAATTCCTTGTCTGGAACAAAGATTATTCTAACAGAGCTAGAGTCCTGGTTAAAATCAGAGTGTCAGATATGCTTGAAATCCCCATTAGCCTGGTCCTAGGGGATAACACTAGTGATGAAGGACATGGGCACTCCTGGACTATGGTGATTTATGTTCTACAGGCTAGAGTGATTAGGGGACTTGGTGGTGATGAGGATCCTCTTCCACCTGATGGTGGTAACCCACACCCCATGCCCCAACCATTTGGTGGACACTGGGATGATATGGTCCATGACCATGCTCCCGAGGAACCAGTAAATGTTGCACCTGTGAATCCCAATGTTGTAATACAATATGGAAATGCTGCACCTGTTGCTGACATTGAACCAATGATTGCTACACCTCCCCAGCTCAGTCCTGCACATGATGATCATATTGCTGAACTTGAACCAATGATGGAAGCTGTGGACTATTTCAATGCCATCCATGGTCTGCTTACTGACATGGTTAAGAATGCACACACAACTCTGGGAAACACTCATATCTCTTGTATCCATGGTGCTAGATTTCAAATTCTTGATTTGGAAACTGAGAATGGAAAACAGAGGAAGTGCCTTCTGAAACTTTATGCAACAGCCCCTCATGTGCCAACCCCATCTACTGTTTGTATCACTGATATTTTTGATGACATTGTGCAACCCTATTTGGATGCATCTATTGGTGCTTCTTTAGCTGCCATTGAAGACAGTATCTCCCAGGTGGCTAAATGCAAATTACTAGCTCCAAAGGATGTGACTGCTGTCAGACGCAGTAAAAGGATTGTCAACCAATCTGAGGGATATAAAAACAAAGATGCTGCAGTCAAAGCCCATGAGAAAGATTGCTCTTCTCTGATCAGTGCCTCAGGAAAATCTAGGAAGGTGGCCAAAAGCAAAGCTCACCCTCATGAGGTGGTGATCATGGACCAGGATGCTCCACCCCCACCTGTCCTCCCTATTGACACCATTCAGTCCATTGGTATCAACCAATGCCTGATCTCTCCTAGTGAGATTTCAGAGGACAAGCTCTTCTCTGAATGTGGCTAATGTCACTTCAACCCTCTGCATTTAATAATGTGTGTCATATATGTCTAATGACACACAGTTTTATGTTTCAGCAACTTTATCTGCTTGATACTATCTGGCATGTAATAAGCACTTCATTATTGCTCATGTTGAGCAGAACCTTATCCATATATCGGTTTAAGTACCTGGATGTTTCATTATCCCCTTTTATGTTTTATTCATCCTCACCTCTTTTGTGGGATTTTCAATTTGGGTCCAAGGCATTTATTATTCTTTCATCTGGTCTGCCAGTTGTCCCCAATATATACCTGGTTAACTATGTTGACCAGAACCTGTGGAAACCTCACATGTTGAATTATGAGTAGAAACTGGATGATTCTTGACTGGAATGTTAGAGGCATCAATTCTGATCTGAGGTATGACCAGCTTAGAGAAAAAGTTAATTCTAGCAATTGTGATATTATCTGCCTCCAAGAAACTAAAAGGGAAGATTTTGAACACTCCTATTTAAGGATATTTTGTCCCAGGAGATTCTCTCACTTTGCATTTTCCCCTTCACTTGGTAACTCTGGAGGACTAATTACTATCTGGAATGGTAGCCTTTTTCTGGAGAGCTTCTTAGTCAATCGAAATTCCATTTAACTATGGCTCTCACATGCAAGCACTCTGGTATCACCTAGATCTTGACCAATATCTATGGGCCTGCACACAATGAACACAGAGCTGATTTTTTCAATTGGATGCATAATATTGATACCTCCAACTATCCTTTCTGGATGCTAGTGGGTGATTTCAACCTCATTAGAAGCCTAGATGATAGAAACAGAGAAGGTGGGGATGCTCACAATATGATGCTTTTCAACAATGTCATCCAATCTCATGATCTTGTGGAAGTACCACTGAAAGGAAGAGCATTCACCTGGAGTAACATGCAAGACCCCCCTCTTCTAGAGAAGCTAGATTGGATTTTTACATGTCCTTTATAGACCACAACTTTCCCCAACACTATGGCTCATCCTCTCTCCAGAATTGGCTTTGATCATACTCCCATCAGTATCCAAGTGGGCACTACCATTCCTAAAGCACAGTTATTCAGATTTGAGAAGCACTGGCTGGAATTTGATGGTTTCTATGATGTTGTGAATACCCTATGGAACTTAGCTTCCTATGTGAGTGATTCTGCCCTTGCTATCAACTACAAATTTAAACATCTCAGAGCTGGACTTAAAAAATGGAGCAAAAAACATTCAAACCTTAATCAAACTATTGAGAACTGCACATTTATCCTGGCTTTACTTGAAGGAATTGAGGATCAGAGACCACTTGCTCTACATGAGAAATTTTTTAAAAGGATTTTGATGGAAAATACCAATAAACTCCTGGAGGCTAAAAGAATCTATTGGAAAAGCAGGGCTAAAATTAGATGGGCCAAATTATGAGATGAGAACACCAAATTTTTCCATGCTGTGGCAACTCAGAACTGCAGGAGAAACCTCATCACCCATATCAAGTCTAAAGACAGTTTGGTTCTGACTGAGCATGAGCTTAAAGCTACTGCTATCTGGCAATCTTACAAGCACAGACATGACACAAGTGAAAACATTACTAATGACATCAATCTTGATGATTTGATTTCACCTCATGATCTTCTACACCTGGATGCTCCATTCACAAATGAAGAGATTGACTCTGTGGTCAATGATTTTCCTTCTAATAAAGCACCTGGTCCTGATGGATTCAATGGTAAATTCCATAAGAAATGCTGGCATATTATCAAAGAAGACTTTGTAAAACTGGTACATGATTTCTATGATGAATCAGTGAATTTGAGTGCCATCAACACTGCTTTTATTACTCTCATCCCAAGATAAATGATCCTGAGACTATGAATGACTATAGACCCATTTCTCTGGTTAGTCTTCCACTTAAATTCATCACCAAGATTATGGCCAATAGACTCCAGAAGGTGATCAAACCCATTATCCATAACAATCAATATGGCTTTATTAAAGGGAAAAATATCCATGATTGTCTGGGATGGGCTTTTGAATATCTCCACATCTTCCATGTGTCTAAGAGGCCCATTATTATTCTAAAGATTGATTATGAGAAAGCATTTGACAAGATTGAATATAATGCAATTATTAATATGCTGAATGCCAAAGGTTTTGGCCCCAAATGGATTTCCCTGGTAAGAGCTTTATTGCACTCTGCCTCCACCTCAGTGTTACTAAATGGTGTACCAGGAAAAAAATATGCTGCAAAAGAGGTGTCAGACAAGGAGACCCCTTATCCCCCCTTTTATTTGTCTGCACAGCTGAGTTATTACAGGAAATTGTCAATGATGCCTGGCACAGAAATGAAATCAGCCTTCCACTTGATAATGATTATGGACAAAAATATCCTATCATTCAATATGCTGATGATACCCTACTGATTATGCGTGCTGATAGTTTGCAACTTAATAACCTCAAAATTAGACTCCAACAATTTAGCAATATGACAGGGCTCAAGGTAAATTATGCATGTCAACTGGCATCTGATCTTGGATGCAAGTTGGAGAGTTTACCTTTCACCTACCTGGGTCTCCCACTTGTTACCACAAGACCATCTATTGATAGCTTGATGCCCATTGTTTCCAAATTTGACAGAAGACTTTCTAGCTTTCTTCTCTCATGTCATATACAGGAAGATTCACATTACTGAATTCTGTTTTAAATTCTATGCCCATTCATGCCATGTGCTCTTTTAAAGTCCCTTTAACAATTTTTACCCACTTCGAAAAAGGTGGCAGACAATTCCTCTGGGCAGGAAAAGATATCCACGGACATGGCAAATGTCTTGCTAAATGGGATTTGGTATGTAGAATAAAAGAACAAGGAGGATTAGGTGTCATAAACCTCAGGGTGCAAAATCAGGCCCTTTTACTGAAAAATATTCATAAATTCTACAACAGGGCTGATATACCATGGGTTGATCTCATTTGGAAAGCTTATTACCAAGGTGACTCTGCCCCACATTCAATGAATCATATTGGATCTTTCTGGTGGAGAGATTGTATGAATTATGTTGATATATATAGAGATCTGACTCACTTCAAAATTGGTAATGGAAAATCCATGTTACTATGGAAGGATCTATGGAAAGGTGAATGCTTTGAAGATAGATACCCACACCTACACTCTTTCTGCCATAATGATACTTTGACTATGGCCAAAGCATTCTCTATAGCTGATAATGATTTCTATGATCTTTTTCAACTCCCTTTATCCATTATTGCTCATGAGGAATTTATTGATATGCTGGAGAATATCAGAAGCATAAACCACACTGATGACCATGATTCATGGTGTTTTTCCTGGGGGGAGACTTTCAAAACTAGAAATATCTATAGAGCACTCATTGGAGAACACCCAACACCAAAACCCATACTTGATATTTGGAAATCATGTTGTCTCCCAAGGCACAAATTTTTTTCCTGGCTGCTACTGAATAAGAGATTAAACACCAAGGACATAATGACAAGAAAAAACTTCTTTGTGGAATTCAATGATTGTGTAATATGTGACAACTATCCTCAGGAAACCCTGCTGCATCTATTTTTTGAATGCAGCTTCAGCCAAGGATTCTGGTGGGCCTTGGGACTTGAATGGAACTCAGATATGGATATTCATCAGATGATCAACGATGCAGGATGTAGATTCAGTCCCAATTTTCTTATGGAAGTTATCATCACTGGATGCTGGAGTATATGGGAACAAAGAAATGGATATATTTTCAGAGATCTAAATCCTTCTATCACTAGATGTATTTCTTTTTTTAAAGCAACCTTCACCTTGACTATGCATAGAGCTAAAGCTAGTCTCAAGGAAGGTATGCAACAGTGGCTTGACACGCTATGAATGTAATCATCTGCAACATGGATTGAGCCTGGCTCAACCATTTGTACATTATAAAATTTATAAAATGACATAGTAGGGGATTTCCCTACTGTTTTTGTCAAAAAAATCTCTGCTGCTCTTAGACGAGATAGGTCTTACAACTTGGGTGCGTTGATAGCTTTCCGTCTTGCTACTAACCGTGAGAAAGGTGGAATTTGTGGAGGCCTCATTGCTTCTCGTTTGCTAGCATTGCATGGTTTAGTGCCTCATCATCTAGACCTACAGTTTTCCATAGAGAGGCTTGATTTTAATTCCATGATACAACATAAATTTATTTCCTCGTGGGCTAGTTTGAGTGAGTTATCTTATGAAATAACCTTTCTCAAAGCTGGTTGGAGAAAGAGCAAGTCTGAGCGTGTTGTTCTTTTGCCTGCACCTGTTTTGTTTAACCTTGATAACAGGAAAGGATGGTCCCTCACTGAGGAGGAGCTTGACACGTACTTGGGAGAGCTCTCCCAACAGGAGCAGGACACTAGAAGGGAGGTCACGGATGATTCGGTCCAGCCCTCGAATGAGGGAGAGTCTTCATATCAGCAGCCCGCTTATGATTGGGGAGCTTCCTCTTCTTCTCAGGGGCCCAGCTACGACCATTCTAACCAAGATCCGCCCGCTTGGAACCCCTATTCGTACATGGATTGATACCCACTTAGGTCAAAAGCCTAAGCTTGGGGGGAGTTACACCGACACCGTACTCATCTCCATATCATGTTGCGTCGGTACTTTGTATATTCATGTTTTCGTTCTCTTTTTAGTTTTCGTTCTTCTTTGCTTTTGCTTTCTAAAAACACAAAAAGACCAAAAATATTTCTGTTGTTTCTCTTTACTTTGCTTCTTCCTTTTTGCTATGTTTGTTTTTCCCTTTTGGTTCTTGTTTAAAAATCGAAAACACCAAAAATATTTGTCGTTCTTCTTTGGTTTTTGCGAGTTTGCTACAGGGTTCGGCAGTCCTCGGTGGATATTGGTTTCATATTATTATTCAAGTTACACAAGTGAAGAGCAATAATGAGGATCAATGACAACTTGAGGCGTGGTAAGAGGCTGGTAACAAACTCTATTTGTTTTCATTTTGTACATATACTCATCATTGTGAGCTTGCTTAGCCCGTTCAAGTAGGGTGTATGTTATCTTTGGAAGCTTAGTAGTTCTTGCTTTCTTATGATTAGCTCTAGCTCGCTAATAGTTTGTAGCATGTCTCATGAATGTTTGCTTGCATTACTCTATTCATAAATTGGTATGACACTATGGTATCCTCCTTTGAATGTTTTCATTTGATTGACTTGGCACATGCTCACGCATGCACATGACTGTAATAGACAGTTAAGCCTCGAATAATTATTTTGCCTTGAGGATCTTGAATCACTTTCATGCCATGAGTAGTCCTGTTCTGTTGCAAGCATGATAATGACAGCTATTGCTCTCTCGTTTGTCGCTCCCTTACTATTGCTAGCCTTCACATTCACTGAGTTTTTTACTCATGTTTCCAACTCCCTAAACCAAATATTTCCAAAGTGTCTACCATACCTACCTATTAGCATCATTTGCTGCTCCCGTGCATATTCAATATGCCTTGTTTTCTTCCAAATAAAATGTTTTCTTGTTATGGGAAAATTAGTTAGTAAAGCTCTCACAAACTTGATGGCACACTTTATTTCCTGCACTTAATAAACCTGAACCATTGTGAACTCTCCATGAAAGTTATATGCTTGCAAATTATAGGCTAGGGATTAGCAGAACCGTGCTGTCATGGGGAACACTTTCAACACTTGTAAATATATACCTAGTTGATACCTTGCTCTTTTGTTTGTGGATGTCGTCGGTGTGAAATAAAAGGGGAGCTTGTAAGTCCATGGAGTTATGTATGTGTGTTAGAGAAACGCCTGGGCCGCTGGTCTAATCCATGCTGACATGGTGGAAACCTGCAGCGTAACCATAATGATATCTATGAAGCATTCTTCTTATATAAAAAAGAGAGAGATAGCTATTGAGAAAAAGAAAAAAAGAGGGAGTTTTATGAAAAGAGGAAAGAGAGAAAAAAGCACCATTTTCCCATGGTAAATAAGAAGATTGCTGAGATGTTGATACATTGCAAATGTATCTATAATTTTTGATGTTCCATGCTTGGTTTTATCCACTTTCTTGTGTTTTGTTCCAACTTTGGAGTACTTTTATTATGATTTCTTGGACTAACCTATTAACAAGAGCCACAGTGCCAGCTGCCTATTTTCTGTTGTTTTTGGTTCCAGAAAAGTCAGAAAATGAATATTCTCGGAATTGCACGGGACAAAAGCCAAAGTGCCTATTTTTCTGGAAGGGATCAAGTGCCAGAATACGAGACGGAGAAGGGCTAGGGGCCGGCAAAACCACCTGGCCGCGCGGCCAGGCCTGGCCCGCGCCAGGGGGTGGTCTGGCCGCCCCCAGCACCCCCTTGGCCTCTCCTTCCGCCTATAAGTTGCCCTCGGGAAGAAAACCCTAGGTACCCGATCAAAAATCCACGAAAGAGTCTGTAGCCGCTGTCGTCTCTGTCCCTAGATCGGGGGGGGCTCTGAAGCTCTTCCCGGCAGCCTGCCGGAGAGGGGAATTCACCCTAGAGGCCTTCTTCATCACCATGCAAGCCTCCGGTGTGATGCGTGAGTAGTTCATCCTTGGACTACGGATCCATGTAGTAGCTAGATGGCTGGTTCTCCTCCTTTGTGTGTTTAGATCTTGTGAGCTCCGTTCATGATCAAGATCATCTATTTGTAATCCATACATGTTGTGTTTGCGGGGATCCAATGGATATTGAGATGTTATTTCAGATTGATTATTGATTCTATCATGTCTTTTTTATTTGAGATCTTGCATGCTTTTCGTTGTTAGTAGCTATCTTGGCCAAGTAGATGCTAGAAACTCCAAGAGTTAGTATTTATGCTCGATAGTGGGTTCATGCCTCTGGTAATCTGGGGAAGTGACAGAAATCTCTAAGGTACTAGATGTGTTGTTGCTACTAGGGAGAAAAGAACAATCCTTTGTTCATAGAACAATCGTATTGTTTACTTTACACGCAGTTCGTAAAGCAATAATCTGTTGCTTACAACTTAATACTGGAGGGGGTTCGGATGATAACCTGAAGGTGGATTATTAGTCATAGATGCAGTTGGATGGCGGTCTATGTATTATGTTGTAATGCCCAATCAAGTCTCAAAGGAGTCAAGATGATTAGTATATGCATGTATTGCTTTCTCGGTGTTTTTCAATTGCCCCGCTGTAATTTGTTCACCCAGCATGTTATCTATCTTAAGGAGAGCCACCTCTAGTGAACTATGGATTCCGGTCCTTTACTTTACATACAATCTATTAATTGTTTCAGCTTTGTGTTTACTTTCTGCAAACTTTTACTTCTTTCCATTCGATACATTTAATCCTTTGTTTTCCGCAAAACACGGTGAGATTGACAACCTCATCACAAGTTGGGGACAAAGTTCTATGGTTGTGTTGTGCAGGTCTCCACGTTGCTACTAGCACCGGTAGTGCGCCCTGCCAAAGCTCAGCTAGTAACACCTTTGAGGTGTTTCCTTGCTCCTACTGGTTCGATTAAACCTTGATTTCATAACTGAGGGAAACTTGCTGCTATACTCATCATACCTTCCTCTTGGGGTTCCCAACGAGCTCTAGATCAACACAGCCATCAAGCATTTTCTAGGCACCGTGCATTGAGCCATCAGATACTCATTGTCTGCTTGCCTTGTCATTTTGATATGGGGATTCTTCCGTATCATCGGGCAAGGGGTACCCCGTTGGCGGTTCTCAATGATACGCACCTACTTACGATGAAAAGAACTTACTGGTAACTAAAGTTGAGTAGCATGAGGAGCGACCCTCGTACTCAAGGGACTTGGGATTTTTTGTTTATAGTCTGTCAAGTATATAACTCAGATTGGACCTCACTTGCACCTTAACCACATTAAAGATGCTTATGATAGGGGCAATGAGAGCTCAAAGCTAATGAGTACCATACTTTCAGCATTTGGAAGCTTTTCAAAATTATTCAAAACCTTTTTCTTCTACTTGTTGAGTCTCCACATATTCTTTGAGCACCTTCTTGAGAGCATAGTTGTCATTCTTTATGTTTGTTCCATTACTTGATTATTTGTGTTATGACTTTGATGCTTGTATTCTTGATATCTTTACTTCTAGTCATCACTTGAACTTCAGAGGTGCCTTGGCATTCATAATCAAAGGCAAGCGAGATACCACTCTATCATACCTTTTTATGAGCATTGTAATGTTGCTTATGTTTGTGCTTCATGCTACTTATTATTCTTGAGTTGGATTCTCTTCATAGATTGCAAAGACTATTAAGTAGGCTTGGTTGCATACTCTTTATTATGAATTATCCAAGTAGTTGATCACATTGCTAAGAATATTTACATCATATGAAGCAAATGTGTTCGTGAAAGTTCTTTTATCGCACTTAGTTTTCAACTGAATTGCTTGAGGACAAGCAATAAGCTAAGATTGGGAGGGAGTTGATACGTCCAAAACGTATCTACTTTCCCGAACACTTTTGCTATTGTTTCTCCTCTAAACTTGTGTGATTTGGATGCAACTAATGCGGACTGACGCTGTTTTCAGCAGAACTGCCTTGGTGTCTACTTTTTGTGCAGAAAACCAACTATCAGGAAAAATCCCAGAAAATATGCCAAAAATCCTATTTCACCCGAAGACTCTAGGAGCCAGAATACGAGACGGATAAGAGCCAGGGAGTGGCCACACCACCTGGTGGCGCGGGCCAGGCTAGGCCACGCGAGGGGGTGGTGTGGGCCCCCTAGGTACCCCGTCGGCCTCTCTCTTCGCCTGTAAGGAGCCTTCTGACCTAAAAACTTCAGGGGGTTTGACATTTTTCCAAAAGGAGTTCCGCTCCACCGTCACCACCAGATTCCACGAAACAGCACGAGAAACTCCGTTCTGGCACCCTGTCGGAACGGGGAATTGGAGGAGATCATCGCCATCATCATCACCATCGCTTCTCCATCGACAATCCATGTTTCCCCCATCTATGAGTGAGTAATCCCCCGCTGTAGGCTATGGGGATTGTAGGGATTGGATGAGATCGTTCATGTAATGGCATCGGATTGTTAGGGCATGGTGCCTAGTATCTTTTATTAGTGCTTTATGACTTTGTTGCGACTTGTTGTGCTTAATGCTTGTCACTAGGGCCCGAGTGACATGATTTCAGATCTGAACATGTTATTGATTCATTATGATCGTATTGTTCTTGGTCTTATCTGCAAGTTGTATACACACGTTGTTGTCCGGAACCTATGACCCTGAAGTGACAGAAATCGGGATAACCGGAAGGGAATGGCTTTGATGTGAGGATCACATGTGTTCACGGAGTGTTAATGCTTTGCTCCGGTGCTCTATTAAAAGGATCACCTTAATTGCCAGTAGATCCCTAGAGGCCCCGCTGCAAACGGGCTGGCAGGACAAAAGATGTTGTGCAAGTTCTCATTGCGAGCACGTATGACTATATATGGAACACATGCCTAGGATTGTCTAGTACTTGGATGCTTTATCTTATTTATCTGCAATTTCCCTATGTTCTGATTGCTATGTGAATTGTCTTGTCCATGCAACGCCCGTCCATCCATCCCTATGCTTACCACACTCGAATCCCAATGTTTACTGCTTTTGTTACTACTGGCTTTGCTTTACTACTGCTGTTACTTTACTATTCCTACTACAAAACTATTGCTACTGATAAACTGCTATGAGCAAGATTGTTTCCAGGTGCAGCTGAATTGCCAACTCAGTTGTTAAGGCTTATAAATATTCTTTGGCTCCCCTTGTGTCGAATCAATAAATTGGGTTTCACTTCCCTCGAAAATACTGCGATACACCCCCTATACTTGTGGGTCATCAATCCACCAGTGTCATTGCATGTCTTTTCTTTTCATGAACCACAGCTAGTGTCATTGCATGTCTGTTCTTTCCACAAACCACATATGGATCCACCAGTGTCATTGCATGTATGTTCTTTTCATGAACCACACATGGATCCACAAGTGTCATTGCATGTCTGTTATTTTCATGAACGACACATGGATATACCTAGTGTGATAGCATGTATGTTCTTTTCACAAAACACACATGGATCCACCAGTGTCATTGCATGTGTGTTTATTTCATGAACCACAGCTAGAGTCATTGCATGTCAGTTCTTCTCACAAACCACACATGGATCCACCAGTGTCATTGGATGTGTGTTCTTTTCATGAACCACACCCAGTGTCATTGGATGTGTGTTCTTTTCATGAACCACACCCAGTGTCATTGGATGTGTGTTCTTCTCACAAACCACACATGGATCCACCAATGTCATTGGATGTGTGTTATTTTCATGAACCACACCCAGTGTCATTGGATGTGTGTTCTACCCACAAACCACCCATGGATCTAGTAGTGTCATTACATGTCTATTCTTTTCATGAACCACAGCTAGAGTCATTGCATGTCTGTTCTTCTCACAAACCACATAAGGATCCACCAGTGTCATTGATGTGTGTTCTTTTCATGAACCACACCTAGTGTCATTGGATGTGTGTTCTTCTCACAAACCATACATGGATCCACCAGTGTCATTGCATGTCTGTTCTTTTCATGAACCACACATGGATCTACCTATATAATTGCATGTCTGTTCTTTTCACAAACCACACATGGATCCACCAGTGTCATTGCATGTGTGTTCTTTTCATGAACCATAGCTAGAGTCATTGCATGTCAGTTCTTCTCAAAAACCACACATGGATCCACCGGTGTCATTGGATGTTTGTTCTTTTCATGAACCACGCCCAGTGTCATTGGATGTGTGTTCTTCCCACAAACCACACATGGATCCACAAGTGTCATTGCGTGTCTGTTCTTTTCCTGAACCACAGCTAGAGTCATTGCATGTGTGTTCTTCTCACAAACTACATAAGGATACACCAGTGTCATTGCATGTCTGTTGTTCTCATGAACAACCGCTAGAGTCATTGCATGTATGTTCTTCTCACATACCACATAAGGATCCACCAGTGTCATTGCATGTGTGTTTATTTCATGAACCACAGCTAGAGTCATTGCATGTCAGTTCTTCTGACAAACCACACATGGATCCACCAGTGTCATTGGATGTGTGTTCTTTTCATGAACCACACCTAGTGTCATTGGATGTGTGTTCTTCTCACAAATGCCACAGAAGGATCTACCAGTGTCATTGGATGTGTGTTCTTTTCATGAACCACACCCAGTGTCATTGGATGTGTGTTCTTCTCACAAACCACACATGGATCCACCAATGTCATTGGATGTGTGTTATTTTCATGAACCACACCCAGTGTCATTGGATGTGTGTTCTACCCACAAACCACCCATGGATCTAGTAGTGTCATTACATGTCTATTCTTTTCATGAACCACAGCTAGAGTCATTGCATGTCTGTTCTTCTCACAAACCACATAAGGATCCACCAGTGTCATTGATGTGTGTTCTTTTCATGAACCACACCTAGTGTCATTGGATGTGTGTTCTTCTCACAAACCATACATGGATCCACCAGTGTCATTGCATGTCTGTTCTTTTCATGAACCACACATGGATCTACCTATATAATTGCATGTCTGTTCTTTTCACAAACCACACATGGATCCACCAGTGTCATTGCATGTGTGTTCTTTTCATGAACCATAGCTAGAGTCATTGCATGTCAGTTCTTCTCAAAAACCACACATGGATCCACCGGTGTCATTGGATGTTTGTTCTTTTCATGAACCACACCCAGTGTCATTGGATGTGTGTTCTTCCCACAAACCACACATGGATCCACAAGTGTCATTGCGTGTCTGTTCTTTTCCTGAACCACAGGTAGAGTCATTGCATGTGTGTTCTTCTCACAAACTACATAAGGATACACCAGTGTCATTGCATGTGTGTTGTTCTCATGAACAACCGCTAGAGTCATTGCATGTCAGTTCTTCTCACAAACCACACATGGATCCACCAGTGTCATTGGATGTGTGTTCTTTTCATGAACCACACCCAGTGTCATTGGATGTGTGTTCTTCTCACAAATGCCACAGAAGGATCTACCAGTGTCATTGGATGTGTGTTCTTTTCATGAACCACACCCAGTGTCATTGGATGTGTGTTCTTCTCACAAACCACACATGGATCCACCAATGTCATTGGATGTGTGTTATTTTCATGAACCACACCCAGTGTCATTGGATGTGTGTTCTACCCACAAACCACCCATGGATCTAGTAGTGTCATTACATGTCTATTCTTTTCATGAACCACAGCTAGAGTCATTGCATGTCTGTTCTTCTCACAAACCACATAAGGATCCACCAGTGTCATTGATGTGTGTTCTTTTCATGAACCACACCTAGTGTCATTGGATGTGTGTTTTTCTCACAAACCATACATGGATCCACCAGTGTCATTGCATGTCTGTTCTTTTCATGAACCACACATGGATCTACCTATATAATTGCATGTCTGTTCTTTTCACAAACCACACATGGATCCACCAGTGTCATTGCATGTGTGTTCTTTTCATGAACCATAGCTAGAGTCATTGCATGTCAGTTCTTCTCAAAAACCACACATGGATCCACCTGTGTCATTGGATGTTTGTTCTTTTCATGAACCACGCCCAGTGTCATTGGATGTGTGTTCTTCCCACAAACCACACATGGATCCACAAGTGTCATTGCGTGTCTGTTCTTTTCCTGAACCACAGCTAGAGTCATTGCATGTGTGTTCTTCTCACAAACTACATAAGGATACACCAGTGTCATTGCATGTGTGTTGTTCTCATGAACAACCGCTAGAGTCATTGCATGTATGTTCTTCTCACATACCACATAAGGATCCACCAGTGTCATTGCATGTGTGTTCTTTTCATGAACCACAGCTAGAGTCATTGGATGTCAGTTCTTCTGACAAACCACACATGGATCCACCAGTGTCATTGGATGTGTGTTCTTTTCATGAACTACACCCAGTGTCATTGGATGTGTGTTTTTCTCACAAATGCCACAGAAGGATCTACCAGTGTCATTGGATGTGTGTTCTTTTCATGAACCACACCCAGTGTCATTGGATGTGTGTTCTTCTCACAAACCACACATGGATCCACCAATGTCATTGGATGTGTGTTATTTTCATGAACCACACCCAGTGTCATTGGATGTGTGTTCTACCCACAAACCACCCATGGATCTAGTAGTGTCATTACATGTCTATTCTTTTCATGAACCACAGCTAGAGTCATTGCATGTCTGTTCTTCTCACAAACCACATAAGGATCCACCAGTGTCATTGATGTGTGTTCTTTTCATGATCCACACCTACTGTCATTGGATGTGTGTTCTTCTCACAAACCATACATGGATCCACCAGTGTCATTGCATGTCTGTTCTTTTCATGAACCACACATGGATCTACCTATATAATTGCATGTCTGTTCTTTTCACAAACCACACATGGATCCACCAGTGTCATTGCATGTGTGTTCTTTTCATGAACCATAGCTAGAGTCATTGCATGTCAGTTCTTCTCAAAAACCACACATGGATCCACCGGTGTCATTGGATGTTTGTTCTTTTCATGAACCACACCCAGTGTCATTGGATGTGTGTTCTTCCCACAAACCACACATGGATCCACAAGTGTCATTGCGTGTCTGTTCTTTTCCTGAACCACAGCTAGAGTCATTGCATGTGTGTTCTTCTCACAAACTACATAAGGATACACCAGTGTCATTGCAGGTGTGTTGTTCTCATGAACAACCGCTAGAGTCATTGCATGTCAGTTCTTCTCACAAACCACACATGGATCCACCAGTGTCATTGGATGTGTGTTCTTTTCATGAACCACACCCAGTGTCATTGGATGTGTGTTCTTCTCACAAATGCCACAAAAGGATCTACCAGTGTCATTGGATGTGTGTTCTTTTCATGAACCACACCCAGTGTCATTGGATGTGTGTTCTTCTCACAAACCACACATGGATCCACCAATGTCATTGGATGTGTGTTATTTTCATGAACCACACCCAGTGTCATTGGATGTGTGTTCTACCCACAAACCACCCATGGATCTAGTAGTGTCATTACATGTCTATTCTTTTCATGAACCACAGCTAGAGTCATTGCATGTCTGTTCTTCTCACAAACCACATAAGGATCCACCAGTGTCATTGATGTGTGTTCTTTTCATGAACCACACCTAGTGTCATTGGATGTGTGTTTTTCTCACAAACCATACATGGATCCACCAGTGTCATTGCATGTCTGTTCTTTTCATGAACCACACATGGATCTACCTATATAATTGCATGTCTGTTCTTTTCACAAACCACACATGGATCCACCAGTGTCATTGCATATGTGTTCTTTTCATGAACCATAGCTAGAGTCATTGCATGTCAGTTCTTCTCAAAAACCACACATGGATCCACCGGTGTCATTGGATGTTTGTTCTTTTCATGAACCACACCCAGTGTCATTGGATGTGTGTTCTTCCCACAAACCACACATGGATCCACAAGTGTCATTGCGTGTCTGTTCTTTTCCTGAACCACAGCTAGAGTCATTGCATGTGTGTTCTTCTCACAAACTACATAAGGATACACCAGTGTCATTGCATGTGTGTTGTTCTCATGAACAACCGCTAGAGTCATTGCATGTATGTTCTTCTCACAAACCACATAAGGATCCACCAGTGTCATTGGATGTGTGTTCTTTTCATGAACCACACCTAGTGTCATTGGATGTGTGTTCTTCTCACAAACCACACATGGATCCACCAGTGTCATTGCATGTCTGTTCTTTTCATGAACCATAGCTAGAGTCATTGCATGTCTGTTCTTTCCACAAACCACATATAGATCCACCATTGTCATTGCATGCGTGTTCTTTTCATGAACCATAGCTAGAGTCATTGCATGTGTGTTCTTCTCACAAACCACAAAAGGATCCACCAGTGTCATTGGTGGTGTGTTCTTTTCATGAAACACACCTAGTGTGATTGCATGTACGTGCCTCTCACAAACCACATAACAATCCACTAGTGTCATTGGATGTGTGTTCTTTTCATGAACCACACCTAGTGTCATAGGATGTGTGTTGTTCTCACAAACCACACATGGATCCACCAGTGTCATTGCATGTGTGTTCTTTTCATGAACCACAACTAGAGTCATTGCATGTCTGTTCTTTCCACAAACCATATATGGATCCACCAGTGTCATTGGATGTGTGTTCTTTTCACGAACCACACCCAGTGTCATTGGATGTGTGTTCTTCTCACAAACCACACATGGATCCACCAGTGTCATTGCATGTGTGTTCTTTTCATGAACCACATCTAGAGTCATTGCATGTGTGTTCTTCTCACAAACCACAAAAGGATCCACCAGTGTCATTGGATGTGTGTTCTTTTCATGAACCACACCCAGTGTGATTGCTTGTATGTTCTTCTCACAAACCACATAAGGATCCACCAGTGTCATAGGATGTGTGTTCTTTTCATGCACCACACCTAGTGTCATAGGATGTGTGTTCTTCTCACAAACCACATATGGATCCACCAGTGTCATTGCATGTGTGTTCTTGTCATGAACCACAACTAGAATCATTGCATGTCTGTTCTTTCTAGAAACCACATATGGATCCACCAGTATCATTGCATGTGTGTTCTTTTCATGAACCACAGCTAGAGTCATTGGATGACTTTTCTTTTCACAAACCACATAAGGATCCACCCGTGTCATTGGATGTGTGTTCTTTTCATGAACCACACCTAGTGTCATTGGATGTGTGTTCTTCTCACAAACACCACATAAGGATCCACTAGTGTCATTGGATGTGTGTTCTTTTCATGAACCACACCAAGTGTCATCAGATGTGTGTTCTTCTCACAAACCACACATGGATCCACCAGTGTCATTGGATGTTTGTTCTTTTCATGAACCACAGCTAGAGTCATTGCATGTCTGTTCTTCTCACAAACCACATAAGGATCCACTAGTGTCATTGGATGTGTGTTATTTTCATGAACCACACCCAGTGTCATTGGATGTGTGTTCTACACACAAACCACCCATGGATCTACTAGTGTCATTGCATGTCTGTTCTTTTCATGAACCACAACTAGAGTCATTGCATGTCTGTTCTTCTCACAAACCACATAAGGATCCAGCAGTGTCATTGGATGTGTGTTCTTTTCATGAACCACACCCAGTGTCATTGGATGTGTGTTCTTCTCACAAAACACACATGGATCCACCAGTGTCATTCCATGTCTGTTCTTTTCATGAACCACACATGGATCTACCTATATAATTGCATGTATGTTCTTTTCACAAACCACACATGGATCCGCCAGTGTCATTGCATGTGTGTTCTTTTCATGAACCATAGCTAGAGTCATTGCATGTCAGTTCTTCTCAAAAACCACACATGGATCCACCGGAGTCATTAGATGTGTGTTCTTTTCATGAACCACATCCAGTGTCATTGGATGTGTGTTCTTTCCACAAACCACACATGGATCCACAAGTGTCATTGCGTGTCTGTTCTTTTACTGAAGCACAGCTAGAGTCATTGCATGTGTGTTCTTCTCACAAACTACATAAGGATACACCAGTGTCATTGCATGTGTGTTGTTCTCATGAACAACCGCTAGAGTCAATGCATATATGTTCTTCTCACAAACTACATAAGGATCCACTAGTGTCATTGGATGTGTGTTCTTTTCATGAACCACACCTAGTGTCATTGGATGTGTGTTCTTCCCACAAACCACACATGGATCCACAAGTGTCATTGCGTGTCTGTTCTTTTCCTGAACCACAGCTAGAGTCATTGCATGTGTGTTCTTATCACAAACTACATAAGGATACACCAGTGTCATTGCATGTGTGTTGTTCTCATGAACAACCGCTAGAGTCATTGCATGTATGTTCTTCTCACAAACCACATAAGGATCCACCAGTGTCATTGGATGTGTGTTCTTTTCATGAACCACACCTAGTGTCATTGGATGTGTGTTCTTCTCACAAACCACACATGGATCCACCAGTGTCATTGCATGTCTGTTCTTTTCATGAACCATAGCTAGAGTCATTGCATGTCTGTTCTTTCCACAAACCACATATAGATCCACCATTGTCATTGCATGCGTGTTCTTTTCATGAACCATAGCTAGAGTCATTGCATGTGTGTTCTTCTCACAAACCACAAAAGGATCCACCAGTGTCATTGGTGGTGTGTTCTTTTCATGAAACACACCTAGTGTGATTGCATGTACGTGCCTCTCACAAACCACATAACAATCCACTAGTGTCATTGGATGTGTGTTCTTTTCATGAACCACACCTAGTGTCATAGGATGTGTGTTGTTCTCACAAACCACACATGGATCCACCAGTGTCATTGCATGTGTGTTCTTTTCATGAACCACAACTAGAGTCATTGCATGTCTGTTCTTTCCACAAACCATATATGGATCCACCAGTGTCATTGGA